>BSWB01000006.1:66940000-68190000 GCA_033239125.1 Fagopyrum homotropicum | reverse complement strand
CTGTTATAAATCCTTCCTAAGGGTATGAATTTTGACGTCAATTTCACAGGGGAATAAAACGATACAGGGTTGATGTTCAACAGACGAGTTAAAATGAAACATGGTTAAAACGAAACACATATGATTAGCGTTGATGATGATTTACTAGTGACCAAAAGACACCAATGTTTGGCTCGTTATTATCGATTTTCAGTAATGGCTTACCTTTACAACTCGATTGATGTTGTGTAGTTGTTCAACGTTGATCTTCAACAGGGTGCCATCTTCTGGAACGATGAAACAGGGTTTGTGAAATTGGAATTTCGTTTTATTTTGCGTCAATTCTCAGTAAATATATTTCCAGTTCTGTTTTAGAATAATTAAACCCATCTATTAATTATTTAAATCAAACCGGACCGCCACTTTTATCCTCTCTTTTTTTACCTCAATCAATCGCCACGTGGACCAATCCCAGCCCTGGGACAATAACGGGGCCAGAGAATTCAGACCGGGTTTATAACTTCTTCTATCAAATATATTTTTCTATATGAACCAATTATACTATTTTTAAACATTTATCAGTTACATTACATCTTGAATAAAATATTTGTATTTTAGTTAAAAAACTTTTTTTGTCAAAATCATATTTTTTAACAAAATAAATAAAATAGAATTCAAATTTTTTGATGGTCAATAAATTTTTTTTTATTAAAAATATTAATTTTATTTTGTAAAACCAAATAATCAAGTATATATATATATATATAGAAAATATATCAATCTGCATCACAGCACTGCTGCTACATTGAATTTGCCATCACTGAGACACAACTTTATACTAAAATGAACTTAAAATGGTGTATACAGTACATACTACTTCAAATGGTGTATACAGTATATACTTCAACAAATTTGGCATCAAAAAGGAATTCAGATTGTGTTCAAGATCACCACATTGCATTATCAGAATGAGGAAACAAGAGTATTAAAAATCAACCACCCGTAATCATTCAATGCAACCCAAAATAAACCCTAGTTGTCAACGAGTCATCATAATTTTCTATAAAGCTGCACACCACAGCTTGGTTCATCAAGATACGGAATTGTCACAACATGCTGTAAAGTGAACATGTTGCTACACCAAATTGGACCAAGGGTAATGATATGATGATACCAACTAGATTCTCCTCAACCTCAACATAATCAAATCAATATGTCCAAAGCCGTGATATGTTTCAGTTTCTCCTCCTGGGACTCCTAGATCGACGACCCCTTGGATCACTACAATATTGAACATAAATCAAGTCAACCCACAGGAAGCACTACACAACTAATCCCCATTATAACTTTTTCGATTAGCTGAAATAATCATTAAACTACATGAACGTAATAGAGGCAGCGGCAATCAATCCTGCGGGACAACATGGTTCTTAAATAAGTTATAAAGCCCCATAGCTGAAGGTATTAAGACATACCTCCTCCTCGTACCCCTTCTCTTGTAAGGGCCATTGCTGAAAGCCCAGTCTACACCGACTGTTTGGGTCAGGATCTCAATCCCGTCCATTGATTGTATAGCAGCTTGTGCTTCGTCAAAATTTTCATACTCAATCAACGCATATCCCTGATGGAAGGAAATTCATAATAGAAACAAAGACTAAAACAAAGGCCAACAAATATCTCTAACAACCATTTTATTTATTTTTCTAGAGAGATTCAACACGATGCATCAATTATAAACAGCTGTTTTGAGCACTATCTTGCACATATGCCTCAATAAATTGATAGGATAAATCCCACCTAAGTTGAATGGATAAATCCCACCTTCCCTTAGTTTCAGGAGAGTTTCACTGCTTAACATAATAAATATTTTTCTAGTGCAGCCTAAAGCTATGAACACAAAATTTTGTTGCCTACTAATTGATAGTTTACGAACAAAATCGATAGCCAAACACAATGTCGTCTTACTCATCTAAACTGGGTTGGTCCCCGTGTAAGCACAAAATTGCAAATGTAAACCAAATCTCTGAAAACACTGACTAAACAGGCCAATGTTGATTTCTTTCCCAGATCATATATTGAAGCAAGGTAGAAATGATTTCAATATCTATGAAATCTTACAACAGACAAAACAGAAGATGCATGTGGAAACGAGTTATAGAGGATGGCCAGATATCCAATAACTTATCACCTTGACAAATCCAGTTCGACGATCCAGATTTAAATGCAAGTTCCTGATTTCACCAAACTCACCAAAAGCATTTTGAAGGTCATCCTCCCCTGCTTCTTCATGAACTCCAGTGACTACTACAATCCAACCTTCAATAGCTGGATAAAAAGCAACAACGAGTTCAGTCTTCTCGACCGTCACCAATTATTTTGAGCTAAAACCTAATAAAGCCCATCTAAGGACCAGGATAGAGAGAAGAATTGTCGACCAGATCCTGCAACTATCAATCTTAAGATTTTCCGCTTAATAAACTCTTTTGGGGGTTTTATTTTGATGCCGCAATTAAAGAAACGGTAAAAACAAAACCCTAGAATGCATACAATTAAAAAAGCAGATAGCAAGAAAGCTAACATCGTTGTGGACCAGGGCCACTGTCGGAATCGAGAGATTCAAAATCACGGGCAGCGAAGCGGTCAGCGCGGTCGGCGTCGGAATCTTGTTTGAAACCACGACCCTTGGTCCTCTTGGCGGAGGAGATGGCGGACTTGATCTTGGGAAGAGGAGCCCTAGGAGAGGCATCGTCGGCAATTCCTTCGTCCATAAGATCGTCCTCCTCCGGTTCGAAGTCCAAAGCTTCCACATCTGCAGCAGCCATTTTGTGGGACGCTTACGAGCTACGACCTCTTTTCTGGAAACAATTGTTCCTGGAAGAACTTTAGAGAGGCGAAAGGTTACGTATTGGGCCTGGGCTTGGACTGATTGAGTTGAAGTTGGGCCCAGAGGCCCAATATACTTGAATTTTTCAAAGACTCGAGGGTAGTGATTTCCGAGTCCGAGGGTCAAATTGATGGAGAAAGGAACGGCATCCGATGAACGTATTTTTCCGTTTGATTAGAGGGAAGACGAATAATAATTGAGTTAATTCTGAAACAAAGATCTATGAACGTATTAACAATAAAGCTCTCCTCCCAATGAGTCATACTTTGTCTTTTTGCGCAAGGACAAACCCAGAGGGGCACACCCAAGGAAAGCATTACAATTATACAATGGTAAAATAATGAAAGGAAAAAAAATTAGAGTCCAAAGCTGCAAGTGCAGGTAGCAGTGACAGTCTGCCACCAAGAGGTGTGTGTGGCTCTCTGTTTTCTGTGTTTGAAATTCATCATCCCCACAATACAGCATACAGCATTTCCCTCTCAATTCTTTCCCTAATTCAGTCACTACTCCACCCACCATCATAAAAGCAACCATTGCTGAGCACCTCCTTTTTATCTAAACAAGCTCATTTTACCATAAATGCCCATTTTCACACCAGTAAACATGGATTTGCATTTGCTCTGCTTCCCTCATCATCTCACTTCAACTATATTCGCTTGCTCCTTCAAATGACAATTTAGCCTCTTTTCCACACTTGCCTTTTCTAGCAAACTCTTTTCCCCTTTTAATCCCCCATCCCAACCTTGTTCACTTCATCTCTTTCTCGTGACCACCATGGATTCATACGAAGCAGCAAGAGCCGTCTTCTCAAGGATACAGAGTGTAGATCCAGACAACGCCTCTAAGATCATCGCCTTCATTCTTTTGCAAGACCAGGCGGAGAAGGAGATGATACGCTTAGCGTTCGGCCCTGAGAACCTCATTCATTCTGTCGTTAACGTTGCCAAAACTGAGCTAGGTCTTTCGTCGAGCACCTCATCTGCGCCTAACTCGTCGCCACTCTTCAGTCCCGTCTCTAACCCCATTTCCATTTCCAGACCCACCCCACGTTCTCTTTCTCTCCCTTCTCCTAGGCTGGCCCACAACGGTTTCAACCCTTCCTCCCCATCTTCACCGTCCATTTGGTCAGTTTCTGCCTCCAGCAACCACCATTCCCTGAGCCCTGATTCTAACCACTCGCCTTCGTACGCGGCTGTTGTCAATGGAGCCGGCTCTGTGAACGGCTCTTTACCATCTCCTCTCGGATCCTCCCGACCAACGCTTAGCCGGCTCAATTTCGCTGACGACTACCACTTCCAAGAACAAAACCTTTCCTTTCTGAACGACCCGCTCGCACCACCGGCTAAAAATGTCGATTTCCTTGACCAATCGTTTGAAATGGCTTCGAGTCCTGGTTCGTATTGGGAAAATGGCGTTGCCTTTGAAAATGAAGGTCAACTTCACAGGAGGAGTTGTTCTATGAACGATGGTCTTTTTGGGTCCGACGATTCTACTACTGACTTTGGCTACAAGAACTGTCTTTACTTCGCAAAGGGTTTCTGTAAGAACGGTACCACTTGCAACTTTGTTCATGGCGGTGGCTTCGTCGATTCTGGGGATCATCCGAACCCCATTGTTGGTTCTCCTTGCAAGCTTGATGCTCTTGAGCAGTGTCAGCAAGAGCTTTTGAGATCCAAAGTTGTTCAGCAACAGAGATTGGCTGCTGCCCAGTACATGGCTAGTGTCAATTTCCCTTACAACAAGTTGAATTTTCTGCAAAACGAGGCTCAGAGGTATACTTTATGCCCTCCCACTCTTTACGTATCCGCATTCCTCTATATTGTTCTACTTTTAGCTGCTCTGAAATAAGTTATTGATTTGTTGAATATGGTATGTTATTTAGTAGTATTAGTAACATGAAAATTGCCAAGTATATCTTGCTGTTGAATTTTTGGTGTGAATAAATGTTAGATGTTGGGGTATTAATTTGAACTGCATTGTAGATCTACTGCTACAGCATTGATGATGGGAGAAGACTTGCACAAATTGAACCGCTTCCGACTGGGAAGAAATGAATTTCCGGGGTTAGGTTGTGGGGACTCAAACCCGAGTTCTAAACAGATTTACTTGACATTCCCAGCAGACAGCACATTCAAGGAAGAAGATGTGTCTAATTACTTTAGGTAAAAATTCCCACTGTTTTAGTTCCTTGCCTGTCAATTTTGTGGCAACAACAACTTCCTGACTTTGGTTGTGGATCTAAGTTGGGTGTTGTTTTTGAAGCATCTATGGGCCAGTTCAAGATGTGAGGATCCCGTACCAGCAAAAGCGAATGTTTGGGTTCGTTACCTTTGTCTACCCAGGGACGGTGAAGATCATTTTGGCTAAAGGGAATCCGCATTTTGTTTGCGATTCTCGGGTTTTGGTTAAGCCTTATAAGGAAAAGGGGAAACTACTCGACAAGTATGTTCATCAGAAACTAGAAGTCTGAATTAAGTGTCATTTAATCAGCTTGTCTTTTGCTGAATCTCATCTGGTGTAATTTGATGTAGGAAGCAACACCAGTTGGACCGATCCGAGTTCTCGTCATGTGGCAGTCCATCTGGCCTAGATTGCAGGGAGCCATTTGAGATGCATGTTGGTATGAAACTATAGTCCATATGCTACTACCAAAAGGGTCTGTCTGTTTAAGGTTGTTTTTAAAAATTTTACTTTATGGCCTAGGACCAAGAATGTTCCAAAACAACCAGGAGATGATGTTAAGGAAGAAGTTAGAGCAAGAAGCTGATTGGCAGCAAGCCCTTGAATTTCAAAGCCGAAAGCTAATGAACCTTCAACTCCTGGACTTGAAAAGTCGAAACCTCTACCAGCAGAATGTTCCTGTTGGATCTTCGAATGATCCGTTGGAAGGTTAGTTGGATAGTTTAGATTCTCTTCACATTTGAATTATTTTAAGGAATCCCAAAGTTTGATGATCAAACCTACTTAATATAGGAGATATGAATATGGGTAGTCCAAATGGATCACCTAGTGGGCATCTGAAGGAGGAGATGAATGCTGGCATTATCAATGAAGATAACCCTAAGTATGAAGGCTCTGACTTGCCCGAAAGGTAGGTCCATTGACTACAAGATAAAGCATGGCCTTACCTTTAACTTTAGCAAAGCATGCAGTCTTTTTCGCCTTTCTCACATGGGTCTCTTTGTGTGTTTCCCGAATTCTAGCATGGAGCACATCCTTCCTGATAGCCTCTTTGCCTCTCCAACAAAATTTGTCGCGGAAGAGCGATCAGCCTTTGGAACTACTTCTACGGCTAACGATAACAATAACCCCGTTACTCCACCCACATCTGCTCTTAGCATACCTTCTTTCAAATCATGTTTCGTCGAGATTCCAAGGTAAGTCGGCTTGAATTCATCCAAGTCTCTCTACCTTTAATGAATGCATCTATTTGTACCTAATGTTGCTCTCGGCCCCTCCAGGATATCTCCAGGCCATGAGGCCATTAGGATGTAGACATTCAGATTCTTGACAGCAATGTGGGGATTCAGGTTGTCTGGTGAGGAAAACACCAAACTTTGGCTTGGTGATATCACAAAGATTTCATCATTTATAAGTCATTATTTTCTCTTGGAAACTTCAGGAATGCAGAAATGATGAGAACTATGTATGAAGAAGACAGAAATGAAGCCCTCAAAGCTGTACAGACGAAAACTGAAAGAAGGCAACATGAAGAGAGAGTCCTTAGAAGGTCTCAAAGTGATGAAGTTGAAGCATGAATACATACTAGTTAACAAGAATAGATAGGGGCATACTTGGGTAGTGAACAGAAGTGAATTCTTGTGAGTGAGGCCTTTTGGTGTGTCCTCGGTCCTCTCTCTGTATGTAGGTGTGTGTTGGTCCACCGCACAAGAACCCTGAAAAACATATTAATATAGCAGGAACAAAGAAAGGCCATTGTAGTAGTAGAAGTAGTAGTGACTCTCAATATCAGTGTACATTGTATTTTAGTAAATTTATCTTCTTCCTCACATTTCATACTGCATTTGTTTTTACTCTTTGGTTAACAAAAAACTTATTTCATTTCTCTTTTCTAGGCAGAGAAAAGGACTACAATGGAGAGACCAGAATGTAATATACCATTTGTTAATTATGATGCTTATTGGATAACAAGGATCTAAATTGTGTTTGGAGTAACTAATTCGTAGAATAAATGAAAATATTGTGAGAGCAATGAAATGGTAAATTGAAGAGCAAGGAGCCCGAATGAAATGGGCCCAAATATGTACATCCATCAATGTCCTCAACAAATCACCAAAACTTGAATGTAAGTTGACGAGAGTTGTAGAGCATCAAAATATCAAATGACACCTGCAAAATTATGTGTCAAAAAACTACTCAAATGGATTCATAGTTTATAACCAATGTCTTACCGTAGAAATTAACCCATCATCTTGTGTCCAACAAGATGAACCCAACATGTAATATAAATCATTTTTGTTTGTATGTGTAAGAAAGACGGAAAACTTGACTTGTCAAAACATATGTTCTCAATAGATAACACATTCATTCATCAAACCTCGCAGTAAATGTTAAAGCTTGAAGAAGATGGAAGAGATTCAGAAGGTTGAAGAATATAAGAGAGAGTGTATACGTGAACAGTGAAAACAAATTCTCGTTGTATTAGACTTTCTGCTCTTTGCTTGCTATTTATACATGTATGCCTCCTTGTAACAGATTTTGTTACGTACTTATACTATCCTCAACACCCCCTTCAAACTAGGTGGTTAATACATGCCTAGTTTGCCAAGAAGATGATTTTGTTCAGATGGAATTGTTTTGGTAAATACATCAGTCAATTGATCGTGGGTCGATAGGTGTTGTAAATGAAGAAGGTCTTCCATGACTTTGTCTCTTGTGAAGTGACTGTTCGCTCCAAATGGTGTGTGCAAGCTTTAAATTTATAACCCTAGATGTATGCCTAAAATAAGGATGCGAATCCGCAGTGTACGGGTCAATCATAGTAAAAGCAAGAATTACGGGGTGTCGATCTCAGGGACTTAGGTGAAACAAAACCAATATAGGTAGTCAATATTGTAACTAACCACAAAAGCAATTAAAGCAATCAAAGATGATAATATAGTCAATTAAGGAAATATGCAAATTTTAGGGATTAAAGCATCTAGTTGTGGTTCCAACTCAAGATCTCAAGATAAGCGGACAAAGCTGAGGTTTTGCAAAGGGAAAGTGTTACTAAAGTGGAATAGATCACCGGGTAAGTCTCACTACTCACAATTCCAAGCCAAAGAACCTATCACCGGGTAAGTCTCAAGATACTAAAGAAAGGAATTATAATCTCAAACCAACACACGAACTAAGGGAATAGAATCAACCTTTACCGGGTAAGTTTTAGGCTAACTCACAAAGGTGGAATGAAGGCACACTCAAACCCCAATAAAGGATAAACCTTTATTACCTACACTTATGATCATGGGTAAACAAACAAAGGAATTAACGGGTAAGTCTCATCCTAAGCTTGCATTGAACCAGGAAAGGTGTAATAAGAATAAGATTTGGCAAACTCTAACACTTAACTCTCAGTTTCGGATCAGAAAGGTCACCTCGATCAGCCAAATTCCACCCCGGCCGAGATGTTCATCGACTGAACGAGATACTCTAGGGTTAAGGATAAAGACTCGAGCTTTCAGGGTCCTACTGAAATTTAAGATCATTCTATCATTGTTTTTCCCACAACCTTCAGCCAATCACCCTAGAATCGCACAAAGAAATTAGCCACTCATCATCATGAAAGCAATAATCAAATATATGGGAAGAGAATGAATATATGAACACAAAAACCTTAAAAACAAGGCTTCAATAACTTAATCAAATATCAAACAAATAAGCGTTTCTTGGATCACAATCTAACAAGACGAATCAACAAGAAGGGAATCTAAGAAAGTCTTACAAAGCCCTTCACAAAAGCTATAACAAGCTATCAATCCTTCCTTCAATCTTCCTTCCTTCAAAACTCCCAAAAATCCTTCAATTGCTGGATGCTATCAGCCCTCTAAGCATGTATAAGCATGGTTGAACTTGTGGAAAATCCAACCCTTTATATAGGAGAATTATCTTCCAAAGATAAAATATCTTAAAAAGATAATTTCCTAATAAAATATATCCACATCTCATAAATAGATCCCTAAAATATATGATCTTCCTTCTAGAAATCCAGCCCAAAAATATAAGATCTCTCCTTCCAAAAATAAAAGATCTCAACCAAGGTAAAATATATCTCGCCGCGTCAGAGTATTCACCTCGGTCAAGACGCTCCTCAAACTCACCTCGGTCGAGATGGTATTGTGGTTGACCGAGGTGAATCTCAGCTGAAGGTGAAATCTCTCAAATCTGGTCCAAGGTAAATCTCTAATTCAATTCCATGTTTCCTGGATCCTTCCTTAAGCTCCAGAATGTAGCTCCAATGACTCCTTAGCTCCTTAGCTCCTCAAACTTGGTGTAGACCTCGATTCCCGCAAAGATAGATGAAACGACAATATAATCACATAATATACATTCAAACATGCAGATTATTGAAGATAAAACGTCTAAACAGGTCCCAAAATATAGACTATAATTCATGCTATCAGTGACAATCGATCTCAATGTGCTTAGTCCTTTCATGAAATACAAGATTAATGCTTATCTGAATGGCAATACTATCACAATGTAATCGTGTAGGTTGAGGAGGTTGTAGCCCTAGTTCTTGCAACAGACGAACCAACCATGTTATCTCAGCAGCAACTTGAGTCATTGCTCGATATTCTCCTTCGACTGAGCTACGAGATACGGTACTTTGTTTCTTTGATTTCTAGTTGATGGGAGAGGATCCAAGAAGTATCAATTAGCCACTGATACTTCTCCTTGTGTGAGGACATGAGGCCCAATTTGAATCTGTATACGCAGGACAGTGGGTTGATCACATCCATTGAGAATGATGCCATGACCGACAATACCTTGGATGTAATACAACGTGTGATCAAGAGCTTCCATGTGTGAAGTATACGACTCTTGCCCAGAAAAGAAAAAAAAATTGGATCTCGAAAATGCCTACACCTACTACACACCACCCACCAACCTTCTTCACCAAACACACGAACCCTCCAAACCCTACTCCCTCAAACCACTCTCACGCTCTTGCGCCCCTTTGCTCACCAACCACCTCGCCGCCTCCGAGAACCAGACGCGACGCCCCTGCGCCACCCTCTCCCACTACGTCCTTACTCTCTCACATTCCTACAACCTTCATCCTCACCCACTTCAAACATTCCACTATAGCTACACCGTTGGCGGCGACTAAACCACCAAGGAAGTCACCGGAGCGGCCTTAGTAACACCACTTCCATCGCTCCCCAGAAATCGCCTCTACACTTCACCCGCCCTTGCGCCTACAAGCACCCGTACCTGCGCCTTACCGCCCCTGCGCCTGCACAGCCGCCCCTGCGGAAATCACACCAGAAAGGTCGATTTCTTTTCCCTGTTTCGTCAATTACTAATCTTTTACTTCAATCATCTTCAAGAATGGAAGCACCAAGGAAATACAAGATGACCGAAGCAGAGAAGGAGCGTTATAGGATTATGTAGGATCGAGTTGTGTATGCAACTCAATTTTTGCATATTCCTACTTTGGAGAAAATAGGCATGCTGGAGAGCATGCAAGCTTTTTTGGCGAATGCTAGGCTCGGAGACTTCCTACATAAAAGTTCTCCAATATATCCCGAGCTCAGCAGACAGTTCATCTCCACTTTCACAATGGAGAAGGAAGATCATGTGTGTATCGGCCTCACCTTCAAGTTCAACAAGGTGAAATACACACTTGATTTCGCCGATCTACAGGAGGCTTTTGGGGTGACTCTAAACCCCACTGCAAACTGGTGGGATCCAGTCCCGACCCCGGACCTGTGTGAGTTTTGGCAAGCAGCTACCGGGTCAGAATTCCATGCTGGGGGTGAGTACTCCAACAAACTCACTCACCCCAGCTTGAGGCTCATCTCAAAGATCCTCATGGGTGTCTTTTGTGGACACAAAGAGGAAAACAAGGTCGCCCTCAAGGACCTCCCACTACTCTACTCCTACCTTCCACAGAGCGAGAAGGTGATGGATTGGCCGTCTCTCTTCCTTGCCGCTTTGAAGCGGATTAGAAGGGACGAGCCGAGGGATATTATCGGCGGTGGGGTGATCTCCTTGATCGCCTCATAGGTGATGGACATGTCCGAGTTAGAGGACGGGTTGGCGGCTCCTCTCTACACTGAGGGGATGCTTAGGAGGTGCAAGCTCCTCCGGCGGGACGGGGAGAACCTATTTTGGATCTCCCTTGCAAATGAGAGCCACCTCACCTACCTCCCTCGGCCTTTACCATTAGGAGGTGAGCTCTCCGAGCTCTACATTCTAGCAGATCCTTTCGTGTCGAGGAGGCCACTAGTGGCCATTGTGGAGAGGCATGCTGCCAGCTCTAGCCGGGCTCATCAGCAGGAGCACCTGCCCATTCCCGACGACGGCGAGGAGATGCCCACTACGGCACCAGAGGAGGACCCGGCCCTAGCGAGCCTTCAGGCTCAGATGGCGGTTATGACCACCCAGCACCGGAGCTGGCAATCCGACTACCAGAAGACTATGCTGGAGCAGTAGCAGAGTTGGCAGACGAGCTTTGCCGCCTCTATGACCTCCCACTTCGACCAGAGGTAGGAGGTTTTTCAGGCAGCCCAGCAGCAGCATTTGGAGGCTCAGCAGCTGGCTTGGCAGGCCAGTTTTGAGACCTCCTTTGGCCGCCGGATGACAGCTCAGCAGGACCGCATAGATGACATCTACCGCCGGCAGGAGCACTTCTTCCGCCATTTCCCTTACCACCGGAGGAGGGTCCTGGTGGTCCATCCGTACCATCCCACTGAGGGGTACACATTTCTCTTCCTTTCTCCCACATTTATCTTTGCCTCATGTTCACTTTGAGGACAAAGTGTACTTCAAGTATGAGGGGAAGGACATTATCATTGCTTGTATAGTTCTTTTGAGTTTAAGTTGTTTTGTTTTGCTTTTATTTTGCATTTTGAATTCAGATTGATATTCAGTAAAAAAAAAAGCCATAGAAAATGAAAAGAGGCATAAAAAAATCCTTGGATAAACCGAAAACCCGAAAGGGCAGTTTAGGCAAAAAGAAGGTAGTCCGACCAACCTTAGGTTGGTGCAAAATTGGACTTGAGGGATGTGAGTTCAAGTGAGAAAAGAAGAAGAGTGGCAAGGTGAAAACCCGAAAGGGCGCCTTAGCAGAATGAGCGACACCGAGTGTAGGTTTCCCTTCCGGCGTTTGGCGACATAAGAAGGGGAGTCATAAAGAGGTTGTCCGGGTAGGTCACTCTTGGAGCAATAAGGATGGTAGTCTCTCCCTTTTTTCTCACATTTCCTCTTTTTTCCTTCTTTCTTTCTTGGCTTTTCTCTTGTTCTCATTGTCTTTTCTTGCTTACCCATGCTTCCTGAGGCCTTTGAGTCTAGTTGCTGTCATTTGTTTTACTCGGGACGAGTAAAAGGTCTAAGTATGGGGGAGTTTGATAGGTGATGGAATCACTATCATTTAGGGTAGTTTTTTGAGTCTTTTTATTGCATTTGTGTCGGTTTATGCTACTAACTCCTTGGTCCAGAAGAAGAAGACTAAAAGAAGCTAATGAAGGAGTTATAAGCACTTAAGAGTGAAGATCGATCACGAAGCAAAGCTTCTGTTACCTCACCGCTCCAGCGGAGCCTTGCCACCGCCCTTGCGGGTGACGCCATACACCGGAGCGCCCCCTGCGCCTTCACCAACGCCGGCCATGAAGTGTGTCACCGCCCTTGCGCCACTCCTTGGCGCCCCTGCGGTGACCTGCCCTGAAGAGACGAAGACCAGCTCCCCTACGCCTTCCACTGCGCCTCAACCTGGGAGCTGGAAGATGAAGAGCTTGTGTCACCGCCCTTGCGTTGATATAGGGACGCCCCGGCAGCTTGGCATCAGAAACGTCAAGAAGTCGAAGGGTCAGACGTTTGAAGAGCATTGAAGATCCGCCCCAGCGGAATTACCCAGCCACCCCTGCAGCCATGAAGAAGATCAAGCGTTTTTACCTTCACCGCCCCTACGGACCTGAAGGTCGCCCCTGTGGTTTAATGCCAGAAGCTTTACTCCGAATGTTTACACCACCTTTATGGCATTAAAGATGGCTATTTTAGGCCGGCCATTTACTCCTATTTAGTGTTTTTTGTAGTATAAATAGTCCTTGGTTGATTGCTAGAATCATCCATCTTGTTATCCAATAAATTATCCACTTACATTATCTTGCTACCTTTGTAATGAGTTGCTAACTCCCTTGCTACATTGGGTTGGTTTGAAGCTGCGTTGTTACTTTGGTTGTAAGTTCTTTTTAATATAAGTTTTTATTCAGTAATGCTTTGTGTTTCCTTGATCTCCATTGTCTAATTGCATGTTTACTATTGCTTGAGATTAATCACCTTAGGTTCTAAAGTGCATGCAAACAACTAGGATTAATAGGTTCCGGGTTCGGGTCTTTAATCTAGTAGCAACTTTGAGTAATAACAGGTTGTAATTACTTAAATAAAAGGAATACAAATATAAAGATAAGTTTAACGGTTTTTAATCTTCTCTTTATATCCCTTAGTCTTTGTTTGAAAGCTAACTTGTTATTTGTTCTTGTAGGTTTACGGAACACTAACCTGTTAAGTTGTGTTGATGCCGGTTGGTTCAACACATATATATGATCGAGACGGGAGATTACTTGAAAACTTGTAAAAGGAACTAACCAAATTAGCAATCGCATGCTTAGAATCAACCTAGTGTAGATTCATCCATCATTGTCTTACTTGTCGTATTAATCGTTTTCATAAGTTTTTGTGCGCATCAATTCAACCAAACCCCCCCTTTGTTACTTATTACTATAATCGATAATTGCATCTAAAATACCTTAACTCTCTTGGGTTCAACCCTTACTTAACCACTATACTTGTTTTTAGTGCTAAGTTGGGATTTACTTTTAATTGGGTGTAGACGACCATAGAAATACCGTCGGTCAATTCACCTAACGGTTCTTCAAAGTGTTTGGTGATGAAGGTGGAGAGGATACAAAGTGACTATCATTAGAGGTATAAGGTGATGTGAAGGTAGGTAAGAAGATGATATGATCAATTGTGGATGTATTAGAAGTGATGGGGAATGTGGAAGGAGAAGTATGTGAAATATGATGAAAAGGTAGACATTTTTCATGAAAGATTACATCACGAGAAATAATGATATTTCTAGTATGTATAGTAAGAACTTTGTATCCGTTTTGATTATATGGATAACCAAGAAATATGCATGGTAGAGATTTGGGTTGATATTTTTCTCGATGTGTGTTCGCTCCAAACGGTGTGTGCAAGCTTTAAATTTATAACCCTAGACTTAAGCTTAAAACAAGGATGCGAACCCGCAGTGTACGGGTCAATCGTAGTAAAAAGCAAGAAAATTCCAAGGGTCAATCACAGGGACTCGGTGAAACAAAGTCAATAACGGTAAGCTTCGTGAATACTAACCACAAGAGCAATTAACACAATCAAAGATGAATAAGAAGTCAATAAAGCAAACGTGCAATTCTAGGGATTAAAGCATCTAGTTGTGGTTCCAACTCAAGATCTATAGATAAGCGGACAAAGCTGAGATTTTTGCGTGGGGAAGGTGTTACTAAAGTGGAATAGATCACCGGGTAAGTCTCACTACTCACTAATCCTAAACCGTAACTCCTATTACCGGGTAAGTCTCAAGGAATCAAGATAAAGAACTATAACTTCAAACCAACACACCATCTAAGGGAATAGAATCAACCTTTACCGGGTAAGTCTCAGGCTAACTCACAAAGATGGGATGGAAGCACACTCAAACCCCAATAAAGGATAAACCTTTATTACCTACACTTATGATCGTTGGTACACAAACTAAGGAATTACCGGGTAAGTCTCATCCTAAGCTTGCTTTGAACCAGGAAAGGTATAATAAGAATAGGATTTGGCAAATTCTAACACTTAACTCTCAGTTTAGGATCAGATAAGTCACCTCGGTCAGCCAGATTCCACCCCGGCCGAGATGTTCATCGACTGAACGAGATGCTTAGGGTTAAGGTTAAAAACTCGAACTTTCAGGATCCTACTGGAATCTAAGATTATTCTATCATTGTTTTTCCCACAACCTTCAGCCAATCACCCTAGAATCACACAAGGAAATTAGCCACTCATCATCATTATGAAAGTATTAAATATATGGGAAGAAAGCGAATATTTGAACAAGAAGAATTTAATGAAAAGACTTCAATAACTGAATCAAATATCACAACAAAAGCGTTCCTTGGATAGCAATCCAACAAGACAAGACAACAAGTGAGGGAATTGAAGACAATCTTACAAAACCCTCCAAAAAGCTATAAAAGCTATAGACTTCAATCTTCCTTCAACCTTCAAAAAGGTTCTTCGAATCTCTCCCAACTGGAGTAGGCTGCTGCGTGATTCCCAACTGAATGCGGATCTTTCGGTGTAAGCGGCTCGTAAGCAAGATGTTGGATTTGTGGAAATCCAACCCTTTTTATAGGAAAATAACCCTCCAAAGATAATATATCTTAGAAAGATCTCTTCCCATAAAAATAGGTAAAATATAAGATCTTCTTCCTTCCAGGAGCCAAGCCCAAAAATATAAGATCACCTTCCAAAGATAAAAGATCTCAGCCAAGAATAAAATATTCTCGCCGCGTCCTAGGTGTTCGCCTCGGTCGAGTCGGCGTCTCTGGATCACCTCGGTCGAGATGAATCTCTGGTCAACCGAGGTGAGTCACAACTGAATGTGAAATCTCTCAAAACTGATTCAAAGTAAATCTTTAATCCATGGCTATGCTCCCTGGATGTAGCTCCAAATGACTCATGACTCCTTTTGCTCCTTTTTGATGCGAAACATACAATTTTACCTGCAATTACAGCAAAACTAGGTGTAGACCTCGATTCCCGCAAAGGTAGATGAAATGGTAATATAATCACATATTATACATGCTAACATGCAGATTATGAAAGATAAAACGTCCAAACAAACCCCAAAATATAGACTATAATTCATGCTATCAATGTGGTTTGGGCATGTGTACAAAACATAGGTATCCAAAGACTCGTAGATGTTCATAGGATGGTGCTTTGTGAAATAAGATTTCAAAAGGTGTCTTATATCTAAGTATAGGGGCAAGCCTTCTATTGATGAGATAGGTGGTTATCATGATACACCCACCCCAATATGAGATAAGGAGGTTAGATTTGAAAGAAAGCGAATGAGCCACCTCTGGTAGGTGTCTATGTTTGCGCTCTACCACTCCGTTTTGTTGGGGAGTGTAGAAACAAGTAGTCTGACGGGTAATACCCTCAATAGAATAAAAAAAGTAATGCTTATTTGCTCCAGAATTCAAGAGCAATATCCGAATGTATGTGTTTAATTGTGGTATGGAATTGGTTCTTGACTAAGCTTAGAAATGACTTCAAGATGGTGAGAGTATTGCTTTTGTGAGCCATAAGGTAAGTCCGTATGCTACGAGAATGATCATCAACTATTTTTAAGAAGTATGAATAGTCATTGTGTATTTGATGCTTGTAAGGGGCCCAAGTGTCAATGTGAATAAGGTCAAAGATTTGGCTAGATCGTATTGAAGAAATGGGAAAGGGGAGTCTATGTTGACGAGCTTGAGGGCAAACAATGCATATAAGATGATTCTCGGATAGTTTCATGTACATGGTGGAGTTGATCAAAAGGTAAATGACCCAACCGACTATGCAAGAATTCAATAGAAAATGTATCATGAGAAGTATGTAAAGAAAGACCATCATTGGCCAACTTATTACAATTTTGTGAAGGAAATTGTGAAGGAACATGAGTGTTCTTGTTAATGACATATAGTCCTTTAAAAGCTCGACCAATCATCACCGGATTCTTCATCAAAGGGTCTTGAAGAACACATGCATGAGGTGTAAACAAAACATGAGATGGCAAATCATTAGAGAGTTTATGGATAGAAATGAGGTTAAGCTGGAACTCAAGAACATGAAGGACATTAGACAACTTGATTTTGTCATTTAGGTTTATGGTGCCATGATGAGCAACATGAGCACATTTTCCATTTGACATGGTAACAAGTAGTCTGATGGGTAATACCCTCATTAGAATAGAAAAGTAATGCTTCTTTGCTCAAGAATTCAAGAGCATTATCCGAACGTATGTGTTTAATTGTGGTATGGAATAGGTTCTTGACTAAGGTTAGAAATGACTTCAAGACGGTGAGAGTATTGCTTTTGTGAGCCATAAGGTATGTCCGTGTGCAATGGGAATGATCATCAACTATTGTTAAGAAGTATGAATAGTCATTGTGTATTTGATCCTTGTAGGGGCCCCAAGTGTCAATGTGAATAAGGTCAAAGATTAGGCTAGATCATATTGAAGAAATGGGAAAGGGGAGTCTATGTTGATGAGCCTGAGGGAAAACAATGCATATAAGATGATTCTTGGATAGTTTGACGTTATCATGTACATGGTGGAATTGATCAAAAGGTAAATGACCCAACCAAATATGCAATAATTTAATAGAAAATGTGCCATGAGAAGTATATTAAGGAACACCATCATTGGCCATCTTATTACAATTTTGTGAAGGAAATTGTGAAGGAATATGAGTGTTCTTGTCAATTACATATAATCCTTTAAAAGCTCGACCAATCACCACCAGATTCTTCATCAAAGGGTCTTGAAGAATACATGCATGAGGAGTAAACAAAACATGAGATAGCAAATCATTAGAGAGTTTAAGGATATAAATGAGGTTAAACTGGAACTCAAGAACATGAAGGAAATTAAACAGCTTGATTTTGTCATTTAGGTTTATGGTGTCATGATGAGCAACATGAGCACGTTTTCCATTTGACATCGTAATAAAGAGTGAGATTGTAATAGGAGAATCTGAGATTAAAAGATCAAGGTTAGGTGTTACGTGATCGGTGGATCCACTATCCAAGATCCACTTTGATATGAGATTCAAAGACAAGAAGCACATAGGCTTACCAGCAAGTAAGACAGTGCTATCAAGTGAAGGATCATGTGAAGTTTTCTTGTCCAGGAGAGCAAGAATGTCATTCATCTACTCAGGTGTGAAAGAAGTAGAAATTGATGATGCTTCCAGTTTATGTCCTTGTGGATATCCAACAATCTTCCAACATTTGTTAGTATCGTGACCTGCAACTTTGCAATGAGTGCACCATGAGAGTCTTGGAATTGGTGATGTTGGATAGCCAATAAGTTTCCAACAACGATCAATAGTGTGTCCTTGTATCCTACAATGATCACAAAAAGGACGACTTTTTGGACTGGATTTGGACTTAGAATCAAGATTAAAATATCATCGAGCTGCTTGTCTGGGAATATGATGATGATTTTGAGAATATAATACCGCGGCATTATCATCGATGTGAGCAAAATCAGTTATCGATCTTTGGCTCTCTTCTTGGAGAACAAGCTTATATACTTCGTTCAGTGTAGGGCTGGGATGCATCTTAAGTATGTGAGATCGAACGAGAGATAATGAATCATAAAGTCCAACAAGAAATTGTATAATTTGTTGATCATGCATTAAGGCAAGAGTGGCTGAATTGGATCCACATTTTCACACATGATTCATCACTACAAGAGCATACTCATCCCAAATCTTCTTCATGCCAGTGAAATAAGAGGTAATTGACTGATTACCTTGAGACATTAGAGTCAACTCCTTTTGGATCTGATTAAGATTGGTACGAGTTGTTCAACCAAATCGAATCTCCAGTTTGCTCCAAATTCGAGTAGTTGTGGTACAAAATAGGACGGATTCGCCTATATCTCTCTCCATGGAATGCAGCAGCCAAGAAATTAACATGTTGTTGCATTGATCCCATTTAGCTATCACATTGGGATCAGAAGAAGGCCGTTTGCAAATTCCTGTAATAAAACCGAGTTTATTTTTAGCAGATAAGGATACCTCCACCGATCGTTTCCAGCGTGAGTAGTTCGAAGTATTGAGAAGCGTAGTGAAAACTTGAGAGAAGGTGCATCGGAATGTTGCAATTGAATTTGTTGAAGTAATAGATCGTCGATAAGAGGAGGATCCTCATTATCGGATTGATTAGTCAACATGGATGAGAGATTAACTTCCCTTTGATACCATGTTAGAGCTTGAAGAAGATGGAAGAGATTCAGAAGATAGAAGAATATAAGAGAGAAAGTATATAAGTGAATAGTGAAAAGATATTCTTGTTGTATTAGACTTTCTGCCCTTTGCTTGCTATTTATACATGTATGCCTCCTTATAACAGATTCTATTACGTACTTATAATATCCTCAACAGTAAATGCACCAAAATATTGCCAATATTAAATGCACTAGTGCTCTTCCTTTGAAAGCGCATCCCCTCTTCATCGATATCTCACCTCTCTTGCGCCGCCGCGAAGCTCATCCTATACATGTAACACACCACGGAGAAGATGGTGGTGATGGCTTGCACCGCCGACTTAAATGTAGCCACACATCCAAGACCTATAAAGACTCTATAGCCGGAGGGTCAAAGTGATGCGAGCTTTAGAGAGAGGAGGGAGAATTGAATTGAGATTTCATTATCATAATATACTTTGCCTTTTTTCATTATAACATATGTAACAAATAAATTATTTTTCTATCACTATATAATTAGAACTGTTAAATTTAATTTAATTAGTATCCTAGCAACTCTAATTTCTTATTATCATAAATTATCAAACTCAATTATAACGTTTTTTAACAAATCGGTTTTACACTACATTATGCCGATACAAAACAGTCTATAAACATAATTTATTTAATAAAACTACCACGTTGTTGATCCCTCATGGTGCCTATGAGGTTGTATACTTTTTGTTTGATAATCATTTATTTTTATAAATATATGTGGTCTCCACAAGATTTTAATTAATTAATTATCATGATCATTCATTATTTTCCACCCAATTTTTCACTACTTGATAGTTGAATGTTTGTGAATGTTAAGTTATAAAATTAAGTCTATTTGTTTTAATAGTTAAGCCAAAAAGTAATTAATGGGGAGATATGATGATTGTTTTCTAATTAAGGTAATCTAACTTTTTTGAAATTTTATATTTATCATTAAATATTATTAAAATTAAGTTATTTATGATCTTCCTAATATTGTTAAGGATCCCATGAGCGTAGAAACCAACGCAACAAACTCAATTTAAAATTTTGACTAAAATCCCACACTAACTAGATAGTTTAATTCACTAATTCAAATTATATTGATTTATCATTATAAAAATTTAAACTTTTACAATATTAGTTCAAATTTTGGGTATCATTAGTTCGAAAATATTTGTACTGATAGTATATAAATTTTGAACGAATTGAACTAAAATTTTGAACTAACAAAGTAAATGTTACAATCTTTTCTCATAAAAAAATATGAACCATGTATAAATAGTTATAACTAATAGAACAAAAAAATTAAATGAATTGTACAAAACTTTGAACGACAAATGTTCGTTGGAAAAAAATGTCAATGGTCTTCCTAAAATTACAAAACTACCACCATACCTTTTAAATTTACAAAATCGCAACCACACCTATAATATTGTGTAATTAGTGAAAAGATATAGATCATTAGATCAAGTCAACCAACGGTCTAGAATATAGATAACTCCATGATTTCAAACCCTAGAAAGTGATCTTACTTCCTAGAAATAAGCCTAAAAGTTTATTAATAATTAAAGGCTCTTCAACCATTAGGTTCATTTTGTTAGAAGATAGGATCTAGTAGATTCGATCTTATCTCATTAGAAGATAAGATCCAGGAGTTCTAGGGTTTCCATGATAACTCACGACCCTATAAATAAGGATCTCCATCCATTCTAGGGTCTGGTGAGCCCGACTTGCATTGATCTATGTGGTAGTAATCTCTATCTATTCTAGGGTCTGGTGAGCCCGACTTGCATTGATCTATGATGTTGGATTGGTTCTATGTCTATGAGTTATGGTAGTATTAGATCTCTCTATACTATATGTGAGGTGGTTGGCTTTCGGAGAGTATAGTCCCTCCATGCTTCGTTGGATGTGATGATTCGACAACATCTTGGATAGGTGAGAATCGATGGTGACAACAATGACGTACCGTGAGTAATAGAACCTAACCACATGTGCAATCAACGAAGTTGTCTTTCACATAACTTTGGCTTACTTTTGATATTGTGGAATTGACAATTGAGATCTATTATTTGCTTGTTGTGGTAATCTGAAATTTAGAACACTTGATCTTATTGAATTTTTTTGCCTTCTTTGATCCCCATTACAATCTAATTTTGAACTCTTCAAAGATCCAAACTTCCTATTTTATTTCTTCTAACATGTTTTACAAAGCAATCGGGAGACTTCTTTGACCGAGGTCGGACGACCTACCCATTAAACTTTGGGATTTTGCTCCGAATTGAAGTTTTTTCCCACAAATATTTGATTTTTTCCCCCCTCTCGTTTGGGGTTGTTGTTGCTATGCCACAACTATCCGCATCTTTAGAGAATATTTTTCATTTGTAGATTTTATTTTTAATGAAAGAAATTGTATTATTCAATGATACACAGCTGGGCCTAAACTCAAACAAGAGAACTTCATTGGCCCATTAAGCCCGTGGGAGGCCCAATAATACAAAGCTTAGCTTCTATTTAATTTAAGATATCAGTGTTGAGAGTTTTAAGTGTTATATGAATGATATGTATAGAGTTTTATTCGATTCTCCCATGCGCTTGAAATTTTAAAATGAATTTATTATACAACATAATCTCACCAATTTATAATACTTTTCTCTCGGAGTGGGTACAATCCCAGTCCCGTCCGTACCATCTCGATTCCGGCATGATTTCATCCAAAATAACAAAATTTCGTCCCGAACCCGTTCCGCAATCCGTTAGGGCCGTCCTGTCCCGTGTATACAAAATTTTCTAATTTCAAATAATAAATATATAAATAAAATCCCTAAGCATTAGTGTTATACTTGCATAGTAATATAGTTATGCTTATATATTTTTTTAAAAAAAAACTATGTTGGTCAAAATTGACAAATTGCCCAAATTCATTTAGATTTAGGGTTTGTAATTTAGTTGGTTGTCTCCACTAACTTCACTCATCCGTTGTCTCAAAGTCAATTTTTCATCCAAACTATTCCTGAGATACACTTAACATGCAAGCTGCCAACACGTGGTTAGGGTTTTGCTTAATACATACGGGTATGTTTATGGATAAAACGTTAAATTTAAATACAATAAACAAATTAATGGGCAAACATGATTAAGCCCGTCACGTCCCGATCTCCACCAGAATAGGACCGGTGATATTCAATCTAAAAAAAACAAAGTCCGCTCTGATTCCGGCCCATGTAAAATAATGGGGCAGGATTGGAATGACCTCAATCCCGTCTAATCTCATCTCATCCCATTTTTACTTTTCTCCGACAAATAACATAATACCACAAAATTAGAAAAAGCCTAATAAACCAAATTGTTTCTTCATCATTCTATTGCATATTAGTTAACATGAGTAAAGTCAAGAAGTAAATTAATTAAAAAATAATTCTCCACATCACCATACACAAATGTAAAATACTCTATATATTGGATCAAGTTTTAAATGCTAAAGCACCTCTCTCTCCCTCTCTCTCCATATATATATATATATATATATATAAAGTACATTTCAAATTCGACTTGATACTCGTGCTTTTTAAAATTTATCGTGTTGTCTTCAAGCTTTCTTATCAAACTAGTTTAATGCATTTGTTTTAATTTATCAATAAATTATTAAAAGGAAATTTCCGGTTGATACCCTATGGTTTAGGGTTTTTCAAATTTGTCCACTAGTTTTTCACAGTTTAGTTGGTGCTCTTCAGTTTTTTCTTTTCGGAATACGGCCAAAATTTTCACACCTCCTCCAAAAGATCCGCTTCTAAAGAATAATTCGAACGAAGCAAAGATCTGCTACGAGAACTTGCTAAAGAAGCGAAGATCATATACCTCCTTTAGTCAAGGAAAGAAAGAAAAGAACAAACAAGCTGATTCGAGAATCTGCCTCTCCAGGTTTGAAACCCTAATAGTTGTTTGAAATTAAGTTATCAGATTTTTAGGTTTAACTTTTAAATGCAACTGCTTTTGAATTTGGGATGTTTAATTTTCAGCGGCAACCATATTTAATTTCCTATAGCTTTGAGTTGCCTCTTTCATATGTTCTTGCAGTCGAACTAAAGCAAGTTATGTAATTGGCCATGCTCATTTACTAAGAGCTTGATCATTTATTCTACATCGCAGAGTTTGATTCAATTTGCATCCAAATTGTATCCATACCGACTAGTTTCGTCACTACACTTAAAAATGAAACAACGAATCAAGTTTATAAACTAAAACATTCATCATTTTAGCAACTTCAATCACCACCATCAATTATACTAGTAAGTACTTACTCCAAAATCTGTCTCATTCTTGTGAATGATGAAGTCAAGATCACCATTAATCTTACAAAACGAGCAAACTTGAATAACGTCTCCTTCACGCAAATTGTTCTCTTTAACAAGATGAATATTGTAATCTTTAGTAGAATAAAACTCGTAAAGAACAAGATGTAGAGTGATTTATTCAAGAACACAAAAACACAAAAGATTTGTTTACGAGGTTTGGATCGAAGTCCTACATCACTAGAATCTCAAGAATATCCAACTCACTATCATCTCAAAAAACTAAAAAAACAAGAGATACAAATCACACGAGTATGAAAGTCTCAAGAATTTCTTCATGCTCACATCTAGTGGTTAGAAACAGCTCACGCTTCGTATCTAAGCTCTCGATCTTGCTTTCTAATGTGGAACTCTTTCAGAGAAGGAAGGGAGTAGAAGAGACGAACAGAGGAACGGTCGTGTCTGAGATTAGTTTGGAGCTTAAGGACAGCTAACCTTATATATCTCACAAGAGAACAAAATGTTTTGTTTCAATCAAAACGTTGAGCTTCAATTAATGAAAGCAATTTCAACTAAACCAAGGTGAACCCAGCTAAAAACTTCTTCTCTTCACTAAACTCATCTCAATATCTATTCTTCAGGTTTTGCATGGGCATGTGGGCTGCATGGATCAAAGCCTAGGGTTAAGTGTTCTTCATCCTTCCAAGCCTTCATCCAGCCATCTCAAGCCCTGTAATTTGATCGAGCAAGGTATGGATTCGGTTCATAGCCAGATCTTCATCATAGCTCAAGGTTTCCTGTACAATTCACCCTCTTATTACTTGCCGTTATAATTTGTAACACTTTAGAAAAACATTTTGCAATAGGGGAATGGAATCCGTCATCGATGCTTAATAAGTGATGGTTGATCAAGTGATTCCCTTCAGGTGGAGGAAGTCGGTGCAAAATACAAACTTTTCAGTTGTGTCAATTTTAGTTCCAAAATATACAAGATTGCTACACAATTACAAAGCCAATTGACTATTTGTATATAAGGTAGATACATAAGGGGTATTCTCAATTTCTTTCAAGATTCCTTGTAACTAGGTAGCTTGCAGCTTCAATAGCTGCAATATACTCAGTTTCAATGAAGGATAAAGCAACAATAGATTATATTTGTGACTTCCATGACACACAGTTCCCACACCAAGTGTACCAAAAACATGTGGTGGATTTCTGGGTATCCTTATTATTGGCATAATCTGAATTAACATAACTCGGCAATTCTTTAGACTTATTGTGAATGTCATACTCAAGAGAAAGGTTAGTTGTACAAACAAGATACTTAAGTAGAAATTTTAAAGAACGTACATTAGTGTTTTGCATATGGATTAGACATATATCTACTAAGAACACTACCAGCAAAGCCCAGATCAGGCCTTGTACAAATCATGTCGTACATTACAGAGCTACAACAACATCATGTGGAACAAATTTCGTGTGATTGATCTCAACATTAGACATAGAACCTGACTTAGTGAGATCTAAATGACAACCAAGAGGGATAATATCACACTTATCTAATGCGGGGTTGAAGTCGCGATTGCCTTATCTAGATTGAAAGTCCATGAACAGTCTCAGTGAATAAATCTCGGATAGGAATCTTAGACGAGATTCTGATGTTGGCCGATATTTAAGTAACTTCGAACCAAAGAACGTGAATTTGATGGATTGATAATGGAAAGATAAGAAGATGATTATATGAAATGAAATTAATAGAAATATAGGAAGATACGAACCAAGATATTCTCGCAAAGAACCTTGACCAATTATGTGTCAAAACCCTTTGACGAAGAACTTACCTTAACCCTCACTTCTTTAACCTTACACAAGCCTTCTAAATAAGACAAGCATAAGAAGGGACTAGAATTGACCAGGAGCACCAACCTTTGAAAAGATTAACACACACAAGCACAACCTAGAAAGACACCCAACGATTCAATCAAAGGCTCTCTCTTTTGATTGAATAGGAATTAATAAAACACAAACTTCGTAACTGAAGTTGGGAGTTCAAACAATATAGTAGAAATATTAATCAAATCAAAATCTACCTTATAATCTCACCCTCTAAGGATTCTCCTATGAAAGTTAATAAATCTAATTAAAAGATAATCCTAAAAGATAGGATTGAAAATCAACAAATACCTTTAGAATGTTTTAGAGCCTTAAAGGTATTAAAATAATAAAAACTATCTATAACTAATAAGATCACGGTTGGATCTTATAACTCTCGATAGGAGCCAAATCTCGGTCTATTTGTAAGAATCTCGGGCGAGATTTTGATCCTCAGGCCCGAGCTTTCTTCTCAGGATCTTGTTCTTCGTCCTAGCCACTTTGTATGCTTGCTGGATCATCTTGGGTCTTGTATGCTCCTTCTATAGTAGTCAACAATGTCACTAAAGGAGACCTAGATATGAGAGAGGTCTCTTTAAGTACACATGTTGCCAATAAGCTACCAATTTCCTCACGGATGGCCTTTGCTCTTGTTCTAGTGGTAGCTCCTTCCATGATAGGACTCAAAGATGATGTAGCCGCATTATCCTTCAATGTCTTAGCCCTTGATCTTGTAATTGGTCCTTGAATTGGTGTTGAAGATGGTCCCTCATCATACTCCATAGTCAACTTGGAGATCCAAAACATAAGCGTTGTCGTCAACCTTACGCTTCACTCGAAATGGTCCATCTCCTCCTGGAGACAACTTAGACTTCTTCGTTTCCGGAAATTGCTCATTCTTTAGGTGCAACCAAACTAGATCTCTTGGTTTGAATAGCACTTTCTTGCGATTCTAATTTCCCTTAGATGCCACGTGTTTCCCCATGTTTTCCAGCCTTATGTGTGGCTTTTCATGCATCTCCTTGATGAACTCGACCTATTTTCCTACAATAAAATCTACTCTCTCCTCGATAGACAACAATATAATATGAAAAGGGGTCAAAGGATTTAACCCATAGACACACTCAAAAGGTGTTAGATTAGTAGATGAATGCAAGGTACAATTATAAGAAAATCTACATGTGGTAAAACATCCTCCCAAACATTCAAATTATCTTTCAAAAGAGCCCTCAAAATGGTGGTCAAATTCCTATTAGTGACTTCCTTTTATCAATCCATTTGAGGATGACTAGATGTTGAAAATTATAACCTCGTACCTAGCTTTCCCCAAAGAGTCTTCCAAAATAAGCTAAGAAATTTAGCATCTCTATCACTCACAATAGGTCGAGGTACTCCATGCAACCTAACAACTTCCTTAAAGAACAAGTTAGCCACTTTATAAGCATCATCGATCTTATGACAAGCAATAAAGTGAGCAATTTTAGAAAAACGATCCACAACCACAAAAATAGAATCTCTCCCTTTCTTAGTCCTAGGTAACTCTACAACAAAACCCATACTAATATCAAGCCATGGTGAAGTAGGTATAGGTAAGGGAGTATACAAACCATGTGTTTCAATATAGACTTAGCTTCCAAACACACAATGCATCTCTTAAGAATGTTCTCAACATCTTTAAGCATATGAGGCCAATAAAAGTGTGATTGCAGCAACTGATAAGTCTTATCTCTACCAAAATATCCCATCAACCCTCCCATATAAGCTTCTTCAACAAGAAAAAGTCTAAGAGAACATCTAGGAATACACACTTTATCCTCATGAAACATAAAGCCTTTGAAAATATATTGTTTATCACACAACAATGGCAAATATCGGTCAGATGCTCGGTCGAGATTTCTGGAATATGGCCGAGATTTACACTACGTATAAATATCTCCAAAATCAATGTCATCTACGTATAGATCCTTAATATAATGGAATCCTAAGACCTTAGAATCCATAGTGGTGATCAAAGAATATCTCACAGAAAGGGCATCTATAACAACATTATCTTTTTTCTTTTTATACTTAATGATATATTGAAAGGTTTATATAAACTTTATCCATCTACCATGCCTCTTATCCAACTTATCTTGACTCCTAAAATTCTTTAGAGACTCGTGATCAATTATAAGGATGAATTCATTAGGCCATAGGTAATGCTACCATGTCTTAAAAACTCGAAATAAAGCGTATAATTCCGTATCATAGGTCGATTAATTCAAGCATGCTCCTTTAATTTTTCACTAAAGTAGGCATCGGGCTTACCTTCCTGCATGAGCACTCCTCCATTGTCAATTCCCGATGCATCACACTCAACCTCAAATGGTTTAGTGAAATATGGAAGTGCTAGAAGTGGTGCATGTGATAACTACCTCTTCAATTCCTGAAAGGCTTTCTCTTGCACTTCACCCCACTCGAATTGTACTTGCTTCTCCGTGAGAGATTTGAGGGGGATATGATGGTACTAAAATCCCGAACAAACCGCCTATAAAACATCGCTAGTTCATGAAAAGATCAAACAAGTCCAATTGTGGTAGGTGTAGCTCATTCTTGGATGGATTTAATCTTCTCCTTGTCCACCTCTAGACCTCTTGAACTCACTACAAAGCCAAGGAAAATAACTTGATTAGTACTAAACTCACATTTCTTAATGTTGACATATAACGATTCAGTTTTAAGAGTTACTAGTACTTCGCTCAAATGTTCTTCATGCTCCTCAAATGATTTGTTGTAGATGAGAATGCCATCGAAGTATACAGCCACAAATTTTCCAATGAAATGGCGCAAGACATGATCACCAATCTCATAAACGTGTTGGGAGCATTAGTCAAACCAAAAGGCATAACCAACCACTCATAAAGACCAAATATAGTCTTGAATGTTGTGTTCCATTCATCTCCTTACCGCATCCGGATTTGATGATAGCCACTCTTAAGGTCAATCTTGAAGAATAGTGTAGCTCCTCTAAGCTCATCTAGCATGTCATCTAATATGAGAATGGGATGACGATACTTGATGGTAATGTTATTGATTGTTCTACAATCAACACACACCCTCCAATTATTATCCTTCTTCGGGACCAAGGGAACTTGAACCACGCATGGACTCAAGCTTTCTCGAATATAGCCTTTATTCAAAAACTCTTGCACTTGATCCTAAATTTCCTAGTTTTCCTGCGGAAGTGTAGAACCTGGCATGAAATCAATTCGATGCTCAATGCCTTGAAAGGTGGAAGACCTGCAGGAATCGCATTTGAAAATACATTACAAAACTCATCCAAAGTCCTTAATATGTTGTTAGTAAGGTATCCTTGGATTCATCACTCAAGGTAATAAGGCTTTTACATAGGCTCGGCAAAACAATATCTCAAGGAACAAAATCATCAAGAAATTCCCGTTTGGAAGCTAAAAGGACTCGATTAGGTTCTAGAGAAGGAATCTCGATATGGGAATCCTGGGCAAGATTTGTGATTCGGGGCCGAGATTCTACAATGGAACATGATTTATCTGAACTGGGACGAGATTCTTCAGATCTCGGGCGAGATTTCTCTATTTGCCCGATATTTCTTCTTTGGAAGGTGTTTCTCGCACCTTTTCCTTGCGTTTCTCCTTCTTGTCATAATGTTCCATAATCTTCAAGGGAGTCATAGGTTTAAGAGTAATTGATTGTCCGTTGAAATGAAATGAATTTTTGTTAGTACAACCATCATGTTTGAACTTTCAATCAAATTGTCATGGACGCCCTAATAAGATATGACATGCTTGCATAGGCACAACATCACATACAACAATATCTTCATATTTTCCTAAGGTGAAAGAAATCTTAGTTTGTCTATTAAATTTCAATTCTCCAAAATCATTCATCCAATGCAGTTTATAAGGACTAGGATGACAGAAAGTAGTGATTTACAACTTAGTGATTAATTCTTCACTAGCAATGTTGCAACAACTACCACCATCAATAATCATGTTGCACACATTTCCTTTAACAAGGCATCTAGTATGAAAAAGGTTTTCTCTTTGATTATCCTCACATGGTGCTATTTTAGCATGCAAAGTTCTTCTAGCAATAAAAGATTCTTCATGCTTATATTCACAACCTTCATCGCTATTACTAACAATCTCATGTTCATGCAATGCATCACCCTAGAATCGCACAAGGAAATTAGCCACTCATCATCATGAAAGCAATAATCAAATATATGGGAAGAGAATGAATATTTGAACACAAAAACCTTAATAACAAGGCTTCAACAACTGAATCAAATATCACACAAATAAGCGTTCCTTGGATCACAAATCCAACAAGACAACAAACCAAAGGGAATCTAAGAAAGTCTTACAAATCCCCTCAAAAGCTATAACAAGCTATGAACTTCCTTCCTTCAATCTTCCTTCAAACTTCGAAAAATCATTCCTGACTGCAGCTTCTTCAATCTCCAAGTATGCGATCATGTAGCGGCATTCTGAATTGTGGAAAATCCGGCCCTTTTTATAGGAGAATTATATTCCAAAGATAATAATATCTTAAAAAGATAATATCCTAATAAAATATATCCATATCTCTAAAATAGATCTCCCAAATATATGATCTTCCTTCCAGAAATCCAACCCAAAAATATAAGATCTCTCCTTCCAAAAATAAAAGATCTCAGCCAAATAAAATATATCTCGCCGCGTCAAGGTGTTCGCCTCGGCCGGGGCGCTTCTCAAGATTACCTCGGTCGAGGTGGTACTGTAGCTGACCGAGGTGAATCTCAGCTGAAGGTGAAATCTCTTGATTCTGGTCCAAAGTAAATCTTCTTTGTTAATTCCAAGCTTCCTGGGTCCTCTTTTAAGCTCCTAAATGTAGCTCCAATGACTCCTTTGTTCCTTAGCTCCATTTTGATCCAAAATGTGCCATTTTACCTACGATTACAACGAAACTTGGTGTAGACCTCGATTCCCGCAAAGGTAGATGAAATGACAATATAATCACATAATATACATTCAAACATGCAAATTATTGAAGATAAAACGTCTAAACAAGTCCCAAAATATAGACTATAATACATGCTATCAGAAGGCCGCACTCATGCCGTCTACTATGCATGTCCTGAGAAAGCATCGAAAGGCTTTGGGTTATACTATTGATGATCTTATTGGCATTAAGCCTTCTTTCTGCATGCATAGAATTCTAATGGAGGATGATCATAAGACTTCACGGGAACCTCAAAGACGGTTAAATCCGATCATGAAAGAGGTTGTGAAGAAAGAAATTCTTAAGTTATTGGATGCAGGTATCATATTTCCTATCTCGGATAGCAAGTGGGTGAGCCCAGTGCACGTAGTTCCGAAGAAAGGAGGGATGACCGTTGTGACGAATAAGAACAACGAGTTGATCCCAACTAGGACCGTTACAGGCTGGAGGGTGTGCATCGATTATAGGAAGCTGAACGTGGCCACTCGGAAAGACCATTTTCCACTTCCCTTCATTGATCAAATGCTCGAACAGTTAGCCCAACATTCATCTTTTTGCTATTTAGATGGTTATAGTGGCTTCTTTCAGATTCCTATCCATCCGGATGATCAAGAGAAGACCACTTTCACTTGTCCATGGGGGACATTCGCTTATAGGAGGATGCCATTTGGATTATGTAATGCACCCGGTACCTTTCAGCAATGCATGATGGCTATCTTTTCCGAGTACATAGAGGAGATCATGGAGGTATTTATGGATGATTTTTCAGTATATGGTTCCTCTTTTGATGATTGCCAATCTAACCTTTCTCTAGTGCTACAAAGATGTGAAGACACTAATCTCGTCTTTAATTGGGAGAAGTGTCATTTTATGGTTAATGAAGGCATTGTGCTAGGACACCTCGTTTCCAACCGAGGTATTGAGGTCGATCGAGCTAAGATCGAGACTATTGAGAAACTTCCCCCCCCCCCCCGTTCTATTAAGGGTGTGCGGAGTTTTCTCGGGTATGTAGGTTTCTATAGGAGGTTCATCAAGGATTTCTCGAAGATATCTAAACCACTAACTGAACTCTTGAATAAGGATGTGGTTTTCGAGTTTTCACAGGAATGTCATGATGCATTTTATAGGATTAAGGAAGCATTGATTTCCGCTCCCATTATTCAGCCTCCGGATTGGACGTTGCCCTTCGAGATCATGTGTGATGCGAGTGACGTGGCGGTAGGAGCGGTGCTTGGACAAAAGAAGGATGGCCGGACCAACACCATTTACTATGCTAGCAGTACGCTAGATGAAGCCCAGCTGAACTACGCCACCACCGAAAAGGAGCTATTGGCGGTTGTTTATGCTTTTGAGAAATTTCGTTCTTACTTAGTAGGAGCGAAAGTTATTGTTTACACTGACCATGCAGCTATTCGTTACTTGCTTGCTAAGAAGGATGCTATGCCACGTCTTATTCGATGGATTCTCTTACTTCAAGAGTTTGACCTAGAGATCCGCGATAAGAAGGGATCCGAAAATTCTGTTGCGGATCACCTCATCCGGCCACCCCCCTCTTCATACGAGAAGGACGAACCACCCATAGATGATTCATTCCCCGATGAGCACTTACATTTGCTGGAACGTTTGATAGACTTCTTTATCTCACCCCATGATGAAGGCAAAGTATGGGCTTAAGACACTTTCCAGCATGTTTAGGAATGCCGTACGGTCCAGCTAGCGACCTTAAACCAAGCGCTTCTTGGGAGGTAACCCAAGATATTGCTTTCTTTTCCCTTTTCTAGTCTAGCTTTAGATAGTTTGCTTTTGCTTTGCTTTGTTTTTGGCGTCCTAGACAGAAATCAGGTACTTTCTAAGGATGGAATACAACCCAGAAGCAATACTGGAAGGACAGAAGTTCGAAAAATTGAGAAGACGGAGTTTGACTGAGACACATCTCGGTTGGAGTCACAGCACATCGACCGAGATGATTCTTGAGCAACCGAGGCGACTAGGGATGACAACAATCCACCTCGGTCCAGACACCTCGGTCCAGTCGGGACCACCTCGACCGAGGTGACAGCAGAATCGGCGAGGGGTATAAAAGGGGAACAATTTTTCCTCTTTCCCTCCCAACTTCTCCCTCGACCGCGGCGCACCCTAACCTCGCTTTCTTCGTTTCTCGATCGTTTTCGACGATTCTTGCTCCCATTATGCGAGGAAAGGCTATGGGAACCAATTGCAAGCAACAATCTGCAACAAGAACGCCTCGAATCGACCGAATCCGGGGTAAACAGTCGAAACCCTAACTCCTTCTTCTCTTTACTGATTTCGGAATTTAGTGGCTTTGGTTGCCATAGATCTCTATTGAAAAAGGATTAAGTACCCCTTAGGAACAATCTGTAGTGAAATCGGGGGAAAAGAATTGAAATTCCGAGAGTTGGAATCGAGCAGCTTTGTACCTCGGTCCAGTCGACCCGCGCCTCGGCCGAGGTGATTCTTGAGTTCTGACAAGCAACCAAGGTGATCTGTCAGACAGAGAGAGAAAATGAGTTCCAGGTCTGATCGCCAGATAGTCCTGAGAGATGGATCCTCCCCTTCTTCTTCTTCTTCTCGACCTTCCATACCGGTGATACATGAGCATCACCGAGCCGATTATGACCGCATCTGTGCGCGCCCAGTGATTGCACCGCGGTTTCTAGACATTTTTGTTTTTGACTGTCTATATGTTGCTGATGATTTGAGACGGATGGTCTCGATGGTAGGTGTTAGCATGAAATATTGCGATATTCTAGGCACTTTTTCTAGTTGTTTTTCATCCATTATAGTGTTCATTGATAAGGCATTGAAGCATTTGTTAGCTAGTTTGTCTATATTTTTGATATGGAGGTCTACATTAGCTTTGTGTTGATTATAGGTGGATAAAACCGGACCAATTGAGAGAGATAGGAGAAGATTTGAGCACATCCAAAGATTAGGAACACATCAAAGAAGTCAAGGGAGATGCTAGGATGAGGAATGGCACGATACAAGGGAAACCACAAGCAATTTACACTTCCACGCTCTAAAATACGGTCGTAGAGAAGTCCACGCTCTAAACCACGGCCGTGGATCTTGACATCATGAACGTGGAGCATTCTAGAGAGTTACACGGTATAAAGTACAGTCGTGGAAATCATATGGAACCGTAATCCACTTCCACGCTATAAACCACGGTCGTGGATCCTCTTGAGACCGTGATTTAGGCGATCTTTTGACGAATTAATTATTGCCACATCATTTACGCACATGGACCGGACGGTTATTTTATCCTTTCTTATAAAAGGGTCAGATAAGGGAGTTTCGGACATCGACGCTTATCGCTTAGCCTTGCTTAGGGTTGTTGGAGAGAGTTCGAGAAGGATTTAGCGGAAGCGCCGGCAATTTGGATTTCGGAAGATCTTGTGTGGCGGAAGTTGCGCCTTTTTCTTAGGTTTTGATATTGAAGACGGATTGACATCCCGTTCTTCGTATTTTCCTAGGATCTTTGTGAGGCTTTGTGTTCTATTCCGAATCCATTGAATATTCCGATTTGTGTTTCAGATTTGAGATTGACTTTGAGTTATATTTGAGTTTTCGAAGGTTTTTATCTTTCATTCTTCTTAAATTGATTTGTGATATCATGACAATGGTTATTGGCTAAAACCCTTTAGCAATTCTAAGGTGAAGGGTTGATAGTTGTGGCTTAGATAATGATAGATCGATCGTAAATTGAATGGACCCTGAGAGTTAGAGAGATCTCGTCGACGAACCAAGATCACGGTCTGTTCTTGAGCTTCCACGGCCGTGGAACTCAAGATCTGCCCGTGATTTACCCTAGTTTACGAACTTTGCTTTTACTTTGATCCAATGTTAAAGATTAGCTTTAATCTAGTCTTGGCTTGCCCTTTTCTAGGTAGTAGTGAAGCCTCAATAACCTCTACTTCGATTTCGAGTGTCACAACCTTAATCGTTCTAGTTAGTCTTGATCCTTGGGTTACAAGTTTGAGTATTTGAGATTAATTCTTGCCTTTAGATTATTTCTATACTGAAGCCTCAACAACCTTTATAGAGAGTGTCTTTAGATAAGTCATATAGAGCCTTGGAACTTCACCATACATTGCTTTACCTTAGCATACCTTTGCAACTCTTAAATCTGTCCTTAGTTCTTTAGTATATCTTGAATTGATTGCCACAGTTAGACACCTGGATCTTTAGGGTTGTTGTTTTCCCCAATATTTGCAAAGCTTTATACATTTACTTGCTTGACGATTTGCGAACTGAATTTGTTCCCCCCAAATCTCTGTGTTCGATACTCTGGAATTCTTGCTTTACTACGCCAATCCGTACACTGCGGGTTCTCTTGCTTGATTCTAATTTTATAAATTTAAAGCTTATTTGCACGCACGCTCAGTGGTGAACAAGTTTTTAGCGCCGTTGCCGGGGATTTGGTCTAGGCCGAATTCGGTTATCGGTTGTCAAGCTTGGGAGCTTGCCCTTGTTATTTGATATCTCCTTTGAGTGATATTTGCAGGTTACCTTAGGTATATGTGCAGGTCTAGGAACAACAAAGACCTCTTACCTCTTGATCAAGAACTTGAGAAGACTTTGATGAAGAAGCTCAAAGAAAGAAAGATGACTGAAAACAAGGAGCGGGATTCTCAAGCAGAGTTGGAGGAATCCGAAGCTCAACTTAGATGGAGCGAGAAGACTCGCAAAGAAGAATCGGACCGTCATCAATTGCAAATTGATGAGCTCAGGGATATGATGTTCCAAATGAGGCTGGAATTGAGCGATTCCAAGAAGAAGAAGAGAAGGAAATCTGCAAGATCGGTTAGAACCAACTCATCTGACGAGGATAGCGACTCTTCCATGCCACCGCTAGAGGACATTAATCCGACGATCAACATGAATCAATATAATCCAAGACCGGCTGCCAATTATCGTGTCCCGGCTGGGGGTGCGAGAGCCGCTCGTGTAGATGAAGAGCCAAGAACTCTTGGCCAAAGGATGGATCCAATTCAGCAGCCACGCCGTCTAGGTGTGAACTTTGATACTGATGATATGCAGGGGTTTAGCTTCAACCCACAAGTTATTACCATCGTTCGCCAAAGTCAGTTTGGAGGAACGAGTGCTGAATCTCCACATCAACATTTACAGAATTTTGAGATCTTGATGGAGACAATGAAGCCAAAGAATGCAACTACCAACAATTACAAGATCAAGCCATTCTTCTTCTCTTTGAAAGGGAAAGTTTTATCTTGGTATCAAGCTCTTCCAAATGGAAAAGACTCAACACATGGGAGGATCTTTCTTCGGAGTTCCTCACCAAATTCTTTCCGCCATCCAAAACGGCGTAGTTGAGAGGTAAGATTAATGCATTTTCTATGAGATCTAATGAAAGTTTGTTCCAGTCTTGGGAAAGATTTCAGGATTTACTATTGGATTGCCCACATCATGGCATTTCCAAATTGGAGCTATTGGAGATATACTATAAGGGGCTAGATATGGAAACACAATTCAAGCTCCAATCCCTTTCATGTGGTACATTCATGGACATGAGGGAAGATGATGGTTGGGACTTCATTGAGAAGCAAGCCCGAGTCATTGAGAAGTATTCTCACCGGAAAGTAGAAGCAAATCGAGTGGAGCAAGGAGTAAAGCTAACACAAGCCGCTCAAACTCAAATCTTTTCTCTCAACTCCGAGATTAAAGAATTGAAGGAAGTCATCAAGGCTAGCTTTCCAAAGCAAAAGGAGCAAGATGTTGGTTATTTAGGGAACAACAATAACCACAATGGGAATGAGAACACATATCGCAACAACCGGAACAACAACTGGAACAATTGGAATAACAACAACAACCGGAATAACAATTGGAACAACAATAGGGGTTCAAACAACAACAATTGACGTTCCAACCAACAACAAAACTCCGGTAATTCTTATCCCAATTCAAGAAATTCACTAACTCCACCTTCTTCTTCTTCCATTCCTTTGAAAAGTCAGGGACAAACACCTAATAGTGGAAGCACTTCGGGGAAAGAGAAGCCCGATCCCATGTTGGAAACAATCATGGGAAAGCTTCAAGGATTGGAGAGTCAATTTACTAAGGTTGATAAAGCCCAAAAGGTTTTAGAAAACCAAATGTTTAGTAATGCTGAGGAAGTTCCTAGGAACCAAGGAAAACTTCCAGGAAGACGGAGGATAACCCAAAAGGAAGGGTGATGGCTATCACAACTAGGAGCGGAGCAACAACCACCGACCCGCAGCCTAAATTTGTGGAAGTTCCCGTCGAAAAAGAGAAGGAAAAGGGGAAGGAGAAGGAAGACATCTACATTCCTCCTCCAGCTTACAAACCTCCCCTACCATTCCCACAATCTAGAGCAAGAGCGCGTCTAGACAAGCAATTCGGTAAGTTTATTGAACTCATGAGCAAACTGTATATTAATATACCTTTCATTGATGCAATCATAGGTATGCCAACTTATGGAAAGTTCTTAAAGGAGATCCTCTCTAACAAGAGGAAATTAGAGGATTTTGGAGAAGTCAAGATGAGTTCGGATTCGTCGGATCTCATTAAGACGATGAAAGAAAAGATGCCCCCAAAGCTGAAGGATCCGGGGTCATTTTGTGTTCCCATAGGAGTGGGAGATGCCACATATGATGCATTATGTGATTTAGGAGCAAGCGTTAGCATCATTCCGCTTGCCTTATGCAAGAAGATCGGTTTAGGCGAACCTAAACCGGTGAAGATGACGTTATATATGGCGGATCGATCCATAACTCGTCCCGTCGGCGTAGTTGAAGACGTCCCGGTCAATCTTGGTAAGTTCTATGTTCCCGTAGATTTTGTTGTGCTTGACATTCCTGCAGATAGTCCGGTCCCGATCATACTCGGAAGACCGTTTCTTGCAACATCTGGTTGTATGGTTGATTGCAATAATGCTAGACTCGCCTTCGACATAGGAGAGGAAAAGGTAGAGTTCGTTCTTTCCACTTTGATGAAAGAACCAGCTTTTGAAGAGGATATATTCAACATCCATGACAAAGAGCTATCTAGAGAGGAAGTAAGTTCGATTCTCTTCAAAGATCCCTTGCAAAAGGTGATCGCTATGAGCATTATGGATATAGGGGAAGAAGAGGAATGCAATGAGGAAATTGAAGCTTTAGAGAAGCAAAAGGAACTGTATGAAGAAGAGTTTGAAAAACTCTACGATGGGTCAAAGAACGTAAGGAATCACGGTCAGTCATGCTATTCCACGACCGTGGTTTCCACCAACATGACCGTAATTAGCTATTCAGAGGACTCTAGTAAGTTACACGGCCAAAACCACGGCCGTGGAACAAGCAGAGGCACCGTAATTGACTTCCACGCCCAAAACCACGGCCGTGGAGAAAACAGGGGAGCCTTAATTTTGGGAAAATCCGAGGACAATTACGTTCTTTCTACCACTTCTCTTGATTCTTCTCCAACATCTTCTATACCCTTAGAGACTTCTAAGGAAGCATTGGACACTCCTCAAGAGTCATCAGAGAGTCCTATAGTGATGGAATTGAAGCCACTTCCCGCACATCTAAGGTACGCATTTCTAGGACCTAATTCTACCTTTCCGGTAATTGTTAGTTCCGATCTAAGTATAGATGAACATAGTAAGCTTATGGTTGTTCTTAAGAAACATAGGAAAGCCTTAGGTTACACTATAGAGGATCTAGTAGGAATCAAGCCTTCACTATGCATGCATAAGATTCTAATGGAAGAAGATTTTAGAACTTCGCGACAACCTCAAAGGCGGTTAAATCCGACCATGAAGGAGGTTGTCAAGAAGGAAATTCTTAAACTACTTGATGCAGGTATCATCTACCCTATCTCCGATAGCAAGTGGGTGAGTCCCATACAGGTGGTTCCAAAGAAAGGAGGAATGACGGTCATTACCAACAAGAACAATGAACTCATTCCTACACGAACCGTGACGGGATGGAGGATGTGCATAGACTACCGCAAGCTAAACAATGCAACGAGGAAGGATCACTTTCCACTACCATTCATCGACCAAATGCTTGAGAGGTTAGCACAACACTCACATTTCTGTCATCTTGACGGTTATAATGGTTTCTTTCAGATCCCAATACATCCGGACGATCAAGAGAAGACCACATTCACGTGCCCGTGAGGTACGTTTGCTTATAAGAGAATGCCGTTTGGGCTTTGCAACGCCCCAACCACCTTTCAAAGGTGCATGATGGCTATCTTCTCGGAGTACATATAGGAAATCATGGAGGTTTTCATGGATGACTGTTCGCCCCTAGAGGTGTGTGCAAATAAGCTTTATATTTATAAAACTGAAATCAAGCAAGCGAACCCGCAGTGTACGGATCGATATAGTTAAGCAAGAATTCCAGAGTATCGAACACAGGGATTTGGGTGGAACGAACTCGATTGCAGGTTATCAAGCGGTTATTATGAGAGTTTTGCAAATATATTGGGAAAACAACAATCCTAAAGATCCAAGTATCCAGCTGTGGCAATCGATTCAAGATATACTAATGATATAAAGACAGAGTTAAGATATGCAAAGGTATACTAATGTAAGGTAATCGTACGGTTGAGGTTCCAAAAACCTTATATAACTCACCCAAAAGACTCTTCCTATACAGGTTGATGAGGCTCAATATAGAAAGGTTCTAAGGACAAGGATTAACATCAAATACCCAAACCTATGATCTAAAGATCAAGACTAACTTATCCGATTGAGGTTGTTGAGGCTCACAATCGAGGTAGAGGTTGTTGAGGCTTCACTACCACCTAGAAAAGACAAGTCTAAACTAAGCTAAAGCAAATCTTTAACTTTGGATCAAGATAAAAGCAGGCTCGTAAACTTTAAGAGAATTACGGTTGGATCTTGAGATTCCACGGTCGTGGAACTCAAGAACAACCCGTAATTTAGGGTTTTCGGCGACAATTCTCTAACTCTCAGGGTCTAATCTGTTTACGATCGATCTATCATCATCTAAGCCACAACTATCAACCCTTCACCTTAGAATTGTTAAGGGTTTTTAGCCAATAACAGTCATATTGATATTAATTCAAGATTAAAAAGGTAAAAGATGGGAACTTTCAAGAACTATCAATAATCTTCAATTGAATCTTAGAATCACAATCAAGAATAAGTGTTTGTCAAAAGATTCAAAACGGGATAAACAATCACAATCTTAGGAAAGAAAAGAAACGGGATGTCAATCCGATCCTAAAGCAAACCTAAGCAAGAAGAGGAATCTTCTTGCGAAATCCTTCAAGAAACTTCGATCTTCCACACGAAGATCACAACAGCGACTCTCCGACACGAACTTTGGAACTTCAATGAATTCTTCCAAATCACCTCCAAGAATGAGGGTTTGTGTGTTGCTAAGCTTGCGTTTTTGCCGCTAAACTTAGGGTTGAAAGGTCGTAAGTGCGGGAGCGAGGTGACGGAATCTTGCTTCATCCGTCCTTTTTATAATGCAGGGCAAAACGTTGGCCCGGCCCAATCTTCAAAAGATTATGGCTTCGAAAGTGGCGAAAAGATTCGCCAAGATCACGGTCGTGGAAGTTTCCACGACCGTAATTTTGAGGCGTGGAAACAAACACGGATAGCTTCCACGGCCGTAATATCCCCTGGAATGAACATCGAATTCTGCATCAAGATCCACGGCCGTAATTTAGGGTAAAACCGTGATTCTTGCCTTCATTCGTGCATTCCTCAATCTAATACTCCAAATTGCTTCCAAAAGGTGCCCTTGGTCTATGGACACATCAACTCAACTCTCCTTTGCTCAATTCCGTTCGGAAATAGCTCCAAATCACCTATAATCAACATAGAACTCGTGTAGACATCCATATCGACGATATAGGCAATACTAGCTCATATATGCATAAAGCTCAATCAAAGACTATCAATATGAATCAATTGCGATTAGAAAACGTGCCTAAAATATCACAATATTTCATGCTAACAAATAACCCCATACTTAACACTTGCTTGTCCCTAAGCAAGGTCTTTCAAAAAGCTTTAAAACAAGAGTTAGGATGAAATATGTGTACCTTCTTTTGGATGAAAGTGACTTCTAAAGAATAGATCATTCTCAAACCTTGCTTCAATCGTTTCAAACTTTCACACACTTAATTAGAGAGTAAGAGGTAAAGAAGAGTCATGAACCAATTTAACTTCCAAACAAGCATTATAACCTTCAAACATTATCAAAATCAATCATAAGAATTTCAATTTAGATCACCAAGCCATATAACATTCTTTTGATCATAAGGACTTTCAAAGAAAAGGTCTAGAGCATGGAAGGGTGGGGAAAACTTTAAGGGAAAGTGGTGCATAAATCCGGGAAAGTGGATATCTACCTTCTTCTTCTTTTGCGGTTTCCGCAACACTTCACTTAGAGCTTCGCTCTCTCCTTTTTCGACTTTACTTTTGGAGTTATGGATAGAGGTGCACAAAAACCGAAGCCTAGGAGATTGGCGTTTCTCATTTTTGCGAGATGCCTCAAACCCTTAGCGCACATACCATAATCCGCTAGGAATATCGCTCAATCCGACTTTGGCAAGACACAAACACCCGGCTATGTGAATGGTGCCGAGTTACTCATCGTCATGATTGACTTCCCCAAACCTATAATTTCTTTCTATTCAATTGATTGCAAATACTTGCCCTCATGGCCCTCCCACATCAAACATGCCTTTTTTCTCATTTACTTTCCAAGTTCCCGGATGGGTAAGGGAGGCTAATATTTCAATGAGGGGTTAGATGATTCAAAGGAAGAAGAAAGAAAATATCGAATTGCCTTAATCATTTCAACAAGAAGTATAGGAGCTTATAATGTGATTTCAACTTCAATTTCTTACATGATTTAGGTAACAATTCTCACATTATACAACTTGCAAAAGAGGTAAAATTCATTCATTCAAATCCTTTTCGAATTACCATCCTTTCAAGCATGCAATTGTTATCAACTCAATTCGCAAGTAATGATTATCATGGAAATCATATCGATTCGTTAGAAGCATCAAATTTTTAAAAATTTTTCAATTTTTATGAGTTTTTAAAGTTCTTTTTCATGCAATGCAAGAATAAAACGTGTAACATACAATGAACATGCAAGGATAGTCTCGGAATAGAAGCAACATATAGAGTAGAGTTATTACAAACGTTTAGTACATCCCACCCCATACTTAGGACGAACATTGTCCCTAATGTTCACAAGAAAGAACAAAAGAAAGAAAAGAAAAAGAAAACTCACAAATGGTGGCGGGAATGTCTAAAACGAGCTGTCCGGTCATCTATCACTGCGGTGCCGGTGGAGGTGGAAATGGGGAGAAGCTCGGATCATAGTACCGCCCAAACTGCTGGCGGTAGACGTCCCTCATCATGTGGTCGAGGTCGTCGAAACGTCTGTCTCTATCATCCGCCCGGATCTCTAGTGCTCCGACTCTCTCTGAAAGTCCGGTAGCCCAATCTGGCATCCTCTCATACCACCCAGGGGGGTGATCATACCATCCGGGAGCATCTGCTGGTGCTGGCTGCGGTGGTGGTGGTGGTGGTGCTGCTGGCTGCGTGGTGGACCAAGGAGGGGGTGTCTCGTACCAGGTGGGAGGTGTAGTCATCCACGTGGGCCTCTCACTCACGCTAGCGCGGCGAGATGACGAGCCTGAAACTCTAGCCGGACGCGGAGAGCGTCTAGGTACATCCTGGGCTGTATCCGGCTGATCCGGAAACGTGCCGAACTCCTGCTCTGCTCCTCCACCACTCTCATACTGATCTCCCATATCCTCCTCATCTACTACCGGCGGTGGAACGTAAGGGGGAGCTACAAGCCTGTTCGCATGCATCGCAGCGAACGTCTCCTTCCAGTTGTGGCGTCCCGCCACAATGGAATACTCCGGCAGCCACTCAATACCCCTACCGGTCCTACTCTCCCAGGGCATGCCCGCATAAGGCGGACCTCTATGTGTGGGGAAGATGAGTCCCCTAACCATGAAAGCGTGTAGCCCTAATGGAACTGCCGGTATACGTGTGCAAGCCGAGAAGTCCACTCCAAAAGTCCTAGCTATGTGGGTCACTATCCCACCGTATCCAATGTTCCCTCTCGACTTGTTCTTGAGCTTGCTCATTGTCGCCGCCAAAAGAGTAGCACAATCGGCGCGGCATCCGTGGAGCATAGCATAGAGAAGGAATAGCTCATCCGTCTTGATCTTTTGGGGCGTCTCCGTCCTAGGAAAGAGACACTCCGAAAGAACACGGTGAGCTATCTTCAAGGCCAAATGGTACATCAATTTGGCCTTGGTATCAGCTGGATGCCAACGGTCCTCGTCGGCATAGATCATCGCCACATCCTCCCAAAAATCCTTAGCAGAAACGTTCCTAGGGAGGCGACCGTTGTAGGTCTCATGGAACCCAAAGATGGTCCCGAACTCAACAATGCTAAGCTGGTAGTCTCTATTCATGAGACGGAAGGAGACAGTCCTATCGACATGGCTGTGCTCAAAAGACGTCACAACCTCTCGGGTGATCTCCTCATAAGCGTCCTCACGAATGTTCGTGAAGACAAGCAAACCGGCTCTATCCAAGAGCCAAGTAAGGTCATCCACTATGTTGAGAGGATGAAGATCCTCCAACAACAAGTACCTAGGGCCAATCACTGCCCTCTTCTCTATCCTCTCAAATGCAGCTTGGTGGTTTTCGTGTATGATCGGGATGCTGGATGGAGGTGGTGAGGATGGAGGTGAAGATGGGGGTGAAGGTGAAGGGGATGAGGGTGGTGGTGGTGCCCTAGATGTGGAGGGGTTACCCTTTCTCTTCTTATTCTGTTCCCCTTTCTTTTCTTTAATCCTCCCCGAAACTCTCCTCACGAAATCCATTCTGTTGAGAATTACGGTCTGTTCTTCCTAAACCACGGCCGTGGAATCTGTGTAGACCGTAATTCGACACGGAATTTCTCAATCCTCAGCAAATCAGCAATCAAACTCCACAACAGGCAGTCCTAATCTAATTTCTTCCAATCTCAATCAGTTCTCCCTAAAAATCTCTAACAAAAACGAACAAAAACGACTAGAATCAAGAAGAGAGCAAAAACCTCTTTTTCGGATTGAGAAATCCAAAATGCGGAATTGTTGATCGTTTTCCGCGTGATTCGTTGCTTGGATCTTGTTCTTGGTTGGATTTGCTTCAGTTTAGGAAGAAGAATCGTTAAAAACGATTAGAGAATGAAGATTGAGATGAGCTGCGTGTTTTCGGTATTTAGGGCGTGGAAATTGGGGATTTTGTGGTGTTTTTGTGGTGAAGTGTGGCTTTTATACTCGCAGGCAAAATTTCAAAAATCACGGTTTGTCGGGGCATTCCACGGCCGTGGAAATGTACGGACCCGTAATTTTTGTGATTTTTCACAGGCTTTTGAGAATTACGGCCACTGTAGCTATGACGACCGTAATTTAGACCGTGGAACTCTCTGTAAAGCTTCAAAGTCCAAATTTCGTCACTTCTCTTCGTCATTATCCCTCCCTTCTTCTTTTCCATCGATCCTACAACCAAAAACACGAACATACCGGAAGAAATCGAGGCAAAAATAAAGCAAAAACTTCTATTCTAAACTAAACTATGAATCGAAAGCAAAAACGAAAATACAATACCTTGGGTTGCCTCCCAAGAAGCGCTTTGTTTAAGGTCCGTAGCTAGACCAATCTCGCACTTATTCGAGTGCGGTAGGTGCAAACTCCTCAGCTTGGAGTTCCGGTGAGTACTTCTTGAGTCGTTGACCGTTCACCTTAAAACTTCCGCTAGCTTCACCCCATACTTCAACTGCACCATGGGGGAAAATACGCTTAATTAGAAAAGGTCCAGTCCAACGAGATTTTAACTTACCTGGAAAGAGGCGAAGTCTCGAATTGAAGAGGAGAACTTGATCTCCTTCTTGCAAGTCCTTTGGGATGATATGCTTATCATGCCAACGCTTTGCTCTTTCCTTGTAGATCTTAGCGTTTTCATAGGCGTTCAAACGGAGTTCATCCAGCTCGTTGATGTCTAGGAGACGCTTCTCTCCCGCTTCCTTCATGCCGAAATTCAGCCATTTGATAGCCCAAAACGCTTTGTGCTCTAGCTCTACCGGCAAATGACAAGACTTTCCATACACGAGGTTGTATGGTGTGGTTCCTATGGGAGTCTTGTATGCAGTCCGGTATGCCCACAATGCATCATCTAGCTTCAAGGACCAATCCTTCCTAGTACTTGAGACCGTCTTCTCTAGAATTCCCTTGATCTCCCTATTTGAGATCTCGACTTGTCCACTCGTTTGTGGATGGTAAGGGGTAGCGATCTTGTGAGTAACCCCATACTTAGCTAGAAGAGCTTCAAAGCGACGGGCTATGAAGTGAGAACCTCCATCACTAATGATTGTCCTTGGCGTCCCGAATCGCGGAAAAATGGTCTTGTTGAAGAACTTGACCACCACCATGGCATCATTTGTGGGAGAGGCAATTGCTTCGACCCATCTAGAGACATAATCTACCGCCAATAGTATGTATTGGTTTCCACAAGAAGAAGGGAATGGTCCCATGAAGTCGACTCCCCAAACGTCGAAAATCTCCACCTCTTGGATGTTGTTGAGGGGCATCTCGTTCCTCCTAGAGATATTGCCTGTTCTTTGACAAGCATCGCAACAAGAAACAAAGGATTGCACATCTTTAAATAAAGTAGGCCAATAAAATCCAGATTGCAATACCTTTGCGCTAGTTTTGTTCGAACTAGCATGTCCTCCACAAGGTAGTGAATGACAATGACGGATGACACTTTGCATCTCATCTTCCGGCACACATCGCCGGATGATGCCATCCGGACCTCTCTTAAAGAGGAGAGGCTCGTTCCAATGGTATTCCCGGACATCCTTGAAGAACTTCTTCCTTTGTGCGTATGATAGTCCGGGTGGTATCTCCTGGCAAACCAAATAGTTAACAAAATCAGCAAACCATGGTTCGTTACCTTTGGAGACTACCTTGATGCACTCCTCTATGATGTGTAGGTGTTCGTCCGGAAAGGAGTCATCAATGGGTAGATGATCGTCCTCTAGATGTGTTAGACGACTCAAATGATCCGCAACAGAATTTTCCGAGCCTTTCTTGTCGCGGATCTCAAGATCGAATTCTTGTAGGAGGAGAATCCATCTAATCAGCCTTGGCTTCGCATCTTTCTTTGCAAGGAGGTATCGGATCGCAGCATGATCCGTGTAGACAATCACCTTTGCACCTACAAGATAAGAGCGAAACTTATCAATAGCATAGACAATGGCTAGAAACTCTTTTTCCGTAGTGGCGTAGTTGAGCTGGGCTTCGTCTAGCGTCTTGCTAGCATAGTATATGGCGTGGGTTCGTCCTTCCTTTCGTTGCCCAAGAACAGCTCCAATGGCTACGTCACTAGCATCACACATAATCTCGAAAGGGAGAGTCCAATCCGGGGGTTGGATAATGGGTGCTGAAATTAGAGCTTGCCGAATGGTGTTGAACGCATCTAGACATTCCTGTGAAAACTCAAAAACCGCATCCTTCATCAATAGATTAGTGAGAGGCTTTGATATCTTAGAAAAGTCTTGAATGAAACGTCTATAAAATCCAGCATGTCCTAGGAAACTTCTTATTCCCTTCACCGAAATTGGGGGAGGAAGTTTCTCTATGGTCTCTATTTTAGCTTTATCTACCTCTATCCCTCTACTAGAGACTAAGTGACCTAAAACGATTCCTTCCTTAACCATGAATTGACACTTCTCCCAATTAAGAACTAGGTTAGTGTCTTCACATCTTTGCAAAACAAGAGAAAGGTTGGAAAGACAATCGTTAAAGGAGGAACCGTAAACGGAGAAGTCGTCCATGAAGACTTCCATGATTTCCTCCACATATTCGGAGAAGATGGCCATCATGCACCGTTGGAAGGTGGCTGGGGCGTTGCAAAGTCCGAACGGCATTCTCCTATAAGCGAACGTACCCCAAGGGCACGTGAATGTGGTCTTCTCTTGATCATCCGGATGTATCGGGATCTGAAAGAAACCACTATAACCGTCAAGGTAGCAAAAGTATGAATGTTGTGCTAACCTTTCAAGCATTTGATCGATGAATGGCAATGGAAAGTGGTCCTTCCGCGTTGCATTGTTGAGCTTGCGGTAGTCTATGCACATTCGCCATCCAGTCACGGTTCGGGTAGGAATGAGTTCGTTGTTCTTATTGGTGATGACCGTCATTCCTCCCTTCTTCGGAACCACTTGAACCGGGCTCACCCACTTGCTATCGGAGATAGGATAGATGATACCTGCATCAAGAAGTTTAAGAATTTCTTTTTTGACAACCTCCTTCATGGTCGGATTCAACCGCCTTTGAGGTTGTCTTGAAGTTCTAAAGTCCTCCTCCATTAGTATTTTGTGCATGCATAGGGAGGGTTTGATTCCTACTAAGTCCTCAATAGTGTAGCCTATGGCTTTTCTATGTTTCCTAAGGACAATCATGAGCTGTTCATGTTCATCTATGCTTAATTCGGAACTAACGATAACCGGAAAGGTAGAATTAGATCCAAGAAAAGCGTACCTTAGATGAGTAGGAAGTGGTTTAAGTTCCATTGCTTTCGGAACTTCTAATGATCCTTGAGGAGCTTCCGATGTTTCCTTGGAAGCTTCTAAGGATGTTGAGTGGATTGGAGAAGAATCAGAGGAAGTTGAAGGAGTGTGTCGATCGTCCTTTTCCACGGTCAAAATCACGGTTTCCTCTGGTTTTCCACGGCCGTAATATCCTCTGGAATGGAGGTCGAATTTGGTCATGGAATCCACGGCCGTGGAATACAGAGTATGACCGTGGATTCGAGTGTTTTCTGCCTCATCGTGGAGTTTCTCAAACTCCACTTCATGCATCTCTTCTTGTGCCTCTAAGGCTTCAATTTCCTCTTTGCACTCTTCTTCTCCTCCTACATCGGTTAGACTCATAGTAATAACCTTTTGCAAAGGATCGTTAAAGAGAATCGCACTTACCTCCTCCCTAGATAAACCTTCTTCGTCTTGGAAATTGTAAATCTCCTCATCAAAGATTGGCTCCTTCACTAGAGTGGAAAGAACGAATTCTACTTTCTCTTCCCCAATGTCAAAAGCGAGTCTCCCATTCTTGCAATCGACCATGCAGCCGGAAGTTGCAAGAAACGGTCTTCCGAGTATGATCGGGACCGGACTATCCGCAGGAATGTCAAGCACGACAAAGTCAATTGGGACAAAGAACTTGCCTAGCTTGACCGGGACGTCTTCTACAATACCGACGGGACGAGTAATGGATCGATCCGCCATGTATAACGTCATCTTCACCGGTTTAGGGTCGCCTAAACCGATCTTCCTGCACAATGCAAGTGGTAAGATGCTCACACTTGCTCCCAAGTCACATAAAGCGTCATATGTGACCTCCCCCACTCCAATGGGAATACAAAATGACCCCGGATCTTTCAGCTTTGGGGGCATTTTCTCCTTCATAGTCTTGATGAGGTCCGAAGAGTCCGAACTCATCTTGACTTCTCCAAAATCTTCTAGCTTCCTCTTGTTAGAGAGGAGCTCCTTCAAGAACTTGCCATAAGCCGGCATACCTACAATAGCATCAATGAAAGGTATGTTAATATGCAATTTGCTCATGAGTTCTATGAACTTACCGAATTGCTTGTCTAGGCGTGCTCGCGCTCTAGATTGAGGGAATGGTAGGGGAGGTTTGAAAGCCGGAGGAGGAACATAGATATCTTCCTTCTCCTTCCCCTTTTCTTTACTTTTCTCTACGGGGACTTCGACAAACGTAGGCTGCGGATCGGTGGTAGTCACTCCGCTCCTAGTTGTAATTGCCATCACCCTTCCCTTAGGGTTGTCCTCCGTCTTTCCTGGAAGCTTCCCTTGATTTCTAGGAACTTCCTCCGCATGGTTGAACATTTGATTTTCCAAAACCTTTTGAGCTTTGTCAACCTTAGAAATTTGATCATCAACCTTGATGATGCGGTTCTCCAACCCTTGAAGCTTTCCCAAGATCGTCTCCAACATGGGATCCGGCTTCTCTTTTCCCGTGTTGTTTCCTCCATTTGATGATTGCCCCTGGCTTTTCAAAGGAGTAGAGGAAGAAGAGGGTGGAGTTAGTGGATTGGAATTGGAAGGATGGGAGTTACCGGAATTTTGCTGATTGGAGCGCCAATTGTTGTTGTTCGAACCCCGATTGTTGTTCCAATTGTTGTTGTTCCGGTTGTTGTTGTTTCCATTCCAATTGTTGTTCCGGTTATTGTTCCGGTTGTTGTTGTTGCGGTTGGTGTTATCACCGCCGTTGTTGTTGCCCAAATAGCCAACATCCTTCTCTTGTTGCTTTGGGAAGTTGGTCTTGATAGTCTCCTTCAACTCTTTGATCTCATTGTTGAGGGAGAAAATTTGATTTTGAGCTTCATGTGTGAGCTTTGCTCCTTGCTCCACACGATTTCCCTCCACTTTCCGGTGGGAATACTTCTCTATGACTCTTGCTTGCTTCTCAATGAAGTCCCAAGCGTCATCTTCTCTCATGTCCATGAACGTTCCACATGAGAGGGATTGAAGGTTGAATTGCGTTCCCGCGTCCAGCCCCTTGTAGTAAATTTCCAGCAAGGCAAGCTTGGATATGCCATGATGAGGGCAATCCAAGAGCAAATCCTGAAACCTTTCCCAAGATTGAAACAAACTTTCGTTAGGTCTCATAGAAAAAGCATTAATCTTACCTCTAAGTTCCGCCGTTTTGGAGGGCGGAAAGAACTTGGTGAGAAACTCTGCGGAGAGGTCTTCCCACGTCTCTAGCTTTCCACTAGGAAGAGCTTGGTACCAAGATAGCGCTTTCCCTTTCAAAGAGAAAAAGAAAGGTTTGAGCTTATAGCTGTTGGTAGTGGCGCTCTTTGGCCTCATCGTCTCCATCATACACTCAAAGTTTTGCAAGTGTTGGTGTGGAGATTCGGTGCTTGTACCGCCAAACTGGCTTTGGCGAACAAGAGTGATGACTTGAGGGTTGAAGCTAAACCCTTGTACATCTTCAGCATCAAAGTTCACACCTAAACGGCGTGGTTGTTGTGTTGGATCCATCCGCTGGCCAAGAGTTCTTGGCTCATTATCCACACGTTCGACCCTCGCATTTCTAGGTGGAATGCGACGGTTAGCAGCTCCTTGTTGATTGAAAGGATTTATATTGATCGTGGGATCAATTTCTTCTAAAGGAGGCATGGAAGAATCACTATCATCGGTGGATGAGTGGTTTCTTCTTCTAGACCTTGTCCTTCTTCTCGAGGACTTCTTCCCCACTTTATTTTCAAGATCGCTCATCTTTATCGTCATTTGGGCGATCACGTCTTGTAGACCGTTAACTTGAGTTTGATGACGATCCATTTCGTCTTGGAGGAAAGACTCATTCCATCGGAGTTGAGCTTCCTTCTCCGCCAACTTAGTTTGAAGATCGCTTTCGTTTTCTTGAGCCATCCTCTTTTCCTTGCGCTTTTGCCTCAAGGTTTTCTCTAACTCTTGATCAAGAGGTAAGAGATCTCCGGTGTTCCTAGACCTGCGCATACACTCAAAGAAAAATCAAATAACGAGAGCAAGCTCCCAAGCTTGACAACCGGCTACCGGATTCGGTCGAAGCCAAATCCCCGGCAACGGCGCCAAAAACTTGTTCGCCCCTAGAGGTGTGTGCAAATAAGCTTTATATTTATAAAACTGAAATCAAGCAAGCGAACCCGCAGTGTACGGATCGATATAGTTAAGCAAGAATTCCAGAGTATCGAACACAGGGATTTGGGTGGAACGAACTCGATTGCAGGTTATCAAGCGGTTATTATGAGAGTTTTGCAAATATATTGGGAAAACAACAATCCTAAAGATCCAAGTATCCAGCTGTGGCAATCGATTCAAGATATACTAATGATATAAAGACAGAGTTAAGATATGCAAAGGTATACTAATGTAAGGTAATCGTACGGTTGAGGTTCCAAAAACCTTATATAACTCACCCAAAAGACTCTTCCTATACAGGTTGATGAGGCTCAATATAGAAAGGTTCTAAGGACAAGGATTAACATCAAATACCCAAACCTATGATCTAAAGATCAAGACTAACTTATCCGATTGAGGTTGTTGAGGCTCACAATCGAGGTAGAGGTTGTTGAGGCTTCACTACCACCTAGAAAAGACAAGTCTAAACTAAGCTAAAGCAAATCTTTAACTTTGGATCAAGATAAAAGCAGGCTCGTAAACTTTAAGAGAATTACGGTTGGATCTTGAGATTCCACGGTCGTGGAACTCAAGAACAGCCCGTAATTTAGGGTTTTCGGCGACAATTCTCTAACTCTCAGGGTCTAATCTGTTTACGATCGATCTATCATCATCTAAGCCACAACTATCAACCCTTCACCTTAGAATTGTTAAGGGTTTTTAGCCAATAACAGTCATATTGATATTAATTCAAGATTAAAAAGGTAAAAGATGGGAACTTTCAAGAACTATCAATAATCTTCAATTGAATCTTAGAATCACAATCAAGAATAAGTGTTTGTCAAAAGATTCAAAACGGGATAAACAATCACAATCTTAGGAAAGAAAAGAAACGGGATGTCAATCCGATCCTAAAGCAAACCTAAGCAAGAAGAGGAATCTTCTTGCGAAATCCTTCAAGAAACTTCGATCTTCCACACGAAGATCACAACAGCGACTCTCCGACACGAACTTTGGAACTTCAATGAATTCTTCCAAATCACCTCCAAGAATGAGGGTTTGTGTGTTGCTAAGCTTGCGTTTTTGCCGCTAAACTTAGGGTTGAAAGGTCGTAAGTGCGGGAGCGAGGTGACGGAATCTTGCTTCATCCGTCCTTTTTATAATGCAGGGCAAAACGTTGGCCCGGCCCAATCTTCAAAAGATTATGGCTTCGAAAGTGGCGAAAAGATTCGCCAAGATCACGGTCGTGGAAGTTTCCACGACCGTAATTTTGAGGCGTGGAAACAAACACGGATAGCTTCCACGGCCGTAATATCCCCTGGAATGAACATCGAATTCTGCATCAAGATCCACGGCCGTAATTTAGGGTAAAACCGTGATTCTTGCCTTCATTCGTGCATTCCTCAATCTAATACTCCAAATTGCTTCCAAAAGGTGCCCTTGGTCTATGGACACATCAACTCAACTCTCCTTTGCTCAATTCCGTTCGGAAATAGCTCCAAATCACCTATAATCAACATAGAACTCGTGTAGACATCCATATCGACGATATAGGCAATACTAGCTCATATATGCATAAAGCTCAATCAAAGACTATCAATATGAATCAATTGCGATTAGAAAACGTGCCTAAAATATCACAATATTTCATGCTAACAATGACTTTTCTGTTTATGGTTCCTCTTTCGATAATTGTCTTTCTAACCTTTCTCTTGTGTTACAAAGGTGTGAAGACACTAACCTAGTTCTTAATTGGGAAAAGTGTCAATTTATGGTGAAAGAAGGCATTGTATTAGGACACTTGATCTCTAGTAGAGGGATTGAAGTAGATAAGGCTAAGATAGAGACTATAGAAAAGCTCCCTCCTCCATCTTCGGTGAAAGGGATAAGAAGCTTTCTAGGACATGCTGGATTTTATAGACGCTTTATAAAGGATTTCTCTAAGATATCAAAACCGCTTACTAATCTATTAGGATGCAGTTTTTGATTTCTTGCAGGAGTGTTTAGACGCGTTTAATAAGATTCGGGAAGCTCTAATCTCATCCCCGATTATTCAACCTCCGGATTGGAATCTTCCATTCGAGGTTATGTGTGATGCAAGTGATGTAGCTATAGGAGCTGTGCTTGGGCAAAAGAAGGAAGGACGAACCCATACTATCTACTATGCTAGCAAGACGCTAGATGAAGCGCAACTTAACTACGCCACTACCGAGAAAGAGTTTCTAGCAATTGTATATGCATTTGTAAAGTTTCGTTCTTATTTTGTAGGTGCAAAGGTGATTGTATACACGGATCATGCTGCGATCCGGTATTTGCTTGCAAAGAAGGATGCGAAACAAAGACTAATTAGATGGATTCTTCTCCTACAAGAATTCGATCTAGAGATCCGTGACAAGAAGGGTTCGGAAAATTCTGTTGCGGATCATTTGAGTCGTCTACCACATCTAGAGGATGACAATCTACCCATAGATGACTCCTTTCCGGACCAACATTTACATATCATAGAGGAGTGCATCGACAAGATCACTAAAGGTAATGAACCATGGTTTGCTGATTTTGTTAACTATTTGGTTTGCTAGGAATTACCACCCGGATTATCCTATGCACAAAGAAAGAAGTTCTTCAAGGATGTTCGGGAATACTTTTGGAATGAACATCTCCTCTTTAAGAGAGGTCCTGACGGCATCATTCGACGATGTGTTCCGGAAGACGAGATGCAAAGCGTCATCCGTCATTGTCATTCACTACCTTGTGGAGGACACGCTAGCTCGAACAAGACTAGCGCTAAGGTATTGCAATTTGGATTCTTTTGACCTACTTTATTTAAAGATGTGCAAACCTTTGTTTCCTGCTGCGATGCTTGTCAAAGAACAGGGAACATCTCTAGGAGAAACGAGATGCCTCTTAACAACATTCAGGAGGTAGAGATCTTTGACGTTTGGGGAGTAGACTTCATGGGACCTTTCCTATCATCTTGTGGAAACCAATACATACTTCTAGCTATAGATTATGTTTCGAGATGGGTTGACGCAATTACCTCTCCTACTAATGATGCCATGGTTGTGGTTAAGTTCTTTAACAAAACCATTTTCCCGCGATTTGGGACACCACGGACTATCATTAGTGATGGAGGCTCTCACTTCATTGCCCGACGATTCGAAGCTCTACTCGCTAAGTATGGGGTGACTCACAAGATCGCTACCCCTTACCATCCACAAATAAGTGGATAAGTGGAGATTTCAAACTGGGAGATTAAAGGAATCCTAGAGAAGACAGTTTCAAGGACAAGGAAGGATTGGTCTTTGAAGCTAGACGATGCATTGTGGGCATACTGGACTGCATATAAGACTCCCATAGGTACGACACCATACAACCTTATATATGGGAAGTCTTGTCACTTGCCGGTAGAGCTGGAACATAAGGCATATTGGGCAATAAAGTGGTTGAATTTCAGCATAAAGGAAGCAGGCGAGAAGCGCCTCTTGGACCTTAACGAGCTTGAAGAACTTTGCTTGAACGCCTACGAAAACGCCAAGATTTATAAAGAAAGAGCGAAGTGTTGGCATGATAAGCATATCATTCCAAAAGACCTCAAGGAAGGAGATCAAGTTCTCCTCTTCAATTCAAGACTTCGTCTCTTTCCAGGTAAGCTTAAATCTCGTTGGACCGGACCTTATCTGATCAAACATGTTTTTCCCCATGGTGCAGTTGAAGTATGGGGTGAAAAGGGCGGAAGCTTCAAGGTTTACGGTCAACGACTCAAGAAGTACTCACCGGAACTCCAAGCTGAGGAGTTCGCACCTACCGCACTCGAGTAAGTGCAAGTACGGTCTAGTTGCGGACCTTAAACAAGCGCTTCTTGGGAGGCAACCCAAGGTATCGCACTTATGTTTTTGTTTATCATTCGTAGATTAGACTAGTTTAGACGTTTTTCCTTTGTTTTGCCATCGATACCTTCCGGTATGTTCGTGTTTTTGGATGTAGGAGCAATGGAATAGGAAAGGGAGAAGGAAAAGTTGAAGGAAATTGACGAAATTTGGATTTTGGAAAATTACATAGAGTTCCACGCCCAAAACCACGGTCGTGAAAGCTACAGTGACCGTAATTTGCAAAATTCTGAGAAAAATGACCAAAACCACGGTTCCATACAAAACCACGGCCGTGGAACACCCCGAGTGACCGTAATTTTCAAAAAGTTTTACGGTCACTATATAAACCACCTTCTTCACAAAAACCACACAAAATTCCCATTCCACGACCCTCTTCCACGCCCAAATCGCCGAACCCATCTCTCCTCTCTCAAATCTTCATTCGGTAATCGTTTTGAACGATTCTTGAGCCTAAAGTGAAGCAAATTCAACCATTTACAAGATCCAATCAACAAATCAAGCGAATGATCCCTGAAGAAGATGGAATTTGGATTTTAAGAATCCAAAACCTAGGTTTTCTTCTCTTTCTCTACTTTGTCGATTTGGCTAAATTTTTGCAAGAATTTTTAGGAAAACTGATTGGAATTGGATTGGAATTAGTCTAGGACTACTACTTGGTGAATTTAGTGTGAATTGATTGAGTTTTGAGAAATTTAGAGCCGAATCACGGTCTCTGGGTAAACCACGGCCGTGGAAACCGTAGAACAGGCCGTAATTTTGCCTCTGAAATGGATTTGATTAGGAGAATGTCTACTAGAAGCAAGAAGAGGAAAGGTGATGCTTCCTCCTCCTCCCAAGTACCTCCTAGTGAGCCACCATCACCCCCATCCCCTAGAATTTCAAAAATCCATGAGGATTACCTCGATGCCTTAGAAAGGATCGAGAAGAGGGCGGTCATAGGACCACGCTACTTAGTTCTTGAGGAGTTAGAGCCACTGAATGTGGTGAGTGACCTTACATGGCTTCTAGATAGAGCCGGCTTGATCATCTTCTCCGCTATTAGGGAAGACGCATATGAGGAGATCACTCGAGAGTTTGTGATCTCTTTTGAGCATAGCCATGTGGATAGGACAGTTTCCTTTAGGCTGATGGAGGAGAACTACGAGTTCTCGTCTTAGAGTTCGGAGCCTTCTTTGGGTTCCAAGAGACCTTCAATGGTCGATTTCCTAGCGGTGTATACGCTAAGGATTTCTGGGAGGACATTGCTATGATCTATGCCAGCGAGGACCGCTGGCAACCAGTTGACACCAAGGCTAAGCTTATCTATCACTTATCCTTGAAGATAGCCCATAGAGTACTTTCTGAGTGTCTTTTCCCTAGGACTGAGACCCCTCAAAAGATTAAGACAGATGAGTTGTTCCTCCTTTATGCTATGTTGCACGGTAGACCTACTGATTGTGCTACCCTTCTAACCTCCACCATGAGTAAGCTCAAGAACAAGAGAGCCGGGAACATTGGATATGGTGGCATGGTCACCCACATCACTAGACAGTTGGGGATAGATTTTTCTGCTTGCACTAGAATAGCGGCGAGACTGCTAGGTCTCTAGAGCCTCATGACTAGAGGTTTGATCTTTCCTAGACATAGAGGTCCACCTACCGCTGCCATGCCATGGGAGGATAGAGGAGGTAGAGGCGTTTCATGGCTCCCTGAGTATTCCATTATGGCTGGACGCCATAATTGGAAGCAGGCATTCGCTGCTATACACGCGAATAGGTTAGTAGCACCTCCCTACATCCCCGTTGAGGTACGGGCTGCAGATGAGGAGGAGATAGGAGGAGGTGATGGTTTTGAGGGAGGAGGTGAGGAGCATGACTTTGGCACTTTCCCGGATCAGCCGGCATATTTCCCTGACCCTCCCAGGCGTTCACCACGACCAGCTGGACATTCAGGAGCCTCTTCCTCTCGCCGTGCTAGCATGAGTGAGAGGCCGACATGGATGGATACCCCCCTGCCTGGTACAGATCACAGCCGGAGTGGATGGGGGCTCCACCGACATGGTATGCACAGCCGCCGTCAGCACCAGCCCCACAAGATGCACCAGCTTGGTACAGCCAGGCACCAGGGTGGTATGAGCAGCTACCGGACTGGGCTACCGACCTCTCCAACAGAGTAGGAGATTTGGAGATCCGGCAGGACCCTAGGGATGCACGAGCTGATGAGCATGATAGGATGATGAGAGACATCTACCGCCAGCAGTTTAGACGGAACTTCGACCCTGGCTTCTTCCCGTTTCTACCACCGCCTCCACCTCAGTGATGACCATGGGTGATTGACAGTATTAGCCGCTCCACCGCCGTCTTGTGAGTTCATTTTTCTTTCTTTCTTTTCTTTATTTCTTTTTAAACATTAGGGACAATGTTTGTCTCAAGTATGGGGTGGGGTGTGACTATCATTTGTAATAACTCTACTCACTTTGCTTGCCTTGATTCGAGAACACTTTGCATGTTTCTTTCTTTGTCACACGTTTCATTATTGCATTGCATGAAAAAGCTTTTGAAAAACCCATAAAAATTGAAAAATTTTGAAAATTCTAAAAGGTTTTGTGCTTCTAAGAATTGAGATGATTTCTATGATAATTACTACTTGTGAATTAAGTTTTTGATGACAATTGTATGCCTAAACGAATAATGAATTGAAAAGGAATTGAATGTGTTGATTATCCTTTCTTGCAAGTTTCATAATGGGAAGAGTTTTACCTAAATCATATTGAGAAATCAAAGTTGAAATCACATGATAAGTTCTTATACTTCTTTATGAAATGATTAAGGCAATTCAACCTTTCTTTCTCCTTTCTTTGTTCATTTAGCCCCTCAATGAAATAATTGCCTCTCTTACCTATCTGGGAATTTGGAGGAATTATGTTTTGGCTTGTTTGATGTGGGAGGGCCATGAAAGCAATTGTTTGTATTCAAAGAATAGAAAAAATAGGTTTGGGGAAGTCAATCATGACGATGAGTAACTCGGCACCATTCACATAGCCGGGTGTTTGTGTCTTGCCAAAGTCGGATTGAGCGATATTCCTAATGGATTATGGTATGTGCATCAAGGGTTTGAGGCATCTCGAAACTGAAAAACGCCAATCTCCTCGGCTTCGGTTTTTGTGCACCGCTGTCCATAACTCGAAAAGTAAAGTCGAAAAATAATGTGAAAAGAAGAGAGTGTTAGCATGAAATATTGTGATATTTTAGGCACGTTTTCTAAACGTATTTGATTCATATTGATAGTCTTTGATTGAACTTTGTGCATATGTGAGCTAGTATTACCTATATTGTCGATATGGATGTCTACACTAGTTCTATGTTGATTATAGGTGATTTGGAGCTATTTCCGAACGGAATCGAGCAAAGGAAAGTTGATTTGATATGTCCAAGGATTGAGGACATTCTTAGGAAGCAAATTGGAGTTTTAGCTTGAGGAATGCACGAGGCTAGGGAAGAATCACGTTCTTGACCTAAACCACGCTCTAAAATACGGCCGTACTACGAACCACGTTCAGTTCCACGGCCGTGGAACCCTGCAAGAGAGGCGTGATGCATTCCAGTAACTTACACGGCCGTGGAATACATGGTACAAACCGTGATCTAATCCACGCCCTAAATTACGGTCGTGAAAACTTCCACGACCGTGATCTTGACGAATCTTTTCGCCACACTTTGAAGCCACGATCTTTTGAAGGTTGGGCCGGGCCGAGATTTTGCCCTGCACTATAAAAAGACGGACGAAGCAAGATTCCGTCATCTTCGCTTAGGGGGGAATTTTGGCAATCCACGTTCTATAAACGCATAGGCCGGCTACACTTCGTTTAGCCTTGCTTGGAAGCATTGACATCTCGTTGGAGATTGAAGTTCGTGTTTAGGAATTGCCCTAATCTCACACTTTTGGTGGAGATTGCTGTTGAGATCTCCGGATTGGCGGAAGATCGAAGTTTTCGGAAGATTTTGCAAGAAGATCTCTCTTCTTGTTTAGGTTTGAGTTGGAAAACGGATTGACATCCCGTTTTCCCTTCTTTCCTAAGGTTGTGATTGTTTGTTTTATTCCGAATCCTTTGACAATATTTGTTCTCTTTGTGACTTTGAGATTGGTTTGGAGATTATTGAAAGTTCTTGAAAGTTTTCATCTTTCTATCTTTTAATTCTTGAATTGATATCAACATGACTGTTATTGGCTAAAAACCCTTAACAATTCTAAGGTGAAGGGTTGATAGTTGTGGCTTAGATGATGATAGATCGATCGTAAACAGATTAGACCCTGAGAGTTAGAGAGAATCGCCGACGAACCCTAAATTATGGCCTGTTCTTGAGTCCACGGCCGTGGAACCTCAAGAACTAACCGTGATTTCCCTTAAGTCTACGAACTTGCTTTTACTTTAATCCAAAGTTAAAGATTTGCTTTAACTTAGTTTAGACTTGTCTTTTCTAGGTGGTAGTGAAGCCTCAACAACCTCTACCTCGATTGTGAGTGTCACAACCTCAATCGGATAAGTTAGTCTTGATCCTTGGGTTACAAGTTTGGGTATTTGACACCAATTCTCACCTTTAGAATCTTTCTATATTGAGCCTCAACAACCTGTGTAGAGAGTGCCTTGTAGGTGAGTTACATAAGGTTTTTGGAACTTCACCGTACGATTACCTTACATTAGTATACCTTTGCATATCTCAACTCTGTCTTTATATCATTAAGTATATCTTGAATCGATTGCCACAGCTGGATACTTGGATCTTTAGGATTGTTGTTTTCCCAATATTTGCAAGACTCTCATATTTACTCGCTTGATAACCTGCAATCGGATTTGTTCCCACCCAAATCCCTGTGTTCGATACTTTGGAATTCTTGCTTAGCTACGTCGATCCGTACACTGCGGGTTCGCTGCTTGATTCTAGTTTTATAAATTTAAAACTTATTTGCACACACCTCTAGGGGCGAACAAGTTTTTGGCGCCGTTGCCGGGGATTTGGTTTCGGCCGAATCCGGTAGCCGGTTGTCGAGCTTGGGAGCTTGCTCTCGTTATTTGATATTGCTTTGAGTGCATGCGCAGGTCTAGGAACACCGAAGATCTCTTACCTCTTGATCAAGAGCTAGAGAAAACCTTGAGGCAAAAGCGCAAGGAAAAGAAGATGGCTGAAGAACACGAACGTGATCTTCAAACGGAGTTGGCAAAAAAGAATGCTCAACTCCAATGGAATGAGAACCTCCGCCAGGATGAAATGGATCGTCATCAATCCGAAGTTAGCAAACTGCAGGATGCGATGTTCCAAATGAGGATGGAGTTAAGCGACCTTAAGAATAAAGGAAGCAAGAAATCCTCAAGGAGGGGATCAAGAACTAGACGAAGAAGCCGTTCGTCCACTGATGATAGTGACTCTTCCATGCCACCGTTAGAGGAGATTGATCCCACGATCAATATGAATCCCTTCCATCCACAAGGAGCTGCTAATCGCCGCATTCCGCCTAGGAATGTGAGGATCGAACGTGTGGATAATGAGCCAAGAACTCTTGGCCAGCGGATGGATCCAACACAACAACCACGCCGCTTGGGTGTGAAATTTGATGCTGAAGATGTGCAAGGGTTTAGCTTTAACCCTCAAGTTATCACTGTTGTTCGCCAAAGCCAATTTGGCGGTACAAGCGCTGAATCTCCACACCAACACTTGCAAAACTTTGAGTGTATGATGGAGACGATGAGACCGAAGAACGCTACTACCAACAGCTATAAGCTCAAGCCTTTCTTTTTCTCTTTGAAAGGGAAAGCGTTGTCTTGGTACCAAGCTCTTCCTAATGGGAAACTAGACACGTGGGAAGACCTTTCCGCGGAGTTTCTCACCAAATTCTTCCCGCCCTCCAAAACGGCGGAACTTAACACCAACCGCAACAACAATAACCGGAACAACAACCGGAATAATAATTGGAATGGAAACAACAACAACCGGAACAACAATTGGAACAACAATAGGGGTTCAAACAACAACAATTGGCGCTCCAATCAACAAAATTCCGGTAACTCCTATCCTTCCAATTCTAATTCACTAACTCCACCTTCCTCTTCCTCTACTCCTTTGAAAAGCCAGGGGCAATCATCTAATGGAGGAAACAATACGGGAAAGGAGAAGCCCGATCCCATGTTGGAAACAATTTTGGGAAAGCTTCAAGGGTTGGAGAACCGCCTCATCAAGGTTGATGATCAAGTTTCTAAGGTTGACAAAGCTCAAAAAGTTTTGGAAAACCAAATGTTCAACCACGCGGAGGAAGTTCCTAGAAATCAAGGAAAACTTCCAGGAAAGACGGAGGACAACCCTAAGGGAAGGGTGATGGCGATCACAACTAGGAGCGGAGTGACTACTATCGATCCGCAGCCTACGTTCGTTGAAGTCCCCGTAGAGAAGGACAAAAAAAAGGGGAAGGAGAAGGAAGATGTCTATGTTCCTCCTCCAGGTTACAAACCTCCTCTACCATTCCCTCAATATAGAGCGCGAGCGCGCCTAGACAAACAATTCGGTAAGTTCATAGAACTCATGAGTAAGCTGCATATTAATATACCATTCATTGATGCTATTGTAGGTATGCCGGCTTATGGCAAGTTCTTGAAGGAGCTCCTCTCCAACAAGAGGAAGCTAGAAGATTTTGGAGAGGTCAAGATGAGTTCGGATTCTTCGGATCTTATCAAGACCATGAAGGAGAAAATGCCCCCAAAGTTGAAAGATCCGGGGTCATTTTGCATTCCCATTGGAGTGGGAGATGTCACATGTGACGTTTTATGTGACTTAGGAGCAAGTGTGAGCATCATACCACTTGCATTGTGCAGGAAGATCGGTTTAGGCGAGCCTAAACCGGTAAAGATGACGTTGTACATGGCGGATCGATCCATCACTCGCCCCGTCGGTATTGTAGAAGACGTCCCCGTCAAGCTAGGTAAATTCTTTGTTCCCATTGATTTTGTCGTGCTTGACATTCCTGCAGATAGTCCGGTCCCGATCATACTCGGAAGACCGTTTCTTGCAACTTCCGGCTGCATGGTCGATTGCAAGAATGGAAGACTCTTTTGACATTGGAGAAGAGAAAGTAGAGTTCGTTCTTTCCACTCTAGTGAAGGAACCAATCTTCGACGAGGATATTTACGATATCCAAGATGAAGAAGGTTTAGCTAGGGAAGAGGTAAGTGCGATTCTCTTTAACGATCCTTTACAAAAAGTTATTACTATGAGTCTAACAAATGTAGGGGAAGAAGAAGAGTGCAAAGAGGAAATTGAAGCCTTAGAAGCACAAGAAGAGATGCATGAAATGGAGTTTGAGAAACTCCACGATGAGGCTGAGAATATTAGAATCCACGGTCACACCCTATATTCCACGACCGTGGATTTCACAACCAAAATCGACCTCCATTCCAGTGGATTACACGGCCGTGGAACATCTGGAGGGCCCGTAATTCTGACCGTGGAAGAAGATGACCGGCGTACCTCTTCAACTTCTTTTGACTCTTCTCCTACTCACTCAACACCCTTAGAAACTTCTAAGGAAACGTCGGATGCTCCTCAAGGATCATTGGAAGCTCCGAAAGTGATGGAACTCAAACCACTTCCTACTCATCTAAGGTACGCTTTTCTAGGATCTAATTCTACCTTTCCGGTCATTGTTAGCTCCGAACTAAGCATAGATGAACATGAACAGCTCATGATTGTCCTTAGGAAACATAGAAAAGCCATATGCTATACTATTGAGGACTTAGTAGGAATTAAACCCTCCCTATGTATGCATAAGATACTAATGGAAGAGGACTTTAGAACTTCAAGACAACCTCAAAGGCGGTTGAATCCGACCATGAAGGAGGTTGTCAAGAAGGAAATTCTTAAACTTCTTGATGCAGGTATCATCTATCCTATCTCCGATAGCAAGTGGGTGAGTCCAGTTCAAGTAGTTCCGAAGAAGGGAGGAATGACGGTCATCACCAACAAGAACAACGAACTCATTCCTACCCGAACCGTGACTGGATGGCGAATGTGTATAGACTACCGCAAGCTCAACAACGCAACGCGGAAGGATCACTTTCCATTGCCATTCATCGATCAAATGCTTGAAAGGTTAGCACAACATTCACATTTTTGCTACCTTGACGGTTATAGTGGTTTCTTTCAGATTCCGATACACCCGGATGATCAAGAGAAGACCACATTCACGTGCCCTTGGGGTACGTTCGCCTATAGGAGAATGCCGTTCGGGCTTTGTAACGCCCTAGCCACCTTTCAACGGTGCATGATGGCCATCTTCTCCGAATACGTAGAGGAAATCATGGAAGTCTTCATGGACGACTTCTCCGTATACGGTTCCTCTTTTAACGATTGCCTTTCTAACCTTTCTCTTGTCTTGCAAAGATGTGAAGACACTAACCTAGTTCTTAATTGGGAGAAGTGTCAATTCATGGTTAAGGAAGGAATTGTATTAGGTCACTTAGTCTCTAGTAGAGGGATAGAGGTAGACAAGGCTAAGATAGAGACCATAGAGAAACTTCCTCCCCCAATTTCGGTGAAAGGGATAAGAAGTTTCCTAGGACATGCTGGATTTTATAGACATTTCATTAAGGACTTTTCTAAGATATCAAAACCTCTCACTAATTTATTGATGAAAGATGCGGTTTTTGAGTTTTCACAGGAATGTTTGGATGCGTTTAACACCATTCGGCAGGCTCTAATTTCAGCACCTATTATCCAACCTCCGGATTGGACTCTCCCCTTCGAGATTATGTGCGATGCTAGTGACGTAGCTATTGGAGCTGTTCTTGGACAACGAAAGGAAGGGCGAACCCATGCCATATACTATGCTAGCAAGACGCTAGACGAAGCGCAGCTCAACTACGCCACTACAGAGAAAGAGTTTCTAGCCATTGTCTACGCTATTGACAAGTTTCGCTCTTATCTTGTAGGTGCAAAGGTGATTGTCTACACGGATCATGCTGCGATCCGGTACCTCCTTGCGAAGAAAGACGCGAAGCCAAGGCTAATTAGATGGATTCTTCTCCTACAAGAATTCGATCTTGAGATCCGCGACAAGAAAGGTTCAGAAAATTCTGTTGTGGATCATTTGAGTCGTCTAACACATCTAGGGGACGACCATCTACCCATTAATGACTCCTTTCCAGACGAACACTTACACATCATAGAGGAGTGCATCAACGTGATCTCCAAAGGTAACGAACCATGGTTTGCTGATTTTGTTAACTATTTGGTTTGCCAGGAGACACCGCCCGGACTATCCTACGCACAAAGGAAGAAGTTCTTTAAGGACGTCCGGGAATACTATTGGAACGAGCCTCTCCTCTTTAAGAGAGGTCCGGATGGCATCATTCGGCGATGTGTGCCGGAAGATGAGATGCAAAGTGTCATCCGCCATTATCATTCACTACCTTGTGGAGGACACGCTAGTTCGAACAAGACTAGCGCAAAGGCAATATTTCTAGAAGGAACGAGATGCCCCTCAACAACATCCAAGAGGTGGAGATTTTTGACGTTTGGGGAGTTGATTTCATGGGACCATTCCCATCTTCTTGTGGAAACCAATACATACTATTGGCGGTGGATTACGTTTCTAGATGGGTGGAAGCAATTGCCTCTCCCACTAATGATGCCATGGTGGTGGTTAAGTTCTTCAACAAGACCATCTTCCCGGGATTTGGGACACCAAGGACTATCATTAGTGATGGAGGTTCTCACTTCATAGCCCGTCGCTTTGAAGCTCTTCTAGCTAAGTATGGGGTTACTCACAAGATCGCTACCCCTTACCATCCACAAACGAGTGGACAAGTTGAGATCTCAAATAGGGAGATCAAGGGAATTCTAGAGAAAACGGTTTCAAGGACTAGGAAGGATTGGTCCTTGAAGCTAGATGATGCATTATGGGCGTAACGGACTGCGTACAAGACTCCCATAGGAACCACACCATACAACCTTGTGTATGGGAAGTCTTGTCACTTGCCGGTGGAGCTTGAGCACAAAGCGTTTTGGGCTATCAAGTGGCTGAATTTCGGCATGAAGGAAGCGGGAGAGAAGTGTCTCCTAGACATCAATAAGCTGGATGAACTTCACTTGAACGCCTATGAAAACGCCAAGATCTACTAGGAAAGAGCAAAGCGTTGGCATGATAAGCATATCATTCCAAAAGACTTCAAGGAAGGAGATCAAGTTCTCCTCTTCAATTCAAGACTTCGCCTCTTTCCAGGTAAGCTTAAATCCCGTTGGACCGGACCTTTTCTAATTAAGCGTATTTTCCCCCATGGTGCAGTTGAAGTATGGGGTGAAGCTAGCGGAAGTTTTAAGGTGAACGGCCAACGACTCAAGAAGTATACGCCGGGACTCCAAGCTGAGGAGTTTGCGCCTACCGCACTCGAATAAGTGCGAGATTGGTCTAGCTACGGACCTTAAACAAAGCGCTTCTTGGGAGGCAACCCAAGGTATTGCATTTTCGTTTTTGTTTTCGATTCATAGTTTAGCTTATAATAGACGTTTTTTTTGCTTTATTTTGCCTCGATTTCTTCCGGTATGTTCGTGTTTTTGGTTGTAGGATCGATGGAAAAGGAAAAGAGGAGAGTAATGTTGAAGAAAAGCGACGAAATTCGGAGTTTGGAGCTTTACAGGAGGTTCCACGGTCTAAATTACGGTCGTCATAGCTACAGTGGCCGTAATTTCCAAAAGCCTTTGAAAAATCACCAAAACCACGGTTCCGTACACTTCCACGGCCGTGGAACACCCCGACAGACCGTGATTTTCAAAAATTTTGCATGCGACTATATAAGCTGCATTCTTTACAAATTTACCCCAAAAATTTCCCTTTCCACGACCTAGACGCCGAAACCCCACGACCTCCTCCAAATCTTCGTTTCTTAATCGTTTCTAACGATTCTTCATCCTAAACTGCAGCAAATCCAACCACAAACAAGATCCAAGCGACAAACCGAGCGGAAATCCATCAACAAACGCGCATTTCGGGTTTTTCAATCCGAAAAAGAGGTTTATTCTTTCTTCTTGATTTTCGCCGATTTGGTTCGTTTTTGCTATAGATTTTTAGGAAGAACTGACAAAGACTAGAAGGAATTAGACTAGGACTGCTTGTTGTGGTGATTGTTGGTGAATTTGCTGAGATTCGTGAAATTCTGAGACGAATCACGGTCTCTGGGTAAACCACGGCCGTAATTCCTGAAGAACAGACCGTAATTTTGGTGAAAAATGGATTTCGTAAGGAGAATGTCGGGAAGGATAAAAGAGAAGAAGGGAGAGCAGAATAAGAAAAGGAAAGGCAATCCCTCCACCTCCTCATCCTCTAGGGCACCACCACCCTCGTCTCCTTCACTACCCTCCTCACCTTCACCTCCATCCTCACCTCCTCACCCTAGCATCCCGACCATACATGAGAACCACCTTGCTGCATTTGAGAGGATCACGGAGAGGGCAGTGATTGGCCCTAGGTATTTGTTGTTGGAGGATCTACATCCTCTCAACATAGTTGACGATCTTACATGGCTCTTGGATAGAGCCGGATTACTTGTCTTCACGAACATTCGTGAAGACGCCTATGAGGAGATCACCTGGGAGGTTGTGACGTCTTTCGAGTATAGCCACGTAGATAGGACCGTCTCTTTCCGCCTCATGGAGAGAGATTATCAGTTGAGTATCGTTGAGTTCGGGACCATTTTCGGGTTCCATGAGACCTTTAATGGTCGATTTCTGAGTGGAGTTTACCCCAAGAACTTTTGGGAGGAAGTGGCTATGGTTTATGCCGACGAGGACCGTTGGCAACCCGCTGATACCATGGCTAGATTGATGTACCATCTAGCCTTGAAGATAGCTCACCGCGTTCTTTCGGAGTGTCTCTTTCCTAGGACGGAGACGCCCCAAAAGATCAAGACGGATGAGCTATTCTTGCTCTATTGCATGCTTTACGGACGCCGTGCAGATTGTGCTACTCTCTTGGCTGCTACGATGAGCAAGCTCAAGAATAAGAAGAAGGGGAACATCGGGTATGGTGGGATAGTCACCCACATTGCTAGGAGTTTTGGTGTGGATTTTTCTGCTTGCACCCGCATACCGGCCGTTCCTTTAGGGCTACACACATTCATGGTTAGGGGTCTCATCTTCCCCACACATGGAGGTCCACCTTATGCGGGCATGCCTTGGGAGACCAGGACGGGTAGGGGTATAGAGTGGCTGCCGGAGTACTCCATTATGGCGGGACGCCATAATTGGAAGGAGACGTTCGCTGCAATGCATGCGAACAGGATAGTAGCTCCCCCTTACGTCCCACCGCCGGTTGTAGAGGAGGAGGATATGGGAGATCAGTTCGAGAGTGGAGGAGGAGTGGAGCATGAGTTTGGCACGTTTCCGGACCAGCCGGAGGCGGCCCTAGATGTACCTAGACGCTCTCCACGTCCAGCTAGAGCCTCAGGCTCGTCATCTCGCCGCGCTAGTGTGAGTGAGAGGCCCACGTGGATGACCACACCTCCCACATGGTATGCCACCCCACCTCCTTGGTCCACGGAGCAGCCAGCAGCACCACCACCAGCACCAGCACCAGCCGATGCCCCAGCATGGTACAATCACGCCCCGGGATGGTACGAGCAGATGCCGGATTGGGCTACCGGACTTTCAGAGAGAGTTGGAGCGTTGGAGATCCGGGCTGACGCTAGAGACGGACGCCTCGACGACCTCGACCACATGATGAGGGACGTCTACCGCCAGCAGTTTGGGCGGCACTACGACTCCAGCTTCTCCCCATTCCCACCTCCGCCGGCGCCGCAGTGATTCGATGCATGACCGTTCGTTTTAGAAATTCCCGCCACCACTTTGTGAGTTTCTTTTTCTTTTCTTTCTTTCTTTTGAACATTAGGGACAATGTTCGTCCTAAGTATGGGGTGGGATGTACTAAAAAGTTTGTAATAACTCTACTTACTATGTTCGCTTTCATTTGAGACTATCGTTGCATGTTTATTATGTGTTACACGTTTCCTTATTACATTGCATGAAAAATAACTTGAAAAACCCATAAAAATTGAAAAATTTTGAAAATTTTGTGCTCCTAATGAATTGAGATGATTTCCATGATAATCACTTTGTGAATTGAGTTTGATGACAATTGCATGCTTAAAAGGATTGTGAATTGAAAAGAATTTGAATGAATGAATTTACCTCTTTTGCAAGTTTTATAATGTGAAAATGTTACCTAAATCATGCTAGGAAATTGAAGTTGAAATCACATTATAAGTTCCTATAATTCTTGTTGAAATGATTAAGGCAATTCGATACTTTCTTTCTTCTTTCTTTGATCATCTAGCTCCTCATTGAAATATTAGCCTCCTTTACCTATCCGGGAATTTGGAGAAGTGAATGAGAAAAAGGCATGTTTGATGTGGGAGGGCCATGAGAGCAATTATTTGCAATCAAATGAATAGAAAGAAATTGTAGGTTTGGGGAAGTCAATCATGACGATGAGTAACTCGGCACCATTCACATAGCCGGGTGTTTGTGTCTTGCCAAAGTCGGATTGAGCGATATTCCTAGCGGATTATGGTATGTGCGCTAAGGGTTTGAGACATCTCTTGAAAAATTGAGAAACGCCAATCTCCTAGGCTTCGGTTTTTGTGCACCTCTATCCATAACTCCAAAAGTAAAAGTCGAAAAATGAAAAGAAGAGAGCGAAGCTCTAAGTTGAAGTGTTGCGGGAACCGCATAAGAAGAAGAAGGTAGTTATCCACTTTCCCGGATTTATGCACCACTTTCCCTTAAAGTTTTCCCTTCCCTTCCATATTCTAGACCTTTTCTTTGAAAGTCCTTAAGATCAAAAGAATGTTATATGACTTGGTGATCTAAATTGAAGTTTCTTGAGATTGATTTTGATAATGTTTGAAGGTTATAATGCTTGTTTAGAAGATAAGTTGGTTCATGAATTTTCTTTGCTTTTTACTCTTTAATTGAGTGTGTGAACGTTTAAACAACGATTGAAGCAAGGTTTGAGAATGATCTATTCTTTAGAAGTCACATTCAACCAAAAGAAGGTACACATCTTTCATCCTAACTCTTGTTTAAAAGCTTTTTGAAAGACCTTGCTTAGGGACAAGCAAGTGTTAAGTATGGGGTTATTTGTTAGCATGAAATATTGTGATATTTTAGGCACGTTTTCTAAACGTATTTGATTCATATTGATAGTCTTTGATTGAACTTTGTGCATATGTGAGCTAGTATTACCTATATTGTCGATATGGATGTCTACACTAGTTCTATGTTGATTATAGGTGATTTGGAGCTATTTCCGAACGGAATCGAGCAAAGGAAAGTTGATTTGATATGTCCAAGGATTGAGGACATTCTTAGGAAGCAAATTGGAGTTTTAGCTTGAGGAATGCACGAGGCTAGGGAAGAATCACGTTCTTGACCTAAACCACGCTCTAAAATACGGCCGTACTACGAACCACGTTCAGTTCCACGGCCGTGGAACCCTGCAAGAGAGGCGTGATGCATTCCAGTAACTTACACGGCCGTGGAATACATGGTACAAACCGTGATCTAATCCACGCCCTAAATTACGGTCATGAAAACTTCCACGACCGTGATCTTGGCGAATCTTTTCGCCACACTTTGAAGCCACGATCTTTTGAAGATTGGGCCGGGCCGACATTTTGCCCTGCACTATAAAAAGACGGACGAAGCAAGATTCCGTCATCTTCGCTTAGGGGGGAATTTTGGCAATCCACGTTCTATAAACGCATAGGCCGGCTACACTTCATTTAGCCTTGTTTGGAAGCATTGACATCTCGTTGGAGATTGAAGTTCGTGTTTAGGAATTGCCCTAATCTCGCACTTTTGGTGGAGATTGCTGTTGAGATCTCCGGATTGGCGGAAGATCGAAGTTTTCGGAAGATTTTGCAAGAAGATCTCTCTTCTTGTTTAGGTTTGAGTTGGAAAACGGACATCCCGTTTTCCCTTCTTTCCTAAGGTTTTGATTGTTTGTTTTATTCCGAATCCTTTGACAATATTTGTTCTCTTTGTGACTTTGAGATTGGTTTGGAGATTATTGAAAGTTCTTGAAAGTTTTCATCTTTCTATCGTTTAATTCTTGAATTGATATCAACATGACTGTTATTGGCTAAAAACCCTTAACAATTCTAAGGTGAAGGGTTGATAGTTGTGGCTTAGATGATGATAGATCGATCGTAAATAGATTAGACCCTGAGAGTTAGAGAGAATCGCCGACGAACCCTAAATTACGGCCTGTTCTTGAGTCCACGGCCGTGGAACCTCAAGAACTAACCGTGATTTCCCTTAAGTCTACGAACTTGCTTTTACTTTAATCCAAAGTTAAAGATTTGCTTTAACTTAGTTTAGACTTGTCTTTTCTAGGTGGTAGTGAAGCCTCAACAACCTCTACCTCGATTGTGAGTGTCACAACCTCAATCGGATAAGTTAGTCTTGATCCTTGGGTTACAAGTTTGGGTATTTGACACTAATTCTCACCTTTAGAATCTTTCTATATTGAGCCTCAACAACCTGTGTAGAGAGTGCCTTGTAGGTGAGTTACATAAGGTTTTTGGAACTTCACCGTACGATTACCTTACATTAGTATACCTTTGCATATCTCAACTCTGTCTTTATATCATTAAGTATATCTTGAATCGATTGCCACAGCTGGATACTTGGATCTTTAGGATTGTTGTTTTCCCAATATTTGCAAGACTCTCATATTTACTCGCTTGATAACCTGCAATCGGATTTGTTCCCACCCAAATCCCTGTGTTCGATACTCTGGAATTCTTGCTTAGCTACGTCGATCCGTACACTGCGGGTTCGCTGCTTGATTCTAGTTTTATAAATTTAAAACTTATTTGCACACACCTCTAGGGGCGAACAGAGAGCAAAGCTCAAGGTTGATGGTGTTGTAAATCGAAATAAAAAGAAAAGAGTTAGTTGTCCACTTTCCCGGATTCATACACCACACTCCTTATAAGTTTTCCCTCCCTTCCACATTCTAGACCTTATTTGGAAGTCCTTAAGATCAAAAGAGTGTTATTTGGCTTGGTGATCTTAATTGAAGTTTCTTATGCTTGATTTTGATAATACTTGAAGGTTATGATGTTTACATTGAAGTTTGATCAATTCATGATGTTTCTTTCCTCTACATTCTTTGGTTATGTATATGAGCGTCTCAAGAATGAATGAAGCAAGGTTTGAGAATGATCTATTGACTAGAAGCACATTTACCTAAAAGATGTTTTGTTTTTGAGTTTGCATGCATATTTCATCCTAACTTATGTTCTAAAGCTTTCAAAAGACCTTGCTTGGGGACAAGCAAGTGGCAAGTATGGGGTATTTTGTTAGCATGAAATATTGCGATATTCTAGGCACTTTTTCTAGTTGTTTTTCATCCATTATAGTGTTCATTGATAAGGCATTGAAGCATTTGTTAGCTAGTTTGTCTATATTTTTGATATGGAGGTCTACATTAGCTTTGTGTTGATTATAGGTGGATAAGAGCTAAAACCGGACCAATTGAGAGAGATAGGAGAAGATTTGAGCACATCCAAAGATTAGGAACACATCAAAGAAGTCAAAGGAGATGCTAGGATGAGGAATGGCACGACACAAGGGAAACCACAAGAAATTTACACTTCCACGCTCTAAAATACGGTCGTAGAAAAGTCCACGCTCTAAACCACGGCCGTGGATCTTGGCATCATGAACGTGGAGCATTCCAGAGAGTTACACGGTATAAAGTACAGTCGTGGAAATCATATGGAACCGTAATCCACTTCCACGCTCTAAACCACGGTCGTGGAACCTCTTGAGACCGTGATTTAGGCGATCTTTTGACGAATTAATTATTGCCACATCATTTACGCACATGGGCCGGATGGTTATTTTATCCTTTCTTATAAAAGGGTCAGATAAGGGAGTTTCGGACATCGACGCTTATCGCTTAGCCTTGCTTAGGGTTGTTGGAGAGAGTTTGAGAAGGATTTAGCGGAAGCGCCGGCAATTTGAATTTCGGAAGATCTTGTGTGGCGGAAGTTGCGCCTTTTTCTTAGGTTTTGATATTGAAGACGGATTGACATCCCGTTCTTCATGTTTGCCTAGGATCTTTGTGAGGTTTTGTGTTTTATTCCGAATCCATTGAATATTCCGATTTGTGTTTCAGATTTGAGATTGACTTTGAGTTATATTTGAGTTTTTGAAGGTTTTCATCTTTCATTCTTCTTAAATTTATTTGTGATATCATGACAATGGTTATTGGCTAAAACCCTTTAGCAATTCTAAGGTGAAGGGTTGATAGTTGTGGCTTAGATAATGATAGATCGATCGTAAATTGAATGGACCCTGAGAGTTAGAGATATCTCATCGACGAACCAAGATCACGGTCTGTTCTTGAGCTTCCACGGCCGTGGAACTCAAGATCTGCCCGTGATTTACCCTATTTTACGAACTTTGCTTTTACTTTGATCCAAGGTTAAAGATTAGCTTTAATCTAGTCTTGGCTTGCCCTTTTCTAGGTAGTAGTGAAGCCTCAACAACCTCTACTTCGATTTCGAGTGTCACAACCTTAATCGTTCTAGTTAGTCTTGATCCTTGGGTTACAAGTTTGGGTATTTGAGATTAATTCTTGCCTTTAGATTCTTTCTATATTGAAGCCTCAACAACCTTTATAGAGAGTGTCTTTAGATAAGTCATATAAAGCCTTGAAACTTCACCATACATTGCTTTACCTTAGCATACCTTTGCAACTCTTAACTCTGTCCTTAGTTCTTTAGTATATCTTGAATCGATTGCCACAATTAGACACCTGGATCTTTAGGGTTGCTGTTTTCCCCAATATTTGCAAAGCTTTATACATTTACTTGCTTGACGATTTACGAACTGAATTTGTTCCCCCCAAATCCATGTGTTCGATACTTTGGAATTCTTGCTTTACTACGCCGATCCGTATATTGCGGGTTCGCTTGATTGATTCTAGTTTTATAAATTTAAAGCTTATTTGCACGCATGCTAAGTGGCGAACAGTAGATCTGAAGTAGTTTATGGAGATCAGAGCTCCAGCCTACCTCGAGCCTACATTGGAGTTTGTGAGCTCTGTGACTCAACTGCCTGAGGAGAAGGCCATCAAGTACCGGTTGCTGAACCGGAGTTACTTAGTACCGATGGATCAGTGGAGAGACGTCTTCGGCTTCCTGACCCCCACAGTTCCCGATTTCCCTTCTCGAGTTGTAGCTCGACAGTTCTGGGGACAGATTGCTCATGTAGTTGAGCATGTTGATAGGTGGAGACCTGAAGACTCCAGGGAGAGGATTATTTTCCACCTCGCTTTCAGACTCTCCCACTGAATATTCAGCGAGAGACTTTTGGGGCGTACTGAGACTCCCTAGAAGGTTAGACAGGGGGAGCTTCTAAGCTTATTTTGTATGGTGACTTGGGTTGTGCCTGATTTTGGTGCGATGCTAGCTGAGGATCTGCACCGGATCAAGGCTAAGGCGAAGGGAGACATTTGCTGTGGCGGCTTAGTGACTCACATAGCGACAGTGATGGGGTTGGATTTGAGTGCTTGTACATTAGTGGCGGCTGCCAAGCCGCTAGGCTTGCAGGAGATGATCACCAAGAGAATCCTAGTTCCTCGTGGACTCACCACGCCATATGTGGCGATGCCTTGGGAGCAGACTGCCCCTCAGGGTATTAGGTGGTCATCCCAGTTCTCCGTCTACGACTCTCAGTACTGGTCCACTACATGGATGCCTTACATTGAGAATGCTAGAGATGCAGCAGCCTAGGCACAGGAGGAGGATGAGAAGGATGATGGCGGTGCTGCCATGGAGACAGGGACGGATACAGTCGGTCCTAGTTTACCAGTCATCGATCTAGACGATGAGGCTACAGAGGAGGAGGCAGCTGCACCACCACCACATCCTGCTAGGCGCAGAGTCCGCAGATTTAGAGATCCAGCAGCGCATCAGAGGATTGATGACCTCACCGATCAGATGATCGACTCCTACGCCACCCTGACAGTTGATATCAGTGAGCGTCTTGATGACCAGCGCCGAGAGATGGAGAGTCGGACACACCAGATGCTGGAGAGCCAACACTACCAGCGCCGGATGATGGAGATCCAGTTCCAGCACATGATGGGATATTCTTTTGACCCATCCCAACATCCGTAAATGTTGTACCCACCACCACCACCAGCGGATCAAGACTACAACTTGCAGGGATTTCTTTTATTTATTTATTATGCAGCTCAGCTTATGTCCGGTGAGTACTCTATTTTTCAGACTTATTTTGACCCATTGGAACAATGTGTCCCAAGTATGGGGTATTTGGATGTATTTATATGACTTATGTGTATGCTTGGATGACTCTATCGGATATTATTGTTTTATTTTTCTCTATGTGTTTATCTGAGACTACATGCATGCATACAGGTTATTTGATTGAGAAAACGTCAAAAAAAAAACTGGTTAAGAAAAAAAATTTTATGCCCTCGACCGAAGTGATTCTGATTAATCGAGGTGTAGTACCTCGGTTGACTTCGAACATCTCGACCGAGGTGATTTAACTGAGACAGTTTTCGAAACGTTTTTTATGCTTCTTATCTGGATATGACCTCAGTGAAGATTATGTTTGCAGACTGGTTTTGAAATCTTTATATGTTTGAAAGGTTTTATGATATGTTTAAGTTGCTAAATGCTTTGTTTGAAATTTTAACATGTTTAATACTTTGTTTTATCCAAATTATGTTGAATTTGAAGGTTGACACCACATGATGAGTTCTATCACTTTCTTCCTTGGATGATTAAGGCAATTCATTCTCTTCTCTTCTTCTTCTTGATCATGCTTTAGCTCCTCATATACATATTTGCCTCCCTTTACCTATCCGGGAATTTGGAAGCAAGCAAGTGAAAAGCAAGTGAAGGAAAAGTTGAGGTGTTGGCTAGAAGTTAGAGAGAAACAAATAGGTTTGGGGAGTTCAATCATGATGATGAGTAACTCGGCACCATTCACATAGCCGGCTGTTTGTGTCTTACTAAAGTCGGATTGAGTGATATTCCTAACGGGTCATGGTATGTGCATCAAGGGTTTGATGCATCTCAAGAAATTGATGATTGCTAATCTCCAGGCTTCGGTTATTGTGCACCTCTGTCCATGCATCCCAAAAAGTAAAAAAAAGTAAAAATAAGCAAAGCTTATTGGTGGAAGATGTTGAAGTTCAAAGCAAAGTGAAGTGAAGATCCTTTTCCCGGATTCTAGCACCACATGTTCTATATACATCCCATCCTCACACGTTTCTTGACCTTCTTTTGAAAAGACCTTGAGACCTCGAGCTTGTTGATTGACTTGGTGGTTTAAACTGGATTATACATGATTAATTTTGATAATAATGATTTATTATGCATTCTATGATTTTATGCAAAGATGAACAACTTTCTTATATTTATAAAATGTTTTGTTCATATTTTGATTTTAAACACCATGAAGCATTCTCTTAGAGTGACTTATGAGTGGAGCACACCACTAAAAATGTTTTGAAATACTTTTCATTGATCTTTATGACTTATAATCCATTCTATCCTGTATCTAAGATTTGGAACTTGCTTGGGGACAAGCAAGGGACAAGTATGGGGTATTTTAATAGCATGTATTATAGTCTATATTTTGGGACTTGTTTAGACGTTTTATCTTCAATAATCTGCACGTTTGAATGTATATTATGTGATTATACTGTCATTTCATCTACCTTTACGGGAATCGAGGTCTACACCAAGTTTTGTTGTAATCGTAGGTAAAATGGCACGTTCTGCATCAAAATGGAGCTAAGGAGCAAGGGAGTCATTGGAGCTACATTCAGGAGCTTAAAGAGAACTCAGGAAGCATGGAATTAACAAACAAGATTTACTTTGGACCAGATTTGAGAGATTTCACCTTCAGCTGAGATTCACCTCGGTCAGCTACAGTACCACCTCGACCGAGGTGATTTAGAGGAGCGCCCCGACCGAGGCGAATACCCTGACGCGGCGAGATATATTTTATTTGGCTGAGATCTTTTATTTTTGGAAGGAGAGATCTTATACTTTTGGGCTGGATTTCTGGAAGGAAGATCATATATTTAGGAGATCTATTTTAGAGATATGGATATATTTTATTAAGAAATTATCTTTTTAAGATATTATTATCTTTGGGAGATAATTCTCCTATATAAAGGGTTGGATTTTCCACAAGTTCAACCATGCTTAGAGGCTGAGAATAGCCAACAAAGAGAGGATTTTCTGGAGGCTTTAAAAGAAGGAAGGAAGATTGAAGATCAATCAAGGAAAGATTGATAGCTTGTTATAGCTTTTTAAGGGGATTTGTAAGACTTTCTTAGATTTCCTTTTGTTTGATTGTCTTGTTGGATTTATAATTCAAGGAACGCTGATTTGTTTGATATTTGATTCAGTTATTGAAGCCTTGTTCTTAAGGTTTTTGTGTTCAAATATTCATTCTCTTCCCATATATTTGATTATTGCTTTCATGATGATGAGTGGCTAATTTCTTTGTGCGATTCTAGGGTGATTGGTTCAAGATTGTGGGAAAAACAATGATAGAATAATCTTAAATCCCAGTAAGACCTTGAAAGCTCGAGTCTTTATCGTTAACCTTAGAACATCTCGTTCAGTCGATGAACATCTCGGCCGGGGTGGAACTTGACTGGCCGAGGTGACCCTTTCTGATCCGAAACTGAGAGTTAAGTGTTAGAGTTTGCCAAATCCTATTCTTATTACACCTTTCCTCGTTCAATGCAAACTTAGGATGAGACTTACCCGGTAATTCCTTTGTTTGTTTACCCAAGATCATGAGTGTAGGTAATAAAGGTTTATCCTTTATTGGGGTTTGAGTGTGTCTTCATTCCATCTATGTGAGTTAGCCTGAGACTTACCCGGTAAAGGTTGATTCTATTCCCTTAGTTGGTATGTTGGTTTGAGATTATAATTCTTTTCTTTACTACCTTGAGACTTACCCCGTGATAGGTTCTTTGGCTTGGAATTGTGAGTAGTGAGACTTACCCGGTGATCTATTCCACTTTAGTAACACCTTCCCTTTGCAAAACCTCAGCTTTGTCCACTTATCTTGAGATCTCGAGTTGGAACCACAACTAGATGCTTTAATCCCTAGAATTTGCATATTTCCTTTAATTGACTATATTATCATCTTTGATTGCTTTAATCGCTTTTGTGGTTATTAGTTGCATAGACGACCTATTTTGTTATTTGTTTCACCTAAGTCCCTGTGATCGACCCCTGGAATTCTTGCTTTTATTACAATTGACCCGTACACTGCGGGTTCGCATCCTTGTTTTAAGCATACTTCTTGGGTTATAAATTTAAAGCTTGCACACACCATTTGGAGCGAACAAGAGATCAAGGGCATCCTTGAGAAGATGGTGTCAAAGACAAGGAAGGATTGGTTTATGAAGTTAGATGACACATTATGGGCATATAGGGCAGCTTACAAGACTTCATAGGTACAACACCATACAACCTTGTGTATGGGAAGTCTTGTTATCTCCCGGTAAAGCTGGAACACAAGGCGTATTGGGCTGTGAAGTGGTTGAACTTCAGCATGAAAGAAGCGGGCGATACGCGCCTCTTAGACCTTAACGAGCTAGAAGAACTCCGCTTGAACGCCTATGAGAACGCCAAGATTTACAAGGAAAGGCGAAGTGTTGGCATGATAAGCATATCATTCCAAAAGACCTTAAAGAAGGAGATCAAGTTCTCCTCTTCAATTCTCGACTTCGACTCTTTCCAGATAAGCTTAAATCTCGTTGGACTGAACCATATTTCATTAAACGTGTTTTTCCTCATGGCGCAGTTGATGTATGGGGTGAGAAGTGAGGAAGTTTCAAGGTGAATGGCCAACGACTTAAGAAGTACTCACCGGAGCTCCAAGCTGAGGAAATCGCTCCGATTGTCCTCAATTGAACATAGGAACGGTCTAGCTACGGATCCAAAACAAAGCGCTTCTTGGGAGGCAACCCAAGGTATTGCATTATCGTTTTTGTTTTCTTTCTTTCTTTCTTAGGTTAGTTTAGGTTAGATGTCGTTTTTGTTTGTTTTCCCCTCGATACCTTCCGGTATGTTGTTTTTTTGGATGTCAGGAATAAGGAATGAGCAAAGGAAGGAAGGAAAAGTTGGAAATAATGACGAAACAAGAATTTTTGGCACAGATCAGAGAGTTCCACGGTTGACCGTACAAAACCACGGTCGTGGAACACCCCGACCAGCCATAATTTCCAAGTTTTGACACAAATCAGAGGATTCCACGGCCAAAACCACGGCCGTGGAACACCCCGAGTGACCGTAATTTTCTAAAAATTTACGGCCACTATATAATCCCCTTTCCTTCTCTAAAACACACCCATCCTCATAACCACGTCCAGAACCACGCCTAAAATCGCCGGCCTTCTCCCCTCTCCCGTAATCCTTCACCCGGAGTCCAATTCGAGCGATTCTTCAACCAAAACTGCAGCATTTTCAATCCTCTATAAAATCCAAACAACAAACTGAGCAAACAATCTACATTTGTGAAAGAATTTGGATTTTTCAAACCAAACCTAGGTTTTATTCTCTATTCTCTTCTTGGTTGATTGGGTTCATTTTTCTTGCAATATTATAGGAGAACTGAACGAAATTGGAATTAGAAGTAGTTTAGGGCTATGATTGTTGAGTTTGGTGTACATTTGCTGAATTTTGAGAGAAACAGATAAATCCACGGGTTCCGTACAGTTCCACGGCCGTGAAAATTGAAGAACATACCGTGGTTTTCTCTGTATTGAGTAAAAATGTTTAGAAGGAAGTCAAGAAGAAATAAGAAGCAGAAAGGTGATAGTTCCTCTTCTTCCCAACCCCCTCCTAGTGAACCACCATCACCACCACCCCCTAGAATCCCTACTATCCATGAGGATTATGAAAGAGCCATGGATAGGATTTCCGAGAGACCGATAATAGGACCTAGGTACCTTGTCTTAGAGGAGCTTGAAGAGCTCAATGTAGTGAATGACTTGACTTAGCTTTTGGATAGAGCCGGATTGATCATCTTCTCCACCATTAGGGAAGATGCTTATGAGGAAATAACAAGGGAGTTTATAACTTCCTTTGAGCACAGCGCCGTTAGCCGAATGGTGTCTTTTAGGTTGATGGAGCAAAACTACGAGTTATCCATAGTTTAGTTTGGAACCTTCTTTGGGTTTCATGAGAGTTTCAATGGAAGGTTTTCCGGGGGAGTGAATGCCTCAGACATTTGGAGAGATATTGCTATGATTTATGCATCCGAGGATCGTTGGCAACCGGCTGACACTAAGGCTAAACTCATATACCACTTAGCATAAAAGATAGCCCATAGAGTCCTATCAGAATGCCTTTTCCCTAAGACCAAAACACCACAAAAGATTAAGGCCAACGAACTCTTCATCCTCTATGGCATGCTTATGGGCCTCCCTGTAGATTGTGCAACCTTACTTGCCTCTACCCTCAGTAAGATAAAGAAAAAAAGGGCCGGGAATATAGGTTATGGAGGTATGGTGACTCATATCGCCAACCAGTTGGGCATTGACTACTCCGCTTGCACTAGGGTAGATGCGAGACCTTTGGGTCTCAATGGACTTATGACTAGAGGCATCATCTTTCCCCGCCACCGAGCTTTACCTGCCGCTGCCATTCCATGGGAGGAGAGAGGTGGTAGGGGCATCCCATGGCTTCCGGAGTACTCTATCATGTTAGACCGTCACAACTGGAAGGAGACTTTCGTACCGATGCATGCCAATAGACTAGTAGCTCCTCCATATGTGCCTGATGAGGTTCCAGCTGAGGATGATGAGGAGATGGGAGGAGGAGATGATCAAGATGCAGGAGGGGGTGAGCATGACTTTGGCTCATTCCCGGACCAGCCGGCCGACTTCCAGGAGCCGCCTAGGAGATCTCCCCATCAGTCTAGACCCTCCAGATCTTCTTCCTCACACCGGGCTAGTGTGAGTGAGCGCCCGACATGGATGGAGACTCCACCTGCTTGGTATGGACAGCAGCCATCCTGGATGGGAGCTCCGCCTCCTTGGTATGATCAGCCACTAGTTGCACCCCCCCCCACACCTATCCAGCAGCAGCAGCTGGAGTGGTTGCAGCAGCCTCCAGCTTGGTATGGACAACAACTAGCATGGGCGAGCGATCTTTCTAGGAGAGTGGGAGACCTGGAGATATAGCAGCAGGCTCATGATGTGGAGCGGTAGGAGAACGCCAAGATATTACGAGATGTGTACCGACAGCAGTTTGGGCGTCCCTTCAGCTCCGACTTCTTTCCATACCCACCACCGTCTTCACAGTGATCTTCATGGATGCTTTGAGTCACTCCACCACCATTAGTGAGTTTCTTTTCTTTATTTTTCTTGAACATTGAGGACAATGTGTATGTCAAGTATGGGGTGGGGTGTGTCTCTCGTTTGTAATAACTCGATACACTTGCTTGCTTTAAATTCCATGAACATTTGCATCTTTCAATTATTTTTCACACGTTTCATTATTGCATTGCATTGAAAAGCTTTGAAAAATCCATAAAAAAATTTTAAAATTTTGAAAAATTATTGTGCTTCTAAGATTAGAGATGATTTTTATGATGAATCTACTTGTGGAATGAGTTTTTGATGACATTTGTATGCTTGAATTGAATTATGAATTGTGAAGAGATTGAGTATGTTGTTTATCCTTTCTTGCAAGTTTCATAATGTGAAAGTTTTATCCAAATCATATTGAGAAATGAAGGTTGAAATCACATTATAAGTTCTTATACTTCTTTATGAGATGATTAAGGCACCTCGATTTTCTTACTTCTTTCTTTGATCATTTATCCCCTTAATGAAAATATTTGCCTCCTTTACCTGTCCGGGATTTAGGAAGAGTTGAATTTGGCAATTTTGATGTGGGAGGGCCATGAAAGCAATTATTTGAATTCAAAGTGTAGGAAAATAGGTTTGGGGAAGTCAATCATGATAATGAGTAACTCAGCACCACTCACATAGCTGGGTAATTATGTCTTGCCAAAGTCGGATTGAGCGATATTCCTAACGGATTATGGTATGTGCATCAAGGGTTTGAGGCATCTCGAAATTGAGAATCGCCGATCTCCTTGGCTTCGATTTTTGTGCACCTCTATCCATATTTCCAAAAGTAAAGTCGAAAAATTATTTGTAAAAAGTATAGAGCAAAGCTCTAGGTTGGTGGTTAGTTCAAATGGTGAAAAGAAAAGAGTTTGTGTTGTTCCTTCTTCCCGGATTCATACACCACATTCCTTTACAAGTTTCCCACCCTTTTCCGTATTATTGACCTTACTTGAAAGTTCTTGAGATCATAAGAATGCTATTTGACTTGGTGATCTAAATTGAAGTTTCACATGTTTGATTTTGACAATGCTTGAAGGTTATGATGTTTGTCTTAAAGTTTATGCAACTTATGATGTTCCTTTACTTTGTATATTTTGGTTTATGTGTATGAACGTTTTCAAGGATGAATGAAGCAAGATTTGAGGATGATCTATTGATTAGAAGCACATTACCAAAAAGATTGTTTTGTTTTGCATTCATATTTCATTCTACCTTATGTTCTAAGCTTTTGAAAACCTTGCTTGGGGACAAGCAAGCGACAAGTATGGGGTATTTTGTTAGCATGAAATATGACTATATTTTAGGCACTTGTTTTGATTATTTTTTCCTCTTAGATGTGTACATGGATATGAGTTTGAATCATTTATGAGCACTTTCACCTATTTTATCGATATAGAGATCTACACAAGCCTTGTTATGTTTATAGGTGAATAAAGGCTTGAATTGGAGCATAATGTGGAGGGATAGGAGTATTTGATCATGCTAGATGTCAAGGAGATGCTTTGGAGAACCTAAGGAAGGAGCATGAGTGAAGAACATCATGAAACAAAGGCTTTCACGCAGCTCAAAGAGTTCCACGACCTAAACCACGACCGTGGTTATGGATGAGTTCGTGGAGAGTGATTTTGGAGCACAACAGAAAGTTCCACACCCTAAACCACGGCCGTGAAATCTTGTACTAGGCCGTAATTTCCATGACAGAGTGACGTGTCATGTTTGCCACGTCAGCGACGGTTATTGGGCTTTTCTCGTAACCCTATTTCGCTCTATAAGAAGGCTTGAGAAGGGAGTTTCGAGGACGGTCGCTTAGGGTTTCTTTTCACCCTCACTTACAATTCCGCGCTGATGATTGATAGGAAGGATTGGAGATTTCGGATCGTGGTTGGAGAAATACGCAATATTGAAGATTGTGTACTTCGAGATTTTCTTAGGGTTACCTTTGGAGACGGATTGGCACTCCGTTCTTCGTTGTTCCTTAAGATTGTTGTGAGGATTCCTGTTCTATATTCTGAGTTAATTAAACATAATACTTTGTTGTTCGGATTTGAGATTGACTTTGAGTGTTTATTGAGTTTTCGAGGGTTTTTATCTTTCTCTCTTCTTAATTTAATATTTCATTCAAAGACTAAAATTATTGGCTAAAACCCTTTAGCAACTCTAAGGTTAAGGGTTGATAGTTGTGGCTTAGATGATGATAGATCGATCATAAACAGATTAAACCCTGAGAGTGTGAGAAACCTCGTCGACAGCCTAATCCACGGCCTGTTCTTGAGTTCCACGGTTGTGGTTCTTCAAGATCCAGCCGTGATTTTCTCTATTTTACGACCCTTGCTTTTGCTTTAATCCAAAGTTAAAGATTTGCTTTAACCTATTCTTGGCTTGCCTTTCCTAGGTAGTAGTAAGACTCAACATCCTCTATTTCGGTTTCGAGTGTCACAACCTTAACTGTTTTAGTTTATCTTTGATTCCTTGGGTTTGGGCATGGGTATTTGAGATTAATTCTTGTCCTTAGATCCTCTCTATATTGCAACCTCAACAACCTTTATAGAGAGTGTCCTTGGGTGAGATATATAGGGTTTCGGAACATTATTGTACTCAACCTTAAGCTAAGAGATCCGGGATCTTTTTGTGTGCCATTGGAGTGGGAGAAGTGAAGTATGAAGCCCTATGTGATCTTGGGGCAAGTGTAAGCATCATACCGCTTGCACTTTGCAACAAGGTTGGGCTAGGAGAGCCAAATCCGGTCAAGATGACCCTTTACATGGCGGACCGTTCGATCACTCACCCGGTTGGAATCTTGGAGGACATACCGGTGCAACTCAGAAAGTTCTATGTGCCGATTGATTTTGTTGTTTAGGACATCCCGGCGGACTATTCGGTTCCTATCATCTTGGGGAGACCTTTCCTAGCCACTTCCAGATGTTTGGTGGATTGCAAAAATGGAATTCTCTCCTTCAACATTGTAGAAGAGAATATCAAGTTCAAATTATCCACAATGATGAAAGGGCCAGCCCTTGGTGAAGATGTGTTCAACATTGTCGAGCAAAAGGAGTCTAGAGAAGTTGTGAGCTCGATCTTGATCAAGGACCCCTTGGAGAAGGTTCTTAGCTTAAGTTTGATGGAGGAAGGAGTTGAGGAGGCCTGCAATGAAGAAATCAAGGCTTTGGAAGCATTGGAAAAGGAGACAAGAGCGGAATTTGAAGTACACGAAGGTGTGCTGAATTGTTGTGTGAACCACGGCCTGGGAGGAAGAACCACACCCGTGGAACTCTCTAGAATGCTCAAAAAGGCTAGCTTTGCAAGTTCCACGGCCGTGGTTGTGCTAGAGCCCGTGATTTTGCCCGTGGTTTCTCCAGAAACTGCATTGGTTGTTGATCAAGCTTCAAGGAGCTTTAAGGAGTCTTCCATGGCTTTGGATTCATCTCAACAACATTGTATGGAGCGTCTCCAACCGATAAAGGTCCTCCTAAACTTGAACTTAAACCCCTCCCCTCTCATCTTAAGTATGCTTTTCTTGGCGAAGATTCTACATATCCGGTGATTGTTAATGCATGCTTGAATGATGATGAGTTAAATAGATTGTTGCATGAGTTGAGATTGCTTAGGAAAGCTATTGGCTATACAATTGATGATTTAGTTGGCATTAAACCTTCTTTGTGCATGCATAAGATCTTAATGGAAGATAATCATAAACCTTCAATTGAACCTCAAAGAAGACTAAACCCCATCATGAAAGAAGTAGTAAAGAAAGAGATTCTTAAATTGCTAGATGCGGGAATCATTTTCCCGATTTCGGATAGTAAGTAGGTTAGTCCCGTGCATGTGGTTCCTAAGAAGGGTGGGATGACCGTAGTAACCAATGAGAATAATGAATTAATCCCAACTAGAACGGTTACGGGGTGGAGGATGTGTATAGACTATAGGAAACTAAATGTGGCCTCTAGGAAAGATCACTTCCCTCTTCCCTTTATTGACCAAATGCTAGAGAGATTAGCTTAACATTCTCATTTTTGCTACTTAGATGGTTATAGTGGATTCTTCCAAATCACTATCCACCCCGATGTCCAAGAGAAAACTACATTCACATGTCCTTGGGGCACTTTTGCATATGGGTGAATGTCATTTGGGTTGTCTAATGCACCCGCCACCTTCCAAAGGTGTATGATGGCTATCTTTTCTGAGTATATTGAAAACATCATGGAAGTGTTTATGGATGATTTCTCTGTTTATGGATCTTCATTTGATGATTGTTTAGCTAATTTGCCTTTGGTGCTTAAGAGATGTGAGGAGACTAATCTAGTCTTGAATTGGGAAAAATGCCACTTCATGGTAAGTGAAGGCATTGTGTTGGGACACTTGGTATCCAACCGTGACATTGAGGTTGATAGGGCTAAGATAGAGACGACAGAGAAGTTGCCACCACCTACCTCGGTGAAGGGGGTAAGGAGTTTTCTAGGGCATACCGGTTTTTACCGGAGATTGATTAAAGATTTCTCTAAGATTTCTAAGCCTCTTACTAACCTACTAATGAAAGATGTTGAGTTTGTTTTCTCCAAGCATTGCCTTGAGGCTTTTTGTAGGTTGAAGAACGCTTTGATCTCCGCACCTATCATGCAACCTCCGGATTGGAGCTTACCGTTTGAGATCATGTGTGACGCAAGTGATGTAGCCCTCGGGGCTGCTTTGGGGCAAAAGAAAGATGGGCGTACACATGCCATCTATTATGCTAGCAAGACGCTAGATGATGCCCAACTCAATTATGCTACCACCGAGAAAGAATTGTTAGCGATTGTGTATGCATTTGAGAAATTCCGCTCGTATCTTGTTGGAGCGAAGGTCATTGTGTATACGGATAATGCTGACGTTATCTCCTTACAAAGAAGGATGCCAAGCCTCGGTTGATTCGGTGGATCCTTCTTCTTCAAGAGTTTGACTTGGAAATCCGGGATAAGAAAGGGTCCGAAAATTCTGTGGCGGACCACCTTAGTAGACTCCCACCGTTGGAGATTGAGAGAGATGACATCCCGATTGATGACTCATTCCGGGATGGGCAATTGTAAATGGTGGAGGAGTGCTTTTTTCAAGTGTCAAGGGGTAATGAGCCATGGTATGCCGACATAGTAAACTATCTCGTTTGTGAGGAGGTGTCACCCGGTTTATCATATGCCCAAAGGAAGAAGTTCTTCAAAGATGTGAGGCATTACTATTGGAGTGAACTGCTTTTGTTCAAGAGAGGGCCGGATGGAGTCTTTAGGAGATGCATACCGGAGGATGAGGTGGAGAGTGTGATCCGCCATTGTCATTCCTTACCATCTAGAGGGCATGCTAGCTCACACAAGACATGTGCAAAGGTGTTGCAATCCGGGTTTTATTGGCCAAGTTTGTTCAAGGATGTGCAGAATTTTGTGGTAGCTTGTGATGCTTGCCAAAGGACGGGGAACATCTCAAGGAGGAATGAGATGCCCTTGAACAACATACAAGAAGTGGAGATATTTGATGTGTGGGGTGTGGACTTCATGGGACCATTCCCTTCTTCATGTGGGAACCTTTACATTCTCTTGGCGGTAGACTATGTGTCGAGATGGGTGGAAGCAATCGCTTCTCCCACAAATGATGCCAAGGTTATGGTGCGGTTCTTCAACCGAGTGATCTTTCCTAGGTTTGGAACACCAAGGGTGATCATAAGTGATGGAGGGAAGCACTTCACCAATAGGAATTTCGGGACACTTTTGGCTAAGTATGGGGTGACTCATAAGGTGGAAACACCTTACCATCCCCAAACTAGTGGCCAAGTGGAGATCTCCAACCGGGAGATAAAAGGGATCCTTGAGAAGACGGTTTCTAGGACGAGAAAGGATTGGGCTATGAAGCTCGATGATGCCTTGTGGGCATATAGAACCACTTTCAAGACACCAATTGGCACCACTCCCTACAAGCTAGTCTATGGCAAGTCTTGCCACCTTCCGGTGGAGATGGAGCATAGAGCATATTGGGCCATTAGGTGGCTGAATTTTGACCTCAAGAAGGCCGGTGAGAAAAGATTGCTAGACATGAACGCTCTTGAGGAGATCCGGTTGGATGCCTATGAAAACGTCCGGATCTACAAGGAAAGGACCAAACGTTGGCATGCCAAGCGTCTCATCCCGAAGGAGTTGAGTGAAGGAGACTTGGTCCTTCTCTTCAACTCAAGGTTGCGGCTCTTCCCCGGAAAGCTAAAATCAAGATGGACGGGTCCTTATGTGGTGAAGAAGATCTTTCCCCATGGAGCGGTTGAGATAGGAGGGGAGCATTGTGGAGATTTTAAGGTGAATGGGCACCGTTTGAAGAAGTATATCCCGGGAGCTCCGGTGGACATGATTGCCCCACTTCACCTTGATTAGAACGCCCCCGAGTTTGGTCAAGCTAATGACCTTAAAGAAGCGCTTGGTGGGAGGCAACCCATTGGTAGACATCTTTCCCTTTTCGTTTTTATTTTGTTTTTGATTTTTATGTTTTTGTGTGTTTGGAGTTTGTGTGCTAGAGTATAAGTAGCATGGAAGCCTTGCATGGCATGTGGATGATGATGATGAGCCCCTCATCAATTATGGGTGGAGCGGACGCGGAACTTGGACGGCTAGCGGTGCCTAGCGCGGGTCCCGACGCCATAACGAACACCTTGAGCTCTCTACCATCGTTGATAGGATCATCCGCCATCAATCCACTTGAGTAATCCCAAATACCAAAGCAAACCATTTTACATTGTGAGGACCCTCTTTCACTCTTCTTTACTTCATTTACACATTGGGGACAATGTGTTTCTAAGTATGGGGTGGGTTTTCATGATCACTTGCATGATTAGCATCTAGGATAGTTTAATATCGTCATATATTTTGCATTGTACATAGATATTTCGAAAAATCTAAAAAAATCAGAAAATTTTAAAAAAAATTTTAGTGCTTCTAAGCTTGGGAATGACCCTTATGATGAAATTGTCTTGTGAATTGGCTATGGATGGTCTTGTGTGTTGAATAGATGAATGCATATGTGGACTTGAAGTACTTATCTTGAATCCCATGAATGATTTGTGATTATGATGCTTCCCTTGATTGGATTGAGGATTGAAAGTCGAAATTGCATGCTAGTTCTTGCACGTCATTTTGGAATGACTAAGGCAATTCATTGTCCTCTACTTCTCATCTTGATCATGTTGCTTGAGCACCTCAATTGATGAAAAATTTGACCTCTTTGACCCATCCAGGAATAGGAGCATGCTAGTGTATTGATGTGTGTGAAAAGCAAGTGTGGGGTGAAGTTGTTGACGAATGAATGTTGTGAATGAAGTGCTGAAATTATTGTGAAAGTGTAGACAAAAATATAGGTTTGGGGACGTTGGTTTAAATGACGAGTAACTCGGCACCATTCACATAATCGGGTGATTGTGCCTTGCCAAAGTCAAATAAACCGATAGTCCTAACGAGATTTGGTATGTGTGCCCGGTGTGGAGCACCTCGAAAAATAAAAAAGTTTGAGGCCCGTTAATCACCAAGGTTTCGGCTTTTGTACACCAATGCCATTGTCTCAAAAATAAGTGAAAGAAAAAGAAAAGAAAAGAAAGAAAAGAAGGAGAAAATATACACTTACGAGAAATTGATCAAAAACGAAATTGTGGAGTTACTTCCATTCCCCGATTAGCATCACATGACCTAGAAAAAATCCCCACCCAATCACAATGTTTCTTAGCCTCTTCTTTCTTAAGTCCTTGTGACCTATTTGCATGGGTGTAAGACTTAGTGATCTTGATTGGATATACTCATGATCATCTTGGTCTCTTCATCTTTACCTTTCATGCATGCTTTCTAGTTAAGTATAATTGTCTTTCCGTGCCTTCATTCATTTGATGCGTGATTGCTTGTCCATTTGCCATGAAACATGACTATGAAGGTGATCCAATATTAGAAGCACAATCCCAAAAATATTTTCAGTTTTTCTTGCATTCATAAATCATGTCATCTCTTAGCCTATAGTCGGACTTTGCTCGGGGACGAGCAAACCTTAAGTATGGGGTATTTTTGATAACACGATTTATGACGTAGGTTTAAGCACTCATTTAGATAGTTTTTCCGCTCATTCATGCATGGTTTAGCACTAGTTCATGACATTTGCATCCAATTCTTGTATATTTGTCGAGATAGACGTCTACACGGACTTTTGCATGATTTGTAGGTATTTTGGGAGCTTTTGGGAGCTTAATCGATACATTCGAGGATCATTCCTCGAGATAACACACCTTCGGACTCATTGGGAAGCAAGCTAGGAGCAAAGGTGAACACATGGGACCTTGTTGGTGCATGTCTTGCACCAAATCGTGGCTTGATAATCCATAAAAGTCTGAATCACCAAAACCACGGCCACTGGGATTTCCACGGGCGTGGAAATAGGCCGTGGTTCTCCCTGCACAACTGCGACAACTGTCCCACGATTTCCATAACCGACCCTTGCCCTTGATGGTGTATAAAAGGTGGTCCTGTAGGCTGTTGAGGGCATACCCCATCATTCCATTCTCTCACACACTCTCAACAACACAATATTCTCTCATCGGAAGATTGGATTGGAGATATTCTTGGAGGAGAAGAAAGGCTTCCATTGGAGAAGAAGAGGAGAACACACCATTCTTAGTTTTTCATAGTTTTTAGAGAGATTTTGGAGCAACTTGTTGGAAACGTTTGCAAGGGTTTGTAAGGAACGATTAGAACCTTCTTTTGAAGGGTTGTAAGTCTTACTTAAACTCAATTTCAGCTTGGATTTCCTTGTTCTACTTGTTCATCTCTATTTCACTTTATTTACTTGCCATGGAAGTCTTGATTGTATGCTTGATGAGTTTGAATGATATGATGCATGTTGTTGGCTAAATAGATGCGATTCTAGGGTAAGGGGAAGATTGTTATGGCTTGGACTATGATAGAATGGACTTAGATGTACCTTTGGATGAATTGTTTGCTCGAACCTAGCTATTGTTGCAAATCACGGTCTCATCTTATCAGTCCACGGCCGTGGAAAGGGATGAACTACCCGTGATTTTGACTAACTTGCTTGTTTTGAGAAATCTAAGTGCTAGAATGTTAGATTGTTGAAACCCTAGTGTTTATTAAGCTTAATCTAGCCTAGGGTGACCTAATGCTAGCAATTTAAGTGAGGAAAGAGACTTACCCGGTGATTTTCGATCTTAAGTACCAAAGATGATGAACTCTAGGTAGTAGTGAGCCTCATAAGCCGCTATTGGATTGAGTGTGCTAGGATCGATGTTTAGGACTTACCTTCCCAAGACTTACCCGGTAAGGAGAGGTTAGATCCCTAGATAGCAATCCGGTTTGTGTATATTTCCCAACCCTAGGCTCCTAGAGACTTACCCGGTAATAGGACCTTAGTTGCGGGATTAGTGGATCATGAGACCTACCCGGTGATTAGTTCCATTTGAGAAACACCCTTTCCCAACATACCATAGTTGATCCAAGGAATGACTAGATAGCTTGAGTCCTATGCCATAACCGGAATTTCTAACCCCTAGAATCCGCTTTTCTCTCTTGATTACCTATCTCGTGTTTGTGTTTGTTTATGATAGCATGAATTATAGTCTATATTTTGGGGTTTGTTTGGACGTTTTATCTTCAATAATCTGCATGTTTGTATGTATAATATGTGATTATATTACCATTTCATCTACCTTTGCGGGAATCGAGGTCTACACCTAGTTTTGTTGTAATCGTAGGTAAAATAGCACGTTTCGCATAAAAAAAGGAGCAAAAGGAGCTATGGAGTCATCGGAGCTACATTCAGGAACATAAGGAAACATCCAGGAAGCATAGCCATGGATTAAAGATTCACTTTGGACCAGATTTGAGAGATTTCACATTCAGTTGTGACTCACCTCGGTTGACTACAGAGTCACCTCGACCGAGGTGATCCAGTGAAGTCGACTCGACCGAGGCGAACACCTGGGACGCGGCGAGAATATTTTATTCTTGGCTGAGATCTTTTATCTTTGGAAAGAGATCTTATATTTTTGGGCTTGGCTCCTGGAAGGAAGAAGATATGCTAGATCATATATTTTACCTATTTTTATGGGAAGAGATCTTTCTAAGATATCTTATCTTTGGAGAGTAATTTTCCTATAAAAAGGGTTGGATTTTCCACAAATCCATATCATGCTATACCACCGATCAGGGTTTATACACCGCAACAGCCATACTCCAGTTGAGAGATTTGAAGAACCTTGTTGAAGGTTGAAGGAAGAAAGTCTATAGCTTTTATAGCTTTTTGAAGGGTTTTTGTAAGATCGTCTTAGATTCTCTTCTTGTTTGTTGTCTTGTTGGATTTCTATCCAAGGAACGTTTGTGTTTGATAATTGATTCAGTTATTGAAGCCTTTCTCTTAAGGTTTTCTTGTTCAATTATTCTCTTTCTTCCCATATATTTGATTAATACTTCATGATGATGAGTGGCTAATCTCTTTGTGTGATTCTAGGGTGATTGGCTCCTGGAAGGAAGAAGATATGCTAGATCATATATTTTACCTATTTTTATGGGAAGAGATCTTTCTAAGATATCTTATCTTTGGAGAGTAATTTTCCTATAAAAAGGGTTGGATTTTCCACAAATTCATATCATGCTATACCACCGATCAGGGTTTATACACCGCAGCAGCCATACTCCAGTTGAGAGATTTGAAGAACCTTGTTGAAGGTTGAAGGAAGAAAGTCTATAGCTTTTATAGCTTTTTGAAGGGTTTTTGTAAGATCGTCTTAGATTCTCTTCTTGTTTGTTGTCTTGTTGGATTTCTATCCAAGGAACGTTTGTGTTTGATAATTGATTCAGTTATTGAAGCCTTTCTCTTAAGGTTTTCTTGTTCAATTATTCTCTTTCTTCCCATATATTTGATTAATACTTCATGATGATGAGTGGCTAATCTCTTTGTGTGATTCTAGGGTGATTGGCCGGGGTGGAATTTGGCTGACCGAGGTGACTTATCTGATCCGAAACTGAGAGTTAAGTGTTAGAGTTTGCCAAATCCTATCCTTATTACATCTTTCCTGGTTCAATGCAAGCTTAGGATGAGACTTACCCGGTAATTCCTTAGTTTGTTTGCCTAAGATCATAAGTGTAGGTAATAAAGGTTTATCCTTTATTGGGGTTTGAGTGTGCTTTCATCCCATCTTTGTGAGTTAGCCTGAGACTTACCCGGTAAAGGTTGATTCTACTCCCTTAGATGGTGTGTTTGTTTGAGGTTATAGTTCTTTATCTTGATTCCTTGAGACTTACCCGGTAATAGGAGTTACGGTTTGGGATTAGTGAGTAGTGAGACTTACCCGATGATCTATTCCACTTTAGTAACACCTTCCCTATGCAAAAACCTCAACTTTGTCCGCTTATCTTTAGATCTTGAGTTGGAACCACAACTAGATGCTTTAATCCCTAGAATTGCATATTTCCTTTATTGACTTTTATCATCTTTGATTGTTTTAATTGCTTTGTGGTTAGTGATTGCTAAAGCTTACCGTAATTGGACTTTGTTTCACTAAGTCCCTGTGATCGACCCCTGGAATTCCTTACTTTTTACTACGATTGACCCGTACACTGCGGGTTTGCATCCTTGTTTTAAGCTTACGTCTAGGGTTATAAATTTAAAGCTTGCACACACCGTTTGGAGCGAACAAGTTTTTGGCGCCGTTGTCGGGGACTTGGTTTAGACCGAGCCGGTTACGGTTTGCTTTTGGGGCACTTGCCCCCGTGTCTACTAACCACTCTACTTGAGTGACTTTTGCAGGTTCTTTCTTAGGTTTATGCGAAAAACCCGCACTGGGAAGGAAATCGTTCCTTATGATCCCGAACCAGAAAAGGCATACAAGCGACGCTTAAGAGAAGCGAAGATGGCCAACCAAGACAATCGCGATCTTGAGGCCGAATTAAAGGAGGCGCTAGAGCATCTACTCCTCAACAGGGAAGAGCTAAGGCAAGAGAAAGAAGCAACTCGCACCAGGACTGAAGCGATCGAAGCAGATATGGCAGCCTTACAAGACCAATATCAACTTCGACCGAGGGATGATCCAGTTCCCGATGCTGGACCGATGCAGGTCCCAGTCGCTGACCCTCGACCGAGGTAGGTTCCAGTACCTGACGCCCCGGCCGAGGTACTTCCACCTCGGATGCCAGTCCGAGGTGCTCTTTTTGCAGGAATCCCGCAAACCCTAGGTCAAAGGATGGACCCCAATCAACAACTGAGGCGTCCAAGAGTTAACCTAGGAGATCCAGCGGACCATGACTACGAACTTCGACCGCAAGTTCTGTCCATGATTCGCCAATGCCAGTTCGGAGGGCTAGAGAAGGAATCTCCGCATCAACATCTTCAAAACTATGAGATCTTGATGGAGACCTTGAGACCCTCAAGGATTGAAAATAACAACTACAAGCTAAGACCTTTTTACTTTTCTTTAAAAGATAAAGCTCTTACTTGGTATCAATCTCTTCCTCCGGGAAAAATCAGCACATGGGAGGAGATGACTACGGAATTCTTAACTAAATTCTTTCCCCCCTCTAAGACCGCTGAAATGAGAGGGAAGATTAATGCATTCATTATGAAGGACAAGGAGAGCTTGTCCAAGTCATGGGAGAGGTTTAAGGACATTCTTTTGGATTGCCCATATCATGGGATTCCAAAGATAGAGTTGTTGGAGATATACTTCAAGGGACTGGACGGAAGCACCCAGTTCAACCTCCAACTACTCTCCGCCGGTACCTTTATGGACATGGCAATTGACGAAGCTTGGGACTTCATCGAGAAACAAGCTTTGCATATGGAGAAGTACACCCATGAAGGAGCTGAAGGTGGAGTTAAAAGAGTTAACTTCCAAGATACTCAGCCAAACAACAATCAACTCACGTCTTTGAAGAATGACGTGAAGCAATTGAAGGAACTCTTGGTTGCTCAAACCAAGAAAGAAGATCAAGGACAAAGGAACAACAACAATGGATACCGTAACAACAACAACAACGGTTCCCGGAACAACAACTACAACAACAACAATAGAGGATCCAACAGCAACAATTGGAGGGCGAACAACCAAAATTCTGGTAACAATCATTCAAACTCCAATTCTAACGATTCCTCTAATCATTTTCTCTCTTCCCCTTCTTCTTCGTCTACTCCATTAAAGAGCCAGGGGCAAGGATCAAGTTCGTCTCAGCCGGAAAAGAAAGACGCAGTGCTGGAGGCTATCTTGATCAAGCTTAGTGCCATGGAGACTTCTATGACTTCGTTTTCGAAGGCCCAAAAGGCCTTTAAACAAAAACTTGCTAGTAGGGTGAACGAAGCGCCAAGAGATCCAGGGAAGCTTCCAGCAAGGACGGAGAGCAACCCTAAGGGCCAGATCATGGCCATAACTACGAGGAGTGGACTGAAAACTGCAGATCCAGTGCATCGGTCGGTGCCAGTACCGACGAAGACCACTTCGGTCCAGGTGCAGTCGAAGAACACTTCGGCCGAGATGCCAACCGAGGTGGAGCCACAAAAAGCGGAGGGGAAAACTGAAGTTTATGTCCCACCTCCTGCATACAAACCACCACTTCCATTCCCCCAGTCAAGGGCTAGAGCACATCTAGACAAGCACTTTGGTAAATTCCTTGACTTGATGAATAAACTGCAGATTAACATTCCTTTCCTTGATGCTATTTTAGGAATGCCCGCCTATGGGAAGTTCTTGAAGGAGATCCTATCAAGGAAGAGGAAACTGGAAGACTTTGGTGAAGTAAGGATGACATCAAAATGCTCGGAGCTTATTCAAATCATGAAGGAGAAGATGCCACCTAAATTGAGAGATCCCGGCTCATTTTGCATTCCCATTCAAGTTGGGGATGTCACTTGTGAAGCCCTATGTGATCTAGGAGCCAGCGTGAGCATCATCCCGCTGGAGCTATGTGTGAAGATCGGACTTGGAGAGCCCACGTCGGTCAAGATTCGGTTATACATGGCGGACCGCTCCATTACCCATCCCGTGGGAATTTTGGAAGACGTTCCGGTCAAGTTAGGTAACTTCTATTTACCAATAGACTTTGTTGTACTTGACATCCCCGCAGATTATCCTGTTCCTATTATTCTCGGGAGGCCATTTCTAGCAACTTCGGGTTGCAACGTGGATTGTAAGAACGCCAAGTTGAAATTCAACATTGGTGGCGATGAAGTGGAGTTCGCACTACTTGCAGCCATGAAGGGAGAGCAGCTAAGCGATGATATCTTCAACATCTACGATGAAGAAGAATCAAGAGAATTGGTGAGCTCTATCCTTATTAACGATCCACTTGAACGAGTTATTAGTTTCAGTTTAATGGAGTAAGGTATAGATGCTTCTTGTGATGCAGATATACGGAGCTTAAAAGCACTGGAAGAAGATCTAGGAGCTAAAACTGAGAAGCTAATCCAGGAGACGAAGATCTCCAGTTTCGGTTCCAGTTACAGTACCTCGACCGAGGCACTTTCTGGACTAAGTGAGGCGACTGAAGAACATCTCGGTCAACGCCTCTGTGCCTCGACCGAGGTCGATGGCGAGACGATTTCAACTGAGACTTTCGAAAGTCCAGTTTCTGGATCTACTCCACTGGAAGGAGGAAGCAAGGATCCCCCTCAGAAAGCACCCCCAGTTGTGGAGCTTAAACAACTCCCAAATCACTTGAGGTATGTCTTTCTTGGACCGGAATCCACTTATCCCGTTATTGTAAGTGCTTCCCTCTCCGAATTTGAATTGTCTAAACTAATGCATGTCCTGAGAAAGCATCAAAAGGCTTTGGGTTATACTATAAATGATCTTATTGGCATTAAGCCTTCTTTTTGCATGCATAGAATTCTAATGGAGGACGATCATAAGACTTCACGGGAACCTCAAAGACGGTTAAATCCGATCATGAAAGAGGTTGTGAAGAAGGAAATTCTTAAGTTGTTGGATGTAGGTATCATATATCCTATCTCGGACAGCAAATGGGTTAGCCCGGTGCATGTAGTTCCGAAGAAAGGAGGGATGACCGTTGTGACGAATAAGAACAACGAGTTGATCCCAACCAGGACCGTTACGGGGTGGAGGGTTTGCATTGATTATAGGAAGCTGAACACGGCCACTCGGAAGGACCATTTTCCACTTCCCTTCATTGATCAAATGCTCGAGCGGTTAGCCCAGCATTCACACTTTTGCTACTTAGACGGCTATAGTGGATTCTTCCAGATTCCTATCCATCCGGATGATCAGGAGAAGACCACTTTCACTTGTTCATGAGGGACATTTGCTTATAGGAGGATGCCATTTGGATTATGCAATGCACCCGCTACCTTCCAGCGATGCATGATGGCTATCTATTCCGAGTATATAGAGGAGATCATGGAGGTATTTATGGACGATTTTTCAGTATATGGTTCCTCTTTTGATGATTGCCTATCTAACCTTTCTCTAGTGCTGAAAAGATGTGAAGACGCTAATCTTGTTCTGAATTGGAGAAGTGTCATTTTATGGTTAATGAAGGCATTGTGCTAGGACACCTCGTTTCTAATCGAGGCATTGAGGTCGATCGCGCTAAGATCGAGACTATTGAGAAACTCCCTCCCCCTTGTTCAGTTAAAGGTGTGAGGAGTTTTCTCGGGCATGCAGGTTTCTACAGGAGATTCATCAAGGACTTCTCTAAGATTTCTAAACCTCTAACTAACCTTTTGAATAAGGATGTCGTTTTTGAGTTTTTGCAGGAGTGTCTTGATGCTTTTTACAGGATTAAGGAAGCATTGATCTCCGCTCCCATTATCCAACCTCCGGATTGGACCTTGCCCTTTGAGATCATGTGCGATGCTAGTGATGTAGCCGTAGGAGCGGTGCTTGGACAGAAGAAGGATGGCCGGACCACCGCCATTTATTATGCTAGCAAGACGCTAGATGTAGCACAACGCAACTACGCTACCACCGAAAAGGAGTTATTGGCGGTTGTATATGCTTTCGAGAAGTTTCGTTCCTATTTAGTAGGGGCGAAAGTCATTGTCTACACCGACCATGCAGCCATCCGTTACTTGCTGGCTAAGAAAGATGCCAAGCCACGCCTTATTCGATGGATTCTCTTGCTTCAAGAGTTTGACTTAGAGATCCGCGATAAGAAGGGATCCGAAAATTCTGTTGCGGATCACCTCAGCCGGCTACCTGCATCTTCACGCAAAAAGGACTACCCACCCATAGACGATTCATTCCCCGATGAGCACTTACACCTGTTGGAGCGTTTGATAGACTTACTTACTTCACCCCATGATGGAGGTGAAGTATGGGGTGAAGGCACCTCCCATCTCGTTTGAGAGACGCATTATGGTCCAGCTAGCGACCTTAAACCAAGCGCTTCTTGGGAGGCAACCCAAGGTATTGCTTTCTTTTCCCTTTTTCTAGTCTAGTGATAACACGATTTATGACGTAGTTTTAGGTAATCATTTAGATAGAATTCTCACTCATTCATGCATGGTTTAGCACTTGTTCATGATGTTTTGCACTCAATTCATGTACTTTGTCGAGATAGACGTCTACACGGGCTTGTGCGTTGCTTTGTAGGTATTTTGGGAGATTTAGGAGCTAAAACGATACGTTTGAGGATCGTTCGTCAAGATGACACATCCTCGGATGCATTAGGATGCAAATTAAGGGCTAAGAAGGACTCATGGAACCTTGCCAACACTAGCCATGCACCAAATCACAACTTAATGATCCAAGGCGAAGTTTCTGCACAGAATCACGGTTCTCTGACACTCCACGGCCGTGGAATCACCCGTGGATTTTGCCAGATTCTTGTGACAGCTGTGCCACGACTCTCATGGCCAGCTCATGCAAGTTTGTTATAAAAGTGGTCCTTCATGGGCTGTGAGAGGCATCTTGGAGCAGCTCTCCATTATCCATTATCCTCTAACAAAAATATTCTCTCAACAAGAAGTCTTTCAAGGAAGGAAAGTGTCAAGGAGGAAGAAGAAGAGCTCCATTGAAGAGGAGAAGAAGAACACACACCATTACCACACTTGATAGTTTTGTATTGAAGAATTCCGGATTCTATTTCTAGAGTTGTATGAATCATATGAACCTTCTTTTGGAAGGATTGTGAGTTACTCTAATTCTATTTTCAGCTTGGCTTTGCTTTAGTTCACTTGTTCATCTCTTTTCCTTCATCATCTTGCAAATGGATGTCATGATTTTAGGTTTGTTTGCTTCGACTTCTATTATGAACATTGTAGGCTAAATAGATGTGGTTCTAGGGTAAGGAAAGGATGGTTATGGCTAGGGCTATGATAGGACGGACTTAGATTTATCTTTGGATGACTTGTGTGCATAAACGTAGCTCCTGTTAGAAATCACGGGTAGTTCTTGCCTAATCACGGCCGTGGTTTAGGTAGAACAAACCGTGATTTTCCCTGGTTCGATGGATCTTGTCTTAGATTGATAGAATGTTGAAATCTTAAGTGTTTGTTGAGTTAAATCTATCCTAGGGTGACCTAGTGTTAGAAACTAAGTGTTAGGAGAGACTTACCCGGTAATCCTTACCCTTAGATTCCAAAGATAACAAACCTTAGGTAGTGGTGAGCCTAATAAGCCGCCATTGGATTTAGTGTGCTAGGATAGTTGTTTAGGACTTCCCTTTCCAAGACTTACCCGGTAAGGATAGGTTAAGATCTCTAGGTAACATTCCGGTTTGTGTAGAATTCCGTCCCTTAGGTTCTTAGAGACTTACCCGGTGATGAGACCTTAGGAATGGACTAGTGGACCATGAGACCTACCCGGTAATTGATCCCAATCTAGAAACACTTAACCCCAACATAGTTAATCCAAGGAATGAATAGATAGCTTGAGTCCTATGCCATAACCGGAACTTCCAAACCCTAGAATCCGTCTTCTCTTTCCTTGATCATTATCTTATTTAGTTTGTTTATTTGTGTTGATTCATAGTTTAGTTCGATTGTTTACTTTGCATAAATTGTGATCTTTGATTGATCACCAAAAACCAACCAAAAACATTTGAGATTTTCATTTCTTTATTTCTTTCTTTTCTTTCAACCTAGGTCTTTGCTAAACTCAATCACAAATCGATCAATTTCACCTTAGTCTTTGTGTTCGACCTCGGAATACTATCCCTTCTACAAACTTCCCGTACATTGCGGGTTTCGCTAGGTAGTTTAGGATTTAGTTCGATTTATAAATTTAAAACCCATTTGCGCATCACGATCTTAGCGTAACAAGTTTTTGGCGCCGTTGCCGGGGACTAGGTCTAGATTGAGTCATTTTGTGATTGTTTCTAGTGTAGATCTTTCTTGTTGCTTTTGATCTCTTTTTGGTTTGTGTCTTTGCTTTTCAGGACATCTATTACTCTTTAGGTGTATGCGAAGATCTCGTGGCAAGGACTTAGCTCCATTCGATCCCGAACCGGAGAAAACCCTTCGATCTAGATCCAAGAGTATTAAAAAGGGAAAAGAGATGGCCGGAAGAGACCTCCAAGCTGAATTGGATGAAGCCTTAGAGCAAATAAGGCTAAGAGATGAGCTCTTGGAGGAAGAAAGGAGACTTGCCAATGAGAGGCAAGAGGCAACTAGGAGGGAGATTGATGAGATTAGGCAAGCCCTTGTTCAAGGAGAGCTTAATCGCCGACAACCTCCATCTCCTCCACCACAACCGCAGCCGGCGGCTAATGCTAGGGTTGTGCCCATTGCCATTGAAGAGCCACAAACCCTAGGGAGACGTATGGATCCGGCACAAAGAGCACACCGTCCGGGTGTGAACTTAGGAGATCCCGCAGCCCACAACTATGAGCTCCGCCCTCAAGTTCTACAAATGATCCGGCATAATCAATTTGGAGGGATGGAAGGAGAGTCTCCTCATCAACATTTGATGAATTATGAGATCTTGATGGAGACTCTTAGACCGCCAAGATTGGAGAGCAATAACCATAAGCTTAGGGCTTTTTCCTTCTCTCTTAAGGATAAAGCCTTGGCTTGGTATCAATCTATTCCACAAGGGCGAGTTGGTACTTGGGAGGAAATGACAACCGAGTTCTTGACTAAGTTCTTCCCACCTTCCAAGACTACCGAATTAAGAGGGAAGATCAATGCCTTCGTGATGAAGGATAGAGAGAGTCTATTCAAGTCTTGGGAGAGGTTCAAAGATCTTCTCCTTGATTGTCCACACCATGGCATACCGAAAATTGAGCTATTGGAGATCTACTTCAAAGGACTTGATGAAGATAGCCAATTCAAGCTTCAATCTCTTTCCGGTGGGACTTTCATGGAGAAGCATGTGGATGATGCTTGGGAGTTTGTGGAGAAGCAAGCTCTAGTAATTGAGAAATACTCCCATAGGAAGAGTGAAGGGAGAAAGGCGGGAGCATATGAGGTGAGTGAAGTCACCATGAGCAATTTCAAGCTTGACGCCATCAACAACGAGTTGAAGTCCTTGAGGGAGTTGTGTGCTACAACTTTGAAGAACCAAGCAACTCCTCAAGTGCTTCCACAAGCCAACTTGTCTTCCAAGGAGGAAGATGTGAATTATATGGGAAGAGGCAACTTCAACAATTACCAAGGCCCAAGGAGTTTCAACAACAACCGGCAATTCAACAATTACCGGCCCAACCACAACCATCCCGGATTTTCTTACTCTAACCCGGATGGAGCCTTGAACCCTTCCTCCTCCACAAGCACAACTCCACCACCAAGAGCTTCACAAGAACCTCCACCCGGATTTACTCAACCTCCAAAGGATAGAACCGAAATAATGTTTGAGCAATTGCTTGGAAGGTTGAGTGGTCTTGAGAGCACCGTGACTTCAATCTCTAAAGCTCAAAAAGTTTTGGAAGCACAAGTGTTCCAAAAGGCGGGTGAAGCCCATAGAGACCCGGGAAAGCTTCCCGGAAGAACCGAGGACAACCCAAGAGGCCAAGTGTTGGCTATTACAACAAGGAGTGGGTTGAGTATGAGAGATCCTTTGCCCAAGGACAATGCAAAGGGAAAGCAAGTAGTGGTAGAAGAGGGAAAGTTGCAAGAAGATGAAGGCAAGAGCAAGGATGTAGAGCCAACCTATGTGGCACCGCCTCCATACAAGCCACCACTAATGTTCCCACAATCAAGAGCAAGAGCTCGTTTGGACAATCACTTTGGTAAGTTCCTTGAACTAATGTCCAAATTACATATTAACATTCCGTTCATGGATGCCATTTTAGGAATGCCGGTATATGGCAAGTTTTTGAAGGAAATACTCTCCAATAAAAGGAAGTTGGAGGAGTATGGGGAGATAAGAATGACCAAGAGATCCTCGGAATTGATCCAAACAATGAAGGAGGAGATGCCTCCCAAGCTAAGAGATCCAGGCTCTTTTTGTGTCCCAATTGGAGTGGGAGATGTGAAGTACGAGGCCCTTTGTGATCTTGGAGCGAGTGTAAGCATCATACCGCTTGCACTTTGCAACAAGGTTGGGCTAGGAGAGCCGAAACCGGTCAAGATGACCCTCTACATGGCGGACCGCTCTATCACTCATCCAGTTGGGATCCTAGAAGACATCCCGGTGCAACTAGGAGGATTCTACGTGCCAATTGACTTTGTCGTCTTGGATATTCCGGCGGACTATCCGGTTCCTATCATCTTAGGAAGACCTTTCCTAGCCACTTCCGGATGCCTAGTGGATTGCAAGAATGGAACTCTCTCCTTCAACATTGGAGAAGAGAACATCAAATTCAAATTATCCACAATGATGAAAGGGCCGACCCTTGATGAGGATGTCTTCAACATAGTCGAGCAAGAAGACTCTAGGGAAGTTGTGAGCTCGATCTTGATCAAGGATCCTTTGGAGAAGGTTCTTACCTTAAGTATGATGGAGGAAAGTGTTGAGGAAGCTTGCAATGAGGAGATCAAGGCATTGGAAGTATTGGAAGAGGAGCCAAGAGCTGGATTTGAAGGCCACGAAGAAGTGTTGAACAGCTGCTAGTTCCACGGCCGAGATTTATTTTCCACGGCCGTCAAACTTTCTGGACAACTCCGGGAAGCAAGCTTAGCAAGAACCACGGCCGTGGAAGTTGAGCAAACCGTGTTTCCAGCCATGGTTTTCCCTGGACCAGTCCTTGATGTTGGTCAAGCTCTTAGGAGCCGTGAGGAGTCTTCATTTGCTTTGGATTCATCTCATCCAACATTGTTTGGATCGTCTCCAATCGATAAAGGTCCTCCTCAACTTGAACTCAAACCCCTCCCCTCTCATTTAAAGTATGCTTTTCTTGGTGATAATTCTACATATCCGGTAATTGTGAATGCATGCTTGAGTGATGATGAACTTGCTAAGTTGTTGCATGAACTAAGATTGCATAGGAAAGCCATTGGCTACACTATTGATGATTTGGTTGGCATTAAGCCTTCTTTGTGCATGCATAAGATAATGATGGAAGATAACCACAAACCCTCTATTGAACATCAAAGGAGATTGAATCCTATAATGAAAGAGGTAGTCAAAAAGGAAATCATTAAGTTGCTAGATGCGGGAATTATCTACTCTATCTCGGATAGTAAGTGGGTTAGTCCCGTTCATGTAGTTCCTAAGAAGGGTGGGATGACCGTAGTAACTAATGAGAACAATGAACTAATCCCGACTAGGACGGTTACAGGGTGGAGGATGTGCATTGATTATAGGAAATTGAACATGGCCTCTAGGAAAGATCACTTCCCTCTCCCCTTCATTGACCAAATGCTAGAAAGGTTAGCTCAACACTCTCATTTTCGCTATCTAGATGGCTATAGTGGATTCTTCCAAATCCTTATCCACCCCGATGACCAAGAGAAAACAACCTTTACATGTCCATGGGGTACTTTTGCATATAGGAGAATGCCATTTGGGTTGTGTAATGCACCCGCCACCTTCCAAAGGTGTATGATGGCTATCTTTTCGGAATACATAGAAAATATCATGGAAGTGTTTATGGATGATTTCTCTGTTTATGGTTCTTCCTTTGATAATTGCTTGGCTAACTTGTCATTAGTGTTGCAAAGATGTGAGGAGACAAATCTTGTCTTGAATTGGGAAAAATGCCACTTCATGGTAAGTGAAGGCATTGTGTTAGGACACTTGGTGTCTAACCGTGGCATTGAGGTTGATAGGGCCAAAATTGAAACGATAGAGAAGTTACCGCCACCTACCTCGGTGAAGGGGGTAAGGAGTTTCTTAGGGCATGCCGGTTTTTACCGGAGGTTTATTCAAGATTTCTCTAAAATTTCTAAGCCTCTCACTAACCTACTAATGAAGGATGTTGATTTTGTCTTTTCCAAAGATTGTCTTGAGGCCTTTTGTAGGTTGAAGAACGCCTTGATCTCCGCACCTATCATGCAACCTCCGGATTGGAGTTTACCATTTGAGATCATGTGTGATGCAAGCGATGTAGCCGTTGGGGCTGTTTTGGGGAAAAGGAAAGATGGGCGCACTCATGCCATTTATTATGCTAGCAAGACGCTAGATGACGCCCAACTCAATTATGCTACCACCGAGAAGGAGTTGCTAGCGGTGGTGTATGCATTTGAAAAGTTCCACTCATACCTTGTTGGAGCGAAGGTCATAGTTTATACGGATCATGCTGCGATCCGTTACCTACTTACAAAGAAGGATGCCAAACCAAGGTTGATTCGGTGGATCCTTCTTCTTCAAGAGTTTGATTTGGAAATACGGGATAAGAAGGGATCCGAGAACTCATTGGCGGATCACCTTAGTAGACTCCCGCCATTAGAGCTTGAAAGAGATGACATCCCAATTGATGACTCGTTCCGGGATGAGCAATTGCAAATGGTGGAGGAATGCTTGTTCCAAGTGTCTAGAGGAAATGAGCCATGGTATGCCGACATTGTGAACTACTTAGTGTGTGAAGAGGTGCCTCCCGGATTGACGTATGCACAAAGAAAGAAGTTCTTCAACGATGTGAGGCATTACTATTGGAGTGAGCCACTCTTGTTCAAAAGAGGCCCGGATGGAATGTTTAGAAGATGCATACCGGAAGAGGAAGTAGAGAGTGTGATCCGGCATTGTCACTCCTTACCATGTGGAGGCCATGCTAGCTCACACAAAACGTGTGCAAAGGTATTGCAATCCGGTTTTTATTGGCCTAACTTGTTTAGAGATGTGCAAGGTTTTGTAGCGGTATGTGATGCTTGCCAAAGGACGGGCAACATCTCAAGGAGGAATGAAATGCCCTTGAACAACATCCAAGAAGTCGAAATATTTGATGTGTGGGGTGTGGACTTCATGGGACCATTCCCTTCTTCATGTGGCAATCTCTTCATCCTATTGGCGGTGGACTATGTGTCAAGATGGGTGGAGGCAATCGCCTCTCCTACAAATGATGTCAAGGTGATAGTGCGGTTCTTCAACCGGGTGATCTTCCCTAGGTTTGGAACACCAAGGGTGATCATTAGTAATGGAGGAAAGCACTTCACCAATAGGAATTTTGGGGCGCTTTTGGCCAAGTATGGGGTGACTCATAAGGTGGCAACACCTTACCATCCCCAAACTAGTGGCCAAGTGGAGATATCCAACCGGGAGATCAAGGTCATTCTTGAGAAGACGGTGTCTCGGACTAGAAAGGATTGGGCTATGAAGCTCAATGACGCATTGTGGGCATATAGGACCGCCTTCAAGACACCAATTGGAACCACTCCTTACAAGTTGGTCTACGGAAAGTCTTGTCATCTTCCGGTGGAAATGGAGCATAGAGCTTATTGGGCCATTAAGTGGCTAAATTTTGACCTCAAGGAGGCGGGAGAGAAGAGGTTGCTTGATATAAACGCCCTTGAGGAGATCCGGTTGGAAGCTTATGAGAATGCCCGGATCTACAAGGAGAGAACCAAAAGATGGCATGACAAGAGGATCATCCCCAAGGAGTTGAGTGAAGGATATCTTGTCCTTCTCTTCAACTCGAGGCTAAGGCTCTTTCCCGGAAAGCTCAAATCAAGATGGACCGGGCCATATGTGGTGAAGAAGATTTTTCCCCATGGAGCTATTGAGATAGGAGGGGAACATTGTGGGAATTTCAAAGTGAATGGGCACCGCTTGAAGAAGTATATTCCGGGCGCCCCGGTGGACATGATTGCCCCACTTCACCTTGAATAGATGCCCCCGAGTTTGGTCAAGCTAATGACCTTAAAGAAGCGCTTGGTGGGAGGCAACCCATTGGTAACATTTTTCCTTTTTCATTTTGTTTTCGTTTTTAGATTTTTCTATCTTTGTGTGTGTTTTGTCTACTTTGTGTGTATGCTAGAACATTAGTGGCATTGGAGGCCTTGCTTGATATAGGAATGATGATGATGAACCCCTCATCAATTATGGATGGAGCGGACGCGGAACTTGGACGGCTAGCGGTGCCTAGCGCGGGTTCCAAAGCTTAGATGGATGCTTAAGAGCTCTCTACCATTGTTGATAGGATCATCAAACATCAATTCACTATCGAGCAATCCCACATACCATAGCAAACCATTTTTACATTGTGAGAACCTTCTTTCACTCTCTTTACTTGTATACCACATTGGGGACAATGTGTTTCTAAGTATGGGGTGGGGTTTGCATGATCCCTTGCATGATGAACATCTAGGATAGCTTAAAATCTTCACATGTCTTGCATTGTACATACTTAAATCGAAAATACCATAAAAATCAGAAAATTTAAAAAAAAAATTTGTGCTTTCTAGGCTTGGATATGATCCTAATGATGAATCTTGTCATGTGAATTGGCTATGGATGGCCTCATGTGTTAGGATTAATGAACGCATATGTGGACTTGAAGTACTTCTCTTGAAAGTCTATGAATGATTTGTGACCATGATGTTTGCCTAGAAAGGATTGAGTAGTGAAGATCGAAATTACATGATAGTTCTTGCATACCATCTAGGAATGAATGAGGCATTTCATCTTTCTCTACTTCTCTTCTTGATCATGATTGCTTGAGCACCTCAATTGATATAAAATTGACCTCTTTTAACCCATCCGGGAATAGGAGCATGCTAGTGTGTTGAAGTGTGTGAAAAGCAAGTATGGAGTAAAGTTGTTGATAAAAGGAATGTCATGAATGAAATGCTGAAATTATTGTGGAAGTGTAGCCAAAAATATAGGTTTGGGGGCATTGGTTTAAATGACAAGTAACTCGGTACACTTCACATAATCGGGTGTTGGTGCCTTGCCAAAGTCAAACGAACCAATAGCCCTAACGAGCTTTGGTATGTGTGCCCGGTGTGGATGCACCTCGAAAAAATAGAAAAAGCCCGAGGATGGCTAATCACCGAGGTTTCGGCTATTGTACACCAATGCCATTGTCTCAAAAATAAGTCAAAGAAAAAGAAAAGAAAGCAAGATAGGGAAAAATATACACTTGAAGGGAGTTGATCGAGGACAAGGATGTGGAGTTAGTTCCATTCCCGGATTAGCATCACATAACCTAGAGAATTCCCCACCTAATCACAATTTTTCTTGGCCTTTTATGTCACAAGACCTTATGACCTACTTGCATGTTTGTAAGACTTAGTAATCTAGATTGGATATACTCGTGATCCTCTTGACCTCTTCATCCTTACATCTCATGCATGCTTTTGAGTTAAGTACAATTGTCTTTCCATGCCTTCATTTGTTTGATACATAATTGCTTGTCCAATTGCCATTGAACATGACTATGAAGGTGATCCAATAGTAGAAGTACAAACCCAAAAAGATTTTGCCATTTTTCTGCATACATAAATCATGTCATCTCTTAGTCTATAGTTGGGAATTTGCTCGGGGACGAGCAAACCTTAAGTATGGGGTATTTTGATAACACGATTTATGACGTAGTTTTAGGTAATCATTTAGATAGAATTCTCACTCATTCATGCATGGTTTAGCACTAGTTCACGACGTTTTGCACTCAATTCATGTACTTTATCGAGATAGACGTCTACACGGGCTTGTGCGTTGCTTTGTAGGTATTTTGGGAGATTTAGGAGCTAAAACGATACGTTTGAGGATCGTTCGTCAAGATGACACATCCTCGGACGCATTAGGATGCAAATTAAGGGCTAAGAAGGACTCACGGAACCTTGCCAACACTAGCCATGCACCAAATCACAACTTAATGATCCAAGGCGAAGTTTCTGCACAAAATCACGGTTCTCTGACACTCCACGGCCGTGGAATCACCCGTGGATTTTGCCAGATTCTTGTGACAGCTGTGCCACGACTCTCATGGCCAGCTCATGCAAGTTTGTTATAAAAGTGGTCCTTCATGGGCTGTGAGAGGCATCTTGGAGCAGCTCTCCATTATCCATTATCCTCTAACAAAAATATTCTCTCAACAAGAAGTCTTTCTAGGAAGGAAAGTGTCAAGGAGGAAGAAGAAGAGCTCCATTGTAGAGGAGAAGAAGAACACACACCATTACCACACTTGATAGTTTTGTATTGAAGAATTCCGGATTCTATTTCTAGAGTTGTATGAATCATATGAAACTTCTTTTGGAAGGATTGTGAGTTACTCTAATTCTATTTTCAGCTTGGCTTTGCTTTAGTTCACTTGTTCATCTCTTTTCCTTAATCATCTTGCAAATGGATGTCATGATTTTAGGTTTGTTTGCTTCGACTTCTATTATGAACGTTGTAGGCTAAATAGATGTGGTTCTAGGGTAAGGAAAGGATGGTTATGGCTAGGGCTATGATAGGACGGACTTAGATTTATCCTTGGATGACTTGTGTGCATAAACGTAGCTCCTGTTAGAAATCACGGGTAGTTCTTGCCTAATCACGGCCGTGGTTTAGGTAGAACAAACCGTGATTTTTCCTGGTTCGATGGATCTTGTCTTAGATTGATAGAATGTTGAAATCTTAAGTGTTTGTTGAGTTAAATCTATCCTAGGGTGACCTAGTGTTAGAAACTAAGTGTTAGGAGAGACTTACCCGGTAATCCTTACCCTTAGATTCCAAAGATAACAAACCTTAGGTAGTGGTGAGCCTAATAAGCCGCCATTGGATTTAGTGTGCTAGGATAGTTGTTTAGGACTTCCCTTTCCAAGACTTACCCGGTAAGGATAGGTTAAGATCTCTAGGTAACATTCCGATTTGTGTAGAATTCCGTCCCTTAGGTTCTTAGAGACTTACCCGGTGATGAGACCTTAGGAATGGACTAGTGGACCATGAGACCTACCCGGTAATTGATCCCAATCTAGAAACACTTAACCCCAACATAGTTAATCCAAGAAATGAATAGATAGCTTGAGTCCTATGCCATAACCGGAACTTCCAAACCCTAGAATCCGTCTTCTCTTTCCTTGATCATTATCTTGTTTAGTTTGTTTATTTGTGTTGATTCATAGTTTAGTTCGATTGTTTACTTTGCATGAATTGTGATCTTTGATTGATCACCAAAAACCAACCAAAAACATTTGAGATTTTCATTTCTTTATTTCTTTCTTTTCTTTCAACCTAGGTCTTTACTAAACTCAATCACAAATCGAATCAATTTCACTTTAGTCTTTGTGTTCGACCTCGGAATATTATCCCTTCTACAAACGTCCCGTACACTGCGGGTTTCGCTAGGTAGTTTAGGATTTAGTTCGAGTTATAAATTTAAAACCCATTTGCGCATCACGATCTTAGCGTAACATCTAGCTTAGATAGTTTTGCTTTTGTTTTGCTTTGTTTTTGTTTTTGGCGTTCTAGACAGACAATAGGTGACATCTAAGGAAGGAGTACAAACCAGGAGCATAACTGGAAGGACAGAAGTTCGAGAATTCGAGAAGACGAAGTTTGACTGAGGCACATCTCGGTTGCTGTCAGAGCACCTCGACCGAGATGATTCTTGAGCAACCGAGGCGACTAGGGTTTCTGAAGAGCCACCTCGGTCCGTACCACCTCGGTCCAGTCGAGACCACCTCGACCGAGGTGACAGCAGTTCCAGAAAGGGTATAAAAAGGAAAAAATTATCTTTCTTCTTTTTACCTACCCCCTCGACCGCGGCGCTCCCTTTCACCTCGCCCTTCAAATTTTTGCTCGTTTTCGAAGATTTTCGCTTCCAAACTGCGATTAAAGCATAAAGGATCCTAGTGCAAGCGTCGATCTGCGAAGAAATCGAACCGAAATGGCCGAACGAGGTAAAATAGAACAAAACCCTAACCTTGCTGATTTTGCTTCGATTTGGGCCTGGATTGCCCCACATTTGCTGAAGAACGGATTAAGTACCCCATAGGAACCAGTTGTAGTGATTTTGGGGGAAAAGAACTGGATTTTTGAGGAAATTAGTTGCGCAGCTTTTCGCCTCGGTCCAGTCGTGTTGTGCCTCGGCCGAGGTGTTCTTTAGTGTTGTCAGACCGACCGAGGTGACCTGACAAAGAGAGTTGAGAAAATGAGTTCTGACAGAAAGCTTGTCATTAGGGATAGATCCTCCCCTTCTCCTTCTTCCTCTTCTTCCAGACCTTATCGACCGGTGATCCACGAGCGACAACGGGTCAATTATGACCGTATAGTAGTCCGTCCAGTGATAGCACCTCGCTTCCTGGACGTATCAGCCTTTGACTGTCTCCAGGTGGACGGAGACCTTAGACGTATGATATCGACGGTAGGACTGGATCAGTTTACTGAGATCCGCGCACCTGCCTATCTGGAGCCCACCTTAGAGTTTGTTAGCTCCTTCACCTACCTCCCCACAGAGCGTTCTGTAAAGTACCGGTTGATGAACCGGAACTTCTTAGTTCCATTAGAGTACTGGAGGGACATTTTTGGTTTCCCAGCCCCGACTGCTGTAGATTTCCCTTCCCGGACTATAGCTAGAGAGTTTTGGGGTCAGATTGCTCATGTAGTTGAGCACGCAGACAGGTGGCGCCCTGGAGACTCCAGGGAGAAGGTTATTTTTCACCTAGCTTTTAGGTTAGCTCACCGTATTTTCTGCGAGACGCTTCTGGCACGTACTGAGACGCCCCAGAAGGTCCGACAGGGGGAGCTTTCCAGCCTTTACTGCATGTTGACTGGAGGGATCCCCGACTTTGGCTTGATGCTGGCAGAGGATCTGCATAGGATCAAGGCCAAGGCGAAGGGGGACATCTACTGCGGAGGACTTGTGACCCACATTGCTAGCTATCAGGACATGGACCTCAGCGCTTGCACTATGGTGGCGGTTGCCAAGCCGCTAGGGCTACAGGAGATGATCACTCGGCAGATTCTGGTTCCCCGAGGACTGACTACGCCATATGTGGCGATGCCATGGGAGCTGACTGCACCGCAGGGGATCAGATGGTCACCCCAGTTCTCTGTCTATGACCCTCACTACTGGCAGACTGCTTGGATTCCATTGATGGAGGATTATAGAGAGGCAGCAGCTGCACCAGCTGAGGAGGATGAGGTAGATGAGGAGACTGCTGATGACAGGGATGGTGGAGTTCCGATGGATACAGGGACAGATACTGCTAGGACGAGTGCGCCGGTTATTGATCTAGATGATGATGATACTGAGCATGCACCAGCTGCATCACCAGTGAGACCTGCTAGGCGTAGAGCACGCCGACACAGAGATCCAGAGGCTCACCGTCGGATCGATGATCTGACGGATCAGATGATAGACTCTTATGCTGCCCTTGCTGTGGACATGCATGAGAGATTTGCTGCCCAGCACCGACAGATCGACAGTTGGACTCATCAGATGCTAGAGGGACAACACTATCAGCGCAGGATGATGGAGATCCAGTTTCAGCAGACTATGGGTTATCCATTTGACCCATCCCAGTATCCATACATGCCACCACCGCCACCACCACCGGATCAGGATTATTGAGAGCTGCAGGATTTTCTTTCTTATTTATTATCCAGCTCAGCTTTATGTCCGGTGAGTATTTTATTTCCTTAGACTTATTTTGACCCAGTAGGGACAGTGTGTCCCAAGTATGGGGTGTTTATTGATGTATTATCTGACTCTTATGGATGTATGACTCGACTTTATATGATATTTATATTTATGCTTCATTTTGCTTCTATATGTTTATTTGAGATTGCATGCATACATACATGTTATTTGATTGAGAAAACGTAAAAAAAAAAAATAAAAAAAAAATAAATAAATAAAAAATAAAAAACTGGTTTTAAAAAAAAAAATTTGACCTCGACCGGGGCAGTTCTGGCCGAACGAGGTGTTTCACCTCGGTTGACCTAAGAACACCTCGACCGAGGTGGGTTAACTGAGAGTTTTCGAAACGATTTTTTGTGCTTCTTATCTGGATATGATCTCAGTGAAGATCTTGCTTACTGACTGGTTTTGAAATCTTTATGTGTTTGAAAGGTTTTATAATATGTTTAAGTTGCTAAATGCTTTGTTTGAAATTTTTGGCATGTTTAATACTTTGTTTTTATCCAAATTATGTTGAATTTGAAGGTTGACACCACGTTATGAGTTCTCTCACTTTCTTTCTGGAAAGACCATGGCAATTCATTCTTCTCTCTTCTTCTTCTTGATCATGCTTAGCCCCTTATATACATTTTGCCTCCCTTTACCTATCCGGAAATTTGGAAGCAAGCAAAGTGGTGAAAGCAAGTGAAGTTAAAGTTGAGAAGTTGGCTGGAAGTGAAAGTGTTAGAAAGAAATAAATAGGTTTGGGGAAGTCAATCATGATGATGAGTAACTCGGCACCATTCACATAGCCGGGTGTTTGTGTCTTGCCAAAGTCGGATTGAGCGATATTCCTAACGGGTCATGGTATGTGCATCAAGGGTTTGATGCATCTCAAGAAATTGATGATTGCTGATTTCCTAGGCTTCGGTTATTGTGCACCTCTGTCCATGCATCCCAAAAAAGTAAAGTAAAAAGAAAAGTGTGAAATAAGCAAAGCTTATTGGTGGAAGATGTTGAAAATCAAAGTGAAAGTGAAGTATATCCTTTTCCCGGATTCTAGCACCACATTACCTTACATACATCCCTACCCTACACGTTTCTTGACCTTTCTTTTGGGAAGCCCTTGAGACCTCGAGCTTGTTGATTGACTTAGTGGTTTAAACTGGATTATGCATGATTAATTTTGATAATTATGACTTATTATGCATTCTATGATTTTATGCAAAGATGAACAACTTTCTTATATTTATAAAATGTTTTGATCATATTTTGATTTTAAATTCCATGAAGTATTCTCTTAGAGTGATCTATGATTGTTGCACACCATAAAAATGTTTTGAAAGACTTTTCATTGATTTTCTTGACTTATAATCCATTCTATCTTGCCTTTATATGCGGAACTTGCTTGGGGACAAGCAAGAGCTAAGTATGGGGTATTTTGATAGCATGAATTATAGTCTATATTTTGGGGTTTGTTTGGACGTTTTATCTTCAATAATCTGCATGTTTGTATGTATAATATGTGATTATATTACCATTTCATCTACCTTTGCGGGAATCGAGGTCTACACCTAGTTTTGTTGTAATCGTAGGTAAAATAGCACGTTTCACATCAAAAAAGGAGCAAAAGGAGCTATGGAGTCATCGGAGCTACATTCAGGAACATAAGGAAACATCCAGGAAGCATAGCCATGGATTAAAGATTCACTTTGGACCAAATTTGAGAGATTTCACATTCAGTTGTGACTTACCTCGGTTGACTACAGAGTCACCTCGACCGAGGTGATCCAGTGAAGTCGACTCGACCGAGACGAACACCTGGGACGCGGCGAGAATATTTTATTCTTGGCTGAGATCTTTTATCTTTGGAAAGAGATCTTATATTTTTGGGCTTGGCTCCTGGAACCAATTTGCTATTCGTACCCACGTATTCATGCTATTCGTACCCTCACTACGCGTACGCAATGCGTAGCCGTAGCAAGAAGCTCATTTCGTTCAAAAAACAAGGAAAATGGTTACGACTACGCATGGCCGATGCGTAGCCCTACTACGCGTACGCGATGCGTAGTCGTAGCACATCGCGTACGCGATGCGTAGTCGTAGCACATCGCGTACGCGTAGTAGTCCATAACATATATCCCCTTCGAAAAAATGAAGGGAAACTTACTACGCCTACGCAAGGCGTAGGCGTAGTAAGGTATTAAAAAAAAAAAAAAAAAAAAAAATTTTTTTTTTTTTTTACTACGCCTACGCATGGCGTAGGCGTAGATGTGGTATGTATAGCATGTATATGGTGGTACGAATAGCAACAACCCTCCTGGAAGGAAGAAGATATGCTAGATCATATATTTTACCTATTTTTATGGGAAGAGATCTTTCTAAGATATCTTATCTTTGGAGAGTAATTTTTCTATAAAAAGGGTTGGATTTTCCACAAATCCATATCATGTTATACCACCGATCAGAGTTTATACACCGCAGCAGCCATACTCCAGTTGGGAGATTTGAAGAACCTTGTTGAAGGTTAAAGGAAGAAAGTTTATAGCTTTTATAGCTTTTTGAAGGGTTTTTGTAAGATCGTCTTAGATTCTCTTCTTGTTTTTTGTCTTGTTGGATTTCTATCCAAGGAACGTTTGTGTTTGATAATTGATTCAGTTATTGAAGCCTTTCTCTTAAGGTTTTTTTGTTCAATTATTCTCTTTCTTCCCATATATTTGATTAATACTTCATGATGATGAGTGGCTAATCTCTTTGTGTGATTCTAGGGTGATTGGCTGAAGGTTGTGGGAAAAACAATGATAGAATGATCTTAATCACAGTAGGACCCTGAAAGCTCGAGTCTTTACCTTAACCCTAAGCATCTTGCTCAGTCGATGAACATCTCGGCCGGGGTGGAATTTGGCTGACCGAGGTGACTTATCTGATCCGAAACTGAGAGTTAAGTGTTAGAGTTTGCCAAATCCTATCCTTATTACACCTTTCCTGGTTCAATGCAAGCTTAGGATGAGACTTACCCGGTAATTTCTTAGTTTGTTTGCCTAAGATCATAAGTGTAGGTAATAAAGGTTTATCCTTTATTGGGGTTTGAGTGTGCTTTCATCCCATCTTTGTGAGTTAGCCTGAGACTTACCCGGTAAAGGTTGATTCTATTCCCTTAGATGGTGTGTTTGTTTGAGGTTATAGTTCTTTATCTTGATTCCTTGAGACTTACCCGGTAATAGGAGTTACGGTTTGGGATTAGTGAGTAGTGAGACTTACCCGGTGATCTATTCCACTTTAGTAACACCTTCCCTATGCAAAAACCTCAGCTTTGTCCGCTTATCTTTAGATCTTGAGTTGGAACCACAACTAGATGCTTTAATCCCTAGAATTGCATATTTCCTTTATTGACTTTTATCATCTTTGATTGTTTTAATTGCTTTGTGGTTAGTGATTGCTAAAGCTTACCGTAATTGGACTTTGTTTCACTAAGTCCCTGTGATCGACCCTTGGAATTCCTTGCTTTTTACTACGATTGACCCGTACACTGGGGGTTTGCATCCTTGTTTTAAGCTTACGTCTAGGGTTATAAATTTAAAGCTTGCACACACCGTTTGGAGCGAACAGTTTATTTGCCTTGCTAGTTTAATTATTTGTTAAATCTTGCATGATTTGTGATCTTTGATTGATCACCACAAAACCAACCCAAAAACATTGAGATTTTCATTTCTTTATTTCTTTCTCCTTTCTTAGCCTAGATCAACACTATCCTTAGTCACTGTTGATTCAATTTCACCTTAGTCTTTGTGTTCGACCTCGGAATACTATCCTTACTACAAAACGACCCATACACTGTGGGTTCGCTAGGAGTTAGGAAAAATATATTGAGTTATAAATTTAAGACTTTTGCGTGCAACAATTCCTAGACGTAACAGGACTGAAACCGAAATCGTAAAAAATAAGGACCTAAGACCGAACCTAAATTGTCGGTTTTGGTTTGGTCTAGACCGAAATTACTTGGTTCGGTTCAGGTAAACAGAACCGATCTTGCTCAGCCCTACCAAGCACCCAGTTGTAGAGTTTTGATCCATCTTCTTTTGCCGGAAATCCCAAGCTATGCGGAGAGCTTCTACTTATTGAGTGTTTAGGGGACAATGTCAACAAAAAAGGTTTCATGATAATGAAGAAGATGAAGTGAAGGATTTGGACAAAGAAGCAACAACACCGTCGGCAATTGAATAATCTGACATTCAACCGCCCATTCTAGAAGAAAGCTGTGAATTACAACAAGTAATAACTCATATCAGAACCGAAGATTCACATACTAGAAAAGAAGGTTCACATACCAGAAACTCATCAACAGGGTTTGTGTCCTTCCCTCTCAACATTAGCTTGCATCTCGCGAAGAGCAGCAACTTCTTCTTTCATCTCCTTCAATTTCTTCTTCATCTCGTCCAACTCTTGAAACACAATTGAAGCGATTGAGACACTGCGAATTGACAACACAGGAAAAAAAAAGAAAAAAGAAAGCAAATCAAGCCGATCAAACACTAATATATCAACTGAGTAACAGAAGGTAATAACAAAGCGGCCTTAACGGCATCATCGTCAGCGCTAGTCATCTCGACGTCGCCGTGAGAGCCTTCCATCTCTCCCTCCAAATCTCCTTCAACCGGAATATCTCCGTTGTACACCTCGTGTTCTTCCTCCTCCATTCTCTCTCTCCCCACACTGTGATGGTCATGATAAGGAGTTTATTGAATGTGATAGACATTAATCATCCAAAAAGAGGCATCCATGTATTGGTTCCCTACGCTGTCGTCACACTCATACAGGCATCATTTTTTTAGTAGTTGGCAGCATTGTAAAATTCAGAGGCTTGCTGCTTTCATACACACCAATAGGCAATAATGATGCATGTACATATAACTATAGAACTAATAGAAGCATAGAAAATGTGTTTTGTAATAAGATGGTCATTTGGTGCTGCAAAAGAGCAATAATCTTCTCATCGTACGGTCACAACTTTATTAATATTTGTCGGGAAGATAAAACATAGAGCTGGAAAATAGCGAGAGACAGCTGGCTATGTCTCCAACCATCACTTCTTCATTTACCGGATTTGCCCCTCCTCTTTTACGCATACTCCCATTTCACCCCTGCAGTCTGCACATACAAAAACACCTACTACCCTTCTTCTACTACACGTGGATGGACCATGTTACCCCCTACAACTATAAACTAAAAACTCCTCAGTCCTCACCTTACCTTCGTTGATCAAATTTCAAATGTTTTCAATGCAAATTTTTAAGCTGTGTTTTCAATTATTTTTCCTTCAATTTCGTATATTTATATATTTTCAATGCAAATTTTTACGTTTTTTCTCGCATCGTATCTTTTACTAAATCATAAATTAAGTCAAAAAATCTTTTTTACTAAAACAAATCTAAACTATAAACCTTATAATTTTAAATTCGGCCAATAAATCAGATCAGTGGATGGATTTTTTTTATTCTTATCTAGAAATAAATATCTAGATATAATTTTTTAATAAATATTAAATTCGTTAGTAAAATAATATCTTCAACCGATTTTTTCTAAGAATTGGGTGAAATAAGCTCTTTTTTATAAGTTTTTGTTTTGTGTATTCCTCTATTTTTTTTTTACCACTTTCATTAATGTTTGATAAAAGTAATTGGTTCGTTTTTAACCCCTTCTACTAAAAAAAACAGAAGAAACAAACATATATGGTTTCTAGTTGAGTTTATAGTATGATTTCTAGTTGAGTCTCTTGTACGAGTATCTAGTATGAGTTTTTTATATGATTTCTAATTGAGTTTTTGGTATAGTTTCTAGTATGAAGTTTTTGTTGAGACTTGGTATGAGTTTTTTATATGAATTCTAGTATGGTTTCTGGTATGAGTTTCTGGTATAAATTTCTAGTTGAGTTTTTGGTTGAGTTTCTAATATGAGTTTTTGTATGGTTTCTGGTATGAATTCTTGTTGTTCGTCTCCCCATAAGCTAAACCCTCAATTTCTCTCTCCTCTTGCTATAATTCATTCATAGTCTTTGCAGATTCATCCATGGTGTTCCACTGATCATTATATACGACATACACGGCACAAGTTTGACACAAACAACACAAGGGGATTCGAGAAGAATGAAATTGAATCAGCACAAACAGCCTCTCACCAGTGTTGAATGAGCGCAACACAAACAATACGAATTAGGGTTTTAAATCGGGATTGATAAAACTAGATTAGAAGAGAGAACATCGAGAGAAATTGAAATCAAAATGATTTTGGGTAGAAGAAAATCAAATTAGTGAACGAAGCTAAATCAAATGATAGAACCGAAATCGAATGATTTTGGGGAAGAAGAACATCGAGATAAAATCAAATGAATTTGGAATAGCTCTTTTGTGTTGCAGACTTTGAGGAAGAAGATGGATTCAAAATTCCATTAGTTATTTAACTGAGAAGAAGAAGAAGAAGAAGAATCCTAAATTGAGATGTTTGGGTTCAAAACCCTAAATTGAGAAGGTTGGTGTTCCAATGATCTATTAGTTCAATTCGATCAAAATGTATATATTATGAGTTCTACTATCTTCTATCATTAATTCACTTATTGTTTTGTTCTATTTAATAGTTGTGATTTTATATGCACTTTTTTACTTGTATGTGTTTGAACTAATAGTTACATTGTTCGAACTAATGATACCCAAATTTTGAACTAATATTATCAAAGTTTACAATTTTATAGTTACTACTATTAGTACACTTTTATTATAATATTTGTTGGTTAAAAATTTTTATACTATTAGTTCAAATAGAGTGTTCTATTAGTTTAAATATTTTATATTATTAGTTCATGCATTATTTTGAACTAATAAAAAAATCGAACCATTAGTACAATATAACTTGAACTAACAAAAAAATTAAACGAAATGTACAAAAACATTCAATGAAAAAGTTTCTATTATAAAGAGAAAAATATCTCGAAATAAATTTGAAACTTTTCGATACTATTAATCTAATTGAGTGTTTTATTACTTCAAACATTTTATATTATTAGTTGCAAAATTCTGAACTTATAATTTTTTTTTTGTAAAATTGTATGAATAATTAGTACAATATAATTTGAACTAAAAAGCACAAAAAATTTGAACGAAATATGCAAAGATTGACAAGAAAGTGTCCGTTACAAAGGAAAAAAACTAGGGGACTTCAAAATTTGTATACTATTAGTTCAAAAGTGTGTTGTGTTAAACATTTTATATTATTAGTTCAAACATTGTGTGATAATTCAAGCTTTTTAAGCAACTTTATTTTTTGGTAGACTTTTTTTTACAGAATTTAAAGATTTTGTAATTTATGAAAACCTAATAAAAACACCCAAAGACTCGTTTGGTTAAACACGACGAGTAAAATAAATTGAAATTTAAGGGCTTTGTCATAAAAATATTGTGGTAAGAAGATCTTACCTCATCAAGTGAAGTAAGTCTACCTCCTTTTAGTTGGAGGAAGTAAAATTGGATGGAAAGTATTTTTTCTGTTTTATTGAGTAAAATATTTTAACCAAAGATGATAATTAGAACAAATTCTCTAGAAAATGAAACTTACCAAAAAGTAATATGAGAGTCAAACGAGAACTAATAATAGTTTGACAAGGGGTAAACTAGTAAGGGAAAACAACTCAAATAATACCAACTATCAACATTCAACTTAAAATAATATCAACTTTGAAAATCACTAGGAACGAGATAAACTATCAACATTTTTACCAAAAATAATATGTCTTACTTTTCCAACAAAAATACTAACTCCAACGACGACGTGACAATCGGAATTTGACATGTCATCAAGAAATAATTATGTGACGTGTATTTTATTTTTTTAAATCAAGTTAATAACATTTAATATGTTAAAATATAAATTAATATTTTTTAAATAATAAATTCGTAACTGTTTTTTTATAAGAAAATAAAATAAAATTGTAAAAAAAAAAATTTTTGAATAATTTATTTTTACTTTTGAAAAAAAAGATTCTTGTAATTTTTTAAAATTTCTTTTGGAATTTTATATATTTTAACTAATATTTTAAAATAAAAAATCGATTTTAAAAATATTTTTCTATATTAAAATTAATTAAAATATATGCAAAATAAAAAAAAATTTCCAAAAAAAGTTTAAAAAATTCACAAGAAAACGATTTATTTTCAATATACATATTACAGTTTTTTTCTTTATTTAAAATAAATATTTTTTACAAAAAAATTGTAAAAATTTATCAAATAAATAGTTACAAAAATTATTTTTAAATATAATAATTAAATAAAAGAACTTAATTTATACTTTTTTAAAATTTTTATGTGTTATTAACTTAATTTTTTTAAAATAACCAACATCACACAATTAATCCATTTTTGATGACATGTCAAATTTCAGTTGTCACGTCATTGCCAAAGTTAGTATTTTCGTTGGAAAAGTAAGACATATTATTTGTGGTAAATACGTTTATAGTTTGTATTGCTCTTAGTGATTTTCAAAGTTGGTATTATTTTGAGTTGAATGGTGATAGTTGGTATTATTTTTGGTTGTTTTTCCAAAATCTATTTAAAGCTTAACAAAATTGAAACAAAAACTTCATTAAAATCTAGTCCATCAAATAAGCTATCATAACAAATACCTATTAGCTAAAAAAATAACAATATTCCAATTAAAACCCGAAAACCCTTTTCTAAGTCTAAACAATGCACAACTCCCTTTCTCCTTTTCGAAGTCTAAATTGGTACACTTAGCTCGAAAGCCTCATCTTCTTATCTCGAGTTTATCGGCTTCTTATCTCGAGTTTATCGGCTTCTTACCTCGAGTGATGTTGTAATCTTGAGGTAGGTTGACACTTTGCATTTATGTTTTCTGTAACACCCCGAATCTGTGGGACTCGGAATGCTATGGGCAAAGACCTCACAATGGGTATCGACCCTTAGCCTGACAACAAACCGGACCTTTCCAATAAGGCACAAATAAAGGCAAATACTTAAAGCGTTTATAATGTATGCGCGAGAATAATGAAATGTAAAGTACAATGTAGAAACTCAGCCGAGTCCTCAAAACAACACAACTCCAAAACGTAAATCCATAACATACAACGTAAGAACATAATCTATAACAACATAAAAACATAAACCATCCTCGTCCTATAATGTACATAGACCCCGATTGTCCACTCCTCCACCTCACTCGGCGGCGACCCTAACCTGCAGGGCATCTACAACAACCGGTTTAAAACTGTTAGCTAGCAATCCGAATATTAGAAGAACGATAAGGCACAAACACATATAACAAGGTAAAACACACAAAACATACTCACACGGAAGTCCGGTTATTATATTTTATTTAACATTATTCCCTTACTATTTGCAATTATGTTGTGACACGGAAATCACAAGGATCCCGCCCTTGTCCCCTTTCACCAAATAGGTTTGGTCCGGATGCAAATCAGCACCACTTGTCGGACTAGTCGCAAGGCACCTCCCAGACACCCCATTTTGGGCTGGACAAGCGGTCACCGTCCGTTATCATTCACTTGGGCCAAAACAATAATAAACATGTCAACATCCTAATCCGATTAATAGTTATGTCACAAATTATAAAGGGACACACCAGTCACATATATTAACCAATATGCGAACGCTAGCTAAGTAAGTCCGTGGACTTACCTCGTCTTCAAGCTAATCAAGAATAAACAATCACAAACTCCCCGAAGGAAATACAACCACAACCTGATACATAAGAGGCGCACATCATCATACTCTCATACATACGAACTCAAGGACTTCCAAAACCAATAACCGAACACAAGACCTAGCGACATATAATCTAGGAAACACTCCTAGACTCTAAGAGGCCATAAACTCGATAAGCATGTGAAAGTAAACAAAAATAGCTCGCACCCTAAACAAGGCTAAACACCACCCCCAAGCTGGAGTAAGGCCACAAGCTAGAAGAGACTATAAGGTCTACACACACAAGATCACAAGGCTTCCATCGAGTTCTAAAGACACCTAGGTTCACAACCACTAGATGGCATTCACAACTACCCTAGGTCCACCCTAGGCATGATACTAACAAGACAATCTCCCAACTAAGGAAGGAACGAAGAAGAAGGGAGAAGAAGAGAAGAAGAAGAAGGTAAGCAGTAGGGAAGAAGAAAGGAGGGATAAAGAAAGGCTTACCAACCGGATCCAAGCTCTCCACTACTGGACACAATCAAGGAGGTCCAAAGGGAAGGATAGTGTAGAAGGGAGCACAAGAGGAAGAGAGGAAATAACCAATGTGAATGACAAGGGTGAGGAGAGAGAGAGAGAAAAGTCTAGTTGCATATGGTGGAGAGAACAAAGGGTCAGCTGCCCAACTTGTCTCCTCACGCTAGAAACCGAAGGGTCGAAGGTAAAAGGTGGACTAACGAAGGGTCGGTCCGGGATTTTGGAATAAATCCCGACACTCAGTACCCCATGCATGCGGAAAGACTGAGCCGTGCACACGGGAAGATCGATAAACCGCTCAATAACCGGAATAAAAATTCCGGACGTTACATTTTCTTAGATCGTGTGAACTAGTCCTTCTTGCTCGATTGAGAATCCTCTCAAGGGTCCACACCACCTATGTTGAACTTTCTTGCAACTGATTCTTCTTAGTCCGAGTGAAGTGTCTTCTTAGTCCGAGTGGAGGGTCCACACCACCTATGTAGTTTTTTTTAAATTTATTATAGCGAGATTCATGTTTTCTTAGATCACCTTCATCCATTATTTTCTTACAATAATCATTGTTTTTCTCTTTTTACCAAAATATATATTGTTCCTCTTTCCTTCTTCTTTACTCGCTTTACTTAATTATTAATTAATATTTTCCAAATAAGACGCAATCCTTGTGAATTCGACACTCGATTTACTACAATTGGCCCCATCATCCTTACGGGTAGGTTTGAAGACCATCATAATACATTATAATTTTCTGGTCACGATGCATCTTTCTTTTATACTAATGAAGGTATCATTCATCAAATAACTTATACACTCCCGACATAATGAAGTAGTTGAACACAAGCACAATCATCTCTTGGAAGTTGCCCATTCCTTATGTTTTCAAGCTCACTTACCCCTTATGGGGTGATTGTATTCGTACATCTACATATCTCATCAACCACAACCCTTCTCTCAGTCTTGGCCACAAATCTCCTTATGACCTTATTTTCCACAAAATTCTCATTTACTTTCATCTACGCGCATTATCTTTGTTTGCAAGCACAACAATCCACGCTAGGGAGAAGTTCCAACCTTGAGAAATTCCTTGCACTTTTTTTGGATATCTCTTTGGCAAAAAGGGTTTAAAATTTTTTTACCCGTACACACAAAAGAAATCCTTCATTCTAAGAATGTTGTTTTTCATGGAACAAATTTTTCCTTTCAACATATCCTACCTTCTCTTAAACCAACAACCTTACTCATACCTTCTTCCTCACCCTCTATGTATTGTGATTCTTCCATCTTTATTACTCTCATTGTTGCTCCTCCTACTTAACATTCTGGTGATGATCTCCCTATCACTTCCTCCTATATCACCTTCCTCCTCGTCTTCCCCCTTTGATGTCAATATTCATCTCGTTTTGTCCAATCTCATCCCTGACGTACATCCACCCCTCCATCGATATACTCGTATAATTAATCACCCTTGAATTCATATGTACATATAGTTCAAACTCTCCAATACTAAGTATGTTTCTAGCTTCCTTTTTTACCCTCTTCACACCATGCCTTTATATCTTTCTTAATTGCATATGTGGAATCAACTTCTTATCAAGAGACTTCTTGTAATTACAATTGGTTTCAAGCCATGGATATGGAGTATCAAGCCATATAAAAGAATCACACTTGGGACTTAGTTCCCTTTCCACCTGAAAAAGGCCATAGGGTACAAATGGGCTTATAGGGTCAAACTCAAATCAGATGGGAGCTTAGAGAGACTCAAGGCATGCCTTTTTACAAGGGGTTTTACACAAAAAGAAGGCATTGATTATCACAAAATTTTCTCTCCAATGGTCAATATGACTACCATTTGTAGCATTATTGCCATCGTAGCTTCAAGGTCATAGGTTCCACTAATTGATCGTTAATAACGCACTTTTGCATGTTGAATTGCATGAGGATGTTTATATGAAGCTTCCTCCTGGCATATCTAATCCACTCTCTCTTTGTTTGTAAATTGAGAAAATCTTAGTATGGGTTGAAGCAAGCTTCGTGTCAATGGTTTTGACACCTCACAACTGTTTACAAAGCCAGGGTTTCACCCAGTCCAAATACGACTATTCCTTATTCATCAAGAAGGATGCTAATGACATTACCATTGTTGTTGTCTATGACGACTTGTTAGTCACTGGCTAAAGTCCTCTTCAAATTAAACTTCCCAAAGCCTTTCTTGATGATACCTTTAGTATCAAGGATCTTGGGTATAACACCCCAAATCCGTAGGACTCGGAGTGTTACGGGCTAGGACCTCACAATGGGTCCTGACTCTAGCCTGACAACAAGTTCATTGGATTTTATAAGAAGGAACAAATAAATATAAAATCAAAATTGATAAAGCTGAAATAGTATATATTGAAAGTATACTAAACCACAATTGAGTATAAAAAACGGTATCATCATAAATAGATATACATCCCAAAGCTCATCATACATGTACGGAAGACCTCGGTTGATCACTCCTACCAGATTACCTTGCAATCCTCCTATTTTGTAAGAACTCTACAACACGGTATAAACCGTTAGCTAACAACCTACAAATTAGAATAACGGTAATAACACACATAACACATAAGCACAATAACCACACATCATGCTCACACACATAAACCATTTATTATCTTCATCAAGTGATACCATTACTAATTCAATCATGTGTGATACGAGGAGTATAACAACATCTCCTTTGTCCCCTTTCACCACACGGGTTTGGAACTGGTGTCAATCATCACCACTTGGTGGTCTGGTCGTAGAGAACCCCCCCACCCCCCATTTTGAGCTGGACAAGTTATCACCGCCCGATTATCATACACTTGGGCCAATTAACACAAATGGTCATCCTAGTCTGGTTAGGTTATCAAATATAACACACATACACACACCACTATTATCACTCCAACTCATAGAAGTCAGCTAAGTAAGCCCAAAGGACTTACTTGTCACAAGGTAATCCTAATCATAGTCAATCTCGGTTTCCTTTAGGAAACAATCAGCGCCTGTACAAACAAAGCACACATATATCAATCGCTATCACATGCTAGGACATTCCACCTCTTAGTCTCCAAGATCTCGTGAGATCATAAACATAACCATTCACAACATCCTCATATTAAACCTCTTGCTTCAAATATCAATTAAATTTATTCCTTTGAATTTAATTATCTTATAGCCTTCTCTATAATCCCAATTAAATTAATTAACCTTTAATTAATTAATTAAATTTTACCAGAATAACGTATTGCCCGCAGACAATTTCTGAACCCACCTGCCATCAAATCTCATCAAACAAATAGCCCATAGTTACCAGAATAATGTAACGAGTATCATGAAATTTCCAATTATCCATTTTGGCAAGCCTAAGGTCAATTTAGGCCAAATCGCAATACGTAAAACGAATAAACTCATAACTTATTCGTTACTAACCCGGTTGACGATCCTACATCATTTCATTGCTTGGTTGGAAGGTTGAATTTTTTTAACACACACTCGTCTTGACCTATCTTTTGTTGTTAAGACTTTAAGTCAATTCATGCAAAAACCTTGTATTCCTCACATTGATTGATGCGGGGTTGATGCCACAATTGATGGATCTAGATTGAAGTCCACGAAAGCTACGACCTTTGAATATCTCGGCTGGAATCTCGGGTGAGATCAGTAATGTTAAGACCGAGATTTGAGAAAACTCAAAGATAAAGAACCTGAGTTGTATGGAATTGAATGGCAAGATTAAGAAGACGATTATGGAATGAATTTGATGGAAAAATATAGGCAGATAAGAACCAAGATATATACTTGCAAGAACATTGATCAATTGGATCAAACCCCGAACAATGAATTACCTTAATCCTTCCTTCTTCAACCTTACACAAGCCTTCAAATTAAGACAAGCACAAGGAATGACTAGAATTAAATAGGAGCACCATCCTTTAGAAGATTGACACACACAAGAACAACATAGTAAGGACTTACAATGATTCAATCAAAGACTCTCCTTTTTATTGAATAGGAACGAATAAAACGAAAACTTTATAAACGAAGTAACAAGTATCTCACAATGTATGTGGAACAAAATATCAATAATCAACCGACTGAATTCTCGGCCCTGAAGGTCCTTAAATAGCCGGGATTTCCTAAGAAATAAAAGAATAAAATAATCCTACAAATTATAGGATAAAGAGAAACTTTTAGAATGTTTACATCTTTAAAGGTATTAGATATAACTAACTATAACCTCATCTAGATTTTATGGAATCTCGACTAGTTTAAATGTAAATCTCTTCTAGGTTAATGTAAATCTCGACTAGATTCTTCCTTGCTTCCTTGATCATCTTCACACTTGTATGACTCCTCCACAATGGACATCAATGTGACCGAAGAAGACTCAGACACAAATAGATCACCAATGGTCTCCTTAGATGCTAATGATGTCAACAAGCTAGAAACCTCTTCTTGAATGGCTCTTGATCTTGATCTAGTGATAGATCCTTCCATGATAGGTCTTGTGGATGATTTACACTCCTCCTTCAATGATCTTGCTCTTGATCTGTATATTAGGAGGTGTTGAGAGTGGTCCCTCACCATGGATGCTCTTCATCACAACCTCCATTATGTACGGGGAACCATTGGCGATTACATCATTCTCAATGGTAGTGATTCTCGTAAATTCGTAGCCTATTCTTATCTTTGATTGGTTTGCTTGTCCTAACACTAGATGCTCAGTTGGAGTTATGTGATTCTAGCTACTTGCTAATTACCATATAAGTTGGAAATCAAAGAAGCAAGGTACAATATCAAGAAGTTCTATTACGCTGTTGCGGAAGTTACTTGGCTCATTTGTCTCCTCCAAGAGCTCGGCTTGACTCCATCTCAACCTATTGAGCTTTTTTTTGATAACATTCGTGAAAACACGTTGTGAATCCAATCTTGTTTTCACGAACGCACTAAGCATATAGAAATTGATTGTCACTTTACTTGTCACAAAGTTATGGAAAGTTTGGTTTGCCTTCATCATTTGCCTACTCATGATCAACATGTTGATGTTTTGACCAAGATCTTGCCATATTGAACAACAAAATCTCCATCTCTCAAATAGCTTGCATGCGGGGTTGAAGATACTGTGATCCCCAACAAAGCCGAATCTAGTCATGAATCACATAATGCTTAGAGTATTTATGAACACACGGGTCCTAATCCTAATCGTTTCCTTCTTCTATCAATGTCTACATATTGTAATTCACATCTATTTAAAATGACTCATTACAAATTATTACTATTTGAAATGATTCTATAGGAAGAAACAAGGCTGACTTACTAAGACGATTTGAAATTGGTCCAACCTCATATACTTTAGTTAAAATACTAATAATTTGTCATCCAACCTTATTTTTCCAATCCTATTTTTTTCTTTTAAAAAAACAGCCATTAAGTATATTGGTACATATAAAGTCCTTAAATAATAGAAGTAGTTGGTTTTGTAAGTAACCGGCCAATTGCTAAAAAGTAGCAATAAATGGGGGTCGAAGCCTAATAAAAAACAACAGCCTGATTTAAAACCTCTTGCTCATTGGACAATGGGTCCTAATCGGTCGGAGTCAACATAAACATGTCAATTCTCTTTTCGTAAACCGGAAGAGCCAGTGGCAGAATCCGTAAATACCCTCCTCTTTTCGTCCCTTACTGAACAAGTAAGCAAATCCGGTCAAACTACAAGACCTGAAAAGGCCACCCAAAAACACATGATTATAATTTAAACAACCCACTAAGTATTTTTACAATTTACAGGAGGGCAAATCAGTCATTGTCCTCCCGGTATAACTAATGATCCGTTCGGTTTCCAAATACTCACCCCGTCGATTCTCTCTCTTTTTCCTCCAACACCGCCGGCGACTCCACGCCATCGGAAACTAACCGCGGCTTCGCTCTTCATGGTTTCGAAAAGGTGTTTTTACTAGCGTTCCGAGGGGATTCGAGAGATGGGAAAGGCAGAGTTTGGTATGGCGGCTGGGATTGCGGTGGTTACTTGTACAGTGGCGGTGACAGTGGTGAGAAGGAGATTGAATCATCGGAGAAAGTGGAACAGAGTTGTGGAGATTCTTAGAGGATTTGAGGAGGCTTGTGGAACCCCTGTTACCCGATTGAGAACTCTAGTGGACGCCATGGCCGTCGAGATGTTCGCTGGCTTGGCAACTGAAGGAGGCTCCAGGCTCAAAATGTTGCTCACCTTTGTTGATAGACCTCCAAATGGGTATATTTTCTTGCATTCTCTCTCCGTCATTTTCTTGGATTCTTTCTGCTTTTAGGTTACGCGACGACGCGTTTCGTGTTTGTGGCTATGATGTATTTGGAGGATTAGTATATATGATTAATCAAACGGCCACCTCCCATTTTACCTGTTCCAGTCTTTTAAGTTTCACATTCTGATTCTTTATTTGGTGAATTCTGTTAGCTTTGGTGCTTGAATTCCACTATTTGTTGAATCTGTTCCACATTGTAATATTCTACTAGTCAGGTTAAAGTCAACTTTGATGGATTCTTTGTTGTATTTTGTTTTTGTTCTTCTTCTTTCGTTTCCTGCATGAACCTTGATTATGACTTTTAAGAGAGAGAAAGAAATACGTAAATTTAGCTCTGTAACAAATGAGAATGAGGGATCTGATTTTTATTTTTTCTCTTCACAGGAGTGAGAAGGGAACATATTATGCACTAGATCTTGGAGGTACTAATTTCAGGGTCTTGCGGGTTCAGCTAGGAGGAAGAAGATCCGGCATCCTAAGATGTGATATCGAAAGACATCCCATATCAGAGCCCTTGTTGTTAGGCACAAGCAAGGTTGTTGAGAGTTATTTCATAGTCCCTTGAGATTCGTTTTACAGAATTTCATGAATGCTGAATCTATTTTGCAGGACCTCTTCGAATCTATAGCTTCTTCTCTGAAGAACTTTGTGGAAAAGGAAGAAGAAGGCTCTGCGCCTTGTGCTCAAAGGGAACTTGGATTTTCATTTTCCTTTCCTGTGAAACAAATGTCTGTTTCATCTGGTACTCTTATCAAATGGACAAAGGAGTTTTCAGTGGAGGACATGGTTGGTCAATTGGTCTTCTTACTTTGTTACTCGAATCCTCTCACCAAACATTCGCCTTATTCTTTGTTCAATGATCACTTGTTAGATTGGAAAAGATGTAGCTAAGTGCCTACAAGAAGCAATTACTGAGAGTGGGCTTGATATGCATGTAGCAGTTTTGGTAAGAGATTCTTCTGCTTCTTGGATTTTACAACTTTACAAGTACCTTTTTCATTTATTCCTTTTTTCTTTTTATTTTAAGAAAAAGCTAAAGATAAATTAGATGCTCTGGCAATGACTTGTGCTTGTTCACCTACCACCATTAGGTGATACTTGGATGCTGGTCAATTATACTCCATTGCCATTCAGTTCTTAGGCTTCATTGATGGGTCCAAATTCAATGCACTAGTGATGCAAATGGAAGATGATGGGGTCACTAGTGATGCACTTGTAAAATGGGATCCAACTTTTAGTATATTCTACGATGAGTGCTTATGTCTTATAAATTCATTGACACTTGTGGTTGGGGAATGCTATTTTATCAGTTGCATCATCTTTGACTGAGCTTCTTGCATATTTGTATGCTTAGATGAATGCATTTAGCACATAATTACCCATGCGGCTAATGACTAATCTAAAGAGTATCGGTGAACAGGTGAATGATTCTGTTGGAACATTAGCCCTCGGACGTTATTATGATGACGACACTGTTGTTGCTGTGGTCATTGATACTGAAACACATGCCTGCTACATGGAGCGTGCAGGTGCCATTGTAAAATTCCATGGCCTTCCTAAAACAACAAAAAGAATGGTATTTCTCCATCAATCTCGTGCAATGCTAGTAGCACTAGGAACTTTCCCTTCTCTTATCACTGCATTGCTTATTTTCAACTTGATTAGGTTATCAACATGGAGTGGGCAAATTTTTGGTCAGGCCATTTGCCAAGGACTAGTTATGACATCGAGCTAGCTGCTCAAAGTCCTTATCCACACGAGCAGGTAGAAAAATGATTCCTTGTAGGATATATATATGCATTTTTGAAACAGCTCAAGGACATTTCCCTTTTTGTACAGGGTTTTGACAAAATGATATCAGGAATGTATCTTGGCGATATTGTGAGAAGAGTCTTACTGAGGATATCACAAGAAACCGATATATTTGGAGCTGTTTCATCGAAACTGTCTACTCCGTTCATCTTGACGTATGCCTTCCTTCCTATAACAAGCAACAATGTTTTGCATATAATTGATATAAGTTAGTAAAGTGCTTCCGGGTTCTTCAGAATGCCTTTGATGGTTACCATGCACGAGGATGAGACTCCAGACTTGCGAGATGTAGCTAGAGTTCTGAATGAAGTTCTCGAGGTATGTAAAATGTGTTGCGCCCACGTACTATGAATGAAGCCTGATGATTCTAAGCTGATTCTTGTTCTTACGCCACAGATAAACTACGTTCCCTTGAAAGTGAGGAAGCTTGTGGTCAACATATGTGATATTGTAACTCATAGAGCAGGCCGCTTGGTGGCTGCAGGCATTGTCGGGATCTTGAAGAAGATTGGTCGAGATGGGAGCGGTGAGAACAGTAGCAGGCGCAAAGGGGAGAGGATCATGAGAACGGTGGTGGCCGTAGAAGGAGCGGTGTACTCAAAGTACAGAATGTTCAGGGAGTACATGGAGGAGGGTGTGGCTGAGATATTGGGGGAAGACGTGGCGCCTTATGTGGTTCTCAAGGAGGTTGAAGATGGGTCGGGTGTCGGGGCAGCTCTTCTTGCCGCCTCTCAATACTCCCGTATATGATGGCTGAAACAAATGGAGGGCGGTGTGCATGTACATGATCAAGGTGGTGGTTATATATATGTATGTATATCATATGCATATATATAATGATTCATATAGGCTTGTAAAGTGTAGAGTTCATTCATGCTATTCAATTCATAACATGTATAAAATGTGTGTACCATCTTCTGCAGCATTTTTAGCCCAAGTCTCTACTATTTCTTTCCTGTTTTGGTAAAAGTTGAAAAAATGTATTCCAAAGAAGTTTCAAAGTAATAGCAGCTGAAACTTCGCATTGATTTGTATCATCCACCTCTTCAATTAAGGTTGTTTCTAATTTGAAAGGAGTTTAGGGCCCGTTTGGTTACGAAAGGAGAAACGGAAACAAAATGGGTTATTTTTATTATATGTTTGGTTACCATTAGGAATGAATTTATTCACCTCAATGATACTTTTTTTCGTTTGGTTTGAACGGAATAATTGAATGGAGTCATTAATTTCATTGAATAAGAATGAAATTTACTATTATTATTATTATATATATAATGGATAATGGATAATCAGATGAAACCTATAATTGTTTCAACACCCAAAACTAATTCACTCATAGCTTCTGATTTTTCCAGAAAACGAAATCCGTTTCTGACTTGCAAAAACAGGCTTTACAGAAGCACCACAACATGACTAAACATCTCAATTGAACGACAGAAGCAACACAATGCCACAATATATGCAAAAACAAAATTAGATGTAGAAACAGTTTTCAACTTGCAATAACATAACTAGCTGTAGAAACAGTTTCAACTTGCAAAAACAGAATACGCAAGGCACTATGACGATCATATGTTCTCCGAGGTCTCTCGCCTTCCCCTGCTTCACCATTGCTAAAGCCACCGCGCCTACTATATCATTGGTTTCCAATGCCACTGTGACGATCTTATGAAGAAGCAAGAGGAAGAGTGAAATGCGTATGAAGAAGAGAGAGGAGACGCGCCGAACACGCAAGGCAACAGGTGTCATTTTTCCCATGATTCATCCGTAACTGTGGAAAGTAAAATACAAAACATACCCATTTCTAAAAAATCTTTTGAAAATAAAGCAAGTAAAATGCAGATTAGGAGAATAGGCAGGAAACATAATTCATACTAATTGAACACACATGATCAGCTCAAACAAGCTTCAACCTGAATTCTACCTACCTCCTACTCTTGAAACGGGAAAGGAAGCTGCAAAAAGTTACATATATATACAATAACCCATATATTTTTGTCCATATTAATAAGCATTGCCTATAATAAGCATATTCATAAGCATTGCCTTCCACATTGGCATTGACATGACTATAATATGTGTATATTCACATTGCCTAGACGGTTCTAAATTTAGGAACTTCCAATCAAAATGTTAAATAGTAATCAACCCTTCAGTCTAGTCAGGTAACAATGAACCGTCTTGCTTTAAGAAATTGAGCAGGGATGCTAATATGGATAAGTAAATAAAGCTTGACAAAAGACTTGCTTGACCAACTAGAAAGAAGACATGGAAATTCACAAAATCGATCAATAAAAAGAACCTAGAAGAAGAATTTACACTCACCAAATCCAAAGAGAGTTGCAATTTGCGCTCAACAGATTCAGCACACAAGTCAACAGTCCCCACCTAGAGACGAAGGATTCGAAAACGAAGCAGAACGAGAGTGTAGAAGATAGAGGTCCGAAGGGAATGCGTATAGTTAGCTGTGTTAATGACTCATATGCAGGATTTCCAATTGGAGATAACAAACTCAGAGCAAAATGGAGACGGGAAGAGTGGAGGAGATGCAATAGATTAGGGCGTAGAAACTATCGGGGACAGAGGAATCATAAGTGTGAGGTTTTTTTTTGTCTAGAATTGGGTTGTTTTTAGTCCGGAAACAAGTAACGGAAATGGATGAGGCCCAGTAATGGATTCATTCATTATAAATTCTCAAACAAACAACCATTATTAATTTGGGCCGGAATCAATCCATTCCGGACCCATTTTACTGCTAAACAAACAGGCGCTTAACCTATGTGGAATAGAGAGGCGGTTACTCTCTACTCCAATTCTTTCATCCAGAGACCAAGTCATCGGCGATTTCAAATTGCTTGTTCCACAATAACATTCTCGTTGGGCGATTCCTCAAAGAAAAAAAAAGATTCTCGTTGGACGAAGTCGGAAGTAGATGTCCCACTAGTTTCAAGCATTAAGTGGTGGAATAGAGAGGTGGTTTATCTATTAATTTAATCTAGATGGAATAGAGAGGCCGTTTCATGCTTTTTAATTGTTTTATGCTCAATTCATATTTGTTCTTCAACTTCAATTGGTAACGGTACTCCACAAGAAGACTTTATCCGGCAACCATCCTCTTTCTAGTCTAATATGTTTGTCAAAATTTCTTAAAAAAAAGCTGAAATATTCAGTTGCGTCATGTCTACTGCAAGACGAATGAAGTAGCGGCCTATTTAGCAAACATTGCTTGTAATTATACTCTTTGTTTAAGTGTATTGCGTGACCCGTTGGAGGGTGTTTTTGATCTTTTTTGCATGCTCATGTAAGGGGTCAGACTATCCCCGATTAAAAACTACTTAGGCTTTTTAATTAATAAAAATGCGTCTAGATGCGCCAGATTTCACTAACTCTCCTTCCCACAAAAAAAAGTATTTGTTCTCCAATAATCAATTACTTTAAATTCCAAGTCTGTGAATGTCTGATCGTGTCTTTCTCGATAAGGACGTGTTTGGTAGTGATTGTTAGATTCGTAAATTTTATGTGTTTGGTATAAAACTATTGGTATTAATTAATAATATACCAAAATTCCCTAACACAACTATATGTTTTCCACGTTTTAACTAACTACTTGCACACAAACAAAAGTACATGCATGAGCTTCATAATTGGCAGCCAAACATAATATCAACACAGAAGACAAATATGTTCATTACTCAGAAACATAAAGCACAAAAAAACATTTACTAAAATAAAAACAAAAGTAGGGATAATCATTAACTTGGTACAAGGAATAATTCCAATGTATTTGTAGTAAATCAACAATTTTCTAATATATAATGCATGAGACTAGGAATCTCAAGGTAGCGCAGTATAATGACATTCTTTCCTTCATTCATCAATCTACAAAGTGCTATCATATTGAACCAAAAATCCAATTCAATCTATGTACCACATAATCTTGTTAAACCATTCAAAAGGCCAAAAACAGAGAAAAAGCAAAATGAAGAAAGATCAAAGAGAGATCAATCGTTGCTTGTTGAATGCCATGTGGCTAACTACTTTTTGTATATGTGGAGGCTGAATTTTTTCTGAAGTCAATGTATGGATGACAAGAATAAGACCAAGCCACCACTAAAACCATCAACACAATCTATAGGTCAAATATCAAACCAAGTTTTGCAGCATGGTTATTCAAGAAGGAGCAGGTATGCACAAACATGGTGGAGACAAATTATGCCAAAATATGTCTTAATGAAACCACAAAAAATAGAACTTTTCAAAATCTGCACAAAATATATACAAACATGCCATAAACACTTAAATTTAACATCTCATTTAGATTATTATGGCTTTATCACTACTTTTAACCCTATCATATTCCATGGCTATGTTTCTATTCTTTCTAAGGCTTTAATATTACCTTACACCATATAAGAAATCCTTACTTGTATGCAGTCATGAATTCATATTGTGCTCAAATGTGAAGAATATTGCCAAAATCTGTCTTATCTTTAATGTTAATTCCAGCTTCTTCACCTATTTGAATAAGAGCATGGCCATTAGAGACCTTCAATATCTCGCATGTCTTTTATGATATAAATTACAATGATTACAACTTTAAAAACTCTCAAACCATTAAAAAAATACAAAAACTTCAATCCTTCCTAATCACAACCGTTGAAAATTGAAATCAAAGAGTAAAGTTTGCTAATAGATCATAATGAGAGAATATAGAATCACGAGTGAGGAGAAGAGTCATTCCCATGACGGAGATCCTTGATCAAATCACCGAGCTCCTTGTAGGCAAATTCTCTTCCAAACATGAATTTGTGCCTTACAAGAATAAATAGTTTCTCCGATTGAACAAAAAGAGGGAAATCAGGGACATCCAAACCCTAGATGTAAAGGGAAGTGGAAAATGATAAAAAAAAAGATTTACAAATGGTAGTGAAGATGACAACAGTAGCGACGATGTGATTGAGAAGAGACCTGGAGATTAGAGAGGCCGAGGAGAAGAAAAGATCGATTAAATCGTCAAATTTGTGCAAAGGGGTACCTTGGGTATACAAAATAATCTATCCCTATCAATCTCCAAGAATCTTGATAATCCGAGATTGTTTTTTCGAGATTATTTAGAAAAAAAAATCATGTACAAGAATACAATCCACAATTTCCATCTAATACCAAACAAGCCCAAAATTTTAATCCTCAATTGAGTCTGATCTATCTAATACCAAACACACCCCAATTCTCTATTATGCCGGCAAGTGCTATTTCTATCATGAAAGAAAAGAGAAGTCAATAAGTATCTTTGACAAGAATGTACAATTTAGATTTATTTGCTAAATGAGCTACACTTGTTCATTAGGGCAATGAGATCTATAACGTCTAGAAAATAATCATAATAATATAGTAGCAATATGTCTATAAGATCTTATATGTTGTCGGTTGGGCTGATAAGATCCATGCTTTGACTGCTCCGACAATGATCCATACCAATTACAAACACTACATGAGCCAATTGCCGTTGTAGGGATGATCACTCCTTGTAATTTCCCTCTATCTTGTACACATGAAAATGAGCTCTTGTGTGCCTATAATAACACTGTTGCCATTAAGATTGCACAACAAACACCTTTGAGCTTACTTTCACATTTGTACTATCAATTGATGAAATGCTCCCCCAACATTTGTTTAAGGTACAGTTGAGATTGTACATTACTTTTGGTGGGGACCCTCTTTTGATTGATAGAGGCTCTACTATAGATGAAGAAATTAGATTCTTGAAAATGGTTCTTGAGAAGCAGCTTTTTCTCTCACGATGGCCTAGCAAAATCATCTTTCACTTAACAAGTTGATCTAGGTGATGTGTCGAAGTACCATCAAGAGAACCAAGAGACACTTGATGTCCCAACTGAGTTAGATCATGAGGAGAGGGATGTCCAAGCTGAGCATACGAAGATAGATGATACAAACATAGTCCAAGAACAAGTGCAAGGTGATCAACTTCCACTCGGAGCGACCACAAGAGCTCGACCTATGGAGCTTCAACTAGAGCTTTAGAAGGGACTTATTTGCCTCAAAAAATTTAGTACAACCTCCTTTGAGCTACTCACTCTTCTCAAGACTCATCCCAATGCATAGTATCGATGTTATTGTTTTAATGGCAATATTAGGATAATAGTTTATGCCATTTTTTTTTTCAAAAATAGTCAAGCTTGACATCCAAGTAGAAGTTCCTTGGCTTCTAAGTAGAAGGAATAGTGAAAATAATATATGCCTTTTTTTTTATTTCCGAGCTTCGCATCCAAGTAGGAGTAGTGGATGCCCCACCACTTAGTAATTTTTTTTACCATTTCTTCCTATGATAATTAGACTATAAATAAGGATTAATTTTAGTTATAAAGACACTCAATTTCACATATACCCATTGTATTTTCAACTTTCCCCTTGAATGAAACATACACTTGTTTCTTTCATTGCTTGAGTGTTGCATCAAGTGCTTGAAGCTTATCTAGTAAATATTGAGAGTCTTCAATTCTAATTTTCCTCTTTTTGTGTGTTATATCCATTGGAAGAAGAGAAAATACCCTACTTGCATAATCTCATCTCCACACCATTTTCAAGGGTTTTTCACGTCAAGTACAAGTGGCCTTGATAGTAACATAAAATAAGTTCAAGTCAATAACTCTAATCAAGAATTTAAGGAGAAGATTTTATGGCCGAAAATGACCCCCTTATTCATTAATGATATAAAGAGGATTGTTGCGAGTATTTGCTTACCTACTGTATAAGAAAAGGGTACAGATCACAGATAGTACAGATGGATAGTATAAGAAGAAGCAAATGATTTTGATCATGTCCTACGTCAATCAAGACAAAAGGTGTTCAATATTCCGCACAAATGGGACTGATGGTGCTCTCCCAAGATTTACAGAGGAAACCTTTGTGACTAAAGATGTGATATGGAGTAACTGGAGTTATAGAGACAGGGAAAACATGGAAATTAGGACGTTAGTGCCTTGGTGAAATGTCTCGTCGAGATGTGAGGTGATTCTAGATGGAATCTACATCTCGGTTGGAACATACATGAAAAAGAGTAATGTTAAATGGTTGAAGGTTGTATACGGATCCTATATTACCCCACTAGGATAATCATCGAAAAGTGTTTATATAGGAGTTTAATGAGAAATGGGGGTACTCCAATACCATATTAAGCCGAGCCTAATAACCTGATCATATGTAGATTGAGGAGTAGATGTAGAACCGCGTGCAAATGGTGTACCCTGTAGTCTATTCTCGACTTATGCAAGAAGAATTGATGAAACTAGTAAATCTTATCAACGTAGTCCATAAGAATTGTATGAGGAAGCCTACAGGGATGTGACCATTGTAAGGATTTCAAGGATAGTAGAGCGACAAAGTATATTGGTAACCTAGTAGACATGACTGAGGAATCAGATTTTTAATTGGAAATCACATACATTTAATGTTCCTATACAAGAATGTTTAACAAAAGTCACACTATCGGCCCAATAAAACTATAATGGATGAAGTGTAACCTAGACGGATAGCTTTGTAAGCGCCTTAGTCTTTAGGAGCCTTGAGTCCTTATGAGCCTTCGTTGGACCCTGGCAGCCGTCCCAACGGACCATGGTGGCCGCCCTTGCGGCTAGGCACCCCTGCGCCTCACAGTGACCGCCCCTGCGGTGTGGCTGCAACCGCCTTCGTTGACCCTTTGACTTGTGCTTTGCGGCTGGCTTCCTTCATAAGCCTTCCATTCCTTCAGATGAGGGGTTTCTTCACCTTATTCAAGCTTCTTCATCCTCTCTACGCTCTTCTTCTTCTTCCTCTTCTCTTCTTTGATCTTCCTTGATCTTGTGAGAGAGTTTTGAGAGTTCGGTTGTACTTTTGGCTTTGGATGATCATGAGGACGGTGCTGAGAGTTGCTGCTGTTGTGCTGAGGTTGTGAGGTGTGTTGGTTATTCCTAGTTGCTGCTTAGGGTTTGTTGTGGTAAGTTTTCTATTTCCATCTTCTTTCCTTCTCCTTCTTTGCTTCTTCCTTCCTTTTCTAGCTTAGGATCACAAGTTGAGCTTGTGTGGATCCATTCCTGACTATCTTAATGTTCATACATGTGTATATGTGTATGTGTATTGCTGTGGTGTGATGGAAAAGTGAAGAGAGTCGAGAAAGAGATCGAAGAGAAGTCGGGGCCAACATTCTGCACAGACAGCCGCCCCTGCGCCTGTTGTGGACCGCCCCTGCGCCTGGAGTGAGCCGCTCCTGCACCTCACTAGATCAGCTTTGAGTTCTTTGCTTTTGTTTGTGCATTCAGGGCATACCTTTTTGGTATGTTTCCTTCCTTCCTTTCTTTTGGCCTTGGCTTAGATGTTGGCTAGGCTATCTTGGTTAGGATGAGTTGTATGATAGAGATGTGCCTTAGGTACTTGTGATTATATTGAGGATATGCCTTAGGCATTTGTGAGCATGTTATGATCTAGAGGTTTAGATTGAGGTTGTAGGTTGGTTATGGTTATGGAGACGAGTCTCCTAACCCTTGCAGTATATGATGTTGTGTGCCTTGCTATTGCAGGCATTGATTACTTCCCCAAAGGGAAGCTGTGACGTGGTATTGATTACGAGTATTACAAGTAAATCCATAGGACTTACTTAGCGTACAGTTGTGGGTTTGTGTGATTGTGATGGTTGCGTGTGTTCATATGATTGTGCATTTATAACCTAAACCGGACTAGGTGACCATTTATTACTCTAAATGGCCCAAGTGCATTATAACGGGTCGTGACCACTTGCCTCCGCCTGCTGGTAGGAGGAGGTGCCCTGAAGATGATCTCACAGGGGGACGAGTGATGATCACCCCCATGCAAAACCCCTGTGTTACGTTGGATGGGACGAGGTTCTTGAGGCTCCTCGTGTTACAAAATAAGTTGAATTAGTAATGGAATAACATAACTGAAGATAATAAATGAATGTGTGTGGCATTGCATGTATGAGATGTGGATGTGTGTTTGTGCTATTACCTTCATACTTATTCATTTCTGTAGCTAACGGTGTATACCGTGTTGTAGATGATCTACAGGTTAGGAAGACTACAGTGTGAGCCAGATGCAGTGACCAGCCGAGGACTTCTGTACATTAGGGTTGCGTGGGATATCGGATCTTTTGTATCTGATGTTTATGGATGTTGTTTTGTACTCGACTTTGTTATTGTAAACCCTTTTGATGTATCTTATACAGTTTTATGTATTTGGTTTTAGTCTACTTGTGCCTTATTGTAAAATCTAGTGAACTTGTTGTCAGGCTAGGGTCAGGATCCATTGTGAGATCCTAGCCTAATGTGGCACTCTGAGTCTTGCGGATTCGGGTAGTTACAAAGTTGGTATCAGAGCCTTAGGTTGACAACAATGGCACTTGCTATTTGCAATAAAGATAGAGTGGATAATAAACAGAACCCGAAAGGGGTCTGACTTTTAAAAAGGTTTTTAGATTTTAAAGAAAGTACAGATGTTTGGATAATGTGTACAAAAGTCGTCACCCTTTTGTGGATCTCTACAGTATAGATATATATACATATATAGATATCTTCTTTGCGCTGATTTGTATGCATGTACTATTGAGTATTATATATATATACACACATATATATGGCCTATATAGAGCCTTATATGTTAGGTGTGCATACCCCGCAGATGGCTCGGACTAGAGCTACAGCTGTTGTAGGTCGAGGTAGAGGTAGACCACCTCTTCTTCCAGGAAGGATTGGACAGGGACCAGCTCCCGCTGCAGATCCACCAGTGGTTGAGGAGGCTTTTGAGGAGGTTGTTGAGAGTGTTGTTCCAGCGACGAGGAGTGGTGGGTCCATGAGACAACAGGCCCATCGAGCCAAGTCTGATGAATCAGACCATGTCTCCATGGGAGGACCAGAGTTTAGAGAGTACCTCAGATATTTTGAGGAGGCCATCAGAGTAGGCAGACGAGCCCCAGATCTACCAAGGCATGAGGGATCATCTGAGAGATCCCATGGAGCTACTCAGGTGCCGACTATGTCGGCACGTGCTGTTGAGGTTGCTCAAGCCGTAGAGGAGACCAGAGGGCCTCAACTAGATACCTGGTTAAAGGCATTTCATCAGTAGGGAGTCCCACCCTTCTCAGGGGAGATTGAGTTACAGACTAAGGTATGGATCGGACACGTAGACTCAGCCTTAGAGTCTATCAAGTGTTCCGAGGACAGTCGGATAGAGCTAGTTCAGTCTCTATTTCGTGACCTGGCACACCAGTTTTGGAGGACAATGCGAGCACGAGTTACGAGTTATGACTAGATGAGGACTTTGCTGAGGGAGCAGTTCCGCCCTGCCTCACTGAGGAGGGAGAAGCAGCAGGACTTCGTGGAGGCGGATTTTGAGGACGTACCCATTACAGATGCTATTCGCCGCTTCCAGACTAGGTTAGCACTTGCTAGGTCCAGCTGCACCATCTGAGGACCAGCATGTGTATCTGTTCTCCCGTCGTCTGAGGGAGAGCACCCGTTCGTACATGGCGGGATTCCACTGTGATTCACTAACAGATTACCAGGATCGGGCCTCTGCCTATGAACGAGAGAGAGCCAGCCAAAAGAGGACTTCTCAGACAGGACGGTCTGAGAAGAGATAGTGCACAGGACAGACTGGTGTAGGAGCATCTGGATATGGGCGAGGCCAGTCTCAGGGCCGCTCTAGTGGTCTAGTGTCTACACCGACGACTGAGAGAGGCCGGCAATGTTACAACTGCGGGGCCTATGGACATATGAGGGCTGAGTGCCCAAGAGCACCACTGACTTGCTTCTCATGTGGGAAGCCAGGACACAAAGCCACATTTTGCCGTCAAGGCAAGGTGTCATCATAGTAGGGTTTTTCCCCTACAGGTACAGTAGGAGGTGGGTAGAGACCGCCTCAGCATCAGGCACAAGGACAACAGAGAGTCCCAGACACACCTGCTACTCAAGGATCAGCTCCAGGACCGAGTGGAGGTAGAGGTAGAGATGCTGGTACTAGTGATACCCGAGGAGCTCGAGGCCGAATTTTTGAGCTGAGGAGTGCTGAGGAGCCGCCAGCACCAGTTGCTACATGTACCATTCTATTACATGGTTTACCTGCTAGAGTTTTATTTGAAACGGGTGCTACGCATTCCTTTATTTCTGCTGCATGTGTTGAGCGTTTGAGTTTACCTACCATAGAGGGGACCCCCTTTACCATAGATTTACCTGATGGTAGTCGGGTCCGAGGTATCCATGAGGTACGTAGTTGTCCCCTTCGCTTAGGGACGCGTGTGCTGCTTGTTGACTTCTTAGTCATGCCATTGATGCATGAGAAGTCATTTTAGGTATAGATTGGATGTGTAGACACCGTGTGGTGTTAGATGTGGGTAAGAGAACTATTACAGTCTCTACCGACATAGGTCCAATAGAGGTCTTCCGGGGTTGGGACCTTGGGAAAACGGGATCTGTTATTAGTACCGTACGAGCAGCGAGGTTGATAGCACATGGATGTGATGCCTTCTGGTGTTATGCCATGAAGGAAGGAGATAGCCCAACTTTGGAGGACATACTAGTGGTCTGCGAGTTTACAGACGTATTTTTAGAGCCGTCGAGCTTACCGCCTCAGAGGAGCGTAGACTTTGACATCGATTTGGAGCCTGGCACGAGACCCATCTCGAAGGCCCCATATCGTATGACACCTGTTGAGATGTTAGAGTTGAAAAAGCAACTCGAGTAGTTGGCTGAGAAGGGCTTCATACGCTCTAGCACCATGGGGTGCACCTGTCCTCTTCGTGCGAAAGAAGGACGGATCGTTGAGATTATGTATAGACTACAAAGAGCTGAACAAGGTGACCATCAAGAACAGGTATCCATTGCCTCGTATTGATGATCTACTTGATCAGCTTCAAGGAGCGACATTTTTCTACCGGATCGACTTGCGTTCATGGTATCATCAGCTGAGGGTGAGAGACCAGGACGTGTACAGGACAACATTTTGTACCCGTTATGGACACTACGAGTTTGTAGTGATGCCATTTGGGCTGACAAATGCCCCAACAATGTTTTATGGAGTTGATGAATAGTATTTTCATCGACTTCCTGGATCAGTTTGTGGTAGTCTTTATTGATGACATTCTGGTATACTCTCGTAGCCAAGAGGAGCATGCTGGACATTTGAGGACAGTTTTGCAGATTTTGAGGGATAGAGAGTTGTATGCCAAGCTCTCTAACTGCGAGTTTTGGATGTCTGAGGTTGCTTTCCTTGGACATATCGTCTCTGCCGACGGGATTATGATTGACCCGGCAAAGATTGAGTCTGTTGCTGCATGGATGACACCGATGAACGTCAAGGAAGTGCTTAGCTTTCTTGGCCTAGCCGGTTATTACAGACGCTTTATGGAGGGATTTTCTGTGATTGCCCGCCCACTGACGAGTCTTCTGAGAAAGACTACCAGAATTGTATGGACCGATCAGTGTGCCTAGAGTTTTGAGGAGTTGAAGAGGCGTTTGGCTTCTGCTCCTGTTCTGGCACAACTAGAGGGTTCTGACGATTTTATGGTTTACAGTGATGCATCCAAGCTAGGCTTGGGATGCGTGTTGATGCAGAGAGGCAGAGTGATTGCATATGCGTCTCGACAGCTAAAGACGTATGAGGAGAACTACCCGACTCATGATCTAGAGTTGACAGCGGTAGTTCATTCTCTGAAGATCTGGAGACATTACTTGTATGGTGCTACATGTCAGATCTTCACAGACCATAAGAGTTTGAAGTACATTTTCACGCAGCGGGAATTGAATAACTGTCAGCGTCGATAGCTTGAGTTGATCAAGGACTTTGACCTTGAGATTTTGTATCATCCTGGCAAGGCGAATGTGGTAGCTGACGTCTTGAGTAGGAAGACGCCTCGAGAGAAGGCGATCGCCAGACTGACTGTACAACCTCTGCTTCAGAGGGATCTAGCCTGGCTCGAGATGGACATCCAGTTTCCTAATGAGGATGCCCAGTTGTTTGCTTTAGAGGTTCTACCTGGTCTGTTGGATGAGATCCAACAGAAGCAAGGGACCTGCCCGACCTTGACGAGGATTAGAGAGAGGATGTCTCGTGGAGAAGCACCCCAGTTCTCCATTGGAGCAGATGGAGTTATGAGGCATCATGACCGTATCTGTGTAACCGCTGATACAGAGTTGAGACATCGGATCTTATAGGAGGCTCACTGTACACCTTACTCAGTACATCCAGGTATGAGTAAGATGTACCATGATGTGAGACACTCATATTGGTGGGGAGGGTTGAAGCCCGACGTGGCCAGATTTGTGGCCCAGTGTGCGACCTGTCAGCAGGTCAAGATAGAGTATTTCAGGCCTAGAGTTGAGCTCCATCCACTGCTAGTACCGCAATGGAAGTAGGAGGACATCTCCATGTATTTTGTGACCGGATTGAGGACCAGTAGGAGCTTTGATGCTATTTGTGATTGTGGATAGACTGACGAAGACGGCACGTTTCATTCCCATCAAAGAGACATGGCCGGTGAGCAGATTGGCTGAGGAGTACACTAGACAGATATTGAGACTCCATAGGGTACCGAGGAAGATTGTCTCAGATCGAGATGGACGGTTTACTTTGAGATTCTGGCAGCAGATTCAGACTACTTTGGGGACGAGTCTACACTTCACCATTGCGTTTCACCCCCAGACAGATGCTTAGTCAAAGAGGACCATCCAGACCTTAGAGGACATGCTGCGAGCCTGTGTGTTGGATTAGGGACAAGGATGGTCTGATTACCTCCCACTCGTTGAGTTCTCATACAACAACAGCTAGCATGCATCTATTGGGATGGCTCCTTATGAGGCATTGTATGGACGTAGGTGTCGTACACCTTTATGCTGGAATGAGCCTAGAAGTATCAGTGGAATACTGGATAGAGTTGGGAGGGAAGCCTACAGATTAGTATTGCCTCCGAGGTTAGAGGGTATTCATCTTGTGTTTCACGCGTCTCAACTGAGGGAGTACATACCAGATCCGAGGCACATCGTGAGTTATGATGATCTGGTGGTTGAGCCGGACCACACTTTTGTAGAGCATCCTATTGCAGTTGATAACACGATTTATGAAGTTAGTTTAGGCATCCATTTAGATAGTTTTTCCCGCTATTGATGCATAGTTTAGCATTAGTTCGTGACGTTTACATTCAATACATGTATATTTGTCGAGATAGACGTCTACACGGACTTTTTCATGTTATGTAGGTATTTTGGGAGCTTTTGGAGCCTAATCGATACATCCGAGGATCGTTCCTCGTGATGACACGTATCCAAGCTCATTGGGAAGCAAGTTAGGAGCAAAGGAGAACACATAGGACCATGTTGGTGCATGCCTTGTACCAACTCATGGCTCAACGATCAAAAGAGGACTGAAACAACAGAATCACGGTCACTGGGACATCCACGGCCGTGGAATGAACCGTGATTCCCTCTGCACAGCTGGGACAGCTGTCCCACGATCTCCATAACCGACTCTTGCAAATGGTGAAGGCTATAAGTACTCTTGCAGGCTGATTCTAGGATACACACACACACCTCTACACCTGACCTCACACACATTCTCTCATTGGATATTAGATTGGAGCTACTCTTGGAGGAGGAGAAACACTCCCATTGGAGAAGAAGAGAAGAGCACACCATTCTTAGAGTTTCATAGTTTTTAGAGTGAAGTTTGTTGGAAATATTTTCTAGGGTTGTAAGAACGATTCGAACCTTTTTTTGAAGGGTTGTAAGTCTCTCTTTTAACATCTATTCAACTTGTTTTTCTTGTTCTATTTGCTTCATCTCTCTTTCATTTCATCCTCTTGATATGGACTCCATGATTGTATGCTTGATGATTTTGATTGTGAAGATGCATGTTGTTGGCTAAATAGATGTGATTCTAGGGTAAGGGAATGATGGTTATGACTTGGACTATGATAGGATAGACTTAAACGTACCTTTGATGATTTGTTTGCTCGAACCTAGCTTCTGTTGTAAATCACGGCCTTTTCTAGTAGGTTCCACGGCCGTGGAAGTGATGAACTGACCGTGTTTTTTTCTGTTTTGCTTGTATTGATAAATCTAAGTGTTAGGTTGTTATATTGTTGAAACCCTAGTGTTTGTTGAGCTAGATCTATCCTAGGGTGACCTAGTGTTAGCAACTAAGTGTGAGAAGAGACCTACCCGGTGATTCTTTCTCTTAGGCACCGAAGATGATGAACTCTAGGTAGTAGTGAGCCTCACTAGCCGCTATTGGATTGAGTGTGCTAGGATTTATGTTTAAGACTTGCCTACCCGAGACCTACCCGGTGAGGAGAGGTTAGATCCCTAGATAGCAATCCGGTTTGTGTAGAATTCCTAACCTTAGGTTCTTTGAGACTTACCTGGTGATGAGACCTTAGGAACAGACTAGTGGACCATGAGACCTACCCAGTGATTGATCCCAATCTAGAAACACTCACTCCCAACATACTATAGTTGATCCAAAGAATGACTGGATAGCTTGAGTCCTATGCCATAACCGGAATTTCTAAACCCTAGAATCCGCTTTTCTCTTTGATTGCCTATCTTGTGTTTGTGTTTGCTCATTTGTGTTATTTGCCTAGTTGTTTGTTAATCTTGGATGATTTGTGATCCTTGATTGATCACCACAAAACCAAACCAAAACATTGAGATTTTCATTTCTTTATTTCCATTCTCTTTTCTTAACCTAGGTCTACACTATCCTTAGTCACTATTGATTCAATTTCACCTTAGTCTTTGTGTTCGACCTCGGAATACTATCCTTACTACAAAACGACCCATACACTGTGGGTTCTCTAGGGGTTAGGAAAAATATATCGAGTTATAAATTTAAGACTTTTGCGTGTCAAAATCTTAGCATAACAAGTTTTTGGCGCCGTTGCCGGGGACTAGGTCTAGATTGAGTCAGTTTTCTGATTGTTTATAGTGTAGGTCTTTCTTGTTGCTTTTGATCTCGTTTGGTTTGTGTCTTTGATTTCTCAGGACATCTCTCACTCTTTAGGTGTATGCGAAGATCTCGTGGCAAGGATTTAGCTCCATTCGATCCCGAACCGGAGAAAACCCTTAAAGCTAGATCCAAGAGCATTAGAAAGGGAAAGGAGATGGCCGGAAGAGATCTCCAAGCTGAGTTAGATGAGGCTTTAGAGAAAATTAGATTGAGGGTTGAAGCTTTGGAGAATGAGAGGAGACTTGCCAATGAGAGGCAAAAAGCAATTAGGAGGGAGATTGAAAAGATTAGGCAAGCTCTTGTGCAAAGAGAGCCTAATCCTCGACAACCTCCACCTCCACCACAACCGCAGCCGGCGGTTAATATTCGGGTTGTGCCCATTGCTATTGAGGAACCACAAACGTTAGGGCAACGTATGGATCTGGCTCAAAGAGTGCACCGTCCGGGTGTGAACTTAGGAGATCCCGCAGCCCATAATTATGAGCTCCGCCCTCAAGTTCTACAAATGATCCGGCATAATCAATTTGGAGGGATGGAAGGAGAGTCCCCTCATCAACATTTGATGAACTACGAGATATTGATGGAGACTCTAAGGCCGCCTAGGTTGGAGAACAACAACCATAAGCTTAGGGCTTTATCCTTCTCACTTAAGGATAAAGCCTTGGCTTGGTACCAATCGATTCCACTAGGGCGTGTCAGTACTTGGGAGAAAATGACAACCGAGTTCTTGAATAAGTTCTTTCCACCTTCCAAGACAACCGAGCTAAGAGGGAAGATCAATGCCTTCGTGATGAAGGATAGAGAAAGCCTATTCAAGTCTTGGGAGAGGTTCAAAGACCTCCTCCTAGATTTTTGTTCACCCCTAGAGGTGTGTGCAAATAAGTTTTAAATTTATAAAACTAGAATCAAGCAGCGAACCCGCAGTGTACGGATCGATATAGTTAAGCAAGAATTCCAGAGTATCGAACACAGGGATTTGGGGAAAACGAACTCGATTGCAGATTATCAAGCAAGTAAATGTGAGAGTTTTGCAAATTATTGGGAAAACAACAATCCTAAAGATCCAGGTATCTAATTGTGGCGATCGATTCAAGATATACTAAATGATATAAAGACAGAGTTGAGATATGCAAAGGTATACTAATGTAAGGTAATCGTACGATGAAGTTCCAAAAACCTTATATAACTCACCTACAAGACACTCTCTATACAGGTTGTTGAGGCTCAATATAGAAGGGTTCTAGAGGCGAGAATTAGTGTCAAATACCCAAACTTATAATCCAAGGATCAAGACTAACTTAACCGATTGAGGTTGTTGAGGCTCACAATCGAGGTAGAGGTTGTTGAGGCTTCACTACCACCTAGAAAAGACAAGTCTAAACTAAGCTAAAGCAAATCTTTAACTTTAGATTAAAGTAAAAGCAGATTCGTAGACTTTAAGGGAAATCACGGTTAGTTCTTGAGGTTCCACGGCCGTGGACTCAAGAACAGACCGTAATTTAGGGCTGTCGGCGACAATTCTCTAACTCTCAAGGTCTAATCTATTTGCGATCTATCTATCATCATCTAAGCCACAACTATCAACCCTTCACCTTAGAATTGTTTAGAGCTTTTAGCCAATAACAGTCATATTGATATCAGTTCAAGAATTAAAAGATAAAAAGATGAAAACTTTCAAGAACTTTCAATAATCTTCAATTCAATCTCAAAGTCACAAAGAGAATAAGCAATGTCGAAAGATTCACAATAGAACAAATAATCGTAACCCTAGGAAAGAAAAGAAAACGGGATGTCAATCCGTTTTCCAAATCGAACCTAATCAAGAAGAGAGATCTTCTTGCAAAATCTTCCAAGAACTACGATCTTCCGCAAATCCGGAGATCTCAACAGCAATCTCCACCAAAAGTGCGAGATTAGAGGAATTCCAAAAACGAGCTTCGATCTCTTCAAAGAGATGTCAATTGCTTCCAAGCAAACTAAGCAAAATGTCTTCGTGTCTAAGCGGCGAAGAATGAGGGCAAACGGGTAGCGAAGGTCGTAAGCGAGGTGACGGAATCTTGCTTCGTCCGTCTTTTTATAGTGTAGGGCAAAATGTCGGCCCGGCCCAATCTTTAAAAGATCGTGGCTTCAAAGTGTGGCGAAAAGATTCGCCAAGATCACGGTCGTGGAAGTGTTCCACGACCGTAATTTAGGGCGTGGAAACAATTACGGTTTGCAACATATGTTCCACGGCCGTGTAATCCCCTGGAATGAACATGGATTTTTGACTCCAAATCCACGGCCGTAATTCTGAATGTGGTTTGTGATACGGCCGTATTTTAGGGCGTAATTTAGGGCAAGAACGTGATTCTTCCCTAAACTCGTGCATTCCTCAAACAAGACTCCAAATTGCTTCCAAAGAGTGTCCTCAATCTATGGACATATCAACTCAACTCTCCTTTGCTCGTTTCCGTTCGGAAATAGCTCCAAATCACCTATAATCAACATAGAACTAGTGTAGACATCCATATCGACAATATAGGTAATACTAGCTCTCATATGCACAAAGTTCAATCAAAGACTATCAATATGAATCAAATACGTTTAGAAAACGTGCCTAAAATATCACAATATTTCATGCTAACAAATAACCCCATACTTAACACTTGCTTGTCCCTAAGCAAGGTCTTTCAAAAAGCTTTAAACAAGAGTTAGGATGAAATATGTGTACCTTCTTTCGGATGAATGTGACTTCTAAAGAATAGATCATTCTCAAACCTTGCTTCAATCGTTTTTCAAACTTTCACACACTTAATCAAAGAGTAAAAAGCAAAGAAAATTCATGAACCAACTTAACTTCTAAACAGGCATTATAACCTTCAAACATTAACAAAATCAATCTCAAGAAACTTCAATTTAGATCACCAAGTCATATAACATTCTTTTGATCTTAAGGACTTCCAAAGAAAAGGTCTAGAATATGGGAGGAAAGGGAAAACTTTAAGGGGAAGTGGTGCATAAATCCGGGAAAGTGGACAACTACCTTCTTCTTCTTATGCGGTTCCCGCAACACTTCAACTTAGAGCTTCGCTCTCTTCTTTTTCGACTTTACTTTTGGAGTTATGGATAGAGGTGCACAAAAACCGAAGCCTAGGAGATCGGCGTTTCTCAATTTTTCAAGAGATGCCTCAAACCCTTAGCGCACATACCATAATCCGCTAGGAATATCGCTCAATCCGACTTTGGCAAGACACAAACACCCGGCTATGTGAATGGTGCCGAGTTACTCATCGTCATGATTGACTTCCCCAAACCTACAATTTTTTTCTATTCATTTGATTGCAAATAATTGCTCTCATGGCCCTCCCACATCAAACATGCCTTTTTCTCATTCACTTCTCCAAATTCCCGGATAGGTAAGGGAGGCTAATATTTCAATGAGGAGCTAGATGATCAAAGAAAGAAGAAAGAAAGTATCGAATTGCCTTAATCATTTCAACAAGAAGTATATGAACTTATGATGTGATTTCAACTTCAATTTTCTAGCATGATTTAGGTAACATCTTCACATTATAAAACTTGCAAAAGAGGTAAAATTCATTCATTCAAGTTCTTTTCAATTCACAATCCTTTTAAGCATGCAATTGTCATCAAACTCAATTCACAAGTAGTGATTATCATGGAAATCATCTCAATTCATTAGAAGCACAAAATTTTTCAAAATTTTTTAATTTTTATGGTTTTTTTACAAGTTCTTTTTTTATGCAATGCAATAAGGAAACGTGTAACACATAATGAAGATGCAACGATAGTCTCAAATGAAGCAAACATAGAGAGTAGAGTTATTACAAACATTTAGTACATCCCACCCCATACTTAGGACGAACATTGTCCCTAATGTTCAAAAGAAAGAACGAAAGAAAGAAAAGAAAAAAGAAACTCACAAATGGTGGCGGGAATGTCTAAAACAACGATCATGCATCAATCACTGCGGCGCCGGCGGGGGTGGGAATGGAGAGAAACTCGGATCATAGAACCGCCCAAACTGCTGGCGGTAGACGTCCCTCATCATGTGGTCAAGGTCGTCCAAGCGTCCATCTCTAGCATCCGCCCGGATCTCTAGCGCTCCGACTCTCTCCGAAAGTCCGGTAGCCCAATCCGGCATCTGCTCGTACCATCCCGGGGCGTGACTGTACCATGATGGAGCATCGGATGGTGCTGGTGCTGGTGGCGGTCGTGGTGCTGCTGGCTGCGCCGTGGACCAAGGAGGGGGGGTGTCGTACCAAGTGGGAGGTGTAGTCATCCACGTGGGCCTCTCACTCATGCTGGCGCGGCGAGATGACGAGCCTGAAGCTCTAGCTGGACGTGGAGAGCGCCTAGGTACATCCGGGGCCGCCTCCGGCTGATCCGGAAACGTGCCGAACTCCTGCTCCGCTCCTCCACCACTCTCGTACTGATCTCCCATGTCCTCCTCATCCACAACCGGTGGTGGAACGTAAGGTGGAGCCACTAGCCTGTTCGCATGCATCGCAGCGAACGTCTCCTTCCAATTGTGGCGTCCCGCCACAATGGAATACTCCGGCAGCCACTCAATCCCTCTACCCGTCCTAGTCTCCCAAGGCATGCCCGCATAAGGCGGACCTCCATGTGTGGGGAAGATGAGTCCCCTAACCATAAAAGCATGTAGCCCTAAGGGAACCGCCGGTATACGGGTGCAAGCAGAAAAATCAACACCGAACGTCCTAGCAATGTGGGTCACTATCCCACCATATCCAATGTTCCCCTTCTTCTTGTTCTTCAGTTTACTCATCGTAGCCGCCAAAAGAGTGGCACAATCTGCACGGCGACCGTAAAGCATACAATAGAGCAAGAATAGCTCATCCGTCTTGATCTTTTGGGGCATCTCCGTCCTAGGAAAGAGACACTCCGAAAGAACACGGTGAGCTATCTTCAAGGCTAGATGGTACATCAATCTAGCCTTGGTATCGGCGGGTTGCCAACGGTCCTCGTCGGCGTAAATCATGGCTACTTCCTCCCAAAAATCCTTGGGGTAAACTCCGCTCGGAAATCGACCGTTATAGGTCTCATGGAACCCGAAAATGGTCCCAAACTCGACAATGCTCAAATGATAGTCTCGTTCCATGAGACGGAAGGAGACGGTCCTATCTACGTGGCTGTGCTCGAAGGACGTCACAACCTCCCGGGTAATCTCCTCGTAGGCGTCTTCACGAATGTTCGTGAAGACAAGCAACCCGGCTCTATCCAAGAGCCATGTAAGATCATCTACTATGTTGAGAGGATGTAGATCCTCCAACAACAAGTACCTAGGACCTATCACTGTCCTCTTCGTGATCCTCTCAAATGCATCAAGGTGGTTCTCATGTATGGTAGGGATGCTAGGGTGAGGGGGTGAAGATGGAGGTGAAGGTGAGGATGGTAGTGAGGGAGATGAGGGTGGTGGTGCCCTAGAGGTGGAGGGATTGCCCTTTCTTTTCTTGTTTTGCTCTCCCTTTTTCTCTTTTATCCTTCCCGACATTCTCCTCACAAAGTCCATTTTTCAGAAAAATTACGGTCTGTTCTTGGGAAATTACGGCCGTGGTTTACCCAGAGACCGTGGTTCGTCTCAGAAACTCGTGAATCTCAGCAAATTCACCAATAATCACCACAACAAGCAGTCCTAATCTAATTCCTTCCGGTTTTTATCAGTTCTTCCTAAAAAACTATAGCAAAAACGAACCCAATCCGCGAAAATCAAGAAGAAAGAAATAACCTCTTTTTCGGATTGAAAAATCCAAAATGCGTGTTTGTTGATCGATTTCCACTCGATTCGTTGCTTGGATTCTGTTCGTGGTTGGATTTGCTGCAGTTTAGGACGAAGAATCGTTGAAAACGATTAGAAAACGAGGAATTGAGAGAGGTGGAGGGTTTTCGGTTTCTAGGTCGTGGAAATGGGGAAAATTTTGGTTAAGTTTGTGAAGAATGTGGGTTTTATAGTGGCCGGCAAAATTTCCAAAAATTACGGTCTGTCGGGGTGTTCCACGGCTGTGGAAGTGTACGGACCCGTGGTTTTGGTGATTTTTCAAAGGCTTTTGAGAATTACGGCCACTGTAGCTATGACGACCGTAATTTAGACCGTGGAACCTTCTGTAAAGCTTCAAAGTCCGAATTTCGTCACTTTTCTTCGACATTATCTTCCCTTTTTCCTTTTCCATCGATCCTACAACCAAAAACACGAACATACCGGAAGAAATCGAGGCAAAGTAAAGCAAAAACGTCTACTCTAAACTAGTCTATGAATTGAAGACAAAAATAAAAATGCAATACCTTGGGTTGCCTCCCAAGAAGCGCTTTGTTTAAGGTCCGTAGCTAGACCATTCTCGCACTTATTCGAGTGCGGTAGGCGCAAACTCCTCAGCTTGGAGTTCCGGCGTGTACTTCTTGAGTCGTTGGCCGTTCACCTTAAAACTTCCGCTAGCTTCACCCCATACTTCAACTGCACCATGGGGGAAAATGCGCTTAATTAGAAAAGGTCCGGTCCAACGGGATTTAAGCTTACCTGGAAAGAGGCGAAGTCTTGAATTGAAGAGGAGAACTTGATCTCCTTCTTTGAAGTCCTTTGGAATGATATGCTTATCATGCCAATGCTTTGCCCTTTCCTTGTAGATCTTAGCATTCTCATAGGCGTTCAAGCGAAGTTCATCCAGCTTGTTGATGTCTAGGAGACGCTTCTCTCCCGCTTCTTTCATGCCGAAATTCAGCCACTTGATAGCCCAAAACGCTTTGTGCTCCAGCTCTACCGGCAAATGACAAGACTTCCCATACACAAGGTTGTATGGTGTGGTTCTTATGGGAGTCTTGTATGCAGTCCGGTACGCCCATAATGCATCATCTAGCTTCAAGGACCAATCCTTCCTAGTCCTTGAAACCGTCTTCTCTAGAATTCCCTTGATCTCCCTATTTGAGATCTCAACTTGTCCACTCGTTTGTGGATGGTAAGGGGTGGCGATCTTGTGAGTAACCCCATACTTAGCTAGAAGAGCTTCAAAGCGACGGGCTATGAAGTGAGAACCTCCATCACTAATGATTGTCCTTGGCGTTCCAAATCGCGGAAAGATGGTCTTGTTGAAGAACTTAACCACCACCATGGCATCATTTGTGGGAGAGGCAATTGCTTCCACCCATCTAGAAACGTAGTCCACCGCCAATAGTATGTATTGGTTTCCACAAGAAGATGGGAATGGTCCCATGAAATCGACTCCCCAAACGTCGAAAATCTCCACCTCTTGGATGTTGTTGAGGGGCATCTCGTTCCTTCTAGAAATATTGCCTGTTCTTTGACAAGCATCGCAGCAAGAAACAAAGGATTGCACATCTCTAAATAAAGTAGGCCAATAGAATCCAGATTGCAATACCTTTGCGCTAGTCTTGTTCGAACTAGCGTGTCCTCCACAAGGTAGTGAATGACAATGGCGGATGACACTTTGCATCTCATCTTCCGGCACACATCGCCGAATGATGCCATCCGGACCTCTCTTGAAGAGGAGAGGCTCATTCCAATAGTATTCCCGGACGTCCTTAAAGAACTTCTTCCTTTGTGCGTAGGATAGTCCGGGCGGTATCTCCTGGCAAACCAAATAGTTAACAAAGTCAGCAAACCATGGTTCGTTACCTTTGGAGATCTCGTTGATGCACTCCTCTATGATGTGTAGATGTTCGTCTGGAAAGGAGTCATCAATGGGTAGATGGTCGTCCTCTAGATGTGTGAGGCGACTCAAATGATCCGCAACAGAATTTTCTGAACCTTTCTTGTCGCGGATCTCAAGATCGAATTCTTGTAGGAGAAGAATCCATCTAATTAGCCTTGGCTTCGCGTCTTTCTTTGCAAGGAGGTACCGGATCGCAGCATGATCCGTGTAGACAATCACCTTTGCACCTACAAGATAAGAGCGAAACTTGTCAATAGCGTAGACAATGGCTAGAAACTCTTTTTCTGTAGTGGCGTAGTTGAGCTGAGCTTCGTCTAGCGTCTTGCTAGCGTAGTATATGGCATGGGTTCGCCCTTCCTTTCGTTGCCCAAGAACAGCTCCAATAGCTACGTCACTAGCATCGCACATAATCTCGAAGGGGAGAGTCCAATCCGGGGGTTAGATAATAGGTGCTGAAATTAGAGCTTGCCGAATGATGTTGAACGCATCTAAACATTCCTGCGAAAACTCAAAAACCGCATCCTTCATCAATAGATTAGTGAGAGGTTTTGATATCTTAGAAAAATCTTTAATGAAACGTCTATAAAATCCAGCATGTCCTAGGAAACTTCTTATCCCTTTCACCGAAATTGGGGGAGGAAGTTTCTCTATGGTCTCTATCTTAGCTTTGTCTACCTCTATCCCTCTACTAGAGACTAAGTGACCTAATACGATTCCTTCCTTAACCATGAATTGACACTTCTCCCAATTAAGAACTAGGTTAGTGTCTTCACAACGTTGTAAAACAAGAGAAAGGTTAGAAAGACAATCGTTAAAAGAGGAACCGTATACGGAGAAGTCGTCCATGAAGACTTCCATAATTTCCTCTACGTACTCGGAGAATATGGCCATCATGCACCGTTGAAAGGTGGTTGGGGCGTTGCAAAGCCCGAACGGCATTCTCCTATAAGCGAACGTACCCCAAGGGCACGTGAACGTGGTCTTCTCCTGATCGTCTGGGTGTATCGGAATCTGAAAGAAACCACTATAACCGTCAAGGTAGCAAAAATGTGAATGTTGTGCTAACCTTTCAAGCATTTGATCGATGAATGGCAATGGAAAGTGGTCCTTCCGCGTCGCGTTGTTGAGCTTGCGGTAGTCTATACACATTCGCCATCTAGTCACGGTTCGGGTAGGAATGAGTTCGTTGTTCTTGTTGGTGATGACCGTCATTCCTCCCTTCTTCGGAACTACTTGAACTGGACTCACCCATTTGCTATCGGAGATAGGATAGATGATACCTGCATCAAGAAGTTTAAGGATTTCCTTCTTGACAACCTCCTTCATGGTCGGATTCAACCGCCTTTGAGGTTGTCTTGAAGTTCTAAAATCTTCCTCCATTAGTATCTTATGCATACATAGGGAGGGTTTAATTCCTACTAAGTCCTCGATAGTGTAACCTATGGCTTTTCTATGTTTCCTAAGGACTGTCATGAGTTGTTCATGTTCATCTATGCTTAGTTCGGAACTAATAATGACCGGAAAGGTAGAATTAGATCCAAGAAAAGCGTACCTTAGATGAGTAGGAAGTGGTTTGAGATCCATCACTTTCGGAGCTTCCAATGGTCCTTGAGGAGCATCCGACGTTTCCTTAGAAGTTTCTAAGGTTGTGGAGTGGTTTGGAGAAGAATCAGAAGAAGTTGAAGATGTAAGCCGATCACCCTCTTCCACGGTCAGAATTACGGCCTCTCCATGTATTCCACGGCCGTGTAATCCTCTGGAATGGAGGTCGATTTTGGTTGTGAAATCCACGGTCGTGGAATACAGGGTATGACCGTGGATTCTTACATTCTCAGCCTCATCGTGGAGTTTTTCAAATTCCACTTCATGCATCTCTTCTTGTGCTTCTAAGGCTTCAATTTCCTCTTTGCACTCTTCTTCTTCCCCTACATTGGTTAGGCTCATAGTGATAACTTTTTATAAAGGATCGTTGAAGAGAATCGCACTTACCTCCTCCCTAGACAAACCTTCTTCATCTTGGATATCGTAAATATCCTCATCGAAGATTGGCTCCTTTACTAGAGTGGAAAGAACGAACTCTACTTTCTCTTCTCCAATATCAAAAGCGAGTCTCCCATTCTTGCAATCAACCATGCAGCCGGAAGTTGCAAGAAACGGTCTTCCGAGTATGATCGGGACCGGACTATCTGCAGGAATGTCAAGCACGACGAAATCAATAGGGACAAAAAATTTACCTAGCTTGACCGGGACGTCTTCTACAATACCGACGGGGCGAGTGATGGATCGATCCGCCATGTATAACGTCATCTTGACCGGTTTAGGATTGCCTAAACCGATCTTCCTACACAATGCAAGCGGTATGATGCTCACACTTGCTCCCAAGTCACATAAAGCGTCATATGTGACTTCTCCCACTCCAATGGGAATGCAAAATGACCCCGGATCTTTCAGCTTTGGGGGCATTTTCTCCTTCATAGTCTTGATGAGATCCGAAGAATCCGAACTCATCTTGACCTCACCGAAATCTTCTAGCTTCCTCTTGTTAGAGAGGAGCTCCTTCAAGAACTTGCCATAAGCCGGCATACCTACAATAGCATCAATGAAAGGTATATTAATATGCAGCTTGCTCATGAGTTCTATGAACTTACCGAATTGTTTATCTAGGCGCGCTCGCGCTCTAGATTGAGGAAATGGTAGGGGAGGTTTGTAAGCTGGAGGAGGAACATAGATATCTTCCTTCTCCTTCCCCTTTCCTTTGTCCTTCTCTACGGGGACTTCAACGAACGTAGGCTGCGGATCGGTGGTGGTCACTCCGCTCCTAGTTGTAATCGCCATTACCCTTCCCTTAGGGTTGTCCTCCGTCTTTCCTGGAAGTTTCCCTTGATTTCTAGGGACTTCCTCCGCGTGGTTGAACAATTGGTTTTCCAAAACTTTTTGAGCTTTGTCAACCTTAGAGACTTGATCATCAACCTTGATGAGGCGGTTCTCCAACCCTTGAAGCTTTCCCAAGATTGTCTCCAACATGGGATCGGACTTCTCCTTTCCCGCATTGTTTCCTCCAATTGATGATTGCCCCTGGCTTTTCAAAGGAGTAGAGGAAGAGGAGGGTGGAGTTAGTGAATTAGAATTGGAAGAATAGGAGTTACCGGAATTTTGTTGATTGGAGCGCCAATTGTTGTTGTTTGAACTTCGATTGTTGTTCCAATTGTTGTTGTTCCGGTTGTTGTTGTTTCCATTCTAGTTGTTATTCCGGTTATTGTTCCGGTTATTGTTGTTGCGGTTGGAGTTATCACCGCCATTGTTGTTGCCCAAATAGCCAACATCCTTCTCTTGTTGCTTTGGGAAGTTGGTCTTGATAGTCTCCTTCAACTCTTTGATCTCATTGTTGAGGGAGAAAATCTGATTTTGAGCTTCATGTGTGAGCTTCGCTCCTTGCTCCACACGATTTCCCTCCGCCTTCCGGTGGGAATACTTCTCTATGACTCTTGCTTGCTTCTCAATGAAGTCCCAAGCGTCATCTTCTCTCATGTCCATGAACGTTCCGCATGAGAGGGATTGGAGGTTGAATTGCGTTCCCGCATCCAGCCTTTTGTAGTAGATTTCCAACAAGGCAAGTTTGGATATGCCATGATGAGGGCAATCCAAGAGTAAATCCTGAAACCTTTCCCAAGATTGAAACAAACTTTCGTTAGGTCTCATGGAAAAAGCATTAATCTTACCTCTAAGTTCCGTCGTTTTGGATGGCGGAAAGAATTTGGTGAGAAACTCCGCGGAAAGGTCTTCCCACGTGTCTAGTTTCCCATTGGGAAGAGCTTGATACCATGACAACGCTTTCCCTTTCAAAGAGAAAAAGAAAGGTTTGAGCTTTTAGCTATTGGTAGTAGCGTTCTTCGGTCTCATTGTCTCCATCATACACTCAAAGTTTTGCAAGTGTTGGTGTGGAGATTCAGCACTTGTACCGCCAAATTGGCTTTGGCGAACAAGAGTGATAACTTGAGGGTTAAAGCTGAACCCTTGCACATCTTCAGCATCAAATTTCACACCCAAGCGGCGTGGTTGTTGTGTTGGATCCATCCGCTAGCCAAGAGTTCTTGGCTCATTATTCACACGTTCGACTCTCACATTCCTAGGTGGAATGCGGCGATTAGTAGCTCCTTGTGGATGGAAAGGATTCATATTGATCGTGGGATCAATCTCTTCTAACGGCGGCATGGAAGAGTCACTATCATCAGCGGATGAGTGGCTTTTTCTTCTAGACCTTGATCTCCTTTTTGAGGACTTCTTGCCTACCTTATTCTCAAGGTCGCTCATCTTTATCCTCATTTGGACGATCATGTCTTGTAGACCGTTAACTTGAGATTGATGACGATCCATCTCATCTTGGCGGAGAGTTTCATTCCATCGGAGTTGAGATTCCTTCTCCGCCAACTCCGTTTGAAGATCACGTTCGTGTTCTTCGGCCATCTTCTTTTCCTTGCGCTTTTGCCTCAAGGTTTTCTCTAGCTCTTGGTCAAGAGGTAAGAGATCTTCGGTATTCCTAGACCTGCGCATGCACTCAAAGAGATATCAAATAACGAGAGCAAGCTCCCAAGCTTGACAACCGGCTACCGGATTCGGTCTAGACCAAATCCCCGGCAACGGCGCCAAAAACTTGTTCGCCCCTAGAGGTGTGTGCAAATAAGTTTTAAATTTATAAAACTAGAATCAAGCAGCGAACCCGCAGTGTACGGATCGATATAGTTAAGCAAGAATTCCAGAGTATCGAACACAGGGATTTGGGAAAAACGAACTCGATTGCAGATTATCAAGCAAGTAAATGTGAGAGTTTTGCAAATTATTGGGAAAACAACAATCCTAAAGATCCAGGTATCTAATTGTGGCGATCGATTCAAGATATACTAAATGATATAAAGACAGAGTTGAGATATGCAAAGGTATACTAATGTAAGGTAATCGTACGATGAAGTTCCAAAAACCTTATATAACTCACCTACAAGACACTCTCTATACAGGTTGTTGAGGCTCAATATAGAAGGGTTCTAGAGGCGAGAATTAGTGTCAAATACCCAAACTTATAATCCAAGGATCAAGACTAACTTAACCGATTGAGGTTGTTGAGGCTCACAATCGAGGTAGAGGTTGTTGAGGCTTCACTACCACCTAGAAAAGACAAGTCTAAACTAAGCTAAAGCAAATCTTTAACTTTAGATTAAAGTAAAAGCAGATTCGTAGACTTTAAGGGAAATCACGGTTAGTTCTTGAGGTTCCACGGCCGTGGACTCAAGAACAGACCGTAATTTAGGGCTGTCGGCGACAATTCTCTAACTCTCAGGGTCTAATCTATTTGCGATCTATCTATCATCATCTAAGCCACAACTATCAACCCTTCACCTTAGAATTGTTTAGAGCTTTTAGCCAATAACAGTCATATTGATATCAGTTCAAGAATTAAAAGATAAAAAGATGAAAACTTTCAAGAACTTTCAATAATCTTCAATTCAATCTCAAAGTCACAAAGAGAATAAGAAATGTCGAAAGATTCACAATAGAACAAATAATCGTAACCCTAGGAAAGAAAAGAAAACGGGATGTCAATCCGTTTTCCAAATCGAACCTAATCAAGAAGAGAGATCTTCTTGCAAAATCTTCCAAGAACTACGATCTTCCGCAAATCCGGAGATCTCAACAGCAATCTCCACCAAAAGTGCGAGATTAGAGGAATTCCAAGCAAACTAAGCAAAATGTCTTCGTGTCTAAGCGGCGAAGAATGAGGGCAAACGGGTAGCGAAGGTCGTAAGCGAGGTGACGGAATCTTGCTTCGTCCGTCTTTTTATAGTGTAGGGCAAAATGTCGGCCCGGCCCAATCTTTAAAAGATCGTGGCTTCAAAGTGTGGCGAAAAGATTCGCCAAGATCACGGTCGTGGAAGTGTTCCACGACCGTAATTTAGGGCGTGGAAACAATTACGGTTTGCAACATATGTTCCACGGCCGTGTAATCCCCTGGAATGAACATGGATTTCTGACTCCAAATCCACGGCCGTAATTCTGAACGTGGTTTGTGATACGGCCGTATTTTAGGGCGTAATTTAGGGCAAGAACGTGATTCTTCCCTAAACTCGTGCATTCCTCAAACTAAGACTCCAAATTGCTTCCAAAGAGTGTCCTCAATCTATGGACATATCAACTCAACTCTCCTTTGCTCGTTTCCGTTCGGAAATAGCTCCAAATCACCTATAATCAACATAGAACTAGTGTAGACATCCATATCGACAATATAGGTAATACTAGCTCTCATATGCACAAAGTTCAATCAAAGACTATCAATATGAATCAAATACGTTTAGAAAACGTGCCTAAAATATCACAATATTTCATGCTAACAATTGTCCACACCATGGTATATCGAAAATAGAGCTTTTGGAGATCTACTTCAAGGGACTTGATGAAGATAGCCAATTCAAGCTTCAATCTCTTTCCGGTGGGACTTTCATGGAAAAGAATGTGGATGAAGCTTGGGAGTTTATAGAGAAACAAGCTTTGGTGATTGAAAAGTACTCACAGAGGAAGAGTGATGGGAGGAAAGCGGGAGCATATGAGGTGAGTGAAGTCACCATGAGAAATTTCAAGCTTGATGTAATCAACAACGAGCTTAAGTCTTTGAGGGAGTTGTGTGCTACAACTTTGAAGAGTCAAGCAAGCCCTCAAGTGCAAGTGCAAGCAAACTTGTCTTCCAAGGAGGAAGATGTGAACTACATGGGAAGGGGAAACTACAACAACTATCAAGGCCCAAGGAACTTCAACAACAACCAGCAATTCAACAATTACTGGCCTAACCTCAACCATCCCGGGTTTTCATATTCTAACCCGGATGGAGCCTTGAACCCTCCCGCTTCCACAAGCGTAGCTCCACCGCCTAAGGCTTCACAAGAGCCTCCACCCGGATTTACTCAACCTCCAAAGGATAGAACCAAGATGATGTTTGAGCAATTGCTTGGAAGGTTGAGCGGTCTTGAGAGCACGGTGACTTCCATTTCTAAAGATCAAAAGGTGTTGGAAGCACAAGTGTTCCAAAAGGCGGGGGGAGCTCATAAAGATCCGGAAAAGCTTCCCGGAATAACCGAAGATAACTCAAGAGGCCAAGTGTTGGCCATCACAACAAGGAGTGGGCTGAGCATGAAGGGTCCCTTACCCAAGGAGAATGCTAAGGGAAAGCAAGTAGTGGTAGAGGAAGAGCCATTGCAAGAAGATGGAGGCAAGAGCAAGGATGATGAGCCAACATATGTGGCACCACCTCCATACAAGCCACCACTACCATTTCCACAATCACGAGCTAGAGCTCGTTTGGACAAACACTTCGGTAAATTCCTTGAACTTATGTCTAAATTGCATATTAACATTCCGTTCATGGATACTATTCTAGGTATGCTGGTATATGGCAAGTTTTTGAAGAAAATACTCTCCAACAAAAGGAAGTTGGAGGAGTATGGAGAAGTGAGGATGACAAAGAGGTCCTCGGAGTTGATCCAAACCATGAAGGAGGAGATGCCTCCTAAGCTGAGAGATCTGGGATCTTTTTGTGTGCCAATTGGGGTTGGAAAAGTGAAGTATGAAGCCCTTTGTGATCTTGGGGCAAGTGTAAGCATCATCCCGCTTGCACTTTACAACAAGGTTGGGCTAGGAGAGCCAAAGCCGGTCAAGATGACCCTTTACATGGCGGACCGTTCAATAACTCGCCCGGTTGGAATCTTGGAGGACATACCGGTGCAACTTGGGAAGTTCTATGTGCCCATAGACTTTGTTGTTTTTGACATCCCGGCGGACTATCCGGTTCCTATCATCTTAGGGAGACCTTTCTTGGCCACATCCGGATGTTTGGTGGATTGCAAAAATGGAATTCTCTCTTTCAACATTGGAGAAGAGAATATCAAGTTCAAATTATCCACAATGATGAAGGGGCCAACCTTGGTGAAGATGTGTTCAACATTGTCGAGCAAGAGAAGTGTAGAGAAGTTGTGAGCTCGATATTGATCAAGGACCCCTTGGATAAGATTCTTAGCTTAAGTTTGATGGAGGAAGGAGTTGAAGATGATTGTAATGAAGAAATTAAGGCCTTAGATGCATTGGAAAAGGAGGCAAGAGCTGAATTTAAAGTACACGAAAGTGTGCTGAAGAGCTGTAGGAATCACGGTCTGGCACAGAGGAACACGGCCGTGGTTTGTCCCGTGGAACTCTTTGGAGTGCTCCACGATGCTAGCTTCTCAGATTCCATGCCCGGGGTTTTTCCAAAGGCCGTGATTCAGACCGTGATTTTGCCAAAAAATGCCTTAGTGGTTGATCAAGCTTCAAGGAGCCTTGAGGAGTCTTCCATGGATTTGGAATCATCTCAACCTACATTATATGGAGCGTCTCCAATCGATAAAGCTCCTCCTAAACTTGAACTTAAACCCCTCCCTTCTCATCTTAAGTATGCTTTTCTTGGTGAAGATTCTACTTATCCGGTGATTGTTAATGCATGCTTGAATGATGATGAGTTGAATAGATTATTGCATGAATTGAGATTGCATAGGAAGGCTATTGGCTATACCATTGATGATTTAGTTGGCATTAAACCTTCTTTGTGCATGCATAAGATCTTAATGAAAGATAATCACAAACCTTCAATTGAACCTCAAAGAAGACTAAACCCCATCATGAAAGAAGTAGTAAAGAAAGAGATTCTTAAATTGCTAGATGCGGGAATCATTTTCCCGATTTCGGATAGTAAGTGGGTTAGTCTCGTGCATGTGGTTCCTAAGAAAGGTGGGATGACCGTAGTGACCAATGAGAATAATGAATTAATCCCAACTAGAACGGTTACGGGATGGAGGATGTGTATAGACTATAGGAAACTAAATGTGGCCTCTAGGAAAGATCACTTCCCTCTTCCTTTCATTGACTAAATGCTAGAAAGATTAGCTTAACATTCCCATTTTTGTTACTTAGATGGCTATAGTGGATTCTTCTAAATCCCCATCCACCCGGATGACCAAGAGAAAACTACATTCACATGTCCTTGGGGTACGTTTGCATATAGGAGAATGTCATTTGGGTTGTGTAATGCACCCGCCACCTTTCAAAGGTGTATAATGGCTATCTTTTCTAAATATATTGAAAACATCATGGAAGTGTTTATGAATGATTTTTCTGTTTATGGATCTTCATTTGATGATTGTTTAGCTAACTTGGCTTTGGTGCTTAAGAGATGTAAGGAGACAAATCTTGTCTTGAATTGGGAAAAATGCCACTTCATGGTAAGTGAAGGCATTGTGTTGGGACACTTGGTATCCAACCGTTGCATTGAGGTTGATATGGCTAAGATAGAGACGATAGAGAAGTTACCACCACCTACCTCGGTGAAGGGGGTAAGGAGCTTCTTAGGGCATGCCGGTATCTACCGGAGGTTTATTAAAGATTTCTAAGCCTCTTACTAACCTACTAATGAAAGATGTTGAGTTTGTTTTCTCCAAGGATTGCCTTGAGGCTTTTTGTAGGTTGAAGAACGCTTTGATCTCCGTACCTATCATGCAACCTCCGGATTGGAGTTTACCGTTTGAGATCATGTGCGACGCGAGTGATGTAGCCGTTGGGGCCGTTTTGGGACAAAGGAAAGATGGGCTTACACATGCCATCTATTATGCTAGCAACACGCTAGATGATTCCCAACTTAATTATGCTACCACCGAGAAGGAGTTGCTAGCGGTTGTGTATGCATTTGAGAAGTTATGCTCGTATCTTGTTGGGACAAAGGTCATTGTGTATACGGATCATGCTGTGATCCGTTATCTCCTTACAAAGAAGGATGCCAAGCCTCGTTTGATTCGGTGGATCCTTCTTCTTCAAGAGTTTGATTTGGAGATCCGGGATAAGAAAGGGTCCGAAAATTCTGTGGCGGACCACCTTAGTAGACTCCTACCGTTGGAGATTGAGAGAGATGACATTCCGATTGATGACTCATTCCGGGATGAGCAATTGCATATGGTGGAGGAGTGCTTGCTTCAAGTGTCAAGGAGTGAGCCATGGTATGCCGACATAGTGAACTATCTCGTTTGTGAAGAGGTTCCACCCGGTTTGTCTTATGCCCAAAGAAAGAAATTCTTCAAGGATGTGAGGCATTACTATTGGAGTGAATCGCTTTTGTTTAAGAGAGGCCCGGATGGGGTCTTTAGAAGATGCATACCGGAGGATGAGGTGTAGAGTGTGATCCACCATTGTCATCCCTTGCCATGTGGAGGGCATGCTAGCTCACACAAGACATGTGCAAAGGTGTTGCAATCCGGGTTCTATTGGCCGAGTTTGTTCAAGGACGTGTGATACGCCCCCGGGTGGCGATGTCATCCATGTTCCGGCTAGAAGGACCCGCACATTTTGGAAGACATTTATTATTATTCGGCTATTTAATAATAAGTCTTTTTGTATTCGGAACTTTAATTCCGGAACTTAATTCCGTGAATTAAATTCCGACCTTTCATATTTTAGGCTTTTCATATTCGGAACTTAATTCCGACTTTTAATTCCGTCATTTATGTTAAGACTCTTTGTATGGCCTCTGATACGCCCCCGGATGGCGATGCCATCCGTGTTCCGGCTAGAAGGACCCGCACATTTTGGAAGACATTTATTATTATTCGGCTATTTAATAATAAGTCTTTTTGTATTCGGAACTTTAATTCCGGAACTTAATTCCGTGAATTAAATTCCGACCTTTCATATTTTAGGCTTTTTATATTCGGAACTTAATTCCGACTTTAATTCCGTCATTTATGTTAAGACTCTTTGTATGGCCTCCATCCACTATATAAGGATGGCTTGACTCATTTGTAAAATGATGTCTAAGTTGAATACTAAGTATTGAGAAGGAAAACCCTCTTACTTAGTTTAGGCATCACCTTCTTCTCCCACCCTCTTAGAGTTCTTGCTTGGATCTAGTCTTTGATCCAAGCCTCCACATTCGAGGATCCTTTTGAAGGATCAAACAAACGCTTCCGCCACCCAAATTCTAAGTTTGATCCGATTCAAACAATCAAGAAGGAGTAGTTGAAGTTTCTCCTCGATCTAGATCGCCCCCTTTTTCTATCATTGGTATCAGAGCTCGGGATCGAGGTCAAGTTCTTTACTTGCGTTCTTGATTGTTCTTCATCAAAATTTTTTTTTCTTCAGTGTTCTTGAAGATCTTCAAGTGTTCTTCGAAGATCTTCCACCGTTCTTCGAAGATCTTCAACCGTTCTTCAGTGTTCTTTGAAGATCTTCAAGTGTTCTTCATCGTTCATCATGTTCTATGACGATTCTGATTCTTATGATGAGGATGATGAATGGTTACCTCCTCCATATCCACTGAAGGCCAAGCAAACCACCCGGAGGTACCAACGGAGAGAATACTTTAAGGAGGAGGTGTGGTTGCCTCCTCCGGACCCACCAAGGTCCCACCGACGCCGTCCTAATCTCAAAGAGGAGTGGTTGCCTCCAGCAAATACACCAAGGCCTAAAGAGAGCATCCATGGGTATCCACATGAACACCTTGAACGTGTTGCCGTCTTAGCCAAAGAGAATGTCGCTCTAAAGCATGAGATAGAAGCTTTGAAGGCACAAATGGTTTCTCTCATGACGGCCGCCCAACAAGAACAACCGTGGTGTGATGTTCCATTAGAAGAGGCAAAGGAAGAAATCATCATTCCCGCGGTATCCCCGATCATTCCAATTCATCTTGTCAATCCGTTATGTGGAGAATATTTTGAAGATCACAAAGATGAGATCATCATCAAGGGTGAAGAAGCCATCAACCATGACAATGACACATTTATGTTGTTGGACTACAAATTCGAGCCGGTTGACCCGAGGTTTGATTTTGTTTTGTCCAATGACATATTTACCGGTTTACCGTTGCTTCTTTCCGGCATGCCTCCGACGTACAATGTCATATGCTTAAAGGGCATGGAAGACAAACTCACCGGCGAGGCCATCCTCATGTACTACAAGTTTGAGCCTCCCGATTTCAACAAGCTTGGCGGCCCCAACATCCTTGTGAAATACTACAAGTCGAAGCCGCCCGACTCCGACATTATGCATCCAAGGTTGATTTTCAAGGGTCTTGTTCTTCAAGTGACTCCTTTCTTTTTTGACGGTGAAACGAGGACGTTTCACATTTAAGAGGAGGAGAATGATACGCCCCCGGATGGCGATGTCATCCGTGTTCCGGCTAGAAGGACCCGCACATTTTGGAAGACATTTATTATTATTCGGCTATTTAATAATAAGTCTTTTTGTATTCGGAACTTTAATTCCGGAACTTAATTCCGTGAATTAAATTCCGACCTTTCATATTTTAGGCTTTTCATATTCGGAACTTATTTCCGACTTTAATTCCGTCATTTATGTTAAGACTCTTTGTATGGCCTCCATCCACTATATAAGGATGGCTTGGCTCATTTGTAAAATCATGTCTAAGTTGAAATCTAAGTATTGAGAAGGAAAACCCTCTTACTTAGTTTAGGCATCACCTTCCTCTTCCACCATCTAAAAGTTCTATCTTGGATCTAGTCTTTGATCCAAGCATTCATATTCGAGGATCCTTTTGAAGGATCAACCAAACGCTTCCGCCACCAAAATCCTACATTTGATCCTACTCAAACAATCAAGAAGAAGTAGTTATAGTTTCTCCTCGATCTAGATCGCCCCTATTTGTATCATTAATTTTGATGAAGAACAATCAAGAACGCAAGTAAAGAACTTGACCTCGATCCCGAGCTCTGATACCAATGATAGAAAAAGGGGGCGATCTAGATCGAGGAGAAACTTCAACTACTCCTTCTTGATTGTTTGAATCGGATCAAACTTAGAATTTGGGTGGCGGAAGCATTTGTTTGATCCTTCAAACAAACGCTTCCGCCACCAAAATCCTACATTCATATTCGAGGATACTTGCGTTCTTTACTTGCGTTCTTGATTGTTCTTCACAAAAAATTTTTTGTGAAGAACAATCAAGAACTTTAGTAAAGAACTTGACCTCGATCCCGAGCTTTGATACTAATGATACAAATAGGGGCGATCTAGATCGAGGAGAAAATATAACTACTTCTTCTTGATTGTTTGAGTAGGATCAAATGTAGGATTTTGGTGGCGGAAGTGTTTGGTTGATCCTTCAAAAGGATCCTCGAATATGAATGCTTGGATCAAAGACTAGATCCAAGATAGAACTTTTAGATGGTGGAAGAGGAAGGTGATGCCTAAACTAAGTAAGAGGGTTTTCCTTCTCAATACTTAGATTTCAACTTATACATGGTTTTACAAATGAGCCAAGCCATCCTTATATAGTGGATGGAGGCTGATACGCCCCCGGATGGCGATGCCATCCGTGTTCAGGCTAGAAGGACCCGCACATTTTGGAAGACATTTATTATTATTCGGCTATTTAATAATAAGTCTTTTTATATTCGGAACTTTAATTCCGGAACTTAATTCCGTGAATTAAATTCCGACCTTTCATATTTTAGGCTTTTCATATTCGGAACTTAATTCCGACTTTAATTCCGTCATTTATGTTAAGACTCTTTGTATGGCCTCCATCCACTATATAAGGATGGCTTGGCTCATTTGTAAAATGATGTCTAAGTTGAATACTAAGTATTGAGAAGGAAAACCCTCTTACTTAGTTTAGGCATCACCTTCTTCTCCCACCCTCTTAGAGTTCTTGCTTGGATCTAGTCTTTGATCCAAGCCTCCACATTCGAGGATCCTTTTGAAGGATCAAACAAATGCTTCCGCCACCCAAATTCTAAGTTTGATCCGATTCAAACAATCAAGAAGGAGTAGTTAAAGTTGCTCCTCGATCTAGATTGCCCCTATTTGTATCATTGGTATCAGAGCTCGGGATCGAGGTCAAGTTCTTTACTAAAGTTCTTGATTGTTCTTCACAAAATTTTTTTTCTCTTCAGTGTTCTTGAAGATCTTCAAGTTTTCTTCGGTGTTCTTCGAAGATCTTCAACTGTTCTTCGCCGTTCTTCGAAGATCTTCATCCGTTCTTCAGTGTTCTTCATCGTTCATCATGTTCTATGATGATTCTGATTCTTATGATGAGGATGAAGAATGATTACCTCCTCCACCGAAGGCCAAGCAAACCAACCGGAGGTACCAACGGAGAGAATACTTTAAGGAGGAGGTGTGGTTGCCTCCTCCGGACCCACCAAGGCCCCACTGATGGCATCCTAGTCTCCAAGAGGAGTGGTTGCCTCCTCCAAATACACCAAAGCCTAAAGAGCGCATCCATGGGTATCCACATGAACACCGACAAAGTGTTGTCGTCTTAGCCAAAGAGAATGTCGCTCTAAAGCATGAGATAGAAGCTTTGAAGGCACAAATGGTTTCTCTCATGACGGCCGCCCAACAAGAACAACCGTGGTGTGATGTTCCATTAGAAGAGGCAAAGGAAGAAATCATCATTCCCGCGGTATCCCCGATCATTCCAATTCATCTTGTCAATCCGTTATGTGGAGAATATTTTGAAGATGACAAAGATGAGATCATCATCAAGGGTGAAGAAGCCATCAACCATGACAATGACACATTTATGTTGTTGGACTACAAATTCGAGCCGGTTGACCCGAGGTTTGATTTTGTTTTGTCCAATGACATATTTACCGGTTTACTGTTTCTTCTTTCCGGCATGCCTCCGACGTACAATGTAATAAGCTTAAAGGGCATGGAAGACAAACTCACCGGCGAGGCCATCCTCATGTACTACAAGTTTGAGCCTCCCGATTTCAACAAGCTTGGCGGCCCCAACATCCTTGTGAAAGACTACAAGTCGAAGCCGCCCGACTCCGACATTATGCATCCAAGGTTGATTTTCAAGGGTCTTGTTCTTCAAGTGACTCCTTTCTTTTTTGACGGTGAAACGAGGACGTTTCACATTTAAGAGGAGGAGAATGATACGCCCCCGGATGGCGATGCCATCCGTGTTCCGGCTAGAAGGACCCGCACATTTTGGAATACATTTATTATTATTCGGCTATTTAATAATAAGTCTTTTTGTATTCGGAACTTTAATTCCGGAACTTAATTCCGTGAATTAAATTCCGACCTTTCATATTTTAGGTTTTTCATATTCGGAACTTAATTCCGACTTTAATTCCGTCATTTATGTTAAGACTCTTTGTATGGCCTCCATCCACTATATAAGGATGGCTTGGCTCATTTGTAAAATGATGTCTAAGTTGAATACTAAGTATTGAGAAGGAAAACCCTCTTACTTAGTTTAGGCATCACCTTCTTCTCCCACCCTCTTAGAGTTCTTGCTTGGATCTAGTCTTTGATCCAAGCCTCCACATTCGAGGATCCTTTTGAAGGATCAAACAAACGCTTCCGCCACCCAAATTCTAAGTTTGATCCGATTCAAACAATCAAGAAGGAGTAGTTGAAGTTTCTCCTCGATCTAGATCGCCCCCTTTTTCTATCAACGTGTAGAATTTTGTGGTAGCTTGTGATGCTTGCCAAAGGACGGGCAACATCTCAAGGAGGAATGAGATGCCCTTGAACAACATACAAGAAGTGGAGATATTTGATGTGTGGGGTGTAGACTTCATGGGGTCATTCCCCTCTTCTTGTGGCAACCTCTACATCCTATTGGCGGTGGACTATGCTTCGAGATGGGTAGAGGCAATCGCCTCTCCCATAAATGATGCCAAGGTTGTGGTGCGGTTCTTCAACCGAGTGATCTTCCCTAGGTTTGGAACACCAAGGGTGATCATAAGTGATGGAGGAAAGCACTTCACAAATAGGAACTTCGGGACTCTTTTTGCTAAGTATGGGGTGACTCATAAGGTGGCAACACCTTACCATCCCCAAACTAGTGGCCAAGTGGAGATCTCCAACCGGGAGATAAAGGGAATCCTTGAGAAGACGGTTTCTAGAATGAGAAAGGATTGGGCTATGAAGCTCGATGATGCTTTGTGGGCTTATAGAACCGATTTCAAGACACCGATTGACACCACTCCCTACAAGCTAGTTTATGGCAAGTCGTGCCACCTTCCGGTGGAGATGGAGCATAGAGCATATTGGGCCATTAGGTGGCTGAATTTTGACCTCAAGGAGGCCGGTGAGAAGAGATTGCTAGATATGAACGCTCTTGAGGAGATCCGGTTGGATGCCTATGAAAACGCCCGGATCTACAAAGAAAGGACCAAGGAATGGCATGACAAACGTCTCATCCCAAAGGAGTTGAGTGAAGGCGACCTTGTCCTTCTCTTCAACTCAAGGCTGCGGCTCTTCCCCGAAAAGCTAAAGTCAAGATCGACGGGTCCTTATGTGGTGAAGAAGATCTTTCCCCATGGAGCGGTTGAGATAGGAGGGGAGCATTGTGGAAATTTTAAGGTGAATGGGCACCGGTTGAAGAAGTATATCTCGGGAGCTCCGGTGGACAGGATTGCCTCACTTCACCTCGAGTGAGACGCCCCCGAGTTTGGTCAAGCAAATGACCTTAAAAAAGCGCTTGGTGGGAGGCAACCCATTGGTAGACATCTTTCCCTTTTCGTTTTTGTTTTTGTTTTCATTTTTCTGTTTTTATGTTCTTGTGTGTGTTTGGAGTTTGTGTGCTAGAGTCTAAGTACCATGGAAGCCTTGCATGGCATGTGGACGATGATGATGAGCCCCTCATCAATTATGGGTGGAGCGGACGCGGAACTTGGACGGCTAGCGGTGCCTAGTGTGGGTCCCGACGCCATAACAAACACCTTGAGCTCTCTACCATCGTTGATAGGATCATCCTCCATCAATCCACTAGAGTGAACCCAAATACCGAAGCAATCCATTTTTACATTGTGAGAACCCTCTTTCACTCTTCTTTACTTCATTTACACATTGGGGACAATGTGTTTCTAATTATGGGGTGGGGTTTTCATGATCACTTGCATAATTAGCATCTAGGATAGTTCAATATTGTCATATGTTTCATTATGTCTTGCATTGTACATACATATTTCGAAAATTCCAAAAAATCAAAAAATTTAAAAAATTTTAGTGCTTCTAAGCTTGGGTATGATCCTTATGATGAAATTGTCTTGTGAATTGGCTATGGATGGCTTTATGTGTTGAATTGATGTATGCATATGTGGACTTGAAGTACTTATCTTGAATCTCATGTGTGAATTGTGATCATGAATGTTTACCTTGATTTGATTGAGGATTGATGGTCAAAATTACATGCTAGTTCTTGCACACCATTTAAGAGTGATTAAGGCAATTCATCTTCCTCTACTTCTCATCTTGATCATTTTGTTTGAGCACCTCAACTGATATTAAAATTTGACCTCTTTTGACCCATCCGGGAATAGGAGCATGCTAGTGTGTTGATGTGTGTGAAAAGCAAGTGTGGGGTGAAGTTGTTGAGGAAAAAATGTGATGAATGAAGTACTGAATTTGTTGTGAAAAGTGTTTTAAAAATATAGGTTTGGGGTCTTAGGTTTGGGGACTTTAGTTTTGATGACGAGTAACTCGGCACCATTCACATAATCGGGTGTTTGTGCCTTGCCAAAGTCGGATAAACCGAATGTCCTAACGAGCTTTGGTATGTGTGCCCGGTGTGAAGCACCTCGAAAAATAAAAAAACCCAAGGCTCGCTAATCACCAAGGTTTCGGCTTTTGTACACCAATGCCATTGTCTCAAAAATAAGTGAAAGAAAAAGAAAGTGAAAAAGAAAAGAAAACATAGAAAAGATGGAGGAAATATACACTTGTGGTAAAGTTGATCAAAAATGAAATTGTGGAGTTAGTTCCTTTCCCGGATTAGCATCACATAACCTAAAAATTCCCACCTGATCACAACGTTTCTTAGCCTCTTCTTCCCTAAGTCCTTGTGACCTATTTGCATGTGTGTAAGACTTAGTGATCTAGATTGGATATGCTCATGATCATCTTGACTTCTTCATTGTTACCTTTCATGCATGCTTTCTAGTTAAGTATAACTGTCTTTCCATGCCTCCATTTATTTGATGCATGATTGCTTGTCCATTTGCCATGAAACATGACTATGAAGGTGATCCAATATTAGAAGCACGATTCCAAAAAGATTTTGTTGTTTTTCTGTGCATAAATCATGTCATCTCTTAGTCTATAGTTGGGACTTGCTCGGGGACGAGCAAACCTTAAGTATGGGGTATTTTGATAACACGATTTATGACGTTAGTTTAGGCATCCATTTAGATAGTTTTTCCCGCTATTCATGCATAGTTTAGCATTAGTTCGTGACATTTACATTCAATACATGTATATTTGTCGAGATAGACGTCTACACGGACTTTTGCATGTTATGTAGGTATTTTGGAAGCTTTTGGAGCCTAATAGATACATCCAAGGATCATTCCTCATGATGACACGTATCCAAGCTTATTGGGAAGCAAGTTAGGAGCGAAGGAGAACACATAGGATCATGTTGGTGCATGCCTTGCACCAACTCATGGCTCAACGATCAAAAGAGGACTGAAACACCAGAATCACGGTCACTAGGACATCCACGGCCGTGGAATGGACCGTGATTCCCTCTGCACAGCTGGGACAACTATCCCACGATCTCCATAACCGACTCTTGCAAATGGTGAAGGCTATAAGTACTCTTGCATGCTGATTCTAGGACACACACACACCTCTACACCTGACCTCACACACAATCTCTCATTGGATATTGGATTGGAGCTACTCTTGGAGGAGGAGAAACACTCCCATTGGAGAAGAAGAGAAGAGCACACCATTCTTAGAGTTTCATAGTTTTTAGAGTGAAGTTTGTTGGAAACATTTTCTAGGGTTGTAAGAACGATTCGAACCTTCTTTTGAAGGGTTGTAAGTCTCTCTTTTAACATCTATTTAGCTTATTTTTCTTGTTCTATTTGCTTCATTTCTCTTTCATTTCATCCTCTTGATATGGACTCCAGGATTGTATGCTTGATGATTTTGATTGTGATGATGCATGTTGTTGGCTAAATAGATGTGGTTCAAGGGTAAGGAAATGATGGTTATGGCTTGGACTATGATAGGATAGACTTAAACGTACCTTTGGATGATTTGTTTGCTCGAACCTAGCCTCTGTTGTAAATCACGGCCTGTTCTAGTAGGTTCCACGGCCATGGAAGTGATGAACTGACCGTGTTTTTGTCTGTTTTGCTTGTATTGATAAATCTAAGTGTTAGGTTGTTAGATTGTTGAAACCCTAGTGTTTGTTGAGCTAGATCTATCCTAGGGTGACCTAGTGTTAGCAACTAAGTGTGAGAAGAGACATACCCGGTGATTCTTTCTCTTAGGCACCGAAGATGATGAACTCTAGGTAGTAGTGAGCCTCACTAGCCGCTATTGGACTGAGTGTGCTAGGATTTATGTTTAAGACTTGCCTACCCGAGACCTACCCGGTGAGGAGAGGTTAGATCCCTAGATAGCAATCCGGTTTGTATAGAATTCCTAACCTTAGGTTCTTTGAGACTTACCCGGTGATGAGACCTTAGGAACGGACTAGTGGACCATGAGACCTACCCGGTGATTGATCCCAATCTAGAAACACCCACTCCCAACATACTATAGTTGATCCAAAGAATGACTTGATAGCTTGAGTCCTATGCCATAACCGGAATTTCTAACCCCTAGAATCCGCTTTTCTCTTTGATTGCCTATCTTGTGTTTGCGTTTGCTCATTTGTGTTATTTTCCTAGTTGTTTGTTAATCTTGAATGATTTGTGATCCTTGATTGATCACCACAAAACCAAACCAAAACATTGAGATTTTCATTTTTTTATTTCCATTCTCTTTTCTTAACCTAGGTCTACACTATCCTTAGTCACTATTGATTCAATTTCACCTTAGTCTTTGTGTTCGACCTCGAAATACTATCCTTACTACAAAACAACCCATACACTGTGGGTTCGCTAGGAGTTAGAAAAAATATATCGAGTTATAAATTTAAGACTTTTACGTGTCAAAATCTTAGCGTAACAGCAGTTTTAGAGCGAGGTGTGAGATGCTTGCGTTCAAAGGACATTCCTATGATGAGCATACAGTGGTCTAGACGAGGACCTGATGAGGCTACATGGAAGACTGAGGATAGTATCCGGAGGAATTATCCAGAGTTCTACGCCGAGATAGATGCACCACTAGGATCCACGAGTAGATCTTAGTGTCATCTTGGTGAGTGCATGTCATGCAATGTGTTTATGTGATATGCTGTGTTTTCGTGCCAGCTATGATATGTGCATGTGATTGTTAGATCCTGTTTGCGGTATAGTTGGAGATGGTTCTTTCCTCCATGATATGGTATGTGTGTTAGGATTACCTGGAGATGGTTCTTTCCTCCATGCTATCTTTGATGGACATAGTGTGAGTGGAGACGGTTTTCCTCCACGTAGCAGTGTTATGTGTACGTTTTGGCTGGAAATGGCTTTCCTCCATGCCAGTGGGATGTGGTTAGTGTTTGGCTAGAGATGATCTTCCTCTAGGCCTTGTTTAGAGTTGACGATGGTGTTTCTGGAGTGATGATTCCTCCATGTTGCGTTTGAGGATATAGAATGTCATAGGTTATGTTGATACCTTTGAGAGAGAGTTATACCTTGGCTTATGGGTCCGAGAGGACTTGGGATCTTGCAAGTTTCGGGACGAAACTTGTTTTTAGGGGGGTGTGATGTAAGAGCCTTAGTCTTTAGGAGCCTTGAGTCCTTATGAGCCTTCGTTGGACCCTGGCAGCCGCCTCAGCGGACCATGGTGGCCGCCCCTGCGTCTAGGCGCTCCTGCGCCTCACAGTGACCGCCCCTGCGGCTCTGTGTGGTTGCAGCCGCCTTCGTTGACCTTTTGACTTGTGCTTTGCGGCTGGCTTCCTTCATAAGCCTTCCATTCCTTCAGATGAGGGGTTTCTTCACCTCATTCCAGCTTCTTCATCCTCCCTACGCTCTTCTTCTTCTTCTTCTTCTTCTTCTTCTTCTTCTTCCTCTTCTCTTCTTTGATCTTCCTTGATCTTGTGAGAGAGTTTTGAGAGTTTGGTTGTACTTTTGGCTTTGGATGATCATGAGGATGATGCTGAGAGTTGCTGTTGTTGTGCTGAGGTTGTGAGGTGTGTTGGTTGTTCCTAGTTGTTGCTTAGGGTTTGTTGTGGTAAGGATTTTATTCCCATCTTCTTTCCTTCTCCTTCTTTACTTCTTCCTTCCTTTTCTAGCTTAGGATCACAAGTTGAGCTTGTGTGGATCCATTCCTGGCTATCCTGATGTTCATACATGTGTATATGTGTATGTGTGTTGTTGTGGTGTGATGGAAAAGTGAAGAGAGTCGAGAAAGAGATCGAAGAGAAGTTGGGGCCAGCATTCTACACAGACATCCGCCCCAGCGCCTGAGCTTGGCCGCCCCTACGCTTGTTGTGGACCGCCCCTGCTCCTGGAGTGAGCCGCTCCTGCGCCTCACTAGGTCAGCTTTGAGTTCTTTGCTTCTGTTTGTGCATTCAGGGCATACCTTTTTGGCATGTTTCCTTCCTTCCTTTCCTTTGGCCTTGGCTTAGATTTTGGCTAGGCTAGCTTGGTTAGGATGAGTTGCATGATAGAGATGTGCCTTAGGCACTTGTGATTATGTTGAGGATATGCCTTAGGTATTTGTGAGCATGTTATGATCTAGAGGTTTAGATTGAGGTTGTAGGTTGGTTATGGTTATGGAGACGAGTCTCCTAACCCTTGCAGTATGTGATGTTGTGTGTCTTGCTATTCCAGGCGTTGATTACTTTCCCAAAGGGGAGCTGTGACGTGGTATTGATTACGAGTATTACAGGTAAGTCCATAGGACTCACTTAGCGTACAGTTGTGGGTTTGTGTGATTGTGATGGTTGCGTGTGTTCATATGATTGTGCATTTATAACCTAAACCGGACTAGGATGACCATTTATTACTCTAAATGGCCCAAGTGTATTATAACGGGTCGTGACCACTTGCCTCTGCCTGCTGGTAGGAGGAGGTGCCCTGAAGATGATCTCACAGGGGGGACGAGTGATGATCACCCCCATGCAAAACCCTTGTGTTATGTTGGATAGGACGAGGTTCTTGAGGCTCCTCGTGTTACAAAATAAGTTGAATTAGTAATGGAATAACATAACTGAAGATAATAAATGAATGTGTGTGGCATTGCATGTATGAGATGTGGATGTGTGTTTGTGCTATTACCTTCATACTTATTCATTTCTGTAGCTAACGGTGTATACCGTGTTGTAGATGATCTGCAGGTTAGGAAGACTGTAGAGTGAGCCAGATGGGGTGACCAGCCAAGGACTTCTGTACATTAGGGTTGCGTGGGATATGTGATCTTTTGTATCTGATGTTTATGGATGTTGTTTTGTACTCGGCTTTGTTGTTGTAAACCCTTTTGATATATCTTATACAGTTTTATGTATTTGGTTTTAATCTACCTGTGTCTTGTTGTAAGATCTAGTGAACTTGTTATTAGGCCAGGGTCAGAATTCATTGTGAGATCCTAGCCCAATGTGGCACTCCGAGTCCCGTGGATTCGGGGTGTTACAAGCTTAACTAGTGAGAAGAAAAGCCATGTATCAAAAGGCAAGTCTTGCCAGCTTTAGTTATAGTTTTGGGATGGGAATACCCTTATAGAACCTATTCAAGAGTACAACACAACTGAGGATTCCACACCGAATGAGTGGTGACGATCAACTGACAGTTAGAGCCAATGCGGACAAGAAAAATGTTACAAGATGAGTCATCTAGTAGAAGAGTAAGACAAGTAGGAGAGACCATCATGTGGTTGGTAGTATTGTCTCGATGTAGATTTGTTACCGCACCTCGAGAATTGGGAGCTAAATAGAAAACTCCATGTCAAAATGGTAAATAGGTCAGGGTAATAACTTGTAGGTCAACGTGATGTACTCCTAAGTTGGAGGTCAAAAGGATTGTGGAAAGATAACCACATTGAGTAGTCCTAGCGAGTAGTAAGTCGAGTTTTAATGAGACAAAAGTGAATTCCGGGAATTTCTAAGACGCGCATTCCAATCCTTCCAAGGAGACGTGACCGGTGAGTTATTTTGCTGAGGATTTCTCTAGACCAATTGTGAAACTTCATGGGGTTCGAGGACCATAGTTGAGACAAAGATGGACGGTTTATCTCGAGGTTGTGGACAACTAGTACTCACGGCTAGCGTACGAGTCTTCCCTTTACTATAGTAAATTATATCTAGATTAACGATATGTTTGAAGAGGATCTTGCCATTATTAGAAGGGAAATTTCATGCAAGAGTTTGGTAAATCATCTCGACTCTTGGAAGACGTCATTATGATTAATGTGTGACAATAAATTGATCAGAGTAGTGTAGCGAAAGCGTGGTGGGCCCATGACCCACATACCAGGAAACTCAACGTTATTTTATCTATGACCTCAAGTTAAAAGAATTAGAGATCTATATGAAAATTTCCACTAAGAGTGTGATTTTGGATTACAACAAGTTGAAAGCCTGACAAGAAGTAGATGTTAAGTCATTATTTGAGGAACGATCCGATTGAGTTATATTAAGGAGACAAGACCAAGTGAGTGGTCCTACAAAGAGCATTAGACACTTAGTAAAGTGTCGGGAGATGTCTCAAATCATTGTTTTAGAATTGATAGTCGGGATCATGTAAAAGGTCGGGAGCAAGTGGATTCAAGGGAAGGAATAAAGTATTACATTTATTTCAGTAGAGTCACCAAAAGAGCGGGAAAGGCAACCGTTGATATCTTAAAGCGGACCGAGAAGTTATTTATCGACTAGCTCTTCTACCCATACCAGAGGGAGTACACCCAATGTTCCACGTGTTTCAGTTGAGAGAATACCTACTGGATTACGTCATCAGTTATGAGAATCAGATAATTGAGCCAGAGCATACTTTTGTGGAGTACCGGTGGCCATCCGAGAGCGTAGTACTAGACGTCTACGGTCTAAAGATATACCGATACTGCAAATCCAGTGGTCTAGACGAGGAGCCGATGAGGTTACCCGAGAGACGGAGGACAACGTTAGGATTAGTTATCCTGAGTTCTTTGCGGAGTCAGCCGCAACCCCGACATCGACGAGTTAGTACTCGGATGTTGTTATGTGTAACCTACATGAATATATTTTGGATTGAGTATTGTGTTTTCATGTGTTGCTTGACTATGATGATTGAGTGATTCTTGCATGATAGAAAGTTAAAATGAAAATTCTTTAGAAGAAGAGTTAGATATTCTGGGCCTTTGTATAGAAAGTTATCGGAGTGTTGTTCCTTATTCTAAGTTTCGGGAAAAAACTTATTTTAAGGGGGTACTGATGTAATACCCGAAAATTTATTTCCGTTATTTCTTTTGATCAACATAAATCTTATCATTTTATGTGAAATTATTACTCACCTAAAATGATAAAAGATTCACAATAATTCCTTCTTTTGACAATTCTATTATTTTATGTGAAGAGTTAATCACATAAAATGCTTCTTACCAACTTCTATAATTTTATGTGAAGTTTTGGATCATATAAAATACTTCATAAAAACTCTCTTGCAAGACTTGTAATAAATGACTCATTTGACAAGCCTTGACAAGATCATGGCAAGGTCATGACAATTCCATGATCCCATTGTGACAAGGCCAGCCGGGCCTCTCTCTTATCTCTCCTTGTTTCAGCACACACGAATGCTCTACCCAACCCAACCATGAGAGGCGCCAGCTTGCCCTACCTCCCTTGTGAACTGCAGCACGCCAAGGAACACCATGCTGCTAGTCTGCTAGCCTCGCTGCTACTCCAGTCGGCACCAACCTTCCACATCAACAACCACTATGCAACCTCCTACCCCTCTCTCATACCTCTAGCCGATGCACCCAGTCTCACGTAATGTGACTCTTGCATCCGATCCCTCTTTCGATATGTCTTCTTCCCGTTCTCTTCATCTCCTAGTGCAGCAAGTCGCATCTGCTCCCTTACCTTTGTAGCAACAGAAGCAGCCCCGGCCTCCTTCGTCTCCTCTTCATCACACAAGCAGCCGGGACGGATATGGCCTCTTCACGCCAGCAGATCCCTTGCAGGCGGCCTCCTCTCTTCACACAACGGTTGGGACCAACACAAGCAACCTTGTTCCTGGATACAGAAGCCACGCTTCTCTCTCTTGGTGCACACGATCTTGAGTGAACATGGACCCCCAACCTCTCCTCTTTTGTGCAATAGTTGGCTCAATATCACTCATGTGCTACCTTCTTACTCCCCTTCGAGTTTTTGAATCGGATAAGGTTGATACCCTTTTCTTCCTTGCACTTCCTTCCACACATTTCATGTCTGATGAATGCCCATTATGTCTCCTAATCATACTTAGAACACCTATAGAAGAAACAGTAAAGATACATGCATTTTCTGAGTTTTCAAGAAGTGACAAGCAGTCAACTTTGGATCCGGATTTGGGCAAGGTAGAATCATCCCTTTTGGCTGAAACTTTGATATGATATAGTCGGCATATGTTTGTAGAACATATCTAGGTTTTAGAAGAATCCAGCGAGTGGTTTGGGAGTTACGTTTTTTCAAAGTTGGATCCATAAGCAGTTTTTTTCAGTGTTGCAGAAATATTCTAATTGTTGGAGAAAATGTGTGTTGAAGAAGTTTTTGGATCTATATATGAATGGGTTAGGTCTCTCTGTTGGACATGAAATTTTGATAGAGTATAAAGTGATATGCATACTTTGATGTATCAAAAGTTGAGGTCGATCCAACATTCGGATCTAGATCTATAAGGTTCTAAAGTAGGCTTGTAGAGCAGTTTGTGAAAATGCAGATTTTTGGCTAAGTATGAGAAATTATATGTTGAGGAGTCCATTTGAGAATTTTTCGTAAGAGTTGTAAATAGTTGTTTTTGGGATTTTTCTTGCTTTTATGAGTAGAGTGCATATCATAGAAGATTTAAATATTTTCTTTAGAATTTTTAGATTTTTGTATGAGGGTTATATAGGAAAACGTTCAAGTGCGGTGCATAATTTACGATACGGACGTACGGCTGAACGTACGCCCGACACGTGTCCCGGAAAAAAAAAGTTTTTTTTTTTTTCAGAAACGAATGAAAATTTGTTTGAACTACCATGTTATAATCTATGCACTATTCTCCTATAAACTTTGAACTATTCCCATATAATTCATGAACTATTACCTTTTAGTATATTAGATCAAATTCTTTATAATTTAATTGTTTATATGTTATGAACTATTCAATTGTAATTCATGAACTATCATTTTATAAGTTATGCACTATCCGTTATAAATTTTGCACTTTGAACTATTCTATTATAATTCATGAACTATTCTATTATAATTCATGAACTATCCCATAATAAGTTTTGAACTATTACTTTCACTCCTTTATAAATTTTACACTATGAACTATTCTATTATAATTCATGAACTATCCTTTTAGAAGTTATGAACTATTCCTTAATAAGTTTTGAACTATTACTTTCATTCCTTTATAAATTTTGCACTATGAACTATTTTATTATAATTCATGAACTATCCTTTTATAAGTTATAAACTATTCCATAATAAGTTTTGATCTATTACTTTCACTCGTTTAAAAAATAAATAAATAAAAAAAATAAATTTTCGGGACACGTCTCGGGGCGTACGTTCAGCCGCACGTCCGTACCGGAATAATGTGTCTTACTTGAATAGTACCCGTATATATATTAGGTCAAAGTCGGACCTTAATGACTTTTCGTGAGAGTTAAGAAGTTGGATAAAATCTTTCAACTTTAACAAAACTTTCTTTTGAGAGTTAGATTGTGGATTTTGGTTCCAAAGGATAGTTTGGAACTACGATATAAAATATTCTAGGGTTTTGATGCCCAGGGCTAAAATAGTCATTTATCCTTATGAGGGTATTTTGGCAATTTCTCTTATGATAGATCTCAGTATCTTAGAAGTTGGAGACTTCTAAGAAATTCGGATACATTATTGATCCACTTGCCTTTTATATCATGTGGTTGAGTTCATGCGGTTGCGGATCAAGTTGAGATAACGAGAATTGTGATTTGATTCAAGTAAGTCCTTTGAGCTTACATAGTTGGCTTCTAGATGTTAGTTGAATGATGATGGTTGTGTGTGCTTATGTGTTTAATAATTATAGCATGCATACGACGACCTTTATAACTATATGGCCCAAGTATATGTATAACGGGTTGTGACATCACTGTCGCGCTCTGGTAGAAGTCTGAGAGGTTCTCTCAGGCCAGTCCATACATGGACATGGTGAGGTGTATCGGATCCATTATTGTTGGTACACGGGGACAAATGCGGGGTTTGGGAATCCCTCGTGTCACAAAATAAGTTGCATTAGTAAAATTGGATGATTTAAATTAAGATAATAAATGGAACTTTGTGTGCAAGCATGTTGAGTGTTAAATTATTATTCTCTGTGTGATTGTGCTATTATTATTCTACTAATATTTGGATAGTTAACTAACGGTTTATCCATGTTGTTAGATTATTTGTAGGTATAAACAGTTGCAGAGAGATCCGGGACGGATGGTCAGCCGCGTCCACATACTCATTAGATGGGGACGGAGATTTTTCCTATTGCATGCACGACGTTAGTTTATTTATTATTTATTCATATGTAGTACATTCATTCAAATATAATTTAATGGTTTTTTTTAAAATATTATTCACATTTGTACCTTGTTGTAAGATCTTAAGTAAAGTTGTTGTTAAACCAAGGTTGGGACCCATTGTGAGGTCCTAGCCAATGACATGATATTCTTTGCAAGCGCGGCTTCATAACGGAAAATCTCAAGAGTTGCATGATGAGTTTGATGAGCGCGGTTACATGCTCGAACCAATCGCATCCACATGATTGTTTCAGTTGTTCGGACTCACAATATTCTTGGACAAGTTGGGTTACGAGGTAAAAGCTAATTACCTTGATCTTTTATACGATTACAACACAACTAGCACAACTTCATGGGACCTTCACCCTCACTTACCTCTATAGACAATTGTGTGCGATGTTCCAGAGTGGGACGGTGTAGATTGTGGGGGTTCTTAGGATAAGTATATTACTAATTTCACATTTAAAATTGATATTATATTACTCCTACATACATTTATGAAAATGAAGCATTGATTCTCTATTCATTCCATGTTCTTCCAAGCATGCATCGCCACAGGCCCTGTTATGATTTTGACAAGTTAATCAGTGAATAGAGAGAGAAGATAAAATGTTTGTGGTTTTACTGCACAAACCTTGCAGCTAGGGTTTTCAATATACTTTCGTGGATAAAAGAATACAAACTTAAACCTATCTATTTATAACGAAATAGATAGAATTCGTACTCCCGCACACACATGTCGCCCCGGGCTCATTAATCCATGAACCCAAAATATATTTCCCCGCTTACCCGGCCAGGACCTCGCTCGCTATTCTTCCTGGACCTTCGGCCCAGGAAGAGCTCGTCTCGCTCGATCTTGGGCCCATCGTATCAATATACCTAGATTTATTGTCTTATTATAGCAGGCCCAAAGGTCCATCCTCGCACAAGTGAGGCCCATTTCGAGAGCGCTCGGACTTTGGAGGTTGCGTCTGAGTGATTGCTTCAGACAAGGAGCAACCCAAGTGTTTGAACACGGGTCATGTGATATGATTTTCATACGAACACCAATCCATGGTATCCCTTTATATGTACTGGGTACGATCCGAGTCAACAGAGTTGTGGAGCCATATCATCTTGAACCCATCTGACATTCGGGGACATAAGAACCAAGTTTTCACGTCATTACACCTTGTAGTGTGATGCTAAGGAGCATATATGGGTCATACAACATACTAAAGAAGTCATTTGTACTCGATTGCGTGAGGCATCATTCGGTGTAGCTCTTTGACAAGATTTGAAGACTACATGACATGGTACATTACACATGACCACGGACTACTAAAGTCGTCTTGGATTCAAGAAGTTGTCCAACATACCAACTCTTTTGTGTTTCAGTGCGCAAAGTCACATCTCATCGACTCGCAACCAACTTCAACTACATAGACGAAACCGAACAGTGGAGGACATATAATATTCATACAAAATGTTTTTGTCCTAGGTACATGCGAAAACCGTGACCACATCGTGGAGAGTGACTCAAGAACGTCAAAGGGGCTCCCAGTAAACTTTCATTATTAGACCGATTAAATTGCATGATATTTTTCTTTTAATTGTAATGTCATTTTAAAACATGTTTTGTTATTTTAATTTCGTTATCTTCTTAATAACATAACCAAATAACCATAAAATAAATCATAGAAAATATAAAGATAATGACATAATACTAAAAACGAAATTGTAATAATAGCAGTGAAATATCAAAAAGAGAAAAATACAATAATGAAAATTAAACTATAAAGAGGTAAAATTAAAAAAAATGAAAATTTACTGATTACCCCCACCACTAACGTTTATGGTGTAAATATCATACCTAAAAAAATTGTCGTAGGGGCACAATGAGTCAACACGGACATGTTAACTTGTAAATTTGATTACGATAATGTTAATTGTGTTAACTTGTCACGGTAATGCTAAAGGATGATATATCATTAGTGATTGAAATTAAGTTTAAATTCAAATTGTTAGAATGAATGACAAACATGCATCAAGACAAGTTAACTTAATGTTCATAAGTATTATATTTTGATGTCAACATGTCTAAGTGCAATATTTTCATTTTCAAATAGTGTATAGTTTCAACAATTCTATTAAAATGTCTAGAAATTTATAATAATCCATTGGATTATTCAATGCGGAAATAGAGTTACTTTTTACATAAGAACAATATCGGCTATGGAGAGAAAGAATCACACAAAAAAACTAGCCGTTGGAAAAGTAGGGTTAACGTTCGAAAATCAGAGTTTGGAGCGTGGATATATCCGCCCTCAAACGATACTTGTTTTAAATACTAATCCTACTGCTCCTTTTACCCATTACTCCATTACCAAACCCTCTCTTGCTGTGTAGATTTGCGAACAAGGAGAGGAGAGGAGAAGAGAAGAGAAATAAACCCTTTCTCCCATCCATCTCTTCTTCTTCTTTCTTCAGATCCCTCTCCGTTCTCTGACTTGTGAACGCAACCCATCAAATAGTCAATTTTCTTCATCTTTGGTAACTCAAATTTCATCCCATGGCAACCATGAACGGAGCTTACCAGGACAATGCTCCGGTGAACTCTTCGGCCAAACAATCGGTTGCTCCTCCTAAGAGCGGCGACGCTCAATCTGTTCTCAAAAGGTATGATTTTGGAATTAGGTCATATTCGTCTTGATTCCTAGTTTCGCCGACGATCTAGGGTTTCTGATTTGGTCCCTTTTTGTTTTCTTGTTTGAAACAGGCTGCAATCAGAGCTCATGTCTCTTATGGTAAGAACTATCAACTTGTAATTTGTTTTCATACTTGTAAAAACAGTCTGTTGAATTTGGGGGTATTTGTGTTATCAGATGAGTGGAGATCCAGGGGTATCAGCTTTTCCAGAGGAAGACAATATATTCAGCTGGAAAGGGACGATAGAAGGAAGCAAAGACACAGTGTTTGAAGGCACCGAATACAAGCTCAACCTTACATTCCCATCTGATTACCCTTTCAAGCCCCCAAAGGTGAAGTTTGAGACCAGATGCTTCCACCCCAACGTCGATGCCTTTGGCAACATCTGCTTAGACATCCTTCAGGTACATTACACGGTCTTAATTAGGTGTAGCTGAATCACGAGGATGGGGTTTAATTTAACTTTGTTGAAATCGACAGGACAAATGGTCTTCTGCTTATGATGTGAGAACAATTCTGCTGTCTATACAAAGCCTTCTTGGGGAACCAAATATCAGCTCACCACTGGACTCTCAAGCAGCAGCACTGTGGGGAAACCAAGAAGGTTTGTTTTTGGGTTAACTATAACTCGTTTGGTTCTTTTTATTAGTGCTTTTGCTGATAATGTTTGCTGTCTAATTCTGTTGCAGTGTATAGGAAGATGGTGGAGAAGCTGTACAAACCGCCATCAACAGCAGCATGAAGGTCTGAGGTCTCTTCTGGTTCGACAGTTGGACGAACAAAGAGAGAGATTTCATCGATTTGCTTTTTCTTATCGCACTTTCCATAAAACACATAAGAATGTTGGGGATGTTATGTTTGTATTGTCTTTCTGCTAATTACAGTGAAAGATTAATGAAATCACACATGTTTTCCAAGTATTTTTGTCTGTTAAATCAATTCATTCAATAAAGTTTGTCAAACAAGAGAGTTCTTTGAAGAATACAGATTCACAAGAGTGTTAGTTCTCCGTCGGCTGCTTTTGTTTCAAAGTCCGGCTCTCCTTAATTGCCGTGTCGACAAAAGCAAAACAACCTTTACGCTGTATGACTGACTTAGGATGTGTTTAGTTGGGAATTTCATGGGTTTGTTTTTACCTCATTTTCAAATCTGATATAACCAACCTTTTGGAGATTTTAAGGTATTCTGATATTACTGACATACTGCCATCTCATATCTCACTCGACCGAGGGGAATATATTTTTTCTTGTCACTCTCCTTTTGCATCTTGTTCAACTATGGTGATGAAACCAAGAATATTCCCCTCTATCTCCTCTTGCATCTCGTTCAGCCATTCTCCGATCGTTTCCTAAATGTGTGGCTCTGCTCTGCTCTGCTCTGCTCTGCTCTGCTCTGCTAACTATTATTCTTCCATCAAGGTTGGTACGCTTAATGTCCACAATTTTGTTTTCGATTATGCTTTGTCATTGCTATCATTCAGTTGGGATATGTTTAGGTCTCGGCACGGAGTTGGACGTTGTTTCAAGCTTTAATGAGATTATTCCCGATACCGTCATTTTTGATGATTTCCAGAAGTCAGAAAATTCGACATTTTTCTAGTCCATTAGATCACATGTTGGTTGAGGAGAGTGATTTCTTTGAGGGCATTTTCTCACTCAACCTTAAAACCCCAATTAAACATCATAACACAAGTTATGACTTTGATCTTTACTTTCGGTTTAAAAGAATGTTATGATTTGATGAATTGAGGACTGAATAATCTTTAAGAATGCTTGTCATACTTGATTTGCCTTATAGGCGCTAACATATTTAGTTTGGATTTTGATTCCGTAATGTGATTTATTGAGTTATTATAGAATAAAACCGGATATGGATGTTGAGATTTTTTAGATGATTTGACCTTTGACCTAAGCACGTTTTGCCATTTTATTATGAGATGATTTGGTCTATGACCATAGCGGGCCTAGTGCCTTATTATTTTGAGTGACACGTGGTCTATGACTACGGCGGCATGAGTACCAGTTACTTTGTTTTTCTTGATTATTTTGAGTGACACGTGATCTATGACTAATGCAGATGGTGAGGATTGTACTTGATCGGTGGTTGTCGTGATCATCCCGTAGTCGGTTGTCGTGATCATCCTGTAGTCGGGGTTAGGAGGTACATTCGTGTTCAACTAATGCAGATGGTGATGATTGTATTTGAATTACGATTTCTAAAGTAAAAAAGCTCGAGCATGTTTTGTATTATGATCGGATGATTTTGTGATGACTTTGAATAAGGCGAAAGGTTATATACATTTGGATTTACTAAGCATGTTGAGTTGGATCTATGACTATGGTATCGATTTATGCATTATTGATTTGGACTTATGAGATATTGTTTTCGAACTATGAATATTTGATATGGTTTATGATTTATTGAAGTTAGATTACTAGTATGTGAATCGGCTTATGAACATTTGATACGGATTATGAGTATTTAAATCAGAATGTGTATGAGTTTTGACAAGGATAATGAGTTATTGGATTTTGAATTACGTGTTTTTTATTCGACTATGAACTTTTGAGTCGATATTAATATTGATGAGATATTTGAGACGTTTACAAATTACTTGAGATTATATTGGGTTGAAATCCTTTTGAAATAATATATGAGTATTTGGATTTGATCATGAATATGAGGTTTTGATTATTAGAATTTTGGACTTGATCATGAGTGTAGATTTGATTGTGAGTATTTAAAAAATTAAACATATGTTATAATGAGCTTATGAGATATTTTATAAATTTTAAAAGCATATATATTGACCATTTAGATTCCTTGAGTAGTTTGTAAACGATCATGTGAGTCATATATGCTTATACTATGTCTAGTTCATATATATTACCCCGCTTATGTATCGGTTTAGTCTATGTGGAAGACGAACCCCACCATGGTGGGACTGGTTATGTTTGTGATGGTTGGTAAAAGTAATTAATCCCTCTATTTTAATAAAAAAAAAAAAAAAGAAACACACATTACAAATCAATGTTAGTACAAATGAAAGAATTCTTGACTTTGTTTTTATATTTTCTTTTCTTTTGTTTTTTGTTTTTTTTTTATTTTATGGTATGAATCATACCAGAATTTCATACTAAAATTCATACCAAAAATTTATGGTATGTGTGTTCTGGTATGAAAATTAATATTGTATATCACGAGAAATAGTGTATTTATCACTAACAACCAATGCTCGTCTCAATTGAACAATCACATATAAAAAAAATCTGGTCAGATTGCACTGCACCAACCCTACTCTGCAGGAAAAAAAAATATTCCACAAAATATAATAGAAACTATAATCGTTTCGAATATTAATGAGTTTATGTGTGTGACAGCAGATGGTTATGTATCACCAAATGATAACAAAATATATAAAAGTCAAACATCTAAAATCAAAACAAAAGTCACGAACAACAATTTTAGAGATATTCTCATTTTTCACTCTTTCAATTTATTACAACTTACAATTTCATTCTTCAGAGACTCATGTTATCAAACTTTAAAAGTGAATAACAAAATTGGAATACGGGACAAATTCACAAATTCAGACTCATACCAGAATTGAACAAGTTAGGTACCTATTACAATTTCAGTCTTCAGAAAACTAGAGTACCCAGGAGCACAAGCTTATACTCATCTGCCTTTCTTGTGTTGCTGAGGACTTGATGTTCATTCTTTACGGACACTTGGATTGCGAGGTTAGGGGTAAGGGAGTCAGAACTGGTAAGAGAGGGCATACCTAGATTTTGATCGAATCCTAGTGTTGGCCCAAAGGTCTGAATCAGTTGGCATGTGGTTTGTCAATTACAAGATTAGGGTTTCACGGGTCTCCAGCTTGGAAATGGAGGTTGGGATTGGGCCGGATAGGGAGTTTGAGCTTAAATCAATGGTAGTGAGAGAAGAAATCTAACCGATTTCATCTGGAATTGAACAAATTAGGGTTGCATTTGAGATTGTGAGTTTGGATAGAGAAGAAAAAGAGGAAAGATTGGAAGGGAAAGGGAGGTGGAGAGGGATGAAATCCATGATGATTTGTGAAACAGAGACTGGATAGAAGACTATCGGAAAGATGAACCCTTCTCCTCTTTCCCCATGCCTGCTTCCTTCTTGTCACCGCCAAAGAAGAACACGAAGAAGAGGACAAGAGCGCTGAAGCGAGGAGAGATAAGAGAGAAGAAGGTGAGAGAAAAGTAGCAGGGAAGGAAACCCTATCTCTTTTTTTTTTTTTTTTGTGTGAAGGAGAGTCAGTGGTATCCGGCGCATCTGGACGCGCTTTTATTAATAAAGAAAAGGGCTAAGTAGTCATCAAACGGGGGATAGCCCGACCCCTTACATCATCAAATAAAAGGTCAAATACACCCTCCGGCGGGTCAGACAATACACTTAAGCCAATAGGCAAGTTCACCGCAAAACTTGCTAAAAAAATCCGCTACTCTATTCACCTCGCGGAAGGCATGACGAAGCTGGATATTCCAGTCTCTTTTTAAGAAGTCATGGCACATAAATACCAGACTAGCGAGAGGATGATGAGGTGCATTAGTGTTCTTGAGCAGTTTAACAACCAACTGGGAGTCCGTCTCAATATAACTGAGCGGAACCCTAACTCCCAAGCGACCTTTAGACCATGGTACAGACCCCATAACTCAGCCATGGGGACGGAACAAAGTCCAAGATTAACACCAAAACTACCCAACCATTCTCCCGCTCTATTTCTAATCACCCGCTGCACTAGCAGAACCGTCGCTCTTCTTCGCTCTATCAGTGTTGACTTTGACGACGCCATCTGGTGGGGGAGACCACACTACATTGATCGAGCTTCTCGAGTTGCGGTCTCTGCATCTATTGTTCTTGGACCAAACTCGGATGAACTCCTTAGACTTGTCTTGGATTGTACCACTTCGGTTGCCTTCGAATATGACCTTATTGAACACCGCCTCGTTCCGCCACTTCTAGGTCCACCATAGACCAACTGCAAAGCATTCACTCCACAACATATCTCCATTAAAATTAGACTTAGAGAGAATATTACCTCAAAACCATGAAGCAAACGGCGTGGCGAAAAAATCAACTTTGTGATGTCCGGCTTGAAGCGACCTCCACATCGATTTGGACCGGGCGCAATCTCGAAAAAAATGGATAAGGGATTCCGAAGCATAATTACAAACACTGCAGCTCGCCAGACTGCTCAAATGCCTCCTCATGCGTTCCTCGTTACATAGGACTCCTCCTTTAGCAATCTTCCAAACAAAAGCCTTAACCCTTTCTTGAACTCTAATTGACCAGATGGCCTTATACAAAGCTCCTTCACTATACTGGAGGTCAGCCGAGCCGGTGATCATCTTGTAGGCCAAGCATATTGAGTACTCACCATCTTGGGTTAGCCGCCACCCCACTTCATCCTTGATTGTTGCCGGCGTGCTAATAGGAGGAGACAACCCATCTGAGCTGATCGGGTTGACAGCAGCAAGACAAAGCAGAAGACTTGACGGCAGAAGGGGCTGCAACCTTTGCCAGTCCCACCCCAGCCCATCGATCCAATAGCTTCTGACAGTGTTATCGAGCTCATCATACGCTATCGGTGAGAGAGCATGATGCTTCAACAAATCTTCTCCCAGCCATTGATCCGTCCAGAAGCCTATGGACCTGCCGTCTCCAAGGAACCATGTGGCACCCTTGGAAACAACTTGTTGGATGACACTACTGATACCATTCCAAATGTGAGAGCAACCTGCTCCCTGTCGACGCCCATTACCGAGGTATTTACCCTCCAATACGTCAACCCAAAGAGTCTTGCTACCCTTCAGAAACCTCCAGCCTAACTTGCCTGTGATAGCCTTGTTGGTTTCTCGCATGCTCTGGATCCCTAATCCACCTTTTTCCTTAGGTAGACACATCTCACTCCACTTCACCGTATGCATCTTCTTCTGACCATCAGAGTGTCCCCAAATGAAGTTCCGATAAACTTTATCAATATCCTCGCATACATTTATCGGAAGGGTGAGAGTGGCCATGGTATATATAGGGAGGGATGTGAGGACGGCTTTTGTGAGGGTAACCTGTCCCGCGAAACTTAAGGACTTACTTCTCTAACCATTCAGTTTGAGGTTAATTCGGTCAAGCAACGTAGAAAATGTGGATTTTGAGACCCTCCCTTGTAGAAGGGGAACACCCAAGTAATTACCTAAGTTCTTAGTAACCCCCACCCCACTAAGATTCTCAATGCTAACGCAAAGATCCCTTGGGACATTGGGAGAAACAAAGATCTTAGATTTTTGGATGCTAACTCTCTGCCCTGACGCTTTGCAGAATAACTCAATGCACCTCATAATAACCCGAATTTGGGTCAAGGAGGCTTCCGCAAACAAGGTAATGTCATATGCGAAGAAGAGGTGAGAGAGTGGTGGGCCTCCCCGGGATAACTTGATAGGCTTCCATTCCCCAACCTCCATAGCTTTCAGAATGAGGTGGCTAAGTCTTTCGACACAGAGAACAAAGAGATAAGGTGAAATCGGATCTCCTTGTCTGATGCCTCGTTCCGGGACGAACTGCTCAGTAACTTCACCATTCCAGATAACCTGCATTCTAGCAGTAGACACACATTCCTTGATCATTCTCCCCCACGTAGAAGGAAAGCCGGCTTCCAGGATGGTGTCCTCGATAAAATCCCATCTAATTCTATCATAAGCTTTCTCAAGGTCCAGCTTTAGGATCATCCACTGCTTGCCGGTTTTCTTCTTTCTCATCGAATGGACCACTTCTTGCATGAGAACAATATTATCCTGTATCAAACGTCCAGGAATAAAGCTCCCTTGAGTAGGCCCCACAAGATTACCAATGACTCTCTGCAGCCTTCCAACAAGAACCTTGGATATAATCTTATAGCTGACGTTGCACAAAGCGATAGGCCTGAACTGACTAATGGACTCCGGTTTCCCAACTTTAGCAATGAGGGAAATGAGGGTATCATTATTCCCTAAAAACAGACGTTGGCTCTCAAAAAACCGGGAAACCTCCTCCTTCATCGAACGCCCCAAAACACTCCAACACCTCTGATAGAAAACGGGTTGGAATCCATCAACGCCAGGAGCTTTGTAAGCCCCCATACTCCTAACGGTATTCCACACTTCATCCATCTCCACTGGTTTTTGGATGTTCTCCCAATCGGTATCGTCAATACAAGGGAAATCCAAGGTATCAAGGTGACAAGAGGGCAGGCAAAGAGGATCCCCTAGACTGTACAGGTCCTTAAACTAATCAATAGCATGTACCTCTAGACGTGCTGATCTTCCACCTAACCAACACCGTCAATCTCCAAGCCCATCACTCTATTACGACATCTCCGGATAACAGTTGAGGTGTGAAAAAACTTAGTATTTCGATCCCCATTCTCTAACCATAACTCGCGGGATTTCTGGAACCAGATGGTCTCCTCCTGCTCTAAAATACTGTCTAGCTCGGCTTTCAGACTCTTTTCTTCCTGTAGAAGGCGGCCCGAACTACCCCGACTAATTCTCATCTGGAGCTTGGCTAACTTAGTCTCCGTTTCATACTTCCTGCGAAAAACATTACCAAAGACGAGTCTATTCCAAACAATAAGAGAAGACTTAAGATTAGGGATAGCTATACTCACCTCCGGATTATTAAACCAGCATTGCTCCACCATAGGGAAGAAATCACTGTGGGTCATCCACGCAGCCTCGAACCTAAAAGGTCTTCTCTCCCTCTTGCATGGAAGCGAAGAATCCAGAGAGAGGAGAATCGGAGAATGGTCCGAAGAGAACCGGGCAAGATGTCTGACATGGGCATTGGGCCACTTTAAGCGGCCTTCCTGATTCATAAATACTCTGTCAAGCCTCTTGTAAACATTTCTACGGGTTGACTTACCATCATCCCAGGTGAAATCCGCTCCAGTGTACCCAAGATCAATCAAACCATGGACCATGATGAGATTATTGAAAACTGCAGTATTCGCATGAAGACTACCAGAACCTCCCGCACGCTCATGCAGGAAGCGAATGCAGTTAAAATCTCCTCCCAAAATAGCCGGTCCCGAAATAGATGCGAGTTCCGTATCAAAGGCACTCCAGAAACTCCGACGTCTACTAATATCCGGAGGCGCGTAAACCGCAATGATACTGTAAGAACTAGTGCCATCAGAGACTTTAGCATGTACATAGCATTTATGACTACTAACAATGCTAAGTTGAACTTTTTCACTCTTCCAAAGAAGCCAAACACCTCCTTTAAATCCAACTGATTCCACACGGAAGCAGCCAGCAAGATTCAAACGATCACAAATGGCCTGTGCCCTAGCTCCAGAAACACGGGGCTCAAATATCGCAAGGACATCAACCTTATGATGATTACACAAATACTTAATAGCTCTTCGGAACCCACTCTTGCAAGCACCGAAAACGTTCCAAAATAGGCAATTCATAGCAACCAATAAGGAGGAAGAAACCAAAGGGAAGAAGGCTACCTATCCGGATTGTTGAACCTCAGTAGCTATCTCCGCACTCTAACTCTCTACCATCGTCTCGTCTGGCATAGTTGAAGCTTCGCTATTACTGCAATGAAGGCTAATGGAGCTGCCTGGCACATCGGGAGAAGGGGCAGGGACGACAAGGGTCTTCTCGATCAAACCTTTCACAGCAACAGCAGGCAAATTGGCTACCATTTTACCCTTATTACAAGTTTCATCCATTTCTGCACCCCTGCTATCAGACGAAGCTTCTATGAACTCTTCTTGTCTTTGCCTTTTCAGAGGGGCTGTAACACCACCGGAATCTTCACCCTTCTTGGCTCTCTAAGCCGCTCGTCTTGCCTCATTCTTCAGTCTATTCCGTCTCTTTTGCTTGCTCTCCTTCTCATTGGTATCTTCAACCCTTTCTGCAGTAGCTACAAACAAAGATGGCGGAGCAGATGATTTCTGGGGTTTAGGGACTTCAACGTAATCTCCACCGATCACTGTAGTCGGAAGTTTCGTTGAAGACGATGACACAGAAGCCTTCTAGGTCCCATTACTTCCTAGAACTTCAGCACCCTTCTGACTAGAGCCCAACTTACTCGGGTTAGACAATGGTTTAGGCCCACTCGAAGATTCTTTCTGACTCGGGCCCACCAATTCTGCTGATTTGGTGGAAGCAGCGTTAACCCTATCATGAGAAGATTCTTTGCTAACAATCTGAACAACTTTCCCTTTATTCTGAAATTGCTTCCCATTATTAGTGTAAGAAGTTTTCCTAACAGAATTAGAGATCGTACCAGGATTATTAGCTTGCTGATTCTTTCCTTTTGTGTTTCTAGCGCATCTCGCCACATGCATCCAAGGACCGAAGCCGGCGTCATCATTCTCCATGTTCGGAACCGTAGGGGAGTGGTTGTAGCATCAACAATGTCGACTGAAGCTACCTTATCCTCTTCAGCTGCCATATCATTCACAACCCCAACCACTTCCTTATTCGATGTATTACTGAACTCGCAGTGAGATGCGTAATGGCCGAACCTTCCACACTTGAAACAAATGATATCGAGACCCTCATATTCAATAGGACACCGATGCACGTTAATAAACATTGCTTTTTTGAGAGGTCTGCTTAAATCGATCTCCATACAAATCCGTATGAACCTCCCTCTATTGAGATGTAGAGTCTTTGGATCAATTGAAATGGGATCTCCCACCCCTTCCGATAACTTCCAGATGATGGCTTCATGATACCATTGCACCGGTACTCCTGTGATTCTAATCCACGTTGGGGCCGAACTAATGGGACTTGAAGTAATAAAATCCGGGGTCCAACGTTTCATAATGAGACACCGACCAAAAACCGCCCAAGGTCCCCCTGTAAGCACCGATAACAATTCATTCTCGCTCTTGAATCTCGCAAGAAAGTAGTTATTATCTAAATCCATGATCTGCATATTTTCACCACACTTCCAGAGTTCCCTAATCTTCCTTACCATCACTGGAAACGCAACGGGAAAACCTAACACCTTGAACACTAACGAATTACTCCATCTAGATTCAAGATCATCAGCAACCTCTTTATCAATCTCTATCACTGGATCTCCTTCTTCTCCAAACGGAAAATTCACTGTAATGCGACCGCTGACGGAGTCTCTAGTAATAGTATCTTGTACCATATTAATACCTGTCACTCCTCCTAGCACTTCACTCCACGACTTGGCAGGATTCTTAGTAGCATTGACTTGAGGATCCACCATGAGAGCTTCACTAGGGTTATTAACCGGAAGTATAGCAACCACTGGGGCAGTACTCAGAATAGGATCGGTAGATATAACCCCTACACTCCCAGCAATGAATGGTTTGACCCCAGTTATCATATTACTTTGAACAGTATCAGACACTGGAACAACCCTATCTCTGGGAGTGTATTTAAATGGTAAAATACACGAGGTACATGTACCTAATACCAAAATGTTATGAGCCTAATTATTAAACTAAAAACTCAAAAGAACCTACTTACTTAATTTACCCTAATTTTAGTTATCTAATATTTCATGTTTTTTGAGTTAAATGAAGAAGCTATTTCACTTCATGCATCTTCCATATCTAACTTTTGAGAATCAAGCTTACAGTTGATGTTACACTACTTATTTCTTGTTTTATGCAAATTGAAATAGAATACCTAATCAATTATATTCAGAAAGGAATACATGGAAATTTTTTTTTTTTTTATCAAAAATATCAATCAATGAGATACTACCTATAACGTTCCGTAAAACTCTAGAGTTAAGCGTAAAACTCTAGAGTTAAGCGTGGTCGTGTGAGAACAATATTTTATTTCATCTTGACTTGTTAAAAATAGTTAAATTTTTGTTGATGAAAAAGATATAGTTAATTATAAAAAAATTTATATAATAAATAAACTAATATTAATTTTCTATTGTACATCAGGCTTATTTAAAAATAAATTTTTTGATTCTGATATAATGACATTATTTATCATAATATTAAATTTTCCAATTTGACAAATCCTGTGCAGGTTACCAAACTAGTATTGAACTAAACTATAATAGCAATTGTGGTAATTACGATATAAAGGAAAAATATATATCAGAAAGTCAGAAACCTTTTATCACCACATCTAACTAATGTTTAGAATGAAGAAAAGTATTACAATGCCAACTAAATTGTTCATCAGCTTAATATTGAGCTTCTACAAGGAACCATATCTCGTAAAAACTCTTCAGCAGAAACAACCAAAGAAAAGCGCAGGAGTTTGTAGGCACATTCTTAAGGCTGAGGTGAGGTGAGCTGTCTCAAGTTGAACTTGGCCAACTCCTTGTACTTGCTTACCACCCCAATCAAGCATACCGTCTGGAGAAGATCAAATTTTAATAACAAACTCAAGCTTATATAAAACATATGGCCAAAATATATGGACCTTGCTTACCTTAACTATTTGCACAATGATGCTTTTCTCTGGGTCTTTCAGGTCAACCTTGTGGGGCTTTGGCACACACTTTGCAATTGTATCTATGATTTTCATCCTATCAATGCCGCTGTTTGCCCGGGCATCATACTGCACAGCATACTGAAACAAGCAAATAATCGAAAATCTCAGTCTACAAGACCCCCAAAAGGCAAGGGAGGTTGCACATGATGGAGCGTCAAACAGAAAGTTCCAGTACAGGATTCTTTCTATGCCAACAAAAAGAGTTACATTTTCCACGTTTCTAATAGCGAACAAAAATGGGGCGCCATTATACTAAATAACAGTTGAGAATCAAGAAGGCAGTTACTAGTCTGTACAAGGATTCCAGCGGTTGCCCCCACAAGATATACAGCAGATACTGTAATCCCATTATGGTGCTTAATGACCATCATATTACTGTGATGTATAATACCATTGCACACTTCACAAACAAGATCATGTTGGCATAGTGCTGCTCATGCAACCTCAATAAGAAGAATAAACAGTTGAGTAAAACTTCAAAAACAAACATTTGTAATCCAATAATAAAAAATCCCGCATCTTTAAAAACATGTATAGGAAAAAAATTCCAACATGGACACAATTTGAAGGCATACCAGGAGAATAATAATACCTTGATTGCAGTTTCACTTTCCAAAGGAAAATGCTTGGTGATGATGGGTTTAATAGCTCTAGAGATTTCCTCTTCAGAAGCATAGCAAGAAACTTCAATTGGCAAAATTCTAAGCAGAAACCTACAAACAGAACGTCTAACATAATGAGCTAGCAACAAACATGAATGACGATGTAACTCTAAAATGCTTATCAGCTAGAACTCAAAGGAGGGGAAAAAATAAGAAGCCCAAACCTCGCAACGTGTTTCCTAGTAGATGCAACTGATTCCATCATGTACTGCACAATTTCGCTTGGACCAGGCTCTCCATCCTGTTTCTTCATCTTTATAATGACAACACCATTGCATCCAGACTCGAGTTTCAAGAAACGCCTCTGTTTCAACAAGAGAGCAGGCATTACAGGCAACTCAAATTCACCACAACCCTACAGATTGGCTCTAAATATGGCTACTGTGATTAATCAGTAATCTCAAAAGTCCAAACTGAATACCAATATTGAATGTATTAAACACAATATTTCAGAATCAACAAGGGAAGTAAACCCCAGAACCATTGGCATGTGAAGGATCATGATAGTAAGAACAACTTTTTTATGAAGAACAACTTTTTTATGGAACACCTTTTTTATGGAGCAGCTCACATAAGTTTCACCATCCTTAAACAGAAGAATATGCAAGCCCGGGTCAACAGCAAAGACGTATTTTTAAAGATAAACAAAAAAAACAGACAATATGCTCAAGATTTTATATAGAAAACTGCTGGCAGACCCAACATTAGACTGACAAAAACAAACCTTGGTTTTATCAGCCAATTCTTGAAGTTCAGCTTCAATTAGCTTATCAACAGACTTCTCTGACTTATCTACACCATGATTTTCACCATCACAGCACTGCTTCTTCGTCGGTGGCTCATCAGCCTTCTCTGACTTGTACTTGTCATCGTTCTTCTGTTCAACTTGTAGGTTCTCAGGCACATTCTCCTTGGGTTGAGTCCCCTCCTCTTTGACATCTGACTTTCCAACGGTATTATCATCTGCAACATTTTCTGGCTTCTTCTCAATTGGATCTTTGTTGTCATTGTCATCTTTGCTATCATCGCCGTCATCCTCACCTTCTCCCTCACTATCAGAAGAATCTGAATATGCAAATGTGATCTTCTTATTTAACACTTTCTTAGGGGCCACGGCCACTCCATCCTCATTTGCTCTCGCATCATTTCCATCAACCAGGTCTTCAAAAAACTAGATGGAAAAGTCCCATAACAATTTCAGAAGCTAATTAAAATTCTTCCTAAGAACAAGTGATGAATATCAAAGGTTTAAACTGAATAAGGTCTAAACACAAATGAATCAGTATTGAGCCAAATTAGCATAGGCAAGTCAAAATAAATACGTACAACAAAAACAGATATGAAAAATAGAAACCACATACAGAATCGATAACGGAAAGAGCTTCTTGAGCAGCTTGGTGTTCCCTACCACCGTCACAAGTGATGAAGAAGCCAGCGACACCTGGTGTCAACGGATAGGAACCCTTCCTCTTAACCGGTCTCTGATGATGGAATACGAAAGTAAACAGGAAGGCGATAACAGTTGAGCAAAAAGTAGAAAGCACGATCAGAAAAGAGAGAGGATGTTACATTATGAGGAAGATACTGCTTCCTCTTCCGGCCTTTGTTGTTAACTTGGGCTCCAGACGACATTGCTAGTGTTCGTGTTGACAGGTTTTTGATTTCCCAGGGAGGGGAAAATGGCAAATGACTAGGGTTTCATGGTTTTCGACCCTTCAATCGACGTCATCTAACCCGGCCGGTTCGGGTACCAAACTATATGTAAAAAGAAAATTGCACAAAATCACCCATACAAATTGAAGTGGCAAAATTCCGTAATAGACTTTGGTATGATAGTTTGGACCAAGTTGATAACCCATCTTCCCTTCGGTTCAGCTCCCCGCATCATAATTCATATATAAGTTGATTTGTTGGCCTATTAAGCCAGGATAGAGGGATAATACGCATTTGATCATACTAATTTTATACAACTAATAAATATTATACTAATTTTTTCTTGAAAAATAAACAAACCAAATCTTCTTCTTATCCTCTAACCGATACTAAGGGAATTAATAACCAAATATACGCATTTATTCAAACTAATTTTATATAATTAATAATTATTATATATAATCATACTGATTTTATAACACGCCATAAAAATATATTTAAAATTATGCTTTTATCGAATTCAATAATCTTTTTATTTTATTTGATAATATATTATATTTTATATTAAAAATGTTCTTACGTAACTAGTTTAGTACTCCTGTCTTGCATAAAAATATTTATAATATAATAATATATAAATATATTTTTATACGTCCGTAAATTGTTATATGTGTATATTATTAATTAAAATTTATTGAAGGTAAATCTCTTTATATATTTATAATATAATATGCGCATTTAGTAAAAACAATTAAATCATAATTGTTGACCCGATTCGTCGTGTACTTATAAGTACATCTAGAAGTATTATTAAACCAAGAGTGTTCACTCTATTTGTGTCATAAAAATACAATTAAAATTTGACAATAAAAAGTAATAAAACTCTACACAATTAAAAAATAATAGTAAAATGTAATACAAACGAACAACAAAATGGTGCACATATATTAGAATTATCATTTGATAACCGATGTGGTATGTTAAAATCAATGAAAATATGACAATATTAAAAAAAATCGTGCACAAAAAAAATTATTAAAAAATAAAAACAAAGAAAAGATATTATAGTGAATATATACGTATTTAACTTTGTTATACTAAATAACAATAAAATGACACTCCGAAATAAATATTATACCGAATGGATGCATATTAGTAGGACAATCTCCCACATTCTAGTAGGTCAAAAACAACATACCATATATTAATCTTATATGAATAAATATTAAAATTTATCTTTACCAGAAGACCAAGAAAATATATAATTTGTTTAAAGTTTCTATTGATACAAGTTTTTAACCTGCCAACTTTATTTAATAACCGATGTGGGATAGAAAAATCCATAAAAATAAGGTCGAATTAAAAAAAATCGTGGATAACAATTGATTTTTAAATTTAATTATGAAAAAAAGTTTAAGAAAGAAAGAACAAATATTATACAAAAATAACATATGTATTTGACTTTGTAAACTAAATTAAAAAGCAAAAAATGTACAGTAGGTCAACGATTGTTTTTATTTATATATAAAAAACGATTAAAATTACTCTTTATTGTAACCAAAAGACCAATAAAATGTAGGATTTGTTTAATATTTAAAATTGTAATATCCATAATTTTTATTCTCATTTAATTCCGTAGCAAACCGGATCCCGATCTGTTGATCTTTCCTCGTTTTACACCATCTTAAATTTCTATCATTTTATGTAACTTCACTTCACATAAAATGATAGAATTTTATATCAAACCTTAGAATTATTCCACTTCTAGTTTATGTCTTTCGACAAGAACATGACAAGACCGTGACAATGTCACCGACGAGTTTTGACAAGAACGTGATGAAACTATGACAAGAATTGACGAGACCAAGACAAGATCGTGACAAGCGTTTGACAAGATCATGCATGAGCTTGACAAAGCCATGACAAGTTTTGACAACCTCAGCCCACTCTTCTTGACAACCTCAGCGCACATTTTATTCCCTTCTTTCAACCCACTCCTCCTTGTCTTGCTCCAGCCCACCTCGGATCTACTGCTGCCCAAACCACCATGCCTTCAACCAGCCCATCAAGAAGAAGCCCACTGCAGCACCTTAGGAGCCCTCTCGTTTGTGTATGCTGGGCTGGACTGGGAGTTACGCTAATAATAACGCCAGATGCATCGATTGCCTTCTTCCTCTCCTCGATTCTGTCGAGCCAGCACGCAACAACACGAACCATCTCCGTACACACTGAAACCAAGCCATCTTCAACCCTGGTGCGACACAACTTCAATGGCCTCCTTCCTGCACGCAACGCCCATCAACCGGCCTCCTCATGAAGACAACAACAGTAGGCATCGCCCGGAGTTGTGACATCCGCTGTCATCAAGTAGAACGAGTTGTCTCGTCACCTACACGTGCAGACCGGCACCAAGGACTGGCTGCGTCTCTTCTCAACGACCCAATGCAGCAAAGGGGGAATTGCTCCTCCTTTTGTCGACCCAAACAAGCACCCAGGAATGGCGGCTCCTCCTTCTGGCGACCTCAAACGCAGCACCAGCGGGCTGCTTCTCTTCTGTCGATCCAGAAGACCTTGGATACCGAGCAATATAGATCCGATCCGCGGCAGCCTTGGTGTTGTCTTTTCCGTGCCTTCGAGTCTCTGAATCGGGTAAGGCTTATACCCCTTGCTACACTATACTTCAGTTTACCTTTCCTTGCCTAACATGGACCAGTTTTCGTCTTTAAACCTACTCAGAACAACTATAGGATGTTGGAGATTTGGGCTAAGTCTTCATTGTAACCGTTGAGCTTGTCTTGAGACAAGGTGCAATTAGTTGTTCACATGTGTGTCACTATGGTCCGGGTTGCGGGAGGCAAGCCAAGTGACCGGCACTAAGAATAACTAGTATTATAAGGGGAGTCAAATCAAAGCAAGGTGATTCACGACAAGGTCAACTTGTGCTAGCTTTTAGAAGGCCGACGTTTGGGGATTTTTAGCCACATTTTATCGGCACACCTTTGGTTCTTAGGCCTTATATTGGCTAAAGAACATGTGGTTAAAAACTGGGAGCAATCCAAACTCAAATGCTTAGTGAATGTCAATGAAGCAGCTCGTGAGCTTCTTAAGGAGCTACACTAGATTGAGCTAAGATATTGAGTATTTGAGGATCTTGGAGCTTACCTTAGCTATATTAAAGTGAATGAAGCTCATTGGAAGTGTTTGGACCAAGAAAAATAAGCTAGCTCTAAGCTAGCTCCGGGGAGCGGTTTTGGGCTCCCTATGTGGGCCTCAAGCCTCGGGCTTTCTAGGGCTTCAAGGCCCATCTTCCAAGTAACTTCCATAACCGATTTTAACCACTTTTAACCGCTTTTAACTCCCCAAAACCGTGGCCCCCTATGCCTATAAAAGGGAGAGCCATTTGCACTTGATTCTACATTCGTTTTTGCAACAATAAAGCTTCTAGTTCCATTGTATTGACATTGGATAGGCCTTCTTATAAGCTTGTTTGCAAAACTCGAAAGACCAGTATAATTCCTTTGTATTGACAAAAGATAGGCATCCATCTTAGTTTGGTTTTGTATTGACAAAACCTAGGAATACCCTTTCTACAAAGTAAGACAAGTAAGTCTCTTACTTAGTCTTTGTAACGTGTAACGTTTTATCCCACTAAGGTATTTGGATATTCCCGGTGTAGGGGAGAATATACTTAGAAGGAAAATTCATTTATGAATGACTCATTACATTATCCAAGTCAATGGTTTTAACATATAACAACCGGTTTATAAGACGTGTAATTGAACTTAACTTCTATTAGAGTTTTGTCTACTCCTTTTTGGAGATTACAAACTCTTGCTTGAGTTTTGTCTACTCCTTTGGAGAGTACAAACTCTTGATTGAGTTTTGTTTACTCCTTTGTGGAGATTACAAACTCTTAGTTGAGTTTTGTCTACTCCTTTGGAGACTACAAACTCTTGATTGAGTTTTGTCTACTCCTTTGTGGAGATTACAAACTCTTGGTTGGGTTTTGTCTACTCCTTTGTGGAGATTACAAACCCTTGGTTGATAACTAGTTTTTAGTTCAAGATAATTATATAATTTGTTTGGCAATTGGGAGAACCGTCTACTCACATAAGTGAGACTACGACCCTTTGGTCTAAAACCGGACACCGACAACAATCTTCTAAGTGTATTTATTGTTAATTGTTTTGTAGGATTGGATTGATCAATAATGAGTAAGACGTTAATGACATAAATGACTTCTCGTTTCGGGAAGTTCGATAAGTTTGAGGGTGTAGACTTTAGGAGGTGGCAAAAGAAAATGCACTTCCTCTTGACTACACTAAAAGTCGCTTATGTACTCACTACACCTAGACCGGCCGAGCCGGTGGATGATATGGTGAAGGAGATAGAGGCTGTCCGACGAAGGAGCAAATGGGATAATGATGACTACATATATCGTGGTCATATTCTCAATGGCATGAGTGATGCATTGTTTGATGTCTACCAAAGTGTAGAGTCATCAACATCAATGTGGGATCAACTGGAGTCTAAGTACATGGCGGAGGATGCTTCATCTCGCAAATTCTTAGTCTCGGATTTTAACTCATATAAAATGTGGACTCAAGGCCGGTAATGGAACAATACAATGAATTGCTCCGGATTCTTGGGAGGTTCACTCAACATGCCATGCATATGGATGAGGCCATTGCGGTTTCGTCTATAATGGATAAGCTCCCCCCTTCGTGGAAGGACTTCCGCCATGTGCTAAAGCACAAGAAGGAAGAACTCACGTTGGTGGAACTTGGCTCTCACCTTCAAATTGAACAAGGCCTTAGGGCACAAGAAGGGGGACTCAAGAAGGAAGATAAAACTTCCACTTCCCACGAGGCCAACATGATGGATGACAAGGGCAAAAAGAAGAGGTTCAAAGGAAAGGACAAAGGCAAGGACAAGGGAAATAAGTCCAAGAAGTCCAAAAAGGATAATGTTGACAAGAAACCAAAAGGTTCTTGTTGGAAGTGTGGCAAGACTGGCCACTTCAAGCGGGATTGCAAGGTTAAGGACGATGGATCCAAGGGTGGAGGCCAAAGTGGCCAAAACCCATTAAACCAAGGTGACTCACTTATGAGTCTTGATTCTAACTTTGATATAAATTCTTATTTGAATTATGTTTCATTGACTTTTGAATGTTTGTCCATGCAGGATGATGACCTTGGATGGTGGGTGGACTCGGGTGCAACAACTCATGTTTGCAAAGATCGGCGTTGGTTCAAGACATACGCTGTTGCAAATGATGGAGCACTCATACATATGGGAAACGAGTCTACCACCCCCGTTCTAGGAAGAGGACGGGTTGATCTGTACTTCACAAGTGACAAGACTCTAGTCTTTTCAAATGTACTACATGCACCGGCCATTAGAAAGAATGTGGTTTCTGGTGGTGTACTCAATAAGCTTGGCTTCAAACAAGTCATAGAAGCCGACCGCTATGTATTATCTAGGAGAGGAACATTTGTAGGCTTTGGCCATTGGAACAATAATATGTTTCTTCTCTCTTTATGTAATAAACTTTCCAATAGTAATATAAACAAGAAAAATTTGTTTACATTGTCTTCTTCTTCTTCTTCTTCCAATTGTGATTTTGTTAAATGGCATGCACGACTTGGACATGTTCATTTTAAGCGTATGAATGACATGACTAAGGATGGTAGTTTACCTAAACTTGACTTGCCAAAAGATAAGTGTAAAACGTGCATGTTGACCAAGATAACAAGACTTCCATTTCCTAGAGTTGAAAGAGAACAATCAATGCTCGGCTTAGTCCACTCGGATCTAGGCGACTTGCACTCTACTCCTTCATTAGGAAAGAAGAAGTATTACGTAACATTCATAGATGATTACTCTAGGTATTGTTACGTATATCTACTCTTTGCAAAGAGTGATGCCTTAGACAAATTCTATGTATTCAAGAATGAATCTGAGTTACAACAAGGTACCTTAATTAAAAGACTACGCACGGATCGTGGTGGTGAATTATGGATAAGGAATATTTCGAGAGTGTCGGGATCATACATGAGACCACGGCACCTTACACACCACAATCAAATGGTGTGGCCGAACGAAAGAACCGAGTGCTTAAAGAGATGGTCAATGCCATGTTATCTTACTCGGGTCTTAAGCATTCGTTTTGGGGTGAAGCTATGCTCACGGCAAACTACTTGCTTAATCGTGTTCCAAACAAAAGAAGCAAGAAAACTCCTTATGAACTATGGTTCAAAAGGAAGCCAAACCTACATTACTTACGAGTTTGGGGATGTCGAGCCATAGTAAGGCTCAATAACAACAAACGTAAAACTTTAGGTGAAAAAGGTGTTGAGTGTGTGTTCATTGGTTATGCAGAACACTCCAAAGCTTATAGGTTCTATGTGATAGAACCAAATGACTTCATCTCAGTTAATACCGTAATAGAGTCTAGGGATGCCATCTTTGATAAAGATCGCTTCACCTCGGCTCCTAGGCCTAGGGAAGTGATCAACATGACTTTAGATAAGGAACACCCAAACAAGCATCGTAGGATTCAAGATGAATCCTGCGAAGCGTCCCACGGGCTTGACTTGCCAAAGATTGCTCCTATGAGCAATAATTTGTCCCAAAAATCAATTTTCCAAGTGTTCTTGGTTGAAGGGTCAAGGGATAATAAAATGGATCGTCACTCTTACTTTCATATGGATGAGGATCCAAAGACATTTGATGAGGCCATGAAGTCTCAAGATGTTGCCTTTTGGAAGGAAGCAATCCAAGAGGAGATGGACTCCATTATGGGCAATCATACATGGGAGTTAGCCAACCTTCCTTCCGGTTGCAAACCTTTGGGATGCAAATGGATCTTCAAGAGGAAGATGAAAGTTGACGGTTCCATTGACAAGTTTAAAGCACGCTTGGTCATCCAAGGCTTTAGACAAAGGGAAGGTGTCGATTACTTTGACACATATGCTCCAGTGGCTAGGATTACAACCATTAGGTTATTAATAGCTATGGCGGCTATACATAATCTAATGATTCATCAAATGGATGTCAAGACAGCATTCCTTAATGGTGATCTAGATGAGGAAGTGTATATGAGACAACCTGAAGGGTTTGTTTTAAAAGGACAAGAGCACAAAGTATGTCGCTTGGTCAAATCCTTGTATGGACTAAAGCAAGCTCCAAAGCAATGGCATCAAAAGTTTGATGATGTCGTATTGTCAAATGGATTTAAGATAAATCAAGCTGACAAGTGTGTCTATAGTAAGTTTGATCATACCGGTCAAGGTGTGATCATATGCTTATATGTTGATGACATGTTGATCTTTGGAACAAACCAAAGACAAGTAGATCTCACTAAGGATTTCTTGTCCACTAAGTTTTCTATGAAAGACTTAGGTGAGGCGGATGTGATTCTGGGCATAAGAATTAAACGTGATTCTAAAGGCTTAAGCCTCACACAATCACACTACATTGAGAAGATTGTCAAACGCTTTCAATGTGATAAAAGTACAATTGTTAGTACTCCTATGGACTCAAGTGAGAAGTTGATGCCCAACCAAGGATCAGCTGTCTCTCAACTTGAGTATGCACAAGTAATAGGATGTTGCATGTATGCAAGGACTAGCACTAGGCCAGATATTGCTTTTGCTATTGGTAAATTGAGTAGATACACAAGTTGTCCTAGCTCACAACATTGGAAGGCAATAAGGCGTGTGCTTAGGTACCTCAAGGGGACCATGGGTTTTGGCATCTTGTACAGTAAGTATCCTTCAGTGATAGAAGGCAACTCGGATGTGTCATGGATCACTAATCTAGATGACCACTCATCCACCATAGGATGGGTTTTTTTGTTAGGTGGTAGTGCCATTTCATGGGCTTCAAAGAAGCAAACGTGCATTACAACCTCGACCATGGAGTCCGAGTTTGTGGCACTTGCCGCTGCCGGCAAGGAAGCTGAATGGCTAAGAAATTTGGTTCTAGAAATTCCTCTATGGCCAAAACCGGTTTCTCCTATCTCGATTCATTGTGATAGTGCAGCTACGTTGGCTAAAGCTTATAGCCAAACGTACAATGGGAAATCAAGACATCTTGGTGTGAGACATAGCTCGGTTAGAGAGCTCATAACTCACGGTATAATATCGGTCGATTTTGTGAGAACACACAATAATCTAGCCGATCACTTAACCAAGAGCTTGGCTAGGGACTTAGTTCAAAAGTTAGCCAAGGGGATGGGGTTAACGACCTAAATTGATAACGACTTGTCGTGGGACACCCAATTCGCCTATGGCTTGATGCCTTAGCCGAATCAATGAGGAAAGCCCATTCCAAGAAGTTGTGAGCATAATATGTCCATCCAAGGTAATGCTCTATGCCTATATAATATGTATAGTTTGAAATATGTGATTTCTTAACAGCTCTTTTGAAAAATTGCAATTATAGGTGCAAGCTCAAAAGAGAGTTGACTACGTGAACGTGAAGTGTCAAGGCTTCTTCAAGGGAGTAGATGGTCGACTCGCCTATATGTTCATTAAAGGATTAGGACACAATAGCCTTTAAATGTGTCATTTATTTGTAAAGGAAATGTAAATTTCGTGTATGTTGCCTTCATGTACTTAAACAAGTTAAGTGGTTCAATCCATTAGGACACCACAATTCTTTAGTACAGAATGTGTAATTATACTAATTCAATAAATTCAATCGAAAGATATTTATGATTATGCGAATATTTTGTTTGGATGTCTATTAAAAGTTTCTTGACTTTGCTCAAATGGGGGAGGAATGTTGGAGATTTGGGCTAAGTCTTCATTGTAACCGTTGAGCTTGTCTTGAGACAAGGTGCAATGAGTTGTTCACATGTGTGTCACTATGGTCTGGGTTGCGGGAGGCAAGCCAAGTGACCGGCACTAAGAACAACTAGTATTATAAGGGGAGTCAAATCAAAGCAAGGTGATTCACGACAAGGTCAACTTGTGCTAGCTTTTAGAAGGCCGACGTTTGGGGATTTTTAGCCACATTTTATCGGCACACCTTTGGTTCTTAGGCCTTATATTGGCTAAAGAACATGTGGTTAAAAACTGGGAGCAATCCAAGCTCAAATGCTTAGTGAATGTCAATGAAGCAGCTAGTGAGCTTCTTAAGGAGCTACACTAGCTTGGGCTAAGATATTGAGTATTTGAGGATCTTGGAGCTTACCTTAGATATATTAAAGTGAATGAAGCTCATTGGAAGTGTTTGGACCAAGAAAAATAAGCTAGCTCTAAGCTAGCTCCGGGGAGCGGTTTTGGGCTCCCTATGTGGGCCTCGGGCTTTCTAGGGCTTCAAGGCCCATCTTCCAAGTAACTTCCAAGTAACATCCATAACCGATTTTAACCGCTTTTAACTCCCCAAAACCGTGGCCCCCTCTGCCTATAAAAGGGAGAGCCATTTGCACTTGATTCTACATTCGTTTTTACAACAATAAAGCTTCTAGTTCCATTATATTGACATTGGATAGGCCTTCTTATAAGCTTGTTTGCAAAACTCGAAAGACCAGTATAGTTCCTTTGTATTGACAAAGGATAGGCATCCATCTTAGTTTGGTTTTGTATTGACAAAACCTTGGAATACCCTTTCTACAAAGTAAGACAAGTAAGTCTCTTACTTAGTCTTTGTAACGTGTAACGTTTTATCCCACTAAGGTATTTGGATATTCCCGGTGTAGGGGAGAATACACTTAGAAGGAAAATTCATTTATGAATGACTCATTACATTATCCAAGTCAATGGTTTTAACATATAACAACCGGTTTATAAGACGTGTAATTGAACTTAACTTCTATTAGAGTTTTGTCTACTCCTTTTTGGAGATTACAAACTCTTGCTTGAGTTTTGTCTACTCCTTTGGAGACTACAAACTCTTGATTGAGTTTTGTTTACTCCTTTGTGGAGATTACAAACTCTTAGTTGAGTTTTGTCTACTCCTTTGGAGACTACAAACTCTTGATTGGGTTTTGTCTACTCCTTTGCGGAGATTACAAACTCTTGGTTGGGTTTTGTCTACTCCTTTGTGGAGATTACAAACCCTTGGTTAATAACTAGTTTTTAGTTCAAGATAATTATATAATTTGTTTGGCAATTGGGAGAACCGTCTACTCACATAAGTGAGACTACGGCCCTTTGGTCTAAAACCGGACACCGAAAATCCAACATAGGAGAGCTGTACAGATTCATTCGTTTTTCTGAGTTTTCGGAAGTGAAAAATAGTCAGCTTCGGGTCAAGATTTGAGTAAGTTGTACTCCTCCTTTATTACTGAATTTTGGATATGTTGTAGTCAGTAGTACATTGTAGATCATACTAGAATTTGGGAAGAATTGGAGTTACTGTTTGAGAGTTATGATGTTGCAAAGTTGACTCCTCATGCAGTTTTTATAAGTGTGTTGAGTGTTGAGAAAAACAGCATGTGATGCAGTTTTGTAAGATGGTTTTGAATAGGCTTTTGATCTATTTTGCTGCTGAATTTTGGATATATTATAGATAAGATTTTATAGTAAAACATATCAAAATTTGGAATAAATCCAGCGAGCGGTTTAGGAGTTATGATTTTTCAAAGTTAAGACAGTGTGCTGTTTGTTAAGTGTTTGCTGAATTTCCTAAGTGTGGAAAACTGCATGTCGATACAGTTTTATGACCCAGATTTGGGTAAGTTAGACTCCTCCTTTAGTGCTGATTTTTGGATATGTTGTAGTTGGTATTATATAGTATAACATACTAAAATTTGAGAGTATTCCGAGTTATAGGTTAGGAGATATGATTCTCCAAAGTTGGTTCCTCGTGCAGTTTTTAGGTTATGCTGATATATTCTAAGTATGAGAAAAACTGCTTGGGATACAGTTTTGTGAAATAGATTTGGAGGGGTTATTGACCTCTGTTGGACATGATTTTTGGATATGTTGTTGATGGATATATATAGGAGCATGTGGTAAAAGTTGAGAACGATCTGTTGGGTTAATCTATATTTATTATGTGTAATATCCGGAATTTTTATTCCGTTTAATTTCGAATCAAATCGGACTTTGAGCCGTTGACGGTTTTGCATTCTATCTAGTATTTCCTCCTTCACAAATTTTATTATTTTATGTAGAATTTAATTCACATAAAATGATAAAATTATATCAAGCTCTAATTCTTATAATTATGTATTATTTTATGTAGAATTTAATTCACATAAAATGATAGATTTATATCAAACCCTAGTTATTATAATTCATTCTTATCGATGACTTTAGACGAGATCATGACAAGCTGTGACGAGATCATGACTAAGCTGAGACGAGGCCATGACAAAGCCCGACAAATCTGTGACAAACTCATTCATGGGCCTGACAAGGCCATGACGAGTTTTGACAGATTTTTGACAAACATTTCAGCCCACCTTTCTTGCCTTACCTCAACCCACTTTCTCTCTTGTTTTCAGCCAGCCTTCCCTTACCTCAGCCCACACTCTTTATTTCAGCCCAGCCGGGAGCTAGCCAAGCAACCCAGTGAGACGTCCAACCCACGTACAGCAGCTTCTTTTCTCCTCCTTATATGCTTCACGTAACGGCTGATAGGTATACATTAACTACCGGAAATCACGCTGAAGTTTATTCCCTTCCTTCAACAGCAAGGCCATATCGCCTCTCCTTCCATCTGAACGAGACCCTCAGCCTTCTTGCTCCTTCTTCTGATTCCTTGCCTTCTCGCCAAATCTTCACTTCGGCACACATTCTTCAACAATCCCAGACGTAGAAAATTTCGAGGAAAGGAACCAACAGGGGAGGAGACGTTCAACAGCTATAATCGACAATCTCCCATCTGGCTGTACAACTTGCAACAGCAGCGCACTTGAAGAGCCCGGCCAAAGCTGCTACTCCTTCGACCCGGACTGCTTCCGGACCAAGGTGAGTCTAGACTTCCTTCTCCTCTCCTACTTCCCTTCTTCCTCAGGTCCTGATTGAGATTTAAACCTCCCTTAACCTGACTTGGAGTTACTATCTATAGATCTGTGAAGTTTTAGCCTTTGTTTGAATTTTCGAAACTGTGTCGAGGATCCAACTTCTGGGCCAGATTTAGGTATGATAAACTCATTATTTTTGGCTGGTTTTCGGATATGTCATAGACGATATTGCATAGTAAAGCATACTAAAGTTTTAGAGGAATCGGAGTTACGGTTTGAGAGTTATTGTGTTCCAAAGTTGACGCCATGTAGTTTGTATATATGTGCTGAGTGTTGGGGAAAACAGCAAGTGATGCTGTTTTGTGAGATGGTTTTGAATAAGCTCTTGATCTCCGTTGGGCTTGAATTTTGGATATGATATAGTTGACATCTTGTTGTAGAACATATTAGAATTTGAGAGGCATCCAGCTAGTGGTTTTGAATTTTGTGGCTGAATTTTGGATATATTATAGATAAGATTTTATAGTAGAACGTACCAAAATTTGGGATAAATCCAGCGAGTAGTTTAGGAGTTATGATTTTTCAAAGTTAAGAAAATGTGTTGTTTGTTAAGTGTTATAACCAACTTTGGAAACTTTTGTAGAAGTGATGGTTGAACAGTTTTAAGAAATTCTTGCTCCTAGGAGTAGATGAGATATCATAGATGATCTAGGGAATTATTTCGGAATTTTTATAAGATTATTCAAATTTTATATTTGAAGCCAAAGTTGGACCTTAACGATCTTTCCGAAAATAGGGAAATGGGTAAATTGCTAGTTTGTAACCAAACTCATCTTTAGGAGTTAGAATATGACTCTTTAGTCTCAAATAAGAGTTTAGGCATGAATTAGGGAATTATTGGAAGTTTCGAGACCAAGGGTAAAATAGTCATTTTATCATAAATTAATAATGTAATCAATTCCGTTCTATTAAGACCTACTATCTTAGAAGTCTTAGACTTCTAATCACCTAGAAAGTGTGCTGACACACTTGCCTCCTTTGACAGGCCACTGAATTCCTACTGTACAGATCGATTTGCGAATTAGAAAGTCGAGATCTGATTCAGGTAAGTCCACGGACTTACTTAACTGGCTTCTTGTATGAGTGTAATGTGTATGAGTGGTGTTTATTAGTTATAATAAATAACAAAACCGTATTAGGCCGACTTTATTATTTACATAATTGACCCAAGTGTATGATAACGGGTCATGACATCATCTGCCTAACTCTTGCTAGAGTCTAGGAGGTTCCCTGCGACCAGCCCAGTCAAGTAGACGGTCAGATGCATTAGTACCATTCCGCGTTGGTAAACTGGGACAGGGGTGAGGTTTGGGAATCCCTCGTGTCACAAAGTAAGTATCATTAGTAATGACATATCACCTAATTAAAAGATAATAAAAAGGATTGAGCGTTGCATGTTGATTGTGTATGTTGTGTGTTTGTGCTTTTACCTTTATACTTATGCATAGAATGTTAGCTAACGGTTTTATCCGTGTTGTAGATTTGTAGAGATAGACAGTTGCAAAGAGATCCGGAACGGATGGTCAGCCGGGTCCACGTATTCATTAGATGGGGACAGAGGGTATCCCATACGACATGCATGTTATGTATCTATATATATGTTTTGTAAGGCTGTCACATGTGTACATTCATACATTAAAAATAATATGTTTTGAAATTGTTTTAAATACATTTGTGCCTTGTTGTAAGATCCAAGTTAAATTGTTGTCAAACTAAGGTCGGGACCCATTGTGAGGTCCTAACCAATAACTCCCCGAGTTCTCAGAATTTGGGGTGTTACAATGTGGTATCAGAGCTCTGGGTTGGCAACAATGGCACTTGAAATCTTCTGAAAGACCGATTGTATAAAATAACTAGAACCCGAAAGGGGTCTAAAATTTTCAAAACGGATTTTTTTTACACACACGCATAGTCGGGTTGTTGGGTTAGTAGTACGTCGGACCACCATCGCTTTCCGTGGATCTCTGCAGCTTGGATCGATAGGAGTTAGCTTATAGACTTTTTATGATGTTTATTATAATATGTTATATACATGTGTTTGCTTAGCTTGTTAGTATCCTAAAGGATATTTTATACCCTTAGTCGTGATATCACGAAGCGATTATCGCCTCATGATAAATCAGCTGCGGACTTGAAGAATCTCCAATACGAGGCGATGAAATCGGACCTTGAATTGAGTTTTATACTCGGGTAGGCTGCTTAGTGATCCTTACAAATCATCCAAAGAAATCCCTGAGTCAGTTCAATCAAAAGGAATAGAAGGTCGTACAAGGAACTCGGGCATACGAGGCCAAGAGACGGAATTAGAAGAATCATGCAAGAGACGAGAAGATCTCCGAGTAGAGATAACAACATTAGAACAAGAACCAAGTAGAACAGAGTACAACCAAGAGGGCGAGATAAAGGACGTTACAATTGTGGCGAATGCCCCATAGACCATTATGGGCATGAGAGATCTGAAGAGATTGGGTGTCGACCTAGAAACGAGAATCTAAGGTGCACGGAATGAAGACTTACAATTGAGTGTAAAAGCAAAAAGGCAGACCCCACAAGTGTGGGGAGGTTTTTGACCTCCTCAGCAATATAAGAAGTTTGAAAGAAACCGCGACGCCAATATCCAAAGAATGGAAGCCTGTAGCAGAGTCAACGGAGTTTCAGGAAGGCGATATTATCACCAAAACCAGTGAAGAAATCGGCATGGGAGAACGGCTTTGATAGACTCGAGAGTCCAAGGTAACCCGAATTATCATGGGACCTAAGCGATCAACACAGATGGTCCATGCAAAAGGAACTGCAAGTGGATGATCATTACGGCCATAAGAATTTCAAAGACGTTTGCAAGCTATCGTGGAAACTTGAAACGACTAGTTATGTCAGATGAATGACACAATCGGACTAGAGAAATGGAGTTAGCCCATAAGAAGCGGAAGAGTGGAAGGTAGTTTGAACTAAAGAAGTATAAAAGGATTGTTGTGAGCAACTGATTACCTACTAGCTAAGGAAATTTTGACTATGTCACAATTAACATGGAATGAAGACTTACAACTTAATGTAAGAACGAAAGGTAGACTTCACAAGCCGGGAGACGTTTTGTCTTCTTTGAAGAGATAGGATTCTGAACGAAATCACCACGCCAGTATTAAAAGGATTGATGCCCTGAAACATAGTCAACAGAGTTTTGAAGAAAGTATTACAAACAACGCCGAATAAGGAGCATGTGTATGTTAGAACAGTGTGGTGGACTCAAGAGTCCGGGGTAACCTCGAAAATTATAACAGGTCTTAAGTCATAAACACCCGCAATCCATACAAGAAGAACGGTAAATAGAGGATAATTAAGGTCATAGGAACCGCAAGGAAGTGCTTACAAGCTATCATGGAAGAGTGGAAAGAACTATTTACGCTAGATAAGTGTGAATGATTGAACAAACTAAAGCAGTATAAAAGGATTAATTGAGTAGGTGATGCTTACCAAAGAATTTTAATACCAGACGGGGTATGAGAAGAGTAAGTTCGGGATACTAAGATGAGTCAACTATAGACTGACCGACGTCAGCTGAGGATGTGTAAGTGTTGTTTGGTATTGACGAGTTATATACCGTTAAGAAAGGATAATTGCGACTGTGGATTTATGGGGTAGTTTTACCAACGCCTGGCAGGATTTCCTCAAGTATGGCACAACAATCTTCTTAGACAACTAAGGGTATAGAGAATCGTGTTAGAGGTTACTTCTTGGCTTGGTTAAGATCAAACTCCGGTCGAGTGTAGTAGTTTGGATCCGTGTTAAAAGAATTAAGGAAGTAAATGGAAGATGGTTATTTTCCCATCGTGATTTTATTTCAAGAAGACAAAGTAAGGAAAGTACTTGGTACTTCATCCGGTTAATCATTTTGGACTGACAGAACACGTCCTTATGATTATGGGGTGACAACAAAATAATCATAGTAGCACAGTGGGAGCGTGGTGGGTCCTAACCCACAGAGCAAGAAGCTCAAGGGTGTTGAGGGATGTCGTGTCGAGTTTAAGATGGTGATAGTTTGTGAAATGCATTCTAGTTGGAAGGAACGTGAGATAGGCTATGTGGAGTTACTGAAAATGTTGTACGGAAACTTATGTGCATGTAGAGGTAATAGAAGGAGACTAGTACCCTATTATGGATCCGAGTGTAGAGTGATGGCGTTGTTGCATGTTGCTAGGCAAGTAGTTTTGGAATTCTATACCTAATGGAGTACGTTAGAGTGGGTTTCTTGATGGATTGAGAGAAGAATTAACGATATAATAAAAGTATTGTGCATGGTATGCACTAGAAGGCTCAAAGTGAGTAAGTACCATTCTGAGTCAAAGATACATAAGAAAGATAAGCGACGGAAGTATACTTACAACCCAGTAACCGTGCTTAAAGAAAGCGTAATCTCGGAGTAGATTTTACGTGTAATGTTATAGCAGAACGGATCCGAGTTGCGTTTTGAGTCAGAGGGATACTATCGGGCTGGTAACAATGGTGGATAAAAGGGCGCACTACTGATGGTATGTTAACATTTATTGAGTAATTATTATCAAATGCCGTCATTCGGACATATTCTATGTCACTTAAGATCTTGTAAAATTCGTGAGAAGCCTACGGTCGAGCTAACGATATATTATAGATCTATAAATAGTATTATAACGCCAAGTGAACGCAGAGGATGACCATTGGGTTAATTTTAAGTTGTCTTAAGTGTTAGAGTAAAAAAGGGTATAAGTGATGATCCCTTACTTGAGGAATAAGGGGACTGAGTCATATTAAAAGACAAGCCCAAGTGGGTCGTGGTACGAAGAGCATTAGGCACTTGGTAAAGTGTTGGTGGATGTCCAAGACCTTTGGCCTTAGTGTGTAGTTAGAACCTTTTCAGAAGGCCGGAAGCAAGTGGTCATAACAAAGGGAAGAAAGTTGAATAAATTATTTTCCGTAGGGTCATCAAAGGATCTAGAAGTGAGTTGTGTAAGGCAACCATTGGAAGTTGTAAAGCGGTTTAAAAGGGACTGATGGACTAGTATTCCTCACCCTATTAGAGAGGATAGCTTCAGTTTTCCACGGAGACTAAGTTTGGGAACTAAGCTTGAGAATTTCAGTGGAGAGATACCTACCAGACACGGGTTAGGTTATCATATTAGAGAATCAAACAGTTAAGTCGGGTGATACTGGTGAGATATCCGGTAACCACTCTAGAACGTGGTAGCAGGAGCTTGTGATCTAAATACCTGAAAAGATTTAAGATTTAGTGGTTTTATGAAAAGCGGATAAGGCTACCTAAGATACTAGGGATAGTAAGAGACGTAACCTTTCAAAGACCTATGTAGTGATAGTTGTAACCTCGAGAGTGACGAGTTAGGGCTTGACCTTGGATGTGTGATATTGTTTGCCTACTTATTTATTTCATGATTGAGTGCTTAGTTAGTGATGTGTGCTTTTGATAACCTTGATGTGCGGGATACTTGGATGTGGAAACGACGAGACTTTTGTGTAGTGATCAAAAACACCCATTTGGTGTCTTAAAGGCCGATCAAGATTGTCTTACCCTAAGTTTCGGGACGGAACTTATTTTGAGGGGGATTTGATGTAACGACCAGTTTTTTTTTTTTTCTTTTCGTTACGCTCTGATAAGGTTAGAGAAGTTTAGAAAAAGAAATTAAATTTTAGTGAGACTAGGACATACCAGTTTATTTATAGAAGTCGTTTAATTAAGTACCTTGTCCTAAGTTTCAGGACAAAACTTATTTTAAGGGGGTACTGATGTAATATCCGGAATTTTTATTCCGTTTAATTCCGAATCAAATCGGACTTTGAGCCGTTGACGGTTTCCCATTCTATCTAGTATTTCTTCCTTCACGAATTTTATTATTTTATGTAGAATTTAATTCACATAAAATGATAATATTATATCAAGCTCTAATTCTTATAATTATGTATTATTTTATGTAGAATTTAATTCACATAAAATGATAGATTTATAACAAACCCTAGTTATTATAATTCATTCTTATCGATGACTTTAGACGAGATCATGACAAGCTGTGATGAGATCATGACTAAGCTGAGACGAGGCCATGACAACGCCCGACAAATCTGTGACAAACTCATTCATGGGCCTGACAAGGCCATGGCGAGTTTTGACAGATTTTTGACAAACATTTCAGCCCACCTTTCTTGCCTTACCTCAGCCCACTTTCTCTCTTGTTTTCAGCCAGCCTTGCCTTACCTCAGCCCACACTCTTTGTTTCAGCCCAGCCGGGAGCTAGCCAAGAAGCCCAGTGAGACGTCCAACCCACGTACAGCAGCTTCTCTTCTCCTCCTTATGCTTCACGTAACGGCTGATAGGTATACAGTAACTATCGGAAATCACGCTGAAGTTTATTCCCTTCCTTCAACGGCAAGGCCATATCGCCTCTCCTTCCATCTGAATGAGACCCTCCGCCTTCTTGCTCCTTCTTCTGATTCATTGCCTTCTCGCCAGATCTTCACTTCGGCACACATTCTTCAACAATCCCAGACGCACAAAATTTCGAGGAAAGGAACCAGCAGGGGAGGAGACGTTCAACAGCTATAATCGACAATCTCCCATCTGGCTGCACAACTTGCAACAGCAGCGCACTCGAAGAGCCCGGCCAAAGCTGCTACTCCTTCGACCCGGACTGCTTCCGGACCAAGGTGAGTCTAGACTTCCTTCTCCTCTCCTACTTCCCTTCTTCCTCAGGTCCTGATTGAGATTTAAACCTCCCTTAACCTGACTTGGAGTTACTATCTGTAGATCTGTGAAGTTTCAGCCTTTTTCTGAATTTTCGAAACTGTGTCGAGGATCCAACTTCTAGGCCAGATTTAGGTATGATAAACTCATTATTTTTGGCTGGTTTTCGGATATTTCATAGACGATATTGCATAGTAAAGCATACTAAATTTTTATAGGAATAGGAGTTACGGTTTGAGAGTTATTGTGTTCCAAAGTTGACGTCTCATGCAGTTTGTATATATGTGCTGAGTGTTGGGAAAAACAGCAAGTGATGCTGTTTTGTGAGATGGTTTTGAATAAGCTCTTGATCTCCGTTGGGCTTGAATTTTGGATATGATATATTTGACATATTGTTGTAGAACATATTAAATTTTGAGAGGCATCCAGCTAGTGGTTTGGGATTTATGATTTTTCAAAGATTGAGTCGTAAGCAGTTTTTCTGTTGTGCTGAAAATCGGTTTTGTGAGATAGTTTTAAATAGGATTTTGATCTCCTTTGCGGCTGAATTTTGGATATATTATAAATAAGATTTTATAGTAAAACGTATCAAAATTTGGGATAAATCAAGCGAGTAGTTTAGGAGTTATGATTTTTCAAAGTTAAGACAATGTGTTGTTTGTTAAGTGTTATAACCAACTTTGGAAATTTTTGTAGAAGTGATGGTTGAACAGTTTTAAAAAATTCTTGCTCCTAGGAGTAGATGAGATATCATAGATGATCTAGGGAATTATTTCGGAATTTTTATAAGATTATTCAAATTTTATATTTGAAGCCGAAGTTGGACCTTAACGATCTTTCCGAAAATAGGGAAATGGGAAAATTGTCAGTTTGTAAGCAAACTCATCTTTAGGAGTTATAATATGACTCTTTAGTCTCAAATAAGAGTTTAGGCATAAATTAGGGAATTTTTGGAAGTTTCGAGACCAAGGTTAAAATAGTCATTTTATCATAAATTAATACTGTAATCAATTCCGTTCTATTAAGACCTACTATCTTAGAAGTCTTAGACTTCTAATCACCTAGAAAGTGTGCTGACACACTTGCCTCCTTTGACAGGCCACTGAATTCCTACTGTACAGATCGATTTGCGAATTAGAAAGTCGAGATCTGATTCAGGTAAGTCCACGGACTTACTTAGCTGGCTTCTTGTATGAGTGTAATGTGTATGAGTGGTGTTTGTTAGTTATAATAAATAACGAAATCGGATTAGGCCGACTTTATTATTTACATAATTGACCCAAGTGTATGATAACGGGTCGTGACATCATCTACCTAGCTCTTGCGAGAGTCTAGGAGGTTCCCTACGACCAGCCCAGTCAGGTAGACGGTCAGATGCATTAGTACCATTCCGCGTTGGTAAACGGGGACAGGGGCGAGGTTTGGGAATCCCTCGTGTCACAAAATAAGTATCATTAGTAATGACATATCACCTAATTAAAAGATAATATAAAGGATTGAGTGTTGCATGTTGATTGTGTATGTTGTGTGTTTGTGCTTTTACCTTTATACTTATGCATAGAATGTTAGCTAACGGTTTTATCCGTGTTGTAGATTTGTAGAGATAGATAGTTGCAAAGAGATCCGGAACGGATGGTCAGCCGGGTCCACGTATTCATTAGATGGGGACAGGGGGTCTCCCATACGACATGCATGTTATGTATCTATATATATGTTTTGTAAGGCTGTCACATGTGTACATTCATACATTAAAAATAATATGTTTTGAAATTGTTTTAAATACATTTGTGCCTTGTTGTAAGATCCAAGTTAAATTGTTATCAAACTAAGGTCGGGACCCATTGTGAGGTCCTAACCAGTAACTCCTCGAGTTCTCAGAATTTGGGGTTTTACATTATGTTCTGGTGAGGTTGTTGAGCCTAGAAGTCTAAAGACTTCTAGTTGACTAGAGTGATGTTGTTCTTGTGAGGATGTTGAGCCTAGAAGTCTAAAGACTTCTAGTTGACTAGAGTGTTGTTTGATTCGTGTGTCTTGTCTTGAACAGGCGTTGCACGTTTTTCCGAGGGAACTTGAGAGTGTGGTGTTCGGTTGCGCTTGGAGACTGGTAAGTCCACGGACTTACTTAGTTGGCTTCTTGTATGAGTGTAATGTGTATGAGTGGTGTTTGTTAGTTATGATAAACGACGAAACCGAATTAGGCCGACTTTATTATTTACGTAATTGACCCAAGTGTATGATATCGGGTCGTGACATCATCTACCTAGCTCTTGCGAGAGTCTACGAGGTTCCTTGCGACCAGCCCAGTCAGGTAGACGGTCAGATGCATTAGTACCATTCCTCGTTGGTAAACGGGGACAGGGGCGAGGTTTGGGAATCCCTCGTGTCACAAAATAAGTATCATTAGTAATAACCTATCACCTAATTAAAGATAATAAGAGGGTTGAGTGTTGCATGTTGATTGTGTATGTGTGTGTTTGTGCTTTTACCTTTATACTTATGCATAGAATGTTAGCTAACGGTTTTATACCGCTTGTAGATGCCTTGCAGGTTAAGACAATTGTAGAGAGATCCGGAGGGAATGGTCAGCCGGGTCCACGTACTCATTTAGTTGGGGACGGGGATGTCTTCTATTCTTCATATGCGTCGTTTTAGTACCTTTGCTTTGTAAGGCTGATACATATTCTTCATGTATATATTGTTTAATATTTTCAAAAGTTTTAAATACTTTTGTGCCTTGTTGTAAGATCCTAGTAAAATTGTTGTCAAACTAATGTCGGGACCCATTGTGAGGTCCTAACCAGGATCTCCCCGAGTTCTCAGAATTTGGGGTGTTACAAAAACTTCTATTTATACAAGTTCTTAAATTGTCAATCTTGTTTGATAATCAATGTGAGATAACAAAATCAATGAAAATATGAACGATTAAAAAATTGTGGATATTATGATTTTTAAAAATAAATACGAAGAAAAAAATTAATAAAGAAAGAAAAATAATATTTTGAAAGTATACGTATTTCAGTTTTTTAAACTAAATAACAAAGTCAAATACATGTCAATAGGTAAACGACTCACAAACAATTACTTAACCTATATAGTTGAAAATTATACTTGAACTTAGTCAAAAAGTCAAACAAGATATAATTTGGTAAATCTTCAAACTTTATTTATACAAGTTCCCAAATCGTCAAAATACTCGATAACCGATGTGGGATGACAATATCAATGAAAATAAGGACTAATTAAAATTAATTGAGAATAACAAATGATTTTACAAAATAGTTATGAGAAGAAAAAAAAGATGAAAAAGAAAGAAAATAGATTGTACCAAAAATATACGTATTTGACTTTTTTCAACTAAATAACAAAGTCAAATACGTAACACCCCGAATTTTCAGAAATCGGGGCGATATGGGTTAGAAACTTTCAATGGGTTCCAACCGTAGCATGATAACAATTTCACTAGATCTTACAACAATGCACAAATAAAGGAAAACCGAATAAGATATAAAATGCAGTAATACCATGCAACTAAAATAAAAGACTATCAGCCAAGTACTACAAAAGGGAAAATATTCAAAGACAACTATTGTGGAAAATATTCTGATAACAAATTAAATAACTCCATATTCCGTCCTACTACGTACGGGAAACCCGGTGACCACTCCCGTCCGGATCATTCTAGAGCTACCCTATCCTGCAATATATCTAACAAGATACGATATAACCGTTAGCTAACGAAATTATCGGAAGTAATAGAATAGCACAAACACATAAGAATACTGAAAGTAAACACACAACATGCTTCCACATAATCCGGTTATTATCTTTTATTTAGTGGTTAACTTCTAAGTTTAACTTATGCTTGTGGCACGTGGAGTCCCATGACCCTCGCTCCGTCCCTGTATACCAACAGGAGTGGTTCGATGCATCTATCCGTGTACCATGTTTGGGCTAGTCGTGAAGAACCTCCCAATCTCATGTCAGAGCTTGACAGTGATGTCACGACCCGTTATACATACACTTGAGTCTAATAGTTTATAATGATGTCCTCCTATTCAAATTATAATTATGAAACATACATAATCCACACACCACTATCATAGTCCACACCGATACAAAGAAAGTCAGCTAAGTAAGCCCAAATGACTTACTTGTATCGAGTCAAAGTTCAGTTAATGCTAACACTCGATCCAGTATGTGTATGCTCTCAACTGCCTTGTTAACAGAGGAACTTGTATCAATATATAATCCACCATCTAGAAGATTCTAACTTCTAAACTAACTGACGACGGTTTGGAACTATATAATAACTGACCCACTTTATGCAAAGACGATTTTACCCCTGATTATTCTGAAAATCCTAATGGATCTAGGAAGGTTCATAAACTTCTCAATAACATTCAAGGACATGATACATAGCCCTTAAACAAAGAAAACTAATGAGATTAAAAGTTTTCTCAAACTTTCCAACTCACTAATTGAAGAACCGGTAGGTGAAATAAATAAGGTAAAAGATACTCTAGAAGAGGGTTGAATAGAGTATGAGAACTTTTTGCAAGCTAAATCTCAAGGCCTTGAAACTCCTTTCAAGGGCCATGATGTCAATATGTGCTCTTTGTGAAACTTTGATTTCTAGGCTTTGAAACTCCTTTCAAGGGTCTTGACTTCTTTCTCCTGCAAAACAAAGTTAGTCACAGTAAAGTATATACGGTGCGGAATTGAAAAGATTTACACAAGGATATGTTTACAAAGTTCGGCTCTAAATAGCCTACTCTCCGTCCCAGGGTATAGCCTTAGGATCTAACTATCTATTATCAGCTTCAAGGGGTCCGAGATACAAACTAGAAGAAATCCCCTTCTTCTCTCATTGTAGCCAACGCTACGATCTAGCTCCAAATCTTAACCTAGCTGTAATAGCCTAGTTACTTCGCAGAGTAACACACGGTCTAGTATAACACTATTTAGATCTTCCAATGGTGCTCTAGTGTTTTATCTCTCAAAGGGGATAAAGCTTTTGTATGAATGAGAGAAAGAAAAACAACGAATGAAGATAATCAGGTTGCTAGAAGATGTAAAGATGTTTTCCTGTGTAAGCTTGTGTTTTTGTCTTCTTCGACCATTGTCTTCATTTATACTCTTCTATGGAGAGGTCTTCTAGCCGTTGTAGAGATGACCGTTTGAAGATAAATCTTCTTCTCCATGAAGATCGTTTCTTGTTTCAAGATAAGGTAGACGTTGCAAATCTTCAGCTCGCTCCTGAGAACACGCCGAGTCCTTAGCTCCTTGATCTTCTCGTCTTTTGAATCGAGAGAGAGAATATATTATTCTTGCCGCTTTTTGTTTAGAAAATCTTCTAAAAAGATTCTCTAATCTTCGGTTGAGATCTTTCTTCGGTTGATGAGATCTTTTAGTTAAAGAATCTCCTGGAAAATCTTCAGCTCATTTGAATACTTGTTTCGTGCATCTATAACTCCAAGGCTCTTGATTTCGTCCCTTTGTAAACGCTATCTTCCTTTGTCCTTGAGTTATACTTCAAGATCCTTGAAATTCATATCAAGGCCCTTGACATTTAGATAAACCTGCACCGAATTCAAACTAACCAAATATCTAGAGAATATTATCAATACATTGTTAGTATATCCAACTACTACATTTGTGTTAAGTCTTCCAACATTAACACATGTAAAACATTTTAATCAAGGTGGAGTTTTCACTAATAAATCTCAACCTTACATCCAAAACTAGCTAAGGCCCTACTTTGGCCTAAAATTATAACCTCTAAACAACTCCTAAAAATTCTAAGAAAAATATCAAGTAACACTATGACATATATACTCTCGTATATAAGCAACATAACTCTTTTACTATCATCTACCAATTCTATATAAAATCACAAAGTTGCCTCCACAAGGGCATTCCAACACTTAGAAAATTTCTAGATAACTATCACTCAACATAGTTTTGGTGAAACTTCATAAAATCATATCTCAAGATCTATTGTTGGATCTCTCTCCATTTCAAACATGGTGAACTATGTATCTAGACTACAACCTATCAAAATTTCAAACCATCAAAATAGTCTAACCCGATCATATTTGGATCAAAAGAATGCATCAATAAACAAATTTCCTATACTTCAACAAATATTTTTCTGCATTTTCCAGAAAACAACTTTAGGTCCCAAATTTGCTAACTCATAACGTACAAAATACTCATTGGATCTTTCTTAAATTGTGATATGATTTACTATAGTATCCAAATTACAACATATCAAAAATTCAGCGAAAAAGGAGGAGTCGTTCATACCAATAGTTGGCTCCAAAGTTGAGTGTTTGTTGACTTTGAGAATTCTGAATAGAAGTAGGTTTTTGGTTGTTTTTCCTTGGTTGTTATGTGTAGGTTTGAAGGCATTTAAAATGCTTCTATCCAAATATAGAGGACAAGGAGGGAGAAAGGGTAGATGCCAGCCCTTACTAGTCCAACTCCTGCTATTCTTTCTATGCTTGAGTGAAAAAAGGTGCTTGGGACGGGAGAAGGTTAGAAGGTTTAGCTAGAACTCAAGTATGAAGGAGATGGATGTAGGTGTGATTTACCTATCTTCTCACCGTAGTGTGAAGAAGAGGAGAGGCTAGGTGTTGGTTGCTACTGCTACGTGATAAATAAGAAGGGAGAGAGAAGGCCAAGGCTGTTCCGTGTTGTTGCTTGCATGACTTAGAAGAGGAGGGCCATGACCTGATGTGTGGAGGATGAAGGCTGTTGTGTGGAGGCTCTTTACTTGACAAAAAAGGGGAGATGAGAGAGGGTTGTGTACATGTGAAAATGAAGAGGATTGGTTACGTGGGTACTAAAGAGGGTAGGGTTGTTGGGCTGCAACACTTATTGTGAATTGGGAACTAAGGCTTCTTGGTTGATCACGCACAACTAAAGGAGGGAGAGGAAGAAATTTGCAAAAGTTGCTTGATTATTTAATGTGGGCAAGGAGGAGAAGTCAGTTGATACAAGTGCAAGTCAAGGGCTGTTACAATGGGTAATATTTGCAATGAATGTTGTCATAAAGAAGAATATATTGTAACACCCCAAATTCTCAAAACTCTGGGCGCTCTGGGTTAAGACCTCACAATGGATTCTGACCCTAGCATGAAAACAACTCCACCGAATCTTACAATAAGACACAAATATAAAAGGTAAACACCGAATGAAATAGTATGCAATGTCATGATCAAAATAAAAGGCTCTCACCCGAGTGTCGCATCAATGTGATAGTATGAACTACAAATGCCAAAATAAAGGTACTAAAATAACAATAATCCCAACCCGTCCTATAACGCACGAGAACCCGGCTGACCAATTCGTCTGGATCACTCAACAGCTACCATATCCTGTAAAACATCTACAACACAAACCGTTACCAAACAACCTACATATTAGAAGAATTACAAAATCACACAAACACAACAATACGGAAAGAAATACACAACATGCTTACACATGAGCTCTTTTATTATCATTCATTAGGTTATTCACTTCTAATTCAACTTATTCTTGTGGCATGAGAAGTCCCCTAACTCTCGCCTCCGTCTTCATATAGGCGTATACCAACAAGAGTGGTTCGATGCATCTCCCCGTATACCATGTTTTGGCTAGTTGGTTAGAATCTCCCAGTCTCAAGTCGGAGATGGGCAGTGATGCCACCGCCCGTTATACATACACTTGGGCCAATTATTAACAAGGTCGTCCTACTCAGGTTATAATTATGAACAATGGATGAGATAAGGGTATGGGAGTGGCCACTGCCTCTGTTGACATTCCGGCAACCAAGGGGTAAGGTAGGGCACCGGAGTGGGAATCTTCTCCAATCTCCATCGACCGTCATGGACCGTGGAGGAGAAACTAGAGAAAGACGATGCAAGTCGAAATTGAAACGAAGGAGGAAGAACTGACGAAGGACTAGAGGAGAAGGTCCAAACTCTGAAGGAAATTACTGGAACTCTGGAAATGGAAGCTGGCTGGAACGATTGAATTTGAACGAAGAGACGAAGACTTAGAAAAGAGGCGAAAGAAACTTAAAAAAATTATGTGTTTTTGCAGCCCATACTCCTATCTTTTAAAATAAAAAACCCCAGCCCAATACATTGAAAAACCTATATAACTATCTTTAACCCTACTAATAATCAATAAATTTGCATTCAATTCTACCTGTAATTTCAATTTCTTCATCAATTTTGCGGTTGAGTCGCTAACGGCTGACGTTCGATTTCATCCTATTACATATTCAATTCTGTAAGTCATCAATTTCGGTTCAAATTTGACGTTCGTGACAAAATTGTAATTTTGATCTTTCTTCTCTTAAATTATATTTATTTATACTTTTTAGTTTCCTTTAATTTGAATAAATATTGAAATATTCATATTAATTGCATATAACATGTTTGATATGAAAATGTTAGGAGTTTTTGTTGTTTGATTTAACATAGATATTTTTTAATTCATTTTATTAAAAATTAGTTGAATTAAATTTTATGTTTTTAAAATAGGGACAAAAAAACTATCAAGTTCACGTGTTGATTCTCAAAATATTGATAGAATTATCGACAGTTCAAGAGAACATGAGAATATAGATGTTGTTACAGACGATATGGGTAGAAACAATGTTAGAGGGAAAAAAAAAAGAGGTGGAACTGAAGATATGAATGATGGGGATATTGTTAGTGATCCGGCATTGCGAAAACCTATTGGTGAGTATGATGTTCTGGTTAGAGATAATGTTAGAAGAGAGTATGTTGTAAAAGGCCCATGTTAACCAATTTCACATGATTTTCCATGAACTACTGTTGGAAAGTACTCGAGGTGTTTCCAAAAGGAGTGGTTCAATCATTAGGAATGGCAAGAATATAGTGTTTCTCAAGATTTTGCATTTTGTTTCTAGTGTTATCTCTTTAGAGGAGAAGTAGGAAAACGATCGAGAGACGAGACATTGTGAAAGTTATATTTTCTAACTGGAAGAAGGGTCCGGAGAAAGTTAGAGAACATGTACAATATTCACAATGATGCTCGAACGCTATTCTTTGCTTTCAAAGATCAAAGACAAAGTTGGACAAGATGTGTGACTTCTGGAATTCGAGTAGTAGGTGATATATATCACATTCGTTTAACTACAGTTGTGGATGTTATCAGATATCTACTTTGTCAAGGATTGACTTTTCTGGGGCATGATGAACACTCGGACTCGCTCAATAAAGGAAATTTTTTCGAACTTCTAGAGTGGTATTGTTTACACAATGTTGAAGTTGGGAAGGTTGTGATTGAAACACCATTAAATCACCGAGTTACTAGTCCAACCATTCATTGGACATTGCAAAAGCATGTTCATCAGAGACAATACTAATCATAATCAATGATCTTGGAGATAAATTCTTATCTTAAATGAGAATCCATATGCAAGGTTCATTCATTGTTTTGCTCCTCAACTATAATTAGTTATTGTGGTAATTGCACGTACAAACAAATTTGTTTGTGATTTCTTTGAGTTTTTGACTATGATAATGACCATGGTTGGAGCTTCTTGTATGAGAAAAGATGGGTTTTGACAAATTCAGCATGACAACTTGGTGAAGATGTTGGAAAATGGTGAAACTTCAACGGGAAGAGGAAAGAATCAAGAATGTAGTCTAACTCGGCCGGGAAGTACACGTTGGGGTTCACACCATAAAACAATTATTCGTCGTATATATGTATTCCCCTCGGTAATCCAAGTGATTAAAAATATCTATGTTGATGGCACAAATACACAAGCTCGAGGTCTTGTCGATAGCTTGGGTGAAAAGATGGAGAGTTATCATTTTGTTTTTATTGCTCATTTGATTGAGAATGCATTGGGATACACAAGTGTTTGAACAATTCTATGGTGTGCTATATCGAGAGAAATTTGTTTAGAAGCATTGAAACAAGAGTCATCATGCAACATTTCCAAAATATGAAAACTCGGAAGACGGATTTATCCCGTTTACCATAGACATGAATTCTTTTGTAATTTTATATATAGTTTGTAGTAATGGATTATAATGCGTCTTTTTAATTAATAAGTATCTTTTTCTTATTGTTAGTTGCTTTTAATACATGTATTGAGTACAAAAAATTTTTCAAGAACACTAGTCCGCCCCGCTGACAAAACCCGATGGCTACGTCACTAGTTATGAAACATGCAATACACACACCATCAATGTAATTCACCCAATACACAAATTGCAGCTAAGTAAGCCCAAAGGACTTGCCTATAATAGAATAAGTCTAGCTAATTACAAATCTTGGTCCGTAATAGAACTCTCAACAACCTGATATATACAAAGGCATAATAAACATCAACAATCTATATATCCATCCACTAAAACTTTCCAACTTCTAGTCCTCAATGATCATCACAAGACCATCAACTAACAATTAAGTCAACTCCAACATATACTATGGAGGACTCCCCTATATAATCATAATTCAACCAAAGAGAAGCTAAGAGGAAGGAATCTTATACCTAGATCCCACTTCTAAGTTGAAAGCTCGAACTTAGTAACCTTCTAGAGAGATTCCGCGATCGCGGAGGAACAAGGGAGCGACCGCAGTGACAAGGCGCGACCGCGGTGACAAGGCGCCCGCGGTAAAAAGAAGGTGCCATTGCGGGAGGGAAAAGACCAACGCGACCACTAATATTCTTGGCCGCGATCGTGGGAAGCGTCGACTAGTTGTTGTTTCGATTTGGCTCGTGTGCAGAAGGAGAACGGTTATTGTCCCTTGATCTGGGTAAGGCTCTCAACTCTCCCTACAATCTAAAGGGAAGACTTAACACATCCTTTACTTCACCATTGATGTGAAGACAATCAATTCCAAGCAAAACAAGATGACAACGTTACCTTGGTCTAGTGATTGTTGTGGATGACGGCCAACTCCGGCTCTTCGTTCTTTTTTGAGACGGGACAAAGAGATGGGGATGGAACACAAGAATAAAGGCTCTTGTTGTTAGTATGTGGGAGGAAGAAGGATGAGAGGAAGATCGAAAGAAAGAAGGAGAAGAGAGGGAAAAGAGAGAACAATGCTACGTGAAAGAGTGAAAAGAAGGAGGCTGCTAGGGTTAAGAGGAGGATCTGACAACAAAAGATCGGAATAAACCGAAAAGAAAAGAAGATCCCAATGGTTACAAAAGATAAGACGCGATCTACAGCTTCATCGCGACCGCGGCGGCGCGACAGCGGGTAGGCAATGCAACGTGATCGCGGGGTCTGATTGATGTGACTCAAGTCACCAACCGGAACTAAAAAATTTTTGGTTGTTACATCAGTTCCCTCTTAAAACAAGTTTCATCCTGAAACTTAAATAAGCACATGTCTTCTCAGCTTTATAAACCGAGTATTTCGATCGTTTTCCATGAAGGTGTGATCCCTTCTAAAGCTACACACATACTCTACTCAATCCAACACATAAAAATTCAAACAATCATAAAAATACTCAAGCATGAAGGCATGCTAACAGTCACAACAATCACAAAAACAAGAATCCCAGAACTACCCGTCGGTCCTACGGCCATAACTAATTCTGCTTAGAACTCAAGCTAGCTCCTCCTAATACTATCCTCCGTCTCCCATGTAACCTCATCGGCTCCTCGTCCAGACCACTGGATCCGCATCATTGGTATGTCCTTAAATCGTAAGCGCCTAGTAATACTCTCTAGGACAGCTACCAGATACTCTAAAAAGGTATGATCCGGCTCAACTACCAGATCATTGTACCTGATGACGTGTCTCAGGTTTGGTATATATTCCCACAATTGAGATACGTGGAAGACTGACTGAACACCCTTTAGTGCCCGTGGTAACGCTAGTCAGTATGCAACCTATCCGACTCGCTCCAATATCTAAAAAGGTCCGACATATCGGGGACTCAACTTCCACTTAATGCCAAAACGCTAGACGCCTCGCGTCAGTGATACTCTCAACAAGACTTGTGCGCTCACTCTAAACTCTAGAGGTCGGCACCTCTTGTTGGCGTAGGATTTTTTATGACTTGGCACTGCTAGCATACGCTCTCGGATCAGAGCTACTCGGGCGATGTCAGCCTGTATCTACTCAAGGGCTACTCCACTTGCACTGTTTGGCTCATCCCAACATAGAGGTGTACGGTACCTCCTCCCATACAACGCTTCATAAGGAGCCATCCCAATCGATGCATGTCAGTTGTTATTATACGAAAAATCTACCAAGGGAAGGTGATTTGGTCATACCTGTCCTCACTCCAACAAACAAGCTCTCAGCATGTCCTCTAGAGTTTGGATGGTCCTCTCAAACTCAAACTGACCATCCGTTTGAGGGTGATACATTATCGTAAAGTTGAGGCTCATCCCCAAAGATGCATGCACCTACTGCTAGAATCTCGAGGTAAACCACCCATCTCTGTTAGAGATGATGGTCCTCTATACCCCATGAAGTCTCACAATCTTCCTAGTGAACTCCTCAGCTAGCTGACTCACTAGTCACGTCTCCTTAATAGGAGTAAAACGTGCAATCTCTGTCAGTCGGTCTACTACCACCCAAATAACATCAAAGCTCCGGCTCGGTATCAATCCCGTAACAAAGTCAATAGAGATATCCTCCCACTTCCATTGTGGTACCGGCAATGGATGGAGCTCTCCTCCAGTCCCGCAATGCTCAATCTTGAGTTATTGACAGGTCGCACACTAACATACAAATCTAGCCACATCAGGCTTCAAACCACCCACCAAAAAAAAGTCTCATGTCTTTATATATCTTAGTAGCACCAAGGTGTATTGAGTAAGGTGTAGCGTGAGCCTCGCCCAAAATCCTCTATCTCAACTCGCTGTCTGACGACACACATATACGCTCCTAGCGTGTCATCATTCCATCGGCACCTATAGTAAACTACGGTGCCTCATATCGAGACATCTTGTCTCGGATCCTCGTCAACGTCGGATAATTTTCTCATTTCTGTCATATTTCTCCCAACTATCAGGTAGCAACTCTAAAGTGGACAAGTGATTGTCCGTGTCTAGAAACTGAATATCCAACTCTAGCCAAGCTAGATCTCTCTACAACTGAGGTTGTGCCATCAGACGAGCTACCGTCTTCTCTCGATGTGTCTACCTACTAAGGGCATCAACGACCACATTCGCCTTCCCCGGGTGATATAGAATCTCTAAATCAAAGTCCTTGATCAGCTCCATCCATCCATTTCCTCTGGCGGTTATTCAACTTCCGCTGAGTGAATATATATTTCAAACTATTATGGTCTGTGAAGGTCTGACACATCGCCCCATAAAGATAGTGACACCAAAACTTAAGGGCATGTACCCTACAACTAACTTGAGGTCATGAGTTGGGAATTTCTCCTCATACGTCTTCAGCTTTCTAGACACGTATGCAAGGAACTTAGCTCACTACCTCAAAACATATCCCAAGTCCAGCTTGAATGCATCACTATATACGACAAAATCGTCAATGCTCTCTAGTTTGCTAGAATCGGAGCGGAAATCAATCTCCTCTTCAGCTCCTCAAAACTCTACTGGCACGGCTCGGACCACACGAATTGGGTACTCTTCCTCAATAGGAAAGTAAGTGGTCGGGCGATCATTGAAAACCCTTCCACAACCGGCATTAATAGCTCGCCAAACCTAAAAAGTTATGTACCTCCTTAACATTAATCGGAGGTAGCCATGAAGATACCGACTCGATCTTCGGCGGATCAACCTTGATCCCTTTAGCAGTTTCTACGTGACCTAGAAAGGCCTCCTCAAGCATCCAAAACTCACACTTGGATAGCTTAACATATAACTCTTTATCTTGTAGGATTCGTAATGTAGTCCTCAGATGTCTTGTGTGCTCCTCTTGACTCCTAGAGTACACCACGATGTCATTGATGAACACCACCACAAACTGATCTAGAAAGTCGATGAAGATGTCAGTAACAAACTCCATGAGCATGGTGGGCGCATTCGTAAGCCCAAATGGCATCATTACAAACTCGTAGTGGTCATACTTGGTCCGAAATGTCGTCTTAGGTACATACTGCTCTCTCACCCTCAGTTGGTGATATCCTGAGCTTAGGTTGATGTTGAGAAACACTAGTTCTTCATGCAGCTGGTTCAACAAGTCGTCTATACGGGGAAGCGGGTACTTACTCTTGATGGTCACCTTATTCAACTCTATGTAGTTGATGCACAACCTCATTGACCCGTCCCTCTTTCTCACAAAAATTACATGTGTGTCCCATGGAGAAATTCTAGGGCGTATGAATCCCTTCTCATCCAATTCTTCCAACTGCTTCTTCAACTCCAAAAACTCGATAGGCGCCATGCGATAGGGTTCCTTCGAGATCGGTCTCGTACCAGACTCCAACTCAATGCTGAGGTCGATGCTCCTCTGTGGAGGTAAGCCTAGTAGATCACTAAATACGTCCGTGAACTCGCACACTACTAGAATCTCCTCTAATTCCGAACTCTTACTCTCCTTCATGGCATAAAACCAGAAGGCCTCACAACCCTGCTCAAGCAGGCTCGCTGCTCTCGCTACGCTGATGACTACAACGGACTTTCTGAGGTCTCATCCTCGAAAAATCACTAAATGTCTTGCCTCAGTTGTGATAGCACGGTCCTCCTACCTATGTCCAATGCCGCTCCGTGCCTAGCTATCCAATCCATCCCTAGAATGATGTCCGTGTGGACTAATGGCATGACTAGAAAGTCTACTATCCAGTCTCGAATTTCAAAATGAATTGGACAATCTATTGACAGCCTATCCACACATGCATCGGAAATGAAAGAATGCATAGCACTCGTATCAAAAAAGCACTCTAACAAGCAAGTCCTGAATCCAAATCGTACTTGTGGGCGCAGGCACGGCTGACTCTTCAACACTCCTCAAGTCGAACGCTTGGGCCTGAGTCCCTCTTGTATCAAAAACACCGCCACCATGTCATCTACCTCGACTCGTTTTTGAGTGGAACCTTATGGAAGAGGATTCCCTAGAGCTTTGTAATGTTGTCGTTGGCCCTTGTCCACCACTTTGAACATCCGAGGAGGAAGACCCTTGTTGTGATTGGGCTCTGCCCAGACGGTACAAGATAGCCCTATACCCTGTCTTGTCGCACATGAAATATGTCACTAGAGGATTCTTACACTCTGGCTGGATATGCCCACGATCTGCACGGTTATAACACTATCGGCCTCCATTTGAAGGCAGAGCTGCCGACGGATAATTGGTTCATCCATGTGATTGATCTTGTCCGTAACTTGATGCTCTGGTACCAGTACTAGCTTGTCATGTCCTCTGTCTCTAGGAAGTGTTGTAGTCTCTCCCTCCTCAGTGCGGTAGGAAAAAACTGATTTTGGATGAGACTCCTCATCTTCTCAAATCCCGTAACCCCGCTACAAACGGTTCTCCACCAATACTGCACCTGCTATTGATGACATGAGTTATGACCTTAGTATAGACATGTATATAGGTAGTTTTTCCCTGTCTTTTGCATACATATGCATAGCATTTTTACCAATTAAGCTTATATTCACCTATATTGTTAGAATAGAGACCTACACAAAGTTTTATTGCAATTGTAGGTAAATTGGCACAATTTGGAGCGGAAATGAAACATTCATAAACAAGACATCAAGGTGGACCACATGGGAAGCATTTTGGAGCACAAAAGGATAGATAAGATATCATAAAAGAAGATATAAGGAAGAGCTAAGAGATAACACACTGTAGAGTACAAATCTCGGCTGAGATTTGTAACGGGCTTGACCGTGGTTTAATGAAAACGGCCCAAAACGCAAACTTCAAAACCTATCTTCTTTCTATAAGATATCATGTCTGCATCAAGATTAAGGGACGAAAGACGACGATGATTTACAACACAAAGGACTGACTCTGGCACATTCAGGACACAATTGACACGGATTGACAACCCGTACGTCAACAACATTGAACATTGAGAGGGATATTGTGAGATTTTTAAAGAGAATACTGAGTTTTTAGATTTCTTTGCTTTGGAACACAAGACCGGATCTTTGTTATTGCTTTCATTCGGATTTTGATTATTGAAGACCTTTTGCTAAGTATTTCTTATTCCTCTTTTAGTTTCATTTGATTATGTGTGTTGTTGGATAAAACTCTTGTGATTTTAGGGTGATTAGTTGAAGGTTGTGGTTTATTTGATGATAGACTGAGCTTTTTAGTTTAGATTGGACCTTGAGAGTTCTTTTTACCTTCACAGAGCCAAATCTCGGTTTATTCTTGAGAATCTCGGCCGAGATTTCATCAAGAACAATTGTGGTTTCTTCTGTCGGGCCTTTGATGTTATATCCTTAAACCTAGGTTATAGATTGCTCCAATCCTAGCCTTGTTGAGCCTTTTGTGCTTACATTCAAGATTGGGAAGAGACTTACCCGGTGATTCCCTTTCTTGGTTGACAAAGATGATGAGTTCTAGGTAATAAAGGATTCAAAACCCTTTATTAGGTTTGAGTGTGTCTTCTTTTTGCCTTTGTGAGTTAACCTGAGACTTACCCGGTGATGGTTAGTTCTATTCCCTTAGTTTGAGTGGTTGGTTTGAGATTATAGTTCCTTTCCTTAGATCCTTGAGACTTACCGGGTGATAGGATCTTTTGGAATGGGGTTAGTGGATAGTGAGATCTCCCCCGTGATTTATCCCACCTAAGAAACACCTTTCCTTTGCGATCTCAGCCCTGCCCATAGATCTTTAGAAGTCTTGAAACGAAAACCACAATTGGATACCTTGATCTCTAGAATCTAAGTTTTCTCAATTGTTACATATATTCCTATCATTGCTTTTTTTGTTATTTTCAATCAACAATATTTGCAATTATCTTACCTAGATTTACGGTTACTTTTTGTTTTACCACAATATCTTTGATCGACCTTGGAATATTTGCTTTTATTGCGATTGATCCGTACACTACGGGTTTGCTATTGGCTTTATTTTAGTTCATATACACACATCGGAGTGAACAAGTTTTTGGCTCCGTTGCCGGGAACTTGGTTGTAACGCCCAAATTTTGGTGCGTTTTCGATATTTATTTTATCATGCTTCTATCGATATTTTCTGAGCTTAAATATTTTATAAAAAATATTTTTCGATATAAAACATTTTTCCAATTATATTTATATATATTGGATACGTTCACGTATATCCATGTCTTTATTTTCGGAAAAGTTCGGAAAAGTTTTCCGATCCGAATTTTCCGTTTCGATTCTTTTTTATCGAGTTTATTCTATTACCCTCTTTTCCTTTTCCTTTTTAGTTATTTATTTATTTTTCCTTTACTTCTCCTTTCTTTCCTCCCCAGCATGATGATGGTTGTCACCTGATACACACCTCCAACCCCTCGCTCCTTGTGGATTGAGCAGATCTTATAGTTTGAGATGACTCGCATTGTTCCCTCTCTCGTTTGCAATCAACAAGAAAGTCTACCCTACACTTGCCTCTCCATTCTCACTCAACTTCACATCCCTCACCATCTTCCTCTACCTTCACTCGAACCAGGAATAAGGAAATGGATCCCTTTTCCCCTCTTTCGATTGAACCGTCGGGGAAACATTAAGAGAAGCCCGCTACTGTTCGACCACCTGTAGCACCGCCAGGGAGAGACGACCTCGAGCCGTCGGAGCTTTGCAGCCGCCACCCGGCCAGAGCTCCTCCTTTGTTGCGACTCACTTGCAGCAACTCCCCATTCCTCTCCTCCCCTTCAACCCTTCTGTAGTGCCCTCCGCCTCACCTCCATCTCACCTTTCTCCCCCTTCTCTTTCTGTCAAGCCTCGCCGGAGAAGGAGATCTACAGCCGTCGGAGAAGTCCTCTACCCGGAGCCCTTCCCGCCTCCATTTTTTGTTTCTGTCGCGCCACCATCAACAAACAAGGAGAGAGAGAGAGCGTGCCGACGTTCTCGCCTAGCTGCCGGGGAATGTAACACCCCAAGTTCTCAGAACTCGGGAAGCTACTAGTTAGGACCTCACAATGGGTCCCGACCTTGGTTTAACAACAACTTTACTAGGATCTTACAACAAGGCACAAATGTATTTAAAAACAATTTCCAAAACATAATATTTTTATGGTATGAATGTACACATGTGACAGCCTTACAAACATATATATATATAGATACATAACATGCATGCCGTATGGAAGACTCCCCCGTCCCCATCTAATGAGTACGTGGACCCGGCTGACCATCCGTTCCGGATCTCTCTGCAACTATCTATCTCTACAAATCTACAACACGGATAAACCGTTAGCTAACAATCCAAATATAAGCTGAATAAGAATAGCACAAACAGAAACAAGGTAACATAAACACTCATCATGCTGACACACAATTTGGTTATTATCTGATAGCTTAAGTGATTCACTTTATTCCATTTTAAAGTTGTGGCACGAGAATCTTAAGAGTTATCGTCTCCGTTCCTTATCCAACCGGTGTAGGTCTAGCTTACCTCCGCCGGTAGCATCACTACAAACCGAGTGTGGACTAGTCCCTAAAGAAACCCCCAGCGCCCTTAGGCTACTGAGCAAAATGCCACCGCCTGTTACTCTTAGGCCAAGGTATAGGTCGGTATATAATTATTACTAAAATATAACTATAAACATCTCATTCACACACCACTACCATTATTCATACTCATATCTAGAAGTCAGCTAAGTAAGCCCAAAGGACTTACCTGAATCAAAACTCCAAATCCCGTTATCTGAACTCGGTCTATAACCGCAGAAACTCAACCGCCTGTTAAACAAGGCAAGTGGATCAATAATGTATCTCACTTTCTTAGAAGTTTCCAACTTCTAAGATATTCAATCGATCATAAATAAATTACCAAAAATACCCTTATAAGGGTAAATGACCATTTTACCCCTAATCCCGAAAATCTAGAAAATTCTATAGCAATGTTTTAAACTATTCTTTGAAACTCAAAACCACACTCTAACTCTAAAAAGGAAGTTTGTTGAAGATTTAGAAAAGTTAACTACATACTTGACTTTCATAGAAAAGTCACTAAGGTGCGACTTTGGCTTAAGATACGAGGCTCGAATAAAAAAAAATATAAATTCCAAGAAAATTATCTAGGTCTTGTATGCTATGCACTCTACTCATAGAAGCAAGAATTCCTCAAGAATACTCAGCAACCACTTCTACACTGTAACACCCCAAATTTTACAACTTAGGGAGTTACTGGTTAGGACCGCACAGTGGGTCCCGACCTTAGTTTGACAACAACTTAACGAGATCTTACAACAAGGCACAGATAAGGAAAAATCAGAAATCATAAAATAGTTCTTAATAATGCATGAATGTGATCAGATCGACTACAGCCGGAAAACGGAATATAACAAAGTACGAAAGGAAACAATGTTCAACTGTAAAACCCACAAATGCAAAAACTGTAAAACGTCCTAAAGTACGACACCCCGGCTGACCACTACCATCTGGATCACTCGGCATCTGCTCTAACCTGCGTCAAGTCTAAACAACATATCAACAGTTAGCTAACTATCCAAATATAAGCAAAATGATAACAGCAAAAACACAAGCAGAAACATAATTAAACAAACATCATGCTGGCACTCAACCAATTATTATCTATTATTTTAGTGATTCACATTATTCAATTTAAGTTGTGGCACGAGAAGTATTATTAGTTCTCGCCTCCGTTCCTTATCCAACTGGTGTAGGTCTAGTTGACTTCCATTGGTAGCGTCACTACAAACCATGTATGGACTAGTCCCGAAAGAAACCCCCAGCGCCCCGCGAGCTACTGAGCAGAATGCCACCGCCCGTTACTCTTAGGCCAAAATATAGGTCGGTAATTATATAACACAACCTATCTCTCTAACATGTCAATCACACACCACCATCATCATTTATACTCATATTTAGTAGTCAGCTAAGTAAGCCCAAAGGACTTACCTGTTATAACGCTCGACTCTTTATAAACCACTCTCTCGGTAAACTGCAACCACTCAGTTGCCTGTCAAAGGCGATAAGTGTATTAGCACACTTTCACGTAGATAGAAGTCTAAAACTTCTAAGATCAAATAAGGTATTAAGACGTACTAGTTACAGTACTAGTTTTAGGGTAAAATGACCATTTTACCCTTGGTCCCGATTTTCTCGAAAACCTTAAATTTCATGTCTAAACTCCTATTTGAGGTTCTAAAATATATTCTAACTCCTAAAATTTTATTTGGTTCCAAACTGACGTTTTTCCTATGTTTCTATTTTCCGGAAGAATCGAAAAGGTTTAACTTCGGCTCTAGATATAAAATTCTTAACAGCTTATAAAATTTCCGAATTAAATCTCTAGATCATCTATGAGGTTCTATCTAACCTTAGAAGAAAGAATTTCTCCAAACTGTTCAGCCGATATTTTTATAATAATTCACAAAGTCGGTTCCTTCACTCTAATTTCCTATACTTAGCCAAAATTCAAGTTTACCAAAACTGCTCAACTACCTAACCTTGGGAGCTCATAACTTTCAATCCGACCGTTCATTTCTTCTCAAATTTTAATATGCTAAACTACATATATCCATCTACAACATATCCAAAATTCAACGGTGGATCTTTATCCAAACGTTTAATAATTGATCGACAAGATGGGATGTTTGTAACCTAAAAGCTGAAGGAAATAAAATGAATTTACAGCAGCCCCCTTATTTCTATTTTTCATACTTACAGCAGTCCTTTGTTCCTATCCTTCGGTCTATATACTCAGCAGCTACACAAGGTCAACCTAACCTATGTTCAAGTCCGACTACAGCAGTTCATCATTCTAGCATTACGGAAATAGTATACATACATAAGATTATACACTAACTTCTAGAGGCAAGGATTGGGACTGCAGAAACGATGACTCACCTCTTCAACCTCTACTGGCTGAGGCGTCTTCTACTACTACATGGATTGGCCAACTCCTTCCAGCCTTGCTACTGTCACGGAGTGGTCGAGATGGAGTTGTCATCGCAGGTATTCATGAACGACTAATTAAAGAGGTGAAGATGAATGGTAGATTAATCCTTACCGAAATACACAAAATCTGCGGGAGGTACGTTGCTTCTCCCAGAGTGCTTCTTACGCTGGAACGGGCTGGACGTGTGCAGAAGAGGGCGGACCGGACGTGTGCAGAAGAGGACGTCTTGGTTCAGTCCCTTGCTGAGCGAGATGTGCGTTGGTTTGAAAGATCTGTACCGTCTGCAAGGTGAAGGTTCGAGCGATGCAGAAGCAAAGGAAACGCAGAAACGGAAGGAAACAAAACGCAGAAGGGAAGAGCGAGATTCGGGGGATATGATAGGAAAGAGAACGGTTACAGAAGGGGAAGAGCTGTAACGGCTGTTCAGCAGGAGGAGGTGGCGAGTTAGTGTGACGCTGGGCTGAAGATTGCGGTTGCTGCTTTGCTGGGTTGAGCAAGCCGGATCCGCTGGGCTGAGATGCGCAAGGCAGCAGTTCTTCTGGGCTGGAATGGACTGCGTTGGGGCTGTGCTGCTGAAGAGATGGGCTGCGCATAGGGCTGGGCGGACAAGGCAACTGGACAAGCAAACTGGGGCTGTTGGGCTGGCTGCGCTGGAGCTGGGCTAGCAGGCTGGATCCGTGGGTTGAATTATGGATTAATAGATGGGCTGAAAAAGGCTGCAGCTGGCCTCCTAAATTTAACGAGTTTCTGGCTGGGCAAGATCCCGATATGTAAATATACGGACTAGGCGGATAGGGAGTTTATTTTAATTTAAGATCGGCTCAGAACTCTATCATTTTATGCGGAAGTAACCTACATAAAATGATAAACTATATAAAAGATTCTATCATTTTATGTGAAGGAATCTACATAAAATGATAAATCCTATAATAATAGGTCTAACTAGGTAGACGGATATGGGTCAACTGATCGAGATCTATTTTATAACGTAAATAGACGGAATAAAAATTCCGGATTTTACATACACAATTCTCCCAAGTTGGTTCTAAAACCCATAATTCTATACTTAGTCTAAATTTGAGTGATTTCACAACTGCACAACCAGCCTACTTTGAAGTCCTATAGATCCAGATCCAACCGTTGGATTGGTCTCAACTTCTGATACCTTACTCAATGCATTGCATTCTAAAACATCTTAAAAGTTGAACGGTGGAATCGACTTCTAAGGCATCGAAAACTATGTTCAAACTTGACTGCTCAACACAGTTTTTTTTTTTTTTTTTTGGAACTTAAACAGATATTGCAAGAGGTCACAGGTTCGATACTCACCAGCCTCACTTTCCAAACTAATTTCATAGCACCGGAGGTCACAGGTTCAACACCTGTTGCAGACAAACAAATGCAAGCTTACTCATTTCGTTCTCACCTATGTCTCGACACAGTAAGGGGAAGAGAAAAGGCTTAGGCTCTCACCTTGGTCCTCGATGACTGTAGAAGGTTGCTGGATCAGAAGGGGAAAGAAGATGGCTCAAGGATTGGCTACACAATCGCTCGGATCTACCAGGCTCCTCATGTCAGTGTCTTCGTACAACTGAAGGAAGAAGCGTGAAAGAAAAGGGAAAAGAGGGACTCACCGGATGTTGAGGGTCTCGAGCCTCTGTCAATATTGGAGGGGAGTTAGGCTGGTTAGATCTCCGCCTACAGATGCAAAGGTCCCGTGCAACAATAAGTTATACCTAGAAGAAGGCGGTCATTCAGGAGGAAAGCAGATCCAGAGAAGGAAAACAAGTGCAGATGATACTCACCTATGAGAGTCGATATAACCTGCAATACCCTGGCTTCTAGCAAGGGCCTGTACAACGTGCAAAGGCGCTACCACTAGCACGGTCCGGGAGACGACTACTTGTGAGTCTACTGTCAACGAAGGAGGGAGAGATTTTGCTTGTTCGTGGATCTGGACGTGAGGACCTATGTGTACAGATGAAGAGGATCTACGTAACCAGGGCGTTACTTTGGGAAAGGAGAGCGTCGATCTGGCTGGAGAGGAAAGAGGTGGTGATCCGTCACTTGCATCTAGACGTGAAGGCGGAGGGGAGGAGAAAGTTGTTCCCGTAACTTCCGTTGAAGATGGGCGAGAAAACAGGCGGACGTCCAGGATTGCAGGCGGCTAGAAGAGGCCTCACGTGTGGGCTTGCTCAAGGCTGTCAGCCGTGTCTTCTTCTTGATGTGGGCTGGGGCAAAGCAAAAGAATTGGGCTGAGTTACAAGAGGAAAAAAAAATGGGTTGCACTTGGATTGCCTTGTTAAGATCATGCCATGACCTTGTCAACCTTGTCATGGTCTAGTCTTGACCTTGTCTTTTCCTTGTCATGATCTTGTCTTGGTCTCGTCTTGACTTAGTCTTAGTCTCGTCATGACTTCGTCAAAACTCGTCTTGGCCTCGTCAAAAGACCTATATATATATATATATATATATATATATATATATATATATATATATATATAAATTAGGGTTTGGTGTGTATTTCATCATTTTCTGTGGTTATAAAACTTACATAAAATGATAAAATTAGGGCTAGACATAAAGTTAGGTATCTTAAAGAGATCAACGGTCCCCGAATTTCGGTTTGACTTGGAAGTAATCGGAAAAAAAATTTCGGATATTACATCAGTACCTCCTTAAAAATAAGTTTCGTCCCGAAACTTAAAAGAAGACAACATAAGGTCGGAATCAATACTAAAGAACTAAAGCGCCGGAAAAGTCCCAAACGGTCGAGTTTTAAAAATTTTTTATTTTATTTTTTTTTTATTATTATTTTATTTTTATTTTTTTTTTGTTTTTGAAATTGCCGGAAGTAAAGATTTTCGGGTATTACATTAGTTCCCCCTTAACAATAAGTTTCGTCCTGAACTTAGGGTAAGACAATCATAAGATCGGCCGTTAAGGCACCAGTCGGGTGTATCACATCGCTACACAAAAGTCTCGTCGTTTCCACAACAAGTACCCTCACATTATAGGTTACAAATAAAACACACATCATTGAGTAAGCACTCAAGCATGAAATAAAAAGTAGTCAAACAATATCACACAAATACAAGGCCAAGCCCAACTCGTTGTTTCCGAGGTTACACTATCTCTGCATAAGTCTCTGAAATGTTACGTCTCATACTATCACACTATCTCAGGTAGCCTCGTCGGCTTTTTATAAACACTGGACTCCGGGATCTTTTCATGTACTTACATCACAAGCGCCCGCTACCACATCCTAGAGTGGTTACCGGATATCTCCTCGGTATAATTCGGCTTAAGTATCTGATCTTCTAATCTGATGATCAACTCGTGTGTAGTAGGTATCTCTCCAATCGAAATTCTCAAACTCCGCTTCCAACTTTGTCTTCGTGGAAAACTGGAGCTACACTTCTCCGATAGGATGAGGATTACTAGTCCATCAATCACTTATAAACCACTTTACAGCCTCAAGTGGTCACATTTTGCAACTCACCTCCAGGTCCTTTGATGATCGTACAGAAAATAACCTAGTCAACTTTCTTCCCTTCGTTATGTTTACTTGACTATACACTCAGGCCAAAGGTCTTGGACCTCCGCCAACACTTTATCAAGTGCCTAATGCTCTTCGTATCACGACTCACTTGTCTTTTAATATGACTCAGTCATCTTATTCCTCAGGTAAGGAATCATCCCTTTACCCTTTTCCGGTCTAGTAGTGGAGACACAATCTAGTGGTCATCATCTGTATTCACTTGACATTATTATAATATTTATGGATATCTAATATATTGTTAGCTCAACCTTAGGCTCCTCACGTATTTTCCAAGGTCTTGAGTGACATAAAAATTATGTCCGGAATGACGGTATTAGATACAAGGTGATCTCACATCACCGTAATTTGCTCACACTACTCAATAGTTGTTAACATTGCATTGTGTCCTATAATATCCCTCTGACTCGAAACGTCACTCAACTCCGTTCCGATATAAAATTCTCCTTATACTCTACTCTTGAGATTATGTTTTCTATATGTACGGGTACTGGTTTGTAAGAACACTCCCGTAGCTTCCTTTTCTTATATGTCTTTCGATTCAGCTTGATAGTTACTCACCTTGAGCTTGTTAGTGCAGGTCCTACACAGCACCTTTATTACTTCGTTACTTCCTTTCTCATTTCATCAAGAAACTCATTCTAAAGTACCCTTCTAGGTATTAAATTCCAAATTTACTGGTCTGCCAACATGTGACGAGGTCGGCATGCTTCACTTGGATCTATAATGGGGTACCACTATCTTTCTATACTTCTGCGTGCACATACTTTCTCGTCTATCTAGATGGTGATACGATTCCTCTACAATTTTTCTTGTCACTCCACGTAGCCTATTTCACGTTCCTTCTAAACAAAATGCATTTTACCAATTATCATCGTCTTAAATTTGACACGTCATTTGTTGTACTCTCGAATTTCCGGTTATGTGGGTTAGGACCCATCACGCTTTCGTTGCGCTACTTTGATAATTATGTTGTCACCCGCTAATCGTAAGGACATTTCCCGTGAGTCCAAATTGATAGATCCAAAACTCTCCCTCTCAATTGCACCATAAGTCCTATCCGGATGAAATACCAAGTACCTTCCTTACTTGCCTTAAGGAACTAAGATAACGGTTGGAAGACGACCTCTCCCGTTTACTTTTGAAATTCTTCTAACACGGATCCAAACTCTCAGACTCAACTGGAGTTTGATCTTAACCATCCAGTAATAAATCTCTAACACAATTCTCTTCATGCCTTTAATTAATCAAAGAAGGTTGACATTACCTACTTGAGGAAATCCTCCAAGGCGTCGGTAAGGCTAATTCCTAAATCCACAGTCACGAATATCTCTTCTTAACGGCACATAACTCACCAATACCAGTAACACTTGCACGTCCTCTGTTGACATTGGTTAGTCTATAGTTGACTTACCTCAATATCTCGTATTCACTCTTCTCATACTTCCACTGGCATAAAATTCCTGGTAAGCTCCAACTACTTGGTTAATCCCTTTTTCCCTTCGTTAGCTCGATCTATCTCCCTCACTTCCGTTTCCTTAGGGTCAACTCTCTTTCTCGAGTTCCCCAGGTCATCCTCACATGTTCCTTCATTAGCGTTGTTTATAATATTGCTCTGTTGAACTCCATTGACTGGGCTACCGGCCTCCTACTCCTTTTGATACTGGCTTCGTGATTCCTCACCACTTCTTATCTCTCTGACGAGGTCAAAACTTCTCTACACTTGTGGGGTTCTATCTTCGCTCTTACACTCAATTGTAGGTCTTCTTTCCGTGCATCTCTTGGTCACAAGGGTTTCTTCCGCAGATATCGTAGGAGAATCATCATTCTTCTTGTATGAAATGATACGCACACTCTGTCTTGGCTGACATAGAACCTTATCAAAAGTATATACTTCTTACTCCTCTAGTTCTCCTTTTAAAATCCGTATATACTAGTTGTGATATGTATTTTTTTTTCCTAGCTAGTAGGTAGTAAATCACTTACACCATTCCCTTGGTCTCAAATAACATAAGGGGGTCATTCCTGTCCGTCTAATCTTTCTTCTTAAGTTCTTAATTAAAGTGACTGACTCGACTCACTCCATGTTATTTATTAGGTTACTAGTATGTGTACCAATTTAACTTCACATTTGTCATCATTGATCTCTTGAAGGATCCTCCAGATCTCTATAAAAATTGTTTCATAAGTCTATGGTTATACTCTTTATCTGCCAACCAATTACTACTAGTTGACCCACACGTGTTATGTCTCAGATATTACCAACTAGTCTGTAGTTGACCTTCTATAAGATCACGGACTTATTGTTCTTCTATCTCTTTTGGAGTTTAATACACTTCGATCTATCTTCTCCATTTTCTTTGTTAATACTCCTTAAGCTCCTTCCAAGTCCGCACTTCTCTTGTTCTCTTATGGGATTACTATACTCTTCTGAGTCCAGTCCTAACATTCCTCTGTGGTCATTGAGTTTATCAAGTCTTCCCCGATAACTTGTAAGCGTGTCTTCGCAATTCTTCTTACTTTGTTCATCTTCTATTTGCGGTTCTCTGATATGACCGTTAATGTTGGTAAATTAGATCTTTATGTGAATGAGAAGTTATTGTGGACCATCAAGTCCTCAAATATCATTCTCTCACATTCTTCCTCCTTGAATGGTGTAGTTCTGTAATGCCACCTTAATAGAAATTTGTTGTCTTAATTTCAGACTTCTATTGTGTGTGATACTTGCGTCATGATTTCTTTCAAAGTTCTTGAATCTTTGAGGAAGTCAACCCGTCTCTATGATGATGAAATCTATTTCTCATCTTCAAACTCATTTGTCAATTTCTTTATTTGTACTTCTTTAATTCTTCAAATCGGGGTCGACACCATATCTTCTTTGTACTCACAGACCCATACTTGCCTATGGTGTCGTCCACCTTGGTTGCACTGTCATTTACTCTGACCAATGTAGGTATATTCCACCCTGTTTGATTTGGGTTCCGATGTCCGTCTTTAACCCTCACTCTTATCAGGTCTTACATGCATCCTTGAGTTTCATTTATCATCTTCATACCGTGGAGTTCCTTGTACGGCCTCCTATTACCTCTATTTGCGTCGTTATGAGATTTCCTTCTCGTCCGATTGTTCTTGTTTTAAAATCGTCTCGTAGTCTTCGTCTTATTGTCAATATTTTCTTCAGAAAATTTAAGGAATCGCTCGGGTGTCTACAAGAACACATTACTCTACTCCGAGTCTGAGTCCATTATCTTCATATAGAGATACTCTTTAAGATCTACTAAGCTTTTATCATGAGGCAATGATCGCATCATAATAACTCACCTAAAGGGTATTTCATAGTCTATAGGGTACTAAAATGTTACATCTATATAGATATACATATAACACACCTAAACATACAACACTATAAGTCCACATACTATTTCCTAATATACTAAGCTGTAGAGAACCACGGAGAGCGATGGTGGTCCGACGTACTACTATCCCAACAACCCGACTATGCACATGATTTACAATAAAACTTCATTTTAAAATTTTAGACCCCTTTCGGGTTCTGGTTATTTCTACATTCGGTCTTTCAGAAGATTCCAAGTGCCATTGTTGCCAACCCAGAGCTCTGATACCATGTTGTAACACCCCAAGTTCTCAGAACTCGGGAAGCTACTAGTTAGGACCTCACAATGGGTCCCGACCTTGGTTTAACAACAACTTTACTAGGATCTTACAACAAGGCACAAATGTATTTAAAAACAATTTCCAAAACATAATATTTTTATGGTATGAATGTACACATGTGACAGCCTTACAAACATATATATAGATACATAACATGCATGCCGTATGGAAGACTCCCCCGTCCCCATCTAATGAGTACGTGGACCCGGCTGACCATCCGTTCCGGATAAACCGTTAGCTAACAATCCAAATATAAGCTGAATAAGAATAGCACAAACACAAACAAGGTAACATAAACACTCATCATGCTGACACACAATTTGGTTATTATCTGATAGCTTAGGTGATTCACTTTATTCCATTTTAAAGTTGTGGCACGAGAATCTTAAGAGTTCTCGTCTCCGTTCCTTATCCAACCGGTGTAGGTCTAGCTTACCTCCGCCGGTAGCATCACTACAAACCGAGTGTGGACTAGTCCCTAAAGAAACCCCCATCGCCCTCAGGCTACTGAGCAGAATGCCACCGCCTGTTACTCTTAGGCCAAGGTATAGGTCGGTATATAATTATTACTAAAATATAACTATAAAAATCTCATTCACACACCACTACCATTATTCATACTCATATCTAGAAGTCAGCTAAGTAAGCCCAAAGGACTTACCTGAATCAAAACTCCAAATCCCGTTATCTGAACTCGGTCTATAACCGCAGAAACTCAACCGCCTGTTAAACAAGGCAAGTGGATCAATAATGTATCTCACTTTCTTAGAAGTTTCCAACTTCTAAGATATTCAATCGATCATAAAGAAATTACCAAAAATACCCTTATAAGGGTAAATGACCATTTTACCCCTGATCCCGAAAATCTAGAAAATTCTATAGCAATGTTTTAAACTATTCTTTGAAACTCAAAACCACACTCTAACTCTAAAAAGGAAGTTTGTTGAAGATTTAGAAAAGTTAACTACATACTTGACTTTCATAGAAAAGTCACTAAGGTGCGACTTTGGCTTAAGATACGAGGCTCGAATAAAAAAAATATATAAATTCCAAGAAAACTATCTAGGTCTTGTATGCTATGCACTCTACTCATAGAAGCAAGAATTCCTCAAGAATACTCAGCAACCACTTCTACACAATTCTCCCAAGTTGGTTCTAAAACCCATAATTCTATACTTAGTCTAAATTTGAGTGATTTTACAACTGCACAACCAGCCTACTTTGAAGTCCTATAGATCCAGATCCGACCGTTGGATTGGTCTCAACTTCTGATACCTTACTCAATGCATTGCATTCTAAAACATTTTAAAAGTTGAACGGTGGAATCTACTTCTAAGGCATCGAAAACTATGCTCAAACTTGACTGCTCAACACAGTTTTTTTTTTTTTTTGGAACTTAAACAGATATTGCAAGAGGTCACAGGTTCGATACTCACCAGCCTCACTTTCCAAACTAATTTCATAGCACCGGAGGTCACAGGTTCAAACCTGTTGCAAACAAACAAATGCAAGCTTACTCATTTCGTTCTCACCTATGTCTCGACACAGGAAGGGGAAGAGAAAAGGCTTAGGCTCTAACCTTGGTCCTCGATGACTGTAGAAGGTTGTTGGATCAGAAGGGGAAAGAAGATGGCTCAAGGATTGGCTACACAATCGCTCGGATCTACCAGGCTCCTCATGTCAGTGTCTTCGTACAACTGAAGGAAGAAGCGTGAAAGAAAAGGGAAAAGAGGGACTCACCGGCTGTTGAGGGTCTCGAGCCTCTGTCAATATTGGAGGGGAGTTAGGCTGGTTAGATCTCCGCCTACAGATGCAAAGGTCCCTTGCAACAATAAGTTATACCTAGAAGAAGGCAGTCATTCAGGAGGAGAGCAGATCTAGAGAAGGAAAACAAGTGCAGATGATACTCACCTATGAGAGTCGATATAACCTGCAATACCCCGGCTTCTAGCAAGGGCCTGTACAACGTGCAAAGGCGCTACCACTAGCACGGTCCGGGAGACGACTACTTGTGAGTCTACTGTCAACGAAGGAGGGAGAGATTCTGCTTGTTCATGGATCTGGACGTGAGGACCTATGTGTACAGATGAAGAGGATCTACGTAACCAGGGCGTTACTTTGGGAAAGGAGAGCGTCGATCTGGCTGGAGAGGAAAGAGGTGGTGATCCGTCACTTGCATCTGGACGTGAAGGCGGAGGGGAGGAGAAAGTTGTTCCCGTAACTTCCGTTGAAGATGGGCGAGAAAACAGGCGGACGTCCAGGATTACAGGCGGCTAGAAGAGGCCTCACGTGTGGGCTTGCTCAAGGCTGTCAGCCGTGTCTTCTTCTTGATGTGGGTTGGGGCAAAGCAAAAGAATTGGGCTGAGTTACAAGAGGAAAAAAAAAATGGGTTGCACTTGGATTGCCTTGTTAAGATCATGCCATGACCTTGTCAACCTTGTCATGGTCTAGTCTTGACCTTGTCTTTTCCTTGTCATGATCTTGTCTTGGTCTCGTCTTGACTTAGTCTTAGTCTCGTCATGACTTCGTCAAAACTCGTCTTGGCCTCGTCAAAAGACATATATATATATATATATATATATATATATATATATATATATATATATATATATATATATAAAACTAGGGTTTGGTGTGTATTTCATCATTTTCTGTGGTTATAAAACTTACATAAAATGATAAAATTAGGGCTAGACATAAAGTTAGGTATCTTAAAGAGATCAACGGTCCCCAAATTTCGGTTTGACTTGGAAGTAATCGGAAAAAAAATTTCGGATATTACAGGGAAGGGAGCCACCGCCGCCGCCTCAGCCCACACCTTCGCCCTCGACTGCCGGAACGGAAACGCCGCTTGGGTACCTGCTTCCCCAGCCCTCGCCTGTGTCTCAAGGGTTGAAAGAAGGGCCTTTTTATGTTTTCAATTGGGCCCTCTTTCTTTATGTTTTATTACAATTGTACCCATATGTATTTGTGTTATTGCAGATTTTGGGGCCAAAGTTTTAGAAGTTACAAGTATGCCCTCTGCAGGAAATTATTTACAAAATTTGACCCAGATTGTTGTTATACATATTATGCCCTTGCTGAATTTTATGGTGGTTTATGACCAACTCCTTTACTTTGAATAGTTTGTCCCGGAAAACGTTTTAACGAGTTTTTAACATTTGTTTTGAAAACGGTTTACCTTAGATTTTATATACATTATAAATCCCGTTCAAATTTAGCATATAAACTAAATTTGCCTAGATTTGGTGTTAGGTTCGGAAGCGCCCCGATAAAGGCCCAACGAATCCATTCTCGACATCCATATACCGTCTCCCGTCTTTTGACGTCATGTGAGTATCATCTCTCCCGAGCTTATGATCTTACCTCGATTTAGTTATGCTTAGTATTAGTATCATGCTAGGTTTGATCTAACATAACTTAGAGTGAATATCAAGTAGTGGTTATGGACCTTAGGTGAGTTTGGTTGATTATGCAATGTTGTAAGACTTGAGGAGTTGATATTATCTTGTGAGGTTGTTTATGACTTTAAGTTGTATGTTGAGCTTGTGAGAATTTAGGGGTTGAGGTTGTATGATGTTGAGGTTGTGGACTAGAACGAGAGTATCCTATCTTGTGTTGTGATGGTTATAACCTTGTGAGATCGTGAGGACTAGGAATTTGCTATCCTAGCATGGTTATGGTTTATGATCTTGTGAGATCATTGGGACTAGAAGTCTAAGGACTTCTAGCATGTGAGAGAGATGTTGATTGTGTGCCTTGTTTTGACCAGGCATTGAGTGCCTTCCTACGGGAAGTTGAGAGCGGTGGTTAGCAGGTTTATCTTTGGGACGAGGTAAGTCTCCGGACTTACTTTCCTCGTATTCCTCGTATTAGCATTGATGTGTGTTTGGTGGTGTGTGATTTTTCTCTATTGTTTATAACTAAACGGGTAAAAGGACCACCGACCTTATATTATTTTGGCCCAAGTGTATGATAACGGGCGGTGACATCATCTACCTAGCTCTTGCGAGAGTCTAGGAGGTTCTTGGCGACTAGCCCGTGTTTGTTAGACGGTCGGAGCCATCCGTACCGTTCCATGCCGGTAAGTAGGGACCACGGTGGTCTCGTGTCACAAAACTAAGTTGAATTAGAACGGGATACGACCTAATAATAATAAAGATAATAAACCGGATTGGTGTGCTTTTGAGTATGTTGTGTGTTTATGATGATTTACTTGTGTTTGTGTCTTTCTCATTGATTCTAATGCTTCGAATATTAGCTAACGGTTTTATACCGATTGTTGTAGATTTCCTTGCAGGTTAAGAATGCGGCCGAAAGATCCGGAAGGGTGGGCAGCCTGGGTTCCGTACATTTTAGGAGTGGATTTTGATTGGAGTCGGGTTGTGTTTTATTCTTCATTTATTGTGTTTGTATGCCGCGTGTATGGCGTTTGGTCTTTGGTATTGTATATCGGCTGAAGTCTTTGTTTGTATGCTTTCGGGTTTCATTACATTGCATAAAAATGTATTTTAGTTTTGGCCTTTATTTGTGTCTTGTTGCTAGATCCGGTGAAATTGTTGTCAAGCTAAGGGTCGGGACCCATTGTGAGGTCTCAACCCGTAGCGTCCCGAGTCCTGCGGATTCGGGGTGTTACAAAAGTGGTATCAGAGGCAGGTTGACAACAATGGCACTCGCAATCTTCTAAAGGCTGAATAGAGGAAAATAGAACCCTCAAGGGTTCTAAGTTTAAAATGAATTTTCGTTTTCAAAATCACTAGCATAGTCAGTCGGGGTAGAATGTACGGACCACCACTCCTTCCGCAGATCTCGGTAGCTTAGTTTATTTGATTTTGATATATATATATATATATGTGTGTGTGTGTGTGTGTGTGTGTGTGTGTGTGTGTGTGTGTGTGTGTGTGTGTGTGTGTGTGTGTGTAGATATGTATATATAGATTGTAGTTGCATGATGGACTTGATATATATGTACAGTTATATATGTGGACTATAGTGTGTTTAAAACCTTGTTGTGTATAGTAGTGGCATTGCCTTATATAAATATATTCGTATATATGTGGTATGATATGATCTTATTAGCTTTTGAACCTTGTATTGTTGTAATGTATTTTCTGGATATGGCATATTAGTAGTGATATGGACATAGGACCTATATAGTCATTTATGCTGATTCTTATTATATATAGTAGTAGATAGTACGGGACCTAATAGAAAAGATGATAGTATGATATCATCACCTTTAAGACGACGTAGTTGGCTTGGGATAGTGTGCATACGAGGATGGATATGCTCAAGTATCGAGTTGAGTAGTTAGTGTTGACGAACACCATGACATTTCTCGGATTCCTGTAAAAGGATGTCAAAGAGAAGGATTAGAGATGACATAAACGAAGCACGAACAAGGGGAAGGAAAACTCGAGACAACTTAAGAGAAATCAAGATGGAGACCATACAAGAAACATGAGTAACATTAAGGTGTGGAAGTGGTTACAAGGAAGTCACGATTTGAAAGACAACAAGACCAATAGGGATAACAAACTTATGTTATTCAAGAAGACGCGTGGAAAACTAAAGATGTGAATCGAGTTGGAGATGGGTGCATTCTAACAAGGTTAAAGGCGGTGTTCCATTACGAAAAGTGAAGTTTTCTTTAGGCGCTCCTAAGCATTGGAGTCAGGACGAGAAGAGTGATCGAACCATTTGCTAAAGATTTAAGACACCACAAGTTAAGCTTACGAGGTACCAATAAGAAGTGTCAACATTACGAGACTTATGGGAAGAAGGCGTGGTGGAATTTCACATGGTAAAATTCCCCTAGAAGAGTTTACCGGTTTTCCCTTATAATGATAAGGATAAGAAATGCCAAAAAGGAAAGAAGTGTGAGTAGATGTGATCCCGAGGAAATGAGTGACGTAACAAGAAGTTATTATGTATGGAAAGACTTAAGATGCACTTGAAAGATGTCTTGGAGGAACGATTAAGCCTATAAACGGGAGTTATGCGACACAACAAGGCCGAGAAGGGTATAGTTATCATATGAAAGAAGAAGGAAGCATGGAACGTGGGAAGAGCTAATAGAATTTAAGATAGAGTACCCCGAGGAGGGTAGCGTTCATGAGTATGGTAGCATGGAAAGTGTAGTAGAATGGTAAGTTGTTGACCTTGGAGAAGGTCAACTATAAGCTGACCGATGACAACCAAGAACGCACGTGTGCGGGTTGTCTATTGATGAGCGTAGATGAGAAGAGTAGACAAGACTATGGCATGAAGGGTCGGTAACGAGAGCTTAGAGGATTTACGGTGGTTCGGTGTAAGTAGTGAGGAAGTATGTCAACTAAGTACATTTGTCTTAATCAAGTAGTATTGCATGGGATCAAAGAAAGTGAATGTAACCGACCTCCCGAGGAGTTATTGTGATGACCCTATGCGACCTTCTTAGGTCATGAGATTGGCATATGGGGGAATGTCATGGTAAAAAAACTTTTAAAGTTCGATTAAGGTGAAGAGAACTAGAGGAAACAAGAGGAAAGTGAGGCTTCTTTTGTTGTTGTGCGTAAAGAGGATGAATAGTATGTTTGTATTAATGAAATGGATGGTAGTTCTCACAAGAATAAGCTGAGTCAGATGTTTCAAACTCACACAGAAGAGCCACGGTGGCTATGGAGTGAAATGGAGGACCTAGATAAGGGCAACGTTGCGAGTTTAGAGTTTATGATGTTAGTGTTTGGTGAGGTAATGAGTGAATCTTTCAATGATTGTGGTTGGGGGGAATTTTGCTTAGCATTCTCCATGAGACATACTGGTACGGTTGTGAAGTTGTTCATGGAAAACCAAGAGATGAATTAGGTGACCAATAAGAGTAAGAGAAGACCGAAGTTTTGAAGTTATAAAGTCTACACGAGATGTACCAGAAGTATATGATAGATTGAGAATTTGATCATCCGGTTGTCGGGTTGACATTACAAAAGAAAATGAAGTAAGTTCTACACTTACTCAAAGGAATGGTGCAAGCTTATATAAAATACGAAGAACGTTTCCCATATATTGGGATGTCGCGGAAAGTGAAGAAGATAAGGTTAATTGTTTTGAAACACGATTAAGTCCTACCGATTGAACCCTTATGGTTGCACATCAGTGAGAAATCTTAGAAGATTTTTACAATCATGCCATTTAAGGGGGGAAATGTGATTAAGTTAAAAGAATGCTTATATAAGAACACAAGAGTCAAAAGACGCAAGCAAATCTTTCAAATTCAAGAAAAGACGAATATTTGAAAGAGGACGGTCAACATTGTAGCTAAAGATGGAGCAATACACGTGTTTGAAGGACGTCAGCCCAACAGATCGGGGGAGATCATTAATATCATGACTACTTGTCAAGTGTTAAGACAAGGTTGTGTCGGTCTTATGTTATGAGACGAAATAAGGAAATACAAAAACCGAGATATCACGGATTCAAATACATTGGAACGTAGACTTTGCCACTAAGGTTGAGTTTAACGCACCTCTGATATCCAAGGCGCTGTATAAAATGACACTTGTGAAGAGACATGAGTCGTGGAAACGAAAGAAGGGGCAATTGTAAGAACTTATTGAAAAGAGTTCATTAGATTTAGTGAAATGCTATGGAGAACTCTGAATGCTATCTTGAACACTTGATTTGAAGTTCATATTAGAATATATCTTAAACTCTTGATTTGAAGTGGTTATGGTGAACACCAGTCTGCGAAAAGAGAGACGATTATCACCGCTTGTACATCAATTACCGTTAGCTGAGCAAGATGACAATGAAGGACAAGTATCCCTTACAACTAATGGGAGATCTACTCGATCAGCTGCAAGGGTCGGTAGTCCCTTCTAAGATTAAGTTAAGATTTGATTGTCATCGTTTGAGAATTTGAGACTCTGATATTGGCAAATACGGCATTTTGGACCAACTAGAGTCACTACGAGTTGAAGTTTTCCCTATGGGCGTATTGATGCCCCGGATAAGATATTTTTGGGTCTAATCTTGAAAAGGAGAGAAGTCGTACGACAAGTTATCTCGGGATGGAAAACCCCGAGAGATATGAAAGAAGTTAGAAGGAGACTCACTGGTGCAACTGTTTTACATTGCCTCGAGGTATGATAGGTTAGACGTGTACATGTTATTCTTCAAGACAAGATCTTGACTGAGTATTGAGGGACGATGTAAAAGTAATAGCATACGTGTCTCGTCAATAAATCAGTGGGAAGTGAAGTAATTCCTTCATTATTGGGGACTTACTTCAAAAGTTGAAGAAACGTAACATTAAAGTTGGGTTGACAAGGACCAGAGCCAACTGTGAAAAAAAAGGGGAAATTTGATCTTCCTTGTCGAGACAATCAATGATAAACATCGTGATTATGCTGCTTCAAGAAGGGCCCAAGAAGGAAGTCGAGTTTCTGATATTTTGGAGCTTTGTGAGATCATAACGTTAGTAAGGAAAGTAGTTTACCGGTTGGAGTAGCCGCCGAGAGTAGTGGATGTTCACCCGGGATTTCATGTGTATCAGTCTAGGATGTACAAGTATGACTTGAGATGTATTGCCGACCCTCATGATCTAGCAGCAGACGAAGAACCAATGAGGCTAATAGAAAGACGGAGGATAGTATCTTTGCTTGAGTTTTACGCGGAGCTAGTAGCGTTGATAGAATCGACGGGTTAGACTTAATTCTTTCCTTAGTTGAGTTGTGTATATGTGTGATGTTATATGTTAATTGTGCCCCATGCGGGAATGTCTTATATGACCTGATATTCTTTTGCGATGACGGATTGAGCAGTTAGTGTATATATATTAGACGTTCTAAGCCTCCCTAGTTTGAGAGTTCATACCTCGGTCTTAGGGACCGAGAAGTTCGACACATAGCAAGTTTTGGGACGAACTTGTTTTTAGGGGGATCTGATGTAACGTCCAAATTTTGGCGCGTTTTCGATATTTATTTTATCCTGCTTTTATCGATATTTTCTAAGCTTAAATATTTTTTAAAAAATATCTGTCGATGTAAAAAAATTTTCCGAGTATATTTTTATATTTTGGATACGTTCACGTATATCCGTATTTTTATTTTCGAAAAAGTTTTCCGATCCGAATTTTCCATTTCGATTCGTTTTGATCGAGTTTATTCAATTACCCCTTTTTCCTTTTCCTTTTTTAGTTAATTTTTTTTCTTTATTTCTCCTTTCTTTCCTCCCCAGCTTGATAATGATTGTCACCTGCTACACACCTTCGACCCCTCGCTCCCTGTGGACTGAGCAAATCTTACAATTTGAGATGCCTCTCATTGTTCCCTCTCTCGTTTGCAATCAACAAGCAAGTCTGCCCTACATTTGCCTCTCCATTCTCACTCAGCTTCACTCCCTCACCATCTTCTTCTACCTTCACTCGAACCAGGAATGAGGAAATGGATCGCTTTTCCCCACTTTCGATTCCCGTCAGGTAAACATTGAGAGAAGCCCGCCACTGTTCGACCACCTGTAGCATCGCTAGGGAGAGACGACCTCGAGCCGTCGGAGCCTTGCAGCCGCCACCCGGCCGCAGCTCCTCCTCTGTTGTGACTCAGTTGCAACAACTCCCCATTCCTCTGTCCTCCCCTTCAACCCTTCTGCACTGCCCTCCGCCTCACCTCCATCTCACCTTTCTCCCCCTTCTCTTTCTGTCAAGCCTCGCCGGAGAAGGAGATGTGCAGCCGTCGGAGAAGTCCCTTACCCGGAGCCCTTGCCGCCCCCCTTTTCTGTTTTTCTCGCGCCACCATCAACAACCAAGGAGAGAGAGAGAGAGAGAGAGAAAGAGCGTGCCGACGTTCTCGCCTAGCTGCCGGGAAAGGGAGCCACTGTTGCCGCTGGAGAAGGGAGCCATGGTTGCCGCCTCTGCCCACGCCTTCGCCCTCGACTGCCGGAACGGAACCGCCGCTTGGGTACCTGCTTCCCCAGCCCTCGCCTGCATCTCCAGGTTTGAAAGAAGGGCCTTTTTATATTTTCAGTTGGGCCCCCTTTCTTTATGTTTTATGAAAATTGTACACATATGTTTTTGTGTTATTGCAATTTTTGGGGCCATAGTTTTAGAAGTTACAAGTATGCCCTCTGCAAAAAATTATTTACATAATTTGACCCACATTGTTGTTATACATATTATGCCCTTGTTGATTTTTATGGTGGTTTATGACCAACTCCTTTACTTTGAATAGTTTGTCCCGGAGAACGTTTTAATGAGTTTTTAACATTTGTTTTGAAAATGGGTTTTACCTTAGATTTTATATACGTTATATATCCCGTTCAAATTTAGCATATAAGCTAAATTTGCCTAGCTTTGGTGTTAGGTTCGGAAGCGCCCCGATAAAGGCCCAACGAATCCATTCTCGACATCCATAGATCGTCTCCCGTGTTTTGACGTCAAGTGAGGACCCTCTCCCCCAAGCTTATGATCTTACCTCGATTTAGTTATGTTTAGCATTAGTATCATGCTAGGTTCGATCTAGCATAACTTTGAGTGAATACCAAGTAGTGGTTATGGACCTTAGGTGAGTTTGGTTGATTATGAAATGTTGTAAGACTTGAGGAGTTGATATTATCTTGTGAGGTTGTTTATGGCTTTAATTTGTATGTTAAGCTTGTGAGAATTTAGGGGTTGAGGTTGTATGATGTTGAGGTTGTGGACTAGAACGAGAGTATTCTCGCTTGTGTTGTGATGGTTATGACCTTGTGAGATCGTGAGGACTAGGAGTTTGCTATCCTATCATGGTTATGATTTATGATCTTGCGAGATCATTGGTACTAGAAGTCTAAGGACTTCTGCATGTGAGAGAGATGTTGATTGTGTGTCTTGTTTTGACTAGACATTGAGTGCCTTCCTATAGGAAGTTGAGAGTGGTGGTTAGCGGGATTGTCTTTGGGACGAGGTAAGTCTCCGGACTTACTTAGCTCGTATTCCTTGTATTAGCATTGGTGTGTGTTTGGTGGTGTGTGATTATTCTCTATTGTTTATAACAACTAAACTGGTAATAGGACCACCGACCTTATATCATTTTGGCTCAAGTGTATGATAACGGGTGGTGACATCATCTACCTAGCTCTTGCGAGAGTCTAGAAGACTCTTGGCGACTAGCCCGTGTTGGTTAGATGGTCGGAGGCATCCGTACCATTCCATGCCGCTAAGTAGGGACCGAGGCGGGACCACGGTGGTCTCGTGTCACAAAACTAAGTTGAATTAGAACGGGATACGACCTAATAATAAAGATAATAAACCGGATTGGTGTGCTTTTGAGTATGTTATGTGTTTATGATGATTTACTTGTGTTTGTGCCTTTTCCATTGATTCTAATGCTTCGAATATTAGCTAACGGTTTTATACCGATTGTTGTAGATCGCCTTGCAGGTTAGGAATGCGGCCGAGAGATCTGGAAGGGTGGGCAGCCGGGGTTCCGTACATTTTAGGAGTGGGTTTTGATTGGAGTCAAGTTGTATTTTATTCTTCGTTTATTATGTTTGTATGCCGCGTGTATGGCGTTCGGTCTTTGGTATTGTATATCGGTTGAAGTCTTTGTTTTTATACTTTCGGGTTTCGTTACATTGCTTAATAATCTATTTTGGTTTTGGTCTTTATTTGTGTCTTGTTGTAAGATCCGGTGAAATTTTTGTTAGGCTAAGGGTCGGGATCCATTGTGAGGTCCCAACCCGTAGCGTCCCGAGTCCCGCGGATACGTGGTGTTACATTGGTCTAGACCAAACGGTAAATTCGGTTGTCTAGTTAGAACCTTTTGCTTTTTCTATTAATCTTTTTGCTTTGAGTAATTGTGCTTGCACGAATTCCTTTTTCCTTTTAGGTGTATGCGAAGAATTAGCGCCGGTAAAGAGCTCGTTCCTTACGATGATGAACCGGAAAGAACCATCCGACGAAGGTTAAGAGAAAATAGTAAGAAGAAGATGGTTGACAGAGACGTTCAGAATGAGTTGGAAGACTCCTTGGAACAAGCAAGGCTTTCAAATTAGTGAGTGGTTGAGGTAGAATAAAGAGCGTGGGAAAAACGTGATGCACTTCAAGAAAGAGTGGATGAGATGCAAGCCGATATGAGGCACGTGCTCATTGAAAGAGGAGGAAACGTCCGGGTGGAGATCCCTCCACCGAATCCACCTCCTGCTACACCCCATCCTCAACCACCAGCTGATGTAACTCACCCTCCGGTGAGGAATGCTAGAGTTAATCTATTTGTGGGAGAACCACAAACTCTTGGTCAAAGAATAGACCCAATGCAACATACACGCCGTCCAGGAGTGGATTTCGGAAATTCAACTGATCATGATTATGATTTCCGTACCCAAGTCATCCAAATGATCTGCCAAAACCAATTTGGAGGATCGGAAGAGGAGTCTTCACACCTACATTCAGAAAACTATGAGATACTTATGGAGATGTTGAGGCCCCCAAGATTAGAAACCAATAATCACAAGTTGAGAGGATTCTCCTTCTCTTTGACGGATAAAGAACTTGCTTGATATTAATCTATACCAGAAGGAAGAGTCAATACGTGGGAGGAGATGACCTCTGAATTCCTTAGAAAACTATCTCCGCCATCAAGGACAACAGAACTTAGAGGTAAATTAATGTTTTTGTTATGAAATACAGGGAACGTTTATTCAAGTCTTGGGAGAGATTCAAGAACATTCTACTCGATTGTCCTCATCACGGAATTCCGAGAATTGAGCTTCTTGAGATCTACTACAAAGGCTTGGATGAAGATACACAATTCAAACTTCAATCCCTTTCTAGAGGGACTTTTATAGAGAAGCACGTAGATGATGCATGGGAGTTTGTTGAGAAACAAGCTCTAATGATTGAGAAGTACTCCCGTAGGAAGGTTGATGAGAGACATAAGTACCACTACCACTTTGATCGCTAAATTAGATATTCTTAACATTGAGATTAAAGCATTGAAGGAAAACCAAAGATCTCAATTGCAAGCGCGGGCACAAGCTAATTTTCCACCTAAAGAGCAAGATGTAAACTATACGGCTCGACAAATTTATCAAGGACCCCAAAATACCAATTACAATAACAACAGGAATTACAATGGAGTAAATAATTATAAGGCTAATCATAATCATCCCGGATTTTCTTATTCAAATCCGGATGGATTGTTGAACCCTCCAGCTTCCTCTAGTCGAGCTCCACCACCAATGACTCAAGAGCCTCCACCGGGATTCCTTCAACCTCCCAAGGATCGGGTGGAGATAATGCTGGTGCAAATGATGGGGAAGATGAACGTGATGAAGAACGACATTACTTTTATTTCTAAGGCTCAAAAGGCCTTAGATCAGGTGTTCAGCAAGGCTGGAGAAGTTCCTAGAGATCTAGGAAAGCTCCCGGGAAGAACTGAAAATAATCCCAAGGGGCAAGTGATGGCTATTACCACTAGAAACGGATTGAAAATGAATGAGCCATTTCCCAAGAACGTTAATAAAGGGAAGCAAGTTATGGTTGAGGAAGATCCAGAGCCAAGTGAGAAGGAGAAGGAAAAAGAATCAGTTTATGTACCTCCTCCAACATACAAACCACAACTTTCATTCCCACAATCTCGTGCTAGAGCGCGCCTTGCCAAACACTTTGGTAATTTCCTTGAACTCATGAGTAAATTACATATTAATATTCCGTTCATGGATGTCATTGTAGGTATGTCCGCATGTGGAAATTTTTGAATGGAATCCTCTCCAACAACAGAAAATTAGAAGATGTTGGGGAAGTAAGGATGACCAAGAGGTCATCCGAACTAATCCAAACAATGAGAGAAGAAATACCACCGAGGCTAAGGGATCTTGGATCCATTTGCGTTCCAATAGGCGTTGGAAAGGTGACTTATGAAGCATTATATGACCTTGGAGCAAGTGTGAGTATCATACCACTTACATTATGTGAGAAAGTTGGACTTTGAGCGCCAAGACCCGCCAAGGTGGCACTCTACATGGCGGATTGATCCATAACGCATCTTGTGGGAATTCTTGAAGACATTCCCGTACAACTAGGTAAGTTCTATATACCCATTGATTTTATGATATAGACATTCCTGCACATCATCCAATTCTAATTATTCTTGGAAGACCACTCCTTGCAACTTCCGGTTGTATGGTGGATTGCAAGAATGCAACACTCTCCTTCAACATAGGTGAAGAGAATATAGAGTTCCAATTGGCTACTACGGTTAAGGGGCCAGTCTTTGGAGAGGACATTTTCAACATATACGATGAAGAGGAATCAAGGGAAATAGTAAGTTTTATTTTGCTCAAATATCCACTTGAAAAAGTCATAAGTATGAGCATTGTCGAAGAAGGAATAGAAGAGGACTGCAATACTGAAGTCCGAGCTTTAGAAGAGTTGGAGGAAGACCCTAGGGCTTATTTGAAGTGTTAAAGGATGGCACAAAAAATACCAAAAATTCGGTCAAGTGTAAGAAATCTCGGCCGAGATTTTATTTAATTCACCCGAGGTTTTCCATGTCGATTGTAACTTCGACCAAAATCTCGACCGAGATTTTCCAAAAAATACTTGGGGGTCGAGATTTCTAAAACGTCGGAATTTTCTCCGAAGTTGCGTAGAAGCATTCCCGGACGTTTTCCCACTCCTTCTACAGTTATGGAGGCATCCCGAGATGCTTCAAAAGGCCATAATCCTCAATCAAAGAGCCTCCTACTTTGGAGTTGAAGCCTCTTCCTTCACATTTAAGGTACGCATTTTTAGGAACTAACTCTACATATCCGGTCATAGTTAGTGATAATTTGAATGACGATGAACCCAACAAACTTATGCATGAGTTAAGATTGCATAGGAAAGCTTTAGGTTATACTATTGATGATCTTGTTGGCGTTAAGTCTTCTTTATGCATGCATAAGAATTTGATGGAAGATAATCATAAGCCTTCACGAGAACCTCAATGACGGTTAGATCCGATCATGAAAGAGGTTGTGAAGAAGGAAATTCTTAAGCTACTTGATGTAGATATTATCTTTCCAATTTTGATAGCAAGTGGGTGAGTCTCATTCATGTAGTTCCCAAGAAGAGAGGAATGACCGTTGTAACCAACGAAAACAATGAGTTGATTCCTACAAGAACAATTACGGGATGGAGGATGTGCACCGATTATAGGAAGCTGAACGTTGCAACGAGGAAGGATCACTTCCCCCTTCTTTTCATCAATCACATGCTTGAGAGACTATCCCAACACTCACATTTTGCAACTTGGATGGGTATAGCAGATTCTTCCAAATTTCCATCCATCTTGATGATCAAGAGAAGACTACATTTACGTGCTCTTGGAGTACGTTTGCTTATAGGAGAATGCCTTTCGGACTTTGCAATGCACCGACTACTTTCCAAAGGTGCATGATAGCCATATTCTTTGAATATATAGAAAAAATTATGGAGGTCTTTATGGATGATTTTTCTGTCTATGGTTCTTCCTTTGATGATTGCTTAGCTAACCTTTCTCTAGTTTTACAAAGATTTGAAAACACTAATCTTGTCTTGAATTGGGAGAAGTGTCACTTTATGGTTAACAAAAGAATTATTTTAGGTCATTTGATTTCCAACCGTGTTATTGAGGTGGATAGAGTGAAGATTGAGACTATTGAGAAGTTACCTCCACCATCTTTGGTAAAGGGGGTAAGAAGCTTTCTAGGACATGCATGTTTCTATAGAAGATTTATTAAAGACTTTTCTAAGATTTCTAAACCATTGACTAACCTACTGATGAAGGATGTGATTTTTGAGTTTTCAAAGAATTGTCTAGATGGATTTACAATATAAAGGAAGCTTTGATATCCGCTCCTATCATTCAACCTCCGGATTAGAATCTCCCTTTTGAGATCATGTGCGATGCAAGCGATGTAGCCATAGGAGTTGCACTTGGACAAAAGAATAATGGATGCACTCATGCAATCTATTGTGTTAGCAAGACACTAGATGAAGCTCAACTTAATTACGCTACAACTGAAAAAGAGTTATTAACGGTGGTCTACGCTTTTGAGAAGTTTCGTTCCTACCTTGTGGGATCAAAAGTTATTGTCCACACCGACCACGCAGCAATCCGGTATTTGCTCACCAAGAAAGATGCAAAACCGCGGCTCATTAGATGGATCCTCCTTCTACAAGAGTTCTACTTAGAATTCCTGGATAAGAAAGGATCTGAGAACTCGTTGGCGGACCATCTTAGCCAACTTCCTCCTATCGCAAGCAAGAAAGATGATATGCCCATATATGACTCCTTTCTGGACGAGCAACTGAATGCAATCGAGGATTGTCTTTACCAAATCTCAATAGGTAATGAACCATATTTTGTTGATATTGTCAATTATTTGGTTTGTCAAGAAATACCTCCAGGAATGTCCTACGCACAAAAGAAGTTCTTTAAGGAAGTGCAACATGACTACTGGAATGAGCCTCTACTTTTCAAAAGAGGTCTAGATGAGATGATAAGAAGATGCATTCCGGAAGATGAAGTAGAAAGCTTTATAATACATTACCATTCATTGTCTTGTGGTGGACATGCTAGTTCCCACAAGACATGTGCTAAGGTACTTCAATCCGGTTTCTTTTGGCCTAAGCTTTTTAGAGATGTGCAAAGGTTTGTTGTTTCTTGCAATGCTTGTCAAAGAACAAAAAATATATCTAGGAGGAATGAGATGATTCTCAACAACATCCAAGAAGTAAAAAATTTTGACATATGGGGAGTGGATTTTATGGGACCGTTCCCATCATCTTGTGGGAACATGTACATACAGTTGGCGGTAGACTACATTTCTAGATGGGTGAAAGCAATTGCTTCTCCTACTAATGACGCCAAGGTGATAGTGAAATTCTTCAACAAAAAGATTTTCCCAAGAATTGGGACGCCCCAAATCATCATTATTGATGTAGGAACACACTTCATCGCCCGAAAGTTTGAAGCACTTCTATTAAACTACGAGGTAACTCACAAGATAACTACTCCTTACCATCCTCAAACAAGCGGCCAAGTGGAGATATCCAATTTAGAAATCAAAGGCAATCTAGAGAAAACTGTCTCTAGAACTAGGAAGGGATTGGTCAGTGAAGCTGAATGGCGCATTATGGGCTTACATAACAACTTTCAAGACTCCCATAGGCACCACAACTCATAACTTGTTTATGGAAAGTCTTGTCATCTTCCGGTGGAGTTAGAGCATAAAGCATATTGGAAAATCAAATGGCTCAAGTTTGACATGAAAGAAATTGGAGAGAAACGCCTCTTGAACATCGATGAGTTAGAGGAGATCCGTTTCAATGCTTACGAGAATGCACGGATCTACAAAAAATGTACCAAGAGGTGGCATGACAAGCACATCATCCCTAAGGAGCTGAAAGAAGGAGATATCGTCCTTCTCTTTAACTCTAGACTTCGATTATTTTCAAGTAAGTTGGAATCTCGTTGGACATGACCTTATACTATAAAACATGTATTTCCCCATCGTGCAGTTGAAGTATGGAGTGAACATTGCGGAACTTTCATAGTTAATGGCCATAGATTGAAGAAATATACGCCGGAAGTTCCGGTTGGGAGCATTGATCCTCTTTTTCTTAAGTGATCATCAAGAAGATAGGTCCAGCTAGCAACCTTAAACCAAGCGCTTCTTGAGAGGCAACCCAAGGTATTTCTATGTCTTTTCCATTTTCTTAGATATATTAGTTTAGTATTTGTTTTCTCGTTGGTATATTTTGGTTTTCTTGTGTCTCTAGATGACAAAAACTAGGTAATTCTTGAAAAGAAGAATCATGGAAGTCAAGGTGTCGAACGATTCAGATTGTTGATGAAAACGGAATGTCAAAACCGTTAACAAGAGAGTTGAAGGACGAAATACACAAATCTAGACCAACAAGGAAAAACCTAGGCCGAGATAGAGAATTAAAAGAATTAATTCAACCGTGGAAAACAAGGTCGCAAACAACTTCGACTCAAATCTCGGCCAACACAAGAATCTCGGCCGAGATTCTTCAGAAATCAGGGAACATGCAAAATTTCTCGGACCGACAAATTTCTCGGGTGAAATCTCAGCCGAGATTTTTCAAAATTCAAAGAGGGAATACAACACACACTTCATCATTTCAACGAAACACAAACCCTCTTCCACGCCCAAAAACCACAGATGTCGGCACTCAAATCTCCCAAACCTTCATTTTCTAACCGATTCGCTCCGTTCTTCTTCCTAATCTCAAGATCTCTCAACGACATTGAAGATTCTGCACTTCAACATCACCACAAATCCACCATTCGAGCTAGATTTGGATTCTTGCATCCAAACCCTAGGTTTTTCTTCTTTCCTCCAATTTGAGAAATTTTGAGTTGTTTGGTTCAAGAGAAGGGTTCAAACAAGTTCGACTAAGTCATAAGAAGGAAGTGGAAGCAGTAGGGTGGAAAAATCTTTATAAATTTTCCAAAACCGATCAAAACGACAAAAATCTCGGGTGAACCTAGAAACCTCGGCCGAGATTTTCTCAATATCCACCCGAGATTTCTACCGAGATGGAGAAAACCCGTAGATCATCAAGAACAATTGTTCCAAGGAGGGGTTTTTCCTCCCCACAACAGGCTCCACCACCTCCTACACTCCCAATCATCCAAGAACGACATCAAAACGAGATACGAATGAATTCAACCTCATAACATTGTTGCTCCTCAGCTCTTATTCTTAGATGAATTGGAATGTATGCATATGAGATCTGACTTGGACTGGATGACAGAGAGAGTTAAAATTACTGCTTTTGTTGGCATTAGTTAGAATGCCTATGAGGGAATAACTATGAAATTCCTTAGTTGGTTTAAGCATGACCATAGGGAGAGGAATGTTAAGTTCCGGTTGATGAACCAGAATTTTGAGATGCCTATTACTGTGTTTGGTGGTATTTTTGGATTTCCCGAGTCCATGAATGGGACGTTCCCTAGGAACGTGCATGCTAGAGATTTTTGGGATAGTATTGCCCTAGTTGAGGGTGGATTAGGCCGTTGCGCTCCCGGGGATTCGAAGGACGAAAACATCTACAATCTTTCCTCAAGCTTGCCCATAGGATCCTTTCTAAGACTATGTTCCCAAGGACCGAAACCCCGCAAAAGATGAAGGCTGACGAGTTGTATATTTTGTGGTGTATGGTCACCGGTGTTACTCTTGATTGTGCTACCATGCTTGCTCAGTGCTTAAGGAAGATAACCAACAAGGCTAGAGGTGATATTTGTGTAGGAGGATTGGTGACTCTAAATCTAGATTTTTCAACTTGTATGTTAGTTGCAAAGGCTAGACCCTTAGGATTGCAACAATTTGTGACCCGAGGTATTCTGATCCCTCAAGACCGAGGCGCTCCCTACGTTTCCATGCCTTGGGAGGTAAAGGGTGTTAGAGGCATTTCAAGGAGTAGAGAGTATACCATGAGGGATCACTAGTATTGGAAGTATGCTTTTGTGGAGATGCTTTTTTTTAACAAGCCGTTGCTAAACCGGCAATACCGGTTTAGGTTTAGGTTTAGGTTTACAACTCATGTCTAATATCTACCACTACCAAAGGTAATAGTAGTGGTGTTGTGGTCTCTCATGATGAACCCGGAAGAACATTGACCATTGTCTAGCCTAGTCAAAGTTGAGTTTTGCCGGGCTTGGTCCATCAAATGCTTTTCTTTTTTTTTATTGGTTCCTTTGCACTTAAAGCTTTCACCATTCTCTACGCTTTTCTCCCAAATGATTAATTTGCTTAAGACATTGTCTTTTATTGTCATTGGTCTTTTGTTTTTGGAAATACATTGATTTCTTGTTATCAATATATAGTTCACTATAGTACACCAAGGTACCAATTTATTTCCAACCGAAAAAGAGCTGTGATAGAGGGCATAATTCATAGGAGTTGTCACCTTTTGTTTTTTAGGTAGCCTTTGTTAGAAGGTCGTCCAATAATCAGCAGAGACTTTCCTCCTCTTGAACCAACGAGAAACTACTTCGCTTTGGTGGAGATTCCATTGACAGATATCTATTTTCGCACAATCGAAAGACATTACTTCTGTGGTATTGTTTGCTAGATTTTTGGATCCGAGGACGGACCATATCAGGTGGTGGAGGGGTCGGAGAAATAGCGATTTAGATTTTGGTTTGTTGAAGGAAGGAAATGGTAGAGGCGCGGGACGGTTTTTGTGGACACGGGCGTCATTATTTTTATTTGCATTGCGCCAACATACATGTAATATGTTAATGCACATTACATGCGTTCACTTTGTCAATAAATAAACAAAGAGATTGTTGATGCATCTAAGACACATTAACTTTGAGTTAAACAAACAAAGAAACATGCGGCCAATCATTGGATTTAATTATTGGCTTGTTTAGAGTGAATCTATTTGCAGCTAATATATGCTAATGATTTTGAACATTTGGGGTGTAAATATTACAACCATATTGTAATCTACCTTAGGGGTATTGTAACATTAACGCCACGAACATCAAGGAACTCCAATACAAGGAGCCGAAAGCGATAAGCCTCTTTGAGTAGTAGGTTTACAACTAATCACTGTGCATAGGTAGATGGGACCGGAAATTATAGTCCGATTTTAGACCGTAATTACCAGATCCTATCTCGCCACCCCCACCCCACCCCCCCCCCCCCCCCCCCACCTTTTTTAGAAAGAAAAATGGACACGGTCTGGTCCGGGTTGGACTAGTTTGGGCCGTATTGAACCCATGCTAATATTTTTTAAAAAAAAAAATTGAAAATGAACCAATACAATCCGGAGCATTATGATCAGGGGTTTGGTCCATGGACTATTATCAAAGAATTGCTAATGGCCCAAACCATAATGCTCCAGTCCGGTCCTATATCGTTTTTTATTTCCTTTTCACCTTTTTAAAAAATGGATACAATCCGGATTTGAGCTCCGTTTGGTACGTGCATAAATTAAAGGGATTAAGATTATGTGAATTAATACGGAAAAATAATTCTCGTACTCTCATTTGGTAAGGAAATTAAAGGGGTTAGATTATGGAGATTAAGAGAATTAGATTATGTAAAATTTGTAATCCTATAAAACTTCGATCGTAGGGATTATAAGGATTATTGAGGCTAAAATCTCATTTTATCCCCTCTTCCATTTTTCGTCTATGTCATCTATTAAAAAATTTCACACGTACTTTTTTCTTAATTTTACTTACAATCATATTCATTTTATCAAACACTCATTTCACTTATTTTCATACTCATCATCTTAAACAATCTCATTCCTTAATTCTTCATCTAAATAATTTACTCATCCTTATCTTCATCTACATATTCTTACATTACCAAACAAGCTTTTGATCTAGTCTAGGTAGTATTGAACCAATGTAGTTTTTTTTAAAAAGGTGTAAATGGACCAATACGGTCTCCATATTAAATTGTACTGTTATGATCCGATCCGGTCTATGGACCGTTAGCAATAGAAATGCTAACGGTTCAGACCGTTGCATCACCCCATTTGCGACAATTTAAAATCATAAAGTGTCCAAAACTAGACAGAGGTCTGAAAGATTGAAAGCTTATTTTGCCACAGAGACTGTGGGAGATCGAGAATTATTGGTTGTCAAGAGACTACAAGAAATCTAATTTAAAATCTTGCGAGGAACTAATCTTGGCAAGGCTCAGGTCAAGCTTTTCTAGGTTTGATACAAAGACAAAGGTTTCAAGGGATTCCAATTGGGAAAGGATCCTAGATGCTTGACTTTTGTACTAGAGGTCGAGTTTCACAAGGCAACATGCCATTTTTTTAAAAAAATAATTCCTCCAATTTGGAAAACAACTTCAACCTGAGAGATTGAGCCCCTTGATTTCCTAAGGTCACCTAGCTCTGAAGGCCCGAGAGATCAAGAACCTCAAGATTTGGTAGCTTTCCAACTTGAAATGCTTTTTAAACTAGGAGATCCCCAGAGTATCAACATTGATATTTTGATATGTTAGTTATTGAAAAATGAATAACAAAAGGGTGGCTCGATAAAGGTCTACTACCTGCCTGCAGGTTGTCAAGTTTAGGTGAGGTGGGAATCGGTGGAAGGGGCCGTAGTTTAGAACACCCTCTAAGAATGAGCCAGCGTGACGTAGTTTAGAACTTAGAACACCCTCTAAGAATGAGCCAATGGGCCATAGTTTAGAACACCCTCTGAGGATTAGCCAACGGGCCGTAGTTTAGAACACCCTCTAAGAATGAGCCAACGAAGTTCTCTACAAAAGTAATGCAGAAACTATGCAATCATAGGATGAGATAAATTGAGGGACTGTAATTGGGTCAGTTTATAAATTGTCCTATAGGGTATAGTGCCAGACTCCTTAGGCCAGAGATTTCAAGAACAGTTTAAGGTATGGGATTTTTCACGGGGAAAGCTCATAAGCTTGAATCACTAGCACAGAAAGCTGCTACTTCAACATTTTCAAACAAAAACCCCAGAAAGTAGGGTGTGGATCAAAGTGGATAGATATGTAAGAACCTTTTGGGCTTGCCCCGGGAGATGAGCTGAAAGGAGCAAATTTCGCCCGAATTCAACAAACCATCAAATCCAAGATGTTCTGTGGCGCAAAACCCCTGAAGCTTGTCATTGAGTATCCCCTCCTCATATATTACGCCTGATAAGGCATCTCTCACCTTTCAATAAGCTTCTGAACAAGTGCCTGCATTGATGATAACAGTTGGCCATGTCAACTTCATTGCTCAGAAACATTGGTGCCATAAGACCTTGTTTCTGTTGGTCCTCCACTGACAGAACCTCATCCTTCTCAGCATCAGCTGATGGAATTTCACTAACACTCACTTTGAATCATTGACAACTTCTGAACTAGACTTGAAGACACCGATCAAATAGGGTTTGCAATGTTGACAGCAGCTTTCTTTGTGTAAAGTATGATTCACAAATATAGCAACAAGTCAATTTATCCGGACCCAACGCTCATGTGATAACAAAAACTTCAGCATGCCAGCATGTAATTCATATTCATGAACTAATCAATGTTATAATTCTTCAGACAGAGAAATGGAAGAAACATGAAGCAGCGAATCAATCTCTACTTCCCTAGTAGCCAATAGAATCCCACCGCAAAATTATACAGCAAGCAAAGCCAGGTTTTAAGTGTTAAAACTAAATTTTCCATTCACAAAGCTTTTCCTAACTAAATGTTGCTGCAATCCTCTGATTTCTTGACTCTTGGTGCATCTTTTTTTTTTTTCCATTTCTACTTTTCTTATTATAAGAATATATGGGATTACATTTCCTATCCTTATAGAGTCCTATCACTCATAAGAAATTATCTACATTATTAGATGAGCAAGAAACAACAAGAGGACTGCCGGGATACTTTTCTATAGAATCAAACACAACTTCACCAATCCAAAAAATGCATTTTGAATTGACATACTTATCACTACAGCTGAACCATTGCAATGAAGTGGGTGATACGACAGCATAAGACTGTAACATATAGGAAACTACGCCCAGTCTTTATCACGCTAAAATAGCAATTGTACCCGAACCAGTGAACCACTCCATAGTTTAGGTAACTCAACAATTATATCGCATATCCATGTAGGTAGCTCAATTGCAATCCATACCGTTCAAAACCACATCTTTGAAATCTAGATTTCACCACAATAAACAGTCTCCTAAAAACAGTTAACTAAAACGACAAGATCAACGAAGGTAAGCGGGGATCTTAATCCGAATAAAAGCATACACGATCAACGGAGGTACGCCGGGATCTTAATCCGAATAAAGAGCATACTCATAACATACGCAATCACAACCGACGAAATGCCAGCCGAGGCGTACGAAACCCTAACGCTCTTAGGCCGATTGCGATCAACAGCAAGGTCCATGAGAATAATCCCGATTCCACCAAGCAGGAACATGAAACCCGAGGAGAGGCCTTCAATGATGTACTGGCCATTGACGCGACCAGGGAGGAAGACTACAGGACGGACGGCGCCGGTGGCGCGGTCTTGTGTGGATCCGATCCCTGGTGGCTCGACGATGACGTCGTAGATGAATCCGGAGACGACCATGAAGTAGGTGAGAAGGATGAGAGAGAAGACGGTCATGGCGGAAGGTAGGGTTAGGGTTGGAAGTTTGAGGCGGAGACGCGGTGGCCGGAGAAAGGAGTAAGGTAGGAAACGAAGGACGTGGAGAATTGGATCTCGGGAATCCATGGATTCCATTTTGGTGTGAACTGAAAACTGGGATCTCAACGAATTGAGAATTCCGATCTGATTCCCACTGGCGAACTCTGCCCTTCCGACTTGTGCTTTTGTTACTTGATTGACTTGGCATTTCCTAGTGAGCTGGGCTTACTATAAACATTTGGGCCGAGAAGGGCCCATTATCTTGCAGATGGGCCTAATACAAAGTGAGGTAGAATTTTATTGAGCGAAGGAGATGAGATAGGCTTGTGGTTGATAGCAAGTGTAGTAGAGCCCACACCCCCAAACTCGTGACTTGCTTTTTGAACTCGCTGACAGACAAGTATTTGGAATGCTACTAAATAAGTTGCAAGTATTAGAGTATATGTGCATGTGAGAGTGCACATGGCAATCGCAAAAATGGGTCCATCCTCCATGTTCCAACTGGGGCATGGATGATTAAGAGAGCAGCACAACATTTACTAGTAGCCCCCACCTCCATCCATATGCTCACTTGCTTACAAGTTTCAATTCTCAACCACCGTATTAAGGCCCGTTTGGTTATCCAATACCCGGGACACTCATATGAGATATTGGTATATTAGTACCACGATGTGGATACGAGAATATGAATACTAAAATCAAACAATCGCATCAGTTTGGAGTTGTTTGCGATCCGTATCACGTATTAGGATATCATATACAAACATTAAATATCACGTCTTTGATTTATGCAAAAATAATATATCTTAAATAAATGTCACTCGTTTTATTTAATTAGTCCTACATGTGTCCTCGAAAATCATATCGTATATATGAAAATGAGCTATAATTATATTTATACATGATATCCAAAAAAGGATAGCTTACACATTCTCCATCACGTAACGGTGGCCTTGTGGGACTGTTCTGATGAATTCCCTACATCTCATCTCATCACCCTCAAAAAGTTGGAATCTTTCTTAATTGATCCACTGGTAAGCAACGCCAATGTGGACCAACTATATACCAAAAGTGTATGTATGTGCAAGAATGTAGGTTACAATTTCAATGGAAGAGCGCTCTAAAACAATATCTAGGGAAGGGATTCTTTAATTAATTTAAATAGGATAAAAGAGCAGTAAAAAGATAATGATAATAATAATAATAATAATAATTGAGTGGAAGAACCAAGTTGGTTATAGTGACGACGAGGACCACTAGCGCTGGACGGTGTCTATTATAAATACGCCCACACCTTCTTTGTAAACCTCATTACACTCACGTACTGCAACCCTCTTCTTTATAACCTTCACCTGTTTCCTTCCCAGTCACAACCAACAATGGCATCCAAAATGTGCTTTCTTTTGCTCTCAATCCTCTTTGCACTTCTCCTCTTGGCACAGGAGAACCAGGTATAAATGTCATATTCACATCACCGTCTAGTCAAATGCTCCGTACTATAATGAATAGGCATCTAATTTCCCGTGTTTTTCTTCACTGCAGGCATCTGCTGAGCACTTCTCTTCAGCACACCAAGAGTACCAAAGTGGCCACCAGGGAGTAAGTTCTCCATTCTACCATCTTTCTTTCAAGTATAACATATAATGTACCTAATCACTCTGCCTCTTCCTTTCTCCAGTATGGAGTCACACAAGGCAGCCTTCATCCTCAAGGTAATTAGCTAAGCACAATGACTCACTTTTGTTACCTTAAGACGGGTTTTTAGAAGCTAATTAATTGTCACTTGTACTCACTGTGTGTGCAGAATGTGGACCGAGATGCACAAGTCGATGCTCAGCTACCGCATTTAAGAAGCCATGCCTCTTCTTCTGTCAAAAGTGCTGTGCAAAGTGCCTATGCGTTCCCGCCGGTACCTATGGGAACAAGCAATCATGCCCGTGCTACAACAACTGGAAGACCAAAAGAGGAGGCCCCAAGTGCCCTTGAGGGACTCCAAAACGACTCTTCATCGTCACCTATCTGTATAATATATATGTCTTCACTTTCATCGGCAGCCCATCTCATCAATTCCTGCAGCTATCACTAACTACAGCCCTGCTTATATATGGTTCGATTCAACTAAAAGTTGATGACTTGCTATAGGGCTTACTAAGGAACAAGAACTGACAAATGTTGGTTCATTTTAGATCTTCATTCTATGTCATGCCATGTATGAAACATTGGTCAATCATTCTGGCTGCCTTTCTTTTCTACTGTTGACCCAACACGCAATAATATTTTTCTATGTACCCATCCAATAAATTAGACTCTGAAACAATCAATCGCTGAATCCACTATAAAATATCAACCGAACACTGTTGCACTCTCCTAAACACAACTTGGAATACTCCAATTTCATTTCATTGTATAAACAAATGTCAGTGTTGTGTCGACAAACGAAGATCGGTATGAAAAGGAATGAGATTCACCTATGATAAACAAACACAGCCACAATTCCATCTTCTAGGCTTATTACTATCTTCTGATTACTAAAGAAGGATTTGTCGTCTGTCAGATCCATCTTCAAAATATGGCAACTCATGGCTAACAACATATGCATCTTCAGGAGGAAGGACTTTAAATATGACCCTGCAGAAATCAGCAACAAAGTCATAACAGATAAGGTTCACGACATCATGTTTCATAGTACAGCAGCGACAATCGAGAGAAAGTTCAAGACCGTTGAGCTTTTACATTCATCGTCAGCTCCTACGCATTTGAGAAAGAGAGACAGAAATCTTGGAAGCAATGGCAGCATTGTTCTTTACGAGGGCAATGTCTAGTTATAGGTTAAGGGAATTGCATTTAAACAAGTTCCGGTACATAGACCACGCAATAAGGTTGCAACTCATACTGCCCGATTCTTTTTGTCGTCCAAACTGCTTTAGCATGCTGTTATTAAACGAGAACAAACAATTGTTGCTTCATAACAGAATAAAAGGATACTGGAAGCTAAAGAGGCTCCTCCAGTCAGTTCATTCACTCTTTTGAGCACAAAAGGAGTTTCTGCACTTCCAATTACATTCTTCTCCCTGATGGTGCAAAATGTAAAATTTTCCAGAAATCAGGAGCAGGATAAAAAAATTAATTAGCTACTATGTAGTCCAAAATTTAGAGAAGCATATGCATATAAGTATATAACCTTGCTTCCTGAAGAGCTTTCTGTATTGCAGCTTCAACTACACTTCCAGAAGCAGAATGCTGTGTTGGAATAGGAACTGCAATTAGGATGCCGTTTCCTAGCTTGAGTTTCATGTTGACATCTGCAGTTAACATAAATTGTGAGCTGGGGTAAATATGGTAACGATTACAAACCAAAACAATCGCATAATGGGCAAAGGAAAGTAATTAATCTGCAGTCACCTATTAATCGAGCACAATCTGCTGCCGAATCTACACGGCAAGGAGCCTGACAAGTATTGAGAACCATTAGGGTGGGGGTGGTGGCTAAATATAGGAACTGAATTTGCATTTACTCTTACTCCATATATATTGAGGCACACGTATCATTATCTAGATAATACCTTGCATCTCCATTACTTTTTCTTTCAAATGTCAAGCAGCTAAATGCATTACTCTTAATGTTTGTTTATTACTATTGACATTTACAACACATAATTAGTACAGTATTCATAATGTTATGCCGTCAAAAGTCAGCTATACAAACGAGATGATTGCCTTGCAAGGTTTACAAGATTAAGATGGCAAGGTTCATGGGGAAGGCCTAGGCTAGTAAATTTCAAAGTAACCAAAATGAACATGATAGAAGAAGAAGAAAACATACACGGACGCCACTCTTTTCTGTAAAAAAGGCTGGAAACTCATTTGTACCATAAGCAGCGACACAAACCCCCTGGGTCTCCTGTATTCAAGAGTGTATAAGCAAGTTATATGACCATAAAATCAATCCAAAAGCTAGATAAAAATCTAACGAATTAATGTTAATACCAAATACTCGAGTGTTCTGCCAATATCTAGAATCGATTTGACACCCGCAGATACCACAGCCACTGGAGTTTTTCCTAGCTCTGTGAGATCAGAAGATACATCCATTGCTGCAAAGGTTGAACAAATTAATATAAAAATATGAATTTGTCAAGTGAAGATAATTCCATCATAAATAGAGGCATGCATGATGTTCAAAAACCACAAAAAGGCATGAAAAACTGAAAATAATTATCTATTATACACATGGACCATCATTGGGATGTGAGGGAAACGATCTTCAAGAGCAAAACATATCAGATCAGGATAACTTACTTTGCTCCCCATGTTTGTGTACTCCCCCAATACCACCAGTAGCAAAAACTGGAATTCTAACCTGCAAACAAGTGTCAAACTGTGAGGAAAATACTCTGACAAAGGCACGCAACGAAAACAGCTTTAGCTTTTTATACAAACCCCAAAAAATATTCAACGATGAGGAATTGGGAAAGAAAAAATACGAACCATAGAAGCAAAATACATGGTTGAAGAGACAGTTGTGGCACCATTTCTTCTCATAGCAACCTTTTAAAGAACATAGGTCCAATAATTAAGCTTGGGTCAACTATGAAAACAAAAATTCAACAAAATAAAACTAGAGAATGTAAGAAACTATTTTTCCTTAAACAAATTATGCCTAGTAACATACATAAGAGCACAACATAGTACAACCAGACAAGGGAAGCATTGATGGATGTAAGAATATCATAACTGAATATTTGTATTAGCTTTACCAGAAGAGAGGAAGTCTCCCTCTGGCCAAAATTGGCTAATGCCAAATACAAGGAAATATCCTGGATAACCCTAGCATCATTCTCCATGTCTTATTTATATCTTGAGGCCTGACGCTAACCTCCTGAAGGGGTCTCCCTAGAGAATTACGACCCATTCCTCTATTCTTCTTTTCCAAATAGAATTACAGATAGAGTTTCCCTATTTACCCCTTATAGAATACGTTAGAAGGATCAGTTATATCCGTCTTACTTGTATAAACAACTGCTGGCTTATCAAGCATGAAGAACACTAAACCTTGCAAATCCACGGCATTTTAAATCTGAAAACCCATTTTTCTTCGGTATTTATACTACTTTTAGAAGAGGACACGTCCACACATTATCCCAATTCTGATATATTTCCCAAACCATTTTAGCATCTACTTATTCACTTAAAAATATAATTAACAAAATTCACATTAAGACTACATACATCTACACATCATCTCCATTCCTATATCTTTTCCAAATCCATCATCAAATGCTCTACGAGCCCTAATTTGTGAATTTCTAACTTAGGGTACTTCCATAGTTTTATGAAAGGTCAGATTCTTTGGTCAAATCAATCAGTAGATAATGCATGCACCCTCATCCAGTCATCCTCTACAGTTTCTTCCCAATTATGAATTTATATTATTAGTTGTATGGCTGTTTGTCATTGTGCCAGCCTTTACCTTCATAAGCACTTACTATAAACTGTTCATAATATTGAAAAAGATCCCTCCTTGCAAGAAGGTGTGGAAGGCAAGACTAAAGTCACTGAATCAGATGAACATTTTATCTAATTCAATTCTCACTTACAACATATGCAATGTCCCGACGAGCAGTCTTTAGAACTTGAGTCCCTAGTTTAGCAAGCTTCTCCAACTCTTCATCACTAAGACCTATTCATGGAGACTATATGTTAACAACGGAATGCAAACATCTGGATTGAAACTTAGGATCACACATCAATGCTTTCTAGGTTGAGTAGTTTGATAACACTTAGCTACAGACAAGGCAGTTTGCCTGTGTCATAGAGCATTACAGCACCACTTAAACCTAGCATCTATTGAGTGTTTACAGAAGTAATTGAAAGGAACAGTGGGAAAAGATGTATACCTATGCAGGGAATACCATCCAAAATTGCAATTGTAGCGGGAACAGCTCCATTATTTCTTACAACGGCTTCAACTTGCTTCGCAGTTTCCAAATTCTGGGGGTAGGGCATTCCTAGCACAAAAACACAGCTAGTTTAAGACACCTTGAACAAACATAGTTAACAAAGTACTTAAAATCAATCAATGGATCGTGGACCATGGATTTATAAGCACCGAAGAGTAAAATACTTGATAAGCCCTAAAAAGGCATACCATGGCAAATTATAGTAGATTCGAGAGCAACCACACCATCTCCTCGCGAAAGGGCCTCAGAAACCTCCTGGCTCACTTTAATCGGCATCTCCGGGCCGAAATCGCCACCCTGTGAGCCATTATAGAAGAAAAGTATTAGAGCTATCGTACTGAAAAACGAAACCAAAATCCAGACCGCCTAACTTCGTGAAAGGTATTGAAATTCAATAAGGAAGGGTAACGAGACCACCGTGGGGGACAATGAGAGACCAAGGTGTCTCTGAATACTAGCAAGTCTGGTGAAAGCATTGGAAGCCATGTGAGTTGATCTTAGGAGATACAGACTTCCGTACGACCGCAGTTTTAACTAATTATCTGCAAGACTGCAACCAGCTTAGTGGATATCCAAATTAACGATTTAGGTCAAAGTTGCAAGATTAAGGGGTGTATTCAATTAAGAGTTTATAATAATTTTTTGGAGTTTAAAAGTATATGGGTATTGAATATAGATTTTTAAAAGTACATATAAATTTTTAGATATTTAATTAGGATTTAAAATTTTCCATAAAATTCCTATGGTATTTAAAAGTTTGTGTATTTTAAAAGAATCTATTATTTCATTGATTTTGTAGGATTCTTCCTTACTTTTATATCTACCTAAAATCCATAAAAATCTTTCCCCACCACATAAGATTTTCACAAAATCTGTATTGACTCTACATAAAATTAAAATTTTCACAGAATTTGCAAATCTATTATTAAGAATCCGTCAAAATCTTTAAAAGTCTCGATTGAATACACCCCCTAAATCTTTGGTTGGGCACAAATATAAACGATTCTAGAACGATTAGTGCCAAAACGCAATGACATGAGAGGGAGCCAGTGCACCAAACTATATAACAAAGATAAAAACAAGAATACAAGCAGAGTACACATAAATGAAAAACGAGAAAGGTTCTGGACATGCGAAGTTGAGCAATTTGGAAGACCGTTTTTACCCCTAGCATCAAATTTGAACTCGAAATCTAAAAAAAGCCATCAACAATCAATCAAAAATTTATAATCACTTTTAAACAATCAACTCGAACCATTTGAAAAATTAGCTTCAAACTCGGAAGGCTCCACAACAACATCAAAAAAACTTGACACAAACAAGTGTAAATTTTTGAACAAAGGAGATTGTCAAGAGAAAGAAGACGCCGGTTTCATTAAACATAAGGCTTCAGAAAAAGCCTTATAATAATGAATAAAGGAGACAAAAACAATAAAGATGAATAATATGATAATCGGGAAAATGTAGATTTTAGAGATCAAAGGTATTCAGTTGTAGTTGTTGATTCAAGATTTCTAAAAAAAATTAGGGCAAGGTTGGGATCGCTAAGGAAAAGTGTTTCTAAGGTGGGAATCATTACGGGGAGGTCTCTCAAACCAATTATCCTAAATCAAGGAACTGAGGAAATGAACATAAAATCAGACCAACCACTCAACCTAATGGTCAAGAACTAACTTTTACCGGGTAAGTCTCAAGTTAAGCTCACTCGGGCAAAAAGAAGGCACACTCAAACCTAATAACTAAATCGAGCCCTCTTTGATTCCACTTCACACATGCGAGGGTGTAGAGTGGTTAGAGCCATTATCTCTCACATACTTACTCTCAAAACTTTGGTCCAAAGGAATTCCATGTTTGCGAAGGAGAGCTTTGTTCACAGTAGTCATATATATTACGTATCCCCAATCAACCAATAGATTCCGGGAGACATAACACATTCCATACTATGGTATGCATTTTGCTTCTTCCATCGTTATGTCCCCAATTAAAATTTTTACATAAGTTATCAATCTTGGCACAAGTGATGGTAAGAAGGTGGAGGGAGTGAAGCCATGTTATATACCGAAATGGGAGTGAGAACTGATTTGGTGAGTGCATTTCCCGTGAAGTTAAGTGTCTTACCCCTTCATCCATTAAATTTGACGTTAATCTTCATCACAAATTATCATGGATGGTTATTTCATAATAGTTTACATAATTTAGGACTTGAGGTAGATTGTTAACAAATATATAATATAAGGTGGTTACATGAGTTTTTTTTATATGAAAGGTAGTTGGATGAAAAAGGCATAAATCAAAAGTGATTTCTTATAATTTAGTCTAACTATTTTTATACACAAACAAAAAGTAATAATATTATTTTTTTTTTTATCATGAAGTGTTTATACAAAGAAAGTTTTAAAAATTGTTTACTGCAATGAAATATAATGATACACATATATTTTAAACAAATGAAGAAAAAAAACTCATTTTAAATTGATTAATTAGGAGTATTTTGGCTATATAATATAATATTTAGTAGAAAGTTATCGTGGGTGGTTTGATTTCATAATTTATTATACATATAAAGTTGTAGTAGTTTATGTTAAGTATCAAATATTTTAAATTGTTTTAAATAATATAATTTTAAATCAGAAATTTACAATATATTTGATAATAAATTGATCAAAAATTATATTATCAATTATTTTATCGTCAAAGTTCAAAAACAATTTGCACCTTAAGGTGTGGGAATTAAACTAGTTATATTATATAAGACGATTTTACTTAAAAAATTATATAAAAGTGTGAAAACGTAATGCAAGTTAACAACGCCTCTTTCCTGTCTTTTGCAGGGTGTTATGCTACCTTGTAGACTTGCTCTAATCTAAATACAAGCTGAGGCAAAGGTCTGAGAAGTGTTTGTGCTTATCCAGCCTACAAACAAACACTTACATCATATATAGGTGGAGGCCCAGACATGCAATATGTCTAGACCTGTTCATATCCGGGCTGGACTCGGGTAGGACATTTAAAAAAAAAGCCCGTTTTGGCGGACCCGGGCCGGGCTGAGCCCGGTTCACGGGCCAGCCAGGGCTGCCGTATCCGTCCGGCTGGGCAGGCCGGGCTGCCCGGCGGGTACTTTTTTTTTTTTTTTTAAAATTGTGACTTTATTTGTAATTCAGTACTTCAGCAGTATAATTTGCAGTGTGCCTGTAAAACTCGAAAAATATCATACAAACATAATCAAAAGGTTCAATTAGAAGTTTAGAACTTTAGGGTTATACGAAAGTAACGAAATGTATATATATATATATATATATATATATATATATATATATATATATATATATATATATATATATATATATATTTGCCGGGCTCCGGGCCGGGCCGAGCGGGCCTGGTACCTTGTTCGTACCCGGCCCGCCGGGACTGGCGGGTCGGGCCTCTGTCGAACCCGCCCGTTTTCGCGGGCGGGTAAAACGGGCCGGGCGGGCTAGACCGGACTTGAACATGTCTATATATGTCTCTAATACACACGTACTGCTTAAAGCCTCTCCGGTGACCATTCATACAGCAACGTACCAGACCACAGAAATACAAACCTTAAAGATACAACACTAAGCTTTACAAGTTTACAAAACAGTACAGCTAGAATTATCTTAACAAAATCCCTGGTATTCTATTTGCGCATGAGAAGACATTAGATGACCAAAAGTTTAAAAGCAGAAGTGTCAAAACTAAAGACAGAATGAAGTCAAGATCAAACTACATAATCATGGCCATGCCCTACAGTCCTAGCCAGATTTGGAGTCATCCACTTGGGGCCGTTTGGTTCCAACTCCGGAAACGGAAACGGAATGAAAACGAATATATATATATATATATATATATATACCCTTATTCATGAAATTTTATTGAATCATTCTTTGTGGTTTAAAGTAATTGTAGTAGAATTTGATTAGTTTTGATACTCTATAGTAAAACAAAATGGGGAAACAAATACATTTTACATGCAACCATAAAAAATGATTCCAAAAAATATGCATGAATAAGGTTGACATATGAACTAGATTCATTTCTATTCCGTTTCCGTTTCCGGAGTTATAATCAAACGGGGCTTAATGTTCACCTGAGAGGCTTTAATAAGAAGCGATGTTGCAAATATTGAAAACTACAATGACAGCAGTTCAGCATAAATAATACTCAGCCGATAAACTCCCCTCTGTCGTCCCATGGTCGATGCTCAAAGGATTTCCCAATCATGCTACGCTTGTTGTTTACCTTTCCATCTTCTAACCGATACTCGGGAAAGTAATCTAGGAAACTCTTGCTTCCCAGCTCATCAACTCCTTTAAATAGGAAATTCCTTAGCAAATCCTAATGGAATAGAAAATTTGAATTAACCATTCTGCAGACAGATTTATGATCTTCCAAGTTCAACCAGTAAATCAGTGAAGAGAGTATTCATACCTTTGCATGATCCTCACCAACCAACCTCTTTAAGAGTTGATGACCTGGGTCCTGATTCACAGAAAATCAAATGACATAAACCATTATAATTACCCTACATTCAAAAAAGTTTTCCCAGTAGGAGAAACGGGTCAACAAAGGGTTTCTCAAGAGTACTAAATAAACCAACCTTCTCGGCTCTCCATGTAAGATATCTGTGTTGGGCTTCACGATTGCATATGATTCGAGAATCATTACCCTCCTCCTCTGCATGCTCCATCAACTCAAGCCATGCCTGTAAGTTGAACATGAACAAGGTTTCACATTTAAATAGGCTTACAGAGAACAAATTTATCCAATCTAAAATTAAGGTATAACACCATACCCTGAAATAGTCCTTGAATGCAGTGAACAATACGTCATGCTTATCTTGACTAGGACTAAATCTTGTCCAAAGGATAATGGGTGAGAAAAATCTCATAGACTCGCCTGTAATCTTTCCTCCCCAAGGTAAAAGCTGCATGAAACCCGTGTTTTATTAGAACCAGGATATGATCACATGATACAGCTTACTTCTGAATAGACTTTGGTAAAAGCTACTGAAATGTGATTTTCAATCTTCAGCAAAATGACACAGCTTACTTCTGAATACTTAAGGCCCAGATGTAATAGACTTTGATAATACTTGTTCTTGTACTCCATATTGGCAATAACATCATAGAGAGGGTTCAGGTCCCTGGGCATTAACCAAGTGAATGTGACAATTTTTGCACATAAATGCAGGCAATTAGACAAACTACTAAATAGAGATCACTTACAAAACAACTATATTCCCAGCAGAGTTGGTGAAGAAGTTTGCACAAAAAATAGGCAAGTCATATTCCACAGTGGGAAAGATGCCAAAGTCTAACACCTGAAATAGTCCAAGCAGAAACGGGCACAGGATTGAAGAGTAAGCATATACTAAAATTTGGTTGAGAAAAAGCTATTTGGTACCTGCATTTCCTTACTACCATTAATGTACATGCTGCGGAGGAGTCTAATCTTAGGAGCACTAAATGAAATTAAATTTAACTCCGTTTTCCCATCCAAGGCAAGAGAAGAACCGAATTTTTCCTGGTGGCATAGAATATCAGCATGATCAGAATGAGACAGAAATTTGGGCATGTGAGTTCTAGATTCACTATATCATTGCAATGACTTATCAGGATAAACTGAGTAACTGTCCATAAGGAATTGAAGTTCACAAATGCAAGAAAAACCCTGAGGACACCAAAATTGACAGATGGGAGAAGAGAGACCAGAGTAGGAGAAGGAGCAAGAGCAGTGCGGCGCTTGGTTTCACCCACAGCAAAGTCGACGAACTTCTGGTAAGAAAAAGGAGCGACTTCAACCTGAGATCTGTTTGTGCCCTCACCGCAAGTGATAATCCGATTAGTTTTCGTACTTGGAGGTTTCAGAGCCGAAGGGAAGAATAAACTAAACCTAGAAGAGCACATTGAGGAAGAATATAAGCAAATCTTTATGGGCAGATAGGGATGAAAGGAGATGATTCATGGCAGAAATCAGCGGGTGGCAAATAAAAGCATTATCCACTTTCTTAATTTGTTAGAATCTGCCGTCGGCGAAGAGGGGCAACCGGCGAGTGTTCCTATTTTACGGGTGGGACGAAGTATGGAGAGACAACGGAAGCAGCTAGCTGGGGGAAACTGGCAAGTGTCCTAATAAATTAAGGTAAACATGGATTTTTATAAACATCAAGAGGATGAGTAATTATGTAAATAAAATAGCGATAAAAATAAATATTATTTAATAATTATGACTTGAATTATTTTTGTTTGAACACTTGGAAATATTTTACTCTTACAAAATATGACCATATATATCAATTCAAACAAATTAATGAATAATTATGACTTGGATTATTTTTGTACATTCTTTAATTTAAAGTTTCTTTTGTTTTTTACAATCTTGTCAAAACAAGCCTTTGAAATCCACAAAGTGAAAAAAAAAACTTCTATCAAAATTTGATAAAAAGAATAACACGGACCCAGAAAATTTCCAGTAATATACATATTAAGTATAATACTGTAATATCAAGAATAGGCTTGATTGCTTTGAATTATAGTTTAATATGGAATATTGATCTTCTAAACACTTAAAAAATTTAAGTTCACTTCAATTATTGTGAGAAGCAGTCAAAGATAGTCGAAAATGTAAATGAATGGTAATAGTAGTTATTGTTTCAATTCAATTAATTATTTAAAAATAAACAATAAAATGAGGATAGTTGACTTCAATGAGAGAGGGAGGAGAGAACAATGGACAATATCAACCACTACGCATTACATTTGATTATAATCATACAAATAAGGCTGTAATATGAGACAAGCAGCTCGGCTTCGGCTCGGGCTCGAGCTCGGCTTGTGAAAAGCTCGGCTCATGCTCGTTCACTTTCTAAACGAGTCAAGCTTGAGCACATTTTAAAGCTCGTATAAATTTTAGGCTCGGCTCGGGTTCGACTCGTTCGGCTCATATTACACCCCTACATACAAAGTATCACTTTTTTTTTCTGGGTGCCCCACCCTGTACACACACACACCCCACCCTGCACAACCCCCCCCCCAAGGTCGCGCCTGTATAAGTGGGTGGGCAACCGTCATCAACCTCCCAACTTATCGTCCACTCCGCTCATCACTCACCCAACACTTTACCATAGTCTATCTATTCATCACCCACCGAGTGTTCGGGTAGTTGGGATAAAAAAGTTTAGTATGAAGTAATTCTTTAGTTTTTAGAATTTTGAAAGGGTATGACAATTTTTATATTTAAAATAACGACAAAGTGAAATTGCACGATCATCTTCATTATGCGACTTTTCAAAGTAGCCCGAATAATTAACTTGAAGTTGGGATTAAGACTAGCTGATTATCTCTTGAAACTAATATGATCACAATACTTAGTGGATATTCATGCACAGTGTTCATACATGATAACTCCCTTCTTGATGCTTCTTGACTGAAGTTGTGGTATTCCTTGCGGTGTCATCCGACTTTTGGCTATAATTTAGTAGTTGTTGGATGTTCACTTCACATGTTTCCAACAACACCTTAATTTTATATGATCCTAAAGACTAGACATTCCATTTTTAGCAAGTGTACATAACTTTTGGTGACAATGCAAGCATTCGGCCTTTTCAACACCATTAACTATCAAAGGAACAACTAAAAACCCTTTCCAACCCCTATCAACACGCCTCAACATGCCAAAGGAAAATGTTGTCCCACCCCTAACAAAAACCCTAACCACTAGTTTTTTCTCCATGGTTGGCGGAAAAAAAAACGCAGTCTCAACTCAATACCAACTTTTGGGAGCTATAACCACCGCTCCATCAATGTCCCAAAACTGATCTTCCTTTCAAATAGATCTGAGTAAACCTCTCATGAAAAACAAGAAAAATGAAGCACAAAACACATCTTTCCAAACCTATTGTGTTTTGGTGGAGGGGTTCTTCCACCGGGAGAAGACGACGGTTTCCACATGAAGAAGACGACGGTTTTGTTCCGCCTACAGTGGACGGCGTTCTCAAACCGCCTGGAGTAGTGTTAGTCACTTATTACCATCGATTTTCAACCCTGTTTTACTCCTTTTTGGTTTATATGACTGATTGTGTTGCTTCCACTTGAAGAGCTTGTGGTGTTGTTTCCATTTTGAGTATGGACCTGTTTTATGATTAAATGAAAGGTCTGCTTAAGCTCTACCCCTTTCTCTTGTACTAAGCTGGACATCAATTTTGATGGTTTGAACACCCTTGTGTCTGCATGAGAGACGTTTTGGTGTTTTTCTTTAGTTTGATCACCTCTCATTAGATTTGTTATGCACCGTCACGATTTAGTGTTTCACTTTGGCTTAAAAGTTGTTATCTTGAAGAGTTTTTGGCCACCTCTATTGGCGTGGAATATGTTTGGATTTTATGCCTCCTCGACAAAACACCCAGATCTTAAACCATCGAATAGTATACGGTCTTTCATAGATTTCACAAATCCAACACTAACGGCTTCAACAAGCTTACACCATGCTCCTTAAGAAAAGAGATATCTTACAAGGGCGATGGTTTCCAAAGTTCTTGATTCTTTACCATGGCTAATCATTTCATTCATATATTCAAAATTTTTAAAAATTGCAATTTGTGCTTAAGTAGAATTAATTTTCTATATTGGTTCTCTTCCCCCACACTCATCAATTTCAAGTGTGTGCCACAAGCATAAAACAAAGTGCTCACTTTTGTGCGAGGTAAAACCCTAGCAACCAACGCTTCCACCATCTCCCATCAAGCTTTCGGTGGCTCGCCACCACTGCCACCGCCTTTCCACAAGCGTGAGTGCTTCAATGTTTCCGCCTAAACCCCCACCCAAAATCTCCAAAACGCTCTCCTTTGAGCAAGACAAAATCCTAGCCACCAACGCTACCTCCTACCCTCTCGGGCCACCACCTCCCCCCCCCCCCCACAAGTTTTCGGTGGCCCGTCACCTCCGCCACCGCCTTTCCCCAAGCGTGGGTGCCTCTTCGCTCCTACACCACCTCCGGGGCATGCGATGAGTTCTCTTTGAGCCTAGATATGTCTTTTGACGATCCTAAAATTCCAATTACAACTTGGTTTTGTAAACACAAAAAATAAATACATAAATTAATAAAAATAAAGAACAAAAAAAATACGTTGATGACCGAATTGGATTTGGTCCTTTTTCGGGCTTCCTTCTCGGAGGAATTGCTTCGTCTTGCCGAAGCAATTACCCCTAAACAAAAAGACTTATTGGCGATTATTTTCTAACCGTCATTTGCTCACACTGTTGTTTTTTTACTAACCTTTTGTTCTCATTTTTCAAGAAAATGCGACTTTGTGGTTGCGACCCCGGCCTGACGGTTGCAAAAATATAAAAAATGAAAAGGAAAAATAACTATTATGGTCGATTGATTTTTTGTCTCTAATCTTTATTGTCCTAGGCAATATTTGATTTTAAAACAAAATCGATCTTAATCACATCAACTAAAACAAAAGCTCTCCTATGTTTTAAACCAATTCATTTTTCAACCCTTTGTGAACTATTTTATCCTTACAAATCATATTCTCTTATCCATTAAGTTCTAAACCATTATACATCATGGTTCCTGTGTTCTGCTTCTTCGTCTTCTGATGTTTGATGTTGTCTTCTGATGGCAGTTTCGAGTGTTTGTCGAGAAGAGGGCATGAAATTATGATCGACTCCTGACGGCTTTGTTGTAGTCCAAATCTGAGGTGTTCACAGTTGTTCCTCAAGCTTTCTACCTGTGTACTTCTTCAAACATGAAGGTTTATGCTCGTTGCCTCCTGTTGGGTGGATCATCATGCTTTTTCCTGAAAACTTTTTTGCTTTCGCGTTTTTTGATGTATTTTTTGTGTATTTCTTTTCTCCTTTATTTGTGGCCCTTCATGGCGGTTAGTCCGCATGTCGATCTTTTTCAACCTTTCGACCCACTAGATGATGCGCCGTCTAATGGTTCGAACCGCTTTTCCTTTTTCAAAAAAACACCACTAACTATCACTTTCTTAAATATATGGTTAGTAGTACTAGCTAGCCTCAATGCTATAAATAAGACCTTTCGACCATTAGGTTAATTATCAACTTTTTATTCCAATTCACATCCGGATACCTTCGTATGTGTTAAGTTGTCACTCCCAGTCCATTTGATCACCTTCACCGACCTACTCAATAGTGTTTTTTTTCACGATTAATAAAATAGAAGTTTTGTAAGTATGTTTTGCTAATTCTCATTATTTTAATTTTTACATATCACAACTTTGCATACTGATTCAATATATGTTGTTTATGGCTTATTGTATCCTTTTATTATATGCATTAATTCATATACTGTGTTAGTACAATAATCATTCAAAGTAAGATGCGAGAGTTACGCATAGATGATTCTTACGTTTATTTGTACTTTAGGCTGTCAGTTTGCAAGATGTGAGAACTATATGAATATATGTCCTAATATCCTGCAAGATAGAGTGTTGCGTAGAGTTGTTTCATTCCTAACATGACTATATGACGTTGGATATGGTTAATCAAAAATTCAATTTCTATTATGCATTGTTGTGGTGATTCATGTTCTGAAAAAACTTTATTGATCACCTATGTTATTATTACGTTTTCTATATTGTATGTGACTGGATCAACTTATAAAAACCCTATCTTTCTCCTTTTTTTACTGATCGAACGAGTCAATTGGCTTCATTAATCATTTCGAGCGACAATGTGTTTATGTTTTTATTTCTTTTATGCATTGTTTCCTCATCTTTGTTAGTTTATTTATTTTTTTAATTCCGATTTTGCACTCAATAACTCAAATCATTACATCAATCTCCGTGTTTGATTTAGTCCCTTGTAATATTGTATCGCGGACCACCGTTTGATCGCTACCTAGATTTGCTTGTTCTAGAAAACATATCTTAGAAAGTTTTGTTAACCCTAAATAAATACTCCCTCTGTTCATAAATAATTGTCGTTTTAGCATTATACTTTTGTTAAAGAATAATTGTCATTTTAGCTATTTTATCCTTCACCTTACATATTTACTAGTGTATTAGCCGCACCTTGTGCGGTTTTTTTTGAATTTTATTTTATAATAAATATTATAATATGTTAAATATAATATTCAAAATATTACCATAAAAACATTTAAGTCTGTAATCTAGCAATTGTTTTATTTATAAGTAGTAAATTTAATTGCAAATGTTATTTACTGAATATTATATCAAATAACTACTTACACAATTTAGATTTTAAGATAAGATAAGATTAAAATTCTGAATTAAAAATAGGTTTGACAAATAAAATTTAGTTAAATTTTGATAAAAAAAAATAGGAAATGAATTAGGATAAAAATAATAAATGTTAAATCTATTTGACAAAAATAAAAAGTGAAATAAATTACACCGTAAAATAAATTTAAAGGATTTATTAAGATATGAATGTTGGTAAAATTGATGGCAACAAAATTCGTAAAAGTTTAAAAACTGTTTTTGTAAAACTCCTTATTTAAATATATTAAAAAAATTATGAAATCACTTTCCAATTTATATTAACTTTTAAAAATCACTTTTTTGAATAAATTTTTTGGGTTTCGAGAAACGTGGCATTAACACATGACAAAAAAGCTTATGCTTTAAAGATATAAGATCTTTCTAATCATTAGTATTTTGTTAGTTGTGGTTTTCAATAAAGTAAAAAGTAATAGAATAATTATGGGTAAAATACTATATCTCATAGTCTTCTTAATAAGTGTGCAAAATGTTAAAACGACAATTATTTATGAACGGAGGGAGTAATACTTTATTTTAAAAATTACATTTTATAAGATGAACAGTTTAAGTAGGAAAAAAATTGAATCTTAAAAATAAATATACAAATTATTAAGTTGAAATGGAACATATAAAAGTCTAAACTCTGAACTAATAGTCACCATTAGACATGGGTCCCAAACCTAAATCGGGATTAGCCCAAACCGTCAAACTGCTAGTTTGGCGGTTTGGCAAATGTTTTAAAAAAAATTAAAAATTAAAAAAATTAGAAGGTATATAACTTGATTTTTTTAACAATTTAACCGTTTGCATCGAGTTTGTAATTTTGTATTAGTGCCGAATTTACATTGGTAATTTCTTTTTACATTAGTAATTTAATTAAAAAAACCGAGAGCAAACTCGATTTTTTTAAACAAAGAAAATTACTAACTAAAAAAAACGAGAGCAAACTCTGTTTTTTAGTTAGTAATTTCATTTATTTAAAAAAACCGAGTTTGCTCTCGGTTTTTTTCTAGTAAATTACTAATTGAATTAAAAAAAAGAGAAAAAAGAAAGGGCTTGAACCGGTTTCCCGGTTGCCTACGTATCCTCTCGGGATTTAAGAGAAATCAAAGCTTATGTAGTTCTCGTACCTTTGCTTACTTTTTTTTGGACTTCTGAGTTGTTTTCGTTACCCCCTTACCTTTCCACCTCGGATTCGCAAGTGGTGCCTGGATCATTGGAGATGGAATCCCATCTTGAGTCATAAATCGGGGCATTCCGTTGTTTTCGCTTTTCCGTCCTTATCCAATCTTGAACGCATACTTGTGCCTCCAATTTCTCGGGTTTAAATTGGCTTCTCTTGTAACTTAGCATGTTTCCTCATTAACTAAAAGATTGCTCCACGACCACCGTTGATGAGGGCACGACCATGATTTGTTGCACAATCTTGGGTACTTCGGGGCTAACTTCTTCCACCAATCCAAAATTTTAAAAGTTTCACTATCAAAACTAAAACAAGTTGTTAGATAATCTTGAAATTCCGCATTTGCGGATAAATATTTTGGTGTTTTTGTTCTTTTACCTAAAATTTCTTTAACTTTTGGAAGAAAAGAAGATGAAGAAGAAGAGGATGGAGGAGTCGGTTTGGCGGAAACACTAGCACTTGTTTCAAATAAAGAAAACAATTTACTGATTTCAAGACGAATATCAAGAATAATGGTATTAATGTTAATAGAAGAAGTTAAACTAAAACATTCATAATAGACATTTAACAATTCGGTAACACCATCAATTTTTAAGTTTAGGATAAAAAACGGTGGAAATAAGATAAATTACGGGAATATCTTTATTTTTTAAGCGATTTTATTTTCATATTGGTTATAGCATTTACATTGTTGGATAATTAAAACCGGTTTGTAAAGCCTCGACAATATTTACGGCTATTTCTAAAAAACTACAAGAAGCGGGAGTGTAAACATAACTCGTCATATTAGTTAAATCACTAAAAACTTTAAAAAAATATTACAAATATCATAACAAGTTTTCCAAATAGTTTCATCATATAACATAGACCAAGATATGTTTTGTGCGGAAAATGTTTGTAAAAGATGTTTGTAACGAAGAGCTTGACTAAGTAGTTTGTAGGTTGATTTTCAACGAGTTCCAATATCTTTTGAAAAAACAATAGGATGAACATTATTTTCTAAATACGTTGATCTCCATTTTTTTCTTAAATAGGATGAATGTCAAATATGTTCAATTACGTTGGTAATTGACGTTAACATATCACATAAAACTTTAAGTTCATCTTGAACACATAAGTTTAAAAATATGACATGCACATCTTTGGTGAGTAAAAGGAGTTTTATATATTGTCCAGCATACCCCACCAACTCGTTTACGTCGGCGGTATTAGCGGATGCATTATCAAAAGAGTATAGAAAAAACTCGATTTTGTAAATTAAATTCTTGTAAAACCGTTTTTATTAAATTTGCAATGTTGGCGGAATTATGTCTTTCGTTGAAATGACGAAATGCAATAACAAATTTATGCAAAAACATATCATTGTCAATAAAATGTAAAGTAATGCCTATGTAAAAATGTCTTTGTGATAATGTACTCCAAATATCACTACAAATTGAAACTTAATGCGAAAATGATTGTAAAATCGTAAGATTTTTTTGTTTCTTTTGTTCATAAAATTTAGAAATTAATTTGGAAACAATTTTACGAAAAGTTGGTTTAAAAGAAGGTTGAAGATAAGTAGTGTTATATTATCGTACATTTTCATATTCCGCATAAGATAATGGAAAACCTTGAGAAGCTATTAGGTTGGCTAATCCTAAACTTTCTTCACTATGATTATACATAAATAAGAAGTTTGAGAGGAAGATGAAGCAAACCCATGTGACAATTGAGATTGTCCCCGTGATATTTCTAGCTTCTCGGGATGAATCTTTTTTGCATGTGGGTTTGCAAAGTCTCGTAGCCGCCCTTCGCCCTTCACTTGTACACTTTCAGACAATAGTTGCACGAGACTTGATAATAATCGTTCACCACCTCACCCTTCTTGTAATGCTTTGTGAAGATGTCGGATGTAAGCATTTTCGGTGGAGGGACTTGTCGGAAAGCCCCTTTACCTTGACCTTGTGGCATATCGGGCATTTGACTCTCACTTTCTTGGGTGCTAGTAAAGAAATCGGGAGTGTTGTCGCTTGGGTTTGCCATTAGAATTGATTGAGAAATCGAGAATACAAGATAGAGAGTAGTAAAGATAAATGGAAGAATGATAGGATATTTATAGGAAATTAGGATATAATTTTTTTTAAACATATAACATTAATTGTTTTTTTTAAAAAAAAACTTTACACTCCAAAGGCCCAAAGAGCCGTTGGTTGTGTGGGCCCCACCGGCAAAGAGCCGTTGACTAGGCCCAACGGCTCTTTTTTGGCCCAAACTAAACCGGTAACAGCCGGTTTGATCAACCCGACAAACTTAATCCGTTGGTTTGACCAAACCGGCTGTTTGGGTCGGTTAGAGAACCACCTGTTCAACGGTTTAGTCCAAACCGGAACCATGTGGAGCCACCATCTATGAAGCTGTCGTCCATATTGAGCATTGATTTATTCGACGGACTTAATGGACGCAAAGATGATGGGAATGAAGTAGTTCGTATAAATCTTATTATAATCTTTCAAGTTGTCATCCTATTGAAGTGAGCTCTGAAATTTTTTATTGATTGCTATCACCAAAAGCTGTCATCCTTATTGAGATGAGCTCTAATTTTTGTTTTTGTTGAGTGCTATGAGCAAGCAAGTGCAAAGATCTGACCTGCTTACTATTATCCCTGCGAATCGGTACCCGCAATCACCCACAACTGCAATTCTTGGTTTTATCAGCTTGTTATTGCAAATCAATTTTGTTAACCCTAAATAAATAATACTTTGTTGATTGCTAGGAGGCTGTAAAGAGAAGCCTAGTTTTGGGAGCTACGATAGCAAGAACATCGCATCTATGAAGTTGTCATATTCGTTGGCGACGATAAAGATGGGGCCTTAATAAGGACACTAAGTAGCAGGGAAGAAGAAGAGGCCAAAGTTAAAGGATTGTGTGGAGTTTGGGTTCCTAAGAGAGCCTGTGGCTGCTACCATTTGCATTATCATTTCATGTTATCTTCAACTTTCCTCTTTTCTCTACCTCATAAAAACAAGAAATATTGGGGTCAATTTACTTACGTCTTACTAAAGAAATAAAATCTGAAGATAGTTATCTGCCACGCGAGGGGATAGCTTACTGCTTGGCCTCCCCTGCTCCTATATATATTAAAATCAGCATCCTCTCTCTTTTGGGATAACACTAACAAGTTCCGGTAAGCCTACTTCTCTTACTTACTATATCAATTGCTTTTTTCTACCTACTTTCTTGATTCTTGAGTATCATCGATCGGCTTTAATTTAAGACTGGAATCATGCTATCTGCTGTATGAATCGTTAACTGCATGTTCATGTTTTGGGTTATTGTAGTCTCTGCCCTGCTTGTATCATCTATTTCTCTTGTAGATAGGGTTGGTTTGTATGAGATAATTGAGTGATTGATGTGCATGTAGCCAAACACTAAATAAGGGAAAGATGGACAATGTTTATGCCCCTGGAAAGAACCATCTGTTTGTTCCTGGACCTGTCAATGTCCCGGAACAAGTCCTTCGTGCTATGAACCGGAACAATGAGGATTACCGCTCTCCCGCTATTCCAGCACTCACCAGAACCCTTATTGAAGATGTCAAAAAGATTTTCAAGACCACCACTGGGACCCCCTTCCTCTTTCCTACCACAGGTATGATATTTCAATTTTTATACAAGCAAAGCAGCAATGGTATGTTCCTTGATGCCTGCCTGCCTGCCTGTCTTGGTTGTATACAGGTACTGGTGCATGGGAAAGTGCACTCACAAACACACTATCCCCTGGTGATAGAACCATATCCTTCTTGATTGGCCAGTTCAGCTTGCTGTGGATTGACCAGCAGCAACGCCTCGGCTTCAATGTTGATGTCATTGAAAGCGAATGGGGACAAGGTGCCAATCTCGAGGTTATGGCATCAAAATTGGCTGCTGACACTTCCCATACCATTAAGGCAATCTGCATTGTTCATAATGAAACTGCAACTGGTGTCACCAACAATTTGGCCACTGTACGCAGAATTCTTGGTTAGCATCTATCTCACCTCCTATTGCAAATTGCTTTTAGTATATCTCATCGGGTAAAATGACTAACTAGGCCTTTTACCACTACTTTATTAACAATAGCCTTAATATAAATTCATTTAGTAAATATACTCCTATTTAACTCAATTCTTTTATCTAGGGGAAAGTATATATATAAAAAATAGAGTCTATTTAACCCAAATCTTTCTATCATCTCATCTTGTGCATTTGGTTTCAGACCATTACAACCATCCCGCCCTCCTCCTGGTTGACGGAGTCTCATCCATATGTGCACTTGATTTCCGTATGGATGAATGGGGTGTAGATGTTGCATTGACCGGCTCTCAGAAGGCTCTTTCTCTTCCAACTGGAGTCGGGATTGTTTGTGCGAGTCCCAAAGCTCTCGAGGCAGCCAAGACAGCGAAATCAGTCAGAGTCTTCTTTGACTGGAATGACTACTTGAAGTTCTATAAGCTGGGAACAATGTGGCCTTACACTCCTTCTATCCAGCTCCTCTATGGTCTCAGAGTTGCACTTGATCTCATTTTCGAGGAAGGCCTTGACAACGTCATTGCGAGGCATGGTCGTCTAGCAAAGGCAACAAGGTACGAACCTTTATCCGAAGTTGATGGATGAAAGTATAGAAATAATGATGTTGAGTTGTGTATGCAGAATCGCCGTGGAGGCATGGGGACTGAAGAACTGCTGTCAGAAAGAAGAATGGTTCAGTGACACAGTAACTGCTATTGTAGTTCCACCTCACATTGACAGTGCAGAGATTGTAAGACAGGGATGGAGGAGGTACAACCTCAGCTTGGGTCTCGGCCTCAACAAGGTGGCCGGAAAGGTTTTCCGAATAGGGCATCTTGGTAATCTCAACGAGGTAACTTATACAGCAACTCAGACTTGCTCGGCCAGCTGAGTCGTGTTTCTTAAGCTTAATTGTTCGAGTTGGTTTTGTTGTGTGTACACAGCTGCAATTGTTAGGGTGTTTTGCTGGTGTGGAGATGATACTGAAAGACGTGGGCTACCCTGTGAAGCTGGGGAGTGGTGTTGGGGCTGCCTGCGCCTTCCTCCAGAACACAACTCCGATGATCGCTTCTAGGATCTGATATCCGCAGATCCTTCATTCATGTTATGTTCCATTGTAATTACCTTGTGCTTTACTAGCTTTGCCTGATGTGTAAAGTCCATGTTTGAGTTCCTCATAAACGATACATATCAAGCATCAACTGCTCTGTACTTGTAAGTTCTTGCAATCAAACTTTGGTCTTCTTGTCTCACCAATTGAATACCTTTTTATGCTCTGTACTTGAAAATTCTTTATGGCGGCCCAAAAGCAACAACATTTTTAATAACCTAATGTTTGTTTAGGCCCTAACCCATGGGCGATAAGACGTATAAAGTCCTGGTTTCGGTGCTGCTTTGCACTTATAATGATTGTGTCGCTTGGCCTGTTTTTCCTCAGATTGGGCCTTGGTCTTTGGGGTTTAGGTAAGGGTCAAACCTAATCTTAGTCCTAGACACAAATAATTTAAAAAGGGATATTAAGGGCACGACGCTCGATTTCGTATACGCACCACGTAGACGCGATGAGTGACCTTCACGGTCACGCGAGGTCACGCATCGCGTAACCGTGAAAAGTGTTCCACGGTTACGCGATGCGTGACCTCGCGTGACCGTGAAAAGTGTTCCACGGTTACGCGATGCGTGACCTCGCGTGACCGTGAAGGTCACTCATCGCGTCTACGTGGATTTTTGACCGTTGAGATTCGAACGTTGTAATCCGAACGTTGTAAAAGTGACCGTTGTAATTTAAACGTTATTGATTTCCTTTGGTTATATATAGATAGTAATAGAAGAGGTGAAAAACGCTCACAACATCTTCGAAAAAATAACACAACATTTTCTGGAGAACAGCTGCGAGAATGTCAACACACGAGGATGAAGAAGTGATGATTCCGTTCGACGATACAAAATTTAGTGATCCAGACGAGTTTCTTCGGCATTTCGAGGTAAGTACTTTTTAACCGAAAATATAGAAAAACTAGAATTGTTGTATATAATGTATGTTTAAGTTAGATATAGTTGCAATTAATGTTAGAAATATTTATTATAATTCGTGTTTTTATTATTTGAAAATTAGTAAACCGAAAACTAGAAATTTTATAGTTTTTTTTTCTATGTGAACTAGGATCTTCCGAATTATTCTCGTGACGAAGGGAGTGATTATTCGCGAATGTTTGAAATTCGCGGTTTTTTCCATGATCGCGAGACGATGGTGGATTGGGCTCGATTCATGGGAGGAACTATGAACATGGTGTTGGTTACTAGTAGGTCGTGGAGAAATTTTTGGGGGTTCGTTACGTTTCGTTTGACATGCGAACGTTTTGGAGCTCCTCGTAAGAAGAAAGATGTGGATCCTGATACCGAGTCATCTTCTAGCTGAGCACAGAAATCGAAGAAGGACGGATGTTGTTTTGAGCTTGAGGGCGTACAAAGCGAGGCTGAGAAGAGGATGTTGCATGTTATAAATGGAGTGCACAATCATACACTTCCCGAGCAGTTGAAGGGACACACATATGCTGGCAGATTGATGGAGAAACAATTTCGGAAGGTGGGACGTGAGCTTGGGTCGGGTTTCAAGCCGAGAAATGTATTGAAGTCAATAAAGTTAGATGATCCATACAACGTCAGCACAATCGAACAAATATACAATGTTGGAATGAAGATTAGGAAGCTACAAGCCGAAGGACGGAGTCCTCTCCAACAAGCACTACATATGTTAGAGGAGCGTCGTTATTACGTAAATGTGAGAAGATGCTCGGAATCGGAAGAAATTTCAGATTTTTTCATCATGCATCCGGATTCAAGACATCTACTCAACTTATTTCCTTATGTCATCGTAATGGACACGACGTACAAGACGAACGAGTAAGTTTTAATATACATGTTATTATGATTTTTTTTAATTTTTCATGCACTTTTAGTTTAATATAAATGTAAACTCTTAATATATCCTATATAGGTACAAGATGCCGTTGTTAGAGATTGTCGGTATCACTAGCACGAGGTTGACGTTTGCAATAGCATTTGTTTTTATGGCCAAGGAAAACGCCAATCACTACGAGTGGGCATTACGGAGACTCCGACATGTGTGCGCAAATGTTACACCGGGGGTGATTGTGACGGACAGAGAGCTAGGACTCATAAGTGCCCTCGGTGTTGTTTTTCCGGTTGTGAAGCACATGATTTGCACCTTTCATATAAAGTGCAACATCCAACATAGATCTTGGGCGGTGACACGGTCAAAGAAATTACAAGCTGTTTTTGCATCACACTACCATGCTCTTATTGAATCTAGATCTCCTGAGAGTTACGAGCGGCGTTTGGGTGAAATGAAAGTGCATTGGCAAGCGTATCCGAGGTTGATGGAGTATTTGGAAACTACATGGCTAATCCCCTACAAGGAAGCAATTGTTCGATATTGGTGCGACTTGCATCTACACTTTGGCACGAGGACAACGAATGCGTAAGAACTTATTTCTATATTGTTTGCACTTGTTTTCTAATAATTGTTGTAGATTAATTTATTGAATTGTTATTGGTTGTTAGGTGTGAGTCCGCACACTCATTGTTGAAGGGTACATTGCGTTCTACCGTTCAAGGATTTCAGTTGGTGATGGAGAACATTGACTTGATGGTAAATGATCAGATTGATAAGATTCAAGCGTCAATAGAGATGTCACGTGAGAGGATGTTGTTGGGTGTGCGTGTGCCTATATTTGATTTGCTCCGAAACAAAGTAACCAACGAGTGCTTCTTGGAGTTGTTGGAGATCTACGAGAAGGCAAAGCAAATTAGGAGCTTGACAACATGTAAGGATTCATATTGGAGGGAAGCTCATGGGTTGCCTTGTGCGCACGAGTTCTATATTGCTATTAGTCATCGAGAGCCAATACGTTTGGATCAGATTCACCCTTATTGGAAGCAAGTACGATGGGAAAAATTGAATCCGACGCATGAAGATGAGGTTGTCCATATTGATCGATACATGGAGTCACTCAATGACTTTAGGGAGCGATTGGATAAGAATTTGCTTCCGAGAGATGTGCTTGAGCGGATGACTTCATCATATGAAGATATTACAAGTCTGGGCAATTCAACGTTGAGAGTACCAAAGCAGAAAGTCAGAACTAAAGGAAGACCACCAAAGTACGGCATTCTTTCAACAAGGAGAGAACCAAGTCGGTTTGAACATGGTTCTGGATCGGCATGTCCACGTCCTCGAGGTCGTCCACCTAAAGCAAGGCAACATGTGGAAGTTAAAGTGGAGGAGCCCGAGCCTGAAGAGGCCAAAGTTGAAGTTAAAGTTGAGGAGGTTGAGCCACGTGGTAAGAAAAACACCACCAGACGTTCTAAGAACTATCGGTTCAAGGGTGATTAGATGCAGAAGTTCATGAAACCTTTCATCCTTTCAGCCTATGATGTTAAAGGAGATGAGCATTGTGGATTTAGATCTGTTGCCGTGGTTTCGGGATACTCGGAAGAAGATTACTTGATTGTTAGAAGGGAAATGGCTACATAGTTGTTGATGAGAAAGGACTTGTACGCACGTGTGAGTATTTTTTGTTGATAAACCCTTCATCCTTTTCTTTGATTTACTATATTTTGTTGATAAAATGATAAATTCACTAATAATTGTTTTTTTTGTCAATAATCGGCGGTAAAATGGACGGTTGATGAAGTTATCGAGGCCACTTGGTGGACTGATCCTATACCTTGTGGGCCGGAGAATTGGATGAAGTGTCCACTTATTACAACGGTAGCAGCGACATATTACCGGTGTGCAGTTGTTATACTTGGCTCAACCCCCGAGACATGTTTACCAATTGTTGCAACGGTTGAGAACCAAGAACATCCAACAGAGATTCGTGCAATAGCGTGAGTCAATGGCAATCACTTTGTAGCCGTAAGTTTTCTTTCTTTCTACACCTTTTATATCTCATATATTCTGTTACTTTTATTCAAGAATGACAAAAAAAGGCAATCAATTTTTCATTTATCAATCATCTTTCGTTAGGTTTGGCTTAAACCAGACTCTCCATTACCAACTTTGACCCTTCCATGGAGGCGTGGACATGATTCTAGCGTTGATGGATAGGATGCACACTTTCGTGATAGATTTAAGATGTTCGACGACCTCCAGCACAAAGAGTGTCCTAGAGAAGTGATATTCAATCTCATATCTTATTCAGAGTGATAAGTTATATGTGTTCAGGGTTTCATTTGGTTGATGGATGTTTGTTTTATATGTAATTCATGCGGAATACTATAAAACTTGTGTTTCTTCTTAGGTTAAACAAAGTTCAAGGTTATATGTGGTTCATGGGTGTTTGTCTTGTTTTATAATAAGCGAGATTATTGATGAACCTTAAAAACAATGTAAAAGGTAAAGCACATAACTTGCAACATATAAAATGTAATATATACAACAAAAGGTAAAGTACATCACATGTATGTCCTCCATACGACAAAAGCTAGCGTGGGTCAACAAAAGATAAGGTACATCAATCTCGTCTCGGCTATGTCGCCTTGACCGAAGATGGTGCTATATGAACGTCCTGGCCAACGGACTCGTCGTACATCACATGTATGTCCTCCATAGTCACTGAGCCACGACTAATAATATCCCGTAGGCGGGCCTGAATAATGTGTAGCCTCTGCATTGGAAAATAAAGTTGTCAGCGGTAATGGTAAAGTATAAAACTTTAAAACTTTAAAGGTAAATATATCAACACATACCCGAGTATCTAAAATAGGGACCGGAGGAGGACGATCTACCGGTGGAGATTGCATAGCTGAGCCAGGAAGGAGAAATGGACGGCACCGCTCGCTAAACCAGGACATGTAGTCCTGACATACTGTCCATGGTAAAGGGGCCCTAGTCTGACCCTGAAGCGTAAATCTGCTCGCCTCCTCGTGCCTAGCAGCCCAACGATCATCTACGCCATGGAATCTCACCCTATACCCTCTACTGCCAGAAGCGGGGCGTTGCTCCAAATAAGGGACAATCCTTTGAAGTGGGATCGTCTGAATGTACCCAAACTGTCGGAGGACTCGATCCGGCATGTATGCCTCGATGATAACTCCTATCTGGATTGTCCCTCGGTACGTCGACACAGCAAACTCGCCCTCAAAATCTAACACTCTATCGCTATATGGCATGAACTTGATGTCCTCCGCTCTCATCTGATCTAACTGTGAGCGCAAGGATATCAGTCTCTCAAGAGTGGGTGCTGGTGTCCTCGGGACAGAGAGTCTAGAAGCCCATATGACCGATCCATGACGTCCTGGATCCTCTGCCGTAGAACAACCCAAGGACGGGAAGTGGGCATAGATCCAAAATTGTAAATATTAAAATAAATGAAAGATATTATTAATAAGAATAACAAATGAAAGTTCTTATCTAAAGTGACTAATTACAATAAATGTTCTTACCTGTAGCAGTGATGTACATCCTCCTATCGTCTTCACCTTCAGTCGTGAGGCATCGCCCAACATACTGTAGGTAAAGTCCAGATTTGTCATTTTATCATAACAGTAACAATAAGAAGTTATTATTTATTGAAGTAGAGTGATAGTTATACGTACGAGTACAAGTACGCTAACGTGCCGGTGCCCCAAGCATAGTCTCCAGTCCGACCATGGTCACACACCAAGTCGATCAACCAAGGTCGAATCTTGTTCGTCGATTTATCGACGAACAAGGATGAGCCTAGAAAGAAAAGAAGAAATACAGAAGCCACCTCCTCAGCTGGGGTAGCTGGGTCGCGCCGAATGACATCATACGTAGTCCTCAGCAAGTCAACTGGTAGAGCTGTCTGGTGACTCCTAGCCTCCACCTCTGATATATGAAATGTATCACTCAGCCACCTAACCCTCTCTCGTGCCAGCATAGGTGTGACCATGGCCTCTCCATCAATCCTAATGCCTAGGATGATGGCTACATCGTGCAAGGTGATGGTCATCTCACCCCAAGGTAGATGGAAGCTGCTAGTCTCTGGATGCCAGCGCTCCACAAATGCATGTATGAGGGCATGGTCAACTCCAGCAAACGAGACGTCTAGCAAACCTATCAATCCACTCTGAGATGCAAAAGCAAACCAGGAAGTGGGGTCGGCTCTATCAGCGTTTGAAATCCATCTACTAAGCGTCTGAATGTGCTCTATCCGCTGTAAAGCTGTCATCGGCCTCCTGTAATCCTCCTTCATAACACAACGAATATTCAATTAAACGTTGTATTAATATAGTTTTTGTAACATAATGTGTTATAATTGTGATTAGTTATCTACCTCTCCCATCCAGACATCGCGAGCACGGTGCCCGGCGTAGCAAGTGAGCACATCGCTGATCAATGGTGCCCTTGTATCAGCAACTACACGGCCTCGATCAGCCGGTACAAATGGCTCATGCGGCGGCACTACAGGATCTGCAGCTGGAGCATCAAAGTCAAAATCTCACTGCTCGGTATGATCGCCAACCGGTGGCTCTACCTGCTCCTCAGCAGGAATATCTGTAGCTGTCTCCATGTGCTCGTCAGTAGTAATATCAGTAGGTGGCTTAACCTGCTCGTAGCAGTAGTATCAACGCGCTCGCCAGCTGCGGGATCTATCTCCCCTGCCTGTACAGAAGGACTGGCCACATCCTGGTCCGAGTCAGATCCGTATGTCGGTGGTGGAAGAACCTCCCGAGGGAGAGCCGGAGAAGCATCTGAGATGCATGGTCTCTATGGCTGCTGTGGTGGTGGTGTGTCGGCAGCCGGACCAGCTATCTGAGACCTCCTCCCCATCGTAGCCCTGGTGGTGGCGAGTCCATCTCTACAAGCCGAGGCCGTGGGACGCCTCCGTCTATGTCTCTGCATGGCCTGTAATATCTATATTTGATATTACAGGCCAATTTAATTAATTTTCTTTTATGTAGTTTACTTTCATTTGAATTGAATTTAAAAGAAACTAAAAGAGATTAAATAAATTATAATTACATTAATAAAGTTAACTAAATAGTAAAGGTAGAGATTTTTAATTTAATATATTTTTTATCGATTTTATTTTATGTATTTTTAATCCAAAGTTGTTTAAATTAAAATGGATAAACTAATTTAATATATTACAATTAAATTAATTAAATATATTTTTATTCCATTTATTTGAATTAATATACATTAATTAAGATTATTTAATAATAATATATTTAATTCAATATTTTTAATCCATTTTATTTTAAATTAAAATGGATAAACTTAATTTAATATATTTAATATATTACAATTAAATTAATTAAATATATTTTTATTTCATTTTATTTGATTTAATATACATTAATTAAGATTATTTAATATTAATATATTTAATTCAATATTTTTAATCCATTTTATTTTAAATTAAAATGGATAAACTAATTTAATATATTATAATTAAATTAAATAAATATATTTTTATTCCATTTTATTTGTATTTAATATTCTTTAATTAAATTAATTTATTTTAATTTAATTAAATGCATTATAATGCATTCCAAAGCATTAAACGATGAACAGTGGCTCCACGGTTTCGCAATGCGTGACTGTGGAGCACTGTTCATCGTCTTCGACAGTCCACCATTGAAGGCGAACTGTTGAAGCAAATCAAGGCCATTTTTTGCAATCTACTCTTCAACCAATCTAAAACTAACTAATTCAACAACAATCTAACCTATTCATGTCCATTTCATGCTCAATTACGAACCAAAAAGTGAAAAACGAAATCGAGCAAAAACCGAACAAAAATCAAACGATACCTCTCTCGGGTCGTGTTTCCGCTTTTGAAATGGCCTTCCTTCGTTACCGTCTTTATCCATTGCTTGATTTTGTGTGAAATGGTGGATTGGGATCGAATCGCCTTCTCGTCTTCTCCGTTTCACTGCTTTCGGTTTTTTTTTGAATGACAACGCTTACGGGATCTCATCCCGTAAGCGCTTTTAGGGCTGAAACCCTCACGCATTCGCAATGCGTGACCGTCACGGTCACGCATTGCGAATGCGTGAGGGTTTCACTCATTCGCAAAGCGTGAACGTGAGTTCACGGTCACTCTTTGCGAATGAGTGGTGCAATAATGAAATCCTGAACCGTGCGAATACGACTTTGCTAAAACTAATGAAGATAGATAGACTAGGTAAAAGATAAAAACTAAAAAATATAGATAGAAATTCCTACTTTCCAAACCTATGCCTCGTGGCTACGACGCGCGATATTGATCTTGGTGGCTAATACTCCTGCATCAGTCTCCCCCACCTCTATAGAACTGGACCCCGAGTTCTAGGATAAAGCTCTCCCTCTTCATAGTATTCATATATATCCGCAATGTTGAAGGTGTTGGATATGTTCATGTCACTTGTAAGGGAGACCACATAAGTGTTATCATTTATATTGCGAGTCACTTGAAAAGGACTATACTTGTGCGGTTAAAGCTTCCGGTAAGTGCCCACAGGAAAGCGCTCGCGATGTAGAAAAACCATCACCTTGTCGGTAACAACAAAAACCTTTACGCGACGATGCTTATCTGCAGCTGCCTAGTTGCGCTGACCCGTCTCTGCCAATTTAAACTTAACTGCCTCCTGCACATGTTGAGCAGATTCAGCCATTTCAACCACCGTGACACTAACCCCAGGCGCCTTAGGAAGGGGAACCATATCCACTACATGGCGAGGAATGGCCTTATAGACCAATGAAAAAGGGGACTTACATGTAGTGGAGTGCATTGCGCAGTTGTAGCCGAACTCAACCTGGGGTAGAGAAAGGTCCCAATGCTTTGGTTTGTCCCTGCAAATACAACGAATAAGATTGCCTAACGACCGATTGGTGACCTCCGTCTGGACGTCAGTTTGGGGTGCGTCGTGGAACTCTTGTTAAGGGCATTTCCAAATAGTTTCCACAACGTGATCAAGAAATGGCTAAGGAACTTTGTGTCTCGGCCGGAAGTGATAGATTTAGGTACTCCGTGTAAATGCACAATCTCCCAGAAGAAGAGCTTGGCGATATTAGAGGCGTTTGCGGTTTTCTTGCAGGTAATGAAATGGGTCATTTTTTAAAATCATTCAACCACAACAAACACAGAACCAACCCCTCGTTGAGTGCGCGACAAGCCTAGCACGAAATGCATGGACAGATCAAGCCATATATCATTTGGCACGGGCAAGGCAAGATATAAACCTGTATTCTAGGCCTGACCCTTAGATGTTTGGCAGATGTAGCAACGGCGAACAATAGTGCTCGCATCTCGTTGGAGATGGGGCCAGAAGTAACATTCCTCCAAACCCAAAATTGTCTTGTCTCTTCCGAGATGACCACTGAGGCCTCCCCCATGTAGTTCGCGAATCAGTTTTTCGCGTAAAGAGGAACAAGGATTACAAAGTTGGTTCCCTTTGAAAAGATATCCCTCACGAATATGGAAATCACTGACTGTATGATTATCTCTATACTTGGTTTAGATATCACCAAACTTCGTGTCGGTTTCATAGAGGTCTTTCAACACTTGAAATCCCACCACTTCTTGGGCCAATGTTACCAAAACAGAGGTAGGACGACTCAATGCATCCGCGACCTTATTCTGGATTTCCGATTTATGTTGAATGATAAATGAGAACTTTTGTAAGACACTTATCCATTGAGCATGCATTTTGTTGACGATCTTTTGGATGTGTAAATATTTGAGGGCTTGGTGGTCTGTAAAGAGGACAAACTCTCGCTGAATTAAGTAATGTTCTCACTGTTTTAATGCGCGAAAAATGGCGTAGAATTCTTGATCATAGGTGCTCCAATGTTGTTTTGTCTCACTCAATTTCTCACTAAAGAAAGCTACCGTTCGTTTTTCTTGAGATAACACAACCCCGATGCTGACACCACTCGCATCACATTCGACTTGAAATATCTTGTTGAAACCTGGTAAGGCTAAGACGGGTAGGGTGCATAATTTTTCCTTGATTAGTGCAAAGCTTTGTTTTTGCGCAGGACCCAAGAGAACTTCCCTTTCTCCAAACAATTGATGATAGGAGCAGTGATGGAGCTGAAATCACGAATAAACCATCTGTAGAAAGTGGCCAGCCCATGGAAACTTCGGACCTGGGAGACATATTTGGGTATTAGCCAGTTTCGAATGGCACTTACCTTCTCTTCATCAACGTGATACCCATCTCCTCAAATGACAAAACCTAGGAATAACAATTTGTTGGTGCTAAACGTACACTTTTTTAGATTGATATACAACTAGTTTTCCTTTAGAACTTGTAAGACCTGTCACACATGCCCCAAATTTTCCGCTTCCATTTTGCTATAAATCCAGATGTCGTTCCACATATTTTCTATCGAGTTTAATTCACTTTTTTCTTTTTTTTTTCTTTTCTTTTATTCTTTCTTCTTTCCTTCCCCCTACTTTTTTCTTCCTTATTTTCCCTTGTATCAAAGGAGCCCTTGCTGCTGAATCTCATCCCGCCTTCTCGTTCTCCTTGACGGCCTAGGCATCAGACCTATGTTTTCCATCTATTTGCACCTTTTTCCTAGCCTGACCCCTCTAACCTCTCTCTTGACAATCTTCTACTACACTTCTAGCGCAAGGGAAAAGACGTCACCCTAACATATCGGGTCAGATCAATAGTGCCACAACCACCCGTCGATTGTTAAGATAAGGTTGTGTTGGTCTTATGTTATGTGACGGGAGAAGAAAAGAAGAAGCCCAAATTATCACGGATTCCGATTAATTGTGAATTTCCGATGTCCCTCTTGATGACGTACCAGGATTTCCATCACGTCGGAATGTGGTATTTACAACTAAGGTTTAGTTTGGCTCAACTCTGATTTCCAAGGTGTCATACAAAATTACACACGTAAAGATACGCGAATTGAGGAAGTATTTGAAGGAGCAATTGTAAGAATTTGTTGATAAGGGTTCATTAGAAACAATGAACAGACATGGAGAACACTAGACGTTATCTTTAATTCTTGATTTGAAGTTCATATTGGATTATATCTTGAACTCTTGATTTGAAGTCCATATTAGATTATATCTTGAACTCTTTAGTTGAAGTTCATACTGTATTCTATCTTGATTCTTGGTTTGATGTTATTACGGAGAACACTAGTATTACTTGCGAAAAAGAGAGACAATTCTCTCCTTTGAACATCAGTGACCATGAGCCGAACAAAATAACGGTGAAGGACAAGTATCCCTTACAACGGATGGATGGTCTACTCGACCGGTTGTAAGGGCCAGTAGTCCTTTTCAAGATGGATTTAAGGTCCAGTTACCACCAACTAAGGATCTGAGAAAATGATATTATAAAATGGACTTCCGGAAAAGGTATGATCCCTGGGAGTTGTAGTGATGCCATCCGGACATGATAATGCCCCCAATAAGATCTTTTTGGTCTACTTTCAAAGTAGAGAGAAAATGAAAGTCGTCTTAGAATTTTCCATGAAGTTTTGAAAATGGATATGTATTAGAAGAGTTGTTAAGTTAAGAAAAGAGTCATTGGGTAATTGTTTTGACATTGCGCTGAGGTATGATGGATTTGGAGTTTACAAGTGATTCTCCAAGATAAGCTCTTTTTAAATATTGATGCAAATGGAGACGTAACAATATACGCGCCTTGTTAGTAGAAGTAGTGTGAAGTAAAGTACTTCCTTCATTACTTGGAACTTGCAAAAAAAATCAAAGAAATGGAACATCAAAATTTAGTTTAGTAAGAGCCAAAGCCAACTATGTAAATTGAAAGTTCGACATTCTTTGTTAGAGAAAATCAAAGAGAAATAGAATGGAAATGTTGCATTGAGAAAGATCTGAAAGCAAGATGAGCCTCGCAATAAGGGAACCTTCGAGATATTAGAAGGATTGGATATTCGAGATATCGAGTTTAAGCAAAATGGTATTTATGAGGAGCACCGGTGCACATTCTCGGTTATGAGGCGGAGAAATTGAAGAACGAAGAGATACCTTTAGTGAAAGTTCTACGGTCTCGGCATGGTACCGATGCATATGTTTGGGAAACTAAAGCGATGATGAGGGAGCGTTACCCTTCGCTTTTAGAGTTCTAGTTTCGGGGACAAAACTCTTTTTAAGGGTAGAATAATGAAACACCCCTAAAATAAAGCGTGTTTCCTATAAATATTTTTTTTGTGTGTTTTTATTAATATTTTAATAGCCTCATTATTTTTCGAGAATATTTTAGCTTGAGAATTATGTTTATATTTATATTTATATTTATATTTATATTTATATTTTATTTTTATTTAAATTATTATATTAATCTCGTAAATGTTTTACGAGAATATTTTTGTATAAAAAACTATATTATTTCGAGCATAACAATATATTTGATAAGCATAGTGTTTTATTTTTCGGAAATGTTCGAAAAAGTTTTTTGATTCAGATATTCTGTTCCGAATATTTTCTATTGAGTTTATTTTATTTTTTGTTCCTATTTCCTTTCTTTTTATGATTTTCTTCTTTTCTTCCCCCGACTTCTTTCTTCCTTATTTTCCCTTGCGTCAGAGGAGCCCTTGCTATTGAATCCAACCCGTCTTCTTGTTTTCCCCTTCTCCCTTCCTTTCTCTTCCCTCTATTCCCCATCTTTACACGGCAAACCTCCCTAGAAGCCACCCGCCTCTCCTTTCCTCCATATTTCGATCCCTCTCATCACTTGTTTTCTCCCTCAATTCTAGAACCTCCGCCTCGAGACCACCAGGGAGCAATCTCCGCTCTTCTTTTTCATCCCCGATGACCCACGCCGCCTTGTTGCCACCGCTTCACGACCTCTGTCGCCATCGAATCCCGCCGGGAAGTGCCCTGCGAAGCCCTTCCCCCCCGCCATCTCTATCGGCTTCCAAAGAAACCCTTTTCCCTTTACTCTATTGGGCATCCCTTTAATTAGGTGTTATTACAATAATGTACCCATATTTTATTATTGTAGCTTTGGCCCAATTTTCGGATTGCAAGTATGCCCCTGTTGTTATAATTATACAAAATAGTCCAAAGATTTATTTACAATTTATGACCCATTTTTATAAAATTTCACATGTTGCCCTTTGCGTGTACAATTAAAAACACGCCCCAAGGTTTTAATAATGGGAAATGACCCAAACTTTTGAAATTATACATTTTCTCCGGAAATGCTAACGGCAGATTTTTTACCAAAGTATTAAATAAAAGTTTAATCTTTATTTGTATATATTATATAACATGCCCAAATTTAGCATATAACACCAAATTTGTTTTTTTTGGTATTAGGTTTGGAAACAACCCCTATAAAGGTTTAACGAGTCGAAGTTCGACAATCGTCCCCCAACTTTTATCTTTTGACGCTACGTAAGTATTCTTGGAACCCTCGGAAGTTTTATTGTATATTAACTTGTGAGTTGGAATATTAGAATATATTATGCATGGTATGGTGTTTTAGGTTTGTCCTTGGATTGGATAACGGGTTTTGGACAAACCCTAAGAGAAGTAAAACCTAAACCCAAGTCGGAACTACGTAAGTTACTCTTACTTAGACGGTGTTGTGATATATAATGTAGTGTATAGTTTGAATATTGATTATGTGTTTTTACATGTTTCGAATTGTTTGACAAATTGTAACACCCCAAATTCTCAAAACTCGGGGAGCTACTGGTTAGGACCTCACAATGGGTCCCGACCTTGGTTTACCAACAACTTTACTAGGATCTTACAATAAGGCACAAATGTATTTAAAACAATTTCAAAACATAATATTCTATTGTATGAATGTACACAAGTGACAGCCTTACAAAACACATATATACATATATAACATGCATGCCGAAAGGAAGACTTCCCCGTCCCCATCTAATGAGTACGTGGACCCGGCTGACCATCCGTCCCGGATCTCTCTGCAACTGTTTATCTCTACAAAAACTACAACACGGATAAACCGTTAGCTAACAATCTAAATATAAGTAGAATAAAGATTGCACAAACACGACCAAGATAACATAAAACAATCATCATGCTGGCACATAACCCGGTTATTATCTAGTAGTGAAGTGTTTCACCTCATTCCATTTTACAGTTGTGGCACGAGAAATCTTAAGAGTTCTCGCCTCTGTTCCATATCCAACCCGGTGTAGGTATAGCTTACATCCGCCGGTAGCATCACTACAAACCAAGTGTGGACTAGTTCCTAAAGAAACCCCAACGCCCGCAGGCTAACTGAGAAGAATGTCACCGCCCGTTACTCTTAGGCCAATGTATAGGTCGGTAGATAATTACTACTAAGTATAACTATAAACACATCATTCAAACACCACTATCATTATTCACACTCATATCTAGAAGCTAGCTAAGTAAGCCCAAAGGACTTACCTGAATCAAATCTCGACTCCCTTAATCACAACTCGATCCGCAACCGTAGAAACTCCATTGCCTGACATAGGAGGCAAGTGGATCAAAATACATCCCATAATCTTAGAAGTCTATAACTTTTAAGATGTACAATCTCATCCTAAGGGAAATTACTAAAATACCCTTCTAAGGTAAAATGACCATTTTACCCTTGGTATTGAAATTTCCAAAAAAAACTCGTAATATATATTTAAACTCTTACTTAGGGCTAAATATCATATTCTAACTCTTAAGAGTGAGTTTAGGTAGAAACTAAAAAACTACATATTTTTCCTACTTTTTAAAAAGTCACTAGGATCCAAATTTGGCTCAAGATATAAAGCCCGAATAAAACTATAAAAATTCTAAGAAAATTATCCAAATCTTCTATGACATGCATACTAATCATAAGGCCAAATATCTCTCTAAAAAACTAAACCAAACTCTCTATATAAATCTCCAAAGTTGGTTCCAACATCCAGTAATTCATACTTAGCCAAAATAATCACTTCTTTTCCCAAAAACTATGTTACTACCCTACTTCGGAACATCATAAGTCCGAAACTAACTGTTGGATCATCCTAAAAACTTTACACGATAAACTACAGTATATGAACTCTAATCCATCAAATTTTCATGTTCATCAGAATTATCTAACTCATTTAAATCTAGATCCAAAAACTGCTTCCACACAGTTTTTCCCATACTTAATATATTTCACCAAAACAGAGAAACTGCTTACTGTCTCAACTTTAAAAAATCATAACTACTAAACTTCTTGATGGAATCCTCTCAAATTTTGATATACTCTACTATGTAACTCTAACTAAGACATATCCAAAATTCAAGTCCAAAAAAGATCAAAAGTTTATCCAAAACTATCTTACAAAACTGCATGACATGCAGTTTTTCTCAACACTCAACACACTTATAAAAACTGCAACAGTAGCCAACTTTGGGACACCATAACTCTCAAACTGTAACTCCGATTCTTCCCAAATTTAAGTATATTCTACAAAAATTTTCCAACTATATCATATCCAAAATTCAGCAAAAAAGGATGAGTATAGCATACCTAAATCTGGACCCAAAGTTGATTGTTTGTCACTTCCCGAAACTCAGAAAAACGCCTATATCTTAACTTTTTCCTCTATGGATGTTTTGAGCATGATTAAGAGACATAATGGGAATTCATTAGACATGAAAGGTGTGGAAGAAAGTGCAGGGAAGAGAAGGGTATCACCTTACCCGATTCCAAAACTCGAAGGGAAGTAAGAAGGTGAGCCAAGGCTACTGTTGAGCTAGTTGTTGCACAGAAGAGGAGAGACTAGGAGTCTATGTGTCACTCTAGCTCGTGTGCGCCAGGAGGGAGAAGCATGGCCTTTGTCTCCAGTTCAAATCCTAGATCTTGAAAGGCTACAGGGCTTGGCTATGTTTGGAAGAGAGGCTGACTCGGAAGGGATGGTTGTGTCCACTGTTCGCAGGAGGTGAGGGCTTGTTGCTGTACACAAGAACCCGATCAGACTTGCCCAGTCAAGTGGTATCAGGAAAAGGAAGAGAGTGAAGGAGGATTCTACTCACATGAAGACTCTACCGACGGCTCTACAAAGGATCAATCTTGCTGTTTGGTTTCAGCCTGCGTGAGAGGGTGGTCTTTGCTCGCTTGGTTGCAAGGAAGAGGGTGTTTGTTTGGTGTCGTGTGCGAAGGTTCACTACTACTACGACATCTGTTGCAGGAGAGGAGGGCGATCATCGACAGTCGATGGACCTACTGTACACACGGCTCCTGAGTTGTGGTTAGGGTGCAAAGAGAGAAGATTGAAGGCTGGAGGTATGTGCTTGGATCCAGAAGGCAACTCGTCATTTGCGGGTTCAGGCGGCATGAATGTGGATGTATAGGTGTACGTGATTCCAACAAGGTTGTGGATCCGATTAGCGTAAAACCAAGAAGGAGTTGAGCTTGAAAGATGGGAGAGTTATGGTGGTGGCAGCGACCATTCCAGGTGCAGGTTGATTTGGCGTTGCTATATGTGGACTTAAGGGCCTCCCAATGTACCTATGTATCCTCCTGGTTGGGCTGTGCCATGCAGGCCACAAATATGGAAGGGAAGAGCTGATCGGCCTATACTAAGAAGGGATGTGAGTTGACTGGATCAGTCTTGAAGACATGGGCTGCAACATTTGTAAGAGTTGGGTCGAAGGACTTTGTCAAAAGCTTGTCATAGGCCTTGCCATAAGATTGTTAAAACTTGTGAAAAGAATTGGTCCCATGGCCTCATACTCTTGCAAGAGTGAAATCTAAGAATTTTCCTTATATTTTATGTGGGTAGAAATTTGTAACACCCCGAATCCGCACGAGTAGGGATGTCACGGGCTGAGACCTCATAATGGGTCCCGACCCTTAGCCTGATAACAATTTCACCGGATCTTGCAACATGACACAAATAAAGGCCAAAACCAAAAAGTATTTTTTTTGCGATGAACGAAACCCAAAAGCATACAACCAAAAGACCACAACTGAGTCAACAACACCAACGACTAAACGTCGAAAACATACAATATATATATATATATATATATATATATATATATATATATATATATATATATATATATATATATATATATATATATATATAAGACTCCACCCACAAAACCCATCCTACAATGTACGGATCCCGGCTGCCCACTCTTCCGGATCTCTCGGCCGCTTCCCTAACCTACAGGGCAACTACAACAATATCGGTATAAAACCATTAGCTAGAATTCAAGGCATTAGAATCATGGTATTGGCACACACACACATAAGGCATCATAAACACGCAACATGCTCCAAAATACACAAGCCGGTTTATTATCTTTCCATTTACATCATTCCCTTACTAATTTCATTTATGGTGTGACACGAGAATCTTAACGATCTCGCCCTTGTCCCCTTTCACCATACGGGTTTGTACTTGATGCGGATCAGCATCACCCGTTGGACTGGTCGCAAGGCACCTCCCAGTCATCCCCATTTTGGACTGGTCAAGCGGTCACCGCCCGTTATCATACACTTGGGCCAAATATAAACATATAAAATCGGTGGTCCTATTACCGGTTTAGATGTTATAACATAAACAATAAACATACACATAAAAATTAAACACGCACCACCAAACACGCATCGAAACTAATACAGAGAATACGAACTAAGTAAGTCCGGAAACTTACCTCGTCCCATAGATAATCCCGCTATATCCTGTTCTCAGCTTCCCGCAGGAAGACACTCAATGCCTGTCATAAGGCACACAATCAACAACTCTCTCATGTGTTAGAAGTCCTTAGACTTCTAGTTCCAAATGATCTCGCAAGATCATAAACCATAACCATGCTAGGATAACAACCTCCTAGTCCTCACAATCTCACAAGGTCATACAACCCCAACCTCGAGCCTAAAGATTCTCACAAGATCAAACCATATACTCGAATCCTTATAACAACCTTACTAGATCGCAATACCACCTCAAGCTTAGGATCATCAAACCATCAAACAATATCAAATCCTCAAAACTCACCTAAGGTTCAAACCACTACTTGGTATTCACTCTAAGTTATGCTAGATCCATCATAGCATGCTACTAATACTAAAAATAACTAGATCGAGGAAAAAGGTAACTCACATGACGTCAAAAGACGGAAGACGGTCTATGGATGTGGACTTGGACTCGTTAGGTCTTTATCGGAACGCTTTCGAACCTAACACCAAAACTAGATCGAGGAAAAAGGTAACTTACATGACGTCAAAAGACGGGATACGGAAGATATATAATATATATATAATTCTAAGAAAATCCCGGTTTCAAAATGGCCACATTAAATTCCGCAAAAACCCCTCCGGTTAAAATATGAAATTCTAGGAACTTGGTCGTAAAACCGCAATTACAACTTGAACCATAAATCGAATTTAAAATCCAACTTGAACCATAAATCGAATTTAAAATCCGTAATTATATTATTTGGGTAATATAAACAACATCATAAACCCAATGGTAAAACTCGTTCTCAAAGCCAAGGGTAAACAAAACCGTTCAACCATTTTCCGGGCAAAAATATACAATCTTGTAAATGCGGGCCATAAACCGTAAATAAACCTTGGGCTATATTTTGTAATTTTACCAACAGGGGCATATCTGCAACTTTAAGAAATTAGGGCCAAATCTACAAATACAAAATACTGGGTCCATTCTGTAATTAACACTAAAAGGAGGAGGCCGATTGTAATTAATAACAAGGGTTTTCAAAAAAACCCCAAAGCGCTTCTTCTTCAAATGGGAAAGGAAGAAGCAGAGGCGGCTGGAAGAAGACCTCGGGCGGGCGAGGTGATGGCGTAGGGGAAGGTGGCGACCATGGCTCCTCCGGCGTGGTTCTTCAACGGCCCAAGTGAGGCCCTTCAATGGCATCGGTGGCGAGGCGGTGGTTGATTTCGAACCGCGACAGAGAAGAAGGAAGAGGAGAAGGCAGAGGCGGCTCCGACGGGTTCTTCAGGTGGCGCAGCGCATCGAAGGCCTCCAATGACATCTCTCCGGAAACAGCCGACTACTGTAACAAACAGAAGGGAAGGGTTCTGGCGCGACAGAATCCGGGAGGAGGAGAGGCGTTTGCAGATGGCTCCACTGGCTCAACAAAGGAGGACTCGAGGTGGGTGACGAAAGGGCTACTCTGGTTCTCCCGGTCCGGTGTAGTGCCTCCCAGCAACGACGACTTTCTTGGTGGCAATATGAGAGTGAAGGTCGAGCGGCGGAGGTCAAAACAAAGGGGAAGAGAGATCCGGAGGCGAGACGGGGGAGAGCAGAGGCTTGGATGCGCGAAGAAATCTCAGAAGCGCAGGAGATAGGCGTGAGAGGGAGAGAGAGGGTAGGGGTAAGGCTGCACCAAGGTTTGACGAGGGGTCGGCTAGCCACAGCGGGTTGTAGGGCTAGGGAGATGCTAGGAGTCGGGTTGCAGCAGGTATGGATAGCGTCACTGAAGAAGTTGGGAAGAGAAAGGTGAGGAAGTTGGGGGAAATAGAAAGAAATAATAAAAAAAATAAAATGATAAGAATACTATTAATACTATTAAAATAGAAAAACGGGAATTAATAAACTCGATAAAAAACATTTGGAACGGGTCTTTCAAATCGGAAAAATTTTCCGAAAAAAATAAAATACGGAATATATGTATACTTAAGATATATAAATATACCCGTAACAATTAATTTACAGTAAAATATTGTCGAAGATTATTCAGGCTATTAAAATATTAATAAAAATACGCCGAAATAAAATATCGAAAACGTCCCTAAATTTTGGGCGTTACAAAATTCACACAAAATAATCAACTGTGTTGATTTAAGATATTAAGGATCATGTAAGGAGATTAACATAAAATAAGGTAAGAAGCATTTTATGTGATTAATCCTTCACATAAAATAATAGATTTGTCAAAAGAAGGAATTATTGTGAAACTTTTATCATTTTATATGAGTAATAATTTCACATAAAATAACAAGATTTACGTTGATTAAAATAAATAACGAAAATAAGTTTCCGGGTATTACACAAATTTTAGTGGACATTGATGTTTTTGCCTTAAAAGTGTACGTAAAACTTTGTTATTGAGGCAAGTACTTGTGAGCGTTTTTGTATGAGCATGATCATGTTTTAACTCGATATGTTAATACATGCATGTGTTGGCGTTTTAAATTATGATAGCTTGATACTTATATTATTTTTATGTACATGGATATTACCCTCGTTTTAAGTTTTCGATATGGCATGATAGTTTACGACGTTGAAAGAATTTCTATAAATATGTTGGATTGATACTTATGATTTATACAAGTATATATGTATTTATATATTGTGAGATTCTAAGTTAAGTGTTACTAAGATTTTTAAGAAGATTGTGTTTGCATTATCTTTATTTGATTATTTGATATGTTTGAAGTATTTGGACTTACGAGACTTGAGTTTAATTTTCCATATTGATCTGACGTGTTTTATTGAGTTATGGTTCTTTACGTAATTTTATGGAGTTTTATGACGAAGCCGGTTTATGGATGTTGATACATTGTGGTGGTTTTGGTTCATGGTTAAGGCGGGCAATTGCCGTATTTTTTTATGATGATATGATTCGATCTACGACCATGTATTCGTTTTCATGATTTTAAGCTACCCGGTTAAGGCGGGCCATGGTTACCAATGATACCGGGTTGTGCGGGCCAAGGATGCTCCCTCGTTAGTGGAAAACGCGGCTCATGATTGGGTTCTATTTCCATGATTTTTATGCTACCCGGTTAAGGCGGGCCATGGTTATCAATGGTACCAGGTTTGTGCGGGCCGGGGATATGCCTTACCATTAGTCGATAGTGAGGGCTCACTAGATCTGTCATTTGCCGTGCTCATCGCGTGGTTAAGGGTAAGAAAATACCTTCGTGTACTGGAGGTGGACATGTTTTAAACTAAAATACAATTCTGAGTTTTAAATGCAGTTTATAAATTAAAAAAGATCGAGCATGTTTTTATATTGTGATTTGTTTGGTTCTTGAGATGGATTTGAGGAACGGAAAAGGTTATACCTTGTTAGCCCATTTCGGTCAACTGACCATGTATTCGTTATACTAGTTATTTGGGATTTGTGTATTGTTTCGGAAAATGAGTTATCGTTGGATTTATGAACTTTGCTTTCGGTTTATGAATCATTGATATAGACTTATGAAATATTATTTTGGACTTATGAAGTGCGGTTTGCACTTATGATATATTTTGGACTTAACTGATGTCATTTTAGACTTAGGAGTATTGTTTTGGGTTAAGATATTTAGTTTTGGATTTATAAGTATGTTGAGATGGTTTTATGATCATTGGCATTGGATTATGAATTTTTGGAATCGGGCTTGTGAAATATCATTTTCGGACTTGGATATTTAGATATTGTTTATGTCTTTAAAGCATTTGGATTGTGAATTATGATTTTTGATTTGAGATGTTTACAAATTACTAGAGATTTATTGGATTGAAATTTCTTTGGAAATGATTAATGAGTATTTATATTTGATCGTAAGTATTTGGATTCAATTATGAGGATTTATTATGAGAATTTTTGGACTTGATCGTGATAATAGTTTTGATTATGAGTATGTGAAATTCAAGATGCCTTGCCATAAGCTCATGATATATTTGATGATTTTTAAAAGGATGGTTGACTATTTAAACTCCAATGATATTATCTAAAGATCATGAAGTACCATATGTAGTTATACATGTCTAGTTCATATATATTACATTGTTTATGTATTGACTTAGTCTATGTGGAAGACTAATCCCACCACAGTGGGGCTGTTTATGTTTGTTTTAACATAATCAGGTACATGACCAGTTGAAGAACATGGAGTTCATGGACCCTTGTGATAGTCGTGTCATTCGGGTTTGAGGCGGTCTTGCTCGTTAGGATTCGTTCCTAACTTTGGATTTTATTTTTGGGGACGATTTACTATAATAATGTCCAGTTGGTTGTTGACCGTTGTCGGTCTTGTTTCATTATTGGGTTTTGGAACCCTTTGTGGTCGACGTCATTGGACATCTTTCGATTTTCATGTTATTATTATTTTCATCAAGTCAAGGTCGCTCGTGTTGATGTTGTAATTGATTCTTTTATGTCTTTGTTTTTTTATTTTATTTCTCTAAAAGCCTTTAGGGGACCCCCGTCCGGGTCCCTTGGCGTTGTGACCCTTGACACACTTTTGGAGGCGTAAAAGAAGGTGGTATCAAATGTATGGTTTAGGATAAGAGTGAGTCGAGTTTTGGATCGAGTCCAATTTTTGGTTAAGTTGGGTTTTCCTTGAGTTGGTTTTGAGTTAGGGTCACCGGTCTCCATGCTCTCGTGTACCTTCTATATATTGAACTGTTTAGTATTATCCTCCGCTATCTAACGAGTAGATAGGATATGAAAGACTGAGAATAATAATTTCCATTGTCGGATGGACGTTGTAAAAGGGAAGTGAAGTAAGTTTCTCCACCCACTTGAAGAAAGAATGTTATGGTACAAGACCTTAGAAGATTTCTAAAACCAACTCAAGGACCCTTATGTACATATATAAGTGCAAGGCCTTAGAAGATTTCTACAACCATGTCATGAAAGTGGAAAAGGGGATTAAGTTGAAAGATTACTTAAATAAAACCCCGAGAGTTAGAAGAATCGAGCAAGTCTTTCGAGTTCAAGAGATGACGGGCTTTTGAAAGAGGATGGTCACCGTCACAACTAAAGATGTAGCAATACACGTCTCTAAAAGATGTCACCCCAACATCTCGGTCCAGATCAATAGTGCCATGATCACATGTCGATCGTTAAGACAATGTTGTATTGGTCTTATGTTATTAGACAGGAAAAGAAAAGTAGAAACCCGAGTTATCATAGATTCCGATTAATTACGAATTCCTAATGTGCCTCCTAGTGACGCATAAGGTGCCTAGATAATGACACATGTAAAGATACGTGAATTAAGGAATCAATTGAAGGAGAAATTGTAAGAACTCGTTGATAAAGGTTCATAAGAACCGATGCACCGCCATGGAGAACACCATACACTATCTTTAATTCTTGATTTGAAGTTCATAATGGATTATATCTTGAACTCTTGATTTGAAGTTCATAATGGATTTTATCTTGAATTCTTGATTTGAATTCATATTGTATTATATCTTGAATTCTTGTTTGAAGTTATTACGGAGAACATAGGTACTGTTTGCGGAAAAGAGAGACAGTTCTCCCGTTTGAACATTAGTTACCTTGAGCGGAACAAGATAACGGTGAAGGACAAGTCTCCTTACAACGGATGGATGATCTACTCGACCGGTTGCAAGGGTCTCTAGTTTTTTTCAAGATGGATTTGAGGTCTGGTTACCACCAACTAAGGATTGGAGAAGATGATACTGCAAAATCGGCATTCCGGACAAATTATGATCCCTATGAGTTGTAGTGATGACATCTGCACTTGACAATGCCCCAGATAAGATATTTTGGTATACTCTCAAAGTAGATAGCAAATGAAGGTCACCTTAGAATTTTCCTTGAAGTTTTGAAAAGGGACAAGTATCATAAGAGTTGTTAAGAGTTAAGAGAAGAGTCATTGTACATCTATTTTGACATTGCCTTGAGGTACGATGGATTTGGAGTTTACAAGTGATTCTCTAAAAGGTCTTGATTAAGTATTGATGCAAAGGGAGTAGTAACAAAATATGTGCCTTCTTAGTAGAAGGAATGTGACGTAAACTACTTCCTTCATTACTTGGAACTTGCAACAAGAATTGAGGAAATGTAACATCAAAGTTTGGTTTGACAAGAACCAAAGCTGACTGGGTAAATTGAAAGTCCGACCTTCTTTGTTAGAGACAATCAAAGAGAAACATAATGGAAATGTTGCATTGAGAAAGTTTTGAGAGAAATTTGAGCCTCATAATAAGGGAACCTTCGAGATGATTGGAAGGATTGGATCTTCGAGATATCGAGTTTAAGGAAATGGTATTTACGAGGAGCACCTGTGCAAATTCTCGGTTATGAGAAGGAGAAACTGAAGTACAAAGAGATACATTTATTGAAAGTTCTACGGTCTCGACATAGTACATATACATTTATTTGGAAAACTGAAGTGATGATGAGGGAATAATGAAACACCATGAACTAATGAAACACCCCTAAAATAAGGCACCCTTCCTATAAATATTTTTTTTTGTATTTTATTAATATTTTAATAGCCTAAATATTTTAGAAACAGTTTAGTTTAATAGGCTTTTTCTATTTTTGTGTTTTAGTAAATGTACCCCTTGAGAGAAGAGTGTGCAGAGTTTGAGAATAAACCAAATTATTTCTAAAAGGGCAATTTTGGTAACTAGGCCTTTTTGAAAAACTATAGTAATAACTAGGCTTTTTAATGTTTCAATTAAGTAAATATACCCCAACCTTTTGTATTTATTCTCAAACTCAACACACTCTTCTCTCAAGGGGTACATTTTTTAATATTTTAATAGCCTAAATATTTTAAAAACAATTTGGTTTAACTGATAGAAAAAACTACAAACTATATAACTTGATTCTATTTCTAATGTTTAAAATAATTGAGGATAATGTTTGTTAAAAATACTAATGAAATTCTAATTGAGTCGTAATAAATATTTGAAACATCTACTACCTGGCTAAGTATTTTAACGCCATTTATTATAAATTTAGTTTTAAATATCATATATACATGACACGTAAAATAGATTATGCATTCAAAGTCGTTTATTTACAAGACGTCAAAAGTACTAAAGTATAACCATCAAGTAATCTCGTTGCACGTAACTATGTAAGCATTAAAATATCCGATAAAAACATGCATTCCGACTATCTATCAGAGTTTGACGTTGAGTGTGCGTCAATTATGTACTAGTAAATCAACCGCCTTGTATTTAGGTATTCTAAAAAAAAAAGAAGTAAACTTCCATCATCCTGTACTGGTTGCATATAATGGACTCACTATCATACATACATGTCAATATTCGGTGAACATATTAAAAATTTGGTTTTTTCTAGTTTTGTGTTTAGTAAATGTACCCCTTGAGAGAAGAGTGTGTAGAGTTTGAGAATAAATACAAAAGGTTGGGGTATATTTACATAATTGAAACATTAAAAAGCCTAGTTATTACTATAGTTTTTCAAAAAGGCCTAGTTACCAAAATTGCCCAATATTTTATGCCGTGAACTAAATTTACGAGTATATATATATGTATCTATATATTTTATATTTATATATTATTTGTATTTAAATTATTATATTAATATATATTTTACGAGAAAGATTTTCATAAACTATATATTTCGAGTATACATATATTCGCGTTTTATTTTTCGGAAATGTTCGAAAAAGATTTATGATTTAAAAATTCCGTTCCTAATATTTTCTATCGAGTTTATTTCACTTTTTCCTTTTCGTATTTTCTTTAATTCTTTCTTCTTTTCTCCCCCTTGCTTCTTTCTTCCCCATACTTCTTTTTCCCTTGATCATGAGTATAGTTTCGATTATGAGTATTTAAAATTCAAAATGTGTCATCATACGCTACTCTCATGATATATTTGATGATTTTTAAAAGCATGATTGACTATTTAAATTCCTTTGAGATTATCTAAAGATCATGAAGTATCATATATGCTTATACATGTCTAGTTGATATAATTTACACTACTTATGTATCGGCTTAGTGTATGTGGAAGCTTAACCCCACCCCCATGGGCTGATTATGTTTGTTTTAACACAATCAGATATATGACCAGTTCAAGAGCATTAAGGTCATGAACCCGTGTGAGAGTCGTGTCTGTCGGGTTTGGGGTGGTCTTGCCCGTTAAGACTCCTTCCTAACTTTGTATTTTATTTTTGGGGACGGTTTACTTTTGTAAAGTCCGGTTGATTGTTGATCCTTGTTAGTCTTGTTTCGTTATTGGGTTTTGGAACCCCTCCTGGTCGACGTCATGAAACATTTTTTGCTTTTCATGTTAGTGTTATTCTTGGCAAGTCAAAGCCGCTCGTGTTGGTGTTGTAATTAACTTTTTTACGTCTTTGTCTTTCACTTTATTTCTCTAAAAGACTTTGAGGGACCCCGTTCGAGTCCCCTGACGCTGCGACGCTTGACTCGCTTTTGGGGGCATTACATATGTAAAATCCGGAATTTTTATTCCGTCTAATTCCGTTATAAAATAGATCTCGATCAGTTGACCCATATCCGTCTACTTAGTTAGACATATTATTATAAGATTTATCATTTTATGTAGATTCATTCACATAAAATGATAGAATCTTTTAAATAGTTTATCATTTTATGTAGACTACTTCCGCATAAAATGATAGAATCCTTAACCGATCTTAATCTATAATAAACTCCATATCCACCTAGTCCGTATATTTATGTGTCGGGATCTTGTCCAGCCAGAAACTCGCTAAATTAAGGAGCCCAGCCGCAGCCCAGTTTAGCCCATCTGTTACTCTATATTTCAGCTCCAACGGATCCAATTCTGCTAGCCCAGCTCCAGCCCGCTGCCTTGTCCGCTCCAGCCCACTGCGTTGCCTAGCCTCCAGCGTTGCCAGCTGCTCCAGCCCGCTGCCTTGCCGCTCCAGCCCAGAATCTGTGCCAGCCCAACTACTGGAGGAGATGATGAAGCAGCTACTTCGGCCCAGCCACAGGAAGGAGCAGCAACAGCCGGCTGTTACGCTTCCAATCTCCTTCTTAACTGCTCTCTCGCTCTCCTACTACATTAACGCCTGAATTATCGCCTCTCCAGCAGTTACATTACTTCAGCAACCCAGAAACGTCGTACAACACTGCACACAATCCCTTCCCAATCGCCAAACGAAGCAACGGATCCACCAAACCGCCTTCTGCACACTTGCAACTCATCAGCGTCCGGCGTTGCTCCTCTGGATCGGACTGAACTCAATCTTCCTCTGTCTATTTCGGTAAAGATCTATATACCACTCGGCTTCATCTCTTTATTTGATCGATCACGAGTACTCACATCTCCGTACCTGTGATGAAAACCTTCATATCGATTATTCCGTGACAACAGCGAGGCTAGGAAGAGCTCTCCAATCGCTGCAGCAACAGACCAAGCCGAACCCTCACTCTTCTCCTCCTGAGCTGTCACGCCGAGGGAGCCAGAAGGTCACCCGGAACCGTTTGAAGACGCCCCAGCCCAGTAACGGTTGAAGAGGTGAGCCCTCTCTTCTGCAGTCCAATTCTCGCCTCTAAAAATTATTGTATAGCCTTATGTATGTATACCGATTTCTTAATGTTAGATTGATGAACTGCTGTAGTCGACCTTGAGCATGGTTAATATAGTAATAGGTAGCTGCTGGAGTTTATAAATAAAATGATAGACATAAGGGGCTGCTGTAAAACCCAATTTATTCCTTCAGCTTTTAGGTTATAAACTGCCTATCTTGTCGGCCAATTATTGAACGTTTCGATAAAGATCCACCGTTGAATTTTGGATATGTTGTAGATGGATATATGTAGTTTAGCATATTAAAATTTGGGAAGAAATGAACGGTCGGATTAGAAGTTATGAGCTCCCGAAGATAGGTAGTTGAGCAGTTTTGGTAAACTTAAGTTTTTGGCTAAGTATAGGAATTTTGAGGGAAGTAGTCAACTTTGTGAATTTTTATAAAAATATCGACTGAACAGTTTTGAGGAATTCTTCCTCCTAAGGTTAGATAGAACCTCATAGATGATCTAGAGATTTAATTCGGAATTATTATAAGCTGTTAAGAATTTTATATTTAGAACCGAAGTTAGACCTTTACGATTCTTCCGGAAAATAGAAACATAGGAAAAATGTCAGTTTGGAACCAAATAAAATTTTAAGAGTTAGAATATAAATTTAGAACCTCAAATAGGAGTTTAGACATGAATTTTAGGGTTTTCGAGAAAATCGGAACCAAGGGTAAAATGGTCATTTTACCCTAAACTAATACTGTAACTAGTATGTCTTAATACCTTATTCGATCTTAGAAGTTTCGGACTTCTATCTATGTGAGAGTGTGCTAATACACTTATCGCCTTTGGCAGGCAACTGAGTTGCTACAGTTTACAGAACGAGTGGTTTACAAAGAGTCGAGCGTTATAACAGGTAAGTCCTTTGGGCTTACTTAGCCGACTTCTAAATATGAGTATAAATGATGATGGTGGTGTGTGATTGAAATGTTTAGAGAGATAGGTTGTGATATATAATTACCGACCTATATTTAGGCCTAAGAGTAACGGGCGGTGGCATTCTGCTCAGTAGCTTGCGGGCGCTGGGGGTTTCTTTCGGGACTAGTCCATACATGGTTTGTAGTGATTCTACCAGTGGAAGTCAGCTAGACCTACACCAGTTGGATAAGGAACGGAGGCGAGAACTAATAATAATTCTCGTGCCACAACTTAAATTGAATAATGTGAATCATTTAAATAATTGATAATAAACGGTTGAGTGCCAGCATGATGTTTGTTTATTTTTGTTTCTGCGTGTGTTTGTGCTGTTATCATTTTGCTTATATTTGGATAGTTAGCTAACTGTTGATATGTTGTTTAGATTTGACACAGGTTAGAGCAGATGCCGAGTGATCCAGACGGTAGTGGTCAGCCGGGGTGTCGTACTTTAGGACGTTTTACAGTTTCTGCATTTGTGGGTTTTACAGTTGAACCTTGTTTCCTTTCGTACTTTGTTATATTACGTTTTCCGGGTGTAGTTGATCTGGTCACATTCATGCATTATTAAGAACTATTTTAAGATTTCTGGTTTTTCCTTATCTGTGCCTTGTTGTAAGATCTTGTTAAGTTGTTGTCAAACTAAGGTCGGGACCCACTGTGCGGTCCTAACCAGTAACTCCCTAAGTTGTAAAATTTGGGGTGTTGCAACATGGTATCAGAGCTCTAGGTTGGCAACAATGGCACTTGAATCTTCTAAAAAGTCATATAAGTAAATAAACAGAACCCGAAAAGGGTCTGAGTTTTCCAAAGAGAATTTTGGTTTTAAAATGCATACAGAGTCGGGTTGGGATAGAAAGTACGGATGACCACCACTACCTCTGCGGATCTCGGTATTCTTAGAATAATTATAGACTTTTACTGTTATGATAGATTAGCTAGTTTATAACTGTAGCTATTACTATTCGTACAGATGGCACGTACTAGGGCTGCCCAAGTGACTGGCCGAGGTAGGGGTCGTCCCCCCTTCCCCCAGTCAGACAGGATCGAGCTGATAGCACCCCTGCTGCTAGAGGGCGTGGTCGTGGGGGTAGACCTCCACTAGGGAGAGGTCGAGGACGAGTTCCTCGAGATGACCCACCTGCAGCAAGCATACCAGAGGTTGCTGTAGAAGAAGTAGTTGAGAGTGTAGGCCCCGAGGTCAGGCCTGAGACCGCCGCTAGGTCTGGAGCGCAAGGAGCACGTTCTACTGAGTCAGGACGTGTTTCTATTGGAGCATCTGAGTATAGGGAGTTCAGAGCCTATGTTGAGCGCAGGGAGGAAGCTGCCAGAGTTGAGAGGCTTACTCAGGTACCACCGGTGGTACCGGCTAGGTCAGCTCAGGTGACACAGGGAGTGTCTCAGGTGCCGGCTGTATCTGAGAGGAGGACTGATGCTGATAGAGCACCTACTGGGTCCAGAGCACCGAGACCGGATGAGTGGTTGAAGGCTTTCAACTCTCAGAAGGTCCCCTCATTCAGCGGAGAGATAGGTCTAGGTGGAGCACTGGATAGGGAAGATTGAGACTGCTTTGGAGGCAATACGTTGCCCCGTGGATCGACAGGTAGATTTGATACAGACCTGTTTCACAGATGATGCTCATTCATGGTGGCGTACCATTCGTGACCAAGTCACCAGCTGGGAGCAGATGAGGAACATTGTTAGAGACAGGTACTGTCCAGTTTCGCTGAGGAGGGAGAGATTCCAGGATTTCATTGAGGCGGGATTTGAGGATATCCCGATTGCTGCAGCCATAAAGAAGTTTCAGAAAGAGTTGACTTTGCTTGGACCATCTGCACCTCCAGAAGAGCAGCATGTTTACCTTTTCTCCAGGAGGTTGAGAGAGAGTACCCGATCCTACCTGGCTGGATTCCGCTGTGAGACCTTGTCTGATTATCAGGATAGGGCCTCTGCTTATGAGAGAGATAGGCCAGCTTCTAGGAAAGCAGCTCAGTCTAATGGGCCGGATAAGCGGCAGAGGACAGGACATGCTGGTAGCAGTGCAACAGTAGCAGGTTATGGTCGAGGACAGACTCAGGGGAGGTCCAACTATCACTCTACAGTTCGGACTCCCGGTGGAGATCGACAGTGCTTTAACTGTGGTGGCCGTGATCACATTAAGACGGATTGCCCGAAACCACCTATCACTTGCTTCACTTGTGGGAAGCCGGGATACATAGCTACTTTCTGCCGTCAGGGCAAGGCTCCTTCTCAGCAGGGATCTTCTCCTGCAGGTGCTGAGAAGAGTGTACAGAGACCCCCTCAGTACCGAGTTCCGAGTCAGCAACAGCAGTACCGGGCTCCAGGACATCCTGCTTCATACAGTACTGCACAGGGATCAGGTCGTGGCAGGGGACGTGGTAGTACCACTGACACCAGAGGAGGACCATCGAGAGTGTTCGAGCTGAGGAACACTGAGCAGCCTGCAGCACCTGCGACCACAGGTACTATTTAGATCCATGACTTACCTGTGAGAGTTTTATTTGATACGGGTGCTACGCACTCATTTATATCAGATGCATGTGTAGATAGATTGTCCTTAGCTACAGTAGAGGGTGTACCTTTTGTGGTTGGGTTACCAGATGGGGGTAAGGTTAGAGGATCTCGAGAGATTTATGACTGCCCTATTCACCTGGGAGGCCGGATTTGGTTAGTAGATTTTCTGGTTATGCCCTTAGCCCATGAGGACGTGATACTGGGGATGGATTGGATGACTAGGCATGGAGCAGTCTTGGATATTGGTAGGAGGACTGTGACTGTCGCCACGGAGGAGGGTCACAGAGTGATATTCCGAGGTTGGGACCTCGGAAAGACCGACACAGTTATCAGCGCAGTGAGAGCAGCCAGATTGATAGCACAGGGTTGCGAGGCCTTCTGGTGTTATGCCATGAAGGAGCGCAAGAGCTTGACAGTAGAGGAAATACCAGTCACATGCGAGTTTGCAGAGGTCTTCAGGGACGACTTACCAGGGCTACCTCCACAGAGGAGTGTGGACTTTAGCATCGAGTTAGAGCCGGGCACGAGACCGATCTCGAAGGCCCCGTACCGCATGGCCCCGATAGAGCTGCTTGAGCTGAAGAAGCAGTTAGAGGAGTTAGCAGAGAAGGGCTTCATACGCCCTAGTGTTTCTCCCTGGGGCGCACCAGTATTGTTTGTGAGGAAGAAGGATGGATCGATGAGACTGTGTATCGACTACAGGGAGTTGAACAAGGTCACCATCAAGAATAAGTATCCACTGCCTCGCATAGATGATCTGCTGGACCAGTTACATGGGGCGTCAGTGTTCTCGAGGATAGATTTGAGATCGGGTTATCACCAGCTGAGGGTGAGAGATCAGGACATACCTAAGACGGCATTCCGGACTAGGTATGGTCATTATGAGTTTGTAGTGATGCCATTCGGGCTCACTAATGCGCCAGCAGTATTTATGGAGTTGATGAATGGGATTTTCATCGACTTCTTAGACCAGTTTGTAGTGGTCTTCATTGACGACATTCTAGTTTACTCTAGAAGTCGAGAGGAGCATGCCGGACACTTGAGGACAGTGTTGCAGATTCTACAGGATAGTCAGCTATATGCTAAACTATCCAAGTGTGAGTTCTGGATGTCAGAGGTGGCGTTCCTAGGCCATGTAGTGACTGCTGAGGGGATTAAGGTCGACCCAGCGAAGATTGAGTCAGTGTCATCTTGGCAACCTCCGAAGAATGTTAAGGAGGTTCGTAGCTTCCTTGGATTGGCAGGGTATTACCGTTGGTTTGTGGAAGGGTTTTCCCTGATCGCCCGACCACTTACTTCTCTCCTAAGGAAGACTACTCGGTTCGTCTGGTCCGAGCAGTGTCAGCAGAGTTTTGAGGAGCTGAAGAGGAGATTGACGTCTGCTCCGATCTTAGCACAGCCTGAGGGTACAGAGGACTTTGTAGTGTACAGTGACGCATCCAAGCTGGGCTTGGGGTGTGTCTTGATGCAGAGGGGTAAGGTCATAGCATATGCGTCTCGACAGCTGAAGACGTATGAGGAGAACTACCCCACCCATGACCTGGAGTTAGCTGCGGTAGTACATGCTCTTAAGATCTGGCGTCATTATCTCTATGGAGCGACCTGTCAGATCTTCACAGACCATAAGAGTCTGAAGTACATATTCACTCAGCGGGAGTTGAATAACCGCCAAAGGCGGTGGCTAGAGTTGATCAAGGATTTCGACCTTGAGATTCTTTACCACCCCGGAAAGGCGAATGTAGTTGCTGACGCTTTGAGTCGGAAGATGCCTCAGGAGAAGGCAATAGCTCGGTTGACAGTACAGCCACAGTTACAGAGAGACTTAGCTTGGTTGGAGGTAGAGATCCAGTTCCCCGATACAGCTCATCAGTTAGCCACCTTAGAGTTACTTCCTGACCTGTTGGGTGAGATCCGACAGAAGCAGGAGACCTGTCCGATGTTGACCCGGATCCGAGACCGGATGTCACGAGATGAGGCACCTCAGTTCACTATTGGTGCCGATGGAGTGATGAGACGGCAGGATCGTATCTGTGTGCCATCAGACATTGAGTTGAGACAAAGGATACTAGGTGAGGCTCACGCTACCCCTTACTCCGTACATCCAGGAGCGAGTAAGATGTATAAGGACGTGAGACGTTCCTTCTGGTGGGGTGGTTTGAAGCCTGATGTGGCCCGATATGTAGCCCAGTGTGCGACCTGTCAGCAGGTCAAGATTGAGCATCGTAGATCCGGAGGAGAGCTACACCCACTTCCAGTACCACATTGGAAGTGGGAAGACATTTCTATGGATTTCGTTACCGGATTGAGGCTCAGCAGAGGTTTTGATGCCATTTGGGTAGTGGTAGACCGTTTGACGAAGACCGCACGTTTCATTCCGATTAAGGAAACGTGGCCGGTAAGTCGTCTAGCAGAGGAGTTCACCAGGCACATAGTGAGACTCCATGGAGTACCGAGGACTATCGTCTCCAACAGGGATGGACGTTTTACCTCGAGGTTTTGGCAGCAGGTACATACTGCTCTGGGGACGAGCCTCCACTTTACCACTGCCTACCATCCACAGACGGACGGTCAGTCCGAGAGGACCATTCAGACCCTAGAGGATATGTTGCGGGCATGTGTGCTAGATTGGGGACAGGTATGGCCAGATCACCTCCCACTAGTAGAGTTTTCATATAATAACAGTTGGCACGCGTCTATTGGGATGGCACCTTATGAGGCTTTGTACGGGCGGAGATGTCGTACACCGCTATGTTGGGATGAGCCTAGCAAGGATGATGGAGTAGTACCAGATCAGATACAGGACGACATCGCCCGGATTGCCTTAGTCCGGGAGAGGATGTTAGCAGCTCAGAGTCGTCAGAAGTCCTACGCCGACAAAAGGCGTCGACCTTTGGAGTTTAGGGTAGGTGCACAGGTGTGGTTGAGAGTGTCCCCTACGAGAGGAGTTAGACGTTTCGGCATTAAGGGGAAGCTGAGTCCCCGGTATGTCGGCCTATTTGAGATCGTAGAGAGAGTCGGAGAGGTTGCTTACCGACTAGCACTGCCACCGAGATTAGAGGGAGTACACCCAGTTTTTCATGTATCTCAGCTGCGAGAGTACATACCGGATCCTAGACACATCATCAGTCATGAGGATCTGATAGTTGAGCCAGACCACACTTTTGTGGAGTATCCAGTAGCCGTCCTAGAGCGTAGCATTAGGCGCCTGCGTTCTAAGGAGATACCGATGCTGAGGATTCAATGGTCTAGACGAGAAGCTGATGATGCTACCTGGGAGACAGAGGAGAGTATTAGACGTAATTACCCTGAGTTCTTTGCGGAGTTAGCCGCTACCTCAGTACCGACGGGTTAGTACCGAGACGAGACCTTATATGACTTCTGTGATTATATGTTTACATAATTGTTTATGTCTATGTGCTTGATGACGTGAGTAGTTGCTTGCTAGAATATATTTCTCGAAGGGAATGTATGGGGTAGGTACCGTATTCTAAAGTTTCGGGACAAAACTTATTTTAAGGGGGTACTGATGTAGAATCCGGAATTTTTATTCCGTCTAATTCCGTTATAAAATAGATCTCGATCAGTTGACCCATATCCGTCTACTTAGTTAGACATATTATTATAAGATTTATCATTTTATGTAGATTCATTCACATAAAATGATAGAATCTTTTAAATAGTTTATCATTTTATGTAGACTACTTCCGCATAAAATGATAGAATCCTTAACCGATCTTAATCTATAATAAACTCCATATCCGCCTAGTCCGTATATTTATGTGTCGGGATCTTGTCCAGCCAGAAACTCGCTAAATTAAGGAGCCCAGCCGCAACCCAGTTTAGCCCATCTGTTACTCTATATTTAAGCTCCAACGGATCCAATTCTGCTAGCCCAGCTCCAGCCCGCTGGCTTGTCCGCTCCAGCCCAGAAGCAGCCCACTGCGTTGCCTAGCCTCCAGCATTGCCAGCTGCTCCAGCCCGCTGCCTTGCCGCTCCAGCCCAATGCGCAGCCCAGAATCTGTGCCAGCCCAGCTACTGGAGGAGATGATGAAGCAGCTACTTCGGCCCAGCCACAGGAAGGAGCAGCAACAGCCGGCTGTTACGCTTCCAATCTCCTTCTTCACTGCTCTCTCTCTCTCCTACTACATTAACGCCTGAATTATCGCCTCTCCAGCAGTTACATTACTTCAGCAACCCAGAAACGTCGTACAGCACTGCACACAATCCCTTCCCAATCGCCAGACGAAGCAACGGATCCACCAAACCGCCTTCTGCACACTTGCAACTCATCAACGTCCGGCGTTGCTCCTCTGGATCGGACTGAACTCAATCTTCCTCTGTCTATTTCGGTAAAGATCTATATACCACTCGGCTTCATCTCTTTATTTGATCGATCACGAGTACTCACATCTCCGTACCTGTGATGAAAACCTTCATATCGATTATTCCATGACAACAACGAGGCTAGGAAGAGCTCTCCAATCGCTGCAGCAACAGACCAAGCCGAACCCTCACTCTTCTCCTCCTGAGCTGTCACGCCGAGGGAGCCAGAAGGTCACCCGGAACCGTTTGAAGACGCCCCAGCCCAATAACGGTTGAAGAGGTGAGCCCTCTCTTCTGCAGTCCAATTCTCGCCTCTAAAAATTATTGTATAACCTTATGTATGTATACCGATTTCTTAATGTTAGATTGATGAACTGCTGTAGTCGACCTTGAGCATGGTTAATATAGTAATAGGTAGCTGCTGGAGTTTATAAATAAAATGATAGACATAAGGGGCTGCTGTAAAACCCAATTTATTCCTTCAGCTTTTAGGTTATAAACTGCCTATCTTGTCGGCCAATTATTGAACGTTTCGATAAAGATCCACCGTTGAATTTTGGATATGTTGTAGATGGATATATGTAGTTTAGCATATTAAAATTTGGGAAGAAATGAACGGTCGGATTAGAAGTTATGAGCTCCCGAAGATAGGTAGTTGAGCAGTTTTGGTAAACTTAAGTTTTTGGCTAAGTATAGGAATTTTGAGGGAAGTAGTCAACTTTGTGAATTTTTATAAAAATATCGACTGAACAGTTTTGAGGAATTCTTCCTCCTAAGGTTAGATAGAACCTCATAGATGATCTAGAGATTTAATTCGGAATTATTATAAGCTGTTAAGAATTTTATATTTAGAACCGAAGTTAGACCTTTACGATTCTTCCGGAAAATAGAAACATAGGAAAAATGTCAGTTTGGAACCAAATAAAATTTTAAGAGTTAGAATATAAATTTAGAACCTCAAATAGGAGTTTAGACATGAATTTTAGGGTTTTCGAGAAAATCGGAACCAAGGGTAAAATGGTCATTTTACCCTAAACTAATATTGTAACTAGTATGTCTTAATACCTTATTCGATCTTAGAAGTTTTAGACTTCTATCTACGTGAGAGTGTGCTAATACACTTATCGCCTTTGGCAGGCAACTGAGTTGCTACAGTTTACAGAACGAGTGGTTTACAAAGAGTCGAGCGTTATAACAGGTAAGTCCTTTGGGCTTACTTAGCGTACTTCTAAATATGAGTATAAATGATGATGGTGGTGTGTGATTGAAATATTTAGAGAGATAGGTTGTGATATATAATTACCGACCTATACTTAGGCCTAAGAGTAATGGGCGGTGGCATTCTGCTCAGTAGCTTGCGGGCGCTGGGGGTTTCTTTCGGGACTAGTCCATACATGGTTTGTAGTGATGCTACCAGTGGAAGTCAGCTAGACCTACACCAGTTGGATAAGGAACGGAGGCGAGAACTAATAATAATTCTCGTGCCACAACTTAAATTGAATAATGTGAATCATTTAAATAATAGATAATAAACGGTTGAGTGCCAGCATGATGTTTGTTTATTTTTGTTTCTGCGTGTGTTTGTGCTGTTATCATTTTGCTTATATTTGGATAGTTAGCTAACTGTTGATATGTTGTTTAGATTTGACACAGGTTAGAGCAGATGCCGAGTGATCCAGACGGTAGTGGTCAGCCGGGGTGTCGTACTTTAGGACGTTTTACAGTTTCTGCATTTGTGGGTTTTACAGTTGAACCTTGTTTCCTTTCGTACTTTGTTATATTACGTTTTCCGGCTGTAGTTGATCTGGTCCCATTCATGCATTATTAAGAACTATTTTATGATTTATGGTTTTTCCTTATCTGTGCCTTGTTGTAAGATCTTGTTAAGTTGTTGTCAAACTAAGGTCGGGACCCACTGTGCGGTCCTAACCAGTAACTCCCTAAGTTGTAAAATTTGGGGTGTTGCAACATACTCCACCCGGATATAGATTTACATCGCCTTCAATCTTAAAATTTAATACCAATATCGAAGGTAGAAAAAGGGAGATCTAGATGGAGAAAACAAACGAGCCGAATGACACATCCAATTAGGACTCTTGATTGTGGTTCGTGTTTATCTGAAAGTTTGTCTTTTATAATAAATACTCATATAGTTGTTCCCTAAATAATTATAATAATATTAATCTTATATCTATTAAAGTAGAAACCTCTTTTGCCACGTGTCAACACCACGTTTCTCAAATTCCAAAGAATTATTTTAAAAAGTGATTTCTAAATGTTAATACAAATTGAAAATTGATTTCTAAATTTTTTAAAAAATTTAAATAAATATTTTTACAAACATGGTTTTTAAACTTTTACGGATTTTTTACCAACAATCATATCTTCACAAATCCTTTTAGTTTTATTTTTAAGGTGTAATTTATTTTATTTATTTATTTTTGTCAAATAAATTTTACGATTTTTATTTTTATTTTTATTCTAATTCATTTTCCATTTTTATCTTAAATAAATATTTTTACAAAAATGGTTCATTATTCTTTTAATTATTTATGTATTAATTTAATAATTAAACATAAACAGAATTTCATCACGATTGCTTAAAAAGGTTTCTAGGTTTTAAGTATTAATTAAAACTCAACCCGCACAAGGTGCGGGTAATATATGTTCGCTCAAAAGTGTGTGCAAGTAAGCTTTAAATTTAAACCGAGAATAAAGCAAATAAGCGAGCCCACAGTGTACGGAGCGATCGCAATATTAGCAAATATTCTAGGGTCGATAACAGGGACTTGGTGAATCAAGTGATAAAGAAATCTAGCTAGACAGTTTTGCGATATCAATCAACGAAAAATAACAAAAAGCAAAGATAAGAATATATGTAATAATTGGGAAAGCGCAGATTCTAGAGATCAAGGAATCCAATTGAGGTTTTCGATTCAAGATGTCTAAAGATGTGTAAAGGACAGAGCTGAGACTGCAGAGGTAAGGTGTTTCAAAGGTATGATAGATCACGAGGGAGGTCTCACTATCCGCTATTCCAATCCAATGAAGCTTATCAACGGGTAAGTCTCAAAGCTTCAATGGAGAAGAATGATAGTCTCAAACCAACCACTCAAACTAAGGGAATAGAATTAACCATCACCGGGCAAGTCTCAAGTTAACTCAAAAAGGCAACTCAAAACCTAATAAAGGATAAACCTTTATTACCTAGAACTTGTAATCGTTGGTAACCAAACAAGGGAATCACCGGGTAAGTCTCTTCCCAAACAAGGATATAGGTTAGAAAGGATCAACATGGCTAGCGTTTAGGCAATATTTAACCAAGGTTTAAGAATAAAGCATGTTAGGTACGATAGAAGAAACAACGGGCGGATCTTGGTGAAATCTCGGCCGAGATTCTCAAGAACAATCCGAGATTTGTCTCCTACGAAGGTTAAATCTCAACTCTCAAGGTCCAATTTGTTTGTAAAAGTCAATCTATCATCATCTAAACCACAACCTTCAACCAATCACCCTAGAATCGCAAGAGTTTTAGCCAACAATCATCATATTCAAATCAACAATCATATATGAAATCAAGAATAAGATATAACTAATAGAACTCAAAGAAACATAGAGATTGCCAAATAACGTATTCTCAAATATCATAAATCAATCAATCCAATAACAAACATCCAATCTTAAATCAAATGGGCAAAATAGATCAAGAACCTAAACGTCTTAAAGAATCCTTCTTCAAATCTTCCTTCAATTGTTGTTGTTGTTGTACAGGTTGTCAATCCGTGGTATGAATGCATATAGGATATGTGATGCAAAAAATCCAGGAAAAGGGAACAACTCCACAACATCAACAACAACATATCCACCAGAAATAAGCTCTTTTTTCTCTTCTTTTTCAGCATTTTTCTTTTTATACTTTCACTTTCAAGAACATGGACAGAGGTGCACAGTAGTTGAAACCTTGTAGATTAGCAAGCCTCATTTTTACGAGGTGCCTCAAACTGGATGCACGTACCAATACTCGTTAGGACTATCGATCAATCATACTTTGGCAAGATACAAACACCCTGCTATGTGAATGGTGCCGAGTTACTCATCATCAAGATCAACGCCTCAAACCTATTTTTTTATATAACACACTTCACTTTTTTCAACGTCAACATCACATCCTTTTCACTAACATGCTTCCTAATTCCTAGATAGGTAAAAGGAGGGAAAAACAATAGGTGCTAAGCGTGATCAAGGTGAAGGAAGAAAAAAATTCGAATTGCCTTAATCATTCCAAAAATATGTGTAAGAACTTATCATGCGGTTTTAAGCTTTAACACTCAACATGATTTAGAATGAAAAAAATTATCATACATGCATGAAATTCCAACAAAGTATTCAAATCCCATATATGTTATAAATCAGACAAGCATATAAGAATCATCATAGCTATTTCACAAAAAATTATCATACATGCATGAAATTCCAACAAAGTATTCAAATCCCATATATGTTATCCATCCTAGAAGCACAAAATTTTAAAATTTTTCAAAATTTTCAAAATCATATAATGTAAGACATAAAACATGCAAAATGTATTGCAAATACCTCCACCCCATACTTAAAACTCACATTGTTCCCAATGTGAAGAAAAGAAATGGTGGAAAAGGATACTCACAATGTAAGATGACAAATCAGGCAAGACAAATCATTCATCGGGCGGTGGTGGTGGAAATCTATAGAAGCTTAAATAGGGAAATCTTAATACTCCGATTGGTGTCGAATAATGTTGCTGAATGAAGAAGGGGAACGTGTCTCGGCCGGATAAATTTCCGTAATTTTTTTTTGAAACCAAAAAAAAATCTCATCCGAGATTTATATCGTGGAAATTGGTTCACCCGAGATTTCAGAAAACGTTGCTCTCGACATTTAAAATCTCGCCCGTGGAAACTTGCACTTGCCCGAGATTTTCAGCTTCCTCACCCGGTTTTGTTGCGAACGGTTTCCGCACTTCTTTTCCATCCAATTCCTCGATCTTGTAGCAATCTCAACTTAGTTTATCTTCCATTCTCTCAAGAAGATGTAGGTCCTATCAATCAAAGCCAAAAAAAAAAAAACAAACAAAAAAAACTAACTAAACTATCTAAGAAAATGACGAAGACATACCTTGGGTTGCCTCCCAAGAAGCGGTTAGTTTAAGGTCGCTAGCTGGGCCTATCCCCATAGATTTGAGCAAAAATTCTTCCCAAAAGGTTCCGGTTCCTAATTTTACCGGTAAATGGTAAGATCTCCCACGTACAAGCTTGTACGATTTGATTCTCACCGGAATTCTTCTAGCTTTCCTATGCTTCAATGGGAAGTCATCAAGTTGTGGATCTTATCCTTTCTGGGACCTAGAAATAAGCTTCTCATGAATTCTCTTAGCTTCTCCATTCAAGATCTTCTCTTGATCACTAGCTTGAGGATTGTATAGGGTCTTTATCACACGGTTGACCCCATACTTGAAGAAAGAACACCTATTGGATTTAGCGGTGAAGCGCTTGCCAACATCAATTATGATAGCTTGAGGTATGTCAAGCCTTAGGGGAGAGTGAACCTGTTGAATGTTCTCAAATTGCTCCTTGTATTATTAACTTTCAGCATAATTGGGAGAGGTTTCATCTTGACTTGAGGAGGTTCCTTCGGTAGAGACCTCCAACTCCTTGGCGCTTCCCTGAAATGATTAGTAATTTCAAAGGGAATTTTAAAGTGTGTAAGAAAACATACCGGGGTGAAGCATTTCAGGCTTTGGAATGAGAATCATGTCAAGAGGAGAGTCTGCACATGGAATCTCTTCTATCTTCTCCGGTTGTGCCTCAATCTTGGCCACTAGTTCAGTAGTTTTGCCAAGGTATTCTACTTCCTCCTCTTCAATGAGGACTTCAAGAGGAGCTTCGGGTTCGACAAGAGGAATGCTTAAAATTGGTTGTTCTTCCTTGTTTAACAGATGATTTTGCAAGGCCTTTTGAGCCTTTGAAAGAGAATTTTTGCTGTCTTCTATCTCTTCCATCCGTCTTAACATTTTTTCCAACATCATCTGTGTCTGATCCTCGGGAGGTTGTTGTGGAGGTTGCACTTGAGGCATATAAGAGACGCATGCTCGCTCATAAAACATATGAGGAGGATTAAGGTCATCCCAATATGCGAGCTCATCCTCAATGGCTTCCTCTCTTTCTCTTTCATCATTAAACCAACAATAGGCAAACTTCTCCTCCAAATATTCATAATGGTCCGCCCAAGCATTTTGTCTTGCTATCCATGTTGGATCAAGTGCAGGTTCATAGCTCCATGCAGCCATTGGAAACCCTGAAAAGTAAAAATCTCATAGGAAAAAGATTAAAAGCAAAAGCGCCTAAGCTAGACAACCGAATTACCGCTTGGTCTAGAGCAATTCCCCGGCAACGACGCCAAAAAGTTGTTCTTTGGAAAAACTTTGTTCCATTGCCGGAACGAGAACTCCTTATGTACCTATAGGAAAGGGTACTCCTGCAAAGATAACAACTCAAAGCAAAAGAAATCCCCGACAACGACGCCAAAAACTTGTACGCTCAAAAGTGTGTGCAAGTAAGCTTTAAATTTATACCAAGAATAAAGCAAATAAGCGACCCGGCAGTGTACGGATCAATCGCAGTATTAGCAAATATTCTAGGGTCGATCAGAAGGACTTGGTGAAATCAAGCGATAAAGAAATCTAGCTAGACAATTTTGCAATATCTATAAAAAAAAGAAGCAAAGATAAGAATATATGTAATAATTGGGAAAGCGCAAATTCTAGAGATCAAGGTATCCATGTGTGGTTTTCGATTCAAGATGTCTAAATATGTTTAAAGGACAAAGTTGGGATTGCAGAGGTAAGGTGTTTCAAAGGTAGGATAGATCATTGGGGAGGTCTCACTATCCGCTATTCCAATCCAATGAAGTTTATTACCGGGTAAGTCTTGATAGCATGATTATAGTCTATATTTTGGGATTGGTTTAGACGTTTTATCTTCATAAATCTGCATGTATAGATGTATATTCTTTGATCATTATGTTATTTTGTTTACCTTTGCAAGAATCGAGGTCTACACCTAGTTTTGTTGTGATCTTAGGGAAAATAACACGTTTTGGAGCAATATGGAGCTAAGGAAGCTAATGAGTCATTGGAGCTACATTATGGAGCATTGAGGAGCTACAAGAAAGGCTTAGGAACCATGAAAGTTGGACATAAGATTGATTTTGGACCAGATTAGAGAGATTTACATGTAGTTGAGACACACCTCGGATGGCTACAGTGGCACCTCGACCGAGGTGATCTTTGTGATGGGCTGGACCGAGGCGAGCGGCCCACAACCCACGAGATCTTTTATTCTTGGCTGAAAATCTTATATTTTTGGCAAGTGATTCTCCTATATATTGGGATGAATTTTCTAGATGGAAGCATGTCTTAGAGCTGGAAGTTGAAGGAAGTTGGAAGATTGGAGGATATTCCAAGGAAGGAAGGCAGATAAAGTTGAAGGCTTTGAAGGAAGTTGTAAGATTTTCTTAGATTGTTTTGATTGTTGTCTTTCTGGTTTGTGATTGAGGAACACAATTTGATTGTTTGATTGATTGTTTGATTGAGTTATCATGATGATTATAGGCTAAATTTTTTGTGCAATTCTAGGGTGATTTGCTGAAGGTTGTGGGAAAGACGATGAAAGAATGAGCCTTTACCCCAGTGGACCATGAAACTCGAGCCTTTACCTTAACCGACGAACACCTTGGTCAGTTAGTAGAACATCACGACCGAGATGGAACATGAACTTAGCGAGACACGACCTTTCCTGATCCTTATCTGAGTTGAGGTTCCAGTTTGCCAAATCCTATCCCTATTATACCTTTCTTGTCCCATACGCAAGTCTAGGATGAGACTTACCCGGTGATTCCTTTGCTTGTATACCCAAGATCATGAGTGGTAGGTAATAAAGGTTTTTTCCTTTATTAAGGTTTGAGTGTGCCGTCATCCCATCTTTGAGAGTTAGCCTGACACTTACCCGGTAAAGGTTAGTTCTATCCCCTTGGGTGGTGTGTTGGTTTGAGATTATAGTTCCTTTCCTTAATACCTTGAGACTTACCCGGTGAGTAGTGAGACTTACCCGGTGATCTATTCCCACCTTAGAAACACATTCGCTTTGCAAACCCTCAGCTTTGTCCATGTTATCCTTTGAGATCTTGAGTCGGAACCACAACTGGATGCCTTAATCTCTAGAATCTGCATTCTCTTTACCTGATTATTACATCATCTTTGATATCTTTGCTTTATTGCTTGTTTTTTTTATTGACAACCTGAATTACCGATCTATGTTTCACCATAGTCCCTGTGTTCAACCCTGGAGTATTTACTGTGCTGGAGGCTATTTTGATCAAGCTCAACGCTATAGAGACATCTATGAACTCGTTTTCGAAGGGACAAAAAGCCTTAGAATAACAAATTTTCAGCAAGACTAATGAAGCACCAAGAGATATTGGTAAACTTCCAGGAAGGATAGAGTACAACCCAAAAGGGAAGGTCATGGTAATAGCAACACGCAGTGGATTCAAGACTACAGATCCAGTACCTCGGCCGGATCACGATCAAACGAGGAACACCTCCGTCGAGATGCCAGCCGAGATGGAGCCCTAGAAAACGAAAGAAAAAGCTGAAGTTTATGTTCCACCACCTTCTTATAAACCACCACTCCCGTTCCCTCAGTCTAGGGTGCAGGCACATCTAGACAAGCACTTTGGTAAGTTTCTTGACCTTATGAATAAGCTACATATTAACATCCCTTTCGTTGATGCTATCCTATGAATGCCCGCCTATGAGAAGTTTTTGAAAGAGATCTTGTCAAGGAAGAGAAAGCTGGAAGACTTTGGAGAAGTACGGATGACCTCTAGATCTTCGGAGCTCATTAAAATCATGAAGGAGAAGATGCCACCTAAGTTGAGAGATCCCGGTTCATTTTGCATTCCCATCCAAGTTGGGGATGTGACTTATGATGCGCTTTGCGATCTAGGAGTTAGTGTGAGCATCATTCCTCTAGCACTTTGTGAGAAGATCGGCCTTGGAGTTCCCAAGCCCATGAAGATGACATTATACATGGCGGATCGCTCCATTACCCACCCCGTTGGCATCTTGGAGGACGTTCCCGTCAAGCTAGGTAACTTCTACATACCTATAGACTTTGTTGTGCTGGACATTCCCGTAGATTATCCCATTCCTAGCATTCTCGGAAGACCATTTCTAGCAACATCGGGTTGCAACGTTGATTGTAAGAACGCCAAGTTGAAGTTCAACATTGGTGGCGATCATGTGGAGTTTGCACTATTGGCTGCAATGAAGGGAGAGCCTTTGGAAGATGACATCTTCAACATCTATGATGAAGAAGATTCTCGAGAATTGGTGAGCTTTATCCTCACTAAAGATACTCTTGATAAAGTTTTGAGTTTTAGTATGGTGGAGGAAGGTGTAGATGTTTTGTGTGATGCAGATGTGCAAAGCTTGGAAACATTGGAAGCATATCAAGGAGCTAGATTCGACAAACTGATTCAGGAGAAGAAAATCACATTAGGTTTCGGTCCCAATTCCAGTACCTCGACCGAGACGGTTTCCGGAGCAAGCAAGGTGATCTTATCTGAAGAACACCTCGGTCCACCATCTCGGACCACGGCCAAGACAACAAGCGAGATGAAGTCAACTGAGAAGGGCGATTTGTCCATTGATCGTTCATTCTCTGATGATCATTCAAAGTTGGTGGAGCATTGGCTTCGCCAATTTTCTGATGGTAAGGGAACTTGGTATGCTGATATTGTTAACTATCTTGTTTGTCAGGAAGTACCTCCCGGATTGACATACGCTCAAAGGAAGAAGTTCTTCAAGGATGTAAGTCACTACTATTGGAATGAACCTCTACTTTTTAAGAGAGGTCCGGATGGGATGCTTCGACGATGCGTACCGGAGAATGATGCTGCTAGTGTCATACGGCATTGCCACTCAATTCCTTGTGGAGGACATGCTAGCGCTCACAAAATGTGCGCTAAGGTATTATGTTTTGGTTTCTTTTGACCTACACTATTTAAGGATGTGCAAGTGTTTGTTGTCTCTTGTGATGCATGCCAAAGAATAGGGAACTTGTCTAGAAGGAATGAGATGCCACTCAATAATATTTAGGAAGTTGAGATCTTTGATGTATGTGGAGTTGATTTCATGGGACCTTTCCCATCATCCGCAGGAAACCTCTACATCGTCTTATTTGTTGATTACATTTCTAGGTGATTGGAAGCCATTGCTTCTCCCACTAATGATGCCATGGCGGTTGTAAAGTTCTTTAATAGAACTATCTTTCCACGTTTTGGGACACCGCGTATCATCATCAGCGATGGAGGGACAAATTTCATCAACCGGAAGTTCAAGGCACTTCTATCGAAGTATGGAGTAACCCACAAGGTAGCAAACCCTTATCACCCTCAAACTAGTGGGCAGGTGGAGATCTATAATAGAGAAATCAGACAATTTTGGAGAAGACCGTTTAAAGGACAAGGAAGGATTGATCCATGAAGCTGGACGATGCTTTTTGGGCTTATAGGACCGCATTCAAGACTCCCATTGGTACCACACCTTACAATTTGGTATATGGGAAGTCTTGTCATCTACCCGTTGAGCAGGAGCACAAGGCATATTTGGCAATCAAGTGGTTGAATTTTGACATCAAGGAAGCTGGAGAGAAGAGACTTTTAGACATTAATGAGCTGGAAGAGTTGCGCTTAAATGCCTATTAGAATGCCAAAAGCTACAAAGAAAGAACGAAGAGATGGCATGACAAGCATATTGTCCCTAAGGAGCTTAAAGAAGGAGATCTTGTTCTACTTTTCAACTCCCGTCTTCGCCTCTTTCCAAGTAAGTTGAAATCTAGATGGACAGGACCTTACGTTGTGAAAAATGTTTTTCCCCATGGTGCAGTTGAAGTATGGGGTGAAGCAAGTGGAAGCTTTAAGGTCAAGGGCCATAGGTTAAAGAAGTATCAACCGGAGGCTCCGGTTGAGAAGATTGCACCCTTTCACCTTGTTTGAGGATGACGTACGGTCCAGCTAGCGACCTTAAACCAAGTGCTTCTTGGGAGGCAACCCAAGGTATTGCTTTCTTTTCCCTTTTTCTACTTTAGTTTAAATAGTTTGCTTCGTGTTTTGTGGGTCCTCCTAGACAAGAATCAGGTACTCTCTTACAACTCAAGAGCTACATGGAAGGACATACGTTCGAGAAATTGCGAAGACGGAGTTTGACTAAGATACATCTCGGTTGTAGTCACAACACCTCGACCGAAGTGTTCTCTATCAACCGAGGCGCCTAGGTCTGACATCCACCTCGCTCTGACACCTCGGTCCGCTTAGGAACATCTCGACCGAGGTGAAATCAAATTCAGCGAGGGGTATAAAAGGGGTTCGACATTTCTCTCTCCTCTCACTTTCCCTATCTTCACTCACCTCGACCGCGGCGTACCCTCCTACTCAGATTCTCCATTCTTGATCATGTTAGAAGAATTTTTGCTCCAAATCATCAGAAGAAGTACGAGATTCAGTTCCCAAGCAACAAACAGCACAAAGATCGCCTCGAATATGCACATTTTAGGGTATTTCACCAAAACCCTAACTCGGTTCTTAGTTCTTTGATTCTGCATAGATGTGGATTTGGTTGCCATAGGTTGCTGTTGAGAAGGATATAAGTACCCCATAGGTGGCAATTGGTAGTGTTTTTTGGGGGAAAACCTTGCAGTTTCTGGATTTTACCTCGCACAGCACTTCGCCTTGGTTGAATCGTCTGCGTCTCGGCTGAGGTGTTCTTAACCCGACCGAGGTGACCTCCAGCTATGAGTAGTTCCAGGAGATCTGATCGTCAGTTGGACCTGAGAGCTAGGCCAAGCAGTTCACACCACTCTTCCCCGTCTTCTGCATCTCAGCCTCCAATCCCGGTGATCCACGAGCGGCATCAGCGGGATTTTAAAAGATATGTGGGCGTCCCATCATTTCCCCATGTTTTGTTCATGTTGATGACTTCGAGTGCCTTCACGTGGTGTAGGACTTGAAGAAGATGATATCCAGGGTTGGCCTCGAGGACTTATGTCCATTAGAGCACCGGCTTATCTGGAGCCGACTTTTGAGTTTTTGAGCTTGGTTACGTACGTACCGGAGCGGAGAGGAATCAAGTACAGGTTGCTGAACAGGAACTACATAGTTACTCTAGATCAATTTGGGGAGATCTTTGGATTCCCGACCCCAAAGTGACAAATTTTACTTCTAGAGCGCAGGCTCAGACTTTTTGGGGAGAGATAACTCATGTGACTAATCATCGTGACAGATAACAGCCCGGAGATTCCCGGGAGCGGATCATATTTCACCTCGCTTTCCGCTTAGCTCACAAGATCTTCAATGAGATGCTTTTGGCGCGTAGTGAGACGCCCCAAAAGGTCCGACATGGTGAGCTCTTGGGTTTATTTTGTATGGTTACAGGGGAGTTCTAGATTTTGCTGCCATGCTAGCAGAGGATCTTCACCGGATCAAGGGGAAGGCGAAGGGCGATATCTATTGTGGTGGGTTGGTGACCCACATTGCCACTTCTATGGCAATGGACTTATCTGGTTGTACATTGGTTGCAGCTCCTAAGCCGCTGGGATTGCAGGAGATGATAACGCGACGCATACTCGTTCCCCATGGTCTTGGCACACTCTATGTTGCCATACCATGGGAAACGAAGTTTCCTTAGGGCATTCTTTGGTCTTCACAGTTTTCGGTGTATGATCGTCAGTACTGGTTTGCTACGTGGTTCCCGTATATGCAGGATCCTGCCGCTAGAGAGGCAGTTGATAGAGATGATGATGGCTATGGAGGAAATGCTGCCATGGATACCGGTACTGATACCGGCGGCCCTAGTATTCCCACCGTTTACCTTGACGATGAGGCCACAGAGGATGAGAGAGAGGCACCTGCACCTCGAGGTGATATGCTACCACCACCTCAGCAGAGAGCCCGCCGCCGTAGAAATCCCGAGGTGCATCAGCGGATCGATGACCTAACGAGACATATGGTAGATTCTTACGTCGCCTTGAGACTAGATGTCACCCGGCGTTTTGATGCCCAGACTGGATCTATTAAGGGATGGACGCACCGGATGGAGGAGAGCCAACACTTCATACGACGGACGATGAAGGTGCAGTTCCAGCAGGTTATGGGCTATCCATTTGACGTGTCCCCGTTCCCCTATATTCCACCACCACCACCACCACCAGTTGACGAGGATTGAGCTTCATGGATTTATTTTCTATTTATTATGCAGTTCAGCTGTGTCCGGTGAGTACTTTGTTTCTTCTGACTTATATTTGACCCATTGGGACAATGTGTCTCAAGTATGGGGTGTTTGTATTATTTGACTTACTTGCTATGGTTTTTATGACTCTTATTGGATATTATCGTTTATTTAGCTCTATGTGCTTATTTGTTATTACATGCATGCATACAGGTTTCTGTTTGAGAAAAAACGCCAAAACTAGTTTGAAAATTTTTTTTTGGCTCGACCGAAACGTTCATGACCAAACGAGGTCGCAAAACCGAGGCACATCTCGGTTGAACACCTCGGACACCAACAGACCACCTCGACCGAGATGGGTTTTTAACTGAAAGATTTTCAAAACGTTTTGTGCTTCTATTCTGGATATGACCTCGATGAAGGTATTTGTTTGCAGATTGGCTTTGAAATCTTTATATGCTTGAAAGGTTTTATGATATGTTTAAGTTGCTAAATGCTTTGTTTAAAAATCTAGCATGTTTAATTCTTTGTTTTTATCAAAATTATGTTGGATTTGAAGGTTGACAGCACATTATGAGTTCTCTCATATTCTTCTTGGGATGATTAAGGCACTTCATTCTCTTCTTCTTCTTCTTCTTCTTCTTCTTCTTGACCATGCTTTAGCCCCTCATATACATATTTGCCTCTCCTTACCTATCCGGGAATTTGGATGCAGTTGATGAAAAACGTGTGAAGTGAAGTTGAGATATTGGCTGAAAGTGTTAGAAAGAAACAAATTAGGTTTGGGGACGTTGATCTTGATGATGAGTAACTCGGCACCATTCACATAGCCGGGTGTTTGTGTCTTTCCAAAGTCGGATTGATCGATAGTCCTAACGGGTCATGGTATGTGCATCAAGGGTTTGAGGCATCTCGAGAAATTGATGATTGATGATCTCCTAGGCTTCGGTTATTGTGCACCTCTGTCCATATTCCCAAAAAGTAAAGTAAAAGTGAAAATAAGCAAAGCTTATTGGTGGAAGATATTGTGATTCAAAGAAAGTGAAAGTAAGATCCTATTCCCGGATTCTAGCACCATATTTACCTATATACATCCCACTCTGACACGTTTCTTGACCTCTTTTGGAAGCCCTTGAGACCTTTAGTATGTTGATTGACTTGGTGACTTAAACTGAATTATACATGATTGATTTCGATAGATATGATTTATTATGATTCTATGATTTTATGCAAGGATGAACAACTTTCTTATATTTAAAATGTTTTGATCATGTCTTGATTTTATTTGCCATGAAGCATTCTCTTAGGGTGATCTATGAATGGAGCACACCAACAAAAGTGTTTTGAAATGTTTTTCATTGATCTTTTTGATGACTTATAATCGATTATATCTTGTATCTAAGATTTGGATCTTGCTTAGGGACAAGCAAGGGACATGTATGAGGTATTTTGATAGCATGTATTATAGTCTATATTTTGGGATTGGTTTAGATGTTTTATCTTCATAAATCTGCATGTATGGATGTATATTCTTTGATCATTATGTTTTTTGTTTACGTTTGTAAGAATCGAGGTCTACACCTAGTTTTGTTGTGATCTTAGGGAAAATAACACGTTTTGGAGCAATATTGAGCTAAGGAAGCTAAGGAGTCATTGGAGCTACATTATTGAGCATTGAGGAGCTACAAGAAAGGCTTAGGAACCATGGAAGTTGGACAGAAGATTGATTTTGGACCAGATTAGAGAGATTTAAACATAGCTGAGACACACCTCGGATGACTACAATGTCACCTCGACCGAGGTGATCTTTGTGATGGGCTGGACCAAGGCGAGCGGCCCACAACCCACGAGATCTTTTATTCTTGGATTAAAATCTTATATTTTTGGCAAGTGATTCTCCTACATATTGGGATGGATTTTCTAGATGGAAGCATGTCTTAGAGCTGGAAGTTGAAGGAAGTTGGAAGATTGGAGGATATTCCAAGGAAGGAAGGAAGGAAGATAAAGTTGAAGGCTTTGAAGGAAGTTGTAAGGTTTTCTTAGATTGTTTTGATTGTTGTCTTTCTGGTTTGTGATTGAGGAACGCATTTTGATTGTTTGATTGAGTTATTGAGACCTTTGTGTTAAGGTTTTCTTGTTTGAATATTGATTCCCTTTTCATATATTTGATTATTATTATTATCATGATGATTATTGGCTAAGTTCTTTGTATGATTCTAGGGTGATTGACTGAAGGTTGTGGGAAAGACGTTGAAAGAATGAGCCTTTACCCCAGTGGACCCTGAAAGCTCGAGCCTTTACCTTAACCGACGAACACCTCGGTCAGTTCGTAGAACATCTCGACCGAGATGGAACATGAATTGTGCAAGGCGAGACCATTCTTGATCCTTATCTGAGTTGAGGTTCTAGTTTTCCAAATCCTATCCTTGTTATACCTTTCTTGTCCCATACACAAGCCTAGGATGAGACTTACCCGGTGATTCCTTTACTTGTATGCCCAAGATCATGAGTGGTAGGTAATAAAGGTTTATCTTTTATTAAGGTTTGAGTGTGCCTTCATCCCATCTTTGAGTGTTAGCCTGAGACTTACCCGGTAAAGGTTAGTTCTATACCCTTGGGTGTTGTGTTGGTTTGAGATTATAGTTCCTTTCCTTAATACCTTGAGAATTACCCGGTGAGAGGATCTTTGGTTTGGGATAGTGAATAGTGAGACTTACCCGGTGATCTATTCCCTTCTTAGAAACACCTTTCCTTTGCAAACCTCAGCTTTTTCCACGTTATCCTTTGAGATCTTGAGTCAGAACCACAACCGGATGCCTTAATCTCTAGAATCTGCATTCTCTTTACCTGATTATTACATCATCTTTGATATCTTTGCTTTATAGCTTGTTTGATTGACAACCTGAATTACCGATCTTTGTTTCACCATAGTCCCTGTGTTCGACCCTGGAGTATTTGTTGTTATTACAATAAATCGTACACTGCGGGTTCACATATTGTTTCAGGCTTATATTTTAGGTTATAAATTTAAAGTTATATCGTTTACCATACACACACGTATTAGAGCGAACAAGTCCCAAAGCTTCAATGGAGAAATATGATAGTCTCAAACCAACCACTCAACCTAAGGGAATACAATTAACAATCACCGGATAAGTCTCAAGTTAACTCACAAAGGCAAGAGGAAGGCACACTCAAAACCTAATAAAAGATAGGTTAGAAAGGCTCAACAAGGCTAGGGTTTAGGCAATCTTTAACCAAGGTTTAAGGATAAAGCATGTTAGCTACGATAGAAGAAACCACATGCGGATCTTAGTGAAATCTCGGCTGAGATTCTCAAGAACAGCCCGGGATTTGTCTCCTGCGAAGGTTAAATCTCAACTCTCAAGGTCCAATTTATTTGTAAAGGTCAATCTATCATCATCTAAACCACAACTTTTAACCAATCACCCTATAATTACAAGGGTTTTATCCAACAATCATCATATTTAAATCAACAATCATATATGAAATCAAGAATAAGATATAACTAATAAAACTCAAAGAAACACATAGATTGCCAAATAACGTATTCTCAAATATCATAAACTCAATCAATCTAATAACAAACATCCAATCTTAAATCAAAAGAGAAAAATAAATCCAGAACCTAAACTTCTTCAAGAATCCTTCTTTATTTCTTCCCTCAACTGTTGTTGTCGTACGGGTTGTCAATCCGTGTCAATGACGTAGAAAGTCAATGACTTAGAAAGTCAACTTCCGTAGGGCGTCAATCCACGTCGTTAGAGATCTTCGTTGGGCGTCTTCAATGGACCGTCGGTGTTTGTCCTTTTAACGTTGTAGGTGATGAGATATTTATAGGAATAAATCTAGGGTTTTTAGAAGCATGGGCATTAAAGATAGATCGTACTTAAAGATAAACCCTAACTTAAAGATAAACCGCACCTTAAAGATAAACCCTACATATTTGGGCCGAAAAAGAAATTGAGCCTGCTGGTATCAGAGTCCACTCTGGAGCGTATCACAGCCCACTCCGCAGTATCAGAGTTCGCTCCACGGTATTAAAATACACTCCGCTACTCTAGCGCGGTATCAGAGTTTAATTTGGCGGTATCAGAGTTCACTCTAGCGTGAACCTAGCTTCCTTTTATTTCTCCTTTTTGTTCCGCATCAAGGCTTAATCCTTAACTATGTCATTTTGCTCCATGATTCGCCAATTTACCTACAATTGCAATAAAACTTTATGTAGATCTCTATTCTAACAATATAGGTGAATATAGCCATAGTTGCTATGAATGTATGTCTATGCATGCAAAATAAAGGGAAAAACTACATAAATGCATGCCTAAATATTGGTCATAATTCATGTCATTAATATTCTAGTATATTTTATTAGAAGAGCGCTTTATTATCTAATAAATATATACTCTCATATTATATATTGATTGGGTTTGATTCTGGTGATAATGTGTGTTACGGTAAGAAATAAGAACATGTAAGGATATGAGCACTTAACTCCTAACTTTCCATTCTCAAAGACTACAAAGACGGGAGAGATAGACAAGAACTTTAAAAGCAAGGATACCACATGCAAAAACAGTCTAGAGGGTGCTGATCAGATAGTTCAAATTGAGATTACTGCTCCGGTGAGTCTCGTCGGAGAAGGATACGGGCCATGGTTGCTAGCGTCAAACTAGAAACACAAGCAACCCCAGAACGGAAAAGATATTCACTTTCCTAAATCTCATGTAGCGGACCAACCTACTAGGAAATATGCTTTCAACACTCAGGAAAGAAATATGCATGGGAAATGAAAGGGAGCTAGGGAATACGTAAATAACAGACAAGTCCATATGACTAATAACTTTGAGGTTTTGGAGGGAAAAGACGTAGAGGAGGATATCTCAACAAAGAATGAAATGATAAAACCGACCATAGTAGTCCGAATCTAAAGTGTGGAGTTGGTCGAAGAATCAGTCCAAACCATCGTGTTCACGGGGTCAGTAGAGAATAACGAATAAAAAAGAACTACAAGAGAGAAAACAAAAGCAAGTACAGAAAAAAACAAGAAAGAAGAGAGGTCTACACGAAAAAAGAACTGGAATAGGGGTCAGTCTAGGAAAGTTGCATGGGTTAGAATGCAATCTGTAGCTCCAGGACCAACGAAATTAACTAATAATGAGCATAGCATTACTAAGACACATAGGTAAGAGAAATAGAGCACGGACAGCTTGGAGAGATTAACCCAGAGCCACGATACTCATCATCCAACTCCAACTATCAGTTCCGAAAATCCAGGGACCAAGAATAACGAGCACAATATGGAAATTTAAATTATTACCCAAAGGGTTTCTTTTCGAAAGCATGCAGACAGATGGAGCTTCTGTTATTGAGAAGCCATCGAGTGAAATAACAACATAGGATAGTGACACTCCTATGACGGGTGAAGAGGATTTCGAGAAGGCGGATGCTTTGCATGAGGCAAGTGAGCAGGAAGAGCAGTCTTAACCCTTACAACTACCTACCTTTTTATTCATCCCTGATTATGAATATTCTGATGTGGAATATTTTTGGAGCTGGCAAAGTGGCTTCCGACGTGCCATTAGACACATATGCAAACGCCAAAGTATTGACTGCTTGACCATCTTCGATCCCCGAGTCTCAGGCGAAAAGGCCATGAAAATCTGTGAAAATCTCAACTTTACTAGGTTGCACTAGAATGGAAGCGCAGGGTTATGAGGGAGGCATATGGCTCCTTTGGAAATCTGAGAATTTAAAATTAAAGATTATAGAATTAAATAAGGGATTCGTACATGCCTGCATTGGAGAAGGGACTGAAGAGTACCACATTGTATGCATCTATGCTCCTCCCACCACTATAAGAAGAAAGGTTTTCTAGGAGGATCTAGATAAATGTCTACATAACATGAAAGCTCCCCTCTTCATAGGAGGGTAATTCAACTATATTCTGCATACCCAGGAAAGTAGTTGAGGCACAAGGAAGCTTCACCAAGATTCAGCTATGTTCGAAAGCTTAATAACAAGCATGGGCTCATAGATCCGGGTTACACCGGATCAGACTTCACCTAGGACAACGACCAAGCACACCCTCAACGTGTTTGTAAGAGGTTGGATAGGATTCTCATTAATCAAGGAGCTTACATGAAGTGAGAAGAAGCATCGGTTAGGCATCTTGCCCGATTTTCTTCTGACCATGCTCCCATCTTGCTTCAACTCAGCCCGAGAATCAAAATGAATACTAAGAGAAGACCTTTCCATCTTGAATTGGTGTGGATGTCCCATGAAGATTTCATGCCCTTGGTAAAAGAGTGCTGGAGTCCCAATAGCAAGGTAAGTGTCTCTTTAGCCAAACTTGAGAGTAAACTGATTACGTGGAATCGTCTTGTGTTTGGAAATGTTGAGCGCAGAAAGGACGACTTGATGAAGAAAGTCACATCTATCCAAATCAACCTTCAATTAGCTCATTGTTTGCTCCTAAAGGTGTGTGCAAGCTTTAATATTTATAACCCAAGATGTATGCTTGAACAATATACGAACCCGTAGTGAACGAATCAATTGTAATAAAAGCAAGATTTCCAGGGGTCGATCACAGGGACTATGGTGAAACAAAGTTCGGTAATTCAGGTTGTCAAATAACTACTTGCAGCAAATTAAAGCAATCAAAGATGATATAAAATTCAGATAAAGAGAATGCGGATTGTAGAGATTAAAGCATCCAGTTGTGGTTCCTGAAAACTCCACCTTGATTGAAATGTTTTACAGGTGTTGATGATGGAAGACTTTACACAAATATAGCAGTTGGATCTCTAACAATGTACTTGATTATATTTCTAGATATTTGGTTTGAATTCAGTGCAGGTTGTATATCTACATGTCAAGGGCCTTGAAGTTGGATTCAAGAACAAGTTAAAAAAGACGAAGTTCAAGGGCCTTGGAATCTAAAGTGCACGGAACAAGGATTCAAATAAATTGAAGATCTTCGTTGAAGATTCTGTAACAAGAAGATCTTATCAACTAAAGACTTTGTCAACCGAAGGAAGATCTCAACCAAAGGATAGAGAATCATTTCGAGAAGATTCTCTAAACAACAAAAACGGCAAAAATATCTTCTCTCTCTTATCCAACAGAAGACGAGAAGATCAAGGAGTAAAAGACTCAACGTTTTCGTAGGGATCGAAGATGTGCAACGTCTACCTTACGATCTTCATGGAAAAGAAGGTTGATCTTCAAACGGTCATCTCTACAATGACTAGAAGATCTTTCCATAGAAGATATAAATGAAGATGATGGTCGAAGAAGAAAGATATACAACTTACATCGGAAAACATCTGTGCATCCTTAAGCAACCTAATCATCTTCATTCGTTGTTTTTCTTTCTCACAATCACGTAAAAGTTTTATCCCCTTAGAGAGAGAGAAAACACAAGAGCTCCATTGGTAGATCTAAAAAGTGTTATACTAGAGTGTGTAACTCTGCGAAGTAACTAGGCTGTTATAGCTAGGTTAAGAGTTGGAGCTAGATCGTAGCATTGACTACAAGTGAGAGAAGAAGGGGATTTCTTCTAGTTTGTATCTAGGACTCTTTAAAGCTGATAATAGATAGTTAGATCTTACGGATCTACCCTGGGACGGAGAGTAGGCTATTTAGAGCCGAACTTCGTAAACATATCCTCGTGTCAATCTTTTCAATTCCGCACCATATAAGCTTTACTGTGACTAACTTTGTTTTGCAGGAGCAAGAAGTCAAGGCCCTTGAAATTGAGTTTCAAAGCCCTTGAAATCGAAGTTTCACAAGTAACACAGATTGACATCAAGGTCCTTGAAAGGAGTTTCATGGCCTTGAGATTTGGTTTACGAAAAGTTCCCATACTCTATTCAACCCCCCTTCTAGAGTATTATCTATATTATTTATATCACCTAACGATTCTTCAGTTCCGACTCAAGATCTCAAAAGATAACGTGGCCAAAGGTGAGGTTTGCAAAGGGAAGGTGTTTCTAAGGTGGGAATAGATCACCGGGTAAGTCTCACTACTCACTATCCCAAACCAAAGATCCTTTTACCGGGTAAGTCTCAAGGTACTAAGGAAAGGAACTATAAGCTCAAAACAACACACCACCCCAGGGGATATAATCAACCTTTACCGGGTAAGTCTCAAGCTAACTCTCAAAGATGGGAGGAAGGTACACTCAAACCCCAATAAAGGATAAACCTTTATTACCTACACTCATGATCTTGGGTAAATAAACAAATGAATCACCGGGTAAGTCTCATCATAGGCTTGCATTGAACCAGGAAAGGTATAAAAAGGATAGGATTTGGCAAACAGAAACTCTTAACTCATATAAGGTTCAGAAAAGGTTCACCTCGTTCAGTTATATTCCATCCCGGCCGAGATGTTCAATGACTGACCGAGGTGTTCTACGGTTAAGGTAAAGGCTCGAGCTTTCAAGGTCCTGCTGGGATTAAGATCATTCTACCATCGTCTTTCCCACAACTTTCAACCAATCACCCTAGAATCGCATAAAGAACTTAGCCAACAATCATCATGATAACAATAATCAAATTTATAAGAAAGGAATCAATATTCAAACAAGAAAACCTTAACACAAAGGTCTCAATAACTGAATGAATCAAACAAACAAACAATCAGCGTTCCTCAATCACAAATCAGAAAAGACACAAAACCAAACCAACTAAGAAAGATCTTATAAACTCCTTCAAAGCCAACTTCAACTTGATTCCTTCCTTCCTTGATCTTCAACCTTCAAAACTTCCTTCAAAACTCTTCAAAAAATCCTCAAAAAAAATCCTTGATCCGAAGATGTGATATTTAATTTCGTGATCCGAAGATGGTTGAATTGCAGAAAATCCAACCCTTTATATGAGAATTATCTTCCAAAGATAAAATATCTTATAAAGATAATTTCCTAGAAAATATATCCATATCTTCCAAAATATATCAGCCAATAATATTATCTTCCTTCCAGAAATCCAACCAAAATATGTGATATTCACTTTTCAGAAATAGAAGATCTCAGCCAAAAATAAAGATGTCATGTCCCGTTATCAGTTCGCCTCGGTCCAGACGCTCCTCAAGATCACCTCGCTAGAGGTGGTATTGTAGCTGACCGAGGTGAGTCTCAGATGAAAGTGTAACTCTCTAATCTGGTCCAAAATCAATCTTCCAAATCATTTCCATGTTTCTTGAGATCTTCTTATAACTCTTCAAAGCTTCAGAATGTAGCTCCAATGACTCCTTAGCTTCCTTAGCTCCATTTCGGTCCAAAACGTGCCATTTTCCCTACAACTACAACAAAACTAGGTGTAGACCTCGATTCCCGCAAAGGTAGACAAAACAACAATATAATCACAGAATATACATCAATACATGCAGATTTATGAAGATAAAACGTTCAAACCAATCCCAAAATATAGACTATAATACATGCTATCAAAATACCCCATACTTGTCCCTTGCTTGTCCCCAAGCAAGTTCCAGATCTTAGATATAAGATAGAATGGATTATAAGTCAGAAAGATCAATGAATAAAACATTTCAAAACCTTTTGTTGTGTGCTCCACTCATAGATCACCCTAAGAGAATGCTTCATGGAAGATGAAATCAAAACATGGTCAAAACATTTTATAAATATAAGAAAGCTGTTCATCTTTGCATAAAATCATAGAATGCATAATAAATCATAATTATCGAAATCAATCATGTATTATCAAGTTTAAACCACCAAGTCATTCATCATACTCGAGGTCTCAGGGCTTTCAAAAGAGGTCAAGAAACGTGTCAGGGTGGGGGTGTATATAAGATAATGTGGTGCTAGAATCCGGGAATAGGATCTTACTTCACTTTTTTTGAATCTCAACATCTTCCACCAATAAGCTTTGCTTATTTTAATTTACTTTTTGGGATGCATGGACAGAGGTGCACAATAACTGAAGCCTAGGAGATCATCAATCATCAATTTCTCGAGATGCCTCAAACCCTTGATGCACATACCATGACCCGTTTGGAATATTTCTCAATCCGACTATGGCAAAACACAAACACCCGACTATGTGAATGGTGCCGAGTTACTTATCATCATGATTGACTTCCCCAAACTTAATTGTTTCTTTCTAACACTTTCAGCCAACATCTCAACTTCACTTTCACTTGCTTTTCTTCACTTGCTTCCAAATTCCCAGATAGGTAAAGGGAGGCAAATATGTATATGAGGGGCTAAATTATGGTCAAGAAGAAGAAGAGAAGAGAATGAATTGCCTTAATCATCCCAGGAAGAATGTGATAGAACTCATCATGTGGTGTCAACCTTCAAATCCAACATAATTTTGATAAAAACAAAGTATTAAACATGCTAAAACTTTAAACAAAGCATCTTGCAACTTATACATATCATAAAACCTTTCGAGCATATAAAGATTTCAAAACAAATTTGCAAACAAAATCATCATTGAGGCCATATCCAGAGAAGAAGCATAAAACGTTTCGAAAACCTTTCAGTTAAAAGCTCATCTCGGTCGAGGTGTTATGGCGTCATCCGAGATGTTCATCCTCGATCGGCCATGATCGTCTCGGTCGAGGTCATAAAATTTTTTTTTCAAACCAGTTTTCGACGTTTTTCTCAAACAGAAACCTGTATGTATGGATGTAATGACAAATAAACACATAGAGCCAAGTAAAGCAGAATAAGATCATAATATCCGGGAGTCATACAAACCATACACACATAAGTCAAGTAATACATCCAAATACCCCATACTTGGGATACATTGTCCCAATGAGTCAAATATAAGTCTAAGGAATAAAAAAATTCACCGAACCTAGCTGAACTACATAATAAATAAATAAAGAAATCCAAGAAGCTCTAATCCTCGTCAGTTAGCGGTGGTGGATGTGGAATGTAAGGGTGTAGGGTCAGGTCGAATGGGTAGAGAGGGAAAAGTGTGAAGAGTAAGAAACCGTCGTGTCTTTTATACCCCTCGCTGAATTTGATTACACCTCGGTCGAGGTGGTCCCGAGCGGACCGAGGTGTCAGACTGGATGTCAGACCTAGTCGCCTCGGTTGGCCAAGAACATCTCGGTCGAGGTGTTGTGACAGCAACCGAGATGTGTCTCAGTTGAGCTCCGTCTTCTCAATTTCTCGAACTTCTGTCCTTCCAGTGTAGCTCCTGAGTTTCAATCCTTCCTTAGAAAGTCCCTGGTTCCTGTCTAGAGGACGCAAAAACAAAGCGAAACAAACTATCTAAAACTAAGCTAGAAAAGGGAAAAGAAAGCAAAACCTTTGGTTGCCTCCCAAGAAGCGCTTGGTTTAAGGTCGCTAGCTGGACCGTACGCCATCATCAAACATGCTGGAAGGTGTCCTCACCCCATACTTCATCTTCATCATGGGGTGAAACAAAGGATTCCTTCCAATGTTACAACAAATGCAGGTGCTCATCGGGAAACGAACCGTCAATGGGTAGGTCATCCTTCTCGAGCGAGATGAAAGGTAGCCGGTTGAGGTGATCTGCAACAGAATTCTCGGATCCCTTCTTATCGCGAATCTCTAGGTCAAACTCTTGAAGCAAGAGAATCCAACGAATAAGGCGCGGCTTTGCATCTTTCTTAGTAGGCAAGTAACGAATAGCTGCATGGTCAGTATAAACAATAACTTTCGCTCCCACTAAGTAAGGGCGAAATTTCTCAAAAGCATATACAACTACCAAAATCTCCTCTTTGGTGGTGGCGTAGTTTTGTTGGGCTTCATCTAGCGTCTTGCTAGCATAGTAAATGACGTTGGTCCGGCCATTCTTCTTTTGTGCTAGCACCAGTCCTACGGTCACATCACTTGCATCACACATGATCTCAAAGGGCAAGGTCCAATCGGGAGGTTGAATGATGGGAGCGGTAATCAACGCTTCCTTTATCCTGTAAAAAGCATCAAGGCATTCCTGCGAAAACTCAAAAATAGCATCCTTATTCAAGAGATTAGTAAGTGGTTTAGAGATTTTAGAGAAATCCTTGATGAACCTCCTGTAGAAACCTGCATGCCCGAGAAAACTCTTCACACCCTTAACAGAACAAGGGGGAGGAAGTTTCTCAATAGTCTCGATCTTAGCTTGATCGACCTCAATACCTCGGTTGGAAACGAGGTGTCCTAGAACAATTCCTTCGCTAACCATAAAGTGACACTTCTCCCAATTCAAAACAAGATTAGTTTCTTCACAACGTTGTAGCACTAGAGAAAGTTAGCCAAACAATTATCAAAAGAGGAACCATATACCGAAAAGTCATCCATGAATACCTCCATGATCTCCTCAATGTACTCGGAAAATATAGCCATCATACAACGCTGGAAGATGGTGCGTTACACAATCCGAATGGCATCCTCTGATAAGGGAATGTCCCCCATGGAAAAGTAAAAGTGGTCTTCTCTTGATCATCCGGATGGATAGGAATCTGAAAGAAGCCACTATAACCATCTAGATAGCAAAAATGAGAGTGTTGAGCTAACCGTTCGAGCATTTGGTCGATGAAGGGAAGTGGGAAGTGGTCCTTCCGAGTGGCCACGTTCAGCTTCCTATAACCAATGCACATCCTCTAGCCCGTAACGGTCCTAGTTGGAATCAACTCGCTGTTCTTATTTGTCACAACGGTCATCCCTCCTTTCCTGGGAACTACATGCACCGGGCTCACCCATTTGCTATCCGATATGGGAAATATAATATCTGTATCCAAAAACTTAAGAATTTCTTTCTTCACAACCTCTTTCATGATCGGATTTAACTGTCTTTGAGGTTCCCGTGAAGTCTTATGATCGTCTTCGATTAGTATCTTATGCATGCAAAAAGAAGGCTTAATACCAACAAGATCATCAATAGTATAACCCAAAGCCTTTTGATGTTTCCTTTGAACATGCATCAGTTTAGATAATTCCGTTTCAGAAAGGGAAGCACTAACGATAACGGGATAAGTAGAATCCGGACCAAGGAAAGCATACCTCAAGTGATTCGGAAGTGGTATAAGCTCCAAAACTGGGGGTGCTTTCTGAGGTGGATCCGTGCCTTCTCCTTCCAGTGAAGTGGATTTAGATTGAAGAACTAGACCTTCAGAAGTCTTAGTTGACATCATCTCGCTTGCTACCTCGGTCGGGGCCCGAGGTGGGTGACCGAAATGTTCTTCAGATTAGAACTCCTCGCTTGGTCCAGGAAGTGCCTCGGTCGAGGTACTGGAACTGGGACCGAAACCTAACGTGCTTTTCTTCTCCTGAATCAGTTTATCAAATCTAGCTTCTGGATCTGCTTCCAATGCCTTTAAGCTCCGTATATCTGCATCAGAAGAGACATCTATACCTTCCTCCATTAAACTAAAACTAAAAATTGTTTCAAGAGGATCATTAATAAGGATAGAGCTCACCAATTCTCTTGATTCTTCATCATCATTGTGTTGAAGATGTCATCCTCCAACAGCTCTCCCTTCATTGCAGCAAGCAATTCAAACTCCACATGATCATCACCAATGTTGAATTTCAACTTGGCGTTCTTACAATCCACGTTGCAACCCGAAGTTACTAGAAATGGTCTCCCAAGAATGATAGGGATGGGATAATATGCGGGAATGTCAAGCACAACAAAGTCTATAGGTATGTAGAAATTACCTAACTTGATGGGAACGTCCTCCAAAATACCCACGAGACGGATAATGGAGCGATCCGCCATGTATAGCATGATCTTTACCAGATTGGGCTCTCCAAGTCCAACTTTCTCACATAGCTCCAGCGGGAATGATGCTCACGCTGGCTCCTAGATCACATAATGCATCATAAGTCACCTCCCCAACTTGAATGAGAATGCAAAATGAACCGGGATCTCTCAATTTAGGTGGCATCTTCTCCTTCATGATTTGAATGAGCTCTGAAGACTTAGATGTCATCCTTACTTCACCAAAGTCCTCCAAATTCCTCTTCCTTGATAAGATTTCTTTTAAAAACTTCCCATGGGCGGGCATCCCTAGAATGGCATCAAGGAAAGGGATGTTAATATGTAGTTTATTCACAAGGTCTAGAAACTTACCAAAGTTCTTGTCTAGATGTGCCCTCGCCCTTGACTGAGGGAATGGAAGTGGTGGTTTATAAGCAGGAGGTGGAACATAAAGTTCAGATTTATCTTTCGCTTTCTAGGGCTCTATCTCGGTTGACACCTCGACCGATATGTTTACCTGGTCGTGACTTGACCGAGGTACTGGATCTGTAGTCTTCAATCCACTGCATGTTGTAATAGCCATAATCTGTCCTTTAGGATTGTTCTCTGTCCTTGCTGGAAGCTTTCCAGTATCTCTTAGCGCTTCATTCGCCTTGCTGAATTGTTGTTCTAAGGCTTTTTGTGCCTTTGAAAATGAATTCATTGATGTCTCCATAGCTTTGAGCTTGATCAATATTGCCTCCAGTACTACTTCTTTCTTTGGTGGCTGGGACGAACTTGATGCAGGCTCCTGGATTCTCAATGGAGTAGAAGAAGAAGAGGAGGTGTTAAAAGTATTTTCAGCATGAGAAAAACGGCTACCGGAATTTTGTTGATTAGATCTCTAATTGTTGTTGTTGGAGTTTCTGTTGTTGTTGTTGTAACTGTTGTTCCGCGGCCCTTGATAGTTGTTTCTTCCTTGGTAGCCACCGTCTTGCTCCTTCGTTTAAGCTACTAAAAGCTCCTTCAATGCTTTTACTTCATTGCTAAGCGAGGTGAGTTGAGCTCCATTTGATGATGTGTCTTGGAAGCTAACTGTCCTTGTGACAAGAACTTTTCCTTAGGTCGTTTTTGTCTTATCAAAATAAATCCTGACTTAACACTAGAACAAGTATAGCGGTTAAGTAAGGGTCGAACCCAAGAGAGTTTGGTGATATTTTTATTAAATTCAATTATTGATTATCGAACAAAGTAACAAAGGGGGGGGGGGTTTGGATGAATTGATGCACACAAAACTAGAAAACAAGTAATAAAATGAATATGATGATGATGAGTGAATCTACACTAGGTTGATTCTTAGCATGCTATTACTACTTTGGTGCGTTTCTTTTTACAAGTTTTAAAGTAATGTTCCCGTCTTGATCATATGTATGTGTTGAGCCAACCGGCATCAACACAACTTAACAAGTAGTGTTCTGTAAACCTACAAGAACAAGTCACAAGTTAGCTTTCAAACAAAGAGTAAGGGATATAAAGAGAAGATTAAAACCGTTAAATTACTCTTTATAATTATGTTTCTTTTCCTTCAAGCAATTACAACCCGTTATTACTTAAAGGTTACTACTAGACTAAAGACCCGAACCCGGAATCTATTAATCCTAGTTGTTTACATGCACTTAGAATCTAAGGTGATCAATCTTAAGCAATAATGAAAACATGCAACTTTAGATAAATGAAGATCAAGAAACACAAAGCATTACTGAATAAAACTTCTATTAGAAAGGTACTTACAACCAAAGTAATAATGCAGTTTCAAACCAACCCAATGTGCAAGGAAACTAGAAGCTCATTACAAAGGAAGCAAGAGAGAAAAAAGAGAATTACAATGGGAAAATGATGGATGATCCTAGCAACCAGCCATGGGTCTATTTATACTACAAATGACACTAAATAGGAGTAAATGGCTGGCCAAAACAGCCATCTTTAATGCCATAAAGGTGGTGTAAACAGCCGGAGTAAAGTCTTTGTCGCAAGGGTGGCCTTCAGATTCGCAGGGGCGGTTCAGGCGAAAACGTTTGATCTTCTTTGTGGCCGCAGGGGTGGATCATTAATGATCTTCAATCGCTTCAGATGCTGAGCCGCAGGGGCGGCCCAGTGTCAACGCAGGGGCGAATTATTAATGATCTTCAATCGCTTCAAATGCTGAGCCGCAGGGGCTGCCCAATGTCAACGCAGGGGAGGTGATACTGACTCTTTGGCTCCACAGCTCCGCAGGGTGAGACGCAGGTAGAGACGCAGGGGCTCCGGTCTTCGCTTCTTCAGGATAAGTCACCACAGGGGCGCCAAGGAGTGGCGCAGGGGAGGTGACAATCTTCGTTCTTGGCGCTGGCGAAGGCGCATGCTGCGCTCCGGAACGTGGTGTCACCCGCAGGGGAGGGACACTGCTCCGCGGGGGCGGTGAGGCAACAGAAGCTTTTCTTCATGAATGGTCTTCAACTCCTAAGTGCTTATAACTCCTCTTTTATCTTCTTTTAGTCTTCTTCTTCTGGACCAAGGAGTTAGTAGCATAAACCGACACTTATGTGATAAAAAGACTCTAAAAACTAACCTAAATGATAGTGATTCCATCACCTATCAAACTCCCCCATACTTAGACCTTTTACTCGTCCCGAGTAAAACACATGACATCAATTTTTAGACTCAAAGGCCTCAAGAAGCATGGGTAAGAGGCATAGACAATGGAAAAGAAAAACCAAGAAAGAAAGAAGGAAAAAGAGAGAAAATGTGAGAAAAAGGTGAGAAAGCTACCATCCTTATGGCTCCAAGAGTGACCTTTCCGGACAACCTCCTTATGACTCCCCTTCTTATGCCGCCAAACGTCGGAAAGGGAACCTACACTCGGTGCCGCTCATTTTGCCAAGGTGCCCTTTCGGGTTTTCACCTTGTCACTCTTCTTCTTTTCTTTGATGATCTCGCTTGGAACTCACATCCCTCAAGTCCAATTTTGCACCAACCTAAGGTTGGTAGGACTACCTTCTTTTTGCCTAAACCGCCCTTTCGAGTTTTCTGTTTATCCAAGGATTTTCATGCCTTTTTACCGTTTTCTTTGGCTTTTTCTTCTTTTTTTTTTGAATTTCAAACTAAATTTTAAACTACAACTCAAAATACTCAAACAAACTATACAAGTAATGATAATTCCCTCCCCCATACTTGAAGCACACTTTGCCCTCAAAGTGGAAAATAAAGCAAAGATAAATGTGGGAAGGGAGAAATGATGATACCACTAGTGGGATGGTCCGGTTGGACCATCTGGACCCTCCTCCGGTGGGTATGGGAAGTGGCTGAAGAAGTGCTCCTGCCGGCGGTAGAGTGTGTCGACGCGGGCCTGCTGAGTATTCATCCTCTGTCCAAATGAGGTCTCAAAGCTGGCTTGCCAAGCCAATTGTTGAGCCTCGAGCTGCTGTTGCTGAGCCGCCTGCCAAGCATCCTACCTCCGGTCAAAGTGGGAGGTCATGGAGGAGGCGAAGCTCGACTGCCACGCTTGCTGCTGCTCAAGCATGGTCTGCTAGTACTCGGTCTGCAATGCCTGATGTTGAGTAGTCAAGGCAGCCATCTGAGCCTGGAGGCTCTCCATGGCTGGACCATCATCCGGTGCTACAGTAGGCATCTTCTCATCATCTGGTATGGGCATATGGTCATCAACAGGAGCCCGGCTGGAGCTCGCAGCGTATCTCTCAACAATGGCGACCTGAGGCCGTCTCGGCATGAAAGGGTCAGCCAGTATGTATAGCTCGGAGAGCTCGTCTCCAAGTGGAAGCGGCCGGGGGAGGTATGTGATGTAGCTCCCATCTGCCAATGAGAGACAAAATAAGTTCTCCCCGTCTCTCTTGAGGAGCTTGCACCTCCTCAACATCTCTTCCGTGTAGAGTGGGGCCTCCAACCCATCCTCTAAGTCGGAAAGGTCCATCACCTGTGAAGCAATCAAGGAGATCACTTCACCGCCCACAATGTCACGTGGCTCGTTCTTCCTAATCCGCTTCAAAGCGGTAAGGAAGAGATATGGCCAATCCGGCACCTTGTCGTTCATGGGAAGGCAGACGTACAACAGTGGAAGGTCCTTGAGAGCGACCTTGTTCTCCTCCTTGTGTCCACAAAAGACACTCATGAAGATCTTGGAGAAGAGCCTCAAGCAGGGGTGAGTGAGTTTGTTGGAGTACTCACCCCCGGCATGAAACTCGGATCTAGTGGCGGCCTGCCAAAACTCACAAAGGTCGGGTGTCGGGACGGGTTCCCACCAGTTATCTGAGGCGCAAATAGTTACCCCAAATGCTTCCTGCAGTTGGGTGTAATCTAGTTTATACTTTCTCTTGTTGAACTTGAATGAAAGTCCAATACAAATAAGGTCTTCCTTTTCCATGGTGAAGGTGGCGATGAATTGGCGGTTGAGCTCGGGGTACGTTGGAGCACTCATACCCAGAAATTCACCGAGCCCTGCGTTGCCAAGAAATGAATGCATGCTCTCCAACATGCCCAATTTTTCCAATGTAGGAACATGCAAAAACCGAGTTGCATACACAACCCGATCCTGCACAATCCTATACCGGGTCTTCTCAGCCTCCGACAACTTGTATTTTCTTTGTGGTTCCATATCTTGCAATTTATCAAGTAACTGAATTAGAAATTTTAGAAATTGGAGAAAGAAACGAACCCTCTGTTGCAATATCCGCAGGGGCGGCTGATGGAGGCGCAGGGGTGGAGAGGCGCAGGGGCGTGAGTTTGCAGGCGCGGGGGCGGGAGAACTTGTAGAGGCAATTCCTGACAACTGCGAAGGTGGCAGTGTTGAGGGGCGTTCTATCTGGTGGGATCATCGCCAAAGGTGCTGAGAAGTGGAATTTTCGTGGTTGTTGGTGAGGGGCGTCGTAGGGTTAAAGATTTGAGAGACTTGCGAGATTTGGGGAAGGTGGTGGTAGGGAGCGAGTGAGGATGGGGCTGGGGCGTCGGGGTGGTGGTGTCGGTGAGGTGGTGTAGAGGCATGAGTGATGGTGAGTGGTTGAGGGCGCAGGGGCGTTTGTGAGAGGGAGAGATTTGGGAGAGACGAGTGGTAGATGAGGTGATAGAGAGAGATTGGTGGGATAGGTGTAGGTTATTTTGGGGAAGTGTGTTTTTTTTCTTTCCTTGATAAAACCACAGGGGCGGGGACTTGTCATCGTGGGGGCGGTGACAAGGAAGAGGATGGCACAGGCTCAGTGCCGGGGGCGGCGCTGAGGATGCGTGTCAAGGGTGGCCGCCGCAGGGGCGTAAGGGTGTCACCGCGGGGCGGTAACCAGTTTATTGCAAGCGCAGGACCAGCCGGGGCGGTGCTGGGCAGGGGTGTCACCGCAGGGGCGGTTTTCTTGACAGAGGCTCCTCTTCTTATTCCTTCGGGTTGCCTCCCGAATAGCGCCTTTGTTTTACGTCGCTGGCTCGACGTAAGGGTTCTACTTCTCTGATTGTGCCTCCTCCAGCACCATCTCATCAATTGGATCGTTCTTTACTCTTTCAAGGTACGGTTTTAGCCTTTGTCCGTTTACGTTGAACACCTTGTGCGTTTGGGGATCATAGAGATCCACAGCGCCGTGAGGGTATACATCGGCTATCACGAACGGCCCCGTCCACCTTGAACGCAGCTTACCTGCAAAAAGTTGCAAATGTGATTGAAAGAGAAGTACCTTATTACCTACCTTGAAATCTTTCCGGAGAATGTTTTGGTCATGCCATGCTTTGGTTTTTTTATTATGCAGTGGCATGGTCATACGCTTCTAATCTCAATTCCTCCAATTCTTGCAATTGGAGTTTCCGGAATTCTCCCACTTCCTCTATGTTCATGTTGCACTTCTTTACCGCCCACCAAGATTTGTGCTCTAGCTCCACCTGAAGGTGGCAAGCTTTCCCAAACACGAGCCTGAAGGGAGACATCCCTATAGGAGTCTTGTAGGCTGTCCGATATGCCCATAGAGCGTCGTTTAGCCTTGCACTCCAATTCTTCCTTCCGGGAGAGACCGTCTTTTCGAGGATGGTCTTAATTTCCCGGTTGGATACCTCAGCTTGGCCATTTGTTTGTGGATGATAAGATGTTGACACTCGTTGGTGGGCGTGGTACTTCTTAAGGAGGGTCGTGATCGTCTTGTTGCAGAAATGGGTACCCCTATCACTGATTAAGGCTTTCGGAATTCCAAATCTTGCAAAAATATTTTACTTAAGGAAAGCTACAACCACTTTTGAATCATCAGTTTTGGTGGCCTTTGCTTCCACCCACTTTGAAACATAGTCCACCGCAAGTAAAATGTAAGTACGCCCAAATGAAGTAGGAAAAGGCCCCATGAAATCAATTCCCCAAACGTCAAATATTTCGCAAAATATAAGAGAGGATTGGGGCATTTCATGTCTCCTTGAAATGTTTCCTACCCTTTGGCATCTATCACACACTTTGCAAAACGCAAAAGCGTCTCTAAAAATGTGTGGCCAAAAGAAACCGGCATCCAAAACTTTTCTTAAAGTTTTGTTTGCCCCAAAGTACCCCCCACATGCTTCAGAATGACAGAAGGTTAGGACATATTGTACTTCATTATCCGGAATGCAACGGCGGGTCACTTGGTCACTACAATGCTTCCAAAGGTAAGGGTCGTCCCAAACGTAGTGTCGAGCTTCAGCCTTTACCTTCTCTCGTTGTGCCTTGGTGAAGTCTGGAGGATACTCATTCTTGACAATGAAGTTCACAATGTCAGCAAACCAAGGCTTAAAAGACTGGAGCTTAAGACAAACCTCTGTCGACAATTCCGCAGGGGCGCCTAGACTGAGCCGCAGGGGCGGCTGGCCGCAGGGGCGGGAAGTTTGAGGCACGGGGGCGGTTACAGAACAGAGGGTTGTGTAGAATGTGCCGTCTAGAAAACTTCCAGCTATCTCCTTTCCTTTTTCTGGATCTTCTTCTTCCTTCACTAATCTGCTCAAATGATCGGCTACTAGGTTCTCAGTCCGCTTCTTGTCCCGTATCTCTAGGTTGAACTCACTTAGAAGGAGCAACCATCGGATCAATCATAGCTTTGCCTCCTTCTTCGCCATGAGGTACCTAAGAGCTGCATGGTTAGTAAAAATAATCACCTTTACTCCAAGTTGGTACTGTCTGAATTTCTCAAGGGCAAAAACCACCGCTAGCATCTCCTTATCGGTGGTAGAGTAATTTTTTTGCGCTCCATTGAGTGCCATAGACGCATAATGGATCACGTGTGAGGCTCGTCCATCCTTCTGTCCTAAGACAGCTCCTACAGCGTAGTCGTTGGCGTCACACATGATTTCGAAAGGTTTCTCCCAATCCGGAGAACGGATGATTGGTGCACTAGTAAGACACGCCTTCAAAGTGTCGAAAGCTCTTTTGCAACTCTCATCCACTATGAAGGTGACGTCTTTCTTGAGCAATTCACCTAAGGGTGCCAAGATCTTCGAGAAGTCTTTGATGAACCGTCTGTAGAAACCTGCATGACCAATTAAAGATCGGATTTCCCGAACGTTACTAGGATAAGTTAAACTTTGAATTACATCAACCTTTGCCTTATCTACCTCTATCCCTTTGGAGGATATTACATGTCCTAGCACAATTCCTTGTTCTACCATGAAATGGCATTTTTCCGAATTAAGAACTAGATTGGTTTCAACACATTTTTCAAGAACAAGTTTTAAATGTCCTAGACATGCATCAAAACTGTCTCCATGGACGGTAAAATCATCCATGAAGACTTTAATAAAGTTTTCTATGTACTCAGAGAAAATACTTATCATGCACCGTTGGAAGGTGCCGGGTGCGTTGCAAAGTCCAAATGGCATTTTGCGGTACGCAAAAGTGCCAAATGGGCAAGTGAATGTCGTCTTTTCTTGATCTTTCGGTGCGATGGCTATTTGGAAGTAACCCGAATATCCATCAAGGAAGCAGTAGTACGGATGACCTGCAAGACGTTCCAACATTTGGTCAATAAAAGGCAATGGGAAATGGTCTTTACGTTTACCTTGTTGAGTTTGCGGTAGTCAATGCAAACTCTCCATCCGGTTTGCGTTTTACTCGGGACCATTTCTCCATGTTGATTTTCCACCATTGTGATTCCTCCTTTCTTTGGAACCACTTGGGTTGTACTAACCCAAGTGCTATCCGAAATAGGGAAGATCATATCCGCTTGGAGGAGCTTCAACACCTCCTTCTTGACCACATCCATCATTGGCGGATTCAACCTTCGTTGAGGCTGCCGAGAGGGTTTGGCTTCATCCTCAAGTAAGATCCTATGCATGCAAGTTGATGGACTTATCCCTTTGATGTCCACAATGGTCTATCCAAGGGCCGTCTTATGTTCTTTCAACACTTTCACCAACTTGTCTTCTTGACCGGTAGTCAACTTGTTGGAGATGATCACCGGCAAGGTATTGTTGTCTCCAAGGAAAACGTACTTGAGGTGGGATGGAAGGTCCTTCAATTCTATTTCGGATGCCTGCACTATAGATGGAACAAGCTTCTCTCTTGGGGTTAGTAAAGTGGGCCCAATGGCCAAATTGGAGATAGGTAACCTCTTATGCCCATCTAATTGGGCTAGGACCTCTTTCATGCTAGATGTTAATACATATTCTGATTTGAAATCATCAATGTCATGCTCAATTATATTTTTCAACTAATCAATATCAGAATTATCAAACACATCTTGCACAAAAGGTTCAACAATGTCAATAGCACATAAAGAATGATCATCACTAGGAATTTTCATTGCATCATAGATGTCAAATTCCACTACTTCACCATCAAACTCCATGGTTAGTTTGCCACTAACATAATCAATTTTAGTCCTAGCAGTTTTCAAAAATGGTCTACCTAACAATATGGGTGCAGCATGTGAATCATTTTTGTAACGCCCCATTTTATTCGTCGCGTTTTTGATTTTTATTTTCCAACTATTCTCGATATTTATTAGCTTAATATTTTCTTAAAAGTATTTAACGACGAAAAATATATTTCCCGAGTATATTATTATTTTGTATACGTTCGTGTGCGTCCATAATATTATTTTCGAAAAAGTCAAAAAGTTTTCCGATTTAAAAACCCCGTTCTGAATGTGTTTGATCGAGTTTCTCCTTTTCCATTTTATTTATTCATTTTCTTATTTTCTTCCTTCCCTTTTCTTCTTTCCCTTTTCTTCCATCCCGCAACACTCAGCAATGATGACCGACCCCTGGCTGTTTAGTCTTGTCTCGACCCCTGGCCTCCCTCGTTTGAGACCATCTTTTGGACACTCTACACGTCTCCGCTTTCATCTCCCAGGAACTCACCTCCCTATCTCCTTTGTTACAACACTGTCCCCTCAACATTCTATGGAATGCTCTCCTTCTCAGCCCTCAACATTCAACAACAACAATCCTCAAGCTCCCCTACCTCCCTCACCTTTCTGTTTGCTCAAACCCACTCTTCTCTCTTCTTCATAATTGCTGGAAAAGAACATAACCTCCAGGGAGATCCTGCTGCAACCATCCAGCCCCACCTCTCGGTGCTCCTATCTCCACCAAGGGACCTGCAAGCGCCGCCTCAAGACCACCGCTGCAATTCTTCTCTTTTCCCCTCCGCTGCTTCCTTGTCATTTCCCGTCGAGACTCACCGGGCAGGAACTCTTCTGAACTCTCTTCGAGCATCATCTAACGCCGCCAACAACTGCCGCCGAAGAGCCACACCTTGTGTCGTTCCTCCTCCGCCTTGCTGCACCACCACCTTGAATAGACCCGCCCAGCTCAGCCTCTCACCGCCTTCTCCTTCCTTGCTTCTCCTCCGCATACCTTTCACATCTCCAATGACCACCGCTAGGATGAGTGTGAGCTGCCGCCTCTGTGCAACTCTCCGGAGAGGAGACCCAACCCAGCCTCGCCGCGCCTTCTTGCCCCGCCACGCCTGCTTGCCTCGCCCTACCGCCTGAAGCCATGGCCGCCGCCCCTGTTTTCTCTTCTCCAGCGATACGGCTCGTTCGAATGGTGAAAGAGAAACCCTTCTTTTTAATTACAATCGGGAACCTTCATTTTTAGTATAATTACACATTTTAACCCATCTTTTGTATTTACAGTTTGTGCCCCATATTTGTTTGTTGTAGTTTTGAACCCAGGTTTTTGAATGTGAGCAACATACCCTCCTACAGAAATTATTTTAAAAAAAAATGGACCAAGGTTTTATGTCAAAGATCTAATTGCGGTTGATGACCAAGGTTTTAATTACGGAATATGACTCAAGTTTATAAAATTGCTCACATTTGTCCTAAAAATGTAATTGTCGATTTTATACTCGGATATTCATTACGGGGTTATGTTTGTAGATTATATATATATTATATAATGTCCAAGTTCAACTTTAAATCTAAACTTGTTTAGTTTTGGTGTTAGGTTCAGAAACGACCCCGATAATGGCGTAACGTGTCCAAGTTCGACATCCGTCGATCGTCTTCCGCCTTTTTGGCATCGTGTGAGCATCTTCTTCCTCGATTTAGTTATGTTTAGTGTTAGTATCATGTTAGGTTGGATCTATCATAACTTAGAGTGAATACCAAGTAGTGGGTATGGACCTTAGGTGAGTTTTGTGGATTGTGAAATGTTGTAAGGCTTGAGGAGTGGATGTTATTTTATGGCTTTAGTTGTATGTTGAGCTGGTGATAAATTAGGGGTTGAGGTTGTATGATTGTTGAGATTATGGTGACTAGGACGAGAGTATCCTAGCATGTGTAGTGATGGTTATGACCGTGTGAGATCGTAAGGATTAGGAGTTGTTATCCTATCATGGTTATAGTTTATGATCTTGCGAGATCATTGGGACTAGAAGTCTAAGGACTTCTAGCATGTGAGAGAGATGTTGATCGTGTGCCTTTTTACAGGCGTTGAGTGTCTTCCTGCTGGAAGCTGAGAACGGGATATAGCGGGATTATCTTTGGGACGAGGTAAGTCTTCGCACTTACTTAGATCGTATTCTTTGCATTAGCATTGATGTGTGTTGGGTGGTGTGTGTTTACTGTTTATGTTATAACAACGGAACCGGAAATAGGATTACCGACCTTTATATTATTTTGGCCCAAGTGTATGATAACGGGCGGTGACATCATCTGCCTAGCTCTTGCGAGAGTCTAGGAGGTTCTCAGCGACTAGCCGTGCTGGTTAGACTATCGGAGGCATCCGTACTGTTCCATGCCAGAAATAGGGACCGAGGCGGGATCACGGTGGTCTCGTGTCACAAACCTAAGTTGAATTAGAACGGGATACGACTTAATAAGAACAAAGATAATCTACCGGATTGGTGTGCTTTTGAGTATGTTGTGTGCTATGTTGATTTACGTGTGTTTTTGCCTTTCCCATTAGTTCTAATGCCTCGAATATGAGCTAACGGTTTATATCGAATGTTGTAGTTGCCTTGCAGGTTAGGATTGTGGCCGAGAGATCCGGAAGGGTGGGAAGCCGGGGTCCGTACATTTGAGAAAGAGTTTTGAGTTGGAGTTGTCTTGTGTTTTGTCTTCCGGTTATTACGTTTCCTGTGCCGCTTGTTTGGCGTTTGGTTTTAGTTGTACCTCGACTGAAGTTTGTTGTTGCATTCTTTCGGGTTTCTCATCATTTGCATTAAAATTGATTTATGTTGTTGCCTTTATTTGTGCCATGTTGGATAGTTCCGGTGAAATTGTTGTCAAGCTAAGGGCCGGGACCCATTGTGAGGTCTCGCTAGTAGCATTCCCGAATCCCGCGGATTCGGGGTGTTACAAAGTGGTATCAGAGCCAGGTTGACAACAAAGGCACTTGCAATTTTCTAAAGGCCAAATGAGGAATAAACAGAACCCGTGTGGGTTCTGACTTTTTGTTTTCAAAATCACATGCATGAGTCGGGGTAGAATGTACGGACCACCACTTCTGCCGCGTATCTCGGAAGCTTAGTTTATTGGATATATATATATATATGTAGATATGTAAGTATGTATAGTATATGTAGATTGTAGTTGCATGATGACTTGATTTATATGTATAGTGAATATGTGTGGAGTATAGTACATGTTTGGACCTTGTATTGTTTTATTGGATTTCCGGATGTGATATATTAGTAGTAATGTGAACATAGGACTTGTATATATAGTTATATATACATACTCATATGATATGCTAGTATTATGTTAGTAGTAGTGAACCTTATAATTAAGATGTTAGGAAGCTATCATCGCCCTTGGACAAACGCCTTTTTGGGATTATGATAGTATATATATGATGATGAGTATGCTCAAGTACCGAGTTGAGTATCACGTTCTGGTGAACACCCTGGCGATTCATTGGACTCCTTTTGGGGACATCAAAGAAACCATTTGAAGGATAAAGAGGACATTAGCGGCAAGGACGAACAAATAGAAGGGAACTTTGAGTCAACTTAAGAGAATTTGAGATGGAAGCAATACAAGTAAAAAGAGCAACGTTAAGGTGTATAAGTGGTTATAAAGAAGTCATGATTGAACGACAACTAGACCAATAGAGATAACGAACTTATGATTCTTCAAGAATACGCGTGGATAACTAAAGATGCGAATCGAGGAGGAGGGGGATACATTCTAACAAGGTTGAAGGTGACATTCCATTAAGATGTGAAGTTTCCTTTAGACGCTCCTAAGCATGGGAGTCAGGACGTGAAGTGTAGTCGAACTAATACGAAGATTCATGAGATGCGTAAGTTAAGCTTACAGAAGAACTAGGAAGTCAAGCGACGGTCTTTGCAAGATTCTAAGCGGATGACTTATTCAAGAATTTGAGAGTTACGAGGAGGATCACATGGTGAAAGTTCATATGGTAGAATTACTTGGTGGAGTCTATCATTTTCCGTCAGTGTGATGAGACTGAACAATGCTAAGGAGGAACTAGTGTATATAAATGATGATCCCAAGAAGATGAAAGACGAAACGAGAAGCTTTGATCAAGAGACTTAAGATACCAACCAAGAGGAACGCGAGTGGATGCTAGATAGGGCTATACTATTTGGGAAGGTGCATTTGAAAGACATCAAGGAAGAATGGTTAAGCCTTTGAAATGGATGAGATATGTTACCGCCGGCAAGAGATAAGTCAAGTTGCTAAACTCACACGGAAGAGACCTGGTGGCTATGGCATGAAAGAGAGGACCTAGATTAGGGCAACCCTGCAAGTTTAGAGTTATGATGTTAGTACCTGGAGATGTAATGAGTTTGATATTTTAGTGGTTTTGGATGGGGAGTTTCTTCTAGCATTTTCTACGGGGCATACCGGCATAGTTGTGAAGTTGTTCATGGAATACCAAGAGATGCTTAAGGTGACCAACAGGAGTAAGAGAAGATCGAAGTTTTGAAGTTTGATGTCGACAAGAAATGTACAAAAAGTATATGGAAGATTGAGGTTAGAATCCTACCGTCACGTTGACTTTAAAAAAGGAAAGTAAGGTATAATGTCTACTTGAAGAAAGGATGTCTATGTGAAAGCTTATGTAGAATACGAAGAGCTCCTCCCATATGTTGGGATGTCGTGGAAAGTGAAGAAGATAAGATCAATTATTTTGAAACACGGTTAAGTCCTACCGATGGACCCTTATGGTTGCACATAAGTGAGAAATCTTAGAAGATTTTTACATTCATGTCATTTAATAGGGAAAATGGGAAGAATACTTGTATAAGAACCCAAGAGTCAGAAGACGCAAGCAAATCTTTCCAATTCAAGAAAAAACGAATATTTGAAAGAGGACGGTCAACATTGTAGCTAAAGATGGAGCAATACACGTGTTTGAAGGACGTCACCCCAACAGATCGGGGGAGATCATTAATATCATGACTACATGTCAAGTGTTAAGACAAGGTTGTGTCGGTCTTATTTTATGTGGCGGGAGAAGAAAATATGGAACGGAGATACCATGGATTCCAATACGTCAGAATGTGGATTTTTCCACTAAGGTCAAGATGGACTCGATTCCGATATCTAAGGCGCCGTATGGAATGACGCTTGTGAAGAGACATGAGTTGTGGAAGCAAGTAAAGGAGAAATTGCAAGAACTTAGTGATAAGATTTCATTAAAATTAGTGAAATGCCATAGAGAACACCAGACTTTATCTTGAACTCTTGATTTGAATTTCATATTGGAATGTATCTTAAACTCTTGATTTGAAGTTGTTTTGGAGAACACCAGTTTGTGAAAAGTGAGACGGTTATTTCCGTTTGTACATCGATTACAATGAGCCGAACAAGATAACAATGAAGAACAATTACCCTTCACAACGGATAGATGATCTACTCGGCCAGTTGCAAGGGTCGGTAGTCTCTTCTATGAATGATTTAAGGTCTCTTTTTCACAAATTGAGAATTCGAGATTGGGATATTGCAAATACGGCATTCTGGACGAATCATGGTCACTACGAGTTGTAGAGATTCTATATGGGCTTACTAATGCCCTGATAAGATATCTTGGTCTACTCTCGAGAAGAGAGAAGTTGTATGACAAGTTGTCTCGGGATGACAACCCTCGAAGGATATGAAGAAGTTACAGTTTTCTTGGATGTGCTGGTCATTACCGGATTTGTGGAGAGATTCTCCCAAAGTAACACCATATACGGCTAGCCTACTCTGGAAGACAAAAAGGTTTTGAGTGGGACGAAAATTGACAATGAAGTGGTTGAGAGTTAAGTTGAGATTCATTGGTGCAACTGTTTTGATTTACCTAGAGGTATTATGGGTTTTAAATGTACAAGTGATTCTTCAAGACAAGGTCTTGATTGAGTAGTGAGGAACGATGTAAGAGTAATAACATATGTGTCTCGTTAGTAGAAGCGGTGTGAAGTAAGGTACTTTTGTCATTTCTTAGAACTTGCAACAAGAATTGAGGAAACACAACATCAAAGTTGGTTTGACAAGAGCCAAAGCCAACGGTGTAATTGAAAATCCGATCTTCTTGCTTAGAGACAATAAAAGAGAAACATAATGGAAATGCTGCATTGAGAAAGACCAAGAAGGAAGTTGAGTTTCCGATATATCGGACCTTTTCGAGATTTTAGCACGAGTTGGGAAAATGGTTAACTGGTTGGTCTGGACATGGAGAGTAGAGTGTGTTCACCCGGTATTTCATGTGTATCAATCGAGATAGTACATACATGACTCGAGACATGTTGTCAGTCATGAAGATCTAGTGGTAGACGAGGAACCAATGAGGCTAACCAGAAGACGGAGGGTAGTATCTTTAGTTGAGATTTACGCGGATCTAGTAGCATCGATAGAAAATGACGGGTTAGACCTAGTTCTTTTCTTGGTTGAGTTATGTGCATGTGTGATATTATGAGTAGTTTGTGTGCACTGTGCGGGAATGTGCTATATGGCCTTATATATCTTGCGGTGGTAGTTTGAGTAGATTGTGTATATAGATTTGAAGGCTTAAGCCTTCTTAGTAGAGAGTTCATACCTCGACCTTAGGGACCGAGAAGTTCGACGCATAGCAAGTTTCGGGACGAAACTTGTTTTTAGGGGGATCTGATGTAACGCCCCATTTTATTCGTCGCGTTTTTGATTTTTATTTTCCAACTATTCTCGATATTTATTAGCTTAATATTTTCTTATAAGTATTTTACGACGAAAAATATATTTCCCGAGTATATTATTATTTTGTATACGTTCGTGTGCATCCATAATATTATTTTCGAAAAAGTCGAAAAGTTTTCCGATTTAAAAACCCCGTTCTGAATGTGTTTGATCGAGTTTCTCCTTTTCCATTTTATTTATTCATTTTCTTATTTTCTTCCTTCCCTTTTCTTCCATCCCGCAACACTCAGCAATGATGACCGACCCCTGGCTGTTTAGTCTTGTCTCGACCCCTCGCCTCCCTCGTTTGAGACCATCTTTTGGACACTCTACACGTCTCCGCCTTCATCTCCCAGGAACTCACCTCCCTATCTCCTTTGTTACAACACTGTCCCCTCAAACTTCTATGGACTACTCTCCTTCTCAGCCCTCAACATTCAGCAACAACAATCCTCAAACTCCCCTACCTCCCTCACCTTTGTGTTTGCTCAAACCCACTCTTCTCTCTTCTTCATAATTGCTGGAAAAGAACAGAACCTCCAGGGAGATCTTGCTGCAACCATCCAGCCCCACCTCTCGGTGCTCCTATCTCCACCAAGGGACCTGCAAGCGCCACCTCAAGACCACCGCTGCAATTCTTCTCTTTTCCCCTCCGCTGTTTCCTTGTCATTTCCCGTCGAGACTCACCGGGCAGGAACTCTTCTGAACTCTCTTCGAGCATCATCTGACACCGCCAACAACTGCCTCCGAAGAGCCACACCTTGTGTCGTTCCTCCTCCGCCTTGGTGCACCACCACCTCGAATAGACCCGCCCTGCTCAGCCTCTCACCGCCTTCTCCTTCCTTGCCTCTCCTCCGCATACCTTGCACATCTCCAATGACCGCCGCTAGGATGAGTGAGAGCCGCCGCCTCTGTGCAACTCGCCGGAGAGGAGACCTAACCCAGCCTCGCCGCGCCTTCTTGCCCCGCCACACCTGCTTGCCTCGCCATGCCGCCTGAAGCCATGGCCGCCGCCCTTGTTTTCTCTTCTCCAACGATACGGCTCGTTCGAAAGGTGAAAGAGAAACCCTTCTTTTTAATTACAATCGGGAACCTTCATTTTTAGTATAATTACACATTTTAACCCATCTTTTGTATTTACAGTTTGTGCCCCATATTTGTTTGTTGTAGTTTTGAACCCAGGTTTTTGAATGTGAGCAACATACCCTCCTGCAAAAATTATTTTTAAAAAAAAATGGACCAAGGTTTTATGTCAAAGATCTAATTGCGGTTGATGACCAAGGTTTTAATTACGGAATATGACTCAAGTTTATAAAATTGCTCACATTTGTCCTAAAAATGTAATTGTCGATTTTAAACTCGGATTTTCATTACAGGGTTATGTTTGTAGATTATATATATTATATATAATGTCCAAGTTCAACTTTAAAGCTAAACTTGTTTAGTTTTGGTGTTAGGTTCAGAAACGACCCCGATAATGGCCTAACGTGTCCAAGTTCGACATCCGTCGATCGTCTTCCGCCTTTTTGGCATCGTGTGAGCATCTTCTTCCTCGATTTAGTTATGTTTAGTGTTAGTATCATGTTAGGTTGGATCTATCATAACTTAGAGTGAATACCAAGTAGTGGGTATGGACCTTAGGTGAGTTTTGTGGATTGTGAAATGTTGTAAGGCTTGAGGAGTGGATATTATTTTATGGCTTTAGTTGTATGTTGAGCTGGTGATAAATTAGGGGTTGAGGTTGTATGATTGTTGAGATTATGGTGACTAGGACGAGAGTATCCTAGCATGTGTAGTGATGGTTATGACCGTGTGAGATCGTAAGGATTAGGAGTTGTTATCCTATCATGGTTATAGTTTATGATCTTGCGAGATCATTGGGACTAGAAGTCTAAGGACTTCTAGCATGTGAGAGAGATGTTGATCGTGTGCCTTTTTACAGGCGTTGAGTGTCTTCCTGCTGGAAGCTGAGAACGGGATATAGCGGGATTATCTTTGGGACGAGGTAAGTCTTCGGACTTACTTAGATCGTATTCTTTGCATTAGCATTGATGTGTGTTGGGTGGTGTGTGTTTACTGTTTATGTTATAACAACGGAACCGGAAATAGGATTACCGACCTTTATATTATTTTGGCCCAAGTGTATGATAGCGGGCGGTGACATCATCTACCTAGCTCTTGCGAGAGTCTAGGAGGTTCTCGGCGACTAGCCGTGCTGGTTAGATTGTCGGAGGCATCCGTACTGTTCCATGCCGGAAATAGGGACCGAGGCGGGACCACGGTGGTCTCGTGTCACAAACCTAAGTTGAATTAGAACGGGATACGACTTAATAATAACAAAGATAATCTACCGGATTGGTGTGCTTTTGAGTATGTTGTGTGCTATGTTGATTTACGTGTGTTTGTGCCTTTCCCATTAGTTCTAATGCTTCGAATATCAGCTAACGGTTTATACCGAATGTTGTAGTTGCCTTGCAGGTTAGGATTGCGGCCGAGAGATCCAGAAGGGTGGGCAGCCGGGGTCCGTACATTTTAGAAAGGGTTTTGAGTTGGAGTTGTCTTGTGTTTTGTCTTCCGGTTATTACTTTTCGTGTGCCGCTTGTTTGGCATTTGGTTTGAGTTGTACCTCGGCTGAAGTTTGTTGTTGCATTCTTTCGTGTTTCTCATCATTTGCATTAAAATTGATTTATGTTGTTGCCTTTATTTGTGCCATGTTGGAAAGGTCCGGTGAAATTGTTGTCAAGCTAAGGGCCGGGACCCATTGTGAGGTCTCGCTAATAGCATTCCCGAATCCCGCGGATTCGGGGTGTTACAATTTTCCATGTCCATTACGAAGAAATCAGCAGGAAAAATTAGGTTGTCTACCATTACTAATACATCTTCAATTATCCCTTTCCGGTACACATTAGATCTATTAGCAAGTTATACTACAATCCTAGTTTCCGTTAATGGTTCAAGGACAAGTGATTTGTAAATAGAATATGGCAAAACATTTATAGAAGCACCAAGGTCAAGCATGGCTTTGTCAAAACGGGTTTCCCCTATAACACAAGGAATGCTTACCATGCCCGGATCACTGCACTTCGTGGGCATTCTACGTTGGAAAACGGCAGAAACATGCTCACTCACTTGCACTTTTTGTTTCCCCTTCAGCTTGTGATTCCTCTTGATAGTGCAAAGTTCCTTCAAGAAACGAGCATATTTAGGAATACTCTTCACTAACTTAAGGAGAGGGATGTTTACCTCACATTTGGAGAAGATCTCAAAGAGATCCTTGTCCTCAATGATTCTTCTCTCCTTTAGTGCCTCAGGAAAAGGAGTTGGTGGTTTCTCAAAGTACAGTGGTGGAAACTCAGGTCGGATGTAAGAATCCTTCTCAGCAAAACTCTCTGTCGAGTTTTCCGCAGGGCGCCAGAGTGCAGGCGCAAGGGCGGCTCGGGGGCTGTCACCGCAAGGGCGGGGACCTCCAGCCGCAGGGGCGGCTGTGGGTGCGGCAAACTCGTCAGAGGGTTTGTCTTGTAATTCTTTTGCTGGTTTCTGTTGGATTTGCTTCCCACTCCTTAATGTTAGGGCACTAACATTCTCCTTGGGGGTTATAACCCTATGGGAAGGCAATCCTCTGGAAAATCTAGTTTCAATCCTTGTTATGGCTTCCGCCATTTGCCTAACCTGTTTTTCAAGGTTGTTGATGCTGGATTCTGTTGTTTGAACATGAGTAGCAAAATGCTTAGTCAAAACCTGCAACATATCCTCAATCGATTGATACTTACCTTGTCGGGGCTGTTGTTGTTGGTTTTGTTGATCCCTCCAACGAAAGTTCTGTTGATCACGCCAGTTTGGCATGAAATTCTGCGCATAAGGATCGTTCTTAGGCCTTTGCTGCTGTGGTTGTCCATAACCTACTGCCTTCACCTCAGCATCGTCATCTTGGACATGGGGACACATGTCCGTTGGGTGATATGGGTCAGCACAAACTCCACATGCCTTTAGCTTTTGTGGGGTTCCAATAAGTGTTAATCTCTTCATCATTTCCTTCAGTTAATCAAGCTCATTGGAGATCTCACTCTTCCCGGAATTCACAGCATGAACACCTCTCTTGGAAGAAGTCCTTCCAAAGTTCCGGGTTCCTTCCGCTAGTTCCTGTATCTTTTCAAAAGCAAGGTCAAGGGTAAAGTTAAGAATGTTACCTCCACAAGCCGCATCGACGATCCTCCTTTTGGTGTCAAGCAAGCCATTGTACAAGTACAAGACTAGATCCTGAGTTGAAAATCCATGGAAAGGACAGCTGGATCGGAGGCGTGCAAACCGCTCAAAGTACTCATAGAGAGTCTCGTACGCCTCTTGCTCGATGTTGCTTATAGCTTTCTTCTAGCTATTGGCCTTCTTGGCTGGGAAGTATTTCTCCAAAAATGCCTTATGGAGATTCTCCCAAGTGTCGATGCTCCCAGATGGAAGGTAGTAATACCAATTGTCCGCTGCATCTTTGAGTGTGAAGCCGAATGCCCTCATCTTGATTTGCTCTTCGGTAATGTTGGCTGGCTAGATGGGGTCTTCACCACTTAACCCATGGAAAGATAGGAGCAAGTGAATGAGACCCGGCTTGAGCTCGAAGTTTATTCCTTCCCCTAATGTTGATATAGTAACCGCAAGAGGGTGTTGAGCCAAAGTCGGTTGAGTGAGTTGACGAAGAGTACGATCAGCCATTTCTTGTTGGAGTTGTTGTTTTCTACGTCGCCGGATGTGTGTCCTCTCAATTTTTGGATCAAAGGGAACAAAGCCGGAGTTAGTAGCCCGGGTTTGAACCATAAAAATGGTCCAAACCAATAATCAATAATAAAAATGAAATAAAAAAAAACTAAACTCCCTGGCAACGACGCCAAAATTTGACAAGAACTTTTCCTTAGGTCGTTTTTGTCTTATCAAAATAAATCCCGACTTAACACTAGAACAAGTATAGCGGTTAAGTAAGGGTCGAACCCAAGAGAGTTTGGTGATATTTTTATTAAATTCAATTATTGATTATCGAATAAAGTAACAAAGGGGGGGGGGTTTGGATGAATTGATGCACACAAAACTAGAAAACAAGTAATAAAATGAATATGATGATGATGAGTGAATCTACACTAGGTTGATTCTTAGCATGCTATTACTACTTTGGTGCGTTTATTTTTACAAGTTTTAAAGTAATGTTCCCATCTTGATCATATGTATGTGTTGAGCCAACCGGCATCAACACAACTTAACAAGTTAGTGTTCTGTAAACCTACAAGAACAAGTCACAAGTTAGCTTTCAAACAAAGAGTAAGGGATATAAAGAGAAGATTAAAACCGTTAAACTACTCTTTATAATTATGTTTCTTTTCCTTCAAGCAATTAAAACCCGTTATTACTTAAAGGTTACTACTAGACTAAAGACCCGAACCCGGAATCTATTAATCCTAGTTGTTTACATGCACTTAGAATCTAAGGTGATCAATCTTAAGCAATAATGAAAACATGCAACTTTAGATAAATGAAGATCAAGAAACACAAAGCATTACTGAATAAAACTTATATTAGAAAGGTACTTACAACCAAAGTAATAATGCAGCTTCAAACCAACCCATTGTGGCAAGGAAACTAGAAGCTCATTGCAAAGGAAGCAACAGAGAAAAAAGAGAATTACAATGGGAAAATGATGGATGATCCTAGCAATCAGCCATGGGTCTATTTATACTACAAATGGCACTAAATAGGAGTAAATGACCGGCCAAAATAGCCATCTTTAATGCCATAAAGGTGGTGTAAACAGCCGGAGTAAAGTCTTTGTCGCAAGGGTGGCCTTCAGATTCGTAGGGGCGGTTCAGGCGAAAACGTTTGATCTTCTTTGTGGCCGTAGGGGCGGCCTGGAAGTTCCGCAGGGGCGGATCATTAATGATCTTGAATCGCTTCAGATGCTGAGCTACAAGGGCGGCCTAGTGTCAATGCAGGGGCGGATCATTAATGATCTTCATTGCTAAGCGAGGTGAGTTGACCTCCATTTGATGATGTGTCTTGGAAGCTAACTATCCTTGTGACACGAACTTTTCCTTAGGTCGTTTTTGTCTTATCAAAATAAATCTCGACTTAACACTAGAACAAGTATAACGGTTAAGTAAAGGTCGAACCCAAGAGAGTTTGGTGATATTTTTATTAACTTCAATTATTGATTATCGAATAAAGTAACAAAGGGGGGGGGGTTTGGATGAATTGATGCACACAAAACTAGAAAACAAGTAATAAAATGAATATGATGATGATGAGTGAATCTACACTAGGTTGATTCTTAGCATACTATTACTACTTTGGTGCGTTCTTTTTTACATGTTTTAAAGTAATGTTCCCGTCTTGATCATATGTATGTGTTGAGCCAACCGGCATCAACACAACTTAGCAAGTTAGTGTTCTGTAAACCTACAAGAACAAGTCACAAGTTAGCTTTGAAACAAAGACTAAGGGATATAAAAAGAAGATTAAAACCATTAAAATAATCTTTATATTTGTGTTTATTTTCCTTTAAGTAATTACAACCCGTTATTACTTAAAGGTTACTACTAGAGTAAAGACTCGAACCCGGAATCTATTAATCCTAGTTCTTTGCATGCACTTAGAACCTAAGATGATCAATCTTAAGTGAAAATAAAACATGCAATTTAGATAAATGAAGATCAAGAAACACAAAACATTATTGAAACTTATATTAGAAAGGTACTTACAACCAAAGTAATAATGTAGCTTCAAACCAATCCAATGTAGCAAGAAAATAGAAGCTCATTACAAAGGAAGCAAGAGAGAAAAGAGAGAATTACAATGGGAAAATGATGGATGATCCTAGCAATTAGCCGGTCTGTTTATACTACAAATGGCACTAAATAGGAGTAAATGACCAGCCAAAACAGGCACCTTTAATGCCATAAAGGTGGTGTAAACAGCCAGAGTAAAGTCTCTGTCGCTGAACCGCAGGGGTGGCCTTCCGATCCGCAGGGGCGGTTCAGGCGAAAATGTTTGATCTTCTTCGTGGCCGTAAGGGCGGCCTGACAGTTCCGTAGGGGCGGATCATTAATGATCTTCAAACGTCTGACTCTTCAACTTTTTGTCGCTTCATATGCTGAGCCGCAGGGGTAGCCCAATGTCAATGTAGGGGCGGTGATACTGACTCTTTGGCTCCACAGCTTTGCAGGGTGAGACGCAGGTAGAGGCGCAGGGGCACCGGTCTTCGCTTCTTCAGGATAAGTCACCGCAGGGGGGCCAAGGTGTGGTGTAGGGGCGGTGACAATCTTCGTTCCTGACGTTGGCGAAGGCGCAGGCTGCGCTCCGGAAGGTGGTGTCACCCGCACGGGCGGTGACACTGCTCCTCGGGGGCGGTGAGGCAGCAGAAGCTTTGCTTCGTGAATGATCTTCAAATCCTAAGTGCTTATAACTCCTCTTTTATCTTCTTTTTGTCTTCTTCTTCTGGACCAAGGAGTTAGTAGCATAAACCGACACTTATGTGATAAAAAGACTCTAAAAACTAACCTAAATGATAGTGATTCCATCACCTATCACCTTGCTCCATGTTCAACTCTTTGATGGGAGTACTTCTCCATGTGTAAAGCCTGCTTTTCAATGAAATCCCAAGATTCATCTATCGGCATATCCATGAATATGCCGGTAGAAAGTAATTGGATCTTGAATTGAGTATCTCCATCCAAACCTTTGAAGTATATTTCCAGCAACTCGATCTTTGGAATCCCATGATGTGGGCAATCCAATAAAAGATCTTTAAATCTCTCCTATGACTTGGACAAGCTTTCCTTGTCCTTCATAATAATAGCATTGATCTTTCCCCTCAATTCAAAGGTCTTAGAAGGGGAAAGAATTTGGTAAGAAACTTCGTTGTCATCTCTTCCCAAGTGTTGGTTTTTCCAGCCGGAAGAGCTTGATACCAAGCAAACGCCTTGTCTTTCAAAGAGAAATAGCAGCGCCTCAACTTGTAGTTGTTATTCTCCACTCTTGAAGGTCTCAAAGTCTCCATCAGAATCTCATAATTTTGCAAGTGATGATGCAAAGACTCTCTCTCCAATCCTCCAAATTGACATTGTCGAATCATGGTTAGAACTTACGGTTGAAGTTCATAATCATTCTCAACTGGATCACCTAGGTTGACTCCCGGGCGCCTAACTTGCTGATTGGGGTCCATCCTCTGTCCTAGGATTCGTGGAACTCCAACTAAAAGAACATCTCGGACTAGCATCCGAGGTGGTGGGTGTATCTCGTCCGGGGCAACTGGGACTGGGTCTTTCCTCGGTCGAGGATTTGGGATCGGTTGAGGCAGAAACTGGGCCCTTAGAGCGGCCATACCTGCTTCAATTCCTTCTGTTCTTGCGCGAGTCTCGTCTTTCTCTCGCTGCAGTTCTTCCTTACTAAGGCGTAGCTTTTCCAATGCCTCCTTCAATTCAGCTTCAAGATCGCGATTGTCTTGATTGGCCATCTTAGCTTCTTTCAATCTTCTCTTGTAGGTCTTTTCTGGTTAGGGATCGTAGGTAACGATTTCCTTTCCAGCACGAGTTCTTTACATAAACCTAAGGAAAGATCCTGCGAAATTACTCAAGTAAAGTAGTGAATAGAAACAAGGGAAATAGCCCCGAAAGACGACCGAAGCCGAACTCGGTCTAGACCAAGTCCCCGGCAACGGCGCCAAAAACTTGTTCGCTCCAAAAGGTGTGTGCAAGCTTTAATATTTATAACCCAAGAAGTATGCTTGAAGAATATGCGAACCCGCAATGTACGGATCAATTGTAATAAAAGTAAGAATTCTCGGGTCGATCACAAGGACTATGGTGAAACAAACTTCGGTAATTCAAATTGTCGAATAACTACTAGCAGCAAATTAAAGCAATCAAAGATGATATAAAAGTCAGATAAAGAGAATGCGGATTCTAGAGATTAAAGCATCCAGTTGTGGTTCCGACTCAAGATCTCAAAAGATAACGTGGACAAAGCTGTGGTTTGCAAAGGGAAGGTGTTTCTAAGGGTGGAATAGATCACCGGGTAAATTTCACTACTCACTATCCCAAACCAAAGATCCTTTTACCGGGTAAGTCTCAAGGTACTAAGGAAAGGAACTATAAGCTCGAAACAACACACCACCCAAGGGGATAGAATCAACCTTTACCGGGTAAGTCTCAGGCTAACTCTCAAAGATGGGATGAAGGCACACTCAAACCCCAATAAAGGATAAACCTTTATTATGTACACTCATGATCTTGGGTAAACAAACAAAGGAATTGCCGGGTAAGTCTCATCCTAGGCTTGCATTGAACTAGGAAAGGAATAACAATGATAGAATTTGGCAAACAGAAACTCTTAACTCATATAAGGTTGAGAAAAAGTTCACCTCGTTCAGTTATATTCCATCCCGGCCTAGATGTTCAATGACTAACCGAGGTGTTCTACAGTTAAGGTAAAGGCTTGAGCTTTCAAGGTCCTGCTGGGATTAAGATCATTCTACCATCGTCTTTCCCACAACTTTTAGCCAATCACCCTAGAATTGCATAAAGAACTTAGCCAACAATCATCATGATAAGAATAATCAATTTTATAAGAAAGGAATCAATATTCAAACAAGAAAACCTTAACACAAAGGTCTCAATAACTGAATAAATCAAACAAACAAACAACCAACGTTCCTCAATCATAAATCAGAAAAGACACAAAACCAAACCAACTAAGAAAGATCTTACAAACTCCTTCAAAGCCAACTTCAAATTGATTCCTTCCTTCCTTGATCTTCAACCGTCAAAACTTCCTTCAAAACTTCTTTCCAAACTCTTCAGAAAATCCTCCAGAAAATCCTTGATCCAGATGTGATATTTAATTTCGTGATCCGAAGATGGTTGAATTGTAGAAAATCCAACCCTTTATATGAGAATTATCTTCCAAAGATAAAATATCTTAAAAAGATAATTTCCTAAAAAATATATCCATATCTTCCAAAATATATCAGCCAATAATATTATCTTCCTTCTAGAAATCCGGCCAAAATATGTGATATTCACTTTCCAAAAATAGAAGATCTCAACCAAAAATAAAGATCTCATGTCCCGTCATCAGTTCGCCTCGGTCGAGACGCTCCTCAAGAACACCTCGGTCGAGTTGGTATTGTAGCTGATCGAGGTGAGTCTCAGCTGAAAGTGTAACTCTCTAATCTGGTCCAAAATCAATCTTCCAAATCATTTCCATGTTTCTTGAGATCTTCTTATAACTATTCAAAGCTCCAGAATATAGCTCCAATGACTCATTAGCTTCCTTAGCTCCATTTTGGTCCAAAACGTGCCATTTTCCCTACAATTACAACGAAACTAGGTGTAGATCTCGATTCCCGCAAAGGTTGACAAAACAACAATATAATCAAAGAATATACATCCATACATGCAGATTTATGAAGATAAAACATCTAAACCAATTCCAAATTATAGACTATAATACATGCTATCACTCATTCTATATCTCTCTAGAAGGAGGAAGCGAAGACTATTGAGCTACTGGACAACACTCTTAATTAAGAGGAATTGATTTGGTTCCAAAGGTCTAGAGAACAATGGCTCAATTTTGGAGATCGTATTACCAAGTTCTTCCACAATTCTACGATTATTTGTAGAGGCAGAAATAGAGTGAGAGGTCTCGTTGTGGAGAATGACAGGTGGGAGGAAGATGCTGAATCCATAGAAAGACACGTAGTGAGATACTTTCGTAAGCTGTATTCCTTGGAGGATGACCGACCCGTGTCGAGTTGCAAGTTGACCTTTGAGAACTTCCCCATCATTAAGGAGGAGGATCCGATTAAGTTAGATCATCCCATTTACACTGAAGAGATCTGGTCAGTAGTTAAAAAGATGGATGTTTATAAAAGCCCTGGGGTGGATGCTTTTCAACCCGCCTTCTACCAACAATGTTGGTGCGTAGTAGGAGACACTATTGTTAGTGAGATCAGGAAGCAATTTAACACGCAATAGATTCCTTTAGGCATCAATCATACGCTTATCAATCTGATAGCTAAAGTGGGGAAACCGGAGCTCATCTCATAGTTTAGACCCATAACCCTTTGCAACGTCAACAACAAAATCCTTACCAAAGTGTTGGTTCAAAAATTACAAGGATTTATCAAAGATATCATAGGTTCTACACAAGGTAGCTTCATCCCAGGGAGATATATTCAAGATAATATAGTTCTTATGAAAGAAGTGATACACTTTATAAGGAAGAAGAAGACATGAAAGAAATGGATGATCCTGAAACTAGATCTTGAGAAAGCTTATGATCGCTTGAGATGAGACTTTGTAGAGGAGACTCTTCTAGCTGCATGATTCTCTCTAAGATGGAGGAAGCTAATTAAGGAGTGCGTGACTACCACTAGAATGCAAATCCTATGGAACGGAGAAATGACGGGACAATTCACTCCGGAGATAGTCACTTGATCCTTGAGGCGGTGGAAGAGGGAGAGTGGAAATCAATTGTGCTCACCCGAGGTGGCCCCCCTTTGTCTAATATGTTATTTGCAGATGACATATCTCTATTTGTGGAGGCCACTCCCACGCAAATAACTAGGGTCATGGCATGCCTTAATAAGTTTTGTGAAGCTTCAAGACAACGTCTGAGCCTCGGAAAGTCCAGTTTGTTCGTCTCACCTAATGTTCAGCAAGAACTAAGTCGAAAGATCGAAGAGGTTAGTGGTATCAGTGTGACTAGTAGACTTGGCAACTATCTAGGCATTCCCCTTCTTCAAAAAAGAGTCACAAAAGCCACGTTTTTGTCTCTTCTCGATAGAATGAAGAGTAAACTTAGCGGTTGGCACCAAAAGAATCTTAGCTTCACCGGACGTCTCACCCTCACTACGCCAGTATTTGCTTCTATGCTTGTGTAGACAATGTCAGCTATGGTTCTTTCTAAGTCTACCTGCATGGAGATGGAGAGGATTTGCCGATCGTTCCAGTAGGGAGATTTTGACATGGCTCGCAAAATGCATACAATTTCCTAGGGTGAAATCTGCAAACGAAAAGCGAAGGAGGCTTAGGTCACAAAGATTTGAGTAGCTTCATTCTAGCCCTAGTTGCAAAGTTCGGATGGAGATACGTGACTGATGATGAAACCCACTGGATTAGGGTCTTACGGGTTAAATATCTTAGGCCCGGTAGAAGTGTGCATCCGACACCTTCTTACAAATGGACAGGCATCGTGATAGGCCTGAGCAAAGTAGTCAACTGGGGCATAAACCGGTCTCTAGGAGATGGTAATTGCATCAGGTTTTGGGAGGATAGATGGTTGGGAACCGAGCCATTGATAGATGCCGTCCCGAGCCCGAAGAAGGTTAATAACCACCAAGTTTCAGTCCGGCAGCTTTGGAGAGACGGTGATGGCTGGAATTGGGAGTCGATCTCCCTACATCTCAATAGGGCCGTCTCATACTAGCAGGCAAAATCCCAACACCTATCACCAATGGACGGGATGAGCTTCCGGTGTTGGTGTTAGAAGATGAGATGAGCTGGGGAGAAGTGGTAGGTGGAAGGTACTCGGTTTCATCGGCGTACAAACTTATTAGAAGATCTTTCTCGGTATTGTACCCTGACAAAATCGTCTTCCAAGCGTTATGGAAGCTCAGAGTTCCGGAAAGAGCCAAGGTCTTCTTGTGGAAGCTCATGAAAGGAGGAGTCTTAACAAATAGTAAAAGGCATCAAAAATACCTCACTATTAGTCCTTTCTAGGGATTTCCCTAGGACTAAGAAGATGTGGAGTGACCTGCATGAAGAATGGCAAAGCGTGAACCTACCCATAGAGAATTTCAACAGCTGGTTGCGAGGAAATGTTTGTAATTCTAGTCGTTTTGATAATATTTGCCTCTGGAATGATGTCTTTGTAGTTAGCATTTGGTGGACGTGGAAATGGAGGAATGCCGAAGTTTTCAAAAACGAGAAGTTTACAAGGGTGAGAAGCAAGTATACTCACCACAAGACTCAAGAATATGGGAGGGATTCAAAAGCCCATACTCAGAACCCCAACTCAATTGTCAAACGGACTTTGCACGTTAGATGGGAAAGACCTTGCGAGGGCTTTGTGAAGATTAATGCGGATGGAGTGGTTAGGGATGACGGGCGAGCTACTGCAGCAGGATTTATTTGGAGTAGTAGGGGGATTTGGCTTCGGGGATTTGTCATGAACTTAGGCATTTGTTCAGTCCCCACTACTGAGCTTTGGGGAGTGTTACAGGGTCTAACCTTGGCATGGAAAAGTGGCTATCGGTTTGTAGAACTGGAAACAGATTCTCAACTGGTACCAAATTTTCTTGCAAAGGAGATGCCCCGGAGTTATGCCCTTGCTAATCTGGTACTAATATGCCAAGACTATATCAAAAGAAATTGGACTATCCAGCTTTGTTAAGTCTACCGCGAGGCGAATAACGTCGCGGACTCCTTAACTTCTCTTGCTTTTAACTTTCCTCTTGGTCTTCATGTATTGCTTGACCCTCCCGAGGGTATTATGAATTGGATTAGTCACGATGTAAAGGGTCGGGTGATGACATGAATTATGACCTATTTTTAGGCATGTATTTATATAGATTTTCCCTTTATTTTGCATGCATAGACATACATTCATGGCATTTATGGTTATATTCACCTACTTTGCAAGAATAGAGGTCTACATAGTGTTTTATTGCATTTGTAGGTAATTAGGCGAATTATGGAGCAAAAATGGCACATTTAAGGATTAAGCCTTGAGGCGGGACAAAAAGGAGCATAAAAGCAATTTAGGACGCGCCAAAGTATATTCTGATATCGTCTGACGCGCCAAAGTATTTTCTGATACCTTCGGACACGGCCCAAAGTATTTTCTGATACCGTCGGACGCGGCCCAAAGTATTCTCTGATACCGTCTGACGCGCCAAAGTATTTTCTGATGCCTTATGACGCGGCCCAGAGTATCTTCTGATACCAGCGGATTCGACTTCTTTTCAGCCCAAATATTTAGGGTTTTATCTTTAAACCCTAGATAGATCCCTACATATATTCGATAGCCTTCAACATTGAAAGGTGGACGGTGACAGCTCCAGGATTTGGATCTCCAAAGAGAGGGAGGCTTGAAGATTTTATTGCGTACATGGAAGATTTGGGGAAGGACGTACTTTTCTATTTTCGGAGTTGGAAGATCTTAGGGTTTACATTTGAAGGCAGATTGACATCCCGTTTTTCATTGTCCCTAGAAATTTTGTGAGGTTTTTCTGTTCCTTTGATTCTACATCCATTGAACGCGGTTTGCGGTTATTCTGTTTGATTGACATTTGTTTTGAGTTTATTATTGAGATTTCAAGGTTTTACCTTTTCTCCCTTACATATTTGATTATTGATATCATAATGATGATTATTGGCTAAAACCCTTTAGCAATTCTAAGGTGAAGGGTTGATAGTTGTGGCTGATAACACGATATATGACTTAGGTTTAGGTAATCATTTAGATAGATTTCTCGCTCATTCATGCATGATCTAGCATTAGTTCACGACGTTTGCACTTAAATCATGTACTTTGTCGAGATAGACGTCTACGCGGAATTTTGTTTGCTTTATAGGTATTTTGGGAGATTTAGGAGCTTAATCGATGCATTCGAGGGTCGCTCCTTGAGATGACACACCCTCGGACTCATTTAGATGCAAGCTAGAGGCTAAGGGAGACTCATGGAACCTTGTCAACACAAGCCATGCACCAAATCATAGCATAATGATCCAAGGAAAAGCTGAAGCACCAAACCACGGTCACTGACAAGACCACGGCCGTGGAAAGTGCCCGTGGAATTTGCCAGACGGTTGTGACAGCTGTGCCACGATCTCATGGCCAGCTCTTGCAAAGTTGTGTATGAAGAGTGGTCCTGCAAGGCTGAGAGGGGTATCAATTTTCAGAATCAAAAATCCAATCAAATACACTCTCAACAAGAAGATTCTCTAAGGAGGGAGACACCATTGAAGGAGGAGGAGAGCTCCATTGGAGAGGAAGAGAAGAACACACCATAGCTAGTCTTTGATAGTTTTTGTATTGAAGATTTTCGGAATCGATTTCTAGAGTTGTAAGAATCGATTAAACCTTCTTTTGAAGGGTTGTGAGTATCTCTAATCTCATTTTCAGTTTGGTTTTACTTGCTTCACTTGTTCATCTCTTTCTATTCATTATCTTGTAAATGGATGCTATGATTTTATGTTTGATGATTTCTATTGAGATGATGTATGTTGTAGGCTAAATAGATGCGATTCTAGGGTAAGGAAAAGATGGTTATGGCTAGGACTATGATAGGATGGACTTAGATTCACCTTTGGATGATTCATCTACTTGAACGAAACCTCTGTTGAAGTCCACGGTTTGTTACTCCCAGTCCACGGCCGTGGAAATGGTAGAACAACTCGTGGTTTCCCTGGTTCGATGGATCTAAGTACTAGATTGTTAGAATGTTGAAATCCTAGTGTTTGTTGAGTTAAATCTATCCTAGGGTGACCTAGTGTTAGCAACTAAGTGTGAGAAGAGACCTACCCGGTGATTCTTGCTCTTAGATTCCGAAGATGATAAACTCTAGGTAGTGGTGAGCCTCATAAGCCGCCATTGGACTAAGTGTGCTAGGATAGTTGTTTAGGATCTACTTTTCTGAGACTTACCCGGTAAGGATAGGTTAGATCCCTAGATGACAATCCGGTTTGTGTAGAATTCCATCCCTTAGGCTCTTTGAGACTTACCCGGTGATGAGACGTTAGGAACGGACTAGTGGACCATGAGACCTACCCGGTGATTGATCCCAATCTAGAAACACTCACTCCCAACATATCATAGTTAATCCAAGGAATGATTAGATAGCTTGAGTCCTATGCCATAACCGGAATTTCCAACCCCTAGAATCCGCTTTTCTCTCTTTGATCTCGTATCTCGTTTTAGCTTGTTTGTCCGTGTTGATTTGTTAGCTTAGTTGATTGCTTATTTCGCATGATTTGTGATCCTTGATTGATCACCGAAAAACCCATCAAAAACATTGAGATTTTCATTTCTTTATTTCTTTCCCTTTTCCTTAACCCAGATCTTCACTAAACTTAATCACTAATCGAATCAATCTCACCTTAGTCTTTGTGTTCGACCTCGGAATACTATCCCTACTACAAACGTCCCGTACACTGCGGGTTCGCTAGGAGTTAGGAGAAATATAACGAGTATAAATTTAAAGCTTATTGCGTGCACACGTTCTTAGCGTAACACGTTTTTGTAAAACTTTTGCGCATCTATTCCTAGACGTAACAAGTTTTTGGCGCCGTTGCCGGGGACTAGGTCTAGATTGAGTCATTTTGTGATTGTTTATAGTGTAGGTCTTTCTTGTTGCTTTTGATCTCTTTTTGGTTTGTGTCTTTGCTTTTCAGGACATCTCGCAACTCTTTAGGTGTATGCGAAGATCTCGTGGCAAGGATTTAGATCCATTCGATCCCGAACCGGAGAAAACCCTTAGATCTAGATCCAAGAGCATTAAAAAGGGAAAAGAGATGGCCGGAAGAGATCTCCAAGCTGAGTTGGATGAGGCTTTAGAGCAAATTAGGATAAGGGACGAAGCTTTGGAGAATGAAAGGAGACTTGCCAATGAGAGGCAAGAGGCAACTAGGAGGGAGATTGAAGAGATTAGGCAATCACTTGTCCAAGTTGAGCTTAATCGTCAACAACCTCCACCTCCACCACAACCGCAACCGGAGGCGGTTAATATACGGGTTGTGCCCATTGCCATTGAAGAGCCACAAACCTTAGGGCAACGTATGGATCCGGCACAAAGAGCACACCGTCCGGGTGTGAACTTAGGAGATCCCGCAGCCCATGATTATGAACTCCGCCCTCAAGTTCTACAAATGATCCGGCATAATTAATTTGGAGGGATGGAAGGAGAGTCTCCTCATCAACATTTGATGAACTATGAGATCTTGATGGAGACTCTTAGACCGCCTAGATTGGAGAGCAACAACCATAAGCTTAGGGCTTTTTCCTTCTCTCTCAAGGACAAGGCCTTGGCTTGGTATCAATCTATTTCACAAGGGCGAGTGAGTACTTGGGAGGAGATGACAACCGAGTTTTTGACTAAGTTCTTCCCACCTTCCAAGACTACCGAGTTAAGAGGGAAGATCAATGCCTTCGTGATGAAGGATAGAGAGAGCTTGTTCAAGTCTTGGGAGAGGTTCAAAGACCTTCTCCTAGATCGTCCACACCATGGTATACCGAAAATTGAGCTATTGGAAATCTACTTCAAAGGACTTGATGAAGATAGCCAATTCAAGCTTCAATCTCTTTCCGGTGGGACTTTCATGGAAAAACATGTGGATGAAGCTTGGGAATTTGTAGAGAAACAAGCTTTAGTGATTGAGAAGTACTCCCATAGGAAGAGTGAAGCGAGAAAGGCGGGAGCATATGAGGTGAGTGAAGTCACCATGAGCAATTTCAAGCTTGACGCCATCAACAACGAGCTAAAGTCTTTGAGGGAGTTATGTGCTACAACTTTGAAGAACCAAGCAACCCCTCAAGTGCAAGTACAAGCTAACTTATCTTCCAAGGAGGAAGATGTGAACTACATGGGAAGGGGCAACTACAACAACTATCAAGGCCCAAGGAACTTCAACAACAACCGGCAATTCAACAATTACCGGCCTAACCACAACCATCCGGGGTTTTCCTATTCTAACCCGGATGGAGCCTTGAACCCTCCCGCTTCCACAAGCGCAGCTCCACCACCAAAGGCTTCACAAGAACCTCCACCCGGATTCACTCAACCTCCAAAGGATAGAACTGAAATGATGTTTGAGCAATTGCTTGGAAGGTTGAGTGGTCTTGAGAGCACGGTGACTTCCATTTCTAAGGCTAAAAAGGTGTTGGAAGCACAAGTGTTCCAAAAGGCGGGTGAAGCTCATAGAGATCCGGGAAAGCTTCCCGGAAGAACCGAAGACAACCCAAGAGGCCAAGTGTTGGCCATCACAACGAGGAGTGGGTTGAGTATGAAGGATCCTTTGCCCAAGGAGAATGTTAAGGGAAAGCAAGTGGTGATAGAGGAAGGGATATTGCAAGAAGATGGAGGCAAGAGCAAGGATATTGAGCCAACATATGTGGCACCTCCTCCATACAAGTCACCACTACCATTCCCTCAATCATGAGCAAGGGCTCGTTTGGACAAACACTTTGGTAAATTCCTTGAACTTATGTCTAAATTGCATATTAACATTCCATTCATGGATGCTATTTTAGGAATGCCTGCTTATGGCAAGTTCTTAAAGGAAATACTCTCCAACAAAAGGAAGTTGGAGGAGTATGGAGAAGTAAGGATGACGAAGAGGTCCTCGGAATTGATCCAAACAATGAAGGAGGAGATGCCTCCTAAGCTAAGAGATCCGGGATCTTTTTGTGTGCCAATCGGAGTGGGAGAAGTGAAGTATGAAGCCCTTTGTGATCTTGGGGCAAGTGTGAGCATCATACCGTTTGCACTTTGCAACAAGGTTGGGCTAGGAGAGCCAAAACCGGTCAAGATGACCCTCTACATGGCGGACCGTTCTATCACCCACCCGGTTGGGATCTTAGAAGACATTCCGGTGCAATTAGGGAAGTTCTATATGCCGATTGATTTTGTTGTCTTGGACATCCCGGCGGACTATCCGGTTCCCATCATCTTAGGGAGACCTTTCCTAGCCACTTCCGGATTCTTGGTAGATTGTAAGAATGGAATTCTCTCCTTCAACATTGGAGAAGAGAACATCAAGTTCAAGCTGTCCACAATGATGAAAGGGCCAACCCTTGATGAGGATGTATTCAACATAGTCGAGCAAGAGGAGTCTAGAGAAGTTGTGAGCTCGATCTTGATCAAGGACCCCTTGGAGAAGGTTCTTAGTTTAAGTTTGATGGAAGAAGGTGATGAGGAGGCTTGCAATGAAGAAATCAAGGCCTTGGAAGCACTAGAAAAGGAGACAAGAGCTGAATTTGAGGTTCACGAAAGCATGTTAAGCACTTGTAGGAACCACGGGCGTGGAGTGTGTTCCACGGCCGTAGAACTCTCTGGAAAGCTCCGAAGAGCAAGCTTGGCAAGGTCTACGGCCGTGGAAGTGATGGGATCCGTGGAGCCAACCGTGGTTTTCCCAGAAGCAGCTCTTGTTGATGATCAAGCTTCAAGGAGCCTTGGAGAGCCTTCATTTGCTTTGGGTTCATCTCAACCAACGTTATTTGGATCGTCTCCGCTCGATAAAGGTCCTCCTAAACTTGAACTCAAACCCCTCCCCTCTCATTTGAAGTATGCTTTTCTTGGTGATAACTCTACATATCCGGTGATTCTGAATGCATGCTTGAATGATGATGAACTTGCTAAGTTGTTGCATGAGCTAAGATTGCATAGGAAAGCCATTGGCTATACTATTGATGATTTAGTTGGCATTAAGCCTTCTTTGTGCATGCATAAGATATTGATCGAAGATGACCATAAACCCTCTATTGAACATCAAAGAAGATTGAATCCTATAATGAAAGAGGTAGTCAAGAAAGAGATCATTAAGTTGCTAGATGCGGGAATCATCTACCCTATCTCGGATAGTAAGTGGGTTAGTCCCGTTCATGTAGTTCCTAAGAAGGGTGGGATGACCGTAGTGACTAATGAAAACAATGAACTAATCCCAACTAGGACGGTTACGGGATGGAGGATGTGTATTGACTATAGGAAGTTGAACATGGCCTCTAGGAAAGATCACTTCCCCCTTCCTTTCATTGACCAAATGCTAGAGAGGTTAGCTCAACATTCTCACTTTTGCTAACTAGATGGCTATAGTGGATTCTTCCAAATCCCTATCCACCCCGATGACCAAGAGAAAACCACATTTACATGTCCATGGGGTACTTTTGCATATAGGAGAATGACATTTGGGTTGTGTAATGCACCCGCCACCTTCCAAAGGTGTATGATGGCTATCTTTTCGGAATACATTGAAAACATCATGGAAGTGTTTATGGATGATTTTTCTGTTTATGGTTCTTCCTTTGATAATTGCTTAGCTAACTTGTCATTAGTATTGAAAAGATGTGAGGAGACAAATCTTGTCTTAAATTGGGAAAAATGCCACTTCATGGTAAGTGAAGGTAATGTGTTGGGACACTTGGTGTCCAACCGTGGCATTGAGGTTGATAGGGCCAAGATTGAAACGATAGAGAAGTTGCCACCACCTACCTCGGTGAAGGGGGTAAGGAGTTTTCTAGGGCATGCCAGTTTCTAACGGAGGTTTATTAAAGACTTCTCTAAAATTTCTAAGCCCCTTACTAACCTACTAATGAAGGATGTTGAGTTTGTTTTCTCCAAGGATTGCCTTGAGGCTTTTTGTAGGTTGAAGAACACTTTGATCTCCGCACCTATCATGCAACCTCCGGATTGGAGTTTACCGTTTGAGATCATGTGTGATGCAAGTGATGTAGCCGTTGGGGCTGTTTTGGGGCAAAGGAAAGATGGGCGCACACATGCCATTTATTATGCTAGCAAGACGCTAGATGATGCCCAACTCAATTATGCTACCACCGAAAAGGCATTGCTAGCGGTGGTGTATGCATTTGAGAAGTTCCGCCCATATCTTGTTGGAGCGAAGGTCATTGTTTATACGGATCATGCTGCGATCCGTTATCTCCTTACAAAGAAGGATGCCAAGCCTAGGTTGATTCGGTGGATCCTTCTTCTTCAAGAGTTTGATTTGGAAATCCGGGACAAGAAGGGGTCCGAGAATTCCGTGGCGGATCACCTTAGTAGACTACCTCCATTGGAACTTGAGAGAGATGACATCCCGATTGATGACTTATTCCGGGATGAGAAATTGCAAATGGTAGAGGAGTGCTTGTTCCAAGTGTCTAGAGGAAGTGAGCCGTGGTATGCCGACATTGTGAACTATCTTGTGTGTGAGGAAGTGCCTCCCGATTTGTCATATGCCCAAAGGAAGAAGTTCTTCAAAGATGTGAGGCACTACTATTGGAGTGAGCCTCTTTTGTTCAAGAGAGGGCCGGATGGAATGTTTAGAAGGTGCATACCGTAGGATGAGGTGGAGAGTGTGATCCGCCATTGTCATTCCTTGCCATGTGGAGGGCATGCTAGCTCACACAAGACATGTGCGAAGGTGTTGCAATCGGGCTTCTTTTGGCCAAGTTTGTTCAAGGATGTGCAAAGCTTTGTGGTTGCTTGTGATGCTTGCCAAAGGACGGGCAACATCTCAAGGAGGAATGAGATGCCCTTGAACAACATACAAGAAGTGGAAATATTTGATGTGTGGGGTGTGGACTTCATGGGACCATTCCCTTCTTCATGTAGCAACCTCTACATCCTATTGGCGGTTGACTATGTTTCAAGATGGGTGGAGGCAATCGCCTCTCCCACAAATGATGCCAAGGTGGTGGTGCGGTTCTTCAACCGAGTGATCTTCCCTAGGTTTGGAACACCAAGGGTGATCATAAGTGATGGAGGGAAGCACTTCACCAATAGGAACTTTAGAGCACTTTTGGCTAAGTATGGGGTGACTCACAAGGTGACAACACCTTACCATCCCCAAACTAGTGGCCAAGTGGAGATCTCCAACCGGGAGATCAAGGGAATTCTTGAGAAGACGGTCTCTAGGACGAGAAAGGATTGGGCTATAAAGCTCGATGATGCCTTATGGGCATATAGAACCGCCTTCAAGACACCAATTGGTGTTAGCATGAAATATTGTGATATTTTAGGCACGTTTTCTAAACGTATTTGATTCATATTGATAGTCTTTGATTGAACTTTATGCATATGTGAGCTAGTATTACCTATATTGTCGATATGGATGTCTACACTAGTTCTATGTTGATTATAGGTGATTTGGAGCTATTTCCGAACGGAAACGAGCAAAGGAGAGTTGAGTTGATATGTCCATAGATTGAGGACATTCTTTGGAAGCAAATTGGGAGTCTTAGCTTGAGGGATGCACGAGTTTAGGGAAGAATCACGTTCTTGCCCTAAATTACGCCCTAAAATACGGCCGTATCATAAACCACGTTCAGAATTACGGCCGTGGATTTGGAGTCAGAAATTCATGTTCATTCCAGGGGATTACACGGCCGTGGAACATATGTTGCAAACCGTATTTGTTTCCACGCTCTGAATTACGGTCGTGGAACACTTCCACGACCGTGATCTTGGCGAATCTTTTCGCCACACTTTGAAGCCACGATCTTTTAAAGATTGGGCCGGGCCGACATTTTGCCCTACACTATAAAAAGACGGACGAAGCAAGATTCCGTCACCTTCGCTACCCCGTTTACCCTCATTCATCGCCGCTTAGATACGAGCACGTTTGCTTAGCTTGCTTGGAAGCAATTGACATCTCTTTGAAGAGATCGAAGTTCGTGTTTGGAATTCCTCTAATCTCGCACTTTTGGTGGAGATTGCTGTTGAGATCTCCGGATTTGCGGAAGATCGTAGTTCTTGGAAGATTTTGCAAGAAGATCTCTCTTCTTGATTAGGTTCGATTTGGAAAACGGATTGACATCCCGTTTTCTTTTCTTTCCTAGGATTACGATTGTTTGTTCTATTGTGAATCTTTTGACATTGCTTATTCTCTTTGTGACTTTGAGATTGAATTGAAGATTATTGAAAGTTCTTGAAAGTTTTCATCTTTTTATCTTTTAATTCTTGAATTGATATCAATATGACTGTTATTGGCTAAAAACCCTTAACAATTCTAAGGTGAAGGGTTGATAGTTGTGGCTTAGATGATGATAGATCGATCGCAAATAGATTAGACCCTGAGAGTTAGAGAATTGTCGCCGACAACCCTAAATTACGGGCTGTTCTTGAGTCCACGGCCGTGGAACCTCAAGAACTAACCGTGATTTCCCTTAAGTCTACGAACCTGCTTTTACTTTAATCTAAAGTTCAAGATTTGCTTTAGCTTAGTTTAGACTTGTCTTTTCTAGGTGGTAGTGAAGCCTCAACAACCTCTACCTCGATTGTGAGTGTCACAACCTCAATCGGTTAAGTTAATCTTGATCCTTGGGTTATAAGTTTGGGTATTTGATACTAATTCTTGTCTCTAGAATCTTTCTATATTGAGCCTCAACAACCTATATAGAGAGTGCCTTGTAGGTGGGTTATATAAGGTTTTTGGAACTTCACCGTACGATTACCTTACATTAGTATACCTTTGCATATCTTAACTCTGTCTTTATATCATTAAGTATATCTTGAATCGATAGCCACAACTGGATACTTGGATCTTTAGGATTGTTGTTTTCCCAATAATTTGCAAAGCTCTTATATTTACTTGCTTGATAATCTGCAATCGAGTTCGTTCTCCCCAAATCCCTGTGTTCGATACTCTGGAATTCTTGCTTAACTATATCGATCCGTACACTGCGGGTTTGCTGCTTGATTCTAGTTTTATAAATTTAAAACTTATTTGCACACACCTCTAGGGGCGAACAAGTTTTTGGCGCCGTTGCCGGGGATTTGGTTTAGACCGAATCCGGTAGCCGGTTGTCAAGCTTGGGAGCCTGCTCTCGTTATTTGATATCTCTTTGAGTGCATGCGCAGGTCTAGGAACACCGCAGATCTCTTACCTCTTGATCAAGAGCTAGAGAAAACCTTGAGGCAAAAGCGCAAGGAAAAGAAGATGGCCGAAGAACACGAACGTGATCTTCAAACGGAGTTGGCGGAGAAGGAAGCTCAACTCCGATGGAATGAGACTCTCCGCCAGGATGAGATGGATCGTCATCAATCTCAAGTTAACGGTCTACAAGACATGATCTTCCAAATGAGGATAAAGATGAGCGACCTTGAGAATAAGGTAGGCAAGAAGCCCTCAAAAAGGAGATCAAGATCTAGAAGAAAAAGCCACTCATCCGCTGATGATAGTGACTCTTCCATGCCACCGTTAGAAGAGATTGATCCCACGATCAATATGAATCCTTTCCATCCACAAGGAGCTACTAATCGCCGCATTCCACCTAGGAATGCGAGAGTCGAACGTGTGGATAATGAGCCAAGAACTCTTGGCCAGCGAATGGATCCAACACAACAACCACGCCGCTTGGGTGTGAATTTTGATGCTGAAGATATGCAAGGGTTTAGCTTTAACCCTCAAGTTATCACTCTTGTTCGCCAAAGCCAATTTGGAGGTACAAGTGCTGAATCTCCACACCAACACTTGCAAAACTTTGAGTGTATGATGGAGACGATGAGACCGAAGAACGCTACTACCAACAACTATAAGCTCAAACCTTTCTTTTTCTCTTTGAAAGGGAAAGCGCTGTCATGGTATCAAGCTCTTCCCAATGGGAAACTAGACACATGGGAAGACCTTTCCGCGGAGTTTCTCACCAAATTCTTTCCGCCCTCCAAAACGGCGGAACTTAGAGGTAAGATTAATGCTTTTTCCATGAGACCTAACGAAAGTTTGTTTCAATCGTGGGAAAGGTTTCAGGATTTACTCTTGGATTGCCCTTATCATGGCATATCCAAGCTTGCCTTACTGGAAATCTAGTACAAAGGGCTGGATGCGGGAACACAATTCAACCTCCAATCCCTCTCATGCGGAACATTCATGGACATGAGAGAAGATGATGCTTGGGACTTCATTGAGAAGCAAGCAAGAGTCATAGAGAAGTATTCCCACCGGAAAGCGGAGGGAAATCGTCTGGAGCAAGGAGCGAAGCTCACACATGAAGCTCAAAATCAGATTTTCTCCCTCAACAATGAGATCAAAGAGTTGAAGGAGACTATCAAGACCAACTTCCCAAAGCAACAAGAGAAGGATGTTGGCTATTTGGGCAACAACAATGGCGGTGATAACACCAACCGCAACAACAATAACCGGAACAATAACCGGAACAATAATTGGAATGGAAACAACAACAACCGGAACAACAACAATTGGAACAACAATCGGGGTTCAAACAATAACAATTGGCGCTCCAATCAACAAAATTCCGGTAACTCCTATCCTTCCAATTCTAATTCGCTAACTCCACCTTCCTCTTCCTCTACTCCTTTGAAAAGCCAAGGGCAATCATCTAATGGAGGAAACAATACGGGAAAAGAGAAGTCCGATCCCATGTTGGAGACAATCTTGGGAAAGCTTCAAGGATTGGAGAACCGCCTCATCAAGGTCGATGATCAAGTCTCTAAGGTTGACAAAGCTCAAAAGGTTTTGGAGAACCAATTGTTCAACCACGCGGAGGAAGTTCCTAGAAATCAAGGGAAACTTCCAGGAAAGACGGAGGACAACCCTATGGGAAGGGTAATGGCGATTACAACTAGGAGCGGAGTGACTACCACCGATCCGCAGCCTACGTTCGTTGAAGTCCCCGTAGAGAAGGACAAAGGAAAGGGGAAGGAGAAGGAAGATGTTTATGTTCCTCCTCCAGCTTACAAACCTCCCCTACCGTTCCCTCAATCTAGAGCACGAGCGCGCCTAGACAAACAATTCGGTAAGTTCATAGAACTCATGAGCAAGCTGCATATTAATATACCCTTCATTGATGCTATTGTAGGTATGCCGGCTTATGGCAAATTCTTGAAGGAGCTTCTCTCTAACAAGAGGAAGCTAGAAGATTTCGGTGAAGTCAAGATGAGTTCGGATTCTTCAGATCTCATCAAGACTATGAAGGAGAAAATGCCCCCAAAGTTGAAGGATCCGGGGTCATTTTGCATTCCCATTGGAGTGGGAGATGTCACATATGACACTTTATGTGACTTGGGAGCAAGTGTGAGCATCATACCACTTGCATTATGTAGGAAGATCGGTTTAGGTGATCCTAAACCGGTCAAGATGACGTTATACATGGCGGATCGATCCATCACTCGCCCCGTCGGTATTGTAGAAGACGTCCCGGTCAAGCTAGGTAAATTCTTTGTCCCCATTGATTTTGTCGTGCTTGACATTCCTGCAGATAGTCCGGTCCCGATTATACTCGGAAGACCGTTTCTTGCAACTTCCGGCTGCATGGTCGATTGCAAGAATGGGAGACTCGCTTTTGATATTGGAGAAGAGAAAGTAGAGTTTGTTCTTTCCACTCTAGTAAAGGAACCAATCTTTGATGAGGGTATTTACAATATCCAAGATGAAGAAGGTTTGTCTAGGGAGGAGGTAAGTGCGATTCTCTTTAACGATCCTTTACAAAAAGTTATCACTATGAGTCTAACCAATGTAGGGGAAGAAGAAGAGTGCAAAGAGGAAATTGAAGCCTTAGAAGCACAAGAAGAGATGCATGAAGTGGAATTTGAAAAACTCCACGATGAGGCTGAGAATGTAAGAATCCACGGTCATACCCTGTATTCCACGACCGTGGATTTCACAACCAAAATCGACCTCCATTCCAGGGGATTACACGGCCGTGGAACACATGGAGAGGCCGTAATTCTGACCGTGGAAGAGGGTGATCGGCTTACTTCTTCAACTTCTTTTGATTCTTCTCCAAACCACTCAACAACCTTAGAAACTTCTTAGGAAACGTCGGATGCCCCTCAAGGACCATTGGAAGCTCCGAAAGTGATGGAACTCAAACCACTTCCTACTCATCTAAGGTACGCTTTTCTTGGATCTAATTCTACCTTTCCGGTCATTGTTAGCTCCGAACTAAGCATAGATGAACATGAACAGCTCATGACAGTCCTTAGGAAACATAGAAAGGCCATAGGCTACACTATCGAGGACTTAGTAGGAATCAAACCCTCCCTATGTATGCATAAGATACTAATGGAGGAGGATTTTAGAACTTCAAGACAACCTCAAAGGCGGTTGAATCCGACCATGAAGGAGGTTGTCAAGAAGGAAATTCTTAAACTTCTTGATGCAGGCATCATCTATCCTATCTCCGATAGCAAATTGGTGAGTCCAGTTCAAGTAGTTCCGAAGAAGGGAGGAATGACGGTCATCACCAACAAGAACAACGAACTCATTCCTACCCGAACCGTGACTGGATGGCGAATGTGCATAGACTACCGCAAGCTCAACAACGCAACACGGAAGGATCACTTTCCATTGCCATTCATCGATCAAATACTTGAAAGGTTAGCACAACATACACATTTTTGCTACCTTGACGGTTATAGTGGTTTCTTTCAGATTCCAATACATCCGGACGATCAGGAGAAGACCACATTCACGTGCCCTTGGGGTACGTTCGCTTAGAGGAGAATGCCGTTCGGGCTTTGCAACGCCCCAGCCACCTTTCAACGGTGCATGATGGCCATCTTCTCCGAGTACGTAGAGGAAATCATGGAAGTCTTCATGGACGACTTCTCCGTATACGGTTCCTCTTTTAACGATTGCCTTTCTAACCTTTCTCTTGTTTTACAACGTTGTGAAGACACTAACCTAGTTCTTAATTGGGAAAAGTGTCAATTCATGGTTAAGGAAGGAATCGTATTAGGTCATTTAGTCTCTAGTAGAGGGATAGAGGTAGACAAAGCTAAGATAGAGACCATAGAGAAACTTCCTCCCCCAATTTCAGTGAAAGGGATAAGAAGTTTCCTAGGACATGCTTGATTTTATAGACGCTTCATTAAGGACTTTTCTAAGATATCAAAACCTCTCACTAATCTATTGATGAAGGATGCGGTTTTTGAGTTTTCGCAGGAATGTTTAGATGCGTTTAACACCATTCGGCAAGCTCTAATTTCAGCACCTATTATCCAACCCCCGGATTGGACTCTCCCCTTCGAGATTATGTGCGATGCTAGTGACGTAGCTATTGGAGCTGTTCTTGGACAACGAAAGGAAGGGCGAACCCATGCCATATACTACGCTAGCAAGACGCTAGACGAAGCTCAGCTCAACTACGCCACTACAGAAAAAGAGTTTCTAGCCATTATCTACGCTATCGACAAGTTTCGCTCTTATCTTGTAGGTGCAAAGGTGATTGTCTACACGGATCATGCTGCGATCCGGTACCTCCTTGCGAAGAAAGACGCGAAGCCAAGGCTAATTAGATGGATTCTTCTCCTACAAGAATTCGATCTTGAGATCCGCGACAAGAAAGGTTCAGAAAATTCTGTTGCGGATCATTTGAGTCGCCTCACACATCTAGAGGACGACCATCTACCCATTGATGACTCCTTTCCGGACGAACACCTACACATCATAGAGGAGTGCATCAACGAGATCTCCAAAGGTAACGAACCATGGTTTGCTGATTTTGTTAACTATTTGGTTTGCCAGGAGGTACCGCCCGGACTATCCTATGCACAAAGGAAGAAATTCTTTAAGGACGTCCGGGAATACTATTGGAACGAGCCTCTCCTCTTCAAGAGAGGTCCGGATGGCATCATTCGGCGATGTGTGCCGGAAGATGAAATGCAAAGTGTCATCCGCCATTGTCATTCACTACCTTGTGGAGGACACGCTAGTTCGAACAAGACTAGCGCAAAGGTATTACAATCTGGATTCTATTGGCCTACCTTATTTAGAGATGTGCAATCCTTTGTCTCTTGCTACGATGCTTGTCAAAGAACAGGCAATATTTCTAGAAGGAACGAGATGCCCCTCAACAACATCCAAGAGGTGGAGATTTTCGACGTTTGGGGAGTCGATTTCATGGGACCATTCCCATCTTCTTGTGGAAACCAACACATACTATTGGCGGTAGACTACGTTTCTAGATGGGTGGAAGCAATTGCCTCTCCCACAAATGATGCCATGGTGGTGGTTAAGTTCTTCAACAAGACCATCTTTCCGCGATTTGGAACACCAAGGACAATCATTAGTGATGGAGGTTCTCACTTCATAGCCCGTCGCTTTGAAGCTCTTCTAGCTAAGTATGGGGTTACTCACAAGATCGCTACCCCTTACCATCCACAAACGAGTGGACAAGTTGAGATCTCAAATAGGGAGATCAAGAGAATTCTAGAGAAGACGGTTTCAAGGACTAGGAAGGATTGGTCCTTGAAGCTAGATGATGCATTATGGGCGTACCGGACTGCGTACAAGACTCCCATAGGAACCACACCATACAACCTTGTGTATGGGAAGTCTTGTCATTTGCCGGTAGAGCTGGAGCACAAAGCGTTTTGGGCCATCAAGTGGCTGAATTTCGGCATGAAAGAAGCGGGGAGAAGCGTCTCCTAGACATCAACAAGCTGGATGAACTTCGCTTGAACGCCTATGAAAACGCTAAGATCTACAAGGAAAGAGCAATGCGTTGGCATGATAATCATATCATTCCAAAGGACTTCAAAGAAGGAGATCAAGTTCTCCTCTTCAATTCAAGACTTCGCCTCTTTCCAGGTAAGCTTAAATCCCGTTGGACCGGACCTTTTCTAATCAAACGCATTTTCTCCCATGGTGCAGTTGAAGTATGGGGTGAAGCTAGCGGAAGTTTCAAGGTGAACGGTCAACGACTCAAGAAGTACACACCGGAACTCCAAGCTGAGGAGTTTGCGCCTACCGCACTCGAATAAGTGCGAGTTTGGTCTAGCTACGGACCTTAAACAAAGCGCTTCTTGGGAGGCAACCCAAGGTATTGCATTTTTGTTTTTGTTTTCGATTCATAGTTTAGCTTAGAATAGACGTTTTCGCTTTATTTTGCCTCGATTTCTTCCGGTATGTTCGTGTTTTTTTTTGGTTGTAGGATCGATGGAAAAGGAGAAAGGGAGAATAATGTCGAAGAAGGGCGACGAAATTTGGACTTTGAAGCTTTACAGAAGGTTCCACGGTCTAAATTACGGTCGTCATAGCTACAGTGGCCGTAATTCTCAAAAGCCTTTGAAAAATCACCAAAACCACGGGTCCGTACACTTCCACGGCCGTGGAACACCCCGACAGACAGTGATTTTCAAAATTTTGCCTCCGACTAAATAAGCCACATTTTTCACAAAATTGCCCCAAAAATACCCATTCCACGACCTAAAACGCCGAAATCCCACGACCCTCTCCAATTCTTCGTTTTCTAATCGTTTTCAACGATTCTTCATCCTAAACTGCAGCAAATCCAACCACAAACAAGATCCAAGCGACAAACCGAGCGGAAATCCATCAACAAAGGTGAATTTCGGGTTTTTCAATCCGAAAAAGAGGTTTATTCTTTCTTCTTCAATTTCGCGGATTTGGTTCGTTTTTGCTATAGATTTTTAGGAAGAACTGACAAAGACTGGAAGGAATTAGATTAGGGCTGCTTGTTGTGGTGATTGTTGGTGAATTTGCTGAGATTCGCAAAATTCTGAGACGAATCACGGTCTCTGGGTAAACCACAGCCGTGGAATCGAAGAACAGACCGTAATTTTGGTAAAAAAAATGGACTTTGTAAGGAGAATGTCGGGAAGGATAAAAGAGAAGAAGGGAGAGCAAAACAAGAAAAGAAAGGGCAATCCCTCCACCTCTAGGGCACCACCACCCTCATCTCCCTCACTACCATCCTGACCTTCACCTCCATCCTCACCTCCTCACCCTAGCATTCCAACCATACATGAGAACCACCTTGTAGCGCTTGACCGGATCAAGGAGAGGACAGTGATAGGTCCTAGGTATTTGTTGTTGGAGGATCTACATCCTCTCAACATTGTTGATGATCTTACATGGCTCTTGGATAGAGCCGGATTGCTTGTCTTCACGAACATTCGTGAAGACGCCTATGAGGAGATTACCCGGGAGGTTGTGACGTCCTTCGAGCACAGCCACGTAGATAGGACCGTCTCCTTCCGTCTCATGGAACAAGACTATCAGTTGAGCATTGTTGAGTTTGGGACCATTTTCGGGTTCCATGAGACTTATAACGGTCGATTTCCGAGCGGAGTTTACCCCAAGGATTTTTGGGAGGAAGTAGCCATGATTTACGCCGACGAGGACCGTTGGCAACCCGCCGATACCAAGGCTAGATTGATGTACCATCTAGCCTTGAAGATAGCACACCGCGTTCTTTCGGAGTGTCTCTTTCCTAGGACGGAGACGCCCCAAAAGATCAAGACGGATGAGCTATTCTTGCTCTATAGTATGGTATACGGTCGCCGTGCAGATTGTGCCACTCTTTTGGCGGCTACGATGAGTAAACTTAAGAACAAGAAGAAGGGGAACATTGGATATGGTGGGATAGTGACCCACATTGCTAGGACATTCGGTGTTTATTTTTCTGCTTGCACCCGTATACCGGCGGTTCCCTTAGGGCTACATGCTTTTATGGTTAGGGGACTCATCTTCCCCACACATGGAGGTCCGCCTTATGCGGGCATGCCTTGGGAGACTAGGACGGGTAGAGGGATTGAGTGGCTGCCGGAGTATTCCATTGTGGCGGGACGCCACAATTGGAAGGAGACGTTCGCCGTGATGCATGCGAACAGGCTAGTGGCTCCCCCTTACGTTCCACCACCGGTTGTGGAGGAGGAGGACATGAGAGGTCAGTACGAGAGTGGTGGAGGAGCGGAGCACGAGTTCGGCACGTTTCCGGATCAGCCGGAGGCGGCCCAGGATGTACCTAGGCGCTCTCCACGTCCAGCTAGAGCTTCAGGCTCGTCATCTCGCCGCGCTAGCGTGAGTGAGAGGCCCACGTGGATGACTACACCTCCCACTTGGTATGACACACCCCCTCCTTGGTCCACGGCGCAGCCAGCAGCACCACCACCGCCACCAGCACCAGCACCATCCGATGCTCCATCATGGTACAGTCACACCCCGGGATGGTACGAGCAGATGCCGGATTGGGCTACCGGACTTTCGGAGAGAGTTGGAGCGCTAGAGATCCGGGCGGATGCTAGAGACGGACGCTTAGACGACCTTGACCACATGATGAGGGACGTCTACCGCCAGCAGTTTGGGCGGTTCTATGATCCGAGTTTCTCTCCATTCCCACCTCCACCGCCGCCGCAGTGATTGGACGCATGATCGTTTGTTTTAGACATTCCCGCCACCATTTCGTGAGTTTCTTTTTCTTTTCTTCTTTTCCTTATTTCTTTTGAACATTAGGGACAATGTTCGTCCTAAGTATGGGGTGGGATGTACTAAAAGTTTGTAATAACTCTACTCTCTATGTTTGCTTTCATTCGAGACTATCATTGCATCTTCATTATGTGTTACACGTTTCCTTAATGCATTACATGAAAAATGACTTGAAAAACCCATAAAAATTGAAAAATTTTGAAAATTTTGTGCTTCTAATGAATTGAGATGATTTCCATGATAATCACTACTTGTGAATTGAGTTTGATGACAATTGCATGCTTAAAAGGATTGTGAATTGAAAAGAATTTGAATGAATGAATTTTACCTCTTTTGCAAGTTTTATAATGTGAGAATGTTACCTAAATCATGCTAGAAAATTGAAGTTGAAATCATGTTATAAGTTCCTATACTTCCTTTTGAAATGATTAAGGCAATTCAATACTTTCTTTCTTCTTTCTTTGATCATCTAGCCCCTCATTGAAATATTAGCCTCCCTTACCTATCCAGGAATTTGGAGAAGTGAATGAGAAAAAGGCATGTTTGATGTGGGAGGGCCATGAGAGCAATTATTTGCAATCAATTGAATAGAAAGAAATTATAGGTTTGGGGAAGTCAATCATGACGATGAGTAACTCGGCACCATTCACATAGCCGGGTGTTTGTGTCTTGCCAAAGTCGGATTGAGCGATATTCCTAGCGGATTATGGTATGTGCGCTAAGGGTTTGAGGCATCTCTTGAAAAATTTGAGAAACGCCGATCTCCTAGGCTTCGGTTTTTGTGCACCTCTATCCATAACTCCAAAAGTAAAGTCGAAAAATGAAAAGAAGAGAGCGAAGCTCTAAGTTGAAGTGTTGCGGAAACCGCATAAGAAGAAGAAGGTAGTTGTCCACTTTCCCGGATTTATGCACCACTTTCCCTTAAAGTTTTCCCTTTCCTTCCATGTTCTAGACCTTTTCTTTGGAAGTCCTTAAGATCAAAAGAATGTTATATGACTTGGTGATCTAAATTGAAGTTTCTTGAGATTGATTTTGTTAATGTTTGAAGGTTATAATGCTTGTTTAGAAGTTGAGTTGATTCATGAATTTTCTTTACCTTTTACTCTTTGATTAAGTATGTGAAAGTTTGAAAAACGATTGAAGCAAGGTTTGAGAATGATCTATTCTTTAGAAGTCACATTCATCCAAAAGAAGGTACACATATTTCATCCTAACTCTTGTTTAAAGCTTTTTGAAAGACCTTGCTTAGGGACAAGCAAGTGTTAAGTATGGGGTTATTTGTTAGCATGAAATATTGTGATATTTTAGGCACGTTTTCTAAACGTATTTGATTCATATTGATAGTCTTTGATTGAACTTTATGCATATGTGAGCTAGTATTACCTATATTGTCGATATGGATGTCTACACTAGTTCTATGTTGATTATAGGTGATTTGGAGCTATTTCCGAACGGAAACGAGCAAAGGAGAGTTGAGTTGATATGTCCATAGATTGAGGACATTCTTTGGAACCAAATTTGGAGTCTTAGCTTGAGGGATGCACGAGTTTAGGGAAGAATCACGTTCTTGCCCTAAATTACGCCCTAAAATACGGCCGTATCATAAACCACGTTCAGAATTACGGCCGTGGATTTGGAGTCAGAAATTCATGTTCATTCTAGGGGATTACACGGCCGTGGAACATATGTTGCAAACCGTATTTGTTTCCACGCTCTGAATTACGGTCGTGGAACACTTTCACGACCGTGATCTTGGCGAATCTTTTCGCCACACTTTGAAGCCACGATCTTTTAAAGATTGGGCCGGGCCGACATTTTGCCCTACACTATAAAAAGACGGACGAAGCAAGATTCCGTCACCTTCGCTACCCCGTTTACCCTTATTCATCGCCGCTTAGATACGAGCACGTTTTGCTTAGCTTGCTTGGAAGCAATTGACATCTCTTTGAAGAGATCGAAGTTCGTGTTTGGAATTCCTCTAATCTCGCACTTTTGGTGGAGATTGCTGTTGAGATCTCCGGATTTGCGGAAGATCGTAGTTCTTGGAAGATTTTGCAAGAAGATCTCTCTTCTTGATTAGGTTCGATTTGGAAAACGGATTGACATCCCGTTTTCTTTTCTTTCCTAGGATTACGATTGTTTGTTCTATTGTGAATCTTTTGACATTGCTTATTCTCTTTGTGACTTTGAGATTGAATTGAAGATTATTGAAAGTTCTTGAAAGTTTTCATCTTTTTATCTTTTAATTCTTGAATTGATATCAATATGACTGTTATTGGCTAAAAACCCTTAACAATTCTAAGGTGAAGGGTTGATAGTTGTGGCTTAGATGATGATAGATCGATAGCAAATAGATTAGACCCTGAGAGTTAGAGAATTGTCGCCGACAACCCTAAATTACGGGCTGTTCTTGAGTCCACGGCCGTGGAACCTCAAGAACTAACCGTGATTTCCCTTAAGTCTACGAACCTGCTTTTACTTTAATCTAAAGTTCAAGATTTGCTTTAGCTTAGTTTAGACTTGTCTTTTCTAGGTGGTAGTGAAGCCTCAACAACCTCTACCTCGATTGTGAGTGTCACAACCTCAATCGGTTAAGTTAATCTTGATCCTTGGGTTATAAGTTTGGGTATTTGATACTAATTCTCGTCTCTAGAATCTTTCTATATTGAGCCTCAACAACCTGTATAGAGAGTGCCTTGTAGGTGGGTTATATAAGGTTTTTGGAAATTCACCGTACGATTACCTTACATTAGTATACCTTTGCATATCTTAACTCTGTCTTTATATCATTAAGTATATCTTGAATCGATAGCCACAGCTGGATACTTGGATCTTTAGGATTGTTGTTTTCCTAATAATTTGCAAAGCTCTTATATTTACTTGCTTGATAATCTGCAATCGAGTTCGTTCTCCCCAAATCCCTGTGTTCGATACTCTGGAATTCTTGCTTAACTATATCGATCCGTACACTGCGGGTTCGCTGCTTGATTCTAGTTTTATAAATTTAAAACTTATTTGCACACACCTCTAGGGGCGAACAATTGGCACCACTCCTTACAAGTTAGTCTATGGCAAGTCTTGCCACCTTCCGGTAGAGTTGGAGCATAGAGCTTATTGGGCCATTAAGTGGCTAAATTTTGACCTCAAGGAGGCCGGAGAGAAGAGGTTGCTAGACATGAATGCTCTTGAGGAGATCCGGTTGGATGCCTATGAAAACGCCCGGATCTACAAGGAGAGAACCAAATGATGGCATGACAAACGCCTCATCCCGAAGGAGTTGAGTGAAGGCGACCTTTCCATTCTCTTCAACTCAAGGCGGCGGCTCTTCCCCGGAAAGCTAAAATCAAGATGGACCGGTCCCTATGTGGTGAAGAAGATCTTTCCCCATGGAGCGGTTGAGATAGGAGGGGAGCATTGTGGAGATTTCAAGGTGAATGGGCACCGGTTCAAGAAGTATATCCCGGGAGCTCCGGTGGACATGATTGCCCCACTTCACCTTGAGTAGACACCCCCGAGTTTGGTCAAGCTAATGACCTTAAAGAAGCGCTTGATGGGAGGCAACCCATTTGTAACGTTTTTCCCTTTTTCGTTTTCGTTTTTGTTTTTGATTTTTGTGTTTTTTGTGTTTGGTGTGCTTTGTGTGTGTGCTAGAATCTTGGTAGCATGGAAGCCTTGCATGGCATGTGAATGATGATGATGAGTCCCTCATCAATTATGGGTGGAGCGGACGCGGAACTTGGACGGCTAGCGGTGCCTAGCGCGGGTCCCGACGCCTTGATGAACACTTAGAGCTCTCTACCATTGTTGATAGGATCATCACCCATCAATCCACTTGAGTAATCCCAAATACCCAAGCAAACCATTTTTACATTGTGAGAACCCTCTTTCACTCTTCTTTACTTGAATACCACATTGGGGACAATGTGTTTCTAAGTATGGGGTGGGGTTTGCATGATCCTTTACATGATGAGCATCTAGGATAGTTAATATTATCACATGTCTTGTATTGTATATACTCATTTCGGAAAATTCCAAAAAAATCAGAAAATTTAAAAATTTTTGTGCTTTCTAGGCTTGGATATGACCCTAATGATGAATCTTGTCATGTGGATTGGCTATGGATGGCCTTATGTGTTAAATTGATGAATGCATATGTGGACTTGAAATACTTATATTGAATCCCATGAATGGATTGTGATCATGATGTTTGCCTTGATTGGATTGAGTATTGAAAGTCGAAATTACATGCTAGTTCTTGCACATCATCTAGGAATGAATGAGGCAATTTATCTTTCCCTAATTCTCATCTTGATCATGATGTTTGAGCACCTCAATTGATATAAATTTAACCTCTTTTGACCCATCCGCGAATAGGAGTGTTCGCCCCTAGAGGTGTGTGCAAATAAGTTTTAAATTTATAAAACTAGAATCAAGCAGCGAACCCGCAGTGTACGGATCGATATAGTTAAGCAAGAATTCCAGAGTATCGAACACAGGGATTTGGGGGGAACGAACTCGATTGCAGGTTATCAAGCAAGTAAATATAGGAGTTTTGCAAATTATTGGGAAAACAACAATCCTAAAGATCCAGGTATCCAGCTGTGGCAATCGATTCAAGATATACTTAATGATGTAAAGACAGAGTTGAGATATGCAAAGGTATACTAATGTAAGGTAATCGTACGGTGAAGTTCCAAAAACCTTATATAACTCACCTACAAGGCACTCTCTATACAGGTTGTTGAGGCTCAATATAGAAAGATTCTAAAGGCAAGAATTAGTGTCAAATACCCAAACTTGTAATCCAAAGGTCAAAACTAACTTAACCGATTGAGGTTGTGACACTCACAATCGAGGTAGAGGTTGTTGAGGCTTCACTACCACCTAGAAAGGACAAGTCTAAACTAAGCTAAAGCAAATCTTTAACTTTAGATTTAAGTAAAAGCAGATTCGTAGACTTAAGGGAAATCACGGTTAGTTCTTGAGGTTCCACGGCCGTGGACTCAAGAACAGCCCGTAATTTAGGGTTGTCGGCGACAATTCTCTAACTCTCAGGGTCTAATCTGTTTGCGATCGATCTATCATCATCTAAGCCACAGCTATCAACCCTTCACCTTAGAATTGTTAAGAGTCTTTAGCCAATAACAGTCATGTTGATATCAATTTAAGAATTAAAAGATAAAAGATGAAAACTTTCAAGAACTTTCAATAATCTTCAATTCAATCTCAAAATCACAAAGAGAATAAGCAATGTCGAAAGATTCACGATAGAACAAACAATCGTAACCCTAGGAAAGAAAAGAAAACGGGATGTCACTCCGTTTTCCAAATCGAACCTAATCAAGAAGAGAGATCTTCTTGCAAAATCTTCCAAGAACTACGATCTTCCGCAAATCCGGAGATCTCAACAGCAATCTCCACCAAAAGTGCGAGATTAGAGGAATTCCCAACACGGATTTCGATCTCTTCAAAGAGATGTCAATTGCTTCCAGGCGAGCTATGCCAAAATGTCCTCGTGTCTAAGCGGCTCAATGAGGGTAAACGGGGGTAGCGAAGGTGTATGCGGTCCTCCTGGATTCTTGCTTTGTCCGTCTTTTTATAGTGTAGGGCAAAATGTCGGCCCGGCCCAATCTTTAAAAGATCGTGGCTTCAAAGTGTGGCGAAAAGATCCGCCAAGATCACGGTCGTGGAAGTGTTCCACGACCGTAATTTAGAGCGTGGAAACAAATACGGTTTGCAACATATGTTCCACGGCCGTGTAATCTCCTGGAATGAACATGGATTTCTGACTCCAATTCCACGGCCGTAATTCTGAACGTGGTTTGTAATACGGCCGTATTTTAGGGCGTAATTTAGGGCAAGAACGTGATTCTTCCCTAACTCGTGCATTCCTCAAGCTAAGACTCCAAATTGCTTCCAAAGAATGTCCTCAATCTATGGACATATCAACTCAACTCTCCTTTGCTCGATTCCGTTCGAAAATAGCTCCAAATCACCTATAATCAACATAGAACTAGTGTAGACATCCATATCGATAATATAGGTAATACTAGCTCATATATGCACAAAGTTCAATCAAAGACTATCAATATGAATCAAATACGTTTAGAAAACGTGCCTAAAATATCACAATATTTCATGCTAACAAGGAGCATGTTAGTGTGTTGAGTGTGTGAAAAAGCAAGTGTGGGGTGAAGTTGTTGATGGATGAATGCTATGAAATCAAGTGCTGAATTTGTTGTGAAAGTGTAGACAAAAATATAGGTTTGGGGACGTTGGTTTAAATGACGAGTAACTCGGCACCATTCACATAATCGGGTGTTTGTGCCTTGCCAAAGTCAAATGAACCAATAGTCCTAACGAGCTTTGGTATGTGTGCCCGGTGTGGATGCACCTCGAAAAATAGAAAAAGCCCGAGGACGGCTAATCACCAAGGTTTCGGCTTTTTTACACCAATGCCATTGTCTTAAAAATAAATGAAAGAAAAAGAAAGAAAGAAATGGAGAAAATATACACTTGTGGGAAGTTGATCAAGGACAAGATTGTGGAGTTAGTTCCGTTCCCGGATTAGCATCACATAGCCTAGAAAAATCCCAACCTAATCTCAACGTTTCTTGGCCTTCTATTTCACAAGACCTTATGACCTATTTGCATGTGTGCAAGACTTAGTAATCTAGATTGGATATGCTCTTGATCATCTTGACTTCTTCATTTTTACATTTCATGCATGCTTTCGAGTTAAGTACAATTGTCTTTCCATGCCTTCACTTGTTTGATGCATGATTGCTTGTCCATTGTCATGAAACGTGACTATGAAGGTGATCCAATATTAGAAGCACAACTCCAAAAAGATTTTGCCATTTTTGTGCATACATAAATCATGTCATCTCTTAGACTATAATCGAGAATTTGCTCGGGGACGAGCAAACCTTAAGTATGGGGTATTTTTGATAACACGATTTATGACTTAGGTTTAGGTAATCATTTAGATAGATTTCTCGCTCATTCATGCATGATCTAGCATTAGTTCATGACGTTTGCACTTAAATCATGTACTTTGTCGAGATAGACGTCTACGCGGACTTTTGTTTGCTTTATAGGTATTTTGGGAGATTTAGGAGCTTAATCGATGCATTCGAGGGTCGCTTCTCGAGATGACACACCCTCGGACTCATTAGGATGCAAGCTAGAGGCTAAGGGAGACTCATGGAACCTTGTTAACACAAGCCATGCACCAAATCATAGCTTAATGATCCAAGGCAAAGCTGAAGCACCAAACCACGGTCACTGGCAAGACCACGGCCGTGGAAAGTGCCTGTGGAATTTGCTAGACGGTTGTGACAGCTGTGCCACGATCTCATGGCCAGCTCTTGCAAAGTTGTGTATAAAGAGTGGTCCTGCAAGGCTGGAGGGGTATCAATTTTCAGAATCAAAAATCCAATCAAATAGACTCTCAACAAGAAGATTTTCTAAGGAGGGAGACACCATTGAAGGAGGAGGAGAGCTCCATTGGAGAGGAAGAGAAGAACACACCATAGCTAGTCTTTGATAGTTTTTGTAGTGAAGATTTTCGGAATCGATTTCTAGAGTTGTAAGAATCGATTAAACCTTCTTTTGAAGGGTTGTGAGTATCTCTAATCTCATTTTCAGTTTGGTTTTACTTGCTTCACTTGTTCATCTCTTTCTATTCATTATCTTGCAAATGGATGCTATGATTTTATGTTTGATGATTTCTATTGAGATGATGTATGTTGTAGGCTAAATAGATGCAATTCTAGGGTATGGAAAAGATGGTTATGGCTAGGACTATGATAGGATGGACTTAGATTCACCTTTGGATGATTCATCTACTTGAACGAAACCTCTGTTGAAGTCCACGGTTTGTTCCTCCCAGTCCACGGCCGTGGAAATGGTAGAACAACCCGTGGTTTCCCTGGTTCGATGGATCTAAGTACTAGATTGTTAGAATGTTGAAATCCTAGTGTTTGTTGAGTTAAATCTATCCTAGGGTGACCTAGTGTTAGCAACTAAGTGTTAGAAGAGACCTACCCGGTGATTCTTGCTCTTAGATTCCGAAGATGATAAACTCTAGGTAGTGGTGAGCCTCATAAGCTGCCATTGGACTAAGTGTGCTAGGATAGTTGTTTAGGATCTACTTTTTTGAGACTTACCCGGTAAGGATAGGTTAGATCCCTAGATGACAATCCGGTTTGTGTAGAATTCCATCCCTTAGGCTCTTTGAGAGTTACCCGGTGATGAGACCTTAGGAACGGACTAGTGGACCATGAGACCTACCCGGTGATTGATCCCAATCTAGAAACACTCACTCCCAACATATTATAGTTAATCCAAGGAATGATTAGATAGCTTGAGTCCTATGCCATAACCGGAATTTCGAACCCCTAGAATCTGCTTTTCTCTCTTTGATCTCGTATCTCGTTTTAGCTTGTTTGTCCGTGTTGATTTGTTAGCTTAGTTGATTGCTTATTTCGCATGATTTGTGATCCTTGATTGATCACCGAAAAACCCATCAAAAACATTGAGATTTTCATTTCATTATTTCTTTCCCTTTTCCTTAACCCAGATCTTCACTAAACTTAATCACTAATCGAATCAATCTCACCTTAGTCTTTGTGTTCGACCTCGGAATACTATCCATACTACAAACGTCACATACACTGTGGGTTCGCTAGGAGTTAGGAGAAATATAACGAGTATAAATTTAAAGCTTATTGCGTGCACACGTTCTTAGCGTAACAAGTTTTTGTAAAACTTTTGCGCATCTATTCCTAGACGTAACAGTGGCTTAGATAATGATAGATCGATCGTAATTTGATTGGACCCTGAGAGTTAGAGAAATATCGTCGACACCCTAAATCACGGCCTGTTCTTAGGTTTCCACGGCCGTGATTTTCAAGAACTACCCGTGATTTACTTCAGTTTACAAACCTTGCTTTTACTTTAATCCAAAGTTAAAGATTTGCTTTAACTTAGTTTTGGCTTGCCTTTTCTAGGTAGTAGTGAAGCCTCAACAACCTCTACTTCGATTTCGAGTGTCACAACCTTAATCGGTTTAGTTAGTCTTGATCTTTGGGTTACAAATTTGGGTATTTGAGATTAATTCTTGTCTTTAGATTCTTTCTATACTGAAGCCTGAACAACCTTTATAGAGAGTATTTCTAGATTAGTCATATAAAGCCTTGGAACTTCACCGTACGTTGCTTTACCTTAGTATACCTTTGCAACTCTTAACTCTTTCCTTAGTTCTTTAGTATATCTTGAATCGATTGCCACAATTAGATACGTGGATCTTTAGGGTTGCTGTTTTCCCCAATATATTTGCAAAGCTTACCTTTTATTGCTTGACAACTTTACAACTGAATTTGTTCCTCCCAAATCCCCGTGTTCGATACTCTGAAATACTTGCTAATCTACGCCGATCCGTACACTGCGGGTTCGCTTGCTTTTATTCTAGTTTTATAAATTTAAAGCTTGATTGCATGCACGCTAAGTGGCGAACAAGTTGTTGGCGCCGTTGCCGGGGATTTGGTTTAGGCCGAATTCGGTTATCGGTTGTCAAGCTTGGGAGCTTTGCTCTTGTTATTTGATATCTCTTTTGAATGTTCTTGCAGATTTGTGTTCTTAGGTACATACGAAGTTCTTGTTCCGGCAACGGAACAGAGTTTCGCCAAAGAAAAAGTTTTTGGCGCCGTTGCCGGGGATTTGGTTTTGGCCAAATTCGGTTTTCGGTTGTCGGGCTTGAGAGCTTTTTGCTTTTAATCTTTTCGGAATGAGTTTTTGAGTTTTTAGGTTCACCAATGGCTGCATGGAGCAATGAACCTGCATTTGATCCAGCCTGGACATCATGGGAATGTGCTAGGGTGAACCATTATGAATATTTGGAGGAGAAGTATGCCTATTATTGTGTTATCGACGAAAGAGAAAGAGAGGAAGCTATTGAGGATGAGCTCTCATATTGGGATGAACTTAATCCCCTTCATACGTTTTATGAACAACCTCCTCAAGTGCAAACTCCATAACAACCATCCGAGTATGGGACACAAATGATGTTGGAAGAGATATTAAAAGTGTTGGACAGGTTAGAAGACAAACTGAAATCTATTTCTGAATCTTATGAAGCCATGGAAAATTATCCATCCAACAAGCAAGAATTCCAAGTCTTAAGCCTTCCTCCTATCGAACCTGAATCTCCTCTTGAAGTCCTCATTGAAAAAGAGGAAGAAAAGGAGAATGTTGGCCAAATTACTGAAACTGTGGCCAAGGTTGAAGAGTATCCAGCTAAGTTAGGAGATATTTCATGTGTGGATCATCATCCCAACATGAAACTTGTGCCAAGCCTTGAAGAACTTAACAAGGTATATTGTCTTACTTCCTTTGAAATTCCTATTAAAATTTCTAATTTTTTCAGGAATGCACCGGAGAGTTGGAGGTCTCTTCCAAAAGAACCTCCTAAGGTGAAGATGAAACCTTCATTAGAACTGTTGGAAGTAGATGCTCCTTGGACTACAAGGAGTAAATTTGGCAAGCGCTTCAACGCCAATGCCAATAAGTGTTTTTTGTTCAAGTATGGGTTCATTCACATGACGAAGACCATACATCATCCCCAACCTGGAGATGGGGAAGCTAAGAGGATTCTCGAGAAACTGATTTCTCGATCTAAGAAAGGATGGGACGCAAGGCTGAATTATGTACCATTAAAGCATAAGAAAGCTAGGAGGATTCCGGTGAGAATCAAACCGTACAAGCTTGTACGTGGGAGATCTTACCACTTGCCGGTGAAATTAGGAACCAGAGATTTCTTGGAAGAGCTCTATGATGAATTTGAAGAGCAATCCAAGATGTTCAAGGTGCATTGAGTCATCTATGGACATAGGTCCAGCTAGCGACGTTAAACCAAGCGCTTCTTGGGAGGCAACCCAAGGTAATGCATTCTTGCTTTTTGTTTTTCTTTTTCTTAGATTAGAGTAGATGTTTTTGTTTGTTTTTCTTCGATACCTTCCGGTATGTTTGTGTCTTTGGATGCCACGAATAAGGAATGAGCATATTAGGGAGGAAAGGCCGAAAGATTGACGAAACTTGGACTTTTGGTGAGCATTACAGGATTCCACGGCCAAAGAGGCAAAACCACGGCCGCGGTTTGCTAAATTGGACCGTTGAATGATTTGTCGAGAGCAACAGAAAGTTCCACGGCCAAAACCATGGCCGTGAAAATTCCCGACCCGAAAAAAAAAAAAAAAGAAATTTTTTTTTTCGGAAAAATTTTCGGCGGAAAATCGTTCCCCTTCTTCAATTTTTGAGGTCGATTAGGGTATTGGGAGTTCCCTATTAAGCTTCTAAGGATTTTCACCACCGCCGCCCGATTAATGATTCGCCTTGCCTGATTCGCCATTTTACATTGTGAGTATCTTTTTCCTCCTTTTCTTTTCTTCACATTGGGGACAATGTGAGTTTTAAGTATGGGGTGGAGGTAATTGCAATAACATTTGCATGTTTTATGTCTTGCATCATATGATTTTGAAAATTTTGAAAATTTTTGTGCTTCTAGAATGGATATGATCTCTATGATGAACATTGTTTTGTGGAATAGCTATGAAGATTCTTATATGTTTGAATTGATTTATGACATATGTGGGATTTGAATACTTTGTTAGAATTTCATGCATGATTGATAATTTGCTTTCATTCTAAATCATGTTGAGTGATGAAGGTTGAAACCGCATATAAATTCTTAAACTTCTTATTGAAATGATTAAGGCACTTCGATTTTCTTACTTCTTTCTTTGATCACTTAGCCCCTCAATGAAAATAATTGTCTCCCTTACCTATCCGGGAATTTGGAGGAGTTGAGTATTTGGCATGTTTGATGTGGGAGGGCCATGAAAGCAAAATTTTGCATTCAAAGAATAGAAAGAAATTGTAGGTTTGGGGAAGTCAATCATGACGATGAGTAACTCGGCACCATTCACATAGCCGGGTGTTTGTGTCTTGCCAAAGTCGGATTGAACGATATTCCTAACGGATTATGGTATGTGCATCAAGGGTTTGAGGCATCACGAAATTGAGAAACGCCAATCTCCTAGGCTTCGGTTTTTGTGCACCGTTGTCCATAACTCCAAAAGTAAAGTCGAAAAATTATGTGCAAAAAGTAAAGAGCAAAGCTCTAAGTTGGTGGATGGTTCAAGTAAAAAGAAAAAAAAAATTGTGTTGTTCCTTCTTCCCGAATTCATACATCACATTCCTTTACAAATTTCCCACCCTTTCCGCACTCTAGACCTTACTTGAAAGCCCTTAAGATCATAAGAGTATTATTTGGCTTTGTGGTCTAAAGTGGAATCCTTATGATTGATTTTGATTTATTGTAAGTTATGATGCATGTTATGATTTTCTTACAAAGTGTGATTATCCTTTTCATGATGTAATTCCTTTTGATCATATGATAATTTTCATTAGCTATGAAGCAACCATTTGAGGGTGATATATGAATAGAATCACAACCAAAATATTATGGTTTTTCTTTATTTTTGCATATTCATAATCCATATCATCTTGTATCTTAAGTTTAAACCTTGCTTGGGGACAAGCAAGAGGCAAGTATGGGGTATTTTGATGACATGAATTATGACCTATTTTTAGGCATGTATTTATATAGATTTTCCCTTTATTTTGCATGCATAGACATACATTCATGGCATTTATGGTTATATTCACCTACTTTGCAAGAATAGAGGTCTACATAGTGTTTTATTGCATTTGTAGGTAAATAGGCAAATTATGGAGCAAAAATGGCACATTTAAGGATTAAGCCTTGAGGCGGGACAAAAAGGAGCATAAAAGGAATTTAGGACGCGCCAAAGTATATTCTGATACCGTCTGACGCGCCAAAGTATTTTCTGATACCTTCGGACGCGGCCCAAAGTATTTTCTGATACCGTCGGACGCGGCCCAAAGTATTCTCTGATACCGTCTGAAGCGCCAAAGTATTTTATGATACCTTATGACGCGGCCCAGAGTATCTTCTGATACCAGCGGATTCGACTTCTTTTCAGCCCAAATATTTAGGGTTTTATCTTTAAACCCTAGATAGATCCCTACATATATTCGATAGCCTTCAACATTGAAAGGGGGATTTGGATCCCCAAAGAGAGGGAGGCTTGAAGATTTTATTGCGTACAAGGAAGATTTGGAGAAAGACGCACTTTCTTATTTTTGGAGTTGGAAGATCTTAGGGTTTACATTTGAAGGTGGATTGACATCCCGTTCTTCATTGTCCCTGGAAATTTTGTTAGGTTTTTCTATTCCTTTGATTCTACATTCATTGAACGCGGTTTGCATTTATTGTGTTTGATTGACATTTGTTTTGAGTTTATTATTGAGATTTCAAGGTTTTACCTTTTCTCCCTTACATATTTGATTATTGATATCATAATGATGATTATTGGCTAAAACCCTTTAGCAATTCTAAGGTGAAGGGTTGATAGTTGTGGCTTAGATAATGATAGATCGATCGTAATTTGATTGGACCCTGAGAGTTAGAGAAATATCGTCGACACCCTAAATCACGGCTTGTTCTTAGGTTTCCACGGCCGTGATTCTCAAGAACTACCCGTGATTTACTTCAGTTTACGAACCTTGCTTTTACTTTAATCCAAAGTTAAAGATTTGCTTTAACTTAGTTTTGGCTTGCCTTTTCTAGGTAGTAGTGAAGCCTCAACAACCTCTACTTCGATTTCGAGTGTCACAACCTTAATCGGTTTAGTTAGTCTTGATCCTTGGGTTACAAGCTTGGGTATTTGAGATTAATTCTTGTCTTTAGATCCTTTCTATACTGTAGCCTCAACAACCTTTATAGAGAGTATTTCTAGATAAGTCATATAAAGCTTTGGAACTTCACCGTACATTGCTTTACCTTAGTATACCTTTGCAACTCTTAACTCTTTCCTTAGTTCTTTAGTATATCTTGAATCGATTGCCACAATTAGACACCTGGATCTTTAGGGTTGCTGTTTTCCCTAATATATTTGCAAAGCTTACTTTTTATTGCTTGACAACTTTACAACTGAATTTGTTCCCCCCAAATCCTTGTGTTCGATACTCTGGAATACTTGCTAATCTACGCCGATCCGTACACTGCGGGTTCGCTTGCTTTTATTCTAGTTTTATAAATTTAAAGTTTGATTGCACGCACGCTAAGTGGCGAACATCGGGCTATCCCACGTTTTTGGATTACTTATCCTTTTTTATATAATAATATAGCGCGACTAGATGCGCCGGAGACCACTGAATCTCCTTCCCACCAAATTAAAAGAACATCTAAGGATATTCTAATTAAAACACAAACAACTCAGATTGATTAGCTATAAAAGGGAATTGTTCATATGCAATTTAACATATTACTCATTCTTATGGTAACATTATATAAGCGGATATAATATTTTGCTTATATGCAAACTAGAGAGTGTGACACACTAATTAACTATGCACGATTATTCATTCTCCTCGTTTGAGAAATTTCATCGTTCGCCGGAGATAACGTGATACGCTAATTAGTTGTCCACGTTTAATGCATGTCACTAATGATTATCCTTTAATTTGAACGTTTTATAACAATACTTAAATTTGTTTTCTAATCACTCTAGCATTTTATTTTATTGCATTGTAATCATGCACGTCATAATCAATCGTGTCATTTGAAGATAAACCATGCATGTATGTAATATGCTCGTATAAGATTTGTGCACGGTTGTAATGATACCTTTATTTCTATGCATATGTTGTTATTGTCGTGCAATTTTGTAAAACATAGAATTGAGGTAGTTGTGCAAAGTGAGTATAGGCTTTAGGTTAATATTATAAATTCCTAATTTGTTTTTTCAATCGTGCAAATTGGTACCAGTGCATGCACCGTGCATTTGTTAAGATTATATTTGTGTAACGACCCGTTTATGGGGTACGCTTTCGATATTATTTTACCGTATTTTTGTTATTATTTAATGGCCTCAATATATTTTTCCGAGTATTGTTACGTCGTAATTTGAAATTTTACGAACTTTGACATATATATATATATATAAATATATATATATATATATATATATATATATATATATATATATATATATATATATATATATGTATATATATATGTATTATCCGTATTTATATCATTATGTTATTATCAAGAATATTTAACGGAATTGATTTATACATCGTAAATTATATTTATCGAGTATATATTTCTGTTTATATTTTTAGTATATTATTTTGCGGAAAAGTTTCGATCCGAAAATCCCGTTCCGGTTAATTTGATCGAGTTTATTTTAATTCCCGATGTCATGTTGTTAAATAATTATTTTTATTTTCCTTTTATTTTTCTTTTCTTTCCCCTTTCTCTTTCCAGCTGATGATCGCTCTGCACCGACTCCTCGCTCCCTCTGTGCACCTAACCCCTCGTTTCAACATTCATTTGTATTACCCTCATTTCTCCTCACTCACTGATTTTCCCTCTATTCCCTTGCCCTCAACCTTACGCCCTTCTCCTCTTCTGCTGCAACATTCAAATCTTCCATCAACCTTCTGCTGCAACATTCCAATCTTCCATCAACCTTCTCCCTCATGTCTTCCACATTACCTCCTCGGCTCATTTTGCGCCTCTGGACAGCAGGCCGCTGGAGCACCTATCTCCACTCCCTTCGAACCACCGCCGGGATCGGGAAGCAACAACAGAGGATTTTTGTCCCCTACGCAACCCTCAGTCTCTCCCCAAACCCCTTCTTCTCGAGCTTCTGTCTACCCACCGGGGAAGAACCTCAAGCCCATCCTTGTAGTCGCCGCCCAATTTCCATGAAACTGGATTAGGACAAATTGGTTATATATATTTGGCCCATTGTTTATTATTGTCGGGCGGTGACATCACTACCCTGCTCCCGAGGGAGAGTGGGAGGTTCTTTGCGACCAGGCCATACATGGTATATGGGCGGACTTCTTCGCCATTCCATATGGTATACGAGTTGAGCTCCGCATCACTCCTATTGGTTACACGGGAACAGAGGCGAGAGTTATAAGACTCTTGTGTCACACTTATAACGAATGAAACTAGTAATGAAATGACTTAAAATGAGAAGATAAGATTCGGATTGTATGTGTATGAGCATGATATGTGTTATGTGTATTTATGTGTGTGTTTGTGCCCTTGCTATCTTTATAATGCCTAGAATGTGAGCTAATGGTTTTATACCAATTGTTGTACTTGATGTGCAGGTTAGGATGTAGTCGATTGATCTGGAGGAGTGGGCAGTCGGGGTTCCCGTACATCTTAGGTTGAGTTGGGTTTTGGAGTCCTTGTGTTGTTGTTGTTTTTGTATTATACTGATGTTGTTGTAAGGACGGCTGAAGTCTTTCCTTTCTTTTGTTTTTGGGTTTCATAACATTGCATAAAAATGTATTTCGGTTTTGGCCTTTATTTGTGCCTTGTTGCAAGATCCGGTGAAATTGTTTTCACGCTAAAGGTCGGGACCCATTGTAAGGTCTCAACCCGTAACACTCCGAGTCTTGCGGATTCGGGGTGGTACAAAGTGGTATCAGAGCCCTAGGTTAACAACAATGACACTCGCAATCTTCTAAAGGCTTGATAAAAATAAACAGAACCCTTAAGGGTTCTGAGTTTTAAAGAAATGAATTTCGTTTTCAAATCATGTGCATGAGTCAGTTGGGGTAGAATGTACGAGATCACCAATTCCTCCGCGGAACTCGGCGACGTAGTTATTGATTATTATATTATGTATATTGTGTATATATATGTGCATATATGTAGATATGCATATGTGGACTTAGGATGTTTTGGACTATACTTGTGTGTTGATTTGTAAATTGTTTATGAACTGGTTATGTCTATAGTGGTAGCATGGTGTTTATATCTTTATATATATATAAACATATGGTATACTAATATCATATTAGTGATAGTGGACCTTATAACTAAGATGATAGAAAACTATCATCACCCCCTTGGACAACGCCTTTTGGCTTAGGATAGTTGATAGCATGAATTATAGTCTATATTTTGGGGTTTGTTTGGATGTTTTATCTTTCATAATCTGCATGTTTGTATGTATATTATGTGATTATATTACCATTTCATCTACCTTTGCGAGAATCGAGGTCTACACCTAGTTTTGTTGTAAACGTAGGTAAAATGGCACGTTTTGCATCAAAAAGGAGCAAAAGGAGCTATGGAGACATTGGAGCTACATTGAGGAACATAAGGAACCATCCAGGAAGCATAGCCATGGATTAAAGATTCACTTTGGACCAGTTTTGAGAGATTTCACATTCAGCTCTGACTCACCTCGGTTGATCACAGATTCATCTCGACCGAGGTGATCCAGAGGAGCCGACTCGACCGAGGCGAATACCTAGGACGCGGCGAGAATATTTTATTCTTGGCTGAGATCTTTTATCTTTGGAAAGAGATCTTATATTTTTGGGCTTGGCTCCTGGAAGGAAGAAGATATGCTAGATCATATATTTTACCTATATTTATGAGAATAGATCTTTCTAAGATAGATTATCTTTGGAGGGTTATTTTCCTATAAAAAAAGGTTGGATTTCCACAAATTCAACATCACGCTATACCATCGATCAGGGTTTATGGCACGCAGCAGCCATACTCCAGTTGGGGAGATTTGAAGAACCTTTTTGAAGGTTGAAGGAAGATTGAAGATTATAGCTTTTATAGCTTTTTGAAGGGTTTTTGTAAGATTATCTTAGATTCCCTTCTTTGTTGTCTTCTCTTGATTAGATTGCTATCCAAGGAATGCTTTTGTTGTGATATTTGATTCAATTATTGAAGTCTTTTCATTAAATTCTTCTTGTTCAAATATTCACCTTCTTCCCATATATTTGATTATACTTTCATGATGATGAGTGGTTAATTTCCTTGTGTGATTCTAGGGTGATTGGCTGAAGGTTGTGGGAAAAACAATGATAGAATAATCTTAGATTCCAGTAGGATCCTGAAAGTTCGAGTCTTTAACCTTAACCCTAAGCATCTCGCTCAGTCGATGAACATCTCGGCCGGGGTGGAATTCTTCTGATCGAGGTGACTTATCTGATCCTAAATTGAGAGTTAAGTGTTAGAGTTTGCCAAATCCTATTCTTATTACACCTTTTTCTGGTTCAATGCAAGCTTAGGATGAGACTTACCCGGTAATTCCTTAGTTTGTGTACCTTAGATCATAAGTGTAGGTAATAAAGGTTTATCCTTTATTGGGGTTTGAGTGTGCTTCCATCCCATCTTTGTGAGTTAGCCTGAGACTTACCCGGTAAAGGTTGATTCTGTTCCCTTAGATGGTGTGTTAGTTTGAGATTATAGTTCTTTATCTTGATTCCTTGAGACTTACCCGGTAATAGGAGTTACGGTTTTGGATTAGTGAGTAGTGAGACTTACCCGGTGATCTACTCTACTTTAGTAACATCTTCCCTATGCAAAAATCTCAGCTTTGTCCGCTTATCTATAAATCTTGAGTTGGAACCACAACTAGATGCTTTAATCCCTAGAATTGCATGTTTGCTTTATTGACTTCTTATTCATCTTTGATTGTGTTAATTGCTTTTGTGGTTAGTATTTACGAAGCTTACCGTTATCGACTTTGTTTCACTAAGTCCCTGTGATCGACCCTTGGAATTTCTTGCTTTTACTACGATTGACCCGTACACTGCGGGTTCGCATCCTTGTTTTAAGCTTACGTCTAGGGTCATAAATTTAAAGCTTGCACACACCGTTTGGAGCGAACAAGTTTTTGGCGCCGTTGCCGGGGACTTGGTCTAGACCAAGCCGGTACGGTTTGCTCTTGGGGCACTTGCCCCCGTGTCTACTAACCACTCTACTTCAGTGACTTTTGCAGGTTCTTTCTTAGGTATATGCGAAGAAACTGCACTGGGAAGGAAATCTTTCCTTACGATCCCGAACCAGAAAAGACATACAAGCGACGCTTAAGAGAAGCGAAGATGGCCCAACAAGACAACCACGATCTTGAGGCCGAATTGAAAGAGGTGTTAGAGCTGCTACGCCTCAGCAGGGAAGAGCTAAGGCGAGAGAAGGAAGAAACTCGCATCAGGACTGAAGCAATCGAAGCAGATATGGCAGCTATACGAGACCAGGTTCTACTTCGACCGAGGGAAGATCCACCAGTTGATCCTCGACCGATGCAGGTCCCAGTCTCTGACCCTCGACCGAGGCAGATTCCAGTACCTGACGCCCCGGCCGATGTACTTCCACTTCGGAGGCCAGTCCGAGATGTTCTTCTTGCAGGAATCCCACAAACCCTAGGTCAAAGGATGGACCCCAATCAACAACTGAGGCGTCCAAGAGTCAACCTAGGAGATCCGGCGGACCATGACTATGAACTTCGACCGCAAGTTCTATCCATGATTCGCCAATGCCAATTCGGAGGGCTAGAGAAGGAATCACCACATCAACATCTTCAAAACTATGAGATCTTGATGGAAACCTTGAGACCTCCGAGAATCGAAAACAACAACTACAAGCTAAGACCTTTTTACTTTTCTTTAAAAGATAGAGCTCTTACTTGGTATCAATCTCTTCCTCCAAGGAAAATTAGCACATGGGAGGAGATGACTACAGAATTCCTGACGAAATTCTTTCCCCCCTCAAAAATCGTTGAAATGAGAGGAAAGATCAACACTTTCATTATGAAGGACAAGGAGAGTTTGTCCAAGTCATGGGAGCGGTTCAAGGACATTCTTTTGGATTGCCCACATCATGGGATTCCAAAGCTAGAGTTATTAAAGATATACTTCAAGGGACTGGACGGAAGCACCCAGTTCAATCTCCAACTACTCTCCGCCGGTACCTTCATGGACATGGAGATTGACGAGGCTTGGGACTTCATCTAGAAGCAAGCCTTGCATATGGAGAAGTACACCCACCAAGGAGCTGAAGGTGGAGTTAAAAGAGTTAACTTCCAAAAAACTCAACCCAACAACAATCAACTCACGTCTTTGAAGAATGAAGTGAAACAATTGAAGGAACTCTTGGTTGCTCAAACCAAGAAGGAAGAGCAAGGGCAAAGGAACAACAACAACGGGTACCGTAACAACAACAATGGTCCCCGAAACAACAATTACAACAACAACAACAACAACAATAGAGGATCTAATAGCAACAACTGGAGGGCGAACAACCAAAATAACGGTAACAATCATTCAAACTACAATTCTAACGATTCCTCTAACCCTTTCCTCTCTTCCCCTTCTTCTTCTTCTTCTACTCCATTAAAAAGCCAAGGGCAAGGATCAAGTTCGTCTCAGCCGGAAAAGAAAGACGCAGTTCTGGAGGCCATCTTGATCAAGCTTAGTGGTATGGAGACTTCTATGACTTCATTTTCGAAGGCCCAAAATGCCTTTGAACAACAACTTGCGAGTAGGGCGAATGAAGCGCCAAGAGACCCAGGGAAGCTTCCAGCAAGGACGGAAAGCAACCCTAAGGGCCAGATCATGGCCATAACTACGAGGAGTGGCCTGAAAACTGCAGATCCAGTGCCTCGGTCGGTGCCAGTACCGACGAAGATCACCTCGGTCCAGATGCAGTCGAAGAACACTTCGACCGAGATGCCATCCGAGGTGGAGCCACAGAAAGCGGAGGGGAAAACTGAAGTTTATGCCCCACCTCCTGCATACAAACCACCACTTCCATTCCCCCAGTCAAGAGCCAGAGCACATCTAGACAAGCACTTTGGTAAGTTCCTTGACTTGATGAATAAACTACATATTAACATTCCTTTCCTTGATGCTATTCTAGGAATGCCCGCCTATGGGAAGTTCTTAAAGGAGATCCTTTCAAGGAAGAGGAAGCTGGAGGACGTTGGTGACGTTAGGATGACATCTAAATCCTCGGAGCTCATACAAATCATGAAGGAGAAGATGCCACCTAAATTGAGAGATCCCGGCTCATTTTGCATTCCTATTCAAGTTGGGGATGTCACTTGTGAAGCCCTTTGTGATCTAGGAGCCAGCGTGAGCATCATTCCGCTGGAGCTATGTGTGAAGATCGGACTTGGAGAGCCCAAGCCGGTCAAGATCCGACTTTATATGGCGGATCGCTCCATTACCCATCCCGTGGGCATCTTGGAGGACGTTCCGGTCAAGTTAGGTAACTTCTATCTACCTATAGATTTTGTTGTACTTGACATTCCCGCAGATTATCCTGTTTCTATTATTCTCGGGAGACCATTTCTAGCAACTTTGGGTTGCAACGTGGATTGCAAGAACGCCAAGTTGAAATTCAACGTTGGTGGCGATGAGGTGGAGTTCGCATTGCTTGCAGCCATGAAAGGGGAGCAGGTGACTGATGATATCTTCAACATCTACGATGAAGAAGAATCAAGAGAATTGGTGAGCTCTATCCTTACTAACGATCCACTCGAAAGAGTTATTAGCTTCAGTTTAATGGAGGAAGGTATAGATGCTTCTTGTGATGCAGATATACGGAGCTTAAAGGCACTGGAAGAGGATCCAGGAGCTAAAACCGAGAAGCTAATCCAGGAGACGAGGATCTCCAGTTTCGGTTCCAGTTGCAATACCTCGACCGAGGCACTTTCTGGACTAAGCGAGGCGACCGAAGAACATCTCGGTCAACACCTCTACGCCTCGACCGAGGTAGATGGCGAGATGATGTCAACTGAGACTTCTGAAAGTCCAGTTTCTGAATCCATTCCACTGGAAGAAGGAAGCAAGGATCCCCTCAGAAAGCACCCCCAGTTATGGAGCTTAAACAACTCCCTAGTCACTTGAGGTATGTTTTTCTTGGACCGGATTCTACTTATCCCGTTATTGTTAGTGCTTCCCTTTCCGAATCTGAATTGACTAAATTAATGCATGTCCTATGAAAGCATCAAAAGGCTATAGGTTATACCACGGAAGATCTTATTGGCATTAAGCCTTCTTTCTGCATGCATAGAATTCTAATAGAGGACAATCATAAGACTTCACGGGAACCTCAAAGACGGTTAAATCCGATCATGAAAGAGGTTGTGAAGAAGGAAATTCTTAAGTTGTTGGATGCAGGTATCATTTATCCTATCTCGGACAGCAAGTGGGTGAGCCCGGTACATGTAGTTCCGAAGAAAGGGGGGATGACCGTTGTGACGAATAAGAACAACGAGTTGATCCCAACTAGGACCGTCACAGGCTGGAGAGTTTGCATCGACTATAGGAAGCTAAACACAGCCACACGGAAGGACCATTTTCCACTTCCCTTCATCAATCAAATGCTCGAGCGGTTGGCCCAGCATTCACACTTTTGCTACTTAGACGGATACAGTGGATTCTTCCAGATTCCTATCCATCCGGATGATCAGGAGAAGACCACTTTCACTTGTCCATGGGGGACATTTGCTTATAGGAGGATGCCATTCGGATTGTGCAATGCACCCGCTACCTTCCAGCGATGCATGATGGCCATCTTCTCCGAGTATATAGAGAATATCATGGAGGTATTGATGGATGATTTTTCCGTATATGGATCCTCTTTTGATGATTGCCTATCTAACCTTTCGCTAGTGCTTAAACGATGTGAAGACACTAATCTCGTTTTGAATTGGGAGAAGTGTCATTTTATGGTTAGTGAAGGCATTGTGCTAGGACACCTCGTTTCTAATCGAGGCATTGAGGTCGATCGCGCTAAGATCGAGACTATTGAGAAACTCCCTCCCCCTTGTTCTGTTAAAGGTGTGAGGAGTTTTCTCGGGCATGCAGGTTTCTATAGGAGATTCATCAAGGACTTCTCCAAGATTTCTAAACCTCTAACTAAACTCTTGAATAAAGATGTTGTTTTTGAGTTTTCGCAGGAGTGTCTTGATGCTTTCTACAGGATTAAGGAAGCGTTGATCTCCGCTCCTATTATCCAACCTCCGGATTGGACCTTGCCCTTTGAGATCATGTGCGATGCTAGTGATGTAGCCGTAGGAGCGGTGCTTGGACAGAAGAAGGATGGACGGACCACCGCCATTTATTATGCTAGCAAGACGCTAGATGAAGCACAACGCAACTACGCCACCACCGAGAAGGAGTTATTGGCGGTTGTATATGCTTTCGAGAAGTTTCGTTCCTATCTAGTAGGGGCGAAAGTCATTGTTTACACCGACCATGCAGCCATCCGTTACTTGTTGGCTAATAAAGATGCCAAGCCACGCCTTATTCGATGGATTCTCTTGCTTCAAGAGTTTGACCTAGAGATTCGCGATAAGAAGGGGTCCGAGAATTCTGTTGCGGATCACCTCAGCCGGCTACCTGCATCTTCACGTGAGAAGGACGATCCGCCCATAGACGATTCATTCCCCGATGAGCACCTACACTCGTTGGAGCGTTTGATAGACTTACTTACTTCACCCCATGATGGAGGTGAAATATGGGGTGAGGGCACCTTCCGTCACAATTGAAACGCATTATGGTCCAGCTAGCGACCTTAAACCAAGCGCTTCTTGGGAGGCAACCCAAGACAGATAACAGGAGACATCTAAGGAAGGAGCATAACTGGAAGTACAGAAGTTCGAGAATTTGAGAAGACGAAGTTTGACTGAGGCATCTCGGTTATTGTCAGAGCACCTCGACCGAGATGTTTCCTGAGCAACCGAGGCAACTAGGGTTTCTGACGAACCACCTCGGTCTACATCACCTCGGTCCAGTCGAGACCATCTCGACCGAGGTGACAACAGTCCAGAAAAGGGTATAAAAGGCGGAAATTTCATTCCTCCTCGCTTTACTCTTTCCCCTCGACCGTGGCGACAGTTCACTTCGTTCTCTCTCGTTTCTTGCTCGTTTTCGAAGATTTCTGTCTCCAAACTACGATTGAAGGATAGAGGATCGCGTTGCAAGTACAAATCTGCAAAAAATCGAACTGATTCGGCCGAAACGAGGTAAAACGAACCGAAACCCTAACTTCTCCGTTTCGCTTCGATTTGGGCTTTGGTTGCCCCTGCATTTGTTGAGGAAAGGCTTAAGTACCCCATAGGAAGTAGTTGTAGTGATTTTTGGGGGAAAAGAACTGAATTTTTTGAGGGAATTAGATCAAGTTCACCGCCTCGGTCCAGTCGAGCTGTGCCTCGGCCGAGGTGATTCTTGAGAGTTGTCAGTGACCGAGGTGATCTAACAGTGACTGAATTGAAAATGAGTTCTGAACGCCGCCTTGCCCTCAGAGATAGATCCTCACCTTCCCCTTCTTCCTCTTCTTCCCGACCTTACCGCCCGGTGATCCATGAGCGACACCAGGTGGACTATGACCGCCTGGGCTCCACTGATTACCCACACTATTGGCAGACCGCCTAGGCTCCACTGAATTGAAAATGACTTCTGAACGCCGCCTTGCCCTCACAGTTTATGACCCACATTATTGGCAGACCGCATGGGCTCCACTGATGGAGGATTTTAGGGAGGCAGCAGCTGCCCCAGCTGAGGAGGAGGAGGCTGATGATGAGGATACAGTGGATGAGAGAGAGGGTGGAGTCCCGATGGATACAGGGACAGATACTGCAGGGACGAGCGCACCGCCGATTATAGATCTCGATGAGGAGGACACTGAGCCTGCACCTGCTACTTCTCCAGTGAGACCTGCTAGGCGTAGGACACGCCGACACAGGGATCCAGATGCTCACAGACGGATCGATGACCTGACGGATCAGGTTATTGATTCATATGCTGCTTTGTCACTGGATATCCGCGAGATGCAGGAGCGGCAGCATTATCAGCATATGATGGCCCAGATCTAGTTCGAGCACATCATGGGCTATCCGTTCGAACCGACCCAGTATCCGTACGTGCCACCACCACCACCACCGGATCGTGACTACTGAGAGCTGCAGGATTTTCTTTGTTATTTTTATGCAGTTCAGCTATTTATCCGGTGAGTACTTTTATTCTCTAGATTTATTTTGACCCACTGGGACAGTGTGTCCCAAGTATGGGGTATTTGATATACTTATTTGATGACTTTCATGTATGACTCGCACTTGATCAGATATTTTATATTTATGCTTCACTTCTGCATTTATATGTTTATCTGAGATTGCATGCATACTTACACGTTATTTGATTGAAAAAAAAAAGAAAAAAAGTGTGAAATAAGCAAAGCTTATTGGTGGAAGATGTTGCAAGTCAAAGTGAAAGTGAAGTTCATCCTTTTCCCGGATTCTAGCACCACATTGCCTTACATACATCCCTACCCCACACGTTTCTTGACCTTTCTTTTGGGAAGCCCTTGAGACCTTGAGCTTGTTGATTGACTTAGTGGTTTAAACTGGATTATACATGATTAATTTTGATAATTATGACTTGTTATGCATTCTATGGTTTTATGCAAAGATGAACAAATTTCCTATATTTATAAAATGTTTTGATCATATTGAGTTTTTAAATTCCATGAAGTATTCTCTTAGAGTGATCTATGATTGTTGCACACCATAAAATGTTTTTGAAAGACTTTTCATTGATTTTCTTGACTATTAATCCATTCTATCTTGTCTTCTATATGAGGAACTTGCTTGGGGACAAGCAAGGGCTAAGTATGGGGTATTTTGATAGCATGAATTATAGTCTATATTTTGGGGTTTGTTTGGACATTTTATCTTTCATAATCTGCATGTTTGTATGTATATTATGTAATTATATTACCATTTCATCTACCTTTGCGAGAATCGAGGTCTACACCTAGTTTTGTTGTAATCGTAGGTAAAATGGCACGTTTTGCATCAAAAAGGAGCAAAAGGAGCTATGGAGACATTGGAGCTACATTGAGGAACATAAGGAACCATCCAGGAAGCATAGCCATGGATTAAAGATTCACTTTGGACCAGTTTTGAGAGATTTCACATTCAGCTCTGACTCACCTCGGTTGATCACAGATTCATCTCGACCGAGGTGATCCAGAGGAGCCGACTCGACCGAGGCGAATACCTAGGACGCGGCGAGAATATTTTATTCTTGGCTGAGATCTTTTATCTTTGGAAAGAGATCTTATATTTTTGGGCTTGGCTCTTGGAAGGAAGAAGATATGCTAGATCATATATTTTACCTATATTTATGAGAATAGATCTTTCTAAGATACATTATCTTTGGAGGGTTATTTTCCTATAAAAAGGGTTGGATTTCCACAAATTCAACATCACGCTATACCATCGATCAGGGTTTATAGCACGCAGCAGCGATACTCCAGTTGGGGAGATTTGAAGAACCTTTTTGAAGGTTGAAGGAAGATTGAAGATTATAGCTTTTATAGCTTTTTGAAGGGTTTTTGTAAGATTATCTTAGATTCCCTTCCTTGTTGTCTTCTCTTGATTAGATTGCTATCCAAGGAACGCTTTTGTTGTGATATTTGATTCAATTATTGAAGTCTTTTCATTAAATTCTTCTTGTTCAAATATTCACCTTCTTCCCATATATTTGATTATACTTTCATGATGATGAGTGGTTAATTTTCTTGTGTGATTCTAGGGTGATTGGCTGAAGGTTGTGGGAAAAACAATGATAGAATAATCTTAGATTCCAGTAGGATCCTGAAAGTTCGAGTCTTTAACCTTAACCCTAAGCATCTCGCTCAGTCGATGAACATCTCGGCCGGGGTGGAATTCTTCTGACCGAGGTGACTTATCTGATCCTAAACTGAGAGTTAAGTGTTAGAGTTTGCCAAATCCTATTCTTATTACACCTTTTTCTGGTTCAATGCAAGCTTAGGATGAGACTTACCCGGTAATTCTTTAGTTTGTGTACCTAAGATCATAAGTGTAGGTAATAAAAGTTTATCCTTTATTGGGGTTTGAGTGTGCTTTCATCCCATCTTTGTGAGTTAGCCTGAGACTTACCCGGTAAAGGTTGATTCTGTTCCCTTAGATGGTGTGTTAGTTTGAGATTATAGTTCTTTATCTTGATTCCTTGAGACTTACCCGGTAATAGGAGTTACGGTTTTGGATTAGTGAGTAGTGAGACTTACCCGGTGATCTACTCCACTTTAGTAACATCTTCCCTATGCAAAAATCTCAGCTTTGTCCGCTTATCTATAAATCTTGAGTTGGAACCACAACTAGATGCTTTAATCCCTAGAATTGCATGTTTGCTTTATTGACTTCTTATTCATCTTTGATTGTGTTAATTGCTTTTGTTGTTAGTATTTACGAAGCTTACCGTTATCGACTTTGTTTCACTAAGTCCCTGTGATCGACCCCTGGAATTTCTTGTTTTTACTACGATTGACCCGTACACTGCGGGTTCACATCCTTGTTTTAAGCTTACGTCTAGGGTTATAAATTTAAAGCTTGCACACACCGTTTGGAGCGAACAATAGTATATATAAGAAAATGAGTATGCTCAAGTTATCGAGTTGAGCACCAAGTCTTTGCAAGCACCCCGGTGATTTCATGGACTCCTTTAAGAGGACGTCGAAGATGAAGATGAGAGATGACGTAACCAAAGGACAAATAAAAGAGAACCTCGTGTTGACTTAAGCGAAACCAAGATAGAGACTAAACCAATATAAAAGCGACATGAAGACATAAGGGTGGTATCAAGGAAACAATGAAGGAGCATCAATAAGCTACTAGAGACAACGAACGTAAGATTTTTCCAAGTGCGGTGTCGATGAACTAAGATGCGAATAAAGTAAAGAGGACTACATTCTCGCTTAAGAATAAAAGTGGCTTTTTAAGTAACACGAATTTTCAACAGGCTCTCCTAAGTATGGGAGTCAAGATAATAAGAGTGGTCCAAGAATTTGGAAAGATTGACAAGAACCGGAAGTTAAGCTTACGGAGGTACCGGAGGATGTAGTGACGATTTGTGCGAGATTCTAAGCAGGTGACTTATTCAGAAGTTTGAGAGTTACGAGGAGGATCACATGGTGAAATTCACATAGTGGAGTTACCGTCGGAGTTAATCGATTTCCGTCATTGTGATGAGACTGAGCAACGCTAAAAAGGAGGAAGTGTGTGTGGATGATGATCTTCGGAAGATGAAAGAGGAAACAAGGAGCTGGATCGAAAAACGTAAGTTATCAATCAAGAAGGATGCGAGTGGAGGCTAATTAATGTCAGAATATTTGAGGAGTGCATTTGCAAAACGTTATGTAGAGCGGTTAAGCCTATAAAGGTGGGACATATGACACGAGAGAGTTGGGTAGGTATGGTTATCTTACAGAAGCGGAAGGAAGAGAGGAGCATAGAAAGAGCTAACGGAGTTGAAGCAAAGTAAAATGAGCTAGTGAAGTTAAGACAAAGTAACCCGATAGGGTATCCTTTCACGAGTATGGTAGCATGGAAGTATGGTAGGAGGGTAAGTCGTTAACTTCGGGGAATGTCAGATACAAGTTCATCGGTGACAACTGAGAACGCACAGGTGTGGGTTGTCTATTGATGTGTGTAGATGGGAAGAGTAAACAAGACTATGGGAACATATAGGATCGGGAACAAGAGCTTGGAGTATTCGTAGAGGATCAATGTCAATAGTAAGGAGGTACATCAATGGACGCACAATTGTCTTATATCAAATCATGTTGAATGAGTTCAAGCAAGTAGATATAACAAGACCTCCGAGGAGGAGATTGTAACGATCTTACATGACCTTCTTAGGTCATGAGATTGACATATGGAGGAACGCCACGGGTTATAACATTTACGGTTTTGAAGTTTGAAGTCGATGTGAGATTGAAGTTTTGAAGTTTGAAGTCGATGTGAGATGTACAAGAAGTACATGAAAGATTGAGGATAGAACCTCTACGGTCGATTGGACGTTACATAAGAAAAGGGAGTAAGTTCTACACCTACTCGAAGGAATGATGCAAGCTTTGGTAGAATACAAAGAAGGTAACACTAATATATTATAAGGCGTGATTAAGTCCTGCAGTTAGGACCTTCATGATTTCACATAAGTGTGAAACCTTAAAAAGATTATTAGAGCAAGTCTCCTGAGTTTTGGAGATGAAGGATCTTTGAAAGAGGATGGTGAACATTGCAGGTAAAGAAGTATTAAACCACGTATTCGATGGACGTCACCTCAACAGATCAGGTTTGACCACTTGACCAATGTTAAGACAAGATTGTGTCGATATCTTATGATATGTGATGAAAGAAGAAAAGATAGAACCCGAGATAGAACGGATTCCAATGCATCCGAAGGTGGATTTACCATTAAGAAGATTTGAAGTTCACGTTGGAAGTTTATCTTGAACTCTTGATTTGAAGTTCATGTTGGAAGTGTATCTTGAACTCTTGATTTGAAGTTCACGTCGGGATATATCTTGAATCTTGATTTGAAGTTGTTATAGAGGACACCGGTCTGCGAAGAGAGAGACGGATATCTCCATTTGTACATTGAGTAATATAAGTTGAGCAAGATGACAATGAAGGACAAGTATCCCTTACAATGAATGAGGGACCTACTCGATCAGTTGCAAGGGTCGGTAGTTTCTTCTAAGATTAACTAAAATTTGATTATCACCGTTTGAGAATTCGAGACTCGGACATTGCAAGTACGGCATTCCGGACCAACCAAGGTCACTACGAGTTGCAGTTACTCCATATGGGCTTACTGATGCCCGGAGGAGATATTTTGGGTCTACTCTTGCAAAAGAGAGAAGATGTTTGACAAGTTGTCTCGGGATGGCAAACCCCGAAAGATGTGAAAGAAGTTACAAGGTTTCTTAGATGTGCCGAGCTTTACCAGATCTGTGAAGGGAGGAGTTGTATAACGCCAATTATGGTAACCTACAATGGATGACGATGAAGTATTGAATGGGACGAAGATTTGATAATAGAGTTTGGAGAGTTAAAGAGGAGATTTATTGGTACAACTGTTACTTGCAACAAGCATTGAGGAAATGTAACATCAAAGTTTGGTTTGACAAGAACCAAAGCCAACGGTGTAAATTGGAAGTTCGACCGTCTTTATTAGAGACAAGCAAAGAAGAAACATGATGGAATTGATGTATTGAGAAAGACCAGAGAATGAAGTTGAGTTCCGATATATCGAATCTTTTTGAGATCTTAGCGCGAGTTAGGAAAGTGGTTTACCAGTTGGCGTGGCCGCCGAGAGTAGAGGGTGTTCACCCGGTTTTTCATGTGCTTCCAATCATGAAAATCTGGTAGTAGACAAGGGACCATGAGGCTAACGGGAAGACGGAGGATAATATCTTTGGTTGAGTTTTACGCAGAGCTAGTAGCATCGATAGAATCGTCGAGTTAGACCTAGTTCTTTCTTTGGTTGAGTTATGTGCATGTGTGATGTTATGTGTAGTTTGTGCCATGTGCGGGAATGTGCTATATGACCTGATATATCTTGCGATGGTGTTCGAGTAGTTTGTATGTATAGATTAGAAGGTTTAAACCTTCTTAGTTTAGAGTTCTTACCTCGGACTTTAGGGCCGAGAAGTTCGACGTATAGCAAGTTTCGGGACGAAACTTGTTTTTAGGGGATCTAATGTAACGACCCGTTTATGGGGTACGTTTTCGATATTATTTTACCGTATTTTTGTTAATATTTAATGACCTTAATATATTTTTCCGAGTATTTTTACGTCGTAATTTGAATTTTTACGAATTTTGATATATATATATATATGCTTTTGTTCAGGTTCGGTTCAATTAATGCGGTACGGCCGTGCGGCCGAACGTACAGCCGACACGTGTCCCGAAATTTTTTATTTTTCCGAAACGAATGTTTTTTTTCCCAGAAACGAATGAAAATTTGTTTGAACTACCATGTTATAATTTATGCACTATTCTCCTATAAACTTTGAACTATTCCCATATAATTCATGAACTATTACTTTTTAATATATTATATCAAATTATTTGTAAATTAATCGTTTATATGTTATGTACTATTCAATTGTAATTCAGGAACTATTATTTTATAAGTTATGCACTATCCTTTATAAATTTTGCACTTTAAACTATTCTATTATAATTCATGAATTATTCTATTATAATTCATGAACTATCCCATAATAAGTTTTGAACTATTACTTTCACTCCTTTATAAATTTCGCACTTTGAACTATTCTATTATAATTCATGAAATATTCTATTATAATTCATGAACTATCCCATAATAAGTTTTGAACTATTACTTTCACTCCTTTATAAACTTGGTAGTAAACCCGAAATTACAACTTTAATCATAAACCGAATTAAAAATCCGTAATTATATTTCCTGGGCATTCTAAACAGCATCATAAACCCAATGGTAAAACTCGTTCTCAAAGCCAAGGATAAACAAAACCGTACAACCAATTTTCGGACAAAATATACAATCTTGTAAATCTGGGTTATAAACCGCAAATAAATATTTGGGCCATATGATGTAAATAAAATTTGCAGGAGGGGATAATTGCTACATTTCAAAACATGGGTACAAATATGCAATAATAAAAGATGGGTCAAATCTGTAATTATAAAGGCACGGCACAATTTGAAATTATACCAAAAGAGAAGGGCACCGATTTAATTAACCGTAAAGGGTTTTTTTTAAACCCAATGCAGCGCTTGCTGAGAAAGGGGGAAATGACAGGGGCGGCGGCTCATCCAGAGGCGAGGCGAGGCGGCAGTTGACAAAGGCGGTGGTTCCATTGGCTTGCAAGGGCTCTCCCGACGGGCTTCTCGAAGGACTAAGGCGGCGACTGCGAGGCTGGGATTCTCCGGCTCCCCTGGTGGCTTGAACTATGACGGAGTACCAAACCGCAGGGCGAGTTTCTGGTCAGGGGAGGGCTGGTCAGAATTGTTGCCTACAATTCGACACAGAGGAGGGAGAGAGTCGAGAAGGAGGGCGGAAGAGAGGAGATTTGCAGGTTAAGGTTTACTGCTTGCGGGAGAGAACAGAGAGGTGAGTCTCTTGTTTGTTTTTTTCGAACCAGGAAGGATAATAGAGGGATGGCGGCGTGTGGTGGTTGTTGGTGGTCGCGACGAGACACCAATGCTCTCCCGGCGGCTTGACTGAGGGAAGGTAAGGCAGGAGTGGAGGTCTTGGTGCTGATAGAGAGCCAAAGAGGGCCGGTTGGTGCTGCTCCAGATGGTGGAGGCGTGGCTTCACTGGCTTGATCGATACAGCGGGAGATGAAGGTATGGCGCAAGAGATCTGCTCGCTTCAGTCGCTTGCTAGGAGTTGAGGCAACAGGGAAACATATCAGGAGCTGGGCAAAGGCAAAAATGAAAGAGAAAGAGGGGAAAGTGAGGTTAACGATGGAAGTCAGCTAGGGTGCAGGGCTCTTTTTCAGCCGTGCAAGACAGGCAAAAGAAGCTTCAACACGCAAAGGAGAAGAGAGGGTAAAGGTAGAAAAGAAAAATTAATAAAATAAAAAGGAAAGAACTCGATCGAAACACTTGGACTCGGGATTTCCGAACCGGAAAGACTTACCGACTTTTTCTGGAAAAAAAAACGGATAAACGTGAACATATCCAAAATTTAAACATACTCGGGAAAAATATTTTACGTTGTAAAAATACCCTTTTAAAAATATTTAACCTAAAAGATATTGATAAAATCCGGGAAAAAAAAATATCGCAAACGCGCCAAAAATTGGGGTGTTACATCAGATCCCCCTAAAAACAAGTTTCGTCCCGAAACTTGCCACACACCGAACATCTCGGTCCCTAAGGCCGAGGTATAAACTCTCAAACAAGGAAGGCTAGAGCTTCTAATCTAATAAATCTATATACACGAACTGCTAACACCATTAACGCAATATACATAGCCGGTCATAAAACACATTCCCGCACGCGGCACAAAACCACATATAGCATCACATATACACATAACTCAAATAAGGGAAGAACTAGGTCTATCCCGTCGATTCTATCGGTGCTACTAGATCTACGTAAAACTCAACTAAAGATACTATCCTACGTCTTCTAGTTAGCCTCGTCGGTTCCTCGTTTCCCACTAGATCATCATGACTGACGACATGTCTTGAGTCTTGTATGTACTCCCTCGACTGATACGCATGAAACACCGGGTGAACACCCTCTACTCTTGGTGGTAACGCCAGCCGGTAAACCACTTTCTCAAACCGCGCTAAGATCTCAAAAAGTTCCGATATATTGGAACTCAACTTCCCCCCTTGGGTCTTTCTCACTATAATATTTCCATAATGTTTCTCTTTATATTGTCACTAACAAAGAAGATCGAACTTTCCATTTACACCGTTGGCTTTGGTTCTTGTCAAACCAAACTTTGATGTTACGTTTTCCTCAATTCTTGTTGCAAGTTCTAAGTAATGAAGGAAGTATTATACTTCACACTTCTTGACAAGGCACGTAAGTTATTACTTCTTCCTTTACATCCATGCTTAACCAAGACTTTGTCTTGGAGAATTGGTTGTAAACTCCACATCCATCATACTGCGTGGCAATGTAAAAATAATAGCACAAATGAATCTTCTCTTATCTCTCAACAACTCTATTGTCAATTATTCGTCTCATTCAGTACTTCATTGTTATCCGGAGGTTACCATAAATGGTGTTATACAACTTCTTTCATATCTTTCGGGGTTTGCCATCCCGAGACAACTTGTCATACGACTCCTCTCTTTTTCAAGAGTAGACCCGAAATATCTTATCCGGGACATTACTAAGCCCATGTGAAATGACTATAACTTATAGTGACCGTGGTTTGTCCGGAATGTCGTATTCGCAATATCCCAGTCTTGAATCCTCAATTGGTGACAAATTGACCATAAATCATTCTTAGAAAAGACTACCGACCTTTGTAACCGGTCGAGTAGACCATCTATTCATGGTAAGGGATACTTGTTATTTATTGTTATCTTGTTCGGCTCATGGTAAACGATGTACAAATGGAGATAACCGTCTCTATTTTTGCAAACTGATGTTCTCCATAACAATTTCAGATCAAGAGTTTAAGATATATTCCAATATGAACTTCAAATCAAGATTTCAAGATAACATTTGAAGTTCTTCATAGAATTTCACTAATTCTAATGAACTCTTTTCAATAAGTTCTTGCAATTGCTCCTTCACTTGCTTCCAAAACTCATGTCTCTTCACAAGTCATTCCATACGGCGCCTCTGATATCGGAATTGAATCAAGCTCGACCTTAGTGAAAAAAAAACCCCACATTTTGACATATTGGAATCCGTGATATCTCGATTTTTGTCTTTTCTTCTTGCGTCACATAACGTAGTAACCGACACAACCTTGTCTTGACACTGGACAAGTGGTCATGGTATAAATGATCTACCTCGATCTGTTGGGGTGATGTCCTTTGAAACATGTGTATTGTTCCGTCTTTAGCTACAATGTTTACCGTCTTCTTTCCGACATCTTTCATCTCTTGAACTCGAGAGACTTGCTCGAGTCTTCTGACTCTTGTAGCCTTATTTTAAGTATTCCTTTATCTTACTCTCATTCTCCTGCTTCGATGACATGATTGTAAAAATCTTCTAACGTTTCTCACTTTTGTGCAGCCATAAGGGTCCAAACTGCATGACTTAACCGTGCTTCAAAACAGTTGATCGTATCTTCTTCGCTTTCCATGACATCCCAACAAATGGAAGGAGCTCTTCGTCTTCTACATAAGCTTTCACCATAGACATCCTTTCTTCAAGTAGGCATAGAAATTTATACTTTATTTTCTTATGTAACGTCAAACCGACCGTAGAGGCTCTAACCTCAACCTTTCATGTACTCCTTGTACATCTCATATCGATATCAAACTTCAAAACTTCAGTCTTCTATTACTCTCGTTGGCCACCTTATGTACCTCTTGGTATCCATGAACAGCTTCACAACCGTACTTGTATGCCTTCAGGCAAAATTCACAACCATAATCACAAAAAGATCCACTCATTACTCCACCAAGCACTAACATCGTAATTCCAAGCTTGAAGCGTTGCCCTAATCTAGGTCCTCTCTTTCATGCCATAGCCACCATGTCTCTTCCATGTTAGTCTAAAAACTTGACTTATCTCTTGCCCGCGGTAACATATCATCCATTTCATACCTTGCATCCTCTATATACTCCTGTTTACGTACCACCTCCATGACACCTTACCTTCTTCTTGATTCACAACTTCCCTTTTACCATGGTCAAACTTTAAAACCTCTAATTTGTGTCGTTCACCCATATGTCAATTCTATGACCTACAAAAGTCGCATAAGGTCCTCCAAATCCTTCTGTAAGAGGTCCGCTAGAGTAACTTGCTTGAACCAATAATCGTTACTCGATTAAGAAAATTGTGCATCCATTGACGTACCTCCTTACCATTGTCATTGATCCACCGCGAATACTTAAAGCTCTTGTTGTTGATCCTCTATATGCCCATAACCTTGTTTACTCATCCCCTCTACACTAACAAATAGACAACACGCATGTGTGCGTTCTCAGTTGTCATCGATTAACTTGTATATGACCTTCTTCGAAGTCAACGACTTATTATTCTACTACACTTCTCATGTTACCATTTTCAGGAAGGCTACCCTTCTCGGGGTACTTTACCTTAAACTCCATTAGTTCTTTCTTCATTCCATCCTTCCTCTTCTTTATAAGGTAACTATATCTTCTTTGCCATTTTGTTAATATATCTCTCTTTCATAGACTTAACCATTCTTCCTTGATGTCTTTCAAGAGCACCTTCCCAAATATTATAGTCCTAGCTAGCATCCACTCGCGTTCCTCTTGGTTGGTATCTTAAATCTCTCGATCAAAGCTCTTCGTTTCGTCTTTCATCTTCTTGGGGTCATCATTTATACCCACTTCCTCCTTCTTGGCGTTTCTTAGTCTCATCATCATAATGAAAATCGGTCAACTCTACGTGAATCCCCACCATGCCCTTCTTCTCATAACTCTAGTAATGTTGTAACTTTACTTTTTGGTACCTCGTAAGGTTAACTTACGGCATTTTAAATCATTCTCACATGTTTCGTTCACTTCTCTCATCTTAACTCCAATGCTTAGAAACGTCTAAGGAAATCTTTGCATCTTAATAGAACACCACCTTAACCTTGCTAGAACGTACTCATCTCCTCCTCAATTTACCTCTTTAGTTGTCCACGCCTCTTCTCGAAGAACTTAAGTTCTTTCTCTCCCTTGGTCTCGTCGTCGTTCGATCATGACCTCTTTAGAACCGCTTCTACACTTTAATGTTACTCCCTTTACATGTATTGCTTCCATCTCGAATTCTCTTGAGTTGTCTCGAGTTTTCTTTCACTCGTTCGTCCTTCATTTATGTCATATTTAATCCTCCTCTTCGACATCCTCTTAAGGGAGTACAAGAACTCCAAGGTGTTCGCCTGAATGTAGCACTCATCTCGAAACTTGAGCATATTCGTCCTCGTATGTACCCTATCCTAAGTCAAACGACGTCGTCCAGTGATGATGATATCATACTATCATCTTACCTAAAAGGTCCCATAACTTCATATGCTACTATATATAATAAGAATACTTATACATAACTATATAAGTCCTAAGTTCATATCACTACCAACCTAACACATCCAGCACTCCATCAACAATATAAGGTCCCAACATATAACCGTCCACATATAAAACTATACACATATATCCAATTCATCATGCAACATACAATCACAAAGATACACATCAGTTCTATCATGCATAAATACAAACCTCATATCCATATCTATATATACATATATATACATACATATACATATCAAAATCTAATAAGCTAAGCTGCCGAGATCTGCGGAAGGAGTGGTGGTTCGTACATTCAACCCCGACTCATGCATGTGATTTAAAAACGAAAGGTCAGAACCCGTGTGGGTTCTGTTTTTTTCCTCATTCGGCCTTTAGAAGATTGCGAGTGTCATTGTTGTCAACCTAGGGCTCTAATACCACTTTTGTAACACCCCGAATCCGCGGGACTCAGGGCGCTACGGGTTGGGACCTCACAATGGGTCCCGACCCTTAGCTTGACAACAATTTCACCGGACCTTTCTAACATGGCACAAATAAAGGCAAAATCGTAAATCAATTTTAATGCAAATGATAAGAAACCCGAAAGAATGCAACAACAACTTCATTCGAGGTAAAATTTAAACCAAACGCCAAACAAGCGGCACACGAAACGTAATAACCGAAAGACCAAAACACAAGACAACCCCAACTCAAAACCCTTCCTAAAATGTACGGACCCCGGCTGCCCACCCTTCCGGATCTCTCGGAGCATGCCTAACCTGCAAGGCAAACTACAACATTGGTATAAAACCGTTAGCTCACATTCGAAGCATTAGAATTAAAGGGAAAGGCACGAACACAATTAATTCAACATAGTCACACAACATACTCAAAGCACACAAATCCGGTTTATTATCTTTATTTATTAAGTCATATCCCGTTCTAGTTCAACTTCTTTTGTGACACGAGAATCCTCCGAAACTCGCCTCGGTCCCTTCTTCCGGCAATGGAACGGTCGGATGCCTCCGACCGTCTAACCAGCACGGGCCAGTCGCCGAGATCCCCCTAGCTCTCACGGGGAGCTAGGCAGTGATGTCACCGCCCGTTATCATACACTTGGGCCAAATAATATAAAGGTCGGTAATCCTATTTCCGGTTTAGTTGTTATAAACAGTAAAATAATAAACACACACCACCCAACACACAATAATGCTAATACAAAGAATACGAGCTAAGTAAGTCCGGAGACTTACCTTATTACCACACTCAACTCACAACACTCTCACTTCCCTTGGGAAGGAGTCCGCAACCTGCTCACAAGAAGATAGCTATATCAATAACTCGCTCAACTCAAGAAGTCTAAGGACTGCATTCTAGAATCTCTCATGCTCACATCACACTCAACACAAGCTAGAAGTCTAAGGACTTCTAGACCCTATGATCTCGCAAGATCATAACCCACAACACATACTAGGATAAACATTCATAGTCTCAACAATCTCAACGGTATCAACACTATGCTAGGATACGCATATCCTAACCCATAATCTCAACAACCATATAACAACAACCTCAAGCCTCGGATACTCACAAGATCAACCAAACACTCAACGCCTTACAATCCTCAAAAGATAACCAAGCACCTCAAGCCTTAGCACAAACAAACCTCAAAACTCACCTAAATTCCAAACCACTACTTGGTATTCACTCTAAGTTATGTTATATCCAACCTAGCATGATACTACTAAACATAACTAGATCGAGGTAAGAATATAAGCTCGGGAGAGAGTACTCACGTGACGTCAAAAGACAGAAGGAGATCTATGGATGTTGATATGGACTTGTTGGCCTTTATCGGGACGCTTCCAAACCTAATACCAAAACTAAGCAAGTTTAGCTCGTACGCTAAACTTGAACGGAATATATTATATAAATAAGTCTAATGAAAACCCGTTTTCAAAAGTCAACGTTAAAACTCGTTAAACCCTTCCGGGGCGAAAATATGAAATCAAACCACTTGGTCGTAAACCCGAAATTACAACTTTAATCATAAATCGAATTTAAAATCCGTAATTATATTTCCCGGGCATTCTAAACAGCATCATAAACCCAATGGTAAAACTCGTTCTCAAAGCCAAGGATAAACAAAACCGTTCAACCAATTTTCGGACAAAATATACAATCTTGTAAATGTGGGTTATAAACCGCAAATAAATATTTGGGCCATATGATGTAAATAAAATCTGCAAGAGGGGATAATTGCTACATTTCAAAACATGGGTACAAATCTGCAATAAAAAAAGATGGGTCAAATCTGTAATTATAAAGGCAGGGCACAATTTAAAATTATACCACCGTAATGGGTTTTTTTTAAACCCAATGCAGCGCTTGCTGAGGAAGGGGGAAATGACAGGGGCGGCGGATCATCCAGAGGCGAGGCGAGGCGAGGCGAGGTGAGGCGAGGCGGCAGTTGAAAAAGGCGGTGGTTCCGTTGGCTTGCAAGGGCTCTCCCGACGGGCTTCTCGAAGGACTAAGGCGGCGACTGCGAGGCTGGGATTCTCCGGCTCCCTTGGTGGCTTGACAATTGACGGAGTACCAAACTGCAGTGCGAGTTTCCGGTCAGGGGAGGGCGGGTAAGAATTGTTGCCTGCAATTTGACACAGAGGAGGGAGAGAGTCGAGAAGGAGGGCGGAAGAGAGGAGATTTGCAGGTTAAGGTTTACTGCTTGCGGGAGAGAACAGAGAGGTGAGTCTCTTGTTTGTTTTTTTTCGATCCAGGAAGGATAACAGAGGGATGGAGACGTGTGGTGGTTGTTGGTGGTCGCGACGAGACACCAATGCTCTCCCGGTGGCTTGACTGAGGGAAGGTAAGGCAGGAGTGGAGGTCTTGGTGCTGATCGAGAAACAGAGGGTGAGGGTTGTAGATAGAGAGCCAAAGGTGCTGCTCCAGATGGTGGAGGCGTGGCTTCACTGGCTTGCTCGATACAGCGGGAGATGTAGGGATGGCGCAAGAGAGCTGCTCGCTTCAGTCGCTTGCTAGGAGCTGAGGCAACAGGGCAACATATCAGGAGCTGGGCAAAGGCAAAAATGAAAGAGAAAGAGGGGAAAGTGAGGTTAATGATGGAAGTCAGCTAGGGTGCAGGGCTCTTTCAGCCATGCAAAACAGGCAAAAGAAGCTTCAACACGCAAAGGAGAAGAGAGGGTAAAGGTAGAAAAGAAAAATAAATAAAATAAAAAGGAAAGAACTCGATCGAAACTCTCGGACTCGGGATTTCCGAACAGGAAAGACTTACCGACTTTTTCCGAAAAAGAAAACGGATAAACGTGAACATATCCAAAATTTAAATATACTCGGGAAAATTATTTTATGTTGTAAAAATACCCTTTTAAAAATATTTAACCTAAAAGATATCGATAAAATCCGGAAAAAAAAATATTGCAAACGCGCCAAAAATTGGGGCGTTACAGAAAAGTAGCACATTATCCCGCAAACAATTAAGTAAAAATATTAAATGGTCATATATTGAACTGCTTACACAATATTCTGACATATAAGCCACTAAAGCTTCGAGGTGAAACTGGAAATAGCATCGAAGACTCACCTGATTGTCCTCGGCACAACACCTAGTGTTTGCGAGGAACTGCCTTCTCGTAAATATAACACATACCAGAAAGGTGACGGTGATGAGACTGATAAGTACTCCGCCCAGAGGTGAGAGTGATCTTTTCGGCAGTTGCGACGAGGGCAACAACGGCGGGAGATAGAAAGTGAAGCAAAGTGGGGAGGTTAGGGTGGAACGAATGATGATAGAGGGAAGAAGTGAGGCTTGCAGGTCGAGATTGAAGTTAGGCTCTTCTTGCCATTTGCAGCTACCAGAGAGGGAAGAGAGAAAAGAGAGTGGAGGAGAGTTAGGGTTCACGGTTAAAAAAAAAGGGGTCTACTTACTTAACAAAAAATAAAAAAAGCCTAGTTACTAATTGTTAATTAAAAAAAAGCCAACTTACTTAATTAACCCTTATATTTTTACGAGTACTTATTTATGTTTATATTTTTAGAATATTATTTTGCGGAAAAGTTTCGATCCGAAAATCCTGTTCCGGTTAGTTTGGTCGAGTTTATTTTAATTCTCGATGTCATGTTGTTAAGTAATTGTTTTTATTTTCCTTTTATTTTTATTTTCTTTTCCCCTTTCTCTTTCCAGCTGATGATCGCTCTACACCGACTCCTCGCTCCCTCTGTGCACCTAACCCCTCGTTCCAACCTTCATTTGGATTACCCTCATTTCTCCTCACTCACTGATTTTCCCTTTGTTCCCTTGCCCACAGCAACACGCCCTTCTCCTCTTCTGCTGCAACATTCAAATCTTCCATCAACCTTCTGCTGCAACATTCTAATCTTCCATCAACCTTCTCCCTCATGTCTTCAACATTACCTCCTCGAATCACTTCGCGCCACTGAACAGCAGGCCGCCGGAGCACCTATCTCCACTCCCTTCGAACCACCGCCGGGATCGGGAAGCAACGACAAAGGATTTTGGTCCCCTACGCAGGCCTCAGTGTCTCCCCAACCCCTTCTTCTCGAGCTTCTGTCGCCCCATCAGGGAAGAGCTTGAAGCCCATCCTTGCACTCGCCACCCAATTTCCGTCGAGAAGCTTCGTCGGGAAGCCTTGCAAGCCACCGGAACCGCCGCTAGCCTAATTGTGCCCCACCAGACGACGCTGGAGAAGCGCCTGTTGCTGGCGCCAGACGAACCTGTCTCCAAAGGAGCGCTTGTGGTTGCCACCGTCCACCTCGCCGGACGGAATCCATCAGCAGCCGCCTCGCCGGAACCCTTGCCACGCCGCCGGAAGGTCCTTGCCTTCGCCCCTGTGCAGCCCAAGGATGCCGCCTTGTTCGCTCCAAACGGTGTGTGCAAGCTTTAAATTTATAACCCTAGACTTAAGCTTAAAACAAGGATGCGAACCCGCAGTGTACGGGTCAATCGTAGTAAAAGCAAGAAAATTCCAGGGGTCGATCACAGGGACTCGGTGAAACAGAGTCAATACGGTGTGCTAATGTTAATACTAACCACAAGAGCGATTTAACACAATCAAAGATGAATAAGATGTCAAATAAAGCAAATATGCAATTCTAGGGATTAAGGCATCTAGTTGTGGTTCCAACTCAAGATCTATAGATAAGCGGACAAAGCTGAGATTTTTGCGTGGGGAAGGTGTTTCTAAAGTGGAGTAGATCACCGGGTAAGTCTCACTACACACTAATTCTAAACCGTAACTCCTATTACCGGGTAAGTCTCAAGGAATTAAGATAAAGAACTATAACCTCAAACTAACACACCATCTAAGGGAATAGAATCAACCTTTACCGGGTAAGTCTCAGGCTAACTCACAAAGATGGAATGGAAGCACACTCAAACCCCAATAAAGGATAAACCTTTATTACCTACACTTATGATCGTTGGTACACAAACTAAGGAATTACCGGGTAAGTCTCATCCTAAGCTTGCTTTGAACCAGGAAGGTGTAATAAGAATAGGATTTAGCAAACTCTAACACTTAACTCTCAGTTTAGGGTCGGATAAGTCACCTCGGTCAGAAGAATTTCACCCCGGCCGAGATGTTCATCAACCGAACGAGATGCTTAGGGTTAAGGTTAAAGACTCGAACTTTCAGGATCCTATGGAATCTAAGATTATTCTATCATTGTTTTTCCCACAACCTTCAGCCAATCACCATAGAATCACACAAGGAAATTAGCCACTCATCATCATAATGAAAGTATTAAATATAAGGGAAGAAGGTGAATATTTGAACAACGAAGAATTTAATGAAAAGACTTCAATAACTGAATCAAATATCACACAAAAGCGTTCCTTGGATAATAATCCAAAAAGACAAGACAACAATTGAGGGAATTGAAGAAAATCTTACAAAACCCTTCAATAAAAGCTATAAAAGCTATGGACTTCAATCTTCCTTCAACCTTCAAAAAAGGTTCTTCAAATCTCCCAACTTGGAGTAGGCTGCTGCGTGATGTTTCAGCTGTAGGCGGTCTCTTTTCGTGGTATGCGAGATATCGATGATCCGAAGATGGTCGAATTGTGGAAAATCCAACCCTTTATATAGGAAAATTACCCTTCCAAAGATAAGATATCTTAAAAAGATAATTTCCTAATAAAATCTATCCATATCTCCTTAAAATAAATATCTTCCTAAGATAATTTTATAGGAAATATCTTAAAAGATAACTTTCTAATAAAAATATATCCTATCTCCTAAAATAAATATTTTCTTAAGATAATTTTATAGGAAATATCTTAAAAGATAATTTCCTAATAAAATATATTTTATCTCCAAAATAGATCTCCTAAAATAAATTATCTTCCTTCCAGAAATCCAGCCCAAAAATATGAGATCTTCCTTCCAAAAATAAAAGATCTCAGCCAAGAATGAAATATTCTCGCCGCGTCCCAGGTGTTCGCCTCGGTCGAGTCGACTTCTCTGGATCACCTCGGTCGAGGTGGTACTGTAGCCAACCGAGGTGAATCACAACTGAATGTGAAATCTTTCAAATCTGGTCCAAAGTAAATCTTTAATCCATGGCTGTGCTCCCTGGATGTAGCTCCAAATGACTCATGACTCCTTTTGCTCTTTTTTGATGCGAAACGTGCCATTTTACCTATGATTACAACAAAACTAGGTGTAGACCTCGATTCTCGCAAAGGTAGATGAAATGGTAGTAAAATCACATAATATACATACAAACATGCAGATTATGAAAGATAAAACGTCCAAACAAACCCCAAAATATAGACTATAATTCATGCTATCAAAATACCCCATACTTAGCCCTTGCTTGTCCCCAAGCAAGTTCCGCATATAGAAGACAAGATAGAATGGATTATAAGTCAAGAAAATCAATGAAAAAGCCTTTCAAAAACATTTTATGGTGTGCAACTACCATAGATCACTCTAAGAGAGTACTTCCTGGAATTTAAAAACTCAACATGATCAAAACATTTTATAAATATAAAAAAGTTGTTCATCTTTGCATAAAATCATAGAATGCATAATAAATCATAGTTATCAAAATTAATCATGTATATCCAGTTTAAACCGCTAAGTCAATCAACAAGCTCAAGGTCTCAAGGGCTTCCCAAAAGAAAAGGTCAAGAAACGTGTAGGGTAGGGATGTGTGTAAGGTAATGTGGTGCTAGAATCCGGGAAAAGGATGAACTTCACTTTCACTTTGACTTGCAACATCTTCCACCAATAAGCTTTGCTTATTTCACACTTTTTTTCTTTTTACTTTACTTTTTGGGATGCATGGACAGAGGTGCACAATAACCGAAGCCTAGGAAATCAGCAATCATCAATTTCTTGAGATGCATCAAACCCTTGATGCACATACCATGACCCGTTAGGAATATCGCTCAATCCGACTTTGGCAAGGCACAAACACCCGGCTATGTGAATGGTGCCGAGTTACTCATCTTCATGATTGACTTCCCCAAACCTATTATTGCTTTCTAAACTTTCACTTCCAGCCACTTCTCAACTTTAACTCCACTTGCTTTCACCACTTCGCTTGCTTCCAAATTCCCGGATAGGTAAAGGGAGGCAAAATGTATATGAGGGGCTAAGCATGATCAAGAAGAAGAAGAAGAGAATGAATTGCCTTGGTCTTTCCAAGAAGAAAGTGAGAGAACTTAACCTGCGGTGTCAACCTTCAAATTCAACATAATTTGGATAAAAACAAAGTATTAAACATGCTAATAATTTCAAACAAAGCATTTAGCAACTTAAACATATTATAAAACCTTTCAAACACATAAAGAACTTAAAACCAGTCAGTAAACAAGATCTTCACTGAGATTATATCCAGATAAGCAACAAAAATTCGTTTTCGAAAACTCTCAGTTAACCCACCTCGGTCGAGGTGTTCTTGGTTCAACCGAGGTGAAGCACCTCGTTTGGCCAAGAACCTCCCCGGTCGAGGTCAAAATTTTTTTTTTTTAAAAACCATTTTTTTTTCAGTTTCGACGTTTTTCTCAATCAAATAACCTGTAGGTATGCATGTAATATCAGATAATCATATAAATGCAGAAGTGACGCATAAATAGAATATCCGATGAAATGTAATACATCAAAAGTAGTCGAATACATCAAGTAGTCATATAAGTGCAAACACCCCATACTTGGGACACACTGTCCCAGTGGGTTAAAATAAGTCTAAGGACAGGATACTCACCGAACATAGCTAAACTGCATGAAGAAGTAAGAAACAGCTCCCAGATAAGACCATCTCGGTTGGCGAAGTACATCTCGGTCGAGGTGTTCTGACAGTACCCGAGATGTATCTCAGTAAAGCTCGTTTCCTCAACTTCCCGAAATTTCGTTCTTCCAGTGTAGCCCCTGAACTGTGATCCTTCCTTTTGGAATACCTGGTTGTTGTCTAGAGGAAACAAAAACAAAGCAACTATCTAAACTAAACTAGATAAGGGAGAAGAAAGCAATACCTTGGGTTGCCTCCCAAGAAGCGCTTGGTTTAAGGTCGCTAGCTGGACCCTACGGAATGGGATTACTCAATGCACTTCGAATGTCGTGGAGTGCTCATCACATCCGTAAAAATCTTCCAAGAAGGTTCCGGTTCCTAACTTCACCGGCAAATGGTAAGATCTCCCACGTACAAGCTTGTACAGTTTGATTCTCACCGGAATTCGTCTAGACTTCCTACACTTCACTGGGACATAATCTAGCCTTGCGTCCCATCCTTTCTTGGATCGAGAAAATAGTTTCTCGAGAATCATAGCAGCTTCCCCATCTATAGCTTGGGGATGGTACAGGGTCCTGAGCATGCGAGGGACCCCATACTTGAACAAATAACACTTCGTTGCCTTAGCGGTGAAGTGCTTGTTAACTTCACTCCTTATAATCCAAGGAGCATCTTCCTCCAACAATTTCAAGAGAGGTTTCATCTTGATCTTAGGAGGTTCTTTCGGAAGAGACCTCCAACTCTCCGGTGCCTTCCTGAAAAATCTAGAAATATTAATAGGGAATTCAAATGAAGTAGGAGAATGTACCTTGTAAAGTTCTCCAAAGCTTGAGACAAGTTTCGTGTTGGGTTGATAATCCACCCACGAAATCTCTCTCAGTTCTGCTGGTCTTTCTTCCACCTTGACCACAATCTCAGTAATTTGGCCAAGGTTCGCCGCATCTTGCAGTTCTACAAATTCTTCTTCCATCTCGGTCGAGATCTCCTCCACCTCGACCGAGGTCTCGGCAGTTGGATCGAGATCTTCCACATCCTCCGCTTCCACAGAAGCTTCAGGAAAAACTTCCGGTGCGACCAAAGGAATGCTTGGAACGTGCAACACTTCCTTATGCTCCTCTTTCGGCTTAGCATAGGATAGGGTGCTTTCCTTGAGCTCCTCCACCTTCTTCATCAACTTCTCCAATCTTGATTCGAGAGAGTCTTCAAAAGGTTGCTCATAAATGTTTTTAGGGACATTCTTCTCATCCCATATCGCTAGTTCACGCTGAATGACCTCTTCTCTTTCCCATTCATTGTTGAACCAATAGAAGGAGTACTTCTCCTCCAAGTATTCATAATGGTCCGCCCTAGCACTTTGCCTTGCTATCCAGGCTGGATCAAATGTAGTCATCGAAAATCTTGAAAACTACAAAACTCATAGAAAGAGTAGTTAGTAGCAACAGGGGCAAATGCCCCGAAAGCAAACCGTAACCGGCTCGGTCTAGACCAAGTCCCCGGCAACGGCGCCAAAAACTTGTTCGCTCCAAACGGTGTGTGCAAGCTTTAAATTTATAACCCTAGACTTAAGCTTAAAACAAGGATGCGAACCCGCAGTGTACGGGTCAATCGTAGTAAAAGCAAGAAAATTCCAGGGGTCGATCACAGGGACTCGGTGAAACAGAGTCAATACGGTGTGCTAATGTTAATACTAACCACAAGAGCGATTTAACACAATCAAAGATGAATAAGATGTCAAATAAAGCAAATATGCAATTCTAGGGATTAAGGCATCTAGTTGTGGTTCCAACTCAAGATCTATAGATAAGCGGACAAAGCTGAGATTTTTGCGTGGGGAAGGTGTTTCTAAAGTGGAGTAGATCACCGGGTAAGTCTCACTACACACTAATCCTAAACCGTAACTCCTATTACCGGGTAAGTCTCAAGGAATTAAGATAAAGAACTATAACCTCAAACTAACACACCATCTAAGGGAATAGAATCAACCTTTACCGGGTAAGTCTCAGGCTAACTCACAAAGATGGAATGGAAGCACACTCAAACCCCAATAAAGGATAAACCTTTATTACCTACACTTATGATCGTTGGTACACAAACTAAGGAATTACCGGGTAAGTCTCATCCTAAGCTTGCTTTGAACCAGGAAGGTGTAATAAGAATAGGATTTAGCAAACTCTAACACTTAACTCTCAGTTTAGGGTCGGATAAGTCACCTCGGTCAGAAGAATTCCACCCCGGCCGAGATGTTCATCAACCGAACGAGATGCTTAGGGTTAAGGTTAAAGACTCGAACTTTCAGGATCCTATGGAATCTAAGATTATTCTATCATTGTTTTTCCCACAACCTTCAGCCAATCACCATAGAATCACACAAGGAAATTAGCCACTCATCATCATAATGAAAGTATTAAATATAAGGGAAGAAGGTGAATATTTGAACAACGAAGAATTTAATGAAAAGACTTCAATAACTGAATCAAATATCACACAAAAGCGTTCCTTGGATAATAATCCAAAAAGACAAGACAACAATTGAGGGAATTGAAGACAATCTTACAAAACCCTTCAATAAAAGCTATAAAAGCTATGGACTTCAATCTTCCTTCAACCTTCAAAAAAGGTTCTTCAAATCTCCCAACTTGGAGTAGGCTGCTGCGTGATGTTTCAGCTGTAGGCGGTCTCTTTTCGTGGTATGCGAGATATCGATGATCCGAAGATGGTCGAATTGTGGAAAATCCAACCCTTTATATAGGAAAATTACCCTTCCAAAGATAAGATATCTTAAAAAGATAATTTCCTAATAAAATCTATCCATATCTCCTTAAAATAAATATCTTCCTAAGATAATTTTATAGGAAATATCTTAAAAGATAACTTTCTAATAAAAATATATCCTATCTCCTAAAATAAATATTTTCTTAAGATAATTTTATAGGAAATATCTTAAAAGATAATTTCCTAATAAAATATATCTTATCTCCAAAATAGATCTCCTAAAATAAATTATCTTCCTTCCAGAAATCCAGCCCAAAAATATGAGATCTTCCTTCCAAAAATAAAAGATCTCAGCCAAGAATGAAATATTCTCGCCGCGTCCCAGGTGTTCGCCTCGGTCGAGTCGACTTCTCTGGATCACCTCGGTCGAGGTGGTACTGTAGCCAACCGAGGTGAATCACAACTGAATGTGAAATCTCTCAAATCTGGTCCAAAGTAAATCTTTAATCCATGGCTGTGCTCCCTGGATGTAGCTCCAAATGACTCATGACTCCTTTTGCTCCTTTTTGATGCGAAACGTGCCATTTTACCTATGATTACAACAAAACTAGGTGTAGACCTCGATTCTCGCAAAGGTAGATGAAATGGTAGTAAAATCACATAATATACATACAAACATGCAGATTATGAAAGATAAAACGTCCAAACAAACCCCAAAATATAGACTATAATTCATGCTATCAAAATACCCCATACTTAGCCCTTGCTTGTCCCCAAGCAAGTTCCGCATATAGAAGACAAGATAGAATGGATTATAAGTCAAGAAAATCAATGAAAAAGCCTTTCAAAAACATTTTATGGTGTGCAACTACCATAGATCACTCTAAGAGAGTACTTCCTGGAATTTAAAAACTCAACATGATCAAAACATTTTATAAATATAAAAAAGTTGTTCATCTTTGCATAAAATCATAGAATGCATAATAAATCATAGTTATCAAAATTAATCATGTATATCCAGTTTAAACCGCTAAGTCAATCAACAAGCTCAAGGTCTCAAGGGCTTCCCAAAAGAAAAGGTCAAGAAACGTGTAGGGTAGGGATGTGTGTAAGGTAATGTGGTGCTAGAATCCGGGAAAAGGATGAACTTCATTTTCACTTTGACTTGCAACATCTTCCACCAATAAGCTTTGCTTATTTCATACTTTTTTTCTTTTTACTTTACTTTTTGGGATGCATGGACAGAGGTGCACAATAACCGAAGCCTAGGAAATCAGCAATCATCAATTTCTTGAGATGCATCAAACCCTTGATGCACATACCATGACCCGTTAGGAATATCGCTCAATCCGACTTTGGCAAGACACAAACACCCGGCTATGTGAATGGTGCCGAGTTACTCATCTTCATGATTGACTTCCCCAAACCTATTATTGCTTTCTAAACTTTCACTTCCAGCCACTTCTCAACTTTAACTCCACTTGCTTTCACCACTTCGCTTGCTTCCAAATTCCCAGATAGGTAAAGGGAGGCAAAATGTATATGAGGGGCTAAGCATGATCAAGAAGAAGAAGAAGAGAATGAATTGCCTTGGTCTTTCCAAGAAGAAAGTGAGAGAACTTAACCTGCGGTGTCAACCTTCAAATTCAACATAATTTGGATAAAACAAAGTATTAAACATGCTAATAATTTCAAACAAAGCATTTAGCAACTTAAACATATTATAAAACCTTTCAAACACATAAAGAACTTAAAACCAGTCAGTAAACAAGATCTTCACTGAGATTATATCCAGATAAGCAACAAAAATTCGTTTTCGAAAACTCTCAGTTAACCCACCTCGGTCGAGGTGTTCTTGGTTCAACCGAGGTGAAGCACCTCGTTTGGCCAAGAACCTCCCCGGTCGAGGTCAAAATTTTTTTTTTTAAAAAACCATTTTTTTTTCAGTTTCGACGTTTTTCTCAATCAAATAACCTGTAGGTATGCATGTAATATCAGATAATCATATAAATGCAGAAGTGACGCATAAATAGAATATCCGATGAAATGTAATACATCAAAAGTAGTCGAATATATCAAGTAGTCATATAAGTGCAAACACCCCATACTTGGGACACACTGTCCCAGTGGGTTAAAATAAGTCTAAGGACAGGATACTCACCGAACATAGCTAAACTGCATGAAGAAGTAAGAAACAGCTCCCAGATAAGACCATCTCGGTTGGCGAAGTACATCTCGGTCGAGGTGTTCTGACAGTACCCGAGATGTATCTCAGTAAAGCTCGTTTCCTCAACTTCCCGAAATTTCGTTCTTCCAGTGTAGCCCCTGAACTGTGATCCTTCCTTTTGGAATACCTGGTTGTTGTCTAGAGGAAACAAAAACAAAGCAACTATCTAAACTAAACTAGATAAGGGAGAAGAAAGCAATACCTTGGGTTGCCTCCCAAGAAGCGCTTGGTTTAAGGTCGCTAGCTGGACCCTACGGAATGGGATTACTCAATGCACTTCGAATGTCGTGGAGTGCTCATCACATCCGTAAAAATCTTCCAAGAAGGTTCCGGTTCCTAACTTCACCGGCAAATGGTAAGATCTCCCACGTACAAGCTTGTACAGTTTGATTCTCACCGGAATTCGTCTAGACTTCCTACACTTCACTGGGACATAATCTAGCCTTGCGTCCCATCCTTTCCTGGATCGAGAAAATAGTTTCTCGAGAATCATAGCAGCTTCCCCATCTATAGCTTGGGGATGGTACAGGGTCCTGAGCATGCGAGGGACCCCATACTTGAACAAATAACACTTCGTTGCCTTAGCGGTGAAGTGCTTGTTAACTTCACTCCTTATAATCCAAGGAGCATCTTCCTCCAACAATTTCAAGAGAGGTTTCATCTTGATCTTAGGAGGTTCTTTCGGAAGAGACCTCCAACTCTCCGGTGCCTTCCTGAAAAATCTAGAAATATTAATAGGGAATTCAAATGAAGTAGGAGAATGTACCTTGTAAAGTTCTCCAAAGCTTGAGACAAGTTTCGTGTTGGGTTGATAATCCACCCACGAAATCTCTCTCAGTTCTGCTGGTCTTTCTTCCACCTTGACCACAATCTCAGTAATTTGGCCAAGGTTCGCCGCATCTTGCAGTTCTACAAATTCTTCTTCCATCTCGGTCGAGATCTCCTCCACCTCGACCGAGGTCTCGGCAGTTGGATCGAGATCTTCCACATCCTCCGCTTCCACAGAAGCTTCAGGAAAAACTTCCGGTTCGACCAAAGGAATGCTTGGAACGTGCAACACTTCCTTATGCTCCTCTTTCGGCTTAGCACAGGATAGGGTGCTTTCCTTGAGCTCCTCCACCTTCTTCATCAACTTCTCCAATCTTGATTCGAGAGAGTCTTCAAAAGGTTGCTCATAAATGTTTTTAGGGACATTCTTCTCATCCCATATCGCAAGTTCACGCTGAATGACCTCTTCTCTTTCCCATTCATTGTTGAACCAATAGAAGGAGTACTTCTCCTCCAAGTATTCATAATGGTCCGCCCTAGCACTTTGCCTTGCTATCCAGGCTGGATCAAATGTAGTCATCGAAAATCTTGAAAACTACAAAACTCATAGAAAGAGTAGTTAGTAGCAACAGGGGCAAATGCCCCGAAAGCAAACCGTAACCGGCTCGGTCTAGACCAAGTCCCCGGCAACGGCGCCAAAAACTTGTTCGCTCCAAACGGTGTGTGCAAGCTTTAAATTTATAACCCTAGACTTAAGCTTAAAACAAGGATGCGAACCCGCAGTGTACGGGTCAATCGTAGTAAAAGCAAGAAAATTCCAGGGGTCGATCACAGGGACTCGGTGAAACAGAGTCAATACGGTGTGCTAATGTTAATACTAACCACAAGAGCGATTTAACACAATCAAAGATGAATAAGATGTCAAATAAAGCAAATATGCAATTCTAGGGATTAAGGCATCTAGTTGTGGTTCCAACTCAAGATCTATAGATAAGCGGACAAAGCTGAGATTTTTGCGTGGGGAAGGTGTTTCTAAAGTGGAGTAGATCACCGGGTAAGTCTCACTACACACTAATCCTAAACCGTAACTCCTATTACCGGGTAAGTCTCAAGGAATTAAGATAAAGAACTATAACCTCAAACTAACACACCATCTAAGGGAATAGAATCAACCTTTACCGGGTAAGTCTCAGGCTAACTCACAAAGATGGAATGGAAGCACACTCAAACCCCAATAAAGGATAAACCTTTATTACCTACACTTATGATCGTTGGTACACAAACTAAGGAATTACCGGGTAAGTCTCATCCTAAGCTTGCTTTGAACCAGGAAGGTGTAATAAGAATAGGATTTAGCAAACTCTAACACTTAACTCTCAGTTTAGGGTCGGATAAGTCACCTCGGTCAGAAGAATTCCACCCCGGCCGAGATGTTCATCAACCGAACGAGATGCTTAGGGTTAAGGTTAAAGACTCGAACTTTCAGAATCCTATGGAATCTAAGATTATTCTATCATTGTTTTTCCCACAACCTTCAGCCAATCACCATAGAATCACACAAGGAAATTAGCCACTCATCATCATAATGAAAGTATTAAATATAAGGGAAGAAGGTGAATATTTGAACAACGAAGAATTTAATGAAAAGACTTCAATAACTGAATCAAATATCACACAAAAGCGTTCCTTGGATAATAATCCAAAAAGACAAGACAACAATTGAGGGAATTGAAGACAATCTTACAAAACCCTTCAATAAAAGCTATAAAAGCTATGGACTTCAATCTTCCTTCAACCTTCAAAAAAGGTTCTTCAAATCTCCCAACTTGGAGTAGGCTGCTGCGTGATGTTTCAGCTGTAGGCGGTCTCTTTTCGTGGTATGCGAGATATCGATGATCCGAAGATGGTCGAATTGTGGAAAATCCAACCCTTTATATAGGAAAATTACCCTTCCAAAGATAAGATATCTTAAAAAGATAATTTCCTAATAAAATCTATCCATATCTCCTTAAAATAAATATCTTCCTAAGATAATTTTATAGGAAATATCTTAAAAGATAACTTTCTAATAAAAATATATCCTATCTCCTAAAATAAATATTTTCTTAAGATAATTTTATAGGAAATATCTTAAAAGATAATTTCCTAATAAAATATATCTTATCTCCAAAATAGATCTCCTAAAATAAATTATCTTCCTTCCAGAAATCCAGCCCAAAAATATGAGATCTTCCTTCCAAAAATAAAAGATCTCAGCCAAGAATGAAATATTCTCGCCGCGTCCCAGGTGTTCGCCTCGGTCGAGTCGACTTCTCTGGATCACCTCGGTCGAGGTGGTACTGTAGCCAACCGAGGTGAATCACAACTGAATGTGAAATCTCTCAAATCTGGTCCAAAGTAAATCTTTAATCCATGGCTGTGCTCCCTGGATGTAGCTCCAAATGACTCATGACTCCTTTTGCTCCTTTTTGATGCGAAACGTGCCATTTTACCTATGATTACAACAAAACTAGGTGTAGACCTCGATTCTCGCAAAGGTAGATGAAATGGTAGTAAAATCACATAATATACATACAAACATGCAGATTATGAAAGATAAAACGTCCAAACAAATCCCAAAATATAGACTATAATTCATGCTATCAAAATACCCCATACTTAGCCCTTGCTTGTCCCCAAGCAAGTTCCGCATATAGAAGACAAGATAGAATGGATTATAAGTCAAGAAAATCAATGAAAAAGCCTTTCAAAAACATTTTATGGTGTGCAACTACCATAGATCACTCTAAGAGAGTACTTCCTGGAATTTAAAAACTCAACATGATCAAAACATTTTATAAATATAAAAAAGTTGTTCATCTTTGCATAAAATCATAGAATGCATAATAAATCATAGTTATCAAAATTAATCATGTATATCCAGTTTAAACCGCTAAGTCAATCAACAAGCTCAAGGTCTCAAGGGCTTCCCAAAAGAAAAGGTCAAGAAACGTGTAGGGTAGGGATGTGTGTAAGGTAATGTGGTGCTAGAATCCGGGAAAAGGATGAACTTCACTTTCACTTTGACTTGCAACACCTTCCACCAATAAGCTTTGCTTATTTCACACTTTTTTTCTTTTTACTTTACTTTTTGGGATGCATGGACAGAGGTGCACAATAACCGAAGCCTAGGAAATCAGCAATCATCAATTTCTTGAGATGCATCAAACCCTTGATGCACATACCATGACCCGTTAGGAATATCGCTCAATCCGACTTTGGCAAGACACAAACACCCGGCTATGTGAATGGTGCCGAGTTACTCATCTTCATGATTGACTTCCCCAAACCTATTATTGCTTTCTAAACTTTCACTTCCAGCCACTTCTCAACTTTAACTCCACTTGCTTTCACCACTTCGCTTGCTTCCAAATTCCCGGATAGGTAAAGGGAGGCAAAATGTATATGAGGGGCTAAGCATGATCAAGAAGAAGAAGAAGAGAATGAATTGCCTTGGTCTTTCCAAGAAGAAAGTGAGAGAACTTAACCTGCGGTGTCAACCTTCAAATTCAACATAATTTAGATAAAAACAAAGTATTAAACATGCTAATAATTTCAAACAAAGCATTTAGCAACTTAAACATATTATAAAACCTTTCAAACACATAAAGAACTTAAAACCAGTCAGTAAACAAGATCTTCACTGAGATTATATCCATATAAGCAACAAAAATTCGTTTTCGAAAACTCTCAGTTAACCCACCTCGGTCGAGGTGTTCTTGGTTCAACCGAGGTGAAGCACCTCGTTTGGCCAAGAACCTCCCCGGTCGAGGTCAAAATTTTTTTTTTTTAAAAAACCATTTTTTTTTTCAGTTTCGACGTTTTTCTCAATCAAATAACCTGTAGGTATGCATGTAATATCAGATAATTATATAAATGCAGAAGTGAAGCATAAATAGAATATCCGATGAAATGTAATACATCAAAAGTAGTCGAATACATCAAGTAGTCATATAAGTGCAAACACCCCATACTTGGGACACACTGTCCCAGTGGGTTAAAATAAGTCTAAGGACAGGATACTCACCGAACATAGCTAAACTGCATGAAGAAGTAAGAAACAGCTCCCAGATAAGACCATCTCGGTTGGCGAAGTACATCTCGGTCGAGGTGTTCTGACAGTACCCGAGATGTATCTCAGTAAAGCTCGTTTCCTCAACTTCCCGAAATTTCGTTCTTCCAGTGTAGCCCCTGAACTGTGATCCTTCCTTTTGGAATACCTGGTTGTTGTCTAGAGGAAACAAAAACAAAGCAACTATCTAAACTAAACTAGATAAGGGAGAAGAAAGCAATACCTTGGGTTGCCTCCCAAGAAGCGCTTGGTTTAAGGTCGCTAGCTGGACCCTACGGAATGGGATTACTCAATGCACTTCGAATGTCGTGGAGTGCTCATCACATCCGTAAAAATCTTCCAAGAAGGTTCCGGTTCCTAACTTCACCGGCAAATGGTAAGATCTCCCACGTACAAGCTTGTACAGTTTGATTCTCACCGGAATTCGTCTAGACTTCCTACACTTCACTGGGACATAATCTAGCCTTGCGTCCCATCCTTTCCTGGATCGAGAAAATAGTTTCTCGAGAATCATAGCAGCTTCCCCATCTATAGCTTGGGGATGGTACAGGGTCCTGAGCATGCGAGGGACCCCATACTTGAACAAATAACACTTCGTTGCCTTAGCGGTGAAGTGCTTGTTAACTTCACTCCTTATAATCCAAGGAGCATCTTCCTCCAACAATTTCAAGAGAGGTTTCATCTTGATCTTAGGAGGTTCTTTCGGAAGAGACCTCCAACTCTCCGGTGCCTTCCTGAAAAATCTAGAAATATTAATAGGGAATTCAAATGAAGTAGGAGAATGTACCTTGTAAAGTTCTCCAAAGCTTGAGACAAGTTTCGTGTTGGGTTGATAATCCACCCACGAAATCTCTCTCAGTTCTGCTGGTCTTTCTTCCACCTTGACCACAATCTCAGTAATTTGGCCAAGGTTCGCCGCATCTTGCAGTTCTACAAATTCTTCTTCCATCTCGGTCGAGATCTCCTCCACCTCGACCGAGGTCTCGGCAGTTGGATCGAGATCTTCCACATCCTCCGCTTCCACAGAAGCTTCAGGAAAAACTTCCGGTTCGACCAAAGGAATGCTTGGAACGTGCAACACTTCCTTATGCTCCTCTTTCGGCTTAGCATAGGATAGGGTGCTTTCCTTGAGCTCCTCCACCTTCTTCATCAACTTCTCCAATCTTGATTCGAGAGAGTCTTCAAAAGGTTGCTCATAAATGTTTTTAGGGACATTCTTCTCATCCCATATCGCAAGTTCACGCTGAATGACCTCTTCTCTTTCCCATTCATTGTTGAACCAATAGAAGGAGTACTTCTCCTCCAAGTATTCATAATGGTCCGCCCTAGCACTTTGCCTTGCTATCCAGGCTGGATCAAATGTAGTCATCGAAAATCTTGAAAACTACAAAACTCATAGAAAGAGTAGTTAGTAGCAACAGGGGCAAATGCCCCGAAAGCAAACCGTAACCGGCTCGGTCTAGACCAAGTCCCCGGCAACGGCGCCAAAAACTTGTTCGCTCCAAACGGTGTGTGCAAGCTTTAAATTTATAACCCTAGACTTAAGCTTAAAACAAGGATGCGAACCCGCAGTGTACGGGTCAATCGTAGTAAAAGCAAGAAAATTCCAGGGGTCGATCACAGGGACTCGGTGAAACAGAGTCAATACGGTGTGCTAATGTTAATACTAACCACAAGAGCGATTTAACACAATCAAAGATGAATAAGATGTCAAATAAAGCAAATATGCAATTCTAGGGATTAAGGCATCTAGTTGTGGTTCCAACTCAAGATCTATAGATAAGCGGACAAAGCTGAGATTTTTGCGTGGGGAAGGTGTTTCTAAAGTGGAGTAGATCACCGGGTAAGTCTCACTACACACTAATCCTAAACCGTAACTCCTATTACCGGGTAAGTCTCAAGGAATTAAGATAAAGAACTATAACCTCAAACTAACACACCATCTAAGGGAATAGAATCAACCTTTACCGGGTAAGTCTCAGGCTAACTCACAAAGATGGAATGGAAGCACACTCAAACCCCAATAAAGGATAAACCTTTATTACCTACACTTATGATCGTTGGTACACAAACTAAGGAATTACCGGGTAAGTCTCATCCTAAGCTTGCTTTGAACCAGGAAGGTGTAATAAGAATAGGATTTAGCAAACTCTAACACTTAACTCTCAGTTTAGGGTCGGATAAGTCACCTCGGTCAGAAGAATTCCACCCCGGCCGAGATGTTCATCAACCGAACGAGATGCTTAGGGTTAAGGTTAAAGACTCGAACTTTCAGGATCCTACTGGAATCTAAGATTATTCTATCATTGTTTTTCCCACAACCTTCAGCCAATCACCCTAGAATCACACAAGGAAATTAGCCACTCATCATCATAATGAAAGTATTAAATATAAGGGAAGAAGGTGAATATTTGAACAACGAAGAATTTAATGAAAAGACTTCAATAACTGAATCAAATATCACACAAAAGCGTTCCTTGGATAATAATCCAAAAAGACAAGACAACAATTGAGGGAATTGAAGACAATCTTACAAAACCCTTCAATAAAAGCTATAAAAGATATGGACTTCAATCTTCCTTCAACCTTCAAAAAAGGTTCTTCAAATCTCCCAACTTGGAGTAGGCTGCTGCGTGATGTTTCAGCTGTAGGCGGTCTCTTTTCGTGGTATGCGAGATATCGATGATCCGAAGATGGTCGAATTGTGGAAAATCCAACCCTTTATATAGGAAAATTACCCTTCCAAAGATAAGATATCTTAAAAAGATAATTTCCTAATAAAATCTATCCATATCTCCTTAAAATAAATATCTTCCTAAGATAATTTTATAGGAAATATATTAAAAGATAACTTTCTAATAAAAATATATCCTATCTCCTAAAATAAATATTTTCTTAAGATAATTTTATAGGAAATATCTTAAAAGATAATTTCCTAATAAAATATATCTTATCTCCAAAATAGATCTCCTAAAATAAATTATCTTCCTTCCAGAAATCCAGCCCAAAAATATGAGATCTTCCTTCCAAAAATAAAAGATCTCAGCCAAGAATGAAATATTCTCGCCGCGTCCCAGGTGTTCGCCTCGGTCGAGTCGACTTCTCTGGATCACCTCGGTCGAGGTGGTACTGTAGCCAACCGAGGTGAATCACAACTGAATGTGAAATCTCTCAAATCTGGTCCAAAGTAAATCTTTAATCCATGGCTGTGCTCCCTGGATGTAGCTCCAAATGACTCATGACTCCTTTTGCTCCTTTTTGATGCGAAACGTGCCATTTTACCTATGATTACAACAAAACTAGGTGTAGACCTCGATTCTCGCAAAGGTAGATGAAATGGTAGTAAAATCACATAATATACATACAAACATGCAGATTATGAAAGATAAAACGTCCAAACAAACCCCAAAATATAGACTATAATTCATGCTATCACGCCTCCTCTGTTTCCTCTTGCGACGGGATGAAATTACAAAACCCTATTAAATCTTATTTCATATTGGGCCCCCTTCTTTTTGGTATAATTGTAGTTTGGCCCTGTTGATTTAAATAACTATAGATTGTACCCATAACTTTATAATAATTGCAGTTTTGAACTCAAGTTTTTGGATTGTTGCTTTTATGTCATGCTAGAATTATTTACGTATTTTGGCCCAAGGTTTTATTTACGGAAGATGGCCCAAACTCCTAGAGTTTTATATTGTGTCCGGAAAATGTATTTGCAGTTTGAAACTTAGGATTTACTTCGACTTAAATTCTTATTTATGTATACTATATATATTGTGATCTTGTTGGATTAATTTCGGTTTAGTGGTCAAGGTTTTTAACCACGGTTTTATGAAAGTTTTTTGTATTGTACATTTTCCCCGGGAGGGTAATTATGGGATTTTAACGTTGGATTTTGAAAACGGGTTTTGCCTTAGGATTTTATATATTATATTTTACGATCAAATTTAGTGTATAAGCTAAATTTTCTTAGCTTTGGTTTTAGGTTCGAAAGCGCCCCGATAAAGGCCATCGGCCCATACTCGACATCCGTTGATCGTCTTCCGTCTTTGACCTAGTGTGCGTACCTTTCTCGATCTAGTTATGTTTAGTAGTATTATCATGCTAGGATGAATCTAGCATAACTTAGAGTTAATGCCAAGTAGTAGCTTTGAACTTTAGGTGAGGATTTGAGGATGGTTTGAACGTTCTTAGGATTGAGGTGTGTATGTTATCATGTGAGCTTTGTTGAGGTTGTGAGTATGTGTTTGTTGAGATTGTGGAGTTAGGATGGAAGTATCCTAGCACGCGGCTATAGTTGAGATCTTGTGGGTTTATGAGGGCTAGTAGTTTATCCTAGATTATGAGAGTGCATGACCAAATAAGAGCATATAGGTAAAAGTCTAAGGACTTCTAGCTTGTGTGAGTGGTTGTTGATTATCGTGCCTTGTCTTGAACAGGCGTTTGTTATATTCCTTCGGAGAGTGATATCGGTTTCGGTTAACTTTGAGACGAGGTAAGTCTACGGACTTACTTAGCTCCCTTTTACACATTATTTGGATATGTGATGGTGGTGTGTGCTTTATCTTTATTTATAACCATGAAACCGGATTAGGATAACTTGGTTATATATATTTGGCCCGTTTTTTATTATTATCGGGTGGTGACATCATTGCCCAGCTCCCGAGGGAGATTGGGAGGTTCTCTGCGACCAGACCATACATGGTATACGGGCGGGCTTCTTCGCCACTCCACATGGTATACGGGTTGAGCTTCACATCACTCTTGTTGGTTACATGGGAACAGAGGCGAGAGTTATAAGACTCTCGTGTCACACGTATAACGAATGAAACTAGTAATGGAATGACTTAAAAAGAGAAGATAAGAATCGGATGGTATGTGTATGAGCATGATGTGTGTAATGTGTACTTATGTGTGTGTTTGTGCCCTTGCTATCTTTATAATGCCTAGAATGTGAGCTAACGGTTTTATACCGATTGTTGTAGTTGATGTGCAGGTTAGGATGTGGCCGAGTGATCCGGAGGAGTGGGTAGTCGGGGTCCCCGTACATCTTACGTTGAGTTGGGTTTTGGAGTCCTTGTGTTGTTGTTGTTTTTGTATTATATTGATATTGTTGTAAGGACGGTTGAAGTCTTTCCTATCTTTTGTTTTCGGGTTTCATAACATTGCATAAAAATGTATTTTGATTTTGGCCTTTATTTGTGTCTTGTTGCAAGATCCGGTGAAATTGTTGTCAGGCTAAGGGTCGGGACCCATTGTGAGGTCTCAACCCGTAGCCCTCCGAGTTTAGCGGATTCGGGGTGTTACAATTTGAAAGTTCAATTGTGTATTAGGGAATTGAAACTTAGTCATGCAAATTGGTACTAGTGCATCTAACGTATATTTTTAACACATCATGATTAAGAATTAGTCCATATATGCACGACTATTAATTTGATTAATAAGAGGTCATAAATATATGCCTGAGTAGTTAAACCAACGAAGAGATTAAACCGGTGAAAGATTATACTAAGCCGTAATAACATTTAGTGTATATTAGAGAATTGATATTTTTAGAGGGAAGTGAATTATCTGTTCATATTGTATAATTATATAATTAATCATAGTTGTTGATTGTAATTAATTAGGCGATTATGATATATTCTTATTTCTTCCCGTAACACTTGTTCATTTGTTCTCAAATGTTCATAGCCAGAGCCAAAAACAATCAACTTTTAGAGGCCCTATGTCAATGCTAATATTAACTTTATATGATAAAAATGGTTTGTAAGGTTATTTTATGATAATTTTAACTAGTTAATTTTATATATATCTCGTAAGTTTGATATTACTAGTTGTGTTGTAACGCCTGGAATTTTTGGGTTCCGTTACGAGAGGGGTTAGAAGCCTTGACCAAGGGCTACCGCCCTTGCGGCTTAGAAGGCCCGCAACTGCGGCCGTCCGCGACCGCGGCTTGGACGTCCCGCGGAGGCGGTGACACGTTGAGCGAGAGTTTTGTTCCTTTTCTGTCAAACCTTTCGTCTTCTAACTCTTTTAATTCCGTCTCTTTATGAGAGGAGTGATTCATGGATGTTGTCTCTTGGCATCCCTCCCATTTATGCAGCCTAACTCCCTCTCCCTTATTTCTTTTCACGTTACTTCATTCTCTCCCTTCTTGTTCCTCATCTCCTTCACGTTATTCTTCACCTTTTTCTCCTCTCTTCTCTGGAGGCTATCACACGGAGTTCAGACTGCGGATACGTGTTCCAAGTTAAGTTCTTTCCTTCCCCTTCCTTCCTTCTTCGTCCTTCTTCTTCTTGCTACTTTGAATGGAAGGAATCCATGGATCTACCTAAAGGAGGTTCCTCTTGTGTTCGATTGTGTTGATGGCATACTTAGACCGTGGAGGAGGGCTAAGATCTTATGTTGGAGGCTAGGAGACGTTCACAGCATCAAAGGAGGCAATAGGAAGGCTTTTGCACATCAAGAACCGAAGAAATCGACGTTTCTGGACTGTGAGCCGCGGGGGCGGCCTCTGCAACCCGCAGGGGCGGATTCTGGGTCCTGCGCACCGCAGGGGCGGCGTCTTGACACCGCAGGGGCGCTTTCTGCACCAGTAAGCCTCCGATCTCTTATTCCTTTCTTTCCTTTCCACTTCCTTGACCCTGAACCATCTTAGTAGCATGTTAAGATCGCTTAACATAGGTGATATGGAATGCCAATTAGTGGCTTGACCCTTAGGGTTATCTTGTGAGAGTTGAGAGTATGTTGGTTATGATATTGTGGCATGAACTCTTAGGATGGTGAGGATTGTGAGCACTAGAAGTCCAAGGACTTCTAGTTGGCTAGACGGTTGATCTATCTTGAGTTGTGATTCTTTTGAGGATGTTGAGCCTAGAAGTCTAAGGACTTCTAGTTGACTAGAGTGATGTTGTTCTTGTGAGGATGTTGAGCCTAGGAGTCTAAGGATTTCTAGTTGACTAGAGTGTTGTTTGATTCGTGTGCCTTGTCTTGAACTGGCGTTGTGCGTTTTCCCGAGGGAACTTGAGAGTGAGGTGATCGTTTGCGCTTCAAAGACTGGTAAGTCTACGGACTTACTTAGCTGGCTTCTTGTATGAGTGTATTGTATGAGTGGTGTTTGCTAGCTAGAATAATAACGAAACCGGATTAGGCCGACTTTATTATATTACGTAATGGACCCAAGTGTATGATAACGGGTTGTGACATCATCTGCCTAGCTCTTGCGAGAGTCTAGGAGATTCCCTGTACCAGCCCAGGCAGGTAGACAGTCAGATGCATTAGCACCATTCCTTGTTGGTAAACGGGATCAGGGGCGAGGTTTTGGAATCCCTCGTGTCACAGGATAAGTATCATTAGTAATGACATATCACCTAATTAAAGATAACAAAAGGATTGAGTGTTACATGCTGATTGTGTATGTTGTGTGTTTGTGCTTTTACCTTTATACTTATGCATAGATTGTCAACGAACGGTATTATACCGCTTGTAGATGCCTTGCATGTTAGAGAGGCGATCAAGTGATCCGGCGGTAGTGGGCAGCCGGGGTTCCGTGCATTATAGGACGGGACTGTTATCTTTTTATTTCATGAATGTTGAGACTTATGTTGTTCTTTGGTTTTGGGACTTGGCTGGATTGTTTTCAGATTTGTCCCTTTTTCTTCCGCTCATTTTATATAACTATGTGTTTTGCCTTTTTTTATTTGTGCCGTGTTGTAAGGTCCGATGAAGTTGTTTCCAGGCTAAGGGCCGGGACCCATTGTGAGGTCCCAGCTCGTAGCATTCCGAGTCCTCTAGGAATCGGGGTGTTACATGCGCCGCGTGTGCATGACACACGGTTTATTGAATCAATTAGTTGTGTGATATTTTGCCAAAATGTGATGATTGTAAGCGAATTAGAGTCATTATTAGTACATATGCAGGTATAGTACAATGGTTTCGTGTATTTTTATAGTGAAAGATGTTATATTGTCTACTGCTATGGTTGATTCATGTTGTTGTCTTGCGTAGTTGTCGAATGTGATTTGTATGTCGTTTGTCGCTCAATTTTCTTTCATTCTTGTGCAGGCGTTGTTAGATTGTTCAGAGCATATATCTTTTATGAGGGTGGATGGTGTCTAAGAGAATGAAGATGGGCTAGAGATAAACTCTAATATCAAGCAATGTCTTCGTAAGGTTTCAGATGGGCATTTTACAACTGTTGTTAAAGTTTTGTGTTCTCTGGAGTAGCTCCTTATAAAGATTAGACTTTGAAGGTTTTGGAGGCTAAACACCCTTACAAGTATCCTCTTTCTAAGCCTTGCACTACATTTCATGAACCACCCCTCGTTTATGATGTTGATTTGATCTTTAAATCCAACTAGTCTTTTGCCGAAGGTACTTCTTATGGTAGAGATGGTTTGACAACAAAACAACTTTAGATGCTATGTGTGGTGAGGGTTTTGCATTTGCCACGGGTCTTTTGAGAGAGGTTTCATTAGTGGTTAATAGAACTATTTTGTTCACGGAATTTAGGGAAAGATGTACATTTTTCTCTTTATGGGTTGAGTTCTTGTGTGGTCATGCTGCCCGATTGTACATTGGTGATGGTTTTATTTGGTCGACTACCAGTGTGCAACAAGGGGACCCTTTTGGGGATTCTTTTGTTATTCCCTTGTCTTACACCCGTTTCTTCATAGGATTAGAAACAGTTGTATACCTCTTCTACATGCTTGGTATCTTGATGATGGTACTATTATTGGTCGGTTCGAGGATGTCCTAGAGTGCTTGATATCATTTGAGACATTGGCCTGAGCTTTGGGCTTGATTTGAATGTTTGCAAGATTGAACTCTTTTGGCCTTCATGTGATGCGTCGAAGCTTAGAGATGGACTATTTCCTCATGGCATTGCAAGGCCGACGCTGGGTATTAACATGGTGGGTGGGGCTGTTAGGAAACATGATGAGTTTGTTAGAGAGCTAGTCATGAAGATAACTATTAAGACGGTTGAGTTGACACACCTTCCACAACCGAAGGACCCATAAAGTTAGCTTAGTTTTTTTCTTTCTTGTATGGGTATTGCTAAGATTTATTTTATCCTGAGGACTTGTCCACCGGAGCATGGGGAGTGTTGAACAACTTAATTTGATTTTGGGATCTTTACTAGCGGCTAGCTTCTTTGACTATTCCGTTTGAGGGTCTTGGTTTATACTCAACTATGGAGACCTCTTCTTTTTATTTTGTTTCCTCCAAGGCCCAATCTTGGACCCTTCAAGATCACATATTGCGGGATAATGGAGTAGTTGATATGTGCTTTGAGTTTTTTAGAGCGTTGACCAAACTTCAAGGTTCTATTCCTAGTTTTGATCTTTATGGTTTTATTGTCAAGAACATCGTCCCCCTAAAGCCCAACATGTTTTGGCGAGTGTTCTTTTTGGTAAGACAATGTAGAGGATGAAAGAGACTTTTGATTTGACCCTTAGATAGAAAGCGGTTTTTAAGTGTCTACCGTCAACGCATAGCCAAGACTTCCTTCTTGCCATATCCCTTGATAGACTTGGACAATGTATGTCTCTTGTTGAGTATCGCACGATCGTCAAGTATCACCTTATGATCCCTTTGTTCTCGGATGATGCGATTTGTCCTATGCCCAATTGTCGAAGGGTTTTGGATGTTCTTGGGGAGCATGCGGTTCATTGTAAATAACTTTTGGTCTTCAAATATTGACATGATCTAGTTTGTGATGTTTTGTGTGACGTGTTTAGGAGAGCTAGGATTTCGGCTAAGAAGGAGGCGCTCATGGCCTTCTTGACTGGTCCGCTTGAAGGAAGGTCTACGTTGAGGCTGACGAATATGCTAACGTTTGGATGGGTGGGAGTCAAACATACTTGTATTGAATTGATGGGGTCTCTCCCTTGGTTTGTTCGGGTAGCGAGCCTTTTGTTGTGGGTAAGGCGGACCTCACCGCGGCCTCTATGAAGGTGGCTAAGCATGAAAGAGTTATATCCATAACCAACATATATTTCTTCCATTCGCTTTTGACACTTTTGGTTTTCTTGTACCAGATGCCGTCAAGATTTTTAAGAGGGTGCAACGGGTCTTGCATGGTAATGTCGTGTCACCTAGGTCTTCAAATTTTGTTTTTTGGAGGATAGGGTTTGACAATTAGAAGAGGTTGGCGGCTCAACTTGTTGCCCACCTACCTTCTATTTCGATGTAAATATTATTATTTTTATTAATAAATTTTCTACGATCTTGGAAAAAAGCAAGTTGAATGTGAATGAAACTTGGTGATCTGTCAAACAATGAAAATGTTTCATCAGTCAGCATAACATTAGATATATAATTAAATTCTTTCTAGTAATGAAATAAAGAAGAAGTCTGAATGAAAAAATTAGATGAGATTAGTGAGGCAATCATTCAAATTAAACTCCACGGAATTTTCCTATAGAAGCTCAAAGAATCATGCGTCATTATGATATTTTGATTCCAATCACTTTATTATCTAATGAATTCTTGTTGCCGTGTTAGTATTACTCCTTTGATCCTTTCTAAACTTGTATTTTTTTTTTCATTTTTTGTTCAAGGTATTGTAAAGAACGAAGATGGGACACAAGGCATGCGTGTTCTAGGCACAATCGACAACTACTGATAAATCACTTCAGGGATGATTATGGTTCCTATTGTGGCTCTACAGCGGTGATAGTTATGGTTCCTGTTGTGGTTCTACAAACTCAACCCCTGCACAATATAATCACAGTTTAGGAGAGTACAATTTTAAAACCATCGAGAAGAATACTAAGTTTCATAAGTTAAACATTGGTACGCCTCCTAGTACATATCTATAGCCTAAATTATTGACTTTCGGTCAACATCATAAATACTACTAAACTTATAAAAAATTATATTATTGATTAGAATAATATTTTTTCTTTTAATATTTACAACTGGTTAGATTACCTGAAAACACCGACACACCTTGTTAACGTGTCAAACCGCATACAATAAACTCCTTACCGGTTACCGGTTACCGCTTACCTCTTACCGCTTACCGCTTACCGCTTACCGCTTCCTTCTTCTTCTGTAGGCTCTATATAGAGGAGGCACCGTCCATAATATCAACAATCCCAATTCCAAGCCTTACCAAACTCAACCGCGAACTTTTTTCAATCCACGATGATTCCACCGCCGATCTTCCCACAATATCTCAAGGAAGAAGAGGTAATCCAAGGAGATGATTACTTCGATCTCTTACCTGATCCAATTGTTGGCATAATCCTCAATCTTCTCCAAGATGCCAAATCCCTCTCTCGGTGCCTTCTACTCTCCAAGCGTTTCTCATCTATTGTCCCTCAAGTTGATTCCGTTAACGTGCTCGTCAATCCAAGGCTTTCTTCTATCTACCCCACCACCCTTAAGAAACTCAATTCTAGAACCTTCCTCAAGTCCCTCTTCCAGAAGCTACTATTACCATCCAATTCTGCTCACAAATTCGATTCTAAGGCAGATATCATTGGTCCTAGTGAGCTCAGTCAATGGATCTCTAATTCTGTCAAGAATTTCGTCCAAATTCGCCATCTCCGGGTCCAATTCCCCGATAATGGAGGAATCGTAGGGTTTCCTAACACAGACGGCCTTCTCAAGTGGACTGCAGAGTTTGGCAAGGAGCTTGAACGATGCATGATTATTAGAGCCACTACATTCGAGAAACAATCAGAGATTGCGGTATCAGATCCCGCGGTGAATCCAAATCCGGAGAAGAATAAAAGTCGAAATGATCAATTGTTGAGGCATTTTGAACTAAAACCGTGTGTGGTGTGGATCATGGCGTGCCTAGTCGCGGCTTGCGCTAGGCATGGTGTGGTGAAGCAGACGTTGATAGAGTGTGAAGATCTACATAGTACGGAGATCATGGACGCATGCCATCAAGGCAAGTTGTGGATGAATGAGAAGCAGATCAAGGAGATCAGAGAGTCAATAGAGGAGGCAGATGGTCCGATATGGAGGAGAACGATGGTGCCAAGAGTGGTTGTAAAGTTGTGGTATGCTCCGGAGCTGGTTCTTCCGAGATCCGGATATATGATGAAGGGAGCGACGGTAGTCGCGGTTGAGCCAAGCTGCATGCCGGGGGAGAGAGAATGTGAGGTGTTGTTGAAGGACGAATTTGACGGCAAAGAGGAGGAAAAGGAGGCTATTGGAGAAGCAGTTAGGGAGATGCTAAAGAGTAAGTGGAAATTAATGAACATGTTCGAGTTGAATCGGTTTTAGGAATATTTGTAATATTTCTTGTGTTTGTTTGCGAATATAGTAAGAATGTAAATTTTCATTTTCTAGTTATAAATTGTTAATGATATGGTAAGTGTAAGTTTCCACTCAAAACAATATAAAAAGGAAACAAAATGGAGTTACGGATATATTTACTACTCCTTCCGATCACATTTATTTGTCGTTCTAGAAAATTGCACAAGAATTATGACAAGATCAATCTAATTTAAAGCACTCATTATTTTGTGCTCATTTGAGTTTTACAATACTAATAAGTACAAGAATTATTTTATACATTTGACATCATATTTAAGAGGGGTTTGCTATCAATATTCAATATAATGGGTCTATGTAAAGGCTTACTATTTTCCTCGTTATTATTCAACTTAAAATCAAAATCAAATATTCTAATCAAAATTCAAATCTTCTAATCAAACTTGCAGACCTAAGGAAAAAAACTTGGAGCCAAAATGAAATTTTTAATCAAACTTAAGGGGCCTAATTTTTGAAGATAGTATTTTAAAATATAAAAAAGGGTTGTATATATAAACAAGTCAATTTAAAGTTTATGTTTGGAAAATCAAACTCAAATCTTATTCAATCTATAGATTTCAACATCGATCTTGATTTAAATGTCTTTTAATTTGAACATTTTTTGTTTAACCTAAATGAATTACCTAGTTTTGGTTGTAACACCCCGAATCCGCGGGACTCGAGATGCTACAGGTTGTTACCAAAGTGGTATCAGAGCCCTAGGTTGACAACAATGACACTCACAATCTTCTAAAGGGCGAATAGAGGGAAATAGAACCCTCAAGGGTTCTAAGTTTAAAATGATTTTTCGTTTTTAAAATCACGAGCATAGTCAATCGGGGTAGAATATACGGACTGTAACACCCCAAATTCTGAGAACTCGGGGAGCTACTAGTTAGGACCTCACAATGGGTCCCGACCTTAGTTTGACAACAATTTTACTTGGATCTTACAACAAGGCACAAAAGTATTTAAAATATTTGAAAACTTTAAACAATATATACATGGAGAGTATGTATCAGCCTTACAAGAAAAGATACTAAAACAACGCATATGAAGAACAGAAGACATTCCCGCCCCCAACTAAATGAGTACGTGGACCCGGCTGACCATTTCCTCCGGATCTCTCTACAATTGTCTTAACCTGCAAGGCATCTACAAGTGGTATAAAACCGTTAGCTAACATTCTATGCATAAGGATAAAGGTAAAAGCACAAACACACAACATACCCAATCAACATGCAACACTCAATCCTTTTATTATCTTTAATTAGGTGATAGGTTATTACTAATGATACTTATTTTGTGACAAGAGGGATTCCCAAACCTCGCCCCTAACCCCGTTTACCAGCGCAAAATGGTACTAATGCATCTGACCGTCTACCTGACTTGGCTGGTCGCAGGGAACCTCCTAGACTCTCGCAAGAGCTAGGCAGATGATGTCACGACCCGTCATCATACACTTGGGTCAGTTACGTAAATAATAAAGTCGGCCTAATCCGGTTGCGTTGTTCATCATAACTAACAAAAACCACTCATACACATTACACTCATACAAGAAGCCAGCTAAGTAAGTCCGTGGACTTACCTGAATCAGATCTCGACTCTCTTAATCACAACTCAATCTGTAATTGTATAACTCGGTTGCCTGTCAAAGGAGGCAAGTGTGTCAGCACACTTTCTAGGTAATTAGAAGCTAAGACTTATAAGGTAGTAGATCCTATTAGAACATAACTTAATACAATACCAATTTATGGTAAAATGACTATTTTACCCTTGGTCCCGGAACTTCCAAAAACCCGGAATACGTACTTAAATTCTTATTTGATGCTAACTAACCATATTCTTCTCTCTAGGATGATTTTAGGTAACAACTAGAGAAACTACCCACTTTTCTATTTCCCGAAAAGTCACGAAGGTCCAACTACACCTTCAAATATGAAATTAAAATAAATTTATAAAAATTCTAAAATAAATCTCTAAATCATCTATGATAACTAATATACTCATAGGAGCAAGAATTTCCTAAAACTGTTCAACTATCCCTTCTACAAAACTCCTTAAAGTTGGCTACTACACTACAATGTTCCTATACTTAGTCAAAAATCAATGCTGGAAAAATAGCTCAAGGTCTCTACTTTGGGACGCCATAACTCTTAAACTGTAACTCGGATTCCTCTCAAATTTCAGTATGTTATACTATGAAATCTTATCTATAATATATCCAAAATTCATCAGCAAAAGAGATCAAAAGCCTATATAAAACTATCTCAGAAAACTGCATCACAAGCACCTTTCCTTAACACTTAGAAATTTCAGCACAACAAAAAAACTGTTTACGACCCAATCTTTGAAAAATCATAAATCCCAAACCACTCGCTGGATTCCTCCCAAACCTTAATATGTTCTACAACAATATGTCAAATATATCATATCCAAAATTCAAGGCCAACGGAGATCAAGAGCTTATTCAAAACCATCTCACTAAATAGCATCACCTGCTGTTTTTCCCAACACTCAGCACATTTATAAAAACTGCCTGAGGCGTCAACTTTGGAACATCATAACTCTCAAACCGTAACTCCAACTCTTCCAAATTTTAGTATAATCTACTATGTACTACTAACTACAACATATCCAAAATTCAACAACAAAGGAGGAGTATAACTTACTCAAATCTTGACCTGAAGTTGACTGCTCGTCAAATTTGAAAACTCAGAAATGTAACAGCTCTTCTAGTCATCTTCCATGGCTGTTATGGAGGTCTAATGACATAGATGGGTGTTCTCATCAGCACAACACAAAGAGGGTAATGTAAGGAAGAGGGTTGAGGTCCTTACCGGACGTGTGAGACTTGATGTGCTCACGTGTACGGAAGCAAAGACAAAGACGGGATCTAGTCACAAAAGCACCCCAGTGGCAGGAGGGATGCACACCTGCGGCCCAAGGAACTTCCGCCCCGCGGCTAGGACACGCCGCACCTGCGGTCCTGAGCCCGCCCCCGGTTTAGGGTTGTTAGTGCGATCCGACAGTGAGAAACGCGGTTGTGAACTAGGGTTGCGATCTCCCCACGCGACGCACCTGCAGCTGCGTCTCTTGGCGGTTGCAACCACAAGGGAGAGGTCTCCCGCTGAGTCGTTCCCGTGTAGAAGGAAGGAGAAGTTTCCGCCGCCTTGCTGGTTCCGGGAACAGGACGTCCGTGCACTGAGAATGCCGACAACGTGTAGGAAATGGAAGGAGGTTGTTGTGTCCAGGGGCCGGTTGTTGTGGCGATGCGTGCAGGAAGGAGCGGTAGCGGTGCTGCTAATGTCGACGGAGAGGAAGGCTCGGTTGTTGCTACTGCACATGGACGGCTACAACATCGAGGGGGAGAGAGAGCGACATGGGTAGCGTGAGCGAGAGGAGAGGTTTGACGTACGGCAACTGTAGGAGGCTGCTAGGGTTAGGCTTCCCGTAAGAGCAAGGAGGAGAATAACTGCTGTCATACAATCAGCAATGAAGTGGGCCAGCTGACAAGCTTAATGGACCCGGATGGCAAGCTTATTGGGCCCGAAAGGTTTAACTTAAAGGATCTAACTCTATTGATGGATAAGAAGAGGTAGATCGGTTCCGGGTAATTTATGTGAGTAAAAACCTCGCATAAAATAATAAAAATATCGAAGAAAACATGAGTTCAAAATCCCCTAAAAAGTTAAGGCAACGAAGAAAAGTCCAAACTGATATAAATCCGGTTTAACTTGAAAATAATCAGAAAAAAATATTCCGGTTATTACATCATTTCCCCCTTAAAATAAGTTTCGTCCTGAAACTTAAAAGAAGACAACATAAGGTCGGAATCAATACTAAAGAACAAAATCGCCGGAATAGTCCCAAACGGTTGAGTTCTCATTTGTTTCTGAAGTAGCCGGAAGTAAAAAAATATCCGGGTATTACATTAATCCCCTCTTAACAATAAGTTTCTTCCCGAAACTTAGGGTAAGACAATCATAAGATCGATCTTTAAGGCACCACTCAGGTGTATCACATCGCTACACAAAAGTCTCATCGTTTCCACATCAAGTACCCCTCACATCATAAGTTACAAATTAGAAAAAAAAATACATCAATGAGTAAGCACTCAAGCATGAAATAAACACGTAGTCAAACAATATCACACAAATATAGGGCCAAGCCCTAACTCGTCGTTCCCGAGGTTACACTATCTCTGCATAGGTCTCTTAAAGGTTACGTCTCATACTATCCCACTATCTTAGGTAGCCTCGTCGGCTTTTCATAAAACCACCGACTGCGGAGTCTTTTCATGTACTTACATCACAAGCGCCTGCTACCACATTCTAGAGTGGTTACCGGATACCTCACCGGTATCATCCGGCTCAATTGTCCGGCCCTCTAATCTGATGTCCTAACACGTGTAAGTATCCCTCCAACTGAATCTGTGGAAAACTGGGGGTTACACTTTCCAATAGGGTGAGGAATACTATTCCGTTAATCACTTCTAAACCGCTTTAAAGCTTGAAGTGGTTGCCTTATGCAACTCACCTCCAAATCCTTTGATGACCTAACGGATAATAATCTATTCAACTTTCCTCCCTTCGTTAAGACCACTTGCTTCGGGCCTTCTGAAAAGGTTCTGACTACACACTCAGGTCAAAGGTCTTGGACATCCACCAACACTTTGCCAAGTGCCCAATACTCTTCGTATCACGACCCACTTGGTCTTGTCTTTTAATATTACTCAGTCATCTTATTCCTCAAGTAAGGAATCGTCACCTTTGCCCTTTTCTCGTCTAACACTTGAGAAAACTAAAAATTAAATCTAGTGGTCATCCTCTTTGTTCACTTGGCATTATTATATTATTTATAGATCTCTAATATATCATTAGGTCAAACTTAGGCTTCTCACGCATTTTCCAAGATCTTAATTGACATAGAATATGTCTAGAAGACGGTATTAGAAACAAAGTGATCTCATATCACCGTTATTTGATCATAACTACTCTATAATTGTTAACATACCATCAGTAGTGCACTCTTTTATCCACCATGGTTACCAGCCCGATAGTATCCCTCTGACTCAAAACGCAACTCGGATCCGTTTCGATATAACATTACACGTAAAATCTACTCCGAGATTATGCTTTCTTTAAGCACGGTTAATGGGTTACAAGTATACTCCTGTCGCTTCTCTTTCTTATGTATCTTCGAATGAGAATGGTAGTTACTCACTTTGAGCTTTCTAGTGCAGACCCTGTACATTACTTTTATTACACCATTAAATCTTTCCTCGATCCATCAAGAAAACTCACTCTAGAATACTCCCTTACGTATTGGATTCCAAAACTAGTTATCTGAAAACATGTGACAAGCCATCATTATTCACTTGAATCCATAATAGGGTACCAGTCTCCTTCTATAACCTCTATATGCACATACTTTCCCGTCTATCATGATGGTGATACAGTTTCCGTACAATACTTTCAATCACTCCGTGTAGCCTAGCTCGTGTTCCTTCCAAGCGGAATGCATTTCACCAACTATCATTCTTTCAAACTTGACACGTTATTTCTCTGTACCATTGAGCTTCCTGCTCTGTGGGTTAGGACCCACCACGCTTCCGCTGCGCTACTCTGATAATTCTATTGTCACTCATTAATCATAAGGACGTTTCTATAAGTCTAAAATGATTGACCCCAAAACTCTATCTTCCACTTACACTATGAGTCTTATACGGATGAAGTACCAAATACATTCTTTACTTGCCTTAAGAAAATAAAACAACGATTGAAAAACAACTTCTTCCGCTTACTTTCTTAATTCTTCTACCACGGATCCAAACTCCCTGACTTCACCGGAGTTTGATCTTAACTAGCCAAAAAGTAACCCTTAAACGTTTATCTTTATACCTTTAATTCATCCAAGAAGGTTTTCGTTGCCTACTTAAGGGAATCCTCTAAGGTGTCGGTAAAGCTACTCCATAGATCCACCGTCACAAATATCTCTTCTTAACGGCACATAACTTGTCAATACCAAACAATACTTGCACGTCCTTGGTTGACATCGGTCAGTCTATATATGACTTATCTCAATTGCATACCTCTACTGGTATTAAACTTTTTGGCGCACATCACTTACTAGATTAATCCTTTTATCCTTCTTTAGTTCGTCTTATCTTTCACTCTTTTGCTTCCTTTAGGACAACTCTCTTTTCAAGTCTCAATGTGCCGTTCGCCTGACGTCAAAAGTCGTTCCTAACACTCCACAATAGATCGTAAGCATCTTGTAGTTTTGACGACTTTTAATTACCTCCCAATTGTAGTCCCTTTATAGGGACCGTCTGCATTGATGACCTATGTTCTGTTATAATTGGGGTTTTCCCTGGACTCTTGAGTCCACCACACGATTCTCACAAGCACTGGTTTCTTAATCGGCGTTGTTTGTAATATTTCCTTCCAAATCTTTGTTGACTATGTTACAGGGCTTCGATCCTTTCGATATTGGCGTTGTGATTCCTCTTAGAATTCTTATCTTTGAAGAAGACAAAACGTCTCCAGGCTTGTGAAGCCTACCTTTTGCTCTTACATTAAGTTGTAAGTCTCCATTCCGTGTTAATTGTGATCTGTCAAAATTTCCTTAGCTAGTAGGTAAACAGTTGCTCACAACAACCCTTTTATACTTCTTTAGTTCGTTCTACCTCCCACTCTTCCGCTTCTTATGGGCTAACTCCATTTCTCTAGTCCGATTGTGTCATTCATTTGGCATAAATAGTCGTTTTAAGTTTCCACGATAGCTTGCAAGCGTCGTTGAAATTCTTATAGCCGTAATGATCATCCGCTTGCAGTTCCTTTTGCATGGACCATCTGTGTTGATGGCTTAGGTCCCGTGATAATTCGGGTTACCCTGGGTTCTCGAGTCCAGCAAGGACGTTCTCTCATACCCCTTTCTTCACTGATGTTGGTGGTAATATCAACTTCTTATATCTTCGAGGAGGTCAAAACCTCTCCACATTTGTGGGGTCTGCCTTTTCGCTTTTACACTCAATTGTAGGTCTTCATTCCGTGCACCTTAGATTATCACACCCAGATTGACACACTGTCTCTTCTGGTTTCTAATGCCCATAATGGTCTATGGGGCATCCGCCTCGATGGTAATGTCCTTGATTCCACAATCTTGGTTGTACTCAATTCTACTTGTCTCGTTCCAATATTGTTATCTCTACTCCGCACTCTTGTAGTCTCTTGCATGGTTCTTATAATTCATCTCTCGGCTTCATACAACTAAGTCCCTTGTATGACCTTCTATTTCTTTTATCTAAGTTGACTCGGGAATTCTTCCTCATTTGATTGTACGTGTGGTAAAAATTATCTTCACAACTTTACTTCCTTGCTCACTTGTTCTTTGGATAATTTGTAAGGATTGCCAAGCAACCAACCCGAGTATAATACTCAATTCAAGGTCCGATTCCATTGCCTCGTGTTGGAGATTCTTCAAGTCCGCAATTGATTTATCATGAGGCGATAATCGCTTTGTGATATCACGACTAAAGGATATAAAATATCCTTTAGGATACTAACAAGCTAAGCATACACATGTATATAACATATAATAAGAAACATCATTAAAAGTCTATATACTAACTCCTATCGATCCAAGTTGCAGAGATCCACGGAGAGCGATGGTGGTCCGACGTACTACTAAGCCAACAACCCGACTATGTGTGTGTGTAAAAACAGAAATCCGTTTTGAAAATTTTAGACCCCTTTCGGGTTCTAGTTATTTATACATTCGGTCTTTCAGAAGATTTCAAGTGCCATTGTTGCCAACCTCGCTCTGATACCATATTGTAACACCCCAAATTTTGAGAACTCGGGGAGCTACTAGTTAGGACCTCACAATGGGTCCCGACCTTAGTTTGAGAACAATTTTACTTGGATCTTACAACAAGGCACAAAAGTATTTAAAACATTTGAAATCTTTAAACAATATAGACATGGAGAATATGTATCAGCCTTACAAGAAAAGATACTAAAACGACACATATGAATAACAGAAGACATTCCCGTCCCCAACTAAATGAGTACGTGGACCCGGCTAACCATTTCCTCCGGATCTCTCTACAACTGTCTTAACCTGCAAGACATCTACAAGCGGTATAAATCCGTTAGCTAACATTCTATGCAAAAGGATAAAGGTAAAAGCACAAACACACAACATACCCAATCAACATGCAACACTCAATCCTTTTATTATCTTTAATTAGGTGATAGGTTATTACTAATGATACTTATTTTGTGACATGAGGGATTCCCAAACCTCGCCCTTTTCCCCGTTTACCAGTGCGGAATGGTACTAATGCATCTGACCGTCTACCTGACTGGGTTGGTCGCAGGGAACCTCCTAGACTCTCGCAAGAGCTAGGCAGATTATGTCACGACCCGTTATTATACAATTGGGTCAGTTACTTAAATAATAAAGTCGGCCTAATCCGGTTTCGTTGTTCATCATAACTAACAAACACCACTCATACACATTACACTCATACAAGAAGCCAACTAAGTAAGTCCGTGGACTTACCTGAATCAGATCTCGACTCTCTTAATCACAACTCAATCTGTAACTGTATAACTTGGTTGCCTATCAAAGGAGGCAAGTGTGTCAGCACACTTTCTAGGTAATTAGAAGCTAAGACTTATAAGGTAGTAGATCCCATTAGAACAGAATTTAATACAGTACCAATTTATGGTAAAATGACTATGTTACCCTTGGTCCCGGAACTTCCAAAAACCCGGAATACGTACTTAAATTCTTATTTGTTGCTAACTAACCATATTCTACTCTCTAGGATGATTTTAGGTAACAACTAGAGAAACTACCCACTTTTCTATTTCCCGAAAAGTCACGAAGGTCCAACTACAGCTTCAAATATGAAATTAAAATAAATTTATAAAAATTCTAAAATAAATCTCTAAATTATCTATGATATCTAATAAACTCATAGGAGCAACAATTTCCTAAAACTGTTCAACTATCCCTTCTACAAAACTCCTTAAAGTTGGCTACTACACTACAATGTTCCTATACTTAGTCAAAAATCAATGCTGGAAAAACAGCTCAAGGTCTCTACTTTGGGACCCCATAACTCTTAAACTGCAACTCGGAATGCTCTCAAATTTCAGTATGTTCTACTATGAAATCTTATCTACAATATATCCAAAATTCATCAGCAAAAGAGATCAAAAGCCTATTTAAAACTATCTCAGAAAACTGCATCACAAGCACCTTTTCTCAACACTTAGAAATTTCAGCACTACAAAAAAACTGTTTACGACACAATCTTTGAAAAATCATAAATCTCAAACTACTCGCTGGATTCCTCCCAAATTTTAATATGTTCTACAAAAATATGTCAACTATATCATATCCAAAAGTCAAGCCCAACGGAGATCAAGAGATTATTCAAAACCATCTCACAAAACAGCATCACCTGCTGTTTTTCCCAACACTCAGCTTATTTATAAAAACTGTCTAAGGCGTCAACTTTGGAACATCATAACTCTCAAAGCGTAACTCCGATTCTTCCCAAATTTTAGTAAAATCTACTATGTACTACTGACTACAACATATCCAAAATTCAACAACAAAGGAGGAGCATAACTTACTCAAATCTGGACCTGAAGTTGACTGCTCGTCAACTCTGAAAACTCAGAAATGTAACAACTCTTCTAGTCATCTTCCATGGCTGTTATGGAGGTCTAAAGACATAGATGGGTGTTCTCATTAGCACAACACAAAGAGGGTAATGTAAGGAAGAGGGTTGAGGTCCTTACCGGACGTGTGAGACTTGATGTGCTCACGTGTACGGAAGCAAAGACGAAGACGGGATCCAGTCACAAAAGCACCCCAGTGGCAGGAGGGATACACACCTGCGGCCCAAGGAACTGCCGCCCCGCGGCTGGGACACGCCGCACATGCGGTCCTGAGCCCGCCCCCGGTTTAGGGTTGTTGGTGAAATCCGACAGTGAGAAACGCGGTTGTGAACTAGGGTTGCGATCTCCCCACACGACGCACCTGCAGCTGCGTCTCTTGGCTTTGCAGCCACAAGGGAGAGGTCTCCCGCTGAGTCGCTCCCATGCAGAAGGAAGGAGAAGTTTGCGCCGCCTTGCTGGTTCCGGGAAGAGGATGTCCGTGCACTGAGAATGCTAGGGGCCGGTTGTTGTGGCGATGCGTGCAGGAAGGAGCAGTTGCAGTGCTGCTAATGTCGACAGAGAGGAAGGCTCGGTTGTTGCTACTGCACATGGACGGCTGCAACATCGAGGGGGAGAGAGAGCGACATGGGTAGCGTGAGCGAGAGGAGAGGTTTGACGTACGGCAATTGGAGGAGGCTGCTAGGGTTAGGCTTCCCGTAAGAGCAAGGAGGAGAATAACTGTTGTCATACAATCAACAATGAAGTGGGCCAGCTAACAAGCTTAATGAACCCGGATGGCAAGCTTATTGGGCCCGAAAGGTTTAACTTAAAGGATCTAACTCTATTGATGGATAAGAAGAGGTAGATCGGTTCCGGGTAATTTATGTGAGTTAAAACCTCGCATAAAATAATAAAAACATCGAAGAAAACACGAGTTCAAAATCCCCTAAAAAGTTAAGGCAACGAAGAAAAGTCCAAACGGATATAAATCCGGTTTAGCTTGAAAATAATCGGAAAAAAAATATTCCGGTTATTACACGAAGCACCACTCCTTCCGCGGATCTCGGCAGTATATAGTATGGGACCTTATAGTTAGGACTATAGTTATGTTTGGACCTTATATTGTTGTAATGGATTACCGAATGTGTGGACTATAGTTATGTTTGGACCATATATATATATATATATATATATATATATATATATATATGTATATATGTGTGGACTATAGTTATGTTTGGACCTTATATTGTTGTAATGGATTCCCGAATGTGTTATATTAGTAGTTATGTGGACATAGGACATATATAAGTTTATATACGGACTCTTATATATAGTAGTATATAGTATGGGACCTTATAGTTAGGACGACGGAAAGATAACATCACCTTTAAGACGACGGTGTTGGCTTGGGATAGCGCTCACATGTTGATGAGTACCCTCAAGTATCGAGTTGAGCATTTCGTGCTAACGAACACCATGGCGGTTATTGGATTCCTTTAAAAGGGTGTCAAAGAGAAGGATTAGAGACGACATAAACGACAGACGAACAAGTGGAAGGAAAAAACTCGAAACAACTTAAAAAGAAATCGAGATGGAAGCAATGCAAGTAAGGGAGCAATATTAAGGTATAGAAGAGGTTCAAAGAACCATGATTGAACAACAACACGACCAACAGATATAACGAGTTTAAATTCTTCAAGAGGACATGTGGACAACTAAAGATGCGAATCGAGGAAGAGATGGGTACGTTCTAGCAAGGTTGATGGTGGTATTCTATTAAGATGTGAAGTTTTCTTTAGACACTCCTAAGCCTTGGAGTCAAGATGAGAAGAGTGATCGAACCAATTGCGAAAGATTTAAGATACCGTAAGTTAAGCTTACGAAGTACCAATAAGTGAAGTGTCAACATTACTAGAGTTATGAGAAGAAAGGCATGATGGGGATTCACGTGGAGTTGATCGGTTTCTGTTATGATGATAAGACTAAGAAATGCCAAAAAGGAGGAAGTGTGTATAAATGATGATCCTAAGAAGATGAAAGACGAAAAAAGGAGCTTTGACCGAAAGACTTAAGATACCAATCAAGAGAAACATGAACGGACGATATATGAGGCTAGAATTTTTGGTGAAGGTGTACTTGAAGGACAACATGGAATAATGGTTAAGCCTATGAAAGGGGGATATACGAAACAACAAGGCCAAGAAGATATGGTTAGTTGGTTACCTTATAAGGAAAGGAAGCGTAGAATGAAGAGGGGTCTCACAGAGTTCAAGGTAGACTACTTGTTTGCACCAAACGGTGTGTGCAAGCTTTAAATGTATAACCCTAGATGTAAGCTTAAAACAAGGATGCGAACCCGCAGTGTACGGGTCAATCGTAGTAAAAAGCAAGGAATTCCAGGTGTCGATCGCAGGGACTTAGTGAAACAAAGTCGGAATAGGTAAGCTTTAGCAATTACTAACCACAAAGCAATTAAAACAATCAAAGATTATAAAAGTCAATAAAGGAAATATGCAATTCTAGGGATTAAAGCATCTAGTTGTGGTTCCAACTCAAGATCTAAAGATAAGCGGACAAAGCTCAGATTTTTGCATAGGGAAGGTGTTTCTAAAGTGGAATAGATCACCGGGTAAGTCTCACTACACTCTAATCCTAAACCGTAACTCCTATCACCGGGTAAGTCTCAAGGAATTAAGATAAAGAACTATGACCTCAAACTAACACACCATCTAAGGGAATAGAATCAACCTTTACCGGGTAAGTCTCAGGCTATCTCACAAAGATGGGATGAAGGATAAACCTTTATTACCTACACTTATGATCTTAGGTAAACAAACAAAGGAATTACCGGGTAAGTCTCATCCTAGGCTTGCATTGAACCAGGAAAGGTGTAATAAGAATAGGATTTGGCAAACTCTAACACTTAACTCTCAGTTTCGGATCAGATAAGTCACCTCGGTTGGCCAAATTCCACCCCGGCCGAGATGTTCATCGACTGAACGAGATGCTTAGGGTTAAGGTAAAGACTCGAACTTTCAGGGTCCTACTGTGATTAAGATCATTCTATCATTGTTTTTCCCACAACCTTCAGCCAATCACCCTAGAATCACACAAAGAGATTAGCCACTCATCCTCATGAAAGTATTAATCAAATATATGGGAAGAAAGAGAATAATTAAAAAAGAAAACCTTAAGAGAAAGGCTTCAATAATTGAATCAATTATAAAACCAACAAGCGTTCCTTGGATAAAAATCCAACAAGACAATGACAAAGAAGGGAATCTAAGATGATCTTACAAAAACCTTTCAAAAGCTATAAAAGCTATAGACTTTCTTCCTTCAACCTTCAAAAAGGTTCTTCAAATCTCCCAACTGGAGTATGGCTGCAGTGGTGTATTCGGATCTATGCGAGATGTATAGCATGATATGGATTTGTGGAAAATCCAACCCTTTTTATAGGAAAATTACTCTCCAAAGATAAGATATCTTAGAAAGATCTCTTCCCATAAAAATAGGTAAAATATATGATCTATCATATCTTCTTCCTTCCAGGAGCCAAGCCCAAAAATATAAGATCCTCTTTCCAAAGATAAAAGATCTCAGCCAAGAATAAAATATTCTCGCCGCGTCCCAGGTGTTCGCCTCGGTCGAGTCGACTCCTCTGGATCACCTCGGTCGAGGTGACTCTGTAGTCAACCGACGTGAATCACAACTGATTGTGAAATCTCTCAAATTTGGTCCAAAGTGAATATTTAATCCATGGCTATGCTTCCTGGATGTTTCCTTATGTTCCTGAATGTAGCTCCAATGACTCCTTAGCTCCTTTTGCTCCTTTTTGATGCAAAACGAGCCATTTTACCTACGATTACAACAAAACTAGTTGTAGACCTCGATTCCCGCAAAGGTAGATGAAATGGTAATATAATCACATATTATACATACAAACATGCAGATTATTGAAGATAAAACGTCTAAACAAACCCCAAAATATAGACAATAATTCATGCTATCAAAATACCCCATACTTAGCCCTTGCTTGTTCCCAAGCAAGTTCCACATATAAAATACAAGATAGAATGGATTATAAGTCATAAAGATCAATGAAAAAGTCTTTCAAAATCATTTTTATGGTGTGATACAATCATAGATCACTCTAAGAGAATACTTCATGGAATTTAAAATCAATATATGATCAAAACATTTTATAAATATAAGAAAGTTGTTCATCTTTGCATAAAATCGTAGAATGCATAATAAGTCATAATTATCGAAATTAATCATGCATAATCCAGTTTAAACCACTAAGTCAATCAACAAGCTCGAGGTCTCAAGGGCTTCCCAAAAGAAAGGTCAAGAAACGTGTAGGGTAGGGATGTATGTAAGGTAATGTGGTGCTAGAATCCGGGAAAAGGATGTACTTCACTTTCACTTTGACTTTCAACATCTTCCACCAATAAGCTTTGCTTATTTCACACTTTTCTTTTTTACTTTACTTTTTGGAATGCATGGACAGAGGTGCACAATAACCGAAGCCTAGAAAATCAACAATCGTCAATTTCTTGAGATGCATCAAACCCTTGATGCACATACCATGACCCGTTAGGAATATCGCTCAATCCGACTTTGGCAAGACAAAAGCACCCGGCTATGTGAATGGTGCCGAGTTACTCATCATCATGATTGACTTCCCCAAACCTATTTATTTCTTTCTAACACTTTCACTTTCCGCCAACTTCTCAAACTTTACTTCACTTGCTTTCACCACTTTGCTTGCTTCCAAATTCCCGGATAGGTAAAGGGAGGCAAAAATGTATGTGAGGGGCTAAGCGTGATCAAGAAGAAGAAGAGAAGAGAATGAATTGCCTTGGTCTTTCCAAGAAGAAAGTGAGAGAACTTATCTTGTGGCGTCAACATTCAAATTCAACATAATTTGGATAAAAACAAAGTATTAAACATGCCAAAAATTTCAAACAAAGCATTTAGCAACTTAAACATATTATAAAACCTTTCAAACACATAAAGATTTCAAAACCAGTCAGCAACAAGATCTTCGCTTGAGATCATATCTAGATAAGAAGCACAAAACGTTTCGAAAACTCTTAGTTAAACCACCTCGGTCGAGGTGTTCTAGGTCAACCAAGGTGAAGCACCTCGTTCGGCCATAACTGCCCCGGTCGAGGTCAAAAAAAAAAAATTCTGTCCAGTTTTGACGTTTTTCTCAATCAAATAACCTGTATGCATGCATGTGATCTCAGATAAAACCATAGAAGCAAACTGAAGCATAAATATCCGATAATATCGAGTCATGCATCACATAAGTCAAATAAATACATAAACACCCATACTTGGGACACACTGTTCCAATGGGTCAAAATAAGTCTAAAGAAATAAAATACTCACCGGACATAAAGCTGAGCTGCATAATAAATAAGAAAGAAAATCCTACAAGCTCTCAATAATCCTGATCCGGTGGTGGTGGTGGTGGCATGTACGGATACTAGGACAAGTCAAATGGATAACCCATAGTCTGTTGAAACTGGATCTCCATCATTCGGCGCTGATAGTGCTGGCTCTCTAGCATCTGATGAGTCCAGCTGTCGATCTGTCGGTGCTGGGCGGCAAATCTCTCATCGATGTCCATAGTAAGGGCAACATATGAGTCTATCATCTGATCCGTCAGATCATCGATCCGACGGTGAGCCTCGGGATCTCTCTGTCGGCGTACCCTACGCCTAGCAGGTCGGACTAGTGATGCAGCAGGCGTGGTCTCAGTATCGTCATCGTCTAAGTCAATGACCGGCGCACTCGTCCCAGCAGTATCAGTCCCTGTATCCATAGGAACTCCACCATCCCTGTCATCATCATCAGTAGTCTCCTCCTCTACCTCAACCTCCTCAACTGGTGCAGCAGCTGCATCTCTAGCATCCTCCATCAATGGGATCCAAGCAGTCTGCCAGTAGTGAGGATCATAAACTGAGAACTGGGGCGACCATCTGATCCCCTGTGGTGTAGTCGGCTCCCATGGCATGGCTACATACGGTGTAGTGAGTCCTCGGGGAACCAGAATTCGCCGAGTGATCATCTCCTGAAGTCCTAGCGGCTTGGCAGCCGCCACCATGGTACATGCGCTGAGATCCATATCCTGGTAGCTAGCAATGTGGGTCATGATGCCCCGCAGCAGATATCCCCCTTCGCCTTGGCCATGATCTTGTGCAGATCCTCTGTCAACTTCAAGCCAAAGTCTAGGATCCCTCCAGTCACCATGCAGTAAAGGCTGAAAAGCTCCCCCTGTCGGACCTTTTGGGGCGTCTCAGTACGTGCCAGAAGCGTCTCATTAAAAATGCGGTGAGCTAACCTAAAGGCTAGGTGAAATATTATACGCTCCCTGGAGTCTCCAGGGCGCCACCTGTCTGCGTGCTCAACAACATGAGCAATCTGACCCCAGAACTCCCTAGCTACAGCTCGGGAGGGAAAATCTACAGCAGTCGGAGCCGGGAAACCAAATATGTCTCTCCAGTACTGTAGGGGAACTAAGAAGTTCCGGTTCATCAACCGGTACTTCACAAAACGCTCTGTGGGGAGGTAGGTGAAGGAGCTAATGAACTCCAAGGTAGGCTCTAAGTAGGCAGGTGCGCGGATCTCAGTAAACTGGTATAGCCCTACCATCGAAATCATCCGTCTAAGATCTCCATCCATATGGAGACAATCAAAAGCTGATACGTCCAGGAAACGCGGTGCAATCACTGGACGGGATGCAATACGGTCATAGTCGACCTGGTGTCTCTCGTGAATCACCGGTCTATAAGGTCTAGAGGAAGAAGAAGAAGGGGAAGGGGAGGATCTGTCCCTCAGGACAAGCTGTCTATCCGAACTCATTTTCCAAACTCTCTATCAGATCACCTCGGTCGGCCTGACACAACTCAAGAACACCTCGGCCGAGGCGAAGAACTGTGCGACGAATTTCTTCAAAAATCCAGTTCTTTTCCCCCAAAATCACTACAACTGGTTCCTATGGGGTACTTAATCTGTTTCTCAGCAAATGCAAGGGCAACCAAAGCCCAATTCAAAGCAAAACAGTGAAGAGAACGAGATTAGGGTTTTTTCAATGTTTACCCTGATTCGGTCGATTCGGTTCGTTTTTCTCGCAGATTGACACTTGCACTAGGATCCTCTATCCTTTCTTTCCAATTTGGAAGCAAGAATCGTCAGAAACAAGCGAAGAACGGCGAAGCGAGGCGAGGAAGCTGCCGCGGTCGAGGAGGTAGGTAAAGGAAGAGAGAGAATTTCAACCCCCCTTTTATACCCTTTCTGGAACTGCTGTCACCTTGGTCGAGGTGGTCTCGACTGGACCGAGGTGGTACGGACCGAGGTGGATCTTCAAAAACCCTAGTCGTCTCGGTTGCTCAAGAATCATCTCGGTCGAGGTGCTTTGATAGCAACCGAGATGTGCCTCAGTCAAACTCCGTCTTCTCAAATTCTCGAACTTCTGTCCTTCCAGTTATGCTCCTGGTTTGTACTCCTTCCTTAGATGTCACCTGTTGTCTGTCTAGGACGCCAAAAACAAAACAAAGCAAGGCAATAGCAAAACTATCTAAGCTAGACTAGAAAAAGGGAAAAGAAAGCAATACCTTGGGTTGCCTCCCAAGAAGCGCTTGATTTAAGGTCACTAGCTGGACCAGAGTGTGTCTTTCAAACGAGGTATAGTGGTGCAACCTCCTCAACCGGAACTTCCGTTTTGTATTTCTTAAGTCTATGACCATTGACCTTGAAGCTTCCGCTCGCTTCGCCCCATATCTCAACTGCACCATGAGGAAAAACATGTTTCACAACATAAGGTTCGGTCCATCTAGATTTCAACTTACCTAGAAAGAGGCGGAGGCGGGAGTTGAAGAGTAGAACTAAGTCTCCTTCGTTAAGCTCCTTAGGGATGATACGCTTGTCATGTCATTTCTTCGTCCTCTCCTTATAGATTTTGGCATTCTCATAAGCGTTCAAACGCAGCTCCTCCAGCTCATTGATATCCAATAGCCGCTTCTCGCCGGCTTCCTTAATGCCGAAGTTCAACCATTTGACCGCCCAATATGCTTTGTGTTCTAACTCAACGGGCAAATGACAAGACTTCCCATATACCAAATTATAAGGGGTGGTACCTATGGGAGTCTTAAATGCGGTCCTGTAGGCCCAAAGAGCGTCGTCCAATTTCATGGACTAATCCTTCCTCGTCCTAGAGACGGTCTTCTCCCGAATTGCTTTGATTTCTCTATTCGAGATCTCGACCTGTCCACTAGTTTGAGGGTGATAAGGGGTTGCTACCTTGTGGGTTACCCAATACTTTGATAGAAGTGCCTTAAACTTCCGGTTGATGAAATGCGTTCCTCCATCGCTGATGATGATACGTGGAGTTCCAAAACATGGAAATATAGTCCTATTTAAGAACTTCACAACCACCTTGGCCTCATTAGTGGGAGAAGCGATGACTTCAACCCATCTAGAGACGTAATCAACTGCTAGAAGAATATAGAGGTTTCCTCCGGAGGATGGGAAAGGTCCCATGAAGTCTATCCCCCATACATCAAAGATTTCCACCTCTTGAATGTTATTAAGTGGCATTTCGTTCCTCCTAAATAGATTTCTTGTTCTTTGGCATGCATCACAAGAGAAAACAAACGATTGCACATCTTTAAATAATGTAGGCCAAAAGAAACCGGAACGTAATACCTTAGCGCATGTCTTATCGGTGCTAGCATGTCCTCTACAAGGAAGTGAATGACAGTGCCGTATGACGCTATTAACTTTGTCTTCCGAAATGCATCTTCGAAGCATCCCATCCGGCCCGCGCTTGAATAGCAGCGGCTCATCCCAATAGTAATGGCGTACGTCTTTGAAGAATTTCTTCTTTTGCGAGTACGTCAATCCGGCGGTAATTCCTGGCAAACAAGATAATTCACAATATCAGCATACCAAGGTCCTTTATTATCAGAAAGTTGGTGGATTGAGTGTTACACCAACTGAGGATGAATGTCAGAGAAAGGAGTAAGAAGTTTGTTATTTTCAGCAATCTCAGTTGACATCATCTCGCTTTCGACCTCGGTCGAGGCGTAGAGGCGTTGACCGAGATGTTCTTCAGTCGCCTCGCTCAGTCTAGAAAGTGCCTCGGTCGAGGTACTGTAACTGGAACCGAAACTAGAGATCCTCGTCTCCTGGATTAGTTTCTCAGTTTTAGCTCTTGGATCTTCTTCCAGTGCCTTTAAGCTGCGTATATCTACATCACAAGAAGCATCTATACCTTCCTCCATTAAACTGAAACTAATAACTCTTTCAAGTGGATCGTTAGTAATGATAGAGCTCACCAATTCTCTTGATTCTTCTTCATCATAGATGTTGAAGATATCATCTCCTAGCTGCTCCCCTTTCATGGCCGCAAGTAATGCGCACTCCACTTCATCTCCACCAATGTTGAATTTCAACTTGGAGTTCTTACAATCCACATTGCAACCCGAAGTTGCTAGAAATGGCCTCCCGAGAATAATAGGAACAGGATAATCTGCGGGAATGTCAAGTATGACAAAGTCTATAGGTAAATAGAAGTTACCTAACTTGACCGGAACGTCTTCCAAGATTCCCACGGGATGGGTAATGGAGCGGTCCGCCATGTATAATCGAATCTTGAACGGCTTGGGCTCTCCAAGTCTGATCTTCACACATAGCTCCAACGGAATGATGCTCACGCTGGCTCCCAGATCGCATAAGGCTTCACAAGTGACATCCCCAACTTGAATGGGAATGCAAAATGAACCGGGATCTCTCAACTTAGGTGGCATCTTCTCCTTCATGATTTGAATAAGCTCCAAGGATTTAGATGTCATCCTTACTTCACCAAAGTCTTCCAGCTTCCTCTTTCTTGATAAGATCTCTTTCAAGAACTTCCCATAGGCGGGCATCCCTAGAATAGCATCAAGGAAAGGAATGTTAATGTACAGTTTATTCATCATGTCAAGGAACTTACCAAAGTGCTTGTCTAGATGTGCTCTGGCCCTTGACTAGGTGAATGGAAGTGGTGGTTTGTATGCAGGAGGTGGAACATAAACTTCAGTTTTCCCCTCCGCTTTCTGTGGCTCCACCTCGGTTGGCATCTCGGCCGAAGTGTTCTTCGACTGCACCTGGACCGAGGTGGTCTTCGTCGGTACTAGCACCGACCGAGGCACTGGATCTGTAGTCTTTAGTCCACTCCTCGTAGTTATGGCCATAATCTGGCCCTTAGGGTTGCTTTCCGTCCTTGCTGGAAGCTTCCCTGGATCTCTTGGCGCTTCATTCGCCCTACTAGCAAGTTGTTGTTCAAAGGCCTTTTGGGCCTTCAAAAATGAAGTCATGGATGTCTCCATAGCACTAAGCTTGATCAAGATAGCCTCTAGCACTGCGTCTTTCTTTTCCGGCTGGGACGAACTTGATCCTTGCCTCTGGCTCTTTAATGGAGTAGAAGAAGAAGAAGGGGAAGAAAGGAAAGGATTAGAGGAATCGTTAGAATTGGAGTTAGAATGATTGTTACCAGAATTTTGGTTGTTCGCCCTCCAATTATTGTTGTTGGATCCTCTATTGTTGTTGTTGTAGTTGTTGTTCCGGGAACCGTTGTTGTTGTTACGGTATCCATTGTTGTTATTCCTTAATCCTTGATCTTCCTTCTTGGTTTGAGCAACCAAGAGTTCCTTCAATTGCTTCACGTCATTCTTCAAAGACGTGAGTCGATTGTTGGTGGACGGAGCGTCTTGGAAGTTAACTCTTTTAACTCCACCTTCTGCTCCTTGGTGGCAGTATTTCTCCATATGCAAAGCTTGCTTCTCAATAAAGTCCCAAGCTTCGTCGATCGCCATGTCCATAAAGGTACCGGCGGAAAGTAGTTGGAGGTTGAACTAGGTGCTTCCGTCCAGTCCCTTGAAGTATATCTCCAACAACTCTATCTTTGGAATCCCATGATGTGGGCAATCCAAAAGAACGTCTTTAAACCTCTCCCATGACTTGGACAAGCTCTCCTTGTCCTTCATAATGAAGGCGTTAATCTTCCCTCTCATTTCAGCGGTCTTAGAGGGGGGAAAGAATTTAGTCAAGAATTCAGTAGTCATCTCCTCCCAAGTGCTAATTTTTCCTGGAGGAAGAGATTGATACCAAGTAAGAGCTCTATCTTTTAAAGAAAAGTAAAAAGGTCTTAGCTTGTAGTTGTTGTTTTCAATCCTAGAGGGTCTCAAGGTCTCCATCAAGATTTCATAGTTTTGAAGATGTTGATGCGGAGATTCCTTCTCTATCCCTCCGAACTGGCATTGGCGAATCATGGAAAGAACTTGCGGTCGAAGTTCGTAGTCATGGTCTGTTGGATCTCCTAGGTTAACTCCTGGACGCCTCAGTTGTTGATTGGGGTCCATCCTTTGACCTAGGGTTTGTGGGATTCCTGCAAAAAGAGCGCCTCGGACTGGCATCCGAGGTGGAAGTACCTTGGCCGGGGCGTAAGGAACTGGGACCTGCCTCGGTCGAGGGTCTGCGACTGGGACCTGCATCGGTCCAACATCGGGAACTGGGTCTTCCCTCGGTCGAAGTAGATATTGGTCTCGTAAGGCTGCCATATATGCTTCGATCGCTTCAGTCCTTGTGCGAGTTTCTTCTTTCTCTTGCCTCAGTTCTTTCCTGCTGAGGCGTAGCTGTTCTAACGCCTCCTTCAATTCGTAAGGAACGATTTCCTTCCCAATGCGGGTTCTTCACATAAACCTAAGAAAGAACCTGCAAAGGTCACTCAAGTAGAGTGGTTAGTAGACACAGGGGCAAGTGCCCCAAAAGCATACCGTAACCGACTCGGTCTAGACCAAGTCCCCGGCAACGGCGCCAAAAACTTGTTCGCTCCAAACGATGTGTGCAAGCTTTAAATTTATAACCCTAGATGTAAGCTTAAAACAAGGATGCGAACCCGCAGTGTACGGGTCAATCATAGTAAAAAGCAAAGAATTCCAGGGGTCGATCACAGGGACTTAGTGAAACAAAGTCAGAATAGGTAAGCTTTAGCAATTACTAACCACAAAGCAATTAAAACAATCAAAGATGATAAAAGTCAATAAAGGAAATATGCAATTCTAGGGATTAAAGCATCTAGTTGTGGTTCCAACTCAAGATCTAAAGATAAGCGGACAAAGCTCAGATTTTTGCATAGGGAAGGTGTTTCTAAAGTGGAATAGATCACCGGGTAAGTCTCACTACTCTCTAATCCTAAACCGTAACTCCTATCACCGGGTAAGTCTCAAGGAATTAAGATAAAGAACTATGACCTCAAACTAACACACCATATAAGGGAATAGAATCAACCTTTACCGGGTAAGTCTCAGGCTAACTCACAAAGATGGGATGAAAGCACACTCAAACCCCAATAAAGGATAAACCTTTATTACCTACACTTATGATCTTAGGTAAACAAACAAAGGAATTACCGGGTAAGTCTCATCCTAGGCTTGCATTGAACCAGGAAAGGTGTAATAAGAATAGGATTTGGCAAACTCTAACACTTAACTCTCAGTTTCGGATCAGATAAGTCACCTCGGTCGGCCAAATTCCACCCCGGCCGAGATGTTCATCGATTGAACGAGATGCTTAGGGTTAAGGTAAAGACTCGAACTTTCAGGGTCCTACTGTGATTAAGATCATTCTATCATTGTTTTTCCCACAACCTTCAGCCAATCACCCTAGAATCACACAAAGAGATTAGCCACTCATCCTCATGAAAGTATTAATCAAATATATGGGAAGAAAGAGAATAATTGAAAAAGAAAACCTTAAGAGAAAGGCTTCAATAACTGAATCAATTATAAAACCAACAAGCGTTCCTTGGATAAAAATCCAACAAGACAATGACAAAGAAGGGAATCTAAGATGATCTTAAAAAAACCCTTCAAAAGCTATAAAAGCTATAGACTTTCTTCCTTCAACCTTCAAAAAAGTTCTTCAAATCTCCCAACAAGAGTATGGCTGCAGCGGTGTATTCGGATCTATGCGAGATGTATAGCATGATATGGATTTGTGGAAAATCCAACCCTTTTATAGGAAAATTACTCTCCAAAGATAAGATATCTTAGAAAGATCTCTTCCCATAAAAATAGGTAAAATATATGATATATCATATCTTCTTCCTTCCAGGAGCCAAGCCCAAAAATATAAGATCCTCTTTCCAAAGATAAAAGATCTCAGCCAAGAATAAAATATTCTCGCCGCGTCCCAGGTGTTCGCCTCGGTCGAGTCGACTCCTCTGGATCACCTCGGTCGAGGTGACTCTGTAGTCAACCGAGGTGAATCACATCTGACTGTGAAATCTCTCAAATCTGGTCCAAAGTGAATATTTAATCCATGGCTATGCTTCCTGGATGTTTCCTTATGTTCCTGAATGTAGCTCCAATGACTCCTTAGCTCCTTTTGCTCCTTTTTGAAGCAAAACGTGCCATTTTACCTATGATTACAACAAAACTAGGTGTAGACCTCAATTCCCGCAAAGGTAGATGAAATGGTAATATAATCACATATTATACATACAAACATGCAGATTATTGAAGATAAAATGTCTAAACAAACCCCAAAATATAGACAATAATTCATGCTATCACTACCCCGAGGAGGGTAGCCTCCTTGAGAATGGTAACATGAGAAGTGTAGTAGAATAATAAGTGGTTGACTTCGGAGAAGGTCAAATACAAGTAATCGGTGACAACTAAGAACACACATGTGCGAGTTGTCTATTGGAGAGTGTAGAGGGGATAAGAAAACAAGATTATGGGCATACAGAGGGATTTGGATGACCATATGCGACCTTTGTAGGTCATGGAATTGGCACATGGGAGAACAACATGAATTAGAGGTTCTAAAGTTTGACGACGGTAAAGGGGAAGTAGTGAATCAAGAAGAAGGTAAGGTGTCATGGAGGTGGTACGTAAACGGGAGTATATAGAGGATGTAGGGTATGAAATGGATGATATGTTACCGCGGGCAAGAGATAAGTCAAGTTTCTAGACTCACACGGAAGAGACATGGTGGCTATGGCGTGAAAGAGAGGATCTAAATTAGGGCAACGCTGCAAGCTTAGAGTTATGATGTTAGTACCTGGAGATGTAATGAGTTGGATATTTAAGTGGTGTTGGATGGGGAAATTTGTTCTAGTGTTTTCCATAGGGCATACCGGTATGGTTATGGAGTTGTTTATGGGATACCGAGATATGCATAAGGTGACCAACAAGAGTAAGAGAAGACCAAAGTTTTGAAGTTTGATGTCGACATGAGATGTACGAGAAGTATATAAAAGATTGAGGTTAGAACCTCTACAGTCGGATTGACTTTACATAAGGAAATGAAGTAAGTTCTACACCTACTCGAAGGAATGGTGCAAGCTTAGGTAGAATACAAAAGAACTCCCCCAATATGTTGGGATGTCCGGGACATCCAAGAAGATAAGATCGATTTGTTATATGACGCGATTATGCCCTACAGTTAGGACGGGTGTGACAACACGTAAGTATGAGTTCTTAAAAGGTTATTACGACCATCTCTTCAAGGTGAAAAAGATGGAATAATACGGATTCGAGAGAAGAAGGACCCTTGATAGAGAACAGACACGGTCATTGCTGAAGATGGACCCTTGTTATGACCACTTTTGAAGTGATAATACAAGATTGTGTTGGTTATTACGATGTGTGATGGGAAGAGAAAAGATGGAACTTGAGATATCACGGATTCTAATACATCGAAATGTGGATTTTGTCATTAAGATTGATCTTGACCCAACCCAATTTCAAAGCAACGTACAAAATAAAATCAATAAATGACACCGTGAAAATACGGGAATCAAGGAAGAAATTGAAGGAGCAATTGCAAGCTCTTCATGATAGGGGTTCGTTAAAACCAATGCACTACCATGGGGAACTCCAAAGATATCTTAAACTCTTGATTTGAAGTTGTAATGAAGAACACCAGATGTGAAAAGAGAGACGGTTATCCTTGTTTGTACATCGATGACAATGAGTTGAACAAGATAACAATGAAGAACAAGTATCCTTTACAACGAATAGATGATCTATTCGATCGGTTGCAAGGGTCAGTTGTCTCTTCTAAAATTTAGCTAAGGTATGATTGTCACCAATTGAGAATTCGAGACTTAGATATTACACATACGGCCTTCCGGACAAACCATGGTCACTACGAGTTGTAGTGATTCCATATGGGCTTACTAATGCCCCGGATAATGTATTTTGGTCTACTCTCGAAGAATAGAGAAGTTGTATGATAAGTTGTCTCGTGATGGCAACCCCCGAAGGACATGGAAGAAGTTACAAGTTTTCTTAGATGTGCTGGTCATTACCGGATTTGTGGAGAGATTCTCCAAAGTAACACCATCTATGGCTAACCTACCCCGGATGAGAATGAAGTATTGGATGGGACAAAAAATAAGATAAAATAATAATAATAAAAAAATAAAATAAAGTAAACTAAAATAGAAAAAAAAATAATAAAAAAATTTGACAATTTGTTGAGAGTTAAGAGGAGATTTATGGGTGAACTGTTGAAATTGCCTCAAGGAATGATGGGTTTGAAGGGGACAAGTGTTTTCCCAAGTCAAGTCTTGATTGAGTATTGAGGAACGAGGTGATGGTAATAACATACGTGTCTCGTTAGTAGTAGCAGTGTGAAGTTAAGTACTTCCTTCATTCCTTAGAGCTTGCAACAAGAATTGATGAAATGTAACATTAAAGTTTGGTTTGACAAGAACCAAAGCCAACGGTGTAAAATTGGAAGTTCGATCTTCTCTGATAGAGAAATCAAAGGGGAAATAATGGAGATGCTACATCGAAACCGAGAAGGAAGTTGAGTTCTGATGTATTGACCTCTTTGAGATCTTAACGCAAGTTGGGAAGGTGAATTACACGGCCACCGATAGTGGAGAGTGTTCACCAGTGTTTGATGTGTAACAATCGAGAGAGTACATACAAGAATCGAGACATATTGTTAGTCATGACGATCTAGTGGCAAACGAGGAACCGAAGAGGCTAACTGGAAGATGGGAGAGAGAATCTTTGAGTGAGTTTTACGCTGAGCTAGTAGCATCCATAGAATTGACGGGTTAGACCTAGTTCTTTCCTTGGTTGAGTTATGTGCATGTGTGATGTTATGTGTAGTTTGTGTCCCGTGCGGGAATGTGCTATGTGATGTGTTATGTCTTGTGGTGGTAGTTTGAGTAGATTGTGTGTATAGATTAGAAGGTTTAAACCTTCTTAGTTTGAGAGTTCATAACTCGGCCTTAGGGACCGATAAGTATAGCGTGTGGAAAGTTTCGGGACGAAACTTGTTCTTAGGGGATCTGATGTAGCGCCCCAATTTTAGGCGCGTTTGCGAGTTTTATCTTTCCGGCGGATATCGATATTTTAACATCTTAAGTATATATTTTAACGGTATTTTAAATTATTATTGGAATCTCGTAACTAAATTACGAGATTGCATTCTACATTGCAAATGTTATTTTGTGAGTTTGAGTTCATACTCGACCAATGTATAATTCCGGTATATTTATTCTTTTTCGGAAAAGTCGGAAAATTTCCGATTCGGAAATCCCGTTCCGAATATCTACTTCGGATTCATCCGTTCTGATTTCCATATTTTTATGAAATAATTAGTGAAAGAGGACCCCATAATTTTTCATTTTGTGAAATGGGCCTCTACTAAATTAGCTACATAAAATAGATCTGAAAAGGGACTCCTAGGCTACTGTGGACATCAAATTGAAAACAAAGGGGAACAACCTTTTTTGTTCAATTGATTTGATGTTAATTTTTTGGAAAAAAAAAACAAACAAATTATTCAGCCAAAAAAGAGAGGCTTTCTCCTTCCTTCATTCGCACTTTCAGAACAGTTACAGACCGGCGCACTCTCCTTCTTCCTTCGCACTCTCCTTCTTCCTCCGCTGAAGCCAGCACACTGCTTTATCTTCCCCTGAAGTTGCACCCTATTCTTCAATCTTACTCAAAGCCGGCGCCCACTTCTCCTTTCTTTGCCCTCTCCCTCCGGTGAAGCCGGCGCACTCCTTCTTCGTCCGCTGAAGCCGGCGCCCACTTCCCTTCATTTGCGCCCTATTCTTCAACCTTACCCAAAGCCGGCGCCCACTTCTCCTTTCTTTGCCCTCTTCTTCCTCCCCTGAAACCGCTTGGGAACGTTGCTTTAATGGCGGATCTCCCTTCCACTTCTGCTCAGATTCTGGCGCCCTCTTACAGTCTAGGGTTTACGCAGGCTGTTATTGAAGCAGAGGAGCGTAGGATGGCCAGCGAGACTTCGATTACGGATGAAGCGAGGGTTTCCGCTGATACTAGGGCCACCGAGTCCGGCGAGGCCACAGTTCGTGAGGAGCATGGAGTGTTTGAGTCTCCCATTGATGAAGAATTGGTAAGTATGAGCACTTTGGGTATGTATTGATTTGAATGGTTGAGTAAAATTAGTATATGTATTGTTTTGGGTATGTATTGGTTTGAATCGGTAAGTTGTACTCTGGGTATGTATTGCTTTGAATTGGTAAGTCGTACTTTGGGTATGTATTGCTTTGAATTGAGGAATGTGTGAGCACTCTAGGTATGTATTGCTTTGGGTATGTATTGCTTTGAATTGGTAAGTCGTACTTTGGGTATGTATTGCTTTGGGTATGAACTTACTTTGTGTATGTATTGCTTTCAACCTCTCTTTCAATTGAGTATATGTATTGGTTTGAATTGTTGAGTAAATTGAGTATATGTATTGCTTTGGGTATGTATTGCTTTGAATTGACTCTGGGTATGTAATGCTTTGAATTGAGGAATGTGTGAGCACTCTAGGTATGTATTGGTTTGAATTGTTGAGTAAATTGAGTATATGTATTGCTTTGGGTGTGTATTGCTTTCAATTGGTAAGTCGTACTTTGGGTATGTATTACTCTGTGTATGTATTGCTTTCAACCTCTCTTTCAATTGAGTATATGTATTGGTTTGAATTGTTGAGTAAATTGGGTATGTATTACTCTGTGTATGTATTGATTTGGGTATGTATTATTTTCAATTGGTAAGTCTTACTTTGGGTATGTATTGCTTTGGGTATGAACCTACTCTGTGTATGTATTGCTTTCAACCTCTCTTTCAATTGAGTATGCCATTCAGTATTTCGGTATAGTTGCATATTGACTGAGATTGGGTATGCCATTCAGGATCGGAATGTTGACGTTGGTACCCAACCTTACTCTGAAGAACAATCCCAACAAGTTTCGGTAATTATTGTCATTAGCATTCCACTTTTAGTAGTTGTATATATGTTATTATTAAACATTTACTAATATTGGTGGAAAAAACAGTTTAATTATAGGTGGCAGGACAATCCTGCGTTTGAGTGTTGGTTCTTCAGAGTTTCAACCGCTTTCCAACATACCCAATATGATGCCTCAATTTGGTGTTGGTTCTTCAACACCCCTTGAACTGCTAGAGGTTCTGGCAACCTGTTCACATTGGCATACTTGCACATCCAACTCAAAATTCTTTTATTTTTACAAACACAATATGTTATGACTTACGTGTATGTAGTTTCTAACCAATTATACAATATTACTTACATATCTCCCAACAAATGGGCAATGACGGTGACATAAGCTTTTCTACGATTACACCTCCTTGTTTCAAAAGAGCATGTGTGTATGTTGATGTACTTTGTCATGGTGAAATCTCTTGACTTACCCAACATAGAGAAATGAGCTCTCCATTTGCATTCTTTATCCTAACATCTAGCAAGCACAGCCGGCTTCTTGGACTTTTCTATCTTGTATTGAGAACAATTATAGATTGCATTCAGAGTCAATGCAACTTTCAACTCTTTTTTACTTTTGTAAGTGTGCCCAATTTTAAGTTCACACCTCTGTTGAAGAGTCTCAACAAAATCAATCCTTGAACTTTGCTCTGGATCCTCTTCATTTGGGTAACCAATAGCACCATACCCAGGATTTAATATTATACTACCCCTTTCCGCTCCTTCATTCAATCTAGACATTGCTGCTTGCTCATCATAAACTATTATGCTCGAATTATCCATACCGTTTGTAGTTATCAATGTTTCTTCAATATGGCGTTTCTCTCTCATTGTAACACACATTGGGATGCTCCATGATATATTACCCAAGTTGTTTGTGTCTACAAACATTTCAAAATCTTCCTAAGTTTCAATGTCAAATGGGTGCAAAGATGGATTTATAGTGTTTCCATAGGTCAAGGTAATATCATGTTTATCCAAGCACAAATTAAATCTTGACCCTATTTACCTCCTCAAGTCATCCATTGTTGATCCTTTCTTCATAATTATGTGCTTGTTGTGGACATTTCCAGCATACCTCCAGCACTCATCAACACAAACCCAATCTCCACCCGCATAAACCACAAACTGTAAAGTTTTTATCCCTATAAACAAAAAGGCAATGTTAGTACGCATAGAAACAAACACAACTCTGCTTACCCACAAATAGATTACCCAAGAAGTTTGACCTTACCTAGGAAGATGAGAAGTTTCAGATTACCCCGAAATACATTACCCAGCAATTTTGAGATTACCCAAGAAGTTTGACATTACCCAGGAAGATGAGAAGTTTCGGCTTACCCCGAAATACATTACTCAAGAAGATGACAAGTTGGAGATTATCCATGGATACAAACAAACACTACTTACCCACAAATAGAAAATGTAAACAAACACTGCTTACCCACAAATAGAACAGGAAGTTTCAGTGTTTTAGATTCACAAAAACAAGAGATGAGAAGTTTCAGGTTACCCACAAATACATTACGCAGGAAGTTTGAGATTATCCAAAAATAGGAACAAACACTGCTTACCCAAAAATAGAACAAGGATGTGTAAGCAGTCCAGATTCCGGTGAAGAAGAAGCTCAACAAGCAGTCCAGATTCCCGCGTTTCAATGGGAGGAAGATGATAGCATGAATTATAGTCTATATTTTGGGGTTTGTTTGGACGTTTTATCTTCAATAATCTGTATGTTTGTATGTATAATATGTAATTATATTACCATTTCATCTACCTTTGCGGGAATCGAGGTCTACACCTAGTTTTGTTGTAATCGTAGGTAAAATGGCACGTTTTGCATCAAAAAGGAGCAAAAGGAACTATGGAGTCATTGGAGCTACATTCAGGAACATAAGGAAACATCTAGGAAGCATAGCCATGGATTAGAGATTCACTTTGGACCAGATTTAAGAGATTTACACACAGTTGAAATTCACCTAAGTCAGCTACAGTGTCACCTAGACCGAGGTGAATACCTAGACCGAGGTGAATACCTAGACCTAGGTGATCCAGAGGAGTCGACTCGACCGAGGCGAACACTTGGGACGCGGCGAGAATATTTTATTCTTGGCTGAGATCTTTTATCTTTGGAAAGAGGATCTTATATTTTTGGGCTGGGCTCTTGGAAGGAAGAAGATAATTTAGATCATATATTTTACCTATTTTTATGGGAAAAGATCTTTCTAAGATATCTTATCTTTAGAGGGTATTTTTCCTATAAAAAGGGTCGGATTTCCCACAAATCCACATCCCGCTTACGGCTGAACATCCGCTATCACCTTGCTTTACACCTACTACATCGCTACGGCCATACTCCAGTTGCGAGATTCGAAGAACCTTTTTGAAGGTTGAAGGAAGATTGAAGTCTATAGCTTTTATAGCTTTTGAAGGGTTTTTGTAAGATTATCTTAGATTCCCTTCCTTGTTGTCTTGCCTTGTTGGATTTTTATCCAAGGAACGCTTTTGTTGTGATATTTGATTCAGTTATTGAAGTCTTTTCATTAAATTCTTCTTGTTCAAATATTCACTTTCTTTCCATATACTTGATTAATACTTTCATGATGATGAGTGACTAATCTCTTTGTGTGATTCTAGGGTGATTGGCTGAAGGTTGTGGGAAAAACAATGATAGAATGATCTTAATCACAGTAGGACCCTGAAAGTTCGAGTCTTTAACCTTAACCCTAAGCATCTCGCTCAGTCGATGAACATCTCGGCCGGGGTGGAATTTGGCTGACCGAGGTGACTTATCTGATCCGAAACTGAGAGTTAAGTGTTAGAGTTTGCCAAATCCTATTCTTATTACACCTTTCCTGATTCAATGCAAGCTTAGGATGAGACTTACCCGGTAATTCCTTAGTTTGTGTACCTAAGATCATAAGTGTAGGTAATAAAGGTTTGTCCTTTATTGGGGTTTGAGTGTGCTTTTATCCCATCTTTGTGAGTTAGCCTGAGACTTACCCGGAAAAGGTTGATTCTATTCCCTTAGATTGTGTGTTAGTTTGAGGTTATAGTTCTTTATCTTAATTTCTTGGGACTTACCCGGAAATAGGAGTTATGGTTTGGGATCAGTGAGTAGTGAGACTTACCCGGTGATCTATTCCACTTTAGTAACACCTTCCCCATGTAAAAACCTCAGCTTTGTCCGCTTATCTTTAGATCTTGAGTTGGAACCACAACTGGATGCTTTAATCCCTAGAATTGCATATTTCCTTTATTGACTTCTATATCATCTTTGATTGTTTTGATTACCTTTTGTGGTTAGTAATTACTAAAGCATACCGTAATTGGACTTTGTTTCACTAAGTCCCTGTGATCGACCCCTAGAATTCCTTGCTTTTTACTACGATTGACCCGTACACTACGGGTTCGCATTCTTGTTTTAAGCTTACATCTAGGGTTATAAATTTAAAGCTTGCACACACCGTTTGAAGCGAACAAGTTTTTGGCGCCGTTGCCGGGGACTTGGTCTAGACCGAGCCGGTTACGGTTTGCTCTTGGGGCATTTGCCCCCGTGTCTACTAACCACTCTACTTGAGTGACTTTTGCACGTTCTTTCTTAGGTTTATGCGAAGAACCCGCACTGGGAAGGAAATCGTTCCTTACGATTCCGAACAAGAGAAGACATACAAACGACACTTAAGAGAAGCGAAGATGGCCCACCAAGACAATCGCGATCTTGAGGCCGAGTTGAAAGAGGCGCTAGAGCTGCTACGCCTCAACATGGAAGAGCTAAGGTAGGAAAGAGAAGAAACTCGCACCAGGACTGAAGCAATCGAAGCACATATGGCAGCCATGCGAGACCAGATTCTACTTCGACCGAGGGAAGACCCAGTTCCCGATGCTGAACCGATGCAGGTCCCAGTTGCTGACCCTCGACCGAGCCAGGTTCCAGTACCTGACGCCTCGGCCGAGGTGCTTCCACCTCGGATGCCAGTCCGAGGCGTTCTTCTTGCAGGAATCCCACAAACCCTAGGTCAAAGGATGGACCCCAATCAACAACTGAGGCGTCCAGGAGTTAACCTAGGAGATCTAGCGGAGCATGACTACGAACTTCGACCGCAAGTTCTATCCATGATTCGCCAATGCCAATTCGGAGGGCTAGAGAAGGAATCACCGCATCAACATCTTCAAAACTATGATATCTTGATGGAGACCTTGAGATCCTCAAGGATTGAAAACAGCAACTACAAGCTAAGACCTTTTTACTTTTCTTTAAAAGATAGAGCTCTTACTTGGTATCAATGTCTTCCTCCAGGAAAAATTAACACATGGGAGGAGATGATGTTCGCCCCTTAGCGTGCGTGCAAATAAGCTTTAAATTTATAAAAGTAGAATCAAGCAAGCGAACCCGCAGTGTACGGATCGATATAGTTAAGCAAGAATTCCAGAGTATCGAACACAGGGATTTGGGGGGAACAAATTCAATTATAGGTTATCAAGTGAGTAAATGTAAGAAGCTTTTCAAGTATTGGGAAAACAACAATCCTAAAGATCCAGATATCCAGCTGTGGCAATCGATTCAAGATATACTAATGATATAAGGACAGAGTTAAGGTATGCAAAGGTATACGGATGTAAGGTAATCGTACGGTGAAGTTCCAAAAACCTTATATGACTCACCTAGAAAACACTCTCTATAAAGGTTGTTGAGGCTTCAGTATAGAAAGGTTCTAAAGGTAAGAATTAACGTCAAATACCCAAACTTGTAATCCAAGGACCAAGACTAACTAAACCGATTAAGGTTGTGACACTCACAATCGAGGTAGAGGTTGTTGAGGCTTCACTACCACCTAGAAAAAGCAAGCCAAGACTAAGTTAAAGCAAATCTTTAACTTTGGATTAAAGTAAAAGCAAGTTCGTAACTTAACACAAAATTACGGGTAGTTCTTGAGTTCCACGGCCGTGGAAGCTCAAGAACAGACCGTGGATTAGGGTTATCGGCGATTCTCTCTAACTCTCAGGGTCCAATCTGTTTACCATTGATCTATCATCATCTAAGCCACAACTATCAACCCTTCACCTTAGAATTGTTAAAGGGTTTTAGCCAACAACAGTCATATTGATATCAAATTCAAGGTTTGAAAAGATAAAAGATGAAAACTTCTGAAAACTTTCAATAACTTTCAAATCAATCTCAGATCCACAATCAAGAACAATAATCGTCACTAGATTCGGAATAACACAAACAATCACAAATCTTAGATAAGAAGGAAGAACGGGATGTCAATCCGTCTTCTAAATCAAACCTAAGTAAGAAGCGAAATCTTCTTACGAACAATCTTCCGAATCTTCAATCCTCCGTCAATCCGGAAATCACACTAGCAACGCGCAAATCTCTCAAACACAATCTTCGCCAAATGCGAAATTAGGGTAATTCCAAGCGTAAGCGTAAGCAAAAGTGCGTCTAAGCAGAGGTGACGGAATCTCCCTTCGTCCGCCCTTTTATAGTGTAAGATAAAATATCGGCCCGACCCAATTGCGTATGAGATCGTGGCTTAAAGTGTGGCGAAAAAGATCGCCAAGATCACGGTCGTGGAAGGGTTCCACGGCCGTCATTTAGAGCGTGGAGTTTGTCACGGTTTGACACAACTCTTCCACGGCCGTAGAAGTTGCTGGAATGAATCACGCTTCTCTTGCCATGGTTCCACGGCCGTGGACTTGAACGTGGAATGTAGCACAACCGTATTTTAGATCGTGGTTTAGGGCTAGAACGTGATTCTTCCTTAGTCTCGTGCATTCTTCAAGTTGGCACTTCCTTAGCTCCTAGGATTGTCCTCAATTCATGGACATGCTCCATCAAACTCCATCCTTGCTCAATTCCGTTCGGAAATAGCTCTTTAATCGCCTACAATCAACATAAAGCTTGTGTAGATCTCTATATCGACATTATAGACAAACTAGCTCACAAATGCATCAATGCTTAATCAATGACTATCAATATGTATGAAATACACTTAGAAAACATGCCTAAAATATCACAATATTTCATGCTAACAAATAACCCCATACTTGCCACTTGCTTGTCCCTAAGCAAGGTCTTTCAAAAGCTTTAAAACACAAGTTAGGATGAAATATGTGTACCTTCTCAAAGCAAAACTTCTTTTGGATGAATGTGCCTTCTAATCAATAGATCATTCTCAAATCTTGCTTCATTCGTTTATAAGACTTTCATACACTTAATCAAAGAGTAAAGAGTAAAGAAAACTCATGAATTAATCAAACTTCCATGTAAACATCATAACCTTCAAACATTACCAAAATCAATCATAAGAAACTTCAATTTAGATCACCAAGTCATATAACATTCTTTTGATCTTAAGGACTTTCAAACAAGGTCTAGAATGTGGAAAGGGAAGGAAAAATTTAAGGAATGTGGTGCATGAATCCGGGAAGGTGGATAACTACTCTTTTCTTCTCCTCTTGCGGTTTCCGCAACACTTTCAACTTAGAGCTTCGCTCTCTTCTTTTCATTTTTCGACTTTACTTTTGGAGTTATGGATAGAGGTGCACAAAAACCGAAGCCTAGGAGATTGGCGTTTCTCAATTTTCATGAGATGCCTCAAACCCTTAGCGCACATACCATAATCCGCTAGGAATATCGCTCAATCCGACTTTGGCAAGACCCAAACACCCGGCTATGTGAATGGTGCCGAGTTACTCATCATCATGATTGACTTCCCCAAACCTATAATTTCTTTCTATTCTTTTGATTGCAAATAACTGCTTTCATGGCCCTCCCACATCATACATGCCTTTTTCATTCAACTCCTCCAAATTCCCGGATAGGTAAAGGAGGTCAATATTTCAATGAGGGGCTCAATGATCAAAGAAAGAAGAAAGAAAATCGAATTGCCTTAATCATCTCAACAAGAAGTATAAGAACTTATAGTGTGATTTCAACTTTAATTTCTCAACATGATTTAAGTAACATTCATCACATTATGAAACTTGCAAAAGAGGTATAATCAACTCATTCAATTTCTTTTCAATTCACTATTCGTTTAAGCATGCAATTATCATCAAACTCAATTCACAAGTAGTGATTATCATAGAAATCATCTCTATCCTTAGAAGCACAAAATTTTTCAAAATTTTTCAATTTTTATGGGTTTTTCAAACTCTTTTTCATGCAATGCAATAATAAAACGTGTAACAATATAATGAACATGCAAGATAGTCTCAATAGAAGCAATCATAGTGAGTAAGAGTTATTACAAACTTTTAGTCACACCCCACCCCATACTCGGAACAAACATTGTCCCTAATGTTCAAATAAAAGAAAAAGAAGAAAAGAAAGAAAGAAAAAAACTCACAAAGTGGCGGTGGAGTGGCTAAACTGTCGGTCCTCAATGTCGTCACTACGGTGAAGGCGGGAATGGATAGAAGCTAGGGTCATAGTACCGCCCGAACTGCTGGCGGTAGACATCCCTCATCATATGGTCGAGGTCATCCAAGCGTCCATCTCTAGCGTCGGCTCGGATCTCCAAAGCTCCCACCCTATCAGAAAGGCTGGTAGCCCACTCTGGCATATGCTCATACCAACCTGGAGCCTGGCTGTACCACCCTGGTGCATCTGACGGTGCTGGTGCTGGTGGTGCCTGTGCAGACCATGGAGGTGGAGCTCCGTACCATGCAGGAGGGGTCTCCATCCAAGTGGGTCTCTCGCTGACGCTGGCGTGGCGAGAGGATGATCCTGAAGCTGTGGCTGGACGTGGAGAACGTCTGGGCATGTCAGGGACCACATCCGGCTGATCCGGGAATGTGGCAAAGTCATCAGCTCCTCCTCCTCCTCCCTCATACTGGTCTCTCATCTCCTCCTCCTCAACTACAGGTGGTGGTGGAACATATGGAGGGGCTGCAATCCTGTTCGCATGCATAGCAGCGAACATCGCCTTCCAGTTATGGCGTCCAACCATAATGGAATACTCTGGGAGCCACTCAATGCCCCTCCCCGTCCTGCTCTCCCATGGCATAGCTGCATAAGGTGGACCTCTAAGGGTGGGAAAGATGAGATCTCTAGTCATGAAGGCCTGGAGTCCTAGGGGTACAGCAAGAATACGTGTACATGTAGAAAAATCTACCCCTAATGTCCTAGCAAGGTGGGTGACTATCCCACCATATCCAATGTTGCCAGCCCTCTTGTTTTTTAGCTTGCTCATGGTAGCAGCTAAGAGGGTGGCGCAGTCAGCAATTCGTCCATAAAGCATGGAGTACAGAAGGAAGAGCTCATCCATCTTGATCTTCTGAGGTGTCTCCGTCCTAGGGAAGAGACACTCAGAAAGAATCCGGTGAGCAATCTTCAAGGCTAAGTGATACATCAACTTAGCCTTGGTATTAGCTGGTTGCCAGCGGTCCTCGCTGGCGTAAATCATGGCTACCTCCTCTCAGAAATCCTTGGCGTAAACGCCGCTGGGGAAACGACCATTGAAGGTCTCTTGGAATCCAAAGAAGGCGCCAAACTCTCGGATGGTAAAATCATAGTTTCTTTCTATTAGACGGAAAGAAGCTGTCCTATCAACATGGATGTGCTCAAAAGATGTCACAACCTCTCTCGTAATCTCCTCGTAGGCATCTTCTCGGATAGCCGAGAAGATGATAAGACCGGCTCTATCCAAGAGCCAAGTATGGTCATCTATGATGTGTAGAGGAGCTAAATCCTCCAACAATAGGTACCTAGGTCCTATAACAGCCCTCTTATGGATCCTTTCTAAGGCGTCGAGATGATCCTCATGAATGGTGGGTACCCTAGGGCTAGGAGGTGATGGTGATGAAGGTGATGATGGAGGTGAAGGGGAGGAAGATGGTGGTGCTCTAGAGGATGAAGAGGAAGAGGGGTTACCCTTTCTCTTTTTATTCTTATCCTTCTCCTTGTTCTTATCCTTATTTCTCCCGAAAACTCTCCTTAGAAAATCCATTACTGTTGAAAACCACGGTCTGTTCTTGGTGTTCCACGGCCGTGGAAGTTACAGAGACCGTGGTTCGTCTCGACTTTTCTCAAAACTCAGCAATCAACAGCCAAACTCAGCAATCAGGCAGTCCTAGACTAATTCCTTCCAATTTCAATTAGTTCTCCTACAAATGCTAACAAAAACGAAGCCGAATTGACAAAGATAGAGAAGAGCGGAAAAAACCTAGGTTTCTGATTTTAAAATCCGAATTCTGCGTTCCTTGGTGATTTTCCGCTCGATTTGTTGCTTGGATCTCGTTGGTGATCGGATTTGCTTCAGTTTGGGTCGAAGAATCGTTGAAAACGATTAACGAATGAGGAATTGAGGGTAGAGGCGTGATTTCGGCGAAGAGGGCGTAAAATTGGGTTTTGTGGTGCGTTTTTGTGAAGAACGTGGTTTATATAGTGGCCGGAAAAAGTTTTGAAAACCACGGTCTATCGGGGGGTTCCACGGCCGTGGAATTGTACGGAACCGTGGTTTTGGTGATTTTTCAAAGGCTTTTGGAAATTACGGTCACTGTAGCTGTCACGGCCGTGGTTTAGGCCGTGGAACTCTCTATAATGCTCCAAAGTCCAAGTTTCGTCACTTTTCTTCAAAATTACTCTTCCCCTTTCCTTTTCCACTGTTCCTACATCCAAAAACACGAACATACCGGAAGGAATCGAAGGCAAAACAAAGCAAAAATGTCTAAACTAAGCTAAACTATGAATAAAAAAAAAACGTGAATGCAATACCTTGGGTTGCCTCCCAAGGAGCGCTTTGTTTAAGGTCCGTAGCTAGACCAAATTCGCACTTATTCGAGTGCGGTGGGCGCGAACTTTTCAGCTTGGATTTCCGGCGTATACTTCTTGAGTCGTTGATCGTTCACCTTAAAGCTTCCGCCCGCTTCACCCCATACTTCAACTTTGGAGATTACTTCGATGCACTCCTCAATGATATGTAAGTGTTTGTCCGGGAAGGAGTCATCTATAGGTAAGTGGTCGTCCTCTAGATGTGTTAGGCGACTCAAATGATCCGCAACAGAATTTTCCGAACCCTTCTTGTCGCGGATCTCTAGATCGAATTCTTGTAGGAGAAGAATCCATCTAATTAGCCTTGGCTTCGCATCCTTCTTTGCAAGGAGATACCGGATCGCAACATGATCCGTATACACAATCACCTTTGCACCTACAAGATAAGAGCGAAACTTGTCAATAGCATAAACAATGGCTAAAAATTCCTTTTCCGTAGTGGCGTAGTTGAGCTGCGCTTCATCTAGCGTCTTGCTAGCGTAGTATATGGCGTGGGTTCGCCCTTCCTTCCTTTGTCCAAGAACAGCTCCTATGGCTACGTCACTAGTATCGCACATAACCTCAAAGGGAAGATTCCAATCCGGAGGTTGGATAATAGGTGCTGAAATTAGAGCTTCCTAAATCATGTTAAACGCATCCAAGCATTCCTGTGAAAACTCAAAAACTGCATCCTTCATCAATAGATTAGTTAGCGGTTTTGATATTTTTGAGAAATCCTTTATGAAGCGCCTATAGAATCCAGCATGTCCTAGGAAACTTCTTATCCCTTTCACCGAAGTTGGGGGAGGAAGCTTCTCTATAGTCTCTATTTTCGTCTTATCCACCTCAATCCCTCTACTAGAGATTAAGTGTCCTAAAACAATGCCTTCCTTAACCATGAATTGACACTTCTCCCAATTTAGAACTAGGTTAGTGTCTTCACACCTTTGTAATACAAGAGAAAGGTTAGCAAGACAATTGTCAAAAGAGGAACCATAAACGGAGATGTCATCCATAAAAACCTCCATTATTTCCTCTATGTATTCGGAGAAGATGGCCATCATGCACCTTTGGAAGGTGGCTGGGGCGTTGCAAAGGCCGAACGGCATCCTCCTATAAGCAAACGTACCCCATGGGCACGTAAATGTGGTCTTCTCTTGATCATCCGGGTGTATCGGAATCTGAAAGAAACCACTATAACCGTCAAGATAGCAAAAGTGCGAATGTTGCGCTAACCTTTCAAGCATTTGATCGATGAAGGGTAGTGGGAAGTGATCCTTCCTCGTTGCATTGTTAAGCTTGCGGTAGTCTATGCACATCCGCCATCCCGTTACGGTTCGGGTAGGAATGAGTTCGTTATTCTTGTTGGTGATGACCGTCATTCCTCCCTTCTTCGGAACTACTTGAACCGGACTCACCCACTTACTATCGGAGATATGGTAGATAATACCTACATCAAGCAATTTAAGAATTTCTTTCTTGAGAACCTCCTTCATGGTCGGATTCAACCGCCTTTGAGGTTGTCTTGAAGTCCTAAAGTCCTCTTCCATTAATATTTTATGCATGCATAGGGAAGGTTTGATTCCTACTAAGTCCTCAATAGTATATCCTAAAGCTTTTCTATGTTTCTTAAGGACAACCATGAGCTTATTTCGTTCATCTATGCTTAGATCGGAACTAACAATAACCGGAAAGGTAGAATTAGGTCCTAGAAAAGCGTACCTTAGATGAGTAGGAAGTGGCTTTAGTTCCATCGCTTTCGGAGCTTCCAATGGCTCTTGAGGAGCATCCGATGCCTCCTTAGAAGTGTCTAAGGGTGTAGAAGGTGTGGGAGAAGAATCAAAAGAAGTTGAAGAAGAGGCACGATCACCCTCTTCCACGGCCTGAATCACGGTTTCCCTGCATCCTTCACGGCCGTGGTTTAGGGCGTGGAAAGGGAATACGGTTGCTCTGTTTCCTCCACGACCGTGTAACCCTCTGGAGTGAGCCACGCTTTGGTTTGTGAAATCCACGTCCGTGGAATATAGTGTATGGCCGTGGATCCTCACGTTTTCTGCTTCGTCGTGGAGTTTCTCAAACTCCTCTTCACATACTTCCTCCTGTGCTTCTAAGGCTTCAATTGCCTCATTGCACTCCTCTTCTTCCCCTACATTCGTTAGACTCATAGTAATAACCTTTTGCAAAGGATCTTTGAAGAGAATAACACTTACCTCCTCTCTAGACAACCCTTCTTCATCTTGGATATTGAATATATCCTCATCAAAGATTGGTTCCTTCACTAGAGTGGAAAGAACGAACTCTACCTTCTCTTCTCCTATGTCAAAGGCGAGTCTAGCATTCTTACAATCGACTATGCAGCCGGATGTTGTAAGAAACGGTCTTCCGAGTATGATCGGGACCGGACTATCTGCAGGAATGTCAAGCACAACAAAATCAATGGGAACAAAGAATTTACCTAGCTTGACTGGGACGTCTTCTACAATACCGACGGGACGAGTGATGGATCGATCCGCCATGTACAACGTCATCTTCACCGGTTTAGGGTCGCCTAAACCGATCTTCCTACATAATGCAAAGGGTATGATGCTCACACTTGCTCCTAAGTCACATAATGCATCATATGTGACATCTCCCACTCCTATGGAGCTAAGGAGTCATTGGAGCTACATTCTGAAGCTTAAAGAAGAACTCACAAAGCTTGAAATTAATGAAGAAGATTTACTTTGGACTAAATTTGAGAGATTTCACATTCAGTTGAGATTCACCTCGGTCAGCTACAGTGTCACCTCGACCGAGGTGATCTTGAGGAGCGTCCCGACCGAGGCGAACACCCTGCCGCCGGCGAGATCTTATTTTTGGCTGTGATCTTTTAATTTTGGAAAGAAGATATCTTATATTTTTGGGCTGGATTTTTGGAAAAAAAATATTATTTTATGAAGATCTATTTTAGAGATATGAATATATTTTCTAGGAAATTATCTTTTTAAGATATTATTATCTTTGAAAGATAATTCTCTTATATAAAAGGTTTGATTTTTTCACAATTCAGCCATCCTCTACACCATATTCTACACACAGCAGTTAGGAGATATTCTAGAAGCTTGAAGGAAGGATTGAAAGATTGAAGATCAATCAAGGAAGGATTCATAATTTGGAGTTAGCTTTAGAGGGAGTTTGTAAGACTTTCTTAGATTCCCTTTTTTGTTTGTTGTCTTGTTCGACTTGCGATTTGAGGAACGCTGATTTGTTGTTTATTCAATTCAGTTATTGAGGCCTTTTTCTTAAGGTTTACTTGTTCGAATATCGATTCCTTTCCCTTTTATTCAATTATTGTTTTCATAATGATAAGTGGCTAAATTTCTTATGCGATTCTAGGGTGATTGGATTAAAGTTGTGGGAAAGACGATGATAGAATGATCTTAATTCCAGCAGAACCTTGAAAGCTCGAGTCTTTAGCCTTAACCCTAGAACATCTCGCTCAGGTGACGAACATCTCAACCGAGATGGAACTTGACTGAACGAGGTGACCTTTTCTAATCCGAAACTGAGAGTTAAGTGTTCTAGTTTGCCAAATCTTATCCTTATTACACCTTTCGTGGTTCAATGCAAGCCTAGGATGAGACTTATCCGGTGATTCCTTTGTTTGTTTACCCATGATCATAAGTGTAGGTAATAAAAGTTTATCCTTTATTGAGGTTTGAGTGTGCCTTCATTCCATCTTTGTGAGTTAGTCTGAGACGTTCCTAGTAAAAGTTGATTCTATTCCCTTAGATGGTGTGTTGGTTTGAGATTATAGTTCCTTTCCTTAGTACCTTGAGACTTACCCGGTAATAGGAGCTTGAGTTTGGGATAGTGAGTAGTGAGACTTACCTGGTGATCTTTTTCCACCTTAGAAACACTTTCCCTTTGCAAACCTCTGCTTTATCCGCGTTATCCCTTGAGATCTTGAGTCGGAATCACAACTAGATGCTTTAATCCCTAGAATCCGCATTTCCCCTTAATTGACTTTACATCATCTTTGATTACTTTAATTGCTCTTGGTTAATTGCAATATTTGACAACCTATTATGTGCTTTGTTTCACCTAAGTCCCTGTGATCGACCCCTGAAATTCTTGCTTTTTATAACAATTGATCCGTACACTGCGGGTTCGCATCCTTGTTTAAGCATACTTTTTGGGTTATAAATTTAAAGCTTCCACACACCGTTTGGAGCGAACATGTGTTCGCTCCAAACGGTGTGTGCAAGCTTTAAATTTATAACCCTAGACTTAAGCTTAAAACAAGGATGCGAACCCGCAGTGTACGGGTCAATCGTAGTAAAAAGCAAGAAAATTCCAGGGGTCGATCACAGGGACTCGGTGAAACAAAGTCAATAACGGTAAGCTTCGTGAATACTAACCACAAGAGCAATTAACACAGTCAAAGATGAATAAGAAGTCAATAAAGCAAAAATGCAATTCTAGGGATTAAAGCATCTAGTTGTGGTTCCAACTCAAGATCTATAGATAAGCGGACAAAGCTGAGATTTTTGCGTGGGGAAGGTGTTACTAAAGTGGAGTAGATCACCGGGTAAGTCTCACTACACACTAATCCTAAACCGTAACTCCTATTACCGGGTAAGTCTCAAGGAATCAAGATAAAGAACTATAACCTCAAACTAACACACCATCTAAGGGAATAGAATCAACCTTTACCGGGTAAGTCTCAAGCTAACTCACAAAGATGGGATGGAAGCACACTCAAACCCCAATAAAGGATAAACCTTTATTACCTACACTTATGATCGTTGATACACAAACTAAGGAATTACCGGGTAAGTCTCATCCTAAGCTTGCATTGAACCAGAAAGGTGTAATAAGAATAGGATTTGGCAAACTCTAACACTTAACTCTCAGTTTAGGATCAGATAAGTCACCTCGGTCAGCCAGTTTCCACCCGGCCGAGATGTTCATCGACTGAACGAGATGCTTAGGGTTAAGGTTAAAGACTCGAACTTTCAGGATCCTACTGGAATCTAAGATTATTCTATCATTGTTTTTCCCACAACCTTCAGCCAATCACCCTAGAATCACACAAGGAAATTAGCCACTCATCATCATTATGAAAGTATTAAAATATATGGGAAGAAAGTGAATATTTGAACAAGAAGAATTTAATGAAAAGACTTCAATAACTGAATCAAATATCACAACAAAAGCGTTCCTTGGATAGCAATCCAACAAGACAAGACAACAAGTGAGGGAATTGAAGACAATCTTACAAAACCCTCCAAAAAGCTATAAAAGCTATAGACTTCAATCTTCCTTCAACCTTCAAAAAGGTTCTTCGAATCTCTCCCAACTGGAGTATGCTGCTGCTGCTGCGTGCTATAAACCATGATCGACGGTATAGCGTGATGTCGGAATTGTGGAAATTCAACCCTTTTTATAGGAAAATAACCCTCCAAAGATAATAAATCTTAGAAAGATATTTTCCCATAAATATAGGTAAAATATATGATTCTGCTTATCTCCTTCCTTCCAGGAGCCAAGCCCAAAAATATAAGATCACTTTCCAATTTTAAAAGATCTTATCCATGAATAAAATATTCTCGCCGCGTCCTAGGTGTTCGCCTCGGTCGAGTCGGCGTCTCTGGATCACCTCGGTCGAGATGAATCTCTGGTCAACCGAGGTGAGTCACAACTGAATGTGAAATCTCTCAAAACTGGTCCAAAGTAAATCTTTAATCCATGGCTATGCTCCCTAGATGTAGCTCCAAATGACTCATGACTCCTTTTGCTCCTTTTTGATGCGAAACGTGCCATTTTACCTACGATTACAACAAAACTAGGTGTAGACCTCGATTCTCGCAAAGGTAGATGAAATGGTAGTAAAATCACATAATATACATACAAACATGCAGATTATGAAAGATAAAACGTCCAAACAAACCCCAAAATATAGACTATAATTCATGCTATCAAAATACCCCATACTTAGCCCTTGCTTGTCCCCAAGCAAGTTCCTCATATAGAAGTCAAGATAGAATGGATTATAAGTCATGAAAATCAATGAAAAATTCTTTCAAAATTATTTTATGGTGTGCAACTATCATAGATCACTCTAAGAGAATACTTCATGGAATTTAAAAACTCAATATGCTCGAACCCTTTTATAAATATAGGAAAGTCGTTCATCTTTGCATAAAATCATAGAATGCATAATAAATCATAATTATCAAAATTAATCATGTATAATCCGATTTAAACCACTAAGTCAATCAACAAGCTCAAGGTCTGAAGGGCTTCCCAAAAGAAAGGTCAAGAAACGTGTAGGGTAGGGATGTGTGTAAGGTAATGTGGTGCTAGAATCTGGGAAAAGGATGAACTTCACTTTCACTTTAACTTGCAACATTTTCCACCAATAAGCTTTGCTTATTTAACACTTTTTTTTCTTTTTACTTTAATTTTTGGGATGCATGGACAGAGGTGGACAATAACCGAAGCCTAGGAAATCTGCAATCATCAATTTCTCGAGATGCATCAAACCCTTGATGCACATACCATGACCCGTTAGGAATATCGCTCAATCCGACTTTGGCAAGACACAAACACCCGGCTATGTGAATGGTGCCGAGTTACTCATCTTCATGATTGACTTCCCCAAACCTAAAATTGCTTTCTTACACTTTCACTTCCAGCCACTTCTCAACTTTAACTCCACTTGCTTTTACCACTTCGCTTGCTTCCAAATTCCCGGATAGGTAAAGGGAGGCAAAATGTATATGAGGGGCTAAGCATGATAAAGAAGAAGAAGAAGAAGAAGAGAATGAATTCTCTTGGTCTTTCCAAGAAGAAAGTGAGAGAACTTAACCTGCGGTGTCAACCTTCAAATTCAACATAATTTGGATAAAAACAAAGTATTAAACATGCTAATAATTTCAAACAAAGCATTTAGCAACTTAAACATATTATAAAACCTTTCAAACACATAAAGAATTTTAAACCGGTCAGTAAACAAGATCTTCACTGAGGTCATATCCAGATAAGCAACACAAAATCGTTTTCGAAAACACTCAGTTAACACACCTCGGTCGAGGTGTTCTCGGTTCAACCGAGGTGAAACGCCTCGTTTGGCAAGAACTGACTCGGTCGAGGTCAAAAATTTTTTTTTAAAACCATTTTTTTTTTTCGGTTTCGACGTTTTTCTTAATCAAATAACCTGTAGGTATGCATGTAATATCAGATAATCATATAAATGCAGAAGTGAAGCATAAATAAAATATCCGATGAAATGGAGTCATACATCATAAGTGTTAAATAATACATCAATAAACACCCCATACTTGGGACACACTGTCCCAATGGGTCAAAATAAGTCTAAGGACAGGATACTCACCGAACATAGCTAAACTGCATGAAGAAGTAAGAAACAGTTCCCAGATAAGACCATCTCGGTTGGCGAAGCACATCTCGGTCGAGGTGTTCTGACAGTACCCGAGATGTATCTCAGTAAAGCTCGTTTCCTCAACTTTTCGAAATTTTGTTCTTCCAGTGTAGCTCCTGAACTGTGATCCTTCCTTTTGGAATACCTGGTTGTTGTCTAGAGGAAAACAAAAACAAAGCAACTATCTAAACTAAACTAGAAGAGGGAGAAGAAAGCAATACCTTGGGTTGCCTCCCAAGAAGCGCTTGGTTTAAGGTCGCTAGCTGGACCCTTCTCCATAGAATTACTCAATGTACCTTGAACACCATGGAGTGCTCATCACATCCATCATAAAATTCTTCCAAAAAGGTTCCAGTTCCTAATTTCACCGGCAAATGGTAAGATCTCCCACGTACAAGCTTGTACGGTTTGATTCTCACCGGAATCCTTCTAGCCTTCCTGCACTTCAATGGGACATAATCTAGCCTTGCGTCCCATCCTTTCCTTGATCGAGAAAACAACTTCTCGAGATTCCTAGTAGCTTCCCCATCTTTAGCATGGGGATGGTACAAGGTCCTTAGCATGCGAGGGACCCCATAATTGAACAAGAGACACTTCATCGCCTTAACGGTGTAGTGCTTGCCAACTCCACTCCTCATGACCCGAGGAGCTTCCTCTTCCAACAATTTCAAGGAAGACTTCATCTTGATCTTGGGAGGTTCTTTCGGAAGAGACCTCCAACTCTTCGGTGCTTCCCTGAAGAAATTTAGAACTTTAGTAGGAAATTCAAACGAAGTAAGAGAAATTACCTTGTAAAGTTCTCCAAAGTTTGAGACAAGTTTCATGTTGGGTTGATAGTCCACACACGAAATCTCTCCCAACTCTGCTGGCCTTTCTTCCACCTTGACCACAGTCTCAGTAATTTGGCCAAGGTTCGCCGCATCTTGCAGTTCTACAAATTCTTCTTCCATCTCGGTCGAGATCTCCTCCACCTCGGCCGAGGTCTCGGCAGTTGGATCGAGATCTTCCACATCCTCCGCTTCCACAAAAGCTTCAGGAGAAACTTCCGGTTCGACCAAAGGAATGCTTGGTACGTGCAACACTTCCTTACGCTCCTCTTTCGGCTTAGCATAGGATAGGGTGCTTTCCTTGAGCTACTCCACCTTCTTCATCAACTTCTCCAATCTTGATTCGAGAGAGTCTTCAAAAGGTTGCTCATAAATGTTTTTAGGGACATTCTTCTCATCCCATATCGCAAGTTCATGCTGAATGGCCTCTTCTCTTTCCCGTTCATTGTTAAACCAATAGAAGGAGTACTTCTCCTCCAAGTATTCATAATGGTCCGCTCTAGCACTTTGTCTTGCTATCCAGGCTGGATCAAATGTAGTCATCGGAAATCCTGAAAACTACAAAACTCATAGAAAGAGTAGTTAGTAGCAACAAGGGCAAATGCCCCGAAAGCAAACCGTAACCGGCTCGGTCTAGACCAAGTCCCCGGCAACGGCGCCAAAAACTTGTTCGCTCCAAACGGTGTGTGCAAGCTTTAAATTTATAACCCTAGACTTAAGCTTAAAACAAGGATGCGAACCCGCAGTGTACGGGTCAATCGTAGTAAAAAACAAGAAAATTCCAGGGGTCGATCACAGGGACTCGGTGAAACAAAGTCAATAACGGTAAGCTTCGTGAATACTAACCACAAGAGCAATTAACACAGTCAAAGATGAATAAGAAGTCAATAAAGCAAACATGCAATTCTAGGGATTAAAGCATCTAGTTGTGGTTCCAACTCAAGATCTATAGATAAGCGGACAAAGCTGAGATTTTTGCGTGGGGAAGGTGTTACTAAAGTGGAGTAGATCACCGGGTAAGTCTCACCACACACTAATCCTAAACCGTAACTCCTATTACCGGGTAAGTCTCAAGGAATCAAGATAAAGAACTATAACCTCAAACTAACACACCATCTAAGGGAATAGAATCAACCTTTACCGGGTAAGTCTCAGGCTAACTCACAAAGATGGGATGGAAGCACACTCAAACCCCAATAAAGGATAAACCTTTATTACCTACACTTATGATCGTTGATACACAAACTAAGGAATTACCGGGTAAGTCTCATCCTAAGCTTGCATTGAACCAGAAAGGTGTAATAAGAATAGGATTTGGCAAACTCTAACACTTAACTCTCAGTTTAGGATCAGATAAGTCACCTCGGTCAGCCAGTTTCCACCCCGGCCGAGATGTTCATCAACTGAACGAGATGCTTAGGGTTAAGGTTAAAGACTCGAACTTTCAGGATCCTACTGGAATCTAAGATTATTCTATCATTGTTTTTCCCACAACCTTCAGCCAATCACCCTAGAATCACACAAGGAAATTAGCCACTCATCATCATTATGAAAGTATTAAAATATATGGGAAGAAAGTGAATATTTGAACAAGAAGAATTTAATGAAAAGACTTCAATAACTGAATCAAATATCACAACAAAAGCGTTCCTTGGATAGCAATCCAACAAGACAAGACAACAAGTGAGGGAATTGAAGTCAATCTTACAAAACCCTCCAAAAAGCTATAAAAGCTATAGACTTCAATCTTCCTTCAACCTTCAAAAAGGTTCTTCGAATCTCTCCCAACTGGAGTATGCTGCTGCTGCGTGCTATAAACCCTGATCGACGGTATAGCGTGATGTCGGAATTGTGGAAATCCAACCCTTTTTATAGGAAAATAACCCTCCAAAGATAATAAATCTTAGAAAGATATTTTCCCATAAATATAGGTAAAATATATGATTCTGCATATCTCCTTCCTTCCAAGAGCCAAGCCCAAAAATATAAGATCACTTTCCAATTCTAAAAGATCTTATCCATGAATAAAATATTCTCGCCGCGTCCTAGGTGTTCGCCTCGGTCGAGTCGGCGTCTCTGGATCACCTCGGTCGAGATGAATCTCTGGTCAACCGAGGTGAGTCACAACTGAATGTGAAATCTCTCAAAACTGGTCCAAAGTAAATCTTTAATCCATGGCTATGCTCCCTAGATGTAGCTCCAAATGACTCATGACTCCTTTTGCTCCTTTTTGATGCGAAACGTGCCATTTTACCTACAATTACAACAAAACTAGGTGTAGACCTCGATTCTCGCAAAGTTAGATGAAATGGTAGTAAAATCACATAATATACATACAAACATGCAGATTATGAAAGATAAAACGTCCAAACAAGCCCCAAAATATAGACTATAATTCATGCTATCAAAATACCCCATACTTAGCCCTTGCTTGTCCCCAAGCAAGTTCCTCATATAGAAGTCAAGATAGAATGGATTATAAGTCATGAAAATCAATGAAAAATTCTTTCAAAATTATTTTATGGTGTGCAACTATCATAGATCACTCTAAGAGAATACTTCATGGAATTTAAAAACTCAATATGCTCGAACCCTTTTATAAATATAGGAAAGTCGTTCATCTTTGCATAAAATCATAAAATGCATAATAAATCATAATTATCAAAATTAATCATGTATAATCCGATTTAAACCACTAAGTCAATCAACAAGCTCAAGGTCTCAAGGGCTTCCCAAAAGAAAGGTAAAAAAACGTGTAGGGTAGGGATGTGTGTAAGGTAATGTGGTGCTAGAATCCGGGAAAAGGATGAACTTCACTTTCACTTTGACTTGCAACATCTTCCACCAATAAGCTTTGCTTATTTCACACTTTTTTTTCTTTTTACTTTACTTTTTGGGATGCATGGACAGAGGTGGACAATAACCGAAGCCTAGGAAATCTGCAATCATCAATTTCTCGAGATGCATCAAACCATTGATGCACATACCATGACCCGTTAGGAATATCGCTCAATCCGACTTTGGCAAGACACAAACACCCGGCTATGTGAATGGTGCCGAGTTACTCATCTTCATGATTGACTTCCCCAAACCTAAAATTGCTTTCTTACACTTTCACTTCCAGCCACTTCTCAACTTTAACTCCACTTGCTTTTACCACTTCGCTTGCTTCCAAATTCCCGGATAGGTAAAGGGAGGCAAAATGTATATGAGGGGCTAAGCATGATAAAGAAGAAGAAGAAGAAGAAGAGAATGAATTCTCTTGGTCTTTCCAAGAAGAAAGTGAGAGAACTTAACCTGCGGTGTCAACCTTCAAATTCAACATAATTTGGATAAAAACAAAGTATTAAACATGCTAATAATTTCAAACAAAGCATTTAGCAACTTAAACATATTATAAAACCTTTCAAACACATAAAGAATTTAAAACCGGTCAGTAAACAAGATCTTCACTGAGGTCATATCCAGATAAGCAACACAAAATCGTTTTCGAAAACTCTCAGTTAACACACCTCGGTCGAGGTGTTCTCGTTTCAACCGAGGTGAAACGCCTCGTTTGGCAAGAACTGACTCGGTCGAGGTCAAAAATTTTTTTTTAAAACCATTTTTTTTTCCGGTTTCGACGTTTTTCTCAATCAAATAACCTGTAGGTATGCATGTAATATCAGATAATCATATAAATGCAGAAGTGAAGCATAAATAAAATATCCGATGAAATGGAGTCATACATCATAAGTGTTAAATAATACATCAATAAACACCCCATACTTGGGACACACTGTCCCAATGGGTCAAAATAAGTCTAAGGACAGGATACTCACCGAACATAGCTAAACTGCATGAAGAAGTAAGAAACAGTTCCCAGATAAGACCATCTCGGTTGGCAAAGCACATCTCGGTCGAGGTGTTCTGACAGTACCCGAGATGTATCTCAGTAAAGCTCGTTTCCTCAACTTCTCGAAATTTTGTTCTTCCAGTGTAGCTCCTGAACTGTGATCCTTCCTTTTGGAATACCTGGTTGTTGTCTAGAGGAAAACAAAAACAAAGCAACTATCTAAACTAAACTAGAAGAGGGAGAAGAAAGCAATACCTTGGGTTGCCTCCCAAGAAGCGATTGGTTTAAGGTCGCTAGCTGGACCCTTCTCCATAGAATTACTCAATGTACCTTGAACACCATGGAGTGCTCATCACATCCATCATAAAATTCTTCCAAAAAGGTTCCAGTTCCTAATTTCACCGGCAAATGGTAAGATCTCCCACGTACAAGCTTGTACGGTTTGATTCTCACCGGAATCCTTCTAGCCTTCCTGCACTTCAATGGGACATAATCTAGCCTTGCGTCCCATCCTTTCCTTGATCGAGAAAACAACTTCTCGAGATTCCTAGTAGCTTCCCCATCTTTAGCATGGGGATGGTACAAGGTCCTTAGCATGCGAGGGACCCCATACTTGAACAAGAGACACTTCATCGCCTTAACGGTGTAGTGCTTGCCAACTCCACTCCTCATGACCCGAGGAGCTTCCTCTTCTAACAATTTCAAGGAAGACTTCATCTTGATCTTGGGAGGTTCTTTCGGAATAGACCTCCAACTCTTCGGTGCTTCCCTGAAGAAATTTAGAACTTTAGTAGGAAATTCAAACGAAGTAAGAGAAATTACCTTGTAAAGTTCTCCAAAGTTTGAGACAAGTTTCATGTTGGGTTGATAGTCCACACACGAAATCTCTCCCAACTCAGCTGGCCTTTCTTCCACCTTGACCACAGTCTCAGTAATTTGGCCAAGGTTCGCCGCATCTTGCAGTTCTACAAATTCTTCTTCCATCTCGGTCGAGATCTCCTCCACCTCGGCCGAGGTCTCGGCAGTTGGATCGAGATCTTCCACATCCTCCGCTTCCACAAAAGCTTCAGGAGAAACTTCCGGTTCGACCAAAGGAATGCTTGGAACGTGCAACACTTCCTTATGCTCCTCTTTCGGCTTAGCATAGGATAGGGTGCTTTCCTTGAGCTACTCCACCTTCTTCATCAACTTCTCCAATCTTGATTCGAGAGAGTCTTCAAAAGGTTGCTCATAAATGTTTTTAGGGACATTCTTCTCATCCCATATCGCAAGTTCATGCTGAATGGCCTCTTCTCTTTCCCGTTCATTGTTAAACCAATAGAAGGAGTACTTCTCCTCCAAGTATTCATAATGGTCCGCCCTAGCACTTTGTCTTGCTATCCAGGCTGGATCAAATGTAGTCATCGGAAATCCTGAAAACTACAAAACTCATAGAAAGAGTAGTTAGTAGCAACAGGGGCAAATGCCCCGAAAGCAAACCGTAACCGGCTCGGTCTAGACCAAGTCCCCGGCAACGGCGCCAAAAACTTGTTCGCTCCAAACGGTGTGTGCAAGCTTTAAATTTATAACCCTAGACTTAAGCTTAAAACAAGGATGCGAACCCGCAGTGTACGGGTCAATCGTAGTAAAAAGCAAGAAAATTCCAGGGGTCGATCACAGGGACTCGGTGAAACAAAGTCAATAACGGTAAGCTTCGTGAATACTAACCACAAGAGCAATTAACACAGTCAAAGATGAATAAGAAGTCAATAAAGCAAACATGCAATTCTAGGGATTAAAGCATCTAGTTGTGGTTCCAACTCAAGATCTATAGATAAGCGGACAAAGTTGAGATTTTTGCGTGGGGAAGGTGTTACTAAAGTGGAGTAGATCACCGGGTAAGTCTAACTACACACTAATCCTAAACCGTAACTCCTATTACCGGGTAAGTCTCAAGGAATCAAGATAAAGAACTATAACCTCAAACTAACACACCATCTAAGGGAATAGAATCAACCTTTACCGGGTAAGTCTCAGGCTAACTCACAAAGATGGGATGGAAGCACACTCAAACCCCAATAAAGGATAAACCTTTATTACCTACACTTATGATCGTTGATACACAAACTAAGGAATTACCGGGTAAGTCTCATCCTAAGCTTGCATTGAACCAGAAAGGTGTAATAAGAATAGGATTTGGCAAACTCTAACACTTAACTCTCAGTTTAGGATCAGATAAGTCACCTCGGTCAGCCAGTTTCCACCCCGGCCGAGATGTTCATCGACTTAACGAGATGCTTAGGTTAAGGTTAAAGACTCGAACTTTCAGGATCCTACTGGAATCTAAGATTATTCTATAATTGTTTTTCCCACAACCTTCAGCCAATCACCCTAGAATCACACAAGGAAATTAGCCACTCATCATCATTATGAAAGTATTAAAATATATGGAAAGAAAGTGAATATTTGAACAAGAAGAATTTAATAAAAAGAGTTCAATAACTGAATCAAATATCACAACAAAAGCGTTTCTTGGATAGCAATCCAACAAGACAAGACAACAAGTGAGGGAATTGAAGACAATCTTACAAAACCCTCCAAAAAGCTATAAAAGGTATAGACTTCAATCTTCCTTCAACCTTCAAAAAGGTTCTTCCAATCTCTCCCAACTGGAGTATGCTGTTGCTGTTGCGTGCTATAAACCCTGATCGACGGTATAGCGTGATGTCGGAATTGTGGAAATCCAACCCTTTTTATAGGAAAATAACCCTCCAAAGATAATAAATCTTAGAAAGATATTTTCCTATAAATATAGGTAAAATATATGATTCTGCATATCTCCTTCCTTCCAGGAGCCAAGCCCAAAAATATAAGATCACTTTCGAATTTTAAAAGATCTTATCCATGAATAAAATATTCTCTCCGCGTCCTAGGTGTTCGCCTCGGTCGAGTCGGCGTCTTTGGATCACCTCGGTCGAGATGAATCTCTGGTCAACCGAGGTGAGTCACAACTGAATGTGAAATCTCTCAGACCTGGTCCAAAGTAAATCTTTAATCCATGGCTATGCTCCCTGGATGTAGCTCCAAATGACTCATGACTCCTTTTGCTCCTTTTTGATGCGAAACGTGCCATTTTACCTACGATTACAACAAAACTAGGTGTAGACCTCGATTCTCGCAAAGGTAGATGAAATGGTAGTAAAATCACATAATATACATACAAACATGCAGATTATGAAAGATAAAACGTCCAAACAAACCCCAAAATATAGACTATAATTCATGCTATCAACATGTTTTTGACGCCGTTGTCGGGAACTTGGTCTAGACCAAGCCGGTTGCGGTTGTCTTTTGGGGAAATTGCCCTTGTTGCTATTAACCACTCTACTTGAGTGTTTTCGCATGATTTTTTTCTTAGGTTTATGCGAAGAACCCGTGTTGGGAAGGAAATCGTTCCTTACGATCCCGAACCAGAAAAGACATACAAACGACGATTGAAAGAAGCTAAGATGGTCAATCAAGACAATCGCGATCTTGAGGCCGAATTGAAGGAGGCGCTGGAATAGATGTGCCTCAACAAGGAAGAATTGCAGCGAGAAAGAGAGCAAACTCACACAAGAACTGCAGAGATTGAAGCAGATATGACCGATCTAAGAGCCCAGATTCTGCATCGACCGATCCCAGGTCCTCGAACGAGGCAGGACCCAGTCCCAGTTGCCGCGACCGAGATACATACAGCTCGGATGCCTGTCCGAGATGTTCTTTTTGCTGGAATTCCACAAAACCTAGGACAGAGGATGGACCCTAATCAGCAAGTGAGGCGTCTAGGAGTCAACCTAGGTGATCCAACTAAGCATGATTACGAACTTCGACCACAAGTTCTATCCATGAGCCGCCAATGCTAGTTTGGAGGTTTAGAGAGGGAGTCTCCGCATCAGCATTTGCAAAACTACGAGATTCTAATGGAGACCTTGAGACCTTCAAGGCTGGAAAACAACAACTACAAGTTAAGGCCTTTCTACTTTTTTTTAAGGACAGGGCGCTTACTTGGTATCAATCTCTTCCACCCGAAAAGATCAACACTTGGGAAGAGATGACGACGGAGTTTCTAACAAAGTTCTTTCCCCCTCCAAGACCGCTGAAATGAGAGGGAAGATTAATGCATTCATCATGAAGGACAAAGAGAGTTTGTCCAAGTCATGGGAGAGATTCAAAGATGTAAAATTGGATTGCCCACATCATGGGATTCCAACGATAGAGTTGCTGGAGATATACTTCAAGGGATTGGATGGAGCTACTCAATTCAATCTTCAACTACTTTCCGCCGGCACATTCATGAATATGCCGATAGATGAAGCTTGAGAGTTCATTGAAAAGTGAGCTTTGCATATGGAGAAGTACTCCCATCAAGGAGCCGAAAATGGAGTTAATAGAGTTAATTTCCAAGACGCTCCATCAAATGATAATCAACTCATCTCCCTTAAAAATGATGTGAAGAAATTGAGGGACCTTTTGGTGGCTCACACAAAGAAGGAAGATGGAGGATATCAAGGAAGAAACAACAACCAAGGGGCCCGGAAAACCAATTACAACAACAATAGAGGCTCCAACAACAACAATTGGAGATCTAATCAACAAAATCCGGGTAACCCTTATTCTAATTCTAATAATTCTTTTAACCCCTCTTCTTCTTCTTCTACTCCATTGAATAGCCAAGAGCCTGAATCAAGTTTGTCCCAGCCAAAGAAGAAAGATGCAGTGCTGGAGGCCATCTTGATCAAGCTCAACGCCATGGAGACATCCATGACTTCATTTTCGAAGGCACAAAAAGGCTTAGAGCAAAAATTCTTTATTAAAGCGAATGAAGCGCCAAGAGATCCAGGGAAGCTCCCAACAAGGACAGAGAGCAACCCTAAGGGACAAATTATGGCAATAAAGACGAGAAGTGGACTAAAAACTGCAGATCCAGTACCTCGGTCGGTGCCAGTGCAGACGAAGGACACCTCGCTCCAGATACAGACGAGGAACACTTCGGTCAAGGTGCCACCCGAGGTGGAGTCCCAGAAAGCGAAGGACAAATCTGCAGTTTATGTCCCACCTCCTTCTTATAAACCACAACTTCCATTCCCTCAGTCAAGGGCCAGAGCACATCTAGATAAGCATTTTGGTAAGTTCCTTGACTTGATGAATAAACTACACATTAACATCCCTTTCCTTGATGCTATTCTAGGGATTCCTGCCTACGGAAAGTTCTTGAAAGAGATTCTATTAAGGAAGAGGAAACTGGAAGACTTTGGAGAAGTAAGGATGACATCTAAATCCTCGGAGCTCATTCAAATCATGAAGGAGAAGATGCCACCCAAGTTGAGAGATCCCAGCTCATTTTGCATTCCCATTCAAGTTGGGGATTTAACTTGTGAGGCGTTGTGTGATTTGGGAGCCAGCGTGAGCATCATCCCGCTAGAGCTATGTGAGAGGATCGGACTTGGAGAGCCCAAGCCGGTTAAGATAAGGTTGTACATGGCAGATTGCTCAATTACCCATCCCGTGGGCATCTTGGAAGACGTTCCCGTTAAGTTAGGTAAATTCTATTTACCTATGGACTTTGTTGTACTTGACATACCCGCAGATTATCCCGTTCCTATCATTCTCGGGAGACCATTTCTAGCAATTCGGGTTGCAATGTGGATTGTATGAAGAAGAATCAAGAGAATTGGTGAGCTCTATCCTTATTAATGACCCTCTTCAAAAAGTTATTAGTTTTAGCTTAATGGAGGAAGGTATAGATGCTTCTTGTGATGCAGATTTATGGAGCTTAAAGGCACTAAAAGCAGATCCAGGAGCTAAGATTGAAAAACAGATCCAGGAGAGGAGAAATTCATGTTTCGGTCCCAGTTCCAGTACCTCGACCGAGGCACTTTCTGGACCAAGCGAGGTGTTCTTATCTGAAGAACATCTCGGTCACCCACCTCGGACATCGACAGAGACAGCAAGCGAGATGCTATCAAGTGAGGACAACAAACTTCCTACACCCTTTTTTGGGACTCATTTACAATTGGTGGAGCACTGACTCCACCAAGCTTGTGATAAGAAAGAACCTTGGTATGCTGATATTGTTAATTATATTGTTTGCCAGGAAATACCGCCCGGATTGACGTACGCTCAAAAGAAGAAATTATTCAAGGATGTACGCCACTACTACTGGGATGAACCTCTACTGTTTAAGAGAGGTCCGGATGGGATCCTTCGACGATGCATTCCAGAAGATGAAGTTACTAGTGTTATACGGCATTGCCATTTGTTTCCTTGTGGAGGACATGCTAGCGCTCACAAAATGTGCGCCAAGGTATTACCTTCTGGTTTCTTTTGGCCTACATTATTTAAGGATGTACAAACGTTTGTTGTTTCTTGTGATGCATGCCAAAGAACAGGGAACTTGTCTAGAAGGAACGAGATGCCACTCAACAATATCCAAGAGGTTGAGATTTTTAGTGTATGGGGAGTTGATTTCATGGGACTTTTCCCATCATTCGCAGGGAACCTCTACATTCTCCTAGCTGTCAATTAGGTCTCTAGATGGGTGGAAGCTATTGCCTCTCCCACTAATGACGCCATGGTGGTTGTGAAGTTCTTCAATCGGACTATCTTCCCACGTTTTGGGACACAACGTATCATCATCAACGATGGAGGGACACATTTCATCTACCGGAAGTTTAAGGCATTTTTATCGAAGTATGGGGTAACCCACAAGGTAGCAAACCCTTATCACCCTCAAACTAGTGGACAGGTTGAAATCTCGAATAGAGAAATCAAGGCAATTTTGGAGGAGACCGTCTCTAGGACGAGGAAGGATTGGTCCATGAAGTTAGACGACGCTCTTTGGGCTTATAGGACCGCATTCAAGACTCCCATTGGTACCACCCCTTACAATTTGGTATATGGGAAGTCTTTCCATCTACCCATTGAGTTAGAGCACAAGGCATATTGGACAATCAAGTGGTTGAATTTCGATATCAAGGAAGCCGGAGAGAAGAGGCTATTAGACATCAACGAGTTGGAAGAGTTGCGCTTAAACGCTTATGAGAATGTCAAGATCTACATGGAAAGAACGAAGAGATGGCATGGCAAGCATATCATTCCTAAGGAATTCAATGAAGGAGATTTAGTTCTACTCTTCAACTCCCGTCTTCGCCTCTTTCCAAGTAAGTTGAAATCTAGATGGACAGGACCTTACGTTGTGAAACATGTTTTTCCTTATGGTGCAGTTGAGATTTGGGGAGAAACAAGCAGAAGCTTCAAGGTCAATGGTCATAGGCTTAAGAAGTACCAACTGGAAGTCCAAGTTGCGGAGATTGCACCACTATACCTCGTTTAGGGATGCCGTACAATCCAGCTAGCGACCTTAAATCAAGCGCTTATTGGGAGGCAACCCAAGGTATTGCTTTCTTTTCCCTTTTTTCAGCTTAGTTTTAGATAGTTTGCTTTTGCTTTGCTTTGTTTTGTTTTTGGCGTCTTAGGCAGAAACCAGGTACTCTCTAAGGAAGGATTACAACTCAGGAGCAACACTGGAAGGACATAAGTTCGAGAAATTGAGAAGACGGAGTTTGACTGAGACACATCTCGGTTGCTGTCACAGCGCCTCGACCGAGATGTTCTTGAGGCAACCGAGGTGACTAGGTCTGACAATCCAGTCAGCCACCTCGGTCCAGTCGGGACTACCTCGACCGAGGTGATATCAAAATTGGTGAGGGGTATAAAAGGCGAACAAATTTCTCGTTTCTTCGTTTCTTCGTTTTTCAATCGTTTTCCACGATTTCTGCTCTGATTTCACAAAGAAAAGCAAGAGGATCAGATTGCAAGCAACAAACTACAAATTTAACGCCTCGGATCTGCACAATTTGGGGTAAATTGACAAAAACCCTAACTTCTCCTCTCTTTACTGATTTTAGAGATATTTGGCTTTGGTTGCAACATTTTATTGCTGAAAAGAGTATAAGTACCCCATAGGAAGCAATTGGTAGTGATTTTGGGAAAAAAGAACTGCAAAATCAGAGAGGAGAATTCGCCCAGTTTTTCGCCTCGGTCTAGTCGAGCTGTGTCTCGGCTGAGGTGTTCTTCAGCTTGTCAGACCAACCGAGGTGATCTTGTCAGAAATCATGAGTTTCCATTCTGATCGTCAGTTTGTTTTGAGAGATGCTCCTAGTGGTTCTTCCCCTTCCCCTTCTTCTCGACCTTCTATCCCAGTGATTCATAAGCGTCACGAGGCAGACTTTGATCGCATTTGCGGGCGCCCCATAGTTGCCCTGCGTTTCTTGAAGGTCCCAGCCTTTGAGTGCCTCCACGTGGTGGAGGACTTGAAGAAGATGATATCTATGGTAGGGTTGGAGCAGTTTATGGAGATCCGAGCTCCAGCCTACCTTGAGCCGACCATGGAGTTAGTGAGTTACGTCACTCACCTACTAGAGAGAAACAACATCAAGTACCGGTTGCTGAACCGGAACTACATTGTGCCTATGGATCAGTTCTGAGACATTTTTGGCTTCCCGACCCCGACAGTCCCCGACTTTCCTTCCCGAGCAGTGGCTCGACAGTTCTGGGGGTAGATTGCCCATGTGGTGGAGCATAGTGACAGATGGAGACCTGGAGACTCTAGGGAGCGCATTATCTTCCATTTAGCTTTCCGTCTAGCCCACCGTATTTTTAGTGAGACTCTTCTGGCGCGTACTGAGACGCCCTAGAAGATCAGACATGGAGAGTTGCTGAGTCTATTTTGCATGGTGACTGGAGAAGTGCCTGACTTTAGAGGCATGCTAGTTGAGGATCAGCACCGGATCAAGGGCAAGACAAAGGGAGATATTTGCTGTGGAGGGCTGGTGACTCATATCACTACAGTTTTGGGTCTAGACTTGAGTGCTTGTACACTAGTGGCGGCTGCAAAGCCGCTTGGACTTCAGGAGATGATCACGAGGAGGATATTAGTTCCTCGTGGCCTCACTACACCCTATGTGGCTATGCCTTGGGAGCAGACTGCCCCTCAGGTTATCCTATGGTCAGCCCAGTTCACAATTTTCGATCCGCAGTACTAGTCTTCCGCTTGGCTGCCCTATATAGAGGATGCGAGAGATGCTGCACCAACTGTGGAGGAGAAGGAGTATGACGATGGCGGAGCTGCCATGGAGACTGTACAGATACAGCCGGCCCTAGTATGTCAGTTGTCGATTTAGACGACGAGGCTACAAAGGAGGAGGCAGCTGCACCATCACGACCTGCCCGGCGTAGAGTCCGTAGACAGAAAGATCCAGTAGCTCACCGATGGATTGATGAGCTGACGGACCAGATGATCGACTCTTACGCAGCCTTGACATTGGAGATGATGGAGCTTAGAGAGAGCCAACACTACCAACAGAGGATGAATGAGATCCGGTTTCAGCACACTATGGGTTATCCGTTTGACCCATCTCAGTATCCCTTCATCCCATATCCACCACTGCCAGCGGATCAGGACTAGAGCAGCATGGATTTTCTTTATTATTTTTTTTCGCAGCTCAGCTATGTCCGGTGAGTTCTCTTATTTTAGACTTATTTGACTCATTGGGACAATGTGTCCGAAGTATGGGGTATATGGATGTATTTACTTGACATTGTGTATGCTTGTATGACTCGAGTTGGATATTTATGATTTTATTTATGCTCTACGTGTTTATCTAAGATTACATGCATGCATACATGTTTTTGTTTGAGCAAAACGTCAAAAACTGGTTTAAGAAAAAAAAATTTATGACCTTGACCGGGATGATTCTGGTCAAGCGAGGTAAAGCACCTCGGATGACTTAAAACACCTCGACCGAGGCGGTTTAATTGAGAGATTTTTCAAAACGTTTTGTGCTTCTTTTCCGGATATGACCTTAGTGATGATTTTGTTTGCAGATTGGTTTTTAAATCTTTATATGCTCGACAGGTTTTATGATATGTTTAAGTTGCAAAATGCTTTGTTTGAAATTTTGGCATGTTTAATTCTTTGTTTTTATCAAAGTTATATTGAGTTTGAAGGTTGACACCACATGATGAGTTCTCTCACATTTTCCCTGGGATGATTAAGACAATTCATTCTCTTCTCTTCTTCTTCTTCTTGATCATGCTTTAGCCACTCATATACATATTTGTCTCCCTTTATCTATCCGAGAATTTAGAAGCAAGCAAATGAAAGCAAGTGAAAGTGAAGTTGAGTTGTTGGCTGAAAGTGTTAGAAATAAACAAATAGGTTTGGGGAAGTCAATCATGATGATGAGTAACTCGGAACCATTCACATAGCCGGGTGTTTGTGTCTTGCCAAAGTCGGATTGAGCGATATTCCTAACGGGTCATGGTATGTGCATCAAGGGTTTGAGGCATCTCGAGAAATTGATGATTGCTGATTTCATAGGCTTCGTTTATTGTGCACCTCTGTCCATGTGACTGGAGGTATTCCTATGGTCGTCTATACCCAATCAAAACTAAATCCCGACTTAGCACTAAAACAAGTATAGTGGTAAAGTAGGGGTCGAACCCAAGAGAGTTAAGGTGTTTTTATTAAGTTCAATTATTGATTATCAAAACAAGTTACAAAGGGGGGGGGGTTTGGTTTAAATGACACACACAAAGCTTATAAAATCAAGTGACACAAAAGGTAAGACAATGATGGATGAATCTACACTAGGTTGATTCTTAGCATGCAAATGCTACTTTGGTGAGTTCCTTTTACAAGTTTTAAGTAATCTCCCATCTTGATCATATATATGTGTTGAGCCAACCGGCATCAACACAACTTAACAGGCTAGTGTTCCGTAAACCTACAAGAACAAGTAACAAGTTAGCTTTCAAATAAAGACTAAGGGATACAAAGAATAGATTAAAACCGTTAACCCAATATTTATATTTGTGTTCCTTTTCTTTAAGCAATTACAACCCGTTATTACTTAAAGTTTACTACTAGATTAAAGAGCCGAACCCGGAATCTATTAATCCTAGTTCTTTGCATGCACTTTAGAACCTAAGGTGATCAATCTTAAGTGTAAATCAAACATGAAATTAGACAATAAAGATCAAGGAAACACAAAGTATTACTGAATGAAAACTTATATTAAAGATAATTTACAACTAAAGTAACAATGCAGCTTCAAAAGAACCCAATGTAGCAAGGGAGTTAGCAACTCATTACAATGGAAATTTGGATTCTAAAATGGAATAACAAGTGGATAAGCATGGATAAGTTTGTCCTTTTCTAGCAATAAACCAAAGCCTATTTATACTACAAAAGACACTAAATAGGAGTAAATGACCGGCCAAAACAGCCACCTTTAATGCCATAAAAGTGGTGTAAACAGCCGGAGTAAAACTTCTGACATTGAGCCGTAGGGGCGGCCCTCAGAACCGCAGGGGCGGTTTGGGCAGAATCGCTTGAACTTCTTCATGGCCGCAGGGGCGGCTAGGTCATTCCGCAGGGGCATATCTTTAATGCTCTTAAAACGTATGACTCTTCAACTTCCTGCCGTTTCTGATGCTAAGCCGCTGGGGCGTCCCAGTGTCAACGCAGAGATGGTGACACAGACTCTTCATCTTCCAACTCCCAGGTTGAGGCGCAGGCAGAGGCGCAGGGGAAGGCGCAGGGGCGCTGGTCTTCGCTTCTTTAGGTCAAGTCACCGTAGGGGCGCAAGGGGTTGACGCAGGTACGGTGACAATCTTCGTGGCTGGCGCTGACGAAGGCGCAGGGAGCGCTCCATAGTAAGGTGTCACCCGCAGGGGCGGTGAAAGGGCTCCGCAGGGGCGGTGAAGCAACAAAAGCTTTGCTTCGTGAACGAACTTCACTATTAAGTGCTTATAACTCCTTCCTTAGCTTCTTTTAGTCTTCTTCTTCTAGACCAAGGAGTTAGTAGCATAAACCGACACAAATGCAATAAAATACTCTAAAAACTATCCTAAATAATAGTGATTCCATCACCTATAAAACTCCCCCATACTTAGACCTTTTACTCGTCCCGAGTAAAACAAACGACAGCAACTAGACTCAAAGGCCTCAGGAAGCATGGGTAAGCAGAAAAGACAATGAAAACAAAAGAAAAGCCAAGAAAGAAAGAAGGAAAAGAGAGGGAATGTGAGAAAAGGGGAGAAATACTACCATCCTTATTGCTCCAAGAGTGGCCTACCCGGACAACCTCCTTATGACTCCCCTTCTTATGTCGCCAAACGCCTGAAGAGAAACCTACACTCGGTGTCGCTTATTTTGCCAAGGTTTCCTTTCGGGTTTTCACCTTGCCACTCTTCTTCTTTTCTTTGATGTTCTCACTTAACTCACATTTCTCAAGTCCAATTTTGCACCAACCTAAGGTTGGTCGGACTACCTTCTTTTTGCCTAAACCGCCCTTTCGGGTTTTCGGTTTATCCAAGGGTTTTCATTCCTTTTTTCTTTTTCTTTGGCTTTTTCTTCTCTTTTTTTTAATTTTTTATTAAACTAAATTACAAAACATAAGACTTAATGCAAAACAAACTCAAAAACTCGAATAAAACTGTACATGCAATGATATGTCCTTCCCCCATATTTGAAGATCACTTTGCCCTCAAAGTAGAAATGAGGCAAAGATAAATGTGGGAAAAGGAAGAGAAATATACCTCTTAGTGGGATGGTCCAACGGGACCCTCCTCTTGTGGGTATGGAAAGTGGCGGAAGAAATGCTCCTGCCGGCGGTAGAGCGCGTCGATGCGGTCCTCCTGAGCCTCCATCCTCTCTCTAAATGATGTCTCGTAGCTAGCTTGCCAAGCCAGCTGCTGAGTCTCTAACTGCTGCTGATGAGCCGCCTGCCAAGCATCTTGTCGGCGGTCAAAATGGGTGGTCATGGAGGAGGCAAAGCTGGACTGCCACGCCTGCTGCTGCTCAAACATGGACCGCTTGTACTCGGTCTGCCATGCCTGATGTTGTATGGTCAAGGCTGCCATCTCAGCCTGAAGGCTCTCCATGGCCTGACTGTCGTACAATGCTGCAGTAGGCATCTTCTCATTAGTAACAGGGGCTCGACTGGAGCCTGCAGCATATCTCCCAATAATGTCCTCCTGAGGCGTCTCGGAGCAACGGGGTCAACTGGTACGTACAAATCGGAGAGCTCGTCTCCAAGTGCAAGTGGTCAGGGGAGGTATGTGATGTGACTCCCATCTGCCAGCGAGATCCAAAATAGGTTCTCCCCGTCTCTCCTGAGGAGCATGCACCTCATCAACATACATTTCGTATACAGTGGGGCCTCTAAACCTTCTTCCAAGTCAGGGAGATCCATCACCTGTGCAGCCAACAAGGATATTACCCCACCTCCCACAATGTCTCGAGGTTCATTCTTCCTAATCCGCTTCAAAGCGGTAAGGAACAAATATGGCCAATCTGGTACCTAGTCGTTTGTGGGAAGGCAGGCGTATAGCAATGGAAGGTCCTTGAAAGCGACCTTATTCTCCTCCTTGTGTCCACAAAAGACACTCATGAAGATCTTCGAGATGAGCCTCAAACAGGGGTGAGTGAATTTGTTGGAATACTCACCCCCTACATGAAACTCAAATCTGGTGGCGGCCTGCCAAAACTCCATCAAGTCGGATGTCGGGATGGGTTTCCACCTGTCTTCGGAGGCGGCTATAGTCACCCCTAATGCCTCCGGCAGTTGGGTGTAGTCCAATGTATACTTTATTTTGTTGAACTTGAATGAAAGTCCAACACACATGTGGTCCACCGTTTCCATGTTGAATGTGGCGATGAATTGGCGGCAGAGCTCGGGGTATGTTGGAGCGCTCGTTATCAGAAAATCACCGAGCCTAACATTGTTGAGGAATGCCTGCATGCTCTCTAATATGCACAAGTTTTCCAAGGTAGGAACGTTCAGAAATCGAGTTGCAATCACATCCCGGCCTTGTACAATCCTATACCGCTCCTTCTCAGCTTCCGACAACTTGTATTTCTTCTGTTTTTCCATCTCGTGTAGTTGAACAAGCAAAGGAATTAGAAAGTTCAGAATTTAGAGTAAGAGACGAACCTTCTGTTGTGTTTTCCGCCGGGGCGGCTGTAGCCTGCGCAGGGGCGGCAACTTGCAGGCGCTGGGGCGGGAGAAGAGCTGAGGGCGATTCTGGGAGCCTAAGAAGGTGGTGGTGCTGGGGTTGTACCGGTGACTTCTTTGCTGGTGTAAGTGTCGCCGGTGGTGATGGGCGAGAGTGTGAGGGGCGAGGGCGTTTTAGAGTGAGAGGTTTGAGAGTATGTAGGGTGTGTGTGGTGGTGGTGAGGGCCGGTGTCGCAAGGTGGTTGTGGCTAGGTCGCTGGAGGTGGCGCAAGAGCGTTTGCACAAGGCGGCGTTGTAGAGTGGGAGGTTTGAGAGTATGTTGCAGACACTGGCGAAGCGCCGGGGGCGGCGCTGGCCAGGGGTGTCACCGCGGAGGCGGGCTCACTGAGCCGCACGGGCAGTTTTCTTGACAAAAGCTCCTCTTCTTATTCCTTCGGGTTGCCTCTGGAACAGCGCCTTTGTTTTACGTCGTTGGATCGACGTAAGGGCTCTACCTCTATGATTGAGCCTCCTCCAACATCACCTTGGAGTTTATAACCGAGTGTGAAGGTAATCCTCCGGAGAATAGTTTCAATCCTTGTAATGGCTTCCGCCATTTGACCAACTTGTTTTTCAAGGTTCTTGATGCTGGATTCTGTTGTTTGGACATGAGTAGCAAAGTGTTTAGTTAAAACCTACAACATATCCTCAATTGATTGATACTGACCTTGACGGGGCTGCTGTTGTTGGTTTTGTTGATCCTTCCAACGGAAATTCTGTTAGTCACGCCAATTTGGCATGAAATTTTGTGCATAAGGATCGTTCCTAGGCCTTTGCTGCTGTGGTTGTCCATAACCCATCGCGTTTACCTCAGCATCGTCATCTTGGACTTGTGGACACATGTCCGTTGGATGATATGGGTCAACACACACTCCACAAGCTTTCAGCTGCTGTGGGGTTCCCATCAATGTTAATCTCTTCACCGTCTCTTTTAATTCTGCAAGCTCCGTGGAGATCTCACTCTTCCCGGTATTCACAGCATGAACTGTTTTCTTGGACGGGGTCCTTCCAAAGTTCCGGGTTCCTTCCGCTAGTTCCTATATCTTTTCCAAAGCAAGGTCAGGAGTAGAGTTAAGAATATTACCTCCGCAAGCCGCATCAACGATCCTCCTTTCATTGTCTAGCAAGCCATTGTACAAGTACAAGACTAGATCTTGAGTTGAATATCAGTAAAAAGGACAGTTGGATCGGAGGCGTGCGAATCTTTTGAAGTACTCATAGAGAGTTTCGTTCGCCTCTTGCTCGATGTTTCTTATAGCTTTCTTCAAGCTATTCGCCTTCTTGGTTGGGAAGTATTTCTCCAGAAATGCCTTATGGAGGTTCTCCCAAGTGTCGATACTCTCGGATGGAAGGTGGTAATACCAATCATCCGCTGAATCTTTGAGTATGAAGCCTTATTGTTTTCATGATGATGAGTGACTAAATTTCTTGTGCGATTCTAGAGTGATTGGCTGAAAGTTGTGGGAAAGACGATGATAGAATGATCTTATATCTAGCAGGACCTTGAAAGCTCGAGTCGTTAACCTTAACCCTAGAACATCTCGCTCAGTTGACGAACATCTCGACCGAGATGGAACTTGATTGAATGAGGTGACCTTTTCTGATCCGAAACTGAGAGTTAAGTGTTCTAGTTTGCCAAATCCTATCCTTATTACACCTTTCCTGGTTCAATGCAAGCCTAGGATGAGACTTACCCGGTGATTCCTTTGTTTGTTTACCCATGATCATAAGTGTAGGTAATAAAGGTTTATCCTTTATTGGGGTTTGAGTGTGCCTTCATTCCATCTTTGTGGGTTAGCCTGAGACTTACCCAATAAAGGTTGATTCTATTCCCTTAGATGGTGTGTTGGTTTGAGATTATAGTTCCTTTCCTTAGTACCTTGAAACTTACCCGGTAATAGGAGCTTGGGTTTGGGATAGTTAGTAGTGAGACTTACCCGGTGATCTATTCCCACCTTAGAAACACTTTCCCTTTGTAAACCTCACCTTTGTCCACGTTCTCCCTTGAGATCTTGAGTCGGAACCACAACTAGATGCTTTAATCCATAGAATCCGCATTTCCCCTTAATTGACTTTACATCATCTTTGATTACGTAGATTGCTCTTGGTTAATTGCAATATTTGACAACCTATTCTGTGCTTTGTTTCACCTAAGTCCTTGTGATCGACCCTTGGAATTCTTGCTTTTAATTACAATTGATCCATACACTGCGGGTTCGCATTCTTGTTTAAGCATACTTCTTGGGTTATAAATTTTAAGCTTTCACACACAGTTTGGAGCGAACACTGGTGCAGGTGGCCGCAGGGGCAGCTAGGAGGTGGCGCAGAGGCGGCTGTCAACCGGCACTGGCGCGGTCCAAGGTGGCGCAGGGGCGGCTGGTGTGCAGAGGCACACTTTTGGCTTCTCCTTGCTTCTTCACTCGACTCTCTTCACTCCTTCAGCTAGCAACCAAGCCCATACATAAACATACATATATACATCAATTGAAGCCAATCAAAGCTGCCACAAGATCAAACTTGTGGAACCTAAGCTAGGGATGAAGGAAAGAAAGAAAGTAGGAAGAAAGAAGAAAGATAAGAAGAGATTGGAGATAAACTCACCAAGCTGAACCTATGTAGAGGGAAAACACACTCCACAAGCTCAAGGCTGGCTATAAACAAGCACAACAAAATCAAGCATCACAACCAACAACAAAGCCATCCACAACTCTCACAAACTCAACAAAACTCAAGGACGATCAAGAAAGAGATCCAAGAGAGAAAGAAGAAGAAGATGAACGTGAGGAAGGAGATGGAGCTGCAAATGAGGTAACCCTTATCAAGAAGGAGAGAGAAGAAACTTATAGAGGAAGGAAAGAGTAAAGCACGGGTCAAGAGGTCAACAATAGTGGCTGCAGCCGCACAAACCCGTAGGGACGGCCCTCCTAAGGCGCAGGGGCGGCTCATCCCAAACTCAGCTCCTAAAGACTAAGACTCTTACATGCGTCTCATGGTGCCTCGAATGCGCCCTTCCGGGTGTTGTTGGCGCGATTTTTGGCTATACTGGATGCTCCTTTTTGGATCGTTTTTGCCCTTGAAAGAGTGATCGCTACTTGTGTAGGTCCTTGAAGTTGTATCGGGTAGGCAAGGATGGTCCCACATCAGTTATGTTCGACGTCACTCAAATGTCACCAAGCTTCATTTTAAGGATGAGAACAAGAGAGAACGACTTCATTTTTACATTTCAATGTTGGATAAAATTGTAGTGCCACTTGAGCCAAAGCTTGTAAGCATGTACAAAATTGTACACATCGATGAAAAATGGTTCTACATGCCGAAGAAGTCAAGGTGTTATTATTTGCTGCCAGAAAAAGATCATTTGTGTTCATGTCAAAGTAAAACTTAATCGGTAAAGTGATGTTCCTAACCTCACTTGCAAGCCAAGGTTCAATGATGAAGGGGACGAGGTTAGGAACATTACTTTACCGATTAAGTTTAGGAACATTAGGAACATTACTTTACCGACATTTCTCTATCCGACATTTCCACTTGGGACAAAACAACCGGCATTAAGAAAAAGTTGGAATAGAGATGTTTGAACATTAGATACAACGCCGATCACATTTGTAACGAAAGAAATTATACGAGTTTTTTAACTTGAAAAAGTAATTCCAACTATTCAAGCTATGTATCCAAGTGAAGACTCGAGAAATACAACTTTTATTCAGTAGGACAATGCATGAACACACGTCCATCCGGAAGAACAGGGATTTCGTGAAGTTGCATCTCAAAATGGTTTCAACATAGATTCTTTTTCTAACCACCCAACTCTCCTGACTTAAAGTTATTCTTGATCTTGGGGTTTTTACGCAATTCTAGCATTGCAAGATAGAGAGTGTGCAAGGACGGTTGATGAACTTATCCACGCTGTTGAGAAGGCATTTGAAAAATACTCAATATTGAATATCAACCATGTTTTTTTAACCTTACACTTATGTATGACGGAAATCATGAAAGTCGAAGGTTGCAATCGGTATAAACTTCTACATATAAATAAGGTCGGGTTATAGAGAAATGGTATGTTGCCAAGACAAATGCCTTGTGACTATGCATTAGTAGAACATGTTAGAAATATATTAGGAGCTTAATGTTCTATATAGAGAAATGTCGGATAGATTTTATGTACTTTTTTTTCCTAGCCTATGAATGAGTACGAGACTTTCTCCAAATTTTCATTAACCGAAACACATAAAATTTGAATTACAACATGATAAAAAATACAATACGATTGAGGTATATTATTTCTTTTCTTTAGAAATCCAGTAGATAGATGGCCATATAATATTCATGATCTCCAAAGCTACTTTGTGATCACCTCCGTCTTAATGAAGCTGTATTCCGATCGGAGTCTTGTTCAAATCAAAGTCATGAAGTACAACATCAACATCCTCTTTTCTCAACATGTTCAAATCTTCATCGTGATCGGAATCCGACTTTTCGCCCTTGCCCATTGCCGGAAAATTTGAAACACTCCGATTCCGCAAGACTCGGGATGCTATGGGCGAGACCTCACAATGGGTTCCGACCCTTATCCTGACAACAATTTTACCGGACCTTTCCAACAAGGAACAAATAAAGGCAAAACTCAAAACGCTTATATGTATGTGAGAGGAGCTGAAATGTAAAGATACAAGGTGGAAACTCAGCAGAGTCCTCAAAATGACACAATCTCCGATGCAGAATTCCGAAACCATACAACATAATCCATAACCAAAAACATAACAAAATAACCCAAAAAAAGTCTCTGTCCTATAATGTACGGAGACCCCCAACTGTCCACTCCTCCACCTCACTCGGCGGCATCTCTAACTTGCAAGGTATCTACACAATCAGTTTTAAACAGTTAGCTCACATTCTAGGCATTTTATAGATAGTAAGGCACATGCACAAGAAAGGAACCATAACACACAAGTCATGCTCATCAACATACAAATAACATCTTATCTTTTTTTTAAGTTATTCCTTTACTAATTCCATTCGTTCAAAGTGTGACACAAGAGTCTTATAATTCTTGCCTTTGTCCCTGTGTAACCAACATGAGTGGTGCGGAGCTCTCTCCGTATACCTAGTGGAGTGGTGAAGAAGCCCACCCGTATACCATGTATGGCCTGGTCGTAGAGATCCCCTTAGTCTCCCTCGGGAGCTAGGCAGTGATGCCTCCGCCCGATAAATAAAACACATTGGGCCAACATTATACATATATATAACCAAGTTGTCCTAATCCGGTTTCATGATCATAAGCAACTAAACACACACCACCATCACATATCCAAATAACGCGTAAAAGCGGCTAAGTAAGTCCAAGGACTTACCTCGTCTCAAGCTAACCAAAACAATCGATCTCAACTTTCCTTAGAAAACAACCAAGGCCTGATCATAATGAGGTACACATCAACATCGATATCATATACTCAACTCAAAGACTCTCAAAGGCTAACAACCGAACATAAAGTTGAACATCGAGTAAGCTAGGAAAACGTTCTTAGACCCTTTATGGCCATGAACATGTTGACCATGTGAAAGGGAATAACAAAAACCCACACCATATATAAGGTTAAACACTACCTGAAGCTGGAGTAAGGTCACAAGTTAGAAGAGACCATAAGGTCTACACACACACAAGATCAACAACGATTCTAACGAGTTCTAAGGGCACCTAGGTTCTCAACCACTAGGTGGCATTCTCAATCAATCCTAGGTCCATCCTAGGCATGCTACTATCAAGATATAACCTCAAAGCCAAGGAAGGAACGAAGAGAAAGGAAGAAGAGGAGCCTACTATCGAAGAAACGCAGCCGCAGAGTCAAGCTGGCGCCCCTGTGGAGGAGCCTGTCACCGCCTCTGCGGATGTCCGGCGCCTTGGCGCCGCCCTTACGGCGGTCTAGTGCCGCCCCTACGGTGGCCTGGGTCTGCCCTTGCGCCTCTGATGGCCCGCCCCCGCGGTCGAACAACAGAAGGTCGTCTTCTTCGTCTTCGAATGTTGATCCTGGCCTCCAATGTCCTCTTCTTGTTGGGTCTTCTCCAAACACCAACCACTGCTATTAGACTCTTCTCCACGACCTAAACGAGCTAAGAAAAAATGCATGCAAAGATTCAAGGAAAAGCTTGCTCAAGAGCTTCATCTATCACAATGGATGAAGGAGAGGGAAGAAAGAGATAAGCAACAAGGAGGAGAAAGGAGGGAGAGGAATAAGCTTACCAAACTGGATATGATTCTCCTCCACTATAGTCCACAAATCCAAGAGCTCCAAATGAGAAGAAGGTGAGAAGAGCACTAGACGAAGTATGAAGGAAGTGAAGAGCGTGACATAAAAAGTGAGGATAGAGGGAGAGCGTGGCTGAAAAGGTGGGAGGGAAACAAGGGGTCAGCTGACCCCTTGTCACCTCAGCCAGGAACGAGGGGTCGGAAAGTGGAAAGGGGAAAACGATGGGTCGGCACGGGATTTGGGAATAAATTCCGGCCCTCAACACCTTGTGCCTACGAGAAAACTGAGCCGCTAATGCGGACAGGTCGATACAACGCTCTCAGGCCGAATAGAAATTCTGGATGTTACAACTAACTCCCTAAAAACAAGTTTCGTCCCGAAAATTGATAAACGCAACACTCTCGGCCAAACAAGTTACGTAGCCACGCGAAACTCTTAAAAACATCAACTATCGGTTCTAATCCAAGTCTACGCATAAAATCACATCAAGACCTTGCAAGGTACACATATACTCATACGAACTCCCGTAACACGTCATCACATAAACACATAGCACAAACAAGGGAAGATCTCGGGACTAACCCGACGGTCCTTTCGATGTCGCTAAACCTGCATAGAACTCGGGATAGTTCCTCCGGATAATATCCTCCATCTTCCATGTAGCCTCATCAGCTCCTTGCCTCGACCACTGCACTCTCAGTATCGGTATCTTCTTCGATCGAAGGTGCCTCACACTCCGCTCTAAAACCGCTATCGGATGCTCTGCAAAAGTATGGTCTCGCTCGACCACTAGGTCCTCGTGGCTAACATCAAAAGGATGTCCCGGATCAACCACTAGGTCCTCATGGCTAATGATGTGCCTTGGGTCGTGGATTTACTCTCTCAACTAAGATACATGAAATACCGGATGTATACCCTCCAACCGCGGTGGCAATGCTAACCTGTATGCCACCTCACCGACTCTCTCCACTATCTTGAATGAACCGACATATCGGGGGCTTAACTTCCCCTTAATGCCGAATTGCCTGACGCCCCGCGTCGGTGATACCCTCAACCACACCGGCTCTTCCCAACATACCACACCGCGTCGGTGATGCCGAACCGACATATCGGGGGCTTAACTTCCCCTTAATGCCGAATTGCCTGACGCCCCGCGTCGGTGATACCCTCCTATCCGCATACGACCTCTGACGGCTCTGTGCAACCAACATCCTCTCTCGGATTAAAGCGATTCTAGTCATGTCATCATGTATCTGATCTGGAGCTACAACGCTAAAACTCCCCGGCTCTTCCCAACATAAGGGAGTACGACATCTCCGTCCATACAATGCCTCATAAGGTGCCATCCACAACAATGCATGCCAGCTGTTATTATATGAAAACTCTACCAACGGGAGGTGGTCTAGCCATATATGCCCCCAATCTAGCACACATGCTCGCAACATGTCCTCTAAGATCTGAATAGTCCGCTCGGACTGGCCGTCGGTCTGTGGATGATATGTAGTGGTGAAATGAAGACTTGAACCTAGGGTGGCGTGTACCTGCTGCCAGAACCTCGAGGTAAATCGCCAGTCCCTATCCGAGATGATGGTCCTCGGCACTCCATGTAATCTCACAATCTAGCGGGTAAACTCCACGGCTAGATTACTCACCGGCCACGTTTCCCAAATAGGGATGAAACGCGAGGTCTTCGTCAACCAATCTACTACCACCCATATCGCATCAAAGCTCCTACTCGGTCTCAAACCGGTAACGAAGTCCTTGGATATATCCTTCCACTTCCACTGCGGCACGGGAAGTGGGTGAACCTCTTCTCCGTGTCTCTGGTGCTCGGTCTTGACCTGTTGAGAGGTCACGCATCGGGTCACATATCCAGCTATATCGGGCTTGAGCCTGCCCCACCAATAAGATCTCCTGATATCGCAGTACACAAATACGCCCCTGACGTCTCAATACTCCATCTACCCCTATTGTAAACTGCGGTGCCTCACCTCGGGACATCCTATTCTGGATCCTCATCAAAATGGGACATCCCTCAAGTTTCTGCTGAATCTCTCTGGACAAGTCAGGTAGTACCTCTAACTCGGACAAACGGCAGTCCGTATCCGGAAACCGGATATCCAACTTCAACTCTATCAAATCCCTCTGCAATTGTTGTTGAACCGTAAGGCGAGCTATAGCCTCCTCTCGAGATGTCCTCCTACTCAAAGCATCGGCGACTACGTTCCCTTCCCCGGATGGTACAAAATCTCCAAATCAATGTCCTTAATCAACTCTAACCATCTCCTCTATCGGTTATTCAACTCCCGCTTAGTGAATATGTACTATGATTTGTGAAGATCTGGCACGTATCCCCATACAAGTAATGTCGCCAGATCTTCAGGGCATGAATCACTGTCGCTAGCTCAAGATCATGGGTAGGGTAATTCTCCTCGTATGGCTTCAGCTGCCGAGAAGCGTACGCAATAACCCTACCCCTTTGCATCAAAACGTATCCCAAGCCTAGCTTGGAGGCGTCACTATATAGTATAAAATCCTCTACGCCCTCAGGCTGGGCTAGAACGGGAGCGTAGGTCCACCTCCTTTTCTGCTCCTCGAAGCTGCACTGACAAGGCTTGGATCAGACGTGTAACACCCCATATCCACAGGACTTGGAATGCTACATTGGGCTAGGATCTCACAATGGATCCTGACCCTAGCCTGACAACATGTTCACTGGATCTTACAACAAGGCACAAGTAGAGGAAAACCAAATACATAAAAGCTATATATGATACAACAAAAGTGTTTACAAACACAAAGCCGAGTACAAAACATCAAACATAACCATCTGATACAAAAGATCCCAACCCACGCATCCTAATGTACATAAGTCCTCGGTTGGTCACACCATCTGGGTCACTCTGCAGTCTTCCTAGCCTGCAGATCATCTACAACACGGTATACACCATTAGCTACAACAATAGATAAGCATGAAGGTAATAGCACAAACACATATCCACATCTCATACATGCAATGCCATACACATTCATTTATTATTTGTCATTTACGTTATTCCATTACTAATTCAACTTCTTTTGTAACACGAGGAGCCTCAAGAACCCCGTCCCATCCAACGTAACATAGGATTTTTGCATGGGGGTGATCGTCACTCGTCCCCTCCTGTGAGATCATCTTCAAGGCACCTCCTCCTAACCCGCAGGCGGAGACCGGTGGTTACCACCCGTTATAATACACTTGGGCCATTTAAATATAATAAATGGTCATCCTACTCCGGTTTAGGTTATAAATGCACACTCATATGAACACACACAACCATCACAATCATACAAATCCATAACTGAACGCTAAGTAAGTCCTATGGACTTACCTCATATACTCATATCCAATACCACATCACAGCTTCCCCTTGGGGAAGAAACCAACGCCTGCAATAGCAAGGCACACAACATCATACACTGCAAGTGTTAGGAGACTCGTCTCCATAACCATAATCAACCTACAAGCTCAATCTAAACCTCAAGATCACAACAAGCTCACAAATGCCTACAACATAACCTCAACATCAATACAAGTGCGCAAGACACATCTCTATCATACAACTCATCCGAACCACACTAGCCTGGCTATCAACTAAGCCAAGGCCAAAGGAAAGGAAGGAAGGAAGACATACCAACCAGGTATGCACCAATAGAAGCAAGGAACTTCAAGCTGACCCAGTGAGGCGTAGGGGCGGCTCACAACCAGGCGCAGGGGTAGCTGGAGTCAGGCGCAAGGGCGGCCAACTTTGCAGAGAGATGGTCCCGACTTCTCTTCGATCCCTTTCTCGACTCTCTTCACTTCTTTAACACACCACAACAAAATATACACATATACACATATATGATCATCAACCATCCAGGAAAGGATCCATCACAAGCCTAGCTTGTGATCCTAACCTAGAAAGGAAGAAAGAAGCAAGAAAGAAGGAAAGAAGAGAGATGAAGGAGAAGAGCTTACCACAACAAGCCTTAAGCTGCAACTATGGAGCATCAGCACGTCTACCACCTCAACACAATACCAACAACCTTCAGCAATATCCTCATGAGCATCCAAGGCCAAAACCACAGTCAAGCTCACAAGATCCCACTCACAAGAGCAAGAAGAGATCAAAGAAGATCAAGAGAAAGCAAAGAAGAAGAAGAAGAACATGAGGAGGAAGAGAGAAGCTGAAGAGAGGTAAGAAACCCCTCAACTGAAGCTAAGGCATGGCTTATAAGAGAAGCCAGCCGCAAAGCAAAAGTCAAGAGTCAACGAAAGCGGTTGCACCATCATAGAACCTCAGGGGCGGCTAGCCCAAGGCGTAGGGGCGCGTAGCCGCTGGGGCGGCCCAGGTGGTGCACAGGGGCGGCTAACAGGAGTCCAGGCAGGGCTCACTAAGGCTCAGCAAGACTCCTAAGCTCCAAAGACTAAGGCTATTACAAGACGAACCTAGTAGACTTCCTCAGCAAGGAAGTAAGCGGCCGTGCAATCACGGAGAAACCCTCAGCAAACCGGCGTAGTATCACGCTAGGCCCAAGAAACTACGCACCTCCTTTACCGTCCTAGAAGGCGGCCATGAAGAAACGGATTTTATCTTCGCCGGGTCAACCATCACACCCTCAACGGGTTTGTAACGAATAAGTTATGAATTTATTCGTTTTCCGTACTACGATTTGACCTAAATTGGCTTTAGGCTTGTCAAAATGGATAATTAGAAATTCCATTGTGGGTGTTATATTAATGTGGTGATTATGGTTAGTTTGTTTGATGAAATCTGATGACAGGTGGGTTTAGAAAATGCCTACGGCCAAAACATTATTCTGGAGAAATTTAATTAATTATTTAAAGGTTAATTAATTAAATTAGGATTAGAATTGAGATTGAGAAATGTTGATTAGATACTACCTTGAGATTTGAGGAATTATGAGTTATGTTGAGATATTGAGGTTTAGTTGGTTGTGAGGCTTATAGATTGATTATGATCCTTATGGATCCCTTGGGTCCAAGTGTGACCTCTTTGATTGATATGAGTATTGATATCTCTTTATGCCTTGTTATTAGGTAGTGTCCCTCTCAGGATTGGAGGTTGATCGTGGTTGTGATTGTACGAGGTTGAGGTAAGTCCATAGGACTTACTTAGTTACCATCCTTATATTGGGTGTTTGCATGAGTGGTGTGTGTGTTATATGCTTGATATGATAGCATGTGATGTCGATTATTACCGACCTATGTTTTATTTATTGCCCTTTATGTGTGGCTGTGTTAACCTTTCCCTTTCATCCCGTCGTGGAGTCTAGGAGGTTCTTTAACGTCAGGCCATACTGGCTTTACAAGAAGGGCACAATCCACTCCCATAGGGTATACGGGTTGTGTGACCAATACTACTACAGTTGACTAGCAGGGCCAAAGGCGAGGATGATACGTTCCTCGTGTCACATAGTTTCATATATCTATATATATACGATTTGCGTGAATGACTATTATATAAAGATGATAAAATGGGTAAATGTGTGTCAACATGATTATATGTTTATCTTTCATGATTTGTGCTTGTCCTTATGCATTACCTTATATACGTATGGGTAGCTAATGGTTTCATACCATGTTGTAAATGCCTTGCAGGATAGGAGACTTACTGAGTGATCTGACAGGGTGACAGGCCGAGGACTCTCGTACATTAGGTGGTTATGGTTTGGGGATGTTTATGTTTCCTTACTGCGTGGGGATGATGTTTTGTATGCCTCTTGTATGAGGATATTTCTTTATACTTGGATATGACCTTGTATACCTTTTGGTTGTACTGTTTTATATAATTTTAATGTATTTGTTTTATATATGTCAGTGCCATGTTGTAAGGTCTAGTGAACTTGTTGTAAGGCTAGGGTCAGGATCCACTGTGAGATCATAGCCCACTGTGGCATCCCGAGTCCCACGGATTTGTGGTGTTACACGAGATATGCGGAAGGAGTGGTGGTCCTGTACATTCTAACCCAAAACCCGACTCATGCATATGATTTTTAAAACGAAAAGTCAAACCCGTGTGGGTTCTGTTTAATCCTCATTCGGCCTTTAGAAGATTGCGAGTGCCATTGTTGTCAACCTAGGGCTCTAATACCAATTTGTAACACCCCGATTATGCAGGACTCGGGATGCCACGAGCGAGACCTCACAATGGGTCCCGACCCTTAGCCTGATAACAATTTCACCGGATCTTGCAACAAGACACAAAAAAAGGCCAAAACAAAAGTACATTTTTGTGTAACGTAATGAAACCCGGAAGCATACAAACAAAAGACTTCAGCCGATAAACAACACCAAAGTCCAAACGCCACACATGTGACATACAATATACATGTACAAAATACAAACTCGACTTAACCATAACCCACTCCTAAAATGTACGTAACCCCGGCTGTCCACTCTTCCGGTTCTGTCGGCCACATTCCTAACTTGCAAGACAATTACAACAATCGGTATAAAACCGTTAGCTCATGTTCAAAGCGTTAGAAACAAGGTGAGGGCACATAAACACATAAATCAACATAACACACAAAATACTATAAAGCACACAAGTCCAATTATTTTCTTTTTATTATTAAGTCGTATCCCGTTCTAATGCAACTTAAGTTTGTGACACGAGAGTCCCCGAAACTCGCCTCGGTCCCTACTTACCGGCATGGAATGGTACTAATGCATCCGACCGTCTACTAGTACGGGATAGTCGCCAAGAACCTCCTAGCTCTCGTGGGAGCTAGACAAGTTGTCACCGTCCGTTATCATACTCTAGGGCCAAAATAATGTATAAAGGTCGGTGGTCCTATTACCGGTTTATTTGTTATAACCAAAGCAATAAACCACACACCATCAAACACACAACAAATCTAATACATAGTATACGAGCTAAGTAAGTCCGGAGATTTAGCTCGTTATCACACTCAACTCACAACACTCTCGCTTCCTTAAGGAGGAAGCCCATAACCTGCTCACAAGAGGATATACATATCAACACATGCTCACACTCAAGAAGTCTTAGACTTCACTCTAGTGATCTAAGTAAGATCACCTAACACTCAACCTAGGAACGCATCCCAGAAAACAAGAAACTCACCATAATCTCAACACATGAAAACAACTCACAACAGCTTATACCTCACATGATCATAAACCACATCCTCGAAAGGACAATCTGGCCTACAAGGTCAAACATGCTCAACCAACTCAAAGCCATCAACTACATCGAGCCATAAGGGTTCCTATGTTCTCAACCACTAGGTGGCATTCACAACTAGCCTAGGTCCATCCTAGGCATGATACTAACACGAAACAACCTCACAACTAAGGAAGGAACGAAGAAGAAGGGAGAAGAACCTACTGTTGAAGAATTGCAGCCGCAAAAACTAAAGGTGCGACTACGTGCTGAAGGTCACGGCCATCAAGGCGCCTAGAAATCCTGATGCCGCCCCCGCGGCATTGCTTACCGCCCCAGCGGATGGCTAGGTTCCGCCCCCGCGGCGCATGATGCCGCCCCCGATGTAGAACTCCAGAAACAACGATTTCTTTGATCTTTGACTGTGCACTTGAGCTTCTATGGCTTCCTTCTGTGGCTGGGTCTTCTCAAAACATCATCCACAACATCCAAGCTCTTCTCCACGACCTAAACTATCTAGGAAGACATGCATGCAAAGGAAACAAGGTGAACTCTCTTCCAAAGCTTTAACCATGGCAACGAAGAAGGAGACAAGAAGAAGAATGTACCAGGGAAGCAAAAGGAAGGGAGGAGGAAAGATTTACCAAACCGGATCAGAAGCTCCTCCACTTCTGACCATACCCAAGAGATCTCAAAGAGAAGATAGTTGAGAAGAGAGTGGAATGGAAGGAAGAGGAAAGAAACAAACGTGAATGGCAAAAGAGTGAAGTGAGAGGGAAAGGTAAAGGCTGCACAAGGTGGCGAGAACCAAGGGTCAGCTGTACCTTGTCTCCTTTGTGCTAGAGAACGAGGGGTCTAAAAGGCAAAGGTGAGGTAACACAAGGTCGGAACGAGATTATGGGATGAACCCGTCACTCAACACCTCGTGCTTGCGTGAAAACTGAGCCGCGTTTTTGGGAAATTCGGCAACTCACTCACAATCTGGAATAAAAATTCCAAATGTTACAACTCTATAGTCTTCCTAACGTGCAATTCATTTACAACACGGTATACACCGTAGGTAATAGAAATGAATAAGAATAAAGTAATACCACATACACGTACCAATACATCACAATATGCAATGTCATATACACATCCGTTTATTATCTTTAATTATGTTATTCCATTATTAATTCAACTTCTTTTGTGGCATGAGGAGCTTAAAGAACCTCGTCTCTTCCCCCTTTAACTCAGATTTTGCGTGAGGAGCTACGTCCTCCCTGAGCTACTAGCTTCCGAGCACCTCCTCCACTCTCGGTGAGATTTGGCAAGTGGTCAACGCCCGGTTATAATAGTCTTGGGCCATATAAGTTAGTGAAGTGTTCATCCTAGTCCGATTTAGTTTATAAATACAAGAATCATATGGACACACACAAAACGATCACAAAAACTCAAATCCACAACCGCTTGCTAAGTAAGTGTTGTGGACTTACGTGAAATACTCGTAACCTGTACCACGTCACAATTTCCCCTCGAAAAAATGATCAATGACTGCATAAGCAAGGCATACACAATATTAAATGCTGAAAGGGTTAGGAGACGCGTCTTCTACACCTCATAACCATAACCAACTATAACTCGTATCAAAACCCCAGATCCTCGACATACATTCAACTGCTTGAGGTACATTCTTGTTCGCCCTAAAACGTGCGTGCAAATAAGTTATAAATTTATAAAACTAGAATAAAAGAAAGCGAAATCGCAGTGTACGGATCGACGTAGATTAGCAAGTATTTCAGAGGATCGATCTCAGGGAATTGGTGAAACAAAATCAGTTTCAAGTAATCGAGCAATGAAATTATAGAAGCTTTGCAAGTATTAGGAAAACAACAACCCTAAAGATCCAGGTATCTAATTGTAGCAATCGATTCAAGATATACTATATATATAAGGACAGAGTTGAGGAATACAAAGGTATACTAAAGTAAAGTAATGTATGGTGAAGTTCCAAAACCTTATATATCTAACCCAAAGACTCTCTCTATAAAGGTTGTTGAGGCTGCAGTATAGAAAGGATCTAAGGACAAGAATTAATCTTAAATACCCAAACTTGTAACCCAAGGATCAAGATAAACTCAAACGCTTAAGGTTGTGACACTCAAAACCGAAATAGAGGATGTTAAGTCTCACTACTTCCTAAGAAAGGCAAGCCAAGGCTAGGTTAAAGCTAATCTTTAACTTTGGATTAAAGTAAAAGCAAGGTTCGTATACTAGGGTAAATCACGGGTATATCTTGAGAACCACGGCCGTGGAAACCTAAGAACATGCCTTGATTTAGGGTGTCGACGATATTTCTCTACCTCTCAGGGTCCAATCAAGCTATGATCGATCCAACATTATCTAAGCCACAGCTATCAACCCTTCACCTTAGAATTGCTAAAGGGTTTTAGCCAACAATCATCATTATGATATCAATAATCAAATTAAGAAGAATGAAAGATGAAAACCCTCGAAAACTCAAATAAAACTCAAAATCAATCTCGAAATCCAAACACACAGATAATATGTTTATGAATCTTGAAGAATAAGAACAAAAACTTCACAAAGATCTAGAGAAGTCACAAAGAAACGGGGTGTCAATCCGTTCTCAATTGAAAACCCTAGAACGTCCAAGGTACACAATCTTCCGAAATCACGTCTTTCACCAATGTTCAATCTCCAACAAGTCTCTCAACGGCGGCTAAATGTACGCAAAAGTAAGCATAAGCGAGGATCCCCAAAACTCTCTTCTCTAGCCTTTTTATAAGGCGAGGTAAGCTTACGAAAAAGCGCAATGACACGGCTGACGTGGCAAAATATGACACGTCACAGAATTGCCAAAATCACGTCACAGAATTGCCAAAATCACGACCGTGGTTTAGGGCGTGGAATCAGATTACGGTGCCATAAAATTTTCACGACCGTACTTTAGACCGTGTAACTCTCTGGAGTGCTCAAAACTCAAGTCCACGTTCATGATGCAAAATCCACGGCCGTGGTTTAGAGCGTGGACTTCTTCACGACCGTAATTCAGGGCGTGGAGTAGCTTTTCTTCTTTCTTTGCCTTTGTTTCGTGCAATCTTCCATCCGTGATCCTTCCTTAGCCTTCCTAGTGCATCTCATTGCTATCAAATTTGATCAAACATCCCTTTCCTTCCTCATTTTTGCTCCGATCCAAGCTTTATTCACCTAAAAACACAAAGAAGCTAGTGCAGATCTCTATATCGACAAAGTGGGTGAACTAGCTCACAATTGCTTCAAACACATCTCTAAGAACACTATAAAGAGGGAAAAACATCTAAAACAAGTGCTTAAAATATCGTCATATTTCATGCTAACAATTCCCAACATACTTTCCACTTGCTTGTCCCCAAGCAAGGTTTTTAAAAGCTTAGAATATAAAGTAGAATGAAATATGATTGCAAAATAAAACAAAACAAAACAATCTTTTTGGTTGGTGTGCTTCTAGTCAATAGATAATCCTCAAACCTTGCTTCATTCATCCTTGAAAACGCTTATATACATAAACTAAAATATGCAAAACAAAGAAACTTCATAGATTGCAAATACTTCAAGACAAACATCATAACCTTCAAGCATTTGTCAAAATCAAGCATGTGAAACTTCAATATAGATCACCAAGTCAAATAACACTCTTATGAAATCAAGGACTTTCAAATAAGGCCAAGAATGCGAAAGAAGGTGGGAAACTTGTAAAGGAATGTGCTGTATGAATCCGGGAAGAAGGACAACACAAACTCTTTTCTTTTTACTAATTGAACTTCCACCAACTTAGAGCTTTGCTCTAGACTTTTGCACATATTTTTCCGACTTTACTTTTGGAGTTATGGACAGCGGTGCACAATAACCGAAGCCTAGGAGATTGGCGTTTCTCAATTTCGAGATGCCTCAAACCCTTGATGCACATACCATAATCCGTTAGGAATATCGCTCAATCCAACTTTGGCAAGACACAAACACCCGGCTATGTGAATGGTGCCGAGTTACTCATCATCATGATTGACTTCCCCCAAACCTAGAATTTTCCTACACTTTTGAAAACAATTGCTTTCATGGCCCTCCCACATCAAACATGCCAAATTCAACTTCTTCCTAATTCCCGGATAGGTAAAGGAGGCAAATATTTTCATTGAGGAGCTAGATGAATAAAGAAAGAGGTAAGAAAATCGAGGTGCCTTAATCATCTCATAAAGAAGTATAAGAACTTACATTGCGATTTCAACCTTCGTTTCTCAAAATGATTTAAATAAAACCTTTCACATTATGAAACTTGCATGAAAGGATAAACAACATACTCAATCTCTTCACAATTCATAATTCAATTCAAGCATACAATTGTCAACAAAAATTCATTCCACAAGTGGTTTTTATCATAGAAATCATCTCTAATCTTAGAAGCACAAATATTTTCAAATTTTTCAAATTTTTATGGGTTTTTCAAAGTCTTTTTTCATGCAATGCAATAATGAAACGTGTGACAATGATAGGAAAAATGCGAGTGTTCATAGAATAGAAGCAAGCAAATGTAGTAGAGTTATTACACACATAGTCACACCCCACCCCATACTTAAAACATACATTGTCCTCAATGTTCAAAAGGAAAATAAAGAAAAGAAAGAAAAGTAAAATGAACTCACTAGACGGTGGTGGGAACGGCTGAAACTGGCGATCATCAAACTCGTCACTGCGGAGGAGGCGGTGGTGGAAACGGACGGAAGTCATGGCTATAGTACCGCCCGAACTGCTGGCGGTAAATGTCACTCATCATCTCATCATGCTCCCGGCTCCGTGTCTTCTGGGTCTCCCGGTGGATCTCCAACTCTTCAACTCTCCTAGAAATGTCGGTGGCCCACTCCGGTATCTACTCATACCAAGCTAGTGGCTGGCCATACCATGTTGGTGCGTCCTGGGAAGTCGGTGCTACTGGTGTTGCGGGTGCCTGATCATACCACGGAGGTGGAGCTCCCATCCATGAAGGCTGCTCCCCATAACAAGCGGGAGGAGCGTCCATCCAAGTCAGCCTCTGACTCACGCTAGCACGGTGAGAGGAAGAGGCTCCGGAAGGTCGCGGGGAACGTCTAGGAGGGTCGGGGAAGTGTGCCGGCTGATCCGGAAAAGTGCCAAAGCCCTGCTTATCACCTCCTCCCTCTAAATCATCACCTCCTCCCATCTCCTCATCAACTCCCGCAGTTGGAACCTCATTGGGCACATAAGGAGGTGCTACTAGCCTATTCGCATGCATGGCAGCGAAAGTCTACTTCCAGTTATGGCATCCGGCCATAATGGAATACTCGGGAAGCCAAGGGATACCTCTACCTCCTCTCTCCTCCCAAGGCATGCCGGCGGTAGGTAGACCGCGGTGTCTAGGGAAGATGATGCCCCTAGTAATAAGGTTATTGAGATCCAAAGGTCTCGCCGCTATCCTGGTGCAAGCGGAATAGTCTATTTCTAACTGCGAGGCAATGTGAGTGACCATACCACCATATCCTATATTGCCGGCTCTCTTGTTCTTTAGCTTACTCATGGTGGAGGCTAGGAGGGTAGCACAATCGATAGGTCTACCATGGAGCATAGAGTAAAGGAGGAAAAGCTCATCGGTCTTAATCTTTTGAGGGGTCTCGGTCCTAGGGAAAAGGCACTCGGAAAGGACCCTATGAGCTATCTTCAAGGCTAAGTGATAGATGAGCTTTGCCTTGGTGTCGGCCGGTTGCCAACGGTCCTCACTAGCATTTATCATAGCGATATCCTCCCAAAAATCCTTAGCGTATACCCCGCTAGGAAACCGACCATTGAAGGTCTCTTGGAACCCAAAGAAGGTCCCAAACTACAAGATCGAGAACTCATAGTTCTCCTCCATCAACCGGAAAGAAACCGTCCTATCGACGGCGCTATGCTCAAAGGAAATGATGAACTCCCTAGTGATCTCCTCATAAGCATCTTCTCTAATAGCGGAAAATACTATCAAACCAGCTCTATCTAGAAGCCATGTCAAATCATTCACTACGTTCAGCAGTTCAAGCTCCATAAGCACTAAGTATCTCGGTCCTATGACCGGCCTCTTCTCAATCCTTTCTAAAGCATCGAGGTAATCCTCATGAATGGATGAAATTCTAGATGGTGGGGGTGATTGTGGTTCACTAGGAGGGACTTGGGAGGAAGAGGAACCGTCACCTTTCCTCTTCTTGTTCCTACTCTACTTTCTTCTAAACAATTTATCCATTATAGGGGAAATCACGGTTTGTTCTAGGAAAACCACGGCCGTGGAACCTACAGGGACCGTGGTTCGGTTCTGTTTCAATCAAATCTCAACGAAATCACACCAAATCCCCAGACACAGTCCTAGACTAATTTCAAATCCAATTCCAACCAGTTATCCTAAAAATCTTGCGAAGAATTGAACCAAATTGACAAGTAGAGATAGGTGAGAAAAACCTAGGTTTTGGATTTTTAAAATCCAAATTCCTTCTTCTGCAGGGATAGTTCACTTGAATTATTGATTGGATCTTGTAGATTGTCGAAAATGCTTCACTCTAGGTTCCAAAATCGTTCGAATCGGTCTCTGAACGAAGATTTGTGAGAAGGGGAAAGATTTCGGCGATTAGGGTGTGGATTGAGAAATTGTGGTGTTTTTGTGAAGGAAGGTGTTTTATATAGTTCCCATAAAAATTTTGGAAAATCACGGTCACTCGAGGTGTTCCAAGGCCGTGGAATTATACGTACCCGTGGTTTTGGTGATTTTTCTCAAATTTTGGAAGAATTACGGTTACTGTTACTTCCACGGCCGTGGTTTAGTGCGTGGAACTCTCTGTTGTGTGCCAACATCCAAGTTTTGTCAATTCCTTCCAACTTTTGCATCTTACCTTTTGCCTGATCCTTATTCCTACATCCAAAAACATAACATACCAGAGGTATCGAGGGAAAAACAAAGCAAAAACAACTAATTTAAACTACTCTAAGGAAGAAAAACAAAAACGTAAGTGCATTACCTTGGGTTGTCTCCCAAGAAGCTCTAGTTTTGGGTCCTTAGCTAGACCGTTTCTGTGTTTATTTGAGTGTAATCGGTGCGATTTCCTCAACCGGCAGCTCCGGTGAATACTTCTTGAGGCATTGGCCATTGACCTTGAAGCTTCCGCTCTTTTCACCCCATACTTCAACTGCGCCGTGGGGAAAAACACGTTTGATTAGATAAGGTCCAGTCCAACGAGATTTAACCTTACCTAGAAAGAGACGAAGTCTCGAATTGAAGAGGAGAACTTGATCTCCTTCTTTGAAATCCTTTGGAATGATATGCTTAGCATGCCAACGCTTCGCCCTTTCTTTGAAGATCTTGTCGTTTTCATAGGCGTTCAAGCGGAGTTCTTCAAGCTCATTGAGGTCTAAGAGGCGCTTCTCGCCTGCTTCCTTCATGCTGAAGTTCAACCACTTCACAGCCCAGTACGCCTTGTGTTCTAGCTCAACCGGGAGATGACAAGACTTCCCATACACAAGATAGTATGGTGTTGTACCTATGGGAGTCTTGTATGCAGTCCTATATGCCCATAATGCATCATCTAGCTTTAAGGACCAATCCTTCCTCGTCATTTAGACCGTCTTCTCAAGGATGCCTTTGATCTCTCTATTCGAAATCTCCACTTGTCCACTTGTTTGTGGATGGTAGGGGGTGGCGATCTTGTGAGTCACCCCATACTTAGCTAATAGAGTTTCGAATCGTCGGGAAATGAAGTGAGAGCCTCCGTCACTAATGATGGTCCGTGGTGTCCCAAACCTTGGGAAAATAGTTCTATTAAAGAACTTAACTACAACCATGACATCATTAGTTGGAGAGGCAATAGCTTCAACCCATCTCGAAACATAATCTACAGCTAGAAGTATGTATTGGTTTCCACAAGATGATGGGAAATGTCCCATAAAGTCTACTCCCTAAAAGTCCAAGATTTCCACCTCCTGAATGTTATTTAGAGGAATCTCGATTCTCCTAGAGATGTTTCTAGTTCTTTGACAAGCATCACAACACAAAAAAAAGGTTTGCACATCCTTAAACAAAGTAGGCCAAAAGAATCCAGATTGCAATACCTTAGTGCTAGTTTCATTGGAACTAGCGTGTCCTCCACAAGGTAGTGAATGACAATGACGAATGACACTTTGCATTTCGTCTTCCGGCACACATCTCCTAATGATGCCGTCATGACCTCTCTTGAAGAGTAGAGGCTCATTCCAAAAGTATTGCCGGACATCCTTAAAGAACTTCTTCTTTTGTGCATAGGATAATCCGGGAGGTATTTAACAAAATCAGCAAACCGTGGTTCATTACCTCTTGATATCTTGTCGATGCACTCCTCAATGATGTGTAAATGTTCGTCCAGAAAGGAGTCATTTATAGGTAGCTCGTCGTCTTCAATGTGTGGTAGACGACTCAAGTGATCCGCAACAGAATTTTATGAGCCTTTCTTGTCACGGATCTCTAGATCGAATTCTTGTAGGAGAAGAATCCATCTAATCAGCATTGGCTTCGCATCCTTCTTGGCAAGTAGATACCGGATCGCCGTATGATCCGTGTATACAATCACCTTTGCACCTACAAGATAAGAACGAAACTTTTCAAAGGCATATACAATAGCTAAAAATTCCTTTTCAGTTGGGGCGTAGTTGAGGTGCGCTTCGTCTAGTGTCTTGCTAGCATAGTAGATAGCATGAGTTCGTCCTTCCTTCTTTTGTCCTAGCACAGCTCCAACAGCTATGTCACTCACATCACACGTACCACGAATGGAAGATTCCAGTCCGGAGGTTGGATAATCGGAGCTGAGATGAGAGCTTCCCGAATCTTATAGAATGCATCTAAACAATCCTGCGAAAAGTCAAAAACTGCATCCTTCATCAATAGATTAGTGAGCGGTTTTGATATCTTAGAAAATTCTTTGATAAAACGCCTATAGAATCCAGCATGTCCTAGAAAACTTCTTATCCCCTTCACCAAAGATGGAGGAGGAAGTTTCTCTATGGTCTCTATCTTAGCCTTATCTACCTCAATCCCTCTACTAGAGATTAAGTGTCCTAGCACAATGCCTTCTTTTACCATGAATTGACACTTCTCCCAATTAAGAACTAAGTTAGTGTCTTCACACCTTTGCAACACAAGAGAGAGGTTAGATAGACAATTATCAATTAAAGAACCATAAACAGATAAATCATCCATAAAAACCTCCATTATCTCCTCAATGTATTCCGAGAAGATGGCCATCATACACCTTTGAAAGGTGGCTGGGGCGTTGCAAAGCCCGAATGGCATCCGTCTATAGGCAAACATACCCCATGGGAACGTGAATGTGGTCTTCTCTTGATCGTCTAGATGGATCGGTATCTGGAAGAAACCACTATAACCGTCAAGATAACAAAAATAGGAATGTTGTGCTAACCTCTCAAGCGTTTGATCAATGAATAGTAGCGGGAAGTGATCGTTCCAAGTTGCATTGTTTAGCTTGCGGTAATCAATGCACATCCTCCATCCTATGACGGTTCTTGTAGGAATAAGTTCATTGTTCTTGTTTGTTATAACCGTCATTCCTCCCTTCTTTGGAACAACTTGTACGGGGCTCACCCACTTGTTATCCGAGTTAGGATAGATGATACTTGCGTCAAGCAACTTAAGAATCTCCTTCTTGACAACCTCCTTCATGATCGGATTTAACCGTCTTTGAGGTTGTCTTGAAGGCTTGAAATCTTCCTCCATTAGAATCTTCTGCATACATAATGATGGTTTAATTCCTACAAGATCCTCTATAGTGTAACCTAGGGCTTTCTTATGTTTTCTTAGAACAATCATTAATCTCTCATGTTCATCTTTACTTAATTCGGAACTAACAATTACGGGAAAAGTAGAATTAGTTCCAAGCAATGCATACCAAAGATGTGTGGGAAGTGGCTATAATTTCATCACCATTGGAGTCTCTAATGGCTCTTGAGGAGTGTCCAATGCTTCCTTAGAAGTCTCTAAGGGTGTAGGAGTTGTTGAAGAAGGCTCAAGAACATTGGTGGAAAGAACGTAATTATTCTCAGAATTTCCCAAAATCACGGCACCACTTTTACTTCCACGGCCGTGGTTTAGGGCGTGGAAGTCAATTACGGCACCACTGGTAGTTCCACGGCCGTGGTTTTGGCCGTATAACTTACTGGAGTCCTCCGAATAGTTGATTACGGTCATGTTGGTGGAAACCACGGCCGTGGAATAGCACGACTGGCCGTGATTCTTCACGTTTTTCGACCCATCGTAGAGTTTTTCAAACTCTTCCTCATGCACTTCTTTTAGCTCCTCCAAGGCTTCAATCTCTTCATTGCAATCCTCATCTTCTCCTTTCTCCATGATGCTCATGGTGATAACCTTTTGCAATGGATCCTTGAATAGAATCGAGCTTACTTCCTCTCTAGATACTTCCTCATCATAGACATTGAACATGTCTTATCTAAGAGCCAACTCTTTCACCAAGGTTGAGAGAAAAAACTCAACCATCTCTTCGCCTATATCAAATGCTAATCTAGCATTCTTGCAATCCACTATGCAACCGGATGTTGCAAGGAATGGTCTTCCGAGTATGATCGGAACCGGGCAATCTGCAGGAATGTCAATCACTACAAAATCAATCGGAACGTAAAACTTACCAAGCTTGACTGGGACGTCTTCAATGATACCGATGGGACGAGTTATGGATCGATTCTCCATGTATAACGTCATCTTCACCGGTTTAGGTTTGCCTAGACCGATCGTCCCACACAAAGCAAGTGGAATAATGCTCACACTTGCTCCCAAGTCACAAAGAGCATCACACGTGACTTCTCCTACTCTAATTGGAACGCAAAATGACCCTGGATCTCTCAGCTTTGGGGGCATCTTTTCAGTCATCGTTTTGATGAGCTCCGAAGATTCCGAACTCATCTTGACGTCTCCAAAGTCCTCTAGCTTCCTCTTGTTAGAGAGGAGCTCTTTCAAAAACTTCCCATAAGCGGGCATACCTACAATTGCATCAATGAAAGGTATATTAATATGCAGTTTGCTCATTAGTTCAATAAACTTACCGAATTGCTTGCCTAGGCGCGCTCTTGCTCTAGACTACGGGAATGGTAGGGGAGGTTTATAAGCTGGAGGAGGAATGTAGACATCTTCCTTCTCCTTCCCCTTATCTTTATCCTTCTCAACTGGAACTTCCACAAACTTAGGTTGCGGGTCGGTGGTTGTAATGCCACTCCTAGTGGTGATAGCCATCACCTTTCCTTTTGGGTTGTCTTCCGTCTTCCCAGGAAGCTTTAATTGATCCCTAGAAATCGCTCCAACCTTGCTGAATACTTGGTTTTCTAAAGCTTTGTGAGCTTTATCAACCTTACTTATGTAACACTCTAGCCCTTGGAGCTTTCCTAGAATTGTCTCCAACATAGGATTGGGCTTCTCCTTCTCCTTATTATTCGAACCATTCGATGTTTGCCCATGACTTTTCAAAGGGGTAGAAGAAGAGGGAGATGTTAGTGAATTTCCCGAATTTGCATAGGAATTACTGGAATTTTGTTGTTGTTGGTTGGAACGCCAATTGTTGTTGGAATTACGGTTGTTGTTGTTGTTATTCCAATTATTGTTGTTCCAATTGTTGTTTTTGTTGTTGTTCCGGTTCCCTTGGTGGTTGTTGTTGTTGCCTAAGTAGCCAACATCTTGCTCCTTTGATTGTTGAAAGCCAGTTGTAATGACCTCCTTCAATTCCTTGATTTCGGTATTGAGGGAGAAGATTTGAGTTTGTGCAGCTTGTGTTAGCTTCACTCCCGGCTCAATCTTCCGGTGGGAATACTTCTCTATCACTTGGGATTTCTTCTCAATGAAGTCCCAAGCATCATCCTCTCCCATGTCCATGAATGTACCACAAGAGAGAGATTGGAGGTTGAATTGTGTGTATACATCCACCCCCTTGTAGTAAATCTCTAGCAACTCAAGCTTTGAAATGCCATGGTCTGGTCAATCCAATAAGAGGTCCTGAAATCTTTCCCATGATTAAAACAAACTTTCGTTAGTTTTCATAGAAAATGCATTAATCTTACCTCTCAACTCTGCCGTCTTAGATGGCAGAATGAACTTGGTGAGGAACTCCGAAGATAGATCCTCCCATGTAGATAACTTTGCAGCTGGAAGAGATTGATACCAAGCCAATGCTTTATCCTTCAAAGAAAAGAAAAACGGCTTGATTTTATAATTATTGTTAGTAGCCTTTTTCGGCTTCAATGTTTCCATTAAAATCTCAAAATTCTGTAAGTGTTGGTGTGGAGATTCAGCACTAGTTCCACCAAATTGGCTTTGGCAAACCATGGTAATAACTTGGGGGCTAAAGTTGAATTCTTGGATGTCCTCAGCTCCGAAGTTCACACCTAGACAGCGTGGTTGCTGAATTGGATCCATTCTTTTCCCCAGAGTTCGTGGTTCATCCCCTCCATTAGCAACTCTCACATCTTCAGCTGGAATGCGAGGAACAACCGGTGGACTTGGGTTGTCACGGATAGGGTGAATCACCGGATTGATTTCTTCAAGTTCCGGCATGTCCGGATCGAATTCTTCATCATCGGATGAATCATCTCTAGTGGACTTAGTTGGTTTCTTGACCTTCATCTTCTTCTTAGCATCATTCAACTCTAACTTCATGTCCAACATCATAGCTTTGAGTTCATCAATTTGGGATTGATGAATCTTTGCCTCGTCTACACGAGCTCTCTCTCACAACTTAAGTTGACGTTGAGCTTCATCCAACTCAGCTTGGATGTTTCTTTCATTATTTTCAACCATGTTTTTCTCTTTCAACTTTCTTCTTAAGGTTTTCTCAAGTTCTCGATCGAAAGGAACTACATCTTTGGTAGATCTAGTTTTTCGCATATACCTAAAAAGCCTACAAAAAGCACTCACAAAAAGATATCAAATGACAAGAGCAAAAGCTCCCAAGATCGAAAACCGAAAACCGGAAATGGTCTTGTCCAATTCCCCAGCAACGGCGCCAAAAACTTGTTCGCCCTAAAACGTGCGTGCAAATAAGTTTTAAATTTATAAAACTAGAATAAAAGCAAGCGAACCTGCAGTGTACGGATCGGCGTAGAGTAGCAAGTATTCTAGAGTATCGATCTCAGGGAATTGGTGAAACAAAATCAGTTTCAAGTAATCGAGCAATGAAATTATACAAGCTTTGCAAATATTGGGAAAACAACAACTCTAAAGATCCAGGTATCTAATTGTGGCAATCGATTTAAGATATACTATATATATAAGGACAGAGTTGAGGAATGCAAAGGTATACTAAAGTAAAGTAATGTACGGTGAAGTTCCAAAACCTTATATATCTAACCCAAAGACTCTCTCTGTAAAGGTTGTTGAGGCTGCAGTATAGAAAGGATCTAAGGACAAGAATTGATCTCAAATACCCAAACTTGTAACCCAAGAATCAAGATAAACTCAAACGGTTAAGGTTGTGACACTCTAAACCGAAATAGAGGATGTTGAGTCTCACTACTACCTAACAAAGGCAAGCCAAGGCTAGGTTAAAGCTAATCTTTAACTTTGGATTAAGGTAAAAGCAATGTTCGTATACTAGGGTAAATCACGGGTAGATCTTGAGAACCACGGCCGTGGAAACCTAAGAACATGCCTTGATTTAGGGTGTCGACGATATTTCTCTAACTCTCAGGGTCCAATCAAGCTATGATCGATCCAACATTATCTAAGCCACAGCTATCAACCCTTCACCTTAGAATTGCTAAAGGGTTTTAGCCAACAATCATCATTATGATATCAATAATCAAATTAAGAAGAATGAAAGATGAAAACCCTCGAAAACTCAAATAAAACTCAAAATCAATCTCGAAATCCAAACACACAGATAATATGTTTATGAATCTAGAAGAATAGGAATAGAAACCTCACAAAGATCTAGAGAAGTCACAAAGAAACGGGGTGTCAATCCGTTCTCCATTGAAAACCCTAGAACGTCCAAGGTACACAATCTTCCGAAATCACGTCTTTCACCAATCTTCAATGTCCAACAAGTCTCTCAACGGCGGCTAAATGTACGCAAAAGTAAGCGTAAGCGAGGATCCCCAAAACTCTCTTCTCTAGCCTTTTTATAAGGCGAGGTAGGGTTACGAAAAATCACAATGACATGGCTGACGTGGAAAAATATGACACGTAACGGAATTGCCAAAATCACGGCCAAGTACAACTTTCCACGACCGTGGTTTAGGGCGTGGAATCAGATTACGGTGCCATAAAATTTCCACGACCGTACTTTAGACCGTGTAACTCTCTGGAGTGCTCAAAACTCAAGTCCAAGTTCATGATGCCAAATCCACGGCCGTGGTTTAGAATGTGGACTTCTTCACGACCGTAATTCAGGGCGTGGAGCAGCTTTTCTTCTTTCTTTGCCTTTTTTCGTGCAATCTTCCATCCATGCGCCTTCCTTAGCCTTCCTAGTGCATTTCCTTGCTATCAAATGTGATCAAACATCCCTTTCCTTCCTCATTTTCGCTCCGATCCAAGCTTTATTCACCTAAAAACACAAAGAAGCTAGTGTAGATCTCTATATCAACAAAGTGGGTGAACTAGCTCACAATTGCTTCAAACACATCTCTAAGAACACTATAAAGAGGGAAAAACATCTAAAACAAGTGCCTAAAATATCGTCATATATCATGCTAACAATTCCCAACATACATCTCATCAAGCTCATCATAAACCGTTCTAGCCTAGCCATATCTAAATCCAAGGCCAAAGGAAAGGAAGGAAGGAAACATACTTACTAGGTATGCCTTGGACCCGCACTTGCAGAAGCAGGAGACACAAGGGCGTTGCACTAGTGAGGCACAGGGGCGGACCAACTTTGGCGCAAGGGCGGCTCCACCCAAGGGCAGGGGTGGCTCAGCTTAGACGCATGGGCAGCTGGTGTGCAGAAAGCTGAACCCGACTTCTCTTCGATCCTTCTCTCGAACTCTTCACTTCTTCGTTGCTCCAAAGGCAAGCACATACATATATATACATACATATGAAGCCTAAACCAAGATCCACTCTTGATTCCAAAACAAGAACAAGATCAAAGAAGAAGATCAAAGGAAGAGAGGAAGAGAAGAAAAAGAATGTGAGGAGGAGAAGATGACTGGAGAAGGTGAAGAAACCTTCATCGGGAAGCAAAGAGAAGCTTACATAGGAAGCTAGGAATAAAGCATGGTCAAGAGGTCAACAAAGACGGTTGTAGCCGCCGGAAACCGTAGACGCGGACCTGCAGAGCCGCATGGGCGGACCACAGGACCCGTAGGGGCGGCTAGGTCCTGGCTCAGCACTACTCAACATTTGAAAACTAAGGCTCTTACATTAATTTTCTTAAAGATTGGTGCTACTAGTCAAACTAGTCCCTCTTTGTGCTTGTCTCACTTTGAAGGCTTGTGTAAGATCTAAGTGAAGATGAACATAGTAAGCTTATGGTTGTTCTAAAGAAACATAGGAAAGCCTTAGGTTATACTATAGAGGATCTAGTAGGAATCAAACCTTCATTATGAATGCATAAAATCCTAATGGAAGAGGATTTTAGAACTTTGCAACAACCTCAAACGCGGTTAAATCCGACCATGAAGGAGGTTGTCAAGAAGGAAATTCTTAAACTACTACCCTATCTCCGATAGCAAGTGGGTAAGCCCCGTACAGGTTGTTCCGAAGAAGGGAGGAATGACAGTCACCACCAACAAGAACAATGAGCTCATTCCTACACGAACCGTGAAGGGATGGAGGATGTGCATAGATTATCGCAAGCTGAACAACGCGACAAGGAAGGATCACTTCCCATTATCATTCATCGATCAAATGCTTGAGAGGTTAGCACAACACTCACATTTATGTTATCTTGATGGTTATAGTGGTTTCTTCTAGATCCCGATACATCCGGACGATCAAGAGAAGACCACATTCACGTGCCTGTGGGGTACGTTTGCTTATAGGAGAATGCCGTTCGGGCTTTGTAACGCCCCAGCCACCTTTCAAAGGTGCATGATGGCTATATTCTCGGAGTATATAGAGGAGATCATGGAGGTTTTCATGCATGACTTTTCTATTTATGGTTCCTCTTTTGATAATTGTCTTTCTAACCTTTCTCTTGTGCTACAAAGGTGTGAAGACACTAACCTAGAGCTTAATTGGGAGAAGTATTAATTTATGGTAAAAGAAGGCATTGTATTAGGACACTTGATCTCTAGTAGAGGGATTGAAGTAGATAAAGCTAAGATAGAGACTACAGAAAAGCTCCCTCCTCCATCTTCGGTGAAGGGGATAAGAAGCTTTTTAGGACATGCTGGATTTTATAGACGTTTTATAAAGGATTTCTCTAAGATATCAAAACCGCTAACTAATCTATTGATGAAGGATGCAGTTTTTGATTTCTCGCAGGAGTGATTAGATGCGTTTCATAAGATTCGGGAAGCTCGAATCTCAGCCCCGATCATTCAACCTCCGGATTGGAATCTTCCATTCGAGTTTATGTGTGATGCAAGTGACGTAGCTATAGGAGTTGTGCTTGGGCAAAAGAACGAAGGACGAACCCATGTTATTTACTACGCTAGCAAGAAACTAGATGAAGCGCAACTTAACTACGCCACTACCGAAAAAGAATTTCTAGCAATTATATATGCATTTGAAAAGTTTCGTTCTTATTTTGTAGGTGCAAAGGTGATTGTATACACAGATCATGCTGCGATCCTGTATCTACTTGCAAAGAAGGATGCAAAACCAAGGCTAATGAGATGGATTCTTCTCTTACAAGAATTCGATCTAGAGATCCGTGACAAGAAGGGTTCGGAAAATTCTGTTGCGGATCATTTAAGTCGTCTACCACATCAAGAGGACGACAATCTACCCATAGATGACTCCTTTCCGGATGAACATTTACACATCATAGATGAGTGCATCGACAAGATTAGTAAAGGTAATGAACCATGGTTTGCTGATTTTGTTAACTATTTGGTTTGCCAGGAATTACCACCCGGATTATTCTATGCACAAAGAAAGAAGTTCTGTAAAGATGTCCGGGAATACTTTTGGAATGAACCTCTCCTCTTTAAGAGAGGTCCTGACGGCATCATTCGACGATGTGTGCCGGAAGACGAGATGAAAAGTGTCATCCGTCATTGTCATTCACTACCTTGTGGAGCAAACGCTAGCTCGAACAAGACTAGCGCTAAGGTATTGCAATCTGGATTCTTTTGGCCTACTTTATTTAAAGATGTGCAAACCTTTATCTCCTGCTGCGATGCTTGTCAAAGAACAGGGAATATATCCAGGAGGAACGAAATGCCTCTTAACAACATTCAAGAGGTGGAGATCTTTGACGTTTGGGGAGTAGATTTCATGGGACCTTTCCCATCATCTTGTGGAAACCAATACATACTTCTAGTTGTAGATTATGTTTCGAGATGGGTTGAAGCAATTGCCTCTCCCACTAATGATGCCATGATTGTGGTTAAATTCTTTAACAAGACTATTTCCCATGATTTGGGACACCACGGACTATCATTAGTGATTGAGGCTCTCACTTCATTGCACGACGATTCGAAGATCTACTAGCTAAGTATGGGGTGACTCACAAGATCCCCACCCCTTACCATCCACAAACTAGTGGACAAGTGGAGATTTCAAACTGGGAGATTAAAGGAATCCTAGAGAAAACAGTTTCTAAGACAAGAAAAGATTGGTCTTTGAAGCTAGATGACGCATTGCGGGCAACCGGACTGCATACAAGACTCCCATAGGAATGACACCATACAACCTTGTGTATGGGAAGTCTTGTCACTTACTGGTAAAGCTGGAACATAAGGTGTATTGGGCGGTAAAGTGGTTGAACTTCAGCATGAAGGAAGCGGGCGAGAAGCGCCTCTTAGACCTTAACGAGCTTGAAGAACTTCGCTTAAACGCCTACGAAAACGCCAAGATCTACAAAGAGAGAGCGAAGCGTTGGCATGATAAGCATATCATTCCAAAGGACCTCAAAGAAGGAGATCAAGTTCTCCTCTTAAATTCGAGACTTCGGCTCTTTCCAGGTAAGCTTAAATCTCGTTGGACCGGACCTTATCTAATTAAACGTGTTTTTCCCCATGGTGCAATGGAAGTATGGGGTGAAAAGGGCGGAAGTTTCAAGGTGAACGGTCAACGACTCAAGAAGTACTCACCGGAACTCCAAGCTGAGGAGTTCGCACCTACCGCACTCGAATAGGTGCAAGTACGGTCTAGCTACGGACCTTAAACAAGCGCTTCTTGGGTGGCAACCCAAGGTATTGCACTTATGCTTTTGTTTGTCATTCATAGATTAGATTAGTTTAGATGTTTTTGTTTTGTTTTCCCTTCGATACCTTCCGGTATGTTGTGTTTTTGGATGTAGGAGCAATGGAATAAGCAATGGGAGAGGAAAAAGTTGAACGAAATTGACGAAATTTGGATTTTGGCACATTACAGAGAGTTCCACGCCCTAAACCACGGTCGTGGAGGCTACAGTGACCGTAATTCTTCAAAATCTGAAAAAAATTCACCAAAAACCACAGTTCCGTACAATTCCACGGCCGTGGAAACCCCCGAGTGACCTTGATTTTCAAAAAATTTTACGGCCACTATATAAAACACCTTTCTTCACAAAAACACCACAAAACCCCTCTTTTCACGCCTTAAACGCAGAAACCCTTCCCCAACTCGCAAATCTTCGTTCGGTAATCGTTTCGAACGATTCTTGGTGCAAAAGTGGAGCAAATTCATTCCTCTACAAGATCCAATCAACAAAATAAGTGAACAATCCACCAAGAAAGCGGAATTTGGATTCAAAGATCCAAAAACCTAGGTTTTTACTATTCTTCTCTCCTTTGTCAATTGGGGTTAAATTTCCGCAAGAACTTAGAACATTTGCTTAGGATTGAGATTGGAGTTAGTCTAGGACAGGTTCTGTTGTGATTGCTGTTGATTTGATTGGGATTTGAGAAATTCTGAGACGAATCACGGTCTCTGGGACTTCCACGGCCATGGAATAGGAAGAATAGACCGTGATTTTTTCTGTTTTTGGGAAAAAATGTTTACACGAAGCGCAGAAAAGAAAAAGAAGAGAAAGGGTGATAGTTCCTCCTCCTCTCATAACCTTCCTAGTGAACCATCACCTCCACGCCCTAGGATCCCCACCATTCATCATAACTACCTCGATGCTTTGCAAAAGATCGAGAAAAGACCCGTCATTGGACCAAGATACCTCTCGCTAGAGGAGTTAGAGCCACTTAATGTGGTTAATGATTTGACATGGCTCTTGGATAGAGCCAGATTGATTGTTTTCTCCGCTATTAGAGCGAATGCTTATGAGGAGATTACGAGGGAGTTTGTTAAATCCTTCGAGCATAGCCATATGGATAGGACAGTGTCCTTTAGATTGATGGAGATGGACTATGAGTTCTCCATCCAGCAATTCGGAGCCTTCTTTGGGTTCCATGAGACCTTCAATGGTCGTTTCCCTAGCGGTGTATACGCTAAGGATTTTTGGGAGGAGATTGCTATGATTTACGCTAGCGAGGACCGCTGGCAGCCTGCTGATACTAAGGCTAAGCTCATCTACCATTTAGCCTTGAAGATAGCTCATAGGGTCCTTTCCGAGTGCCTATTTCCTAGGACCGAGACCCCGTAGAAAATTAAGACCGATGAGCTGTTTCTCCTCTACGCCATGCTACATGGTAGACCCGCCGACTGTGCCACCCTCTTAGCCTCTACCATTAGCAAGCTTAAGAACAAGAGGGCCGGGAACATTGGATATGGTGGGATAGTGACCTACATAGCTACGCAGCTTGGGATTGACTGCTCCGCTTGTACTAGGATAACGGCGAGACCTTTGGGTCTCAAGAGCCTTATGACTAGAGGTTTGATTTTCCCTAGGCACCGAGGTCCACCTACTGCTGCTATGCCATGGGAGGATAGAGGAGGTAGAGGCGTTCCGTGGCTTCCCGAGTATTCCATTATGGCCGGGCGCCATAATTGGAAGGAGACATTCGCTTCTATGCATGCGAATAGGTTAGTTGCACCTCCCTACATCCCCGAGGAGATTTCAGCTGCTGATGATGATGAGGATATAGGAGGAGGGGATGAGCAGGATTTTGATACCTTTCCGGATCAGCAGAATACCTTCCCGGACCTACCTAGACAGTCACCCCGTCCTTCTAGACCTTCCGGTGCTTCTTCCTCTCGCCGTGCTAGTGTGAGCGAGAGAGTGACATGGATGGATGCTCCTCCCGCTTGGTATGGAGCACAACCGGAGTGGATGGGAGCTCCGCCACCATGGTATGCACAGCCACCAGCAGCACCGGCCCCACAGGACGCACCTGCATGGTATAGCCAGACACCGGAGTGGTACAAGTAGCTGCCGAAGTGGGCTACCGACCTTTCCAGGAGGGTCGGTAATTTGGAGATCCGCTAGGACGCTAGGGACGTACGAGCTGATGAGCACGATAAGATGATGAGGGACATTTACCGCCAGCAGTTTGGGCGGAACTTCGACTCCAGCTTCTTCCTGTTTCCACCACCACCTCCACCGCAGTGATGAGCTATGCCAGTTGACAGTTTCAGCCGCTCCACCGCCGTCTTGTGAGTTCATTTTTCTTTTCTTTCTTTTCTTTATTTCTTTTTGAACATTAGGGACAATGTTTGTCTCAAGTATGGGGTGGGGGTGTGACTATCGTTTGTAATAACTCTACTCACTTTGCTTGCCTTGATTCGAGAACACTTTGCATGTTTCATTTCATTGTCACACGTTTCATTATTGCATTGCATGAAAAAGCTTTTGAAAAACCCATAAAAATGTGATAATTTTTGAAAATTTCTAAAAGGTCTTGTGCTTCTAAGAGTTGACATGATTTTTATGATAATTACCACTTGTTGATTGAACTTTTGATGACAATTGTATGCCTAAACGAATAATGAATTGAAAAGGAAGTGAATGTGTTGATTATCCTTTCATGCAAGTTTCATAATGTGAAGTGTTTTATCTAAATCATATTGAGAAATCGAAGTTGAAATCATATGATGAGTTCTTTTACTTCTTTATGAAATGATTAAGGCAATTCGATCTTTCTTTCTCCTTTCTTTGTTCATTTAGCCCCTCAATGAAATAATTGTCTCCTTTACCTATCCGGGAATTCGGAGGGGTTGCGTTTTGGCATGTTTGATGTGGGAGGGCCATGAAAGTAATTGGTTGCATTCAAAGAATAGCAATAATAGGTTTGGGAAAGTCAATCATGACGATGAGTAACTCGGCACCATTCACATAGCCGGGTGTTTGTGTCTTGCCAAAGTCGGATTGAGCGATATTCCTAGCTGATTATGGTATGTGCATCAAGGTTTGAGGCATCTCAAAATTGAGAAACACCAATCTCCTAGGCTTCGGTTTTTGTGCACCGCTGTCCATAACTCCAAAAGTAAAGTCGAAAAATGATTTGAAAAGAAGAGAGCAAAGCTCAAAGTTGATGGTGTTGCAAATCAAAATAAAAAGAAAAAGAGTTAGTTGTCCATTTTCCCGGATTCATGCACCACATCCTTTATAAGTTTCCCCCCTTTCCGCATTCTAGACCCAACTTGAAAGTCCTTAAGATCAATAGAATGTTATTTGACTTGGTGATCTAAATTGAAGTTTCTTATGCTTTTTTTGATAATGCTTGAAGGTTATGATGTTTACATTGAAGTTTAACCAATTCATGATGTTTCTTTCCTTTACATTCTCTAGTTATGTATCTAAGCGTTTCAAGAGCGAATGAAGCAAGGTTTGAGAATGATCTATTGACTAGAAGCACATTTACTTAAAAGATGTTTTGTTTTTGAGATTGCATGCATATTTCATCCTTTATGTTCTAAGCTTTCAAAAGACCTTGCTTGGGGACAAGCAAGTGGCAAGTATGGGGTATTTTGTTAGCATGAAATATTGCGATTTTCTAGGCACTTATTATAGTTGTTTTTCATTCATTATAGTGTTCATGAATAAGGTATTGAAGCATTTGTTAGCTTGTTCATCTATATTTTTGATATGGAGGTCTACAGTAGCTTTGTGTTCATTATAGGTGAATAAGAGCTGAAACCAGACCATTTGAGAGAGATAGGAGAGGATTTGAGCATATCCATGGATTAGGAGTACACCAAGGAAGCCAAAGAAGTTGCTAAGTTGGAGGATGGCACGACACAAAAGAAATCACAAGCAATTTACACTTCCACGCCCTAAAATACGGCCGTAGAAGAGTCCACGCCCTAAACCACGGCCGTGGATCTTGGCATCATGAGCGTGGAGCATTCTAGAGAGTTACACGGCCTAAAGTACGGTCATGGAAGTCATATGAGACCGTAACCCAATTCCACGCCCTAAACTACGGTCGTGGAATCCCTTGAGACCGTGATTTAGGCAATCTTTTGACAAACCAATTATTGCCACATCATTTACGCAGTGGGCCGGTACGGTTATTTTGCCCCGTCGTATAAAAAGGCGGGAGGAGAGAGTTTTTTGTATCATCGCTTTGGGGGATTCGCTAAGGCTTTGGACATCCTCGCTTTGAGAAAGTTAACCTTAGGGTTTCGCGAGGAACGTGGCGGAAGCGCCAGCAATTTGGATTCCCGAAGATCGTGTGTGGCGGAAGCTGCGCCCTTTTCTTAGGTTTTGATATTAAAGAAGGATTGACATCCCGTTCTTCGTGTTTGCCTAAGATCATTGTGAGGTTTTGTGTTATATTCTGAATCCATTAAACATTACTCTTTGTGTTTGGATTTGAGATTGACTTTGAGTTATTTTTGAGTTTTCGAGGGTTTTCATCTTTCATTCTTCTTAAATTGATTGTTGATATCATGACAATGGTTATTGGCTAAAACCCTTTAGCAATTCTAAGGTGAAGGGTTGATAGTTGTGGCTTAGATGATGATAGATCGATCGTAAATTGATTGGACCCTAAGAGTTTGAGAGATCTCGTCGACGAACCAAGATCACGGTCTGTTCTTGAGCTTCCACGGCCGTGGAACTCAAGATCTGCCCATGATTTACCCTAGTTTACAAACTTTGCTTTTACTTTGATCCAAGGTTAAACATTAGCTTTAATCCAGTCTTGGTTTCCCCTTTTCTAGGTAGTAGTGAGACTCATCACCCTCTATTTCGATTTCGAGTGTCACAACCTTAATCGTTTTAGATAGTTTTTATCCTTGGGTTACAAGTTTGGGTATTTGAGATTAATTCTTGTCTTTAGATCTTTTCTATACTGAAGCCTCAACAACCTTTATAGAGAGTGCCTTTAGATATGTTATATAAAGCCTTGGAACTTCACCGTACATTGCTTTACGTTAGCACACCTTTGCAACTCTTAACTCTGTCCTTAATTCTTTAGTATATCTTGAATCGATTGCCATAATTAGATACCTGGATCTTTAGGGTTGTTGTTTTCCCAATATTTGCAAAGCTTATTACATTCACTTGCTTGACAATTTGTGAACTGAATTTGTTCCCCCCAAATCCCTGAGTTCGATACTCTGGAATTCTTGCTTTAATACGCCGATCCGTACACTGCGGGTTCCCTTGCTTGATTCTTGTTTTATAAATTTAAAGCTTATTTGCACACACGCTAAGTGGCGAACACCTAACAATTGTTTCTATAGGAAATGATCATGGTAGAGAATTTGATCAACTAAAGTTTGATTTGTTTTGTGCAAAATATGGTATTTCACAAAACTGTTCTGCTCCTAGAACTCCTCAACAGAATGGAGTTGTGGAACATAAGAACAACACTCTTGAGGATATGTCTAGGACTATGGTTTTAAAAAATAGTTTGCCAAAACATTTTTGGGCTGAAGTAGTGAACACAGCTAATTACATTTTGAATAAATGTTTAATTCGCCCTATATTGAAAAAGACTCTTTATGAACTCTTTAAAGGAAGGAAACCAAATATTTCATATTTCAAACCCTTTGGATGTACTTGTTTTGTTCATTATAATGGCAAAAATAACCTTGGGAAATTTGATGCACGTAGTGATGAAGTTATATTCATTGGATATGCTTCAAATAGCAAAGCTTATCGTGTTTATAACAAACATACCAATATTGTTGAGGGAAGTATCCATGTTATTCTTGATGAAAGCAATCATGGTACTTTTAGTGAGAGTTTTGCAGATCTAAATATGAATCAACGAGAATATCACAATTCGGATGAATGTTAGCATAAAATATGACTATATTTTAGGCACTTGCTTTGATTGTTTTTCCCTCTTAGATGTGTACATGGATATGAGTTTGAAGCATTAATGAGCACTTTCACCTATTTTATCGATATAGAGATCTATACAAGTCTTGTTATGTTTATAGGTGAATAAATGATTGAATTGGATTATAATGTGGAAGGATAGGAGTATTTGATCATTCTTGATGGCAAGGAGATGCTTATGAGAAGCTAAGGAAGGACATGAGTGAAGAACATCACGAAACAAAGTCTTTCACGAAGGCCAGGGAGTTCCATGCCCTAAACCACGACCGTGGTTATGGATTGAGATCGTGGAGTGTTCGCTCCAAACAGTGTGTGTAAGCTTTAAATTTATAACCCTAGACTTAAGCTTAAAACAAGGATGCGAACCCGCAGTGTACGGGTCAATCGTAGTAAAAAGCAAGAAAATTCCAGGGGTCGATCACAGGGACTCGGTGAAACAAAGTCAATAACGGTAAGCTTCGTGAATACTAACCACAAAGAGTAATTAACACAATCAAAGATGAATAAGAAGTCAAATAAGCAAACATGCAATTCTAGGGATTAAAGCATCTAGTTGTGGTTCCAACTCAAGATCTATAGATAAGCGGACAAAGCTGAGATTTTTGCGTGGGGAAGGTGTTACTAAAGTGGAGTAGATCACCGGGTAAGTCTCACTACTCACTAATCCTAAACCGTAACTCCTATTACCGGGTAAGTCTCAAGGAATCAAGATAAAGAACTATAACCTCAAACTAACACACCATCTAAGGGAATAGAATCAACCTTTACCGGATAAGTCTCAGGCTAACTCACAAAGATGGGATGGAAGCACACTCAAACCCCAATAAAGGATAAACCTTTATTACCTACACTTATGATCGTTGGTACACAAACTAAGGAATTACCGGGTAAGTCTCATCCTAAGCTTGCTTTGAACCAGGGAAGGTGTAATAAGAATAGGATTTGGCAAACTCTAACACTTAACTCTCAGTTATGGATCAGATAGGTCACCTCGGTCAGCCAGTTTCCACCCCGGCCGAGATGTTCATCGACTGAGCGAGATGCTTAGGGTTAAGGATAAAGACTCGAACTTTCAGGATCCTACTGGAATCTAAGAATATTCTATCATTGTTTTTCCCACAACCTTCAGCCAATCACCCTAGAATCACACAAGAAAATTAGCCTCTCATCATCATTATGAAAGTATTAAAGTATATGGGAAGAAAGTGAATATATGAACAAGAAGAATTTAATGAAAAAACTTCAATAATTGAATCAAATATCACAACAAAAGCGTTCCTTGGATAGCAATCCAACAAGACAAGACAACAAGTGAGGGAATTGAATACAATCTTACAAAACCCTCCAAAAAAGCTATAAAAGCTATAGACTTCAATCTTCCTTCAACGTTCAAAAAGGTTCTTCGAATCTCTCCCAACTGGAGTAGGCTACTGCTGCTGCGTGATCTTCTCGTGTAAGCGGGGTGTATGCGAGATGTCGGATTTGTGGAAATCCAACCCTTTTTATAGGAAAATAACCCTCCAAAGATAATAAATCTTAGAAAGATATTTTCCCATAAATATAGGTAAAATATATGATTCTGCATATCTCCTTCCTTCCAGGAGCCAAGCCCAAAAATATAAGATCACTTTCCAATTTTAAAAGATCTCAGCCAAGAATAAAATATTCTCGCCGCGTCCTAGGTGTTCGCCTCGGTCGAGTCGGCGTCTCTGGATCACTTCGGTCGAGATGAATCTCTGGTCAACCGAGGTGAGTCACAACTGAATGTGAAATCTCTCAAAACTGGTCAAAAGTAAATCTTCAATCCATAGCTATGCTCCCTGGATGTAGCTCCAAATGACTCATGACTCCTTTTGCTCCTTTTTGATGCGAAACGTGCCATTTTACCTACGATTACAACAAAACTAGGTGTAGACCTCGATTCTCGCAAAGGTAGATGAAATGGTAGTAAAATCACATAATATACACACAAACATGTAGATTATGAAAGATAAAACGTCCAAACAAACCCCAAAATATAGACTATAATTCATGCTATCAAAATACCCCATACTTAGCCCTTGCTTGTCCCCAAGCAAGTTCCTCATATAGAAGTGAAGATAGAATGGATTATAAGTCAAGAAAATCAATGAAAAGTCTTTCAAAAACATTTTATGGTGTGCAACTATCATAGATCACTCTAAGAGAATACTTCATGGAATTAAAAACTCAATATGCTCAAAACATTTTATAAATATAGGAAAGTCGTTCATCTTTGCGTAAAATCATAGAATGCATAATAAATCATAATTATCAAAATTAATCATGTATAATCCAGTTTAAACCGCTAAGTCAATCAACAAGCTCAAGGTCTCAAGGGCTTCCCAAAAGAAAAGTCAAGAAACGTGTAGGGTAGGGATGTGTGTAAGGTAATGTGGTGCTAAAATCCGGGAAAAGGATGAACTTCACTTCCACTTTGACTTGCAACATCTTCCACCAATAAGCTTTGCTTATTTCACATTTTTTTTCTTTTTACTTTACTTTTTGGGATGCATGGACAGAGGTGCACAATAACCGAAGCTTAGGAAATCTGCAATCATCAATTTCTCGAGATGCATCAAACCCTTGATGCACATACCATGACCCGTTAGGAATATCGCTCAAACCGACTTTGGCAAGACACAAACACCCGGCTATGTGAATGGTGCCGAGTTACTCATCTTCATGATTGACTTCCCCAAACCTATTATTGCTTTCTAACACTTTTACTTCCAGCCACTTCTCAACTTTAACTCCACTTACTTTCACCACTTCGCTTGCTTCCAAATTCCCGGATAGGTAAAGGGAGGCAAAATGTATATGAGGGGCTAAGCATGATCAAGAAGAAGAAGAAGAAGAGAATGAATTTCCTTGGTCTTTCCAAGAAGAAAGTGAGAGAACTTAACCTGCGGTGTCAACCTTCAAATTCAACATAATTTGGATCAAAACAAGGTATTAAACATGCTAATAATTTCAAATAAAGCATTTAGCAACTTAAACATATTATAAAACCTTTCAAACACATAAAGGATTCAAAACCAGTCAGTAAACAAGATCTTCACTGAGATCATATCCAGATAAGTAACACAAAATCGTTTTCGAAAACTCTCAGTTAACCCACCTCGGTCGAGGTGTTCTTGGTTCAACCGAGGTAAAACGCCTCGTTTGGCCAAGACTGACTCGGTCGAGGTCGAAAATTTTTTTAAAACCATTTTTTTTTTCAGTTTCGACTTTTTTCTCAATCAAATAACCTGTAGGTATGCATGTAATATCAGATAATCATATAAATGCAGAAGTGAAGCATAAATAAAATATCCGATGAAATGTAATACATCAAAAGTAGTCAAATACATCAAGTAGTCATATAAGTACAAACACCCCATACTTGGGACACACTGTCCCAGTGGGTCAAATATAAGTCTTAAAATGAGAGAACTCACCGGATAAATAGCTGAACTGCATAAAAAATTATAATAAGAAAATCCTGCAGCTCCTCAGTAATCCTGATCCGGCGGTGGTGGTGGTGGTACGTACGGATACTGAGTCGGATCGAAAGGATAGCCCAGAGTCTGCTGGAACTGTAGCTCCATCATCCTACGCTGATAGTGTTGCCCCTCTAACATCTGCTGAGTCCAGCTGTCAAGGTGTCGGTGCTGGGCGGCAAATCTCTCATTCATGTCCACAGTAAGGGCAGCATAAGAATATATCATCTGATCTGTCAAATCATCGATCCGACGATGAGCCTCAGTGTCTCTATGACGGCGTGTCCGACGCCTAGCAGATCTAGCAGGAGGTGCAGCAGGTGCAGGCTCAGTATCCTCCTCATCATCCAAATCTATGATCGGTGGCGCGCTCATCCCTGCAGTATCCGTCCCTTTATCCATCGGGACTCCACCATCTCTCTCATCTACCGTCTCCTCGTCGTCGTCATCCTCCTCCTCAGCCGGGGCAGCTGCTGCCTCTCTATGATCCTCCATCAGTGGAGCCCAAGCTGTCTGCCAGTAATGTGGATCGAAAACTGTGAACTGTGCAGATCAGCGGATCCCCTGTGGTGCAGTCCGCTCCCAAGGCATAGCAACATATGGAGTGGTCAAACCACGGGGAACCAAAATCCTCCGTGTGATCATCTCCTGTAATCCAAGTGGCTTCGGAGCCGCCACCATCGTACATACACTGAGGTCCATCCCGTGATACGCAGCAATATGGGTGATTAGACCTCCGCAGCAAATGTCTCCCTTCGCTTTAGCCTTGATCCTGTGCAGGTCCTCTGCCAAGATCAAGCCAAAGTCTGGGAAACCCCTCGTGACCATACAGTAAAGGCTGAAGAGCTCGCCCTGTTGGATCTTCTGGGGCGTCTCAGTACGCGCCAGAAGTGTCTCGCTGAATATCCTATGGGCTAATCTGAAGGCCAGGTGGAAGATGACCTTCTCCCTGGAATCTCCAGGGCGCCATCTGTCTGCATGCTCGGTAATATGGGCAATCTGCCCCCAGAACTCCCTAGCTACGGATCGGGAGGGGAAGTCGGTGGCGGTGGGCTCAGAAAACCCGAAAATCTCTCTCCAAATCTCTAAAGGAACTATGAAGTTCCGGTTCATCAACTGGTACTTCACAAACCGGTCTGTGGGGAGGTAGCAGAAGGAGCTAACAAACTCTAAGGTCGGCTCCAAATAAGCTGGGGCTCGGATCTCAGTAAACTGATCCAGCCCTACAGTGGCAATCATCCTCCTAAGGTCAGCATCTAACCCTAGGCAATCGAAAGCTGACACGTCCAGAAAACGTGGTGCGATAACTGGACGGCTAGCTATGCGCTCATAGTCTACCCGGCATCTCTCGTGGATAACCGGGAGGTAAGGACGGGAAGAAGAGGAAGAAGGGGAGGGTGAGGATTTGTCTCTGAGGGCTAGGCGACGATCGGAACTCATTTTCACTCAACACTGTCAGAACACCTCGGTCACTGACAAGACTCAGAAATCACCTCGGTCGAGATGCAGTTCGACCGGACCGAGGCGCAACAGTTACGATTCCAATTCTCAGAAATTCAGTTCTTTTCCCCCAAAAATCACTACAATTGCTTCCTAAGGGGTACTTAAGCCGTTTCTCAGCAGAATCAGGGGCAACCAAAGCCCAAATCGAAGCGAATGAACGAGTTAGGGTTTCGACTGTTTTTACCTCGTTTCAGTCGATTCGCTCGATTTCTTTGCAGATCTGTTGTTGCAATCGGTTCCTCTACCCTTCAATCTCAGTTTAGAAGCAGAAATCTTCGAAAACGAGCAAGAAATGAGAGAGAGCGAAGTGAACTGTCGCCGCGGTCGAGGTGAAGAAGGTAAAAAAAGTGAAAAATAAAATTTTCCCCTTTTTATACTGTTCCTGGATCTGCTGTCACCTCGGTCGAGATGGTCTCGACTGGACCGAGGTGGTACGGACCGAGGTGGTTCTGCAGAAACCCTAGTCGCCTCGGTTGCTCAAGAATCAACTCGGTCGAGGAGCTCTGACTGTGACCGAGATGCTTCTGTCTTCTTAAAATCTCGAACTTCTGTCCTTCCAGTTATGCTCCTTCCTTAGATATTCCCTGTTGTCTGTCCAGAATGCCAAAAACAAAGCAAAGCAAAGCAAAAACAAAAACTATCTAAGCTAGACTAGAAAACGGGAAAAGAAAGCAATACCTTGGGTTGCCTCCCAAGAAGCGCTTGGTTTAAGGTCGCTAGCTGGACCATGATGCGTCTAAAACAAGGTGGGAGGTGCCCTCACCTCATACTTCACCTCCATCGTGGGGTGAAGTAAGTAAATCCATCAAACGCTCCAACAAGTGTAAGTGCTCGTCGGGGAATGAATCGTCTATGGGTGGGTCATCCGTCTCGCGGGAAGATTCCGGTAGCCGGCTGAGGTGGTCCGCAACTGAGTTCTCGGATCCTTTCTTATCGCGGATCTCAAGGTCAAACTCTTGAAGCAAGAGAATCCATCGAATAAGGCGCGGCTTGGCATCTTTCTTAGCCAACAAGTAACGAATGGCTGCGTGGTCGGTGTAGACAATGACCTTCGCCCCTACTAGATAGGAACGAAACTTCTCGAAAGCATATACAACCGCCAATAACTCCTTCTCGGTGGTAGCGTAGTTGCGTTGTGCTTCATCTAGCGTCTTGCTAGCATAATAAATGGCGGTGGTCCGTCCATCCTTCTTCTGTCCAAGCACTGCTCCTACGGCTACATCACTAGCGTCACACATGACCTCAAAGGGCAAGGTCCAATCAGGAGGTTGGATAATGGGAGCGGAGATCAACGCTTCCTTAATCCTGTAAAAAACATCAAGACACTCCTGCGAAAACTCAAAAACAACATCTTTATTCAAGAGGTTATTTAGAGGTTTAGAAATCTTAGAGAAGTCCTTGATGAATCTCCTGTAGAAACCTGCATGCCCGAGAAAACTCCTCACACCTTTAACAGAACAAGGAGGAGGGAGCTTCTCAATAGTCTCGATCTTAGCTCGATCGACCTCAATTCCTCGATTAGAAACGAGGTGTCCTAGTACAATGCCTTCATTAACCATAAAATGACACTTCTCCCAATTCAAGACGAGATTAGTGTCTTCACATCTCTTAAGCACTAGAGAAAGGTTAGATAGGCAATCATCAAAAGAGGAACCATATACAAAAAAATCATCCATGAATACCTCCATGATCTCCTCTATGTACTCGGAAAAGATAGCCATCATGCATCGCTGGAAGGTAGCGGGTGCATTGCACAACCCAAATGGCATCCTCCGATAGGCAAATGTCCCCCATGGACAAGTGAAAGTGGTCTTCTCCTGATCATCCGGATGGATAGGAATCTGGAAGAATCCACTATAGCCGTCCAAGTAACAAAAGTGCGAATGCTGGGCCAGCCGCTTGAGCATTTGATCGATGAAGGGAAGCGGAAAATGATCCTTCCGAGTCGCCGTGTTCAGCTTCCTATAATCGATGCAAACTCTCCAGCCCGTAACGGTCCTCGTTGGGATCAACTCGTTGTTCTTATTCGTCACAACGGTCATCCCTCCTTTCTTCGGAACGACATGCACTGGGCTAACCCACTTACTGTCCGAGATAGGATAAATAATACCTGCATCCAACAACTTAAGAACTTCCTTCTTCACAACCTCTTTCATGATCGGATTTAACCGTCTTTGAGGTTCCCGTGAAGTCTTATGATTATCCTCCATTAGAATTCTATGCATGCAGAAAGAAGGTTTAATGCCAATAAGATCATCCGTGGTATAACCTATAGCCTTTCGATGCTTTCTCAGGACATGCATTAATTTAGACAATTCAGATTCAGTAAGGGAAGCACTAACAATAACGGGATAAGTAGAATCCGGTCCAAGAAAGATATACCTCAAGTGACTAAGGAGTTGTTTAAGCTCCACAATTGGGGGTGCTTTCTGAGAGGGATCCTTGCTTCCTCTTTCCAGTGGAGTGGTGTTAGAAACTGGACTTGATGAAGTCTCAGTTAGAATCGTCTCGCCATCGACCTCGGTCGAGGCGCAGAGGCGTTGACCGAGGTGTTCTTCAGTCGCCTCGCTCAGTCCAGAAAGTGCCTCGGTCGAGGTGATGCTACTGGGACCGGGACTGGAGATCTTCGTCTCCTGGATTAGCTTCTCAGTTTTAGCTCCTGGATCCTCTTCCAGTGCCTTCAAGCTCCGTATATCTGCATCACAAGAAGCATCTATACCTTCCTCCATTAAACTGAAGCTAATAACTCTTTCGAGTGGATCGTTAATAAGGATAGAGCTCACCAATTCTCTTGATTCTTCTTCATCGTAGATGTTGAAGATATCATCAGTTAGTTGCTCCCCTTTCATGGCTGCAAGTAGTGCGAACTCCACCTCATCGCCACCAACGTTGAATTTCAACTTGGCGTTCTTGCAATCCACGTTGCAACCCGAAGTTGCTAGAAATGGCCTCCCGAGAATAATAGGTACAGGATAATCTGCGGGAATGTCAAGTACAACAAAATCTATAGGTAGATAGAAGTTACCTAACTTGACCGGAACGTCCTCCAAGATGCCCACGGGATGGGTAATGGAGCGATCCGCCATATAAAGTCGAATCTTGACCGGCTTGGGTTCTCCAAGACCGATCTTCGTGCATAGCTCCAGCGGGATGATGCTCACGCTGGCTCCTAGATCACAAAGGGTTTCGCAAGTGACATCCCCAACTTTAATGGGAATGCAAAACGAGCCGGGATCTCTCAACTTAGGTGGCATCTTTTCCTTCATGATCTTGATAAGCTCCGAAGATTTAGATGTCATCCTAACTTCACCAACATCCTCCAGCTTCCTTTTCCTTGATAAGATTTCTTTTAAGAACTTCCCATAGGCGGGCATACCTAAAATAGCATCAAGGAAAGGAATATTAATATGTAGTTTATTCATCAAGTCAAGAAACTTACCAAAGTGCTTGTCTAGATGTGCTCTGGCTCTGGACTGAGGGAATGGAAGCGGTGGTTTGTATGTAGGAGGTGGAATATAAGTTTCAGTCGTCCCTCCTACTTTCTGTTGCTCCACCTCGGTTGGCATCTCGGTCGAGGTGTTCTTCGACTGGATCTGGACCGAGGTGGTCTGCGTCGAACGAGGTACTGGATCTGCAGTTTTAAGTCCACTCCTCGTCGTTATGGCCATGCACTGGCCCTTAGGGTTAGTTTCCGTCTTTGCTGGAAGCTTCCCTGGATCTCTTGGCGCTTCATTCGCCCTACTAGCAAGTTGTTGTTCGAAGGACTTTTGGGCCCTCGAAAATGAAGTCATAGAATTCTCCATAGCGCTAAGCTTGATCAAGATAGCCTCCAGAACTGCGTCTTTCTTTTCTGGTTGAGACGAACTTGATCCTTGCCCTTGGCTCTTTAATGGAGTAGAAGAAGAAGAAGGGGAAGAGAGGAAAGGGTTAGAGGAATCGTTAGAGTTGGAGTTTGAATGATTGTTACCGTGATTTTGGTTATTTGCCCTCCAGTTGTTGCTATTGGATCCTCTATTGTTGTTGTTGTTGTAGTTGTTGTTTCGGGGACCGTTGTTGTTGTTACGGTACCCGTTGTTGTTGTTGTTCCTTTTCCCTTGCTCTTCCTTCTTAGTTTGAGCCATCAAGAGTTCCTTCAATTGCTTCACGTCATTCTTCAAAGACGTTAGTTGATTGTTGTTGGATTGAGTCTCTTGAAAGTTGACTCTTTTAACTCCACATTCAGCTCTTTGGTGGGTATATTTCTCCATGTGCAAGGCTTGCTTCTCAATGAAATCCCAAGCCTCATCAATCGCCATTTCCATGAAGGTACCGGCGGAGAGTAGTTGGAGATTGAACTGGGTGCTTCCGTCTAGTCCTTTGAAGTAGATCTCCAACAACTCGATCTTTGGAATCCCATGATGTGGGCAATCCAAAAGGATATCCTTGAACCGCTCCCAAGATTTGGACAAGCTCTCCTTGTCCTTCATAATGAAAGCGTTGATCTTCCCTCTCATTTCAGCGGTCTTTGAGGGGGGAAAGAATTTGGTCAAGAATTCCGTAGTCATCTCCTCCCATGTGCTAATTTTTCCTGGAGGAAGAGATTGATACCAAGTAAGAGCTCTATCTTTTAAGGAAAAGTAAAAAGGTCTTAGCTTGTAGTTGTTATTTTCAATTCTGGAAGGTCGCAAGGTTTCCATCAAGATCTCGTAGTTTTGAAGATATTGATGTGGCGACTCTTTGTCTAGCCCTCCGAATTGGCATTGGAGAATCATGGCTAGAACTTGCGGTCGAAGTTCGTAGTCATGATCCGCTGGATCTCCTAGGTTCACTCCTGGACGCCTCAGTTGTTGATTAGGGTCCATCCTTTGACCTAGGGTTTGTGGGATTCCTGCAAGAAGAACATCTCGGACTGGCATCCGAGGTGGAAGTACATCGGCCGGGGCGTCAGGTACTGGAATCTGCCTCGGTCGAAGATCAGCAACTGGATCCTGCATCGGTCGAGGATCAACAGGGGGATCTTCCCTCGGTCGAAGTAGAATCTGATCCCGTATGACTGCTATCTCCGCTTCGATTGCTGCAGTCCTGGTGCGATTCTCTTCTTTCTCTTGCCTTAGTTCTTCTTTGCTGAGACGTAGCAGCTCTAGCGTCTCCTTCAATTCGGCCGCAAGATCGCGGTCGTCTTGCTGGGCCATCTTCGCTTCTCTTAAGCGTCGTTTGTATGTCTTTTCGGGTTCGGGATCGTAGGGAACGATTTCCTTCCCAGTGCGGGTTCTTCGCATATACCTAAGAAAGAACCTGCAAAAGTCACTCAAGTAGAGTGGTTAGATGACACGGGGGCAAGCGCCACAAGAGCTAACCGTACCGGCTCGGTCTAGACCAAGTCCCCGGCAACGGCGCCAAAAACTTGTTCGCTCCAAACGGTGTGTGCAAGCTTTAAATTTATAACCCTAGACTTAAGCTTAAAACAAGGATGCGAACCCGCAGTGTACGGGTCAATCGTAGTAAAAAGCAAGAAAATTCCAGGGGTCGATCACAGGGACTCGGTGAAACAAAGTCAATAACGGTAAGCTTCGTGAATACTAACCACAAAGAGTAATTAACACAATCAAAGATGAATAAGAAGTCAAATAAGCAAACATGCAATTCTAGGGATTAAAGCATCTAGTTGTGGTTCCAACTCAAGATCTATAGATAAGCGGACAAAGCTGAGATTTTTGAGTGGGGAAGGTGTTACTAAAGTGGAGTAGATCACCGGGTAAGTCTCACTACTCACTAATCCTAAACCGTAACTCCTATTACCGGGTAAGTCTCAAGGAATCAAGATAAAGAACTATAACCTCAAACTAACACACCATCTAAGGGAATAGAATCAACCTTTACCGGGTAAGTCTCAGGCTAACTCACAAAGATGGGATGGAAGCACACTCAAACCCCAATAAAGGATAAACCTTTATTACCTACACTTATGATCGTTGGTACACAAACTAAGGAATTACCGGGTAAGTCTCATCCTAAGCTTGCTTTGAACCAGGGAAGGTGTAATAAGAATAGGATTTGGCAAACTCTAACACTTAACTCTCAGTTATGGATCAGATAAGTCACCTCGGTCAGCCAGTTTCCACCCCGGCCGAGATGTTCATCGACTGAGCGAGATGCTTAGGGTTAAGGATAAAGACTCGAACTTTCAGGATCCTACTGGAATCTAAGAATATTCTATCATTGTTTTTCCCACAACCTTCAGCCAATCACCCTAGAGTCACACAAGGAAATTAGCCACTCATCATCATTATGAAAGTATTAAAGTATATGGGAAGAAAGTGAATATTTGAACAAGAAGAATTTAATGAAAAGACTTCAATAACTGAATCAAATATCACAACAAAAGCTTTCCTTGGATAGCAATCCAACAAGACAAGACAACAAGTGAGGGAATTGAAGACAATCTTACAAAACCCTCCAAAAAAGCTATAAAAGCTATAGACTTCAATCTTCCTTCAACCTTCAAAAAGGTTCTTTGAATCTCTCCCAACTGGAGTAGGCTACTGCTGCTGCGTGATCTTCTCGTGTAAGCGGGGTGTATGCGAGATGTCGGATTTGTGGAAATCCAACCCTTTTTATAGGAAAATAACCCTCCAAAGATAATAAATCTTAGAAAGATATTTTCCCATAAATATAGGTAAAATATATGATTCTGCATATCTCCTTCCTTCCAGGAGCCAAGCCCAAAAATATAAGATCACTTTCCAATTTTAAAAGATCTTAGCCAAGAATAAAATATTCTCGCCGCGTCCTAGGTGTTCGCCTCGGTCGAGTCGGCGTCTCTGGATCACTTCGGTCGAGATGAATCTCTGGTCAACCGAGGTGAGTCACAACTGAATGTGAAATCTCTCAAAACTGGTCCAAAGTAAATCTTCAATCCATAGCTATGCTCCCTGGATGTAGCTCCGAATGACTCATGACTCCTTTAGCTCCTTTTTGATGCGAAACGTGCCATTTTACCTACGATTACAACAAAACTAGGTGTAGACCTCGATTCTCGCAAAGGTAGATGAAATGGTAGTAAAATCACATAATATACACACAATCATGCAGATTATGAAAGATAAAACGTCCAAACAAACCCCAAAATATAGACTATAATTCATGCTATCATGGAGAGTGATTTTGAAGCACAACAGAAAGTTCCATGCCCTAAACCATGGCCGTGGAAACTTGTACTAGACCGTGATTTCCATGATGAAGTGACGTGTCATATATTCCACGTCAGCGACGGTTTTTGGGCTTATCTCGTGACCCTATTTCGCCCTATAAGAAGGCTCGAGAAGGGAGTTTCGAGGACGGTCGCTTAGGGTTTCATTTTACCTTCACTTGCAATTCTGCACGAAGGATTGAGACGAAGGATTGGAGATTTCGGATCGTGGCTTGAGAAAGACGCAATATTTAAGATTGTGTACTTCGAGATTTTCTTAGGGTCGCTTTCGGAGATGGATTAACACTCCGTTCTTCGCTGTTCCTTAAGATTGTTATGAGGATTCTTGTTCTATATTCTGCATTCATTAAACACAATACTTTGTTGTTCGGATTTGAGATTGATTGTTTGGTTTTTATAAAGTTTTCGAGGGTTTACACTTTTTCTCTTCTTAATTTCATATTTGATTCAATGACTATGATTATTGGCTATAACCCTTTAGCAATTCTAAGGTGAAGGGCTGATAGTTGTGGCTTAGATAAGTATAGATCGATCGTAAACATATTGGACCCTGAGAGTCTGAGAAACCTCGTCGATAGCCTAAACCACGGCCTGCTCTTGAGTTCCACGGCCGTGGTTCTTCAAGATCTAACCGTGATTTCCTCTAATTTACGACCTTTGCTTTTGCTTTAATCCAAAGTTAAAGATTTGCTCTAACCTAGCCTTGGCTTGCATTTCCTAGGTAGTAGTGAGACTCAACATCCTCTATTTCGGTTTCGAGTGTCACAACCTTAACCGTTTTAGTTTATCTTTAATTCCTTGGGTTTGGGCATGGGTATTTGAGATTAATTCTCGTCCTTAGATCCTTTCTATATTGCAGCCTTAACAACCTATATAGAGAGTGTCCTTGGGTGAATTATATAGGGTTTTGGAACTTCACCGTACTCAACCTTACATTAGTTATACCCTTTGCAACCTCAACTCTATCCTTATATCTATAGAACATCTTGAATCGATTGCCAAAATTGGATACTTGGATCTTTAGAATTGTTGTTTTCCCAATATTAGCAAAGATTTTATACTTTATTCGCTCGATATTTGTGAATTGAATTTGATCCCCCAAATCCCTGAGTTCGATACTCTGAAATTTTTGCTCTACTACGCCGATCCGTACACTGTGGGTTCGCTTGCTTTGATTTCAGTTTTATAATTTAAAACTTATTTGCACACACACTTTGAGGGGAACAAGTTTTTCTGCGCCGTTGCCGGGGATTTGGTCTAGACCAATTTCGGTTTTTGGTTGTCGAGCTTGAGAGCTTTTGCTCTTGTGATTTGATTAGTCTTTTTGAGTGATTTTGCAGATTCTTTAGGTATATGCGAAAGACTAGATCCACCAAAGATCTAGTTCCTTTCGATCTAGAACATGAGAAAACTTTGAGAAGAAAATTGAAAGAGAAAAAGATGGCTGAAAGTTATGAGAGAAACATCCAAGCGGAGTTGGATGAAGCTCAAGCTCAACTCAAGTTGAGTGAGAAGGCTCGTATGGAAGAATTGGAGCGTCATCAATTCCAAATAGATGAGCTCAAGGCTATGATGCTAGACATGAAGTTGGAGATGAATGATGCTAAGAAGAAGAAAGTCAAGAAACCTAAGTCCATTAGAGCTGAATCATCCGACGATGATGAGATGCCGGACCTAGAGGATATTACACCACTAGTTGGTCCAGTTCGTGATAATCCTAGACCACACGTTAACCCTCCCCCTCCTGTTGGAAATGTGAGAGTTGCTGATGGAGGGGATGAACCACGAACCCTTGGACAAAGGATTCATCCAATTCAGCAACCACGCCGTCTAGGAGTGAATTTCGGAGGTGAAGACGTCCAGGATTTCGGGTTTAGCCCGCAAGTTATCACCATGGTTCGCCAAAGTCAGTTTGGTCGAACGAGTGTTGAATCTCCACACCAACATTTGCAGAATTTCGAGATTCTCATGGAGACATTGAAGTCGAAGAGGGATGTCAACAACCACTACAAGATCAAACCGTTCTTCTTCTCTTTGAAGGACAAGGCTTTGTCTTGGTATGAAGCTCTTCCAGTTGGAAGACTTAACATATGAGAGGATCTATCTTCGGAGTTGCTCACCAAGTTCTTTCCGCCATCCAAGACGGCGGAGTTGAGATGTAAGATTAATGCATTTTCTATAAAACCTAATGAAAGTTTGTTTCAATCTTTAGAAAGGTTTCAACATCTCTTATTGGATTGCCCACACCATGGCATTTCAAAGCTGGAATTATTGGAGATCTACTACAAGGGGCTGGATATGGAAACACAATTCAAGCTCCAATCTCTTTCTTGTGGTCCATTTATTGACATGAGAGAAGATGACGCTTGAGACTTCATTGAGAAGCAAGCCCAAGTGATTGAGAAGTATTCTCACCAGAAGGTGGATCCTAATAACCGGAATCAAGGGGATCCGGGAGCTAAGTTGAATCAAGCTGCACAAACTAAAATATTATCCCTCAACAATGAGATCAAAGAGTTGAAGGAAGTCATAAAAACTAGCCTTCAAAATGCGAAGGAGCAAGAGGCCAAATACCTAGGGAGAGACAACCACCAAGGCAATAGGAATGATTACCGGAACAACAACCGGAACAACTAGAACAATAACAATAGGAACTCCAACAACAATAATTGGAGATCAAACCAACAAAATCCAAGCAATCCCTATTCACATGCTGAAAATGCTTTATCACCTCCATCTTCTTCTACACCTTTGAAAAGCCAGGGTCAAACATCGAATGACTCGGGCAAGCCTGAGAAGGACAAACACGATGCTATGATGGAGACAATCCTAGGAAAGCTCCAAGGATTGGAGAATCACATCACTTCGGTTGTTAGGCACAAAAAGCCTTGGAAAACCAAGTGTTCAGCAAGGCCGGAGAAGTTCCTAGAGATCAAGGAAAGCTTCCCGGAAAGACGGAGGACAATCCGAAAGGAAGGGTGATGGAAATCACTACTAGGAGTGGTGTAACAACCACCGATCCACAACCCAAGTTTGTAGAAGTCACAGCTGAGAAAGGAAAAGAAAAGGAGAAGGAGAAGGAAAATGTCTATATTCCTCCTCCAGCTTAAAAACCTCCTTTACCATTCCCGCAATCTAGAGCAAGAGCGCGTCTAGACAAGTAATTCGGTAAGTTCATTGAACTAATGAGCAAACTGGATATTAACATACCGTTTATTGATGCAATTGTAGCTATGCCCGCTTATGGGAAGTTTTTGAAAGAGCTCCTCTCTAACAAGAGGAAGCTAGAAGACTTTGGAGAAGTCAAGATTAGTTCGGAATCTTCGGAGCTCATCAAAACGATGACTGAGAAGATGCCCCCAAAGCTGAGAGACCCGGGGTCATTTTGAGGATGATCTATTGATTTGAAGCACATTACCAAAAAGATTGTTTTGTTTTGTTTTGCATTCATATTTCATTCTACCTTATGATCTAAGCTTTTGAAAACCTTGCTTGGGGACAAGCAAGCGACAAGTATGAGGTATTTTGTTAGCATGAAATATGACTATATTTTAGGCACTTGTTTTGATTGATTTTCCCTCTTAGATGTGTACATGGATATGAGTTTGAAGAATTTATGAGCACTTTCACCTATTTTATCGATATAGAGATCTGCACAAGCCTTGTTATGTTTATAGGTGAATAAAGGCTTGAATTGGAGCATAATTTGGAATGGTAGGAGTATTTGATCATGCTTGATGGCAAGGAGATGCTTTGGAGAAGCTAAGGAAGGAGCATGAGTGAAGAACATCACGAAACAAAGGCTTTTACGAACGCCAGGGAGTTCCACGCCCTAAACCACGACCGTGGTTATGGATTGAGATCGTGGAGAGTGATTTCGGAGTACAACAGAAAGTTCCACGGCCGTGGAAACTTGTACTAGACCGTGATTTCCATGACGAAGTGACGTGTCATATTTGCCACGTCACCGACGGTTATTGGGCTTATCTCGTAACCCTATTTCCCCCGATAAGAAGGCTCGAGAAGGGAGTTTCGAGGACGGTCGCTTAGGGTTTCATTTTACCTTCACTTGCAATTCCGCGCGAAGGATTGAGACGAAGGATTGGAGATTTCGGATCGTGGCTTGAGAAAGACGCAATATTGAAGATTGTGTAATTCGAGATTTTCTTAGGGTTTGCTTTCGGAGACGGATTGACACTCCATTCTTCGCTGTTCCTTAAGATTGTTGTGAGGATTCTTGTTCTATATTCTGCATTCATTAAACACAATACTTTGTTATTCGGATTTGAGATTGATTGTTTGGTTTTTATAAAGTTTTCTAGGATTTACACTTTTTGTCTTCTTAATTTGATATTTGATTCAATAACTATGATTATTGGCTAAAACCCTTTAGCAATTCTAAGGTGAAGGGTTGATAGTTGTGGCTTAGATAATGATAGATCGATCGTAAACAGATTGAACCCTGAGAGTGCGAGAAACCTCGTCGACAGCCTGAACCACGACCTGTTCTTGAGTTCCACGACCGTGATTCTTCGAGATCTAACCTTGATTTCCTCTGATTTACGACCTTTGCTTTTGCTTTAATCCAAAGTTAAAGATTTTCTTTAACCTAGGCTTAGCTTGCCTTTCCTAGGTAGTAGTGAGACTCAACATCCTCTATTTCGGTTTCGAGTGTCACAACCTTAACCGTTTTAGTTTATCTTTGATTCCTTGGGTTTGGGCATGGGTATTTGAGATTAATTCTCGTCCTTAGATCCTTTTTATATTGCAGCCTCAACAACCTTTATAGAGAGTGTCCTTGGGTGAGTTATATAGGGTTTTGGAACTTCACCATACTCAACCTTACATTAGTTATACCCTTTGCAACCTCAACTTTGTCCTTATATCTACAGAACATCTTGAATCGATTGCTACAATTGGATACTTGGATCTTTAGGATTGTTGTTTTCCCAATATTTGCAAAGCTTCTATACTTTATTCGCTCGATAATTTGTGAATAGAATTTGATCCCCCAAATCCATGAGTTCGATACTCTGGAATTCTTTCTCTACTACGCCGATCAGTACACTGCGGGCTCGCTTGCTTTGATTTTAGTTTTATAATTTAAAACTTATTTGCACGCACACTTTGAGGCGAACAATGAAGATGAAGATCCTAAAGACCAAGAAAAGAATATGCAAGAAAAGATTCAAGATACCGAAGAAAACCCTCAAGACTTTGAAACACATCTTGAAGACATTGAAACAAAAAACTACGATGTGAAAACTCCGTTTCAAGGGCTTGAAACTCAACTTCGAGGCCTTGAGATAGGATCCAAGGGCAATATAACAAAGGTACCTGAATCTAGTCAAGCATATGAGGCTCAACCTTCAGAATCTGCTCCATCTTACAAACGAAGAAAATTTCAACACTCTTCATACCGTCCACAAGATAATGTAATCTCATATTCAAACGCAGGAGTTCAAACTCGATCTCTGCGTTCGTGTCTCTTATCGAGCCAAAGAATTATGTTCAAGCTCTTCAAGACCCCAACTGGATCATTGCCATGCAAAACGAACAAAATGAGTTTTAGAGAAACAATGTTTGGACTCTTACTACATGACCAAAAAATCAATCCGTCATCGGCACAAAATGGGTCTTTCGAAATAAGTTGGATGAAAGTGGAAAAGTCATACGAAATAAAGCACGACTTGTAGCACAAGGCTATAAATTAGAAGAAGGTATTGATTATGAGGAGACTTTCGCTATGGTTGCCAAGTTAGAAGCCATACGTATACTACTTGCATTTGCATCTTTTATGAGTATAAAACTTTTTCAAATGGATGTAAAATGTTCTTTCCTAAACGGCTTCTTAGAAGAAGAAGTCTACATTGCTCAACCTCCTGGTTTTGAAAATGATGAATTTTTGGATCACGTTTTTAAATTGGATAAAGCTCTTTATGGTCTTAAGCAAGCTCCTCGAGCTTGGTATGAAAATTGTCCAAGTATCTTCTCGAAAAGAAATTCAAAAGAGGTTTGATTGATAAAACTTTATTTATCAAAACCAAAGGCAACAATATTTTAGTAGTACAAATCTATGTTGATGATATATTATTCGGTGCTACTAATGATTCCATTTGCAAGGAATTTTCAAATATTATGTGCAAGGAATTTGAAATGAGCTTAATGGATGAGCCAAATTTCTTTCTTGGAGTTCAAGTTACACAAGCAAAGAAAGGAATTTTTCTCAATCAAAGCAAGTATACAAAGGGCTTGCTTAAGAAATATAAGATGGATCAATCTAAGGTCGCAAAGACTCCTATGAGTTCGACACTTTCGCTTGACCATGACAAAGATGGAAAAAAGTGTAGTACAAAAGGAGTATCGAGGTATGATCGATTCATTGTTGTATTTAACTACTAGTCGACCTGACATTATGTTTAGCGTGTGCATGTGTGCAAGATTTCAAACTGATCCTAAAGAGCCACATTTGATAGCTGTGAAAAGAATTTTTCGATATCTCATTGGCACTAAGGATCTAGGGTTATTGTACCCACGTCAAAGCTCGTTTCACCTTGTTGGCTATTCAGATGCAGACTTTGCAGGTTATAAGGTCGATAGGAAAAGCACTTCTGGATGTTGCCAATTCTTAGGGTCATCCCTAATCAGTTGGCATTCCAAAAAGAAATATTATGTCACCCTATCCACAGCCGAAGCTGAATATATAGCTGCGGAATCCTGTTGTGCACAAATTCTATGGATTGCTTAACAACTTCGTGATCTTGGCTTTGATTTGAAAGGTATTCCTATAAAATGTGATAGTACTAGTGCTATTTCTTTAATAAAAAATCATGTGCAGCATTCAAGGACTAAGCATATCGATGTATGGCATCACTTCATACGTGATCATGTTGAGAAAGGTGATGTTTCGATCTCTTTTATATCTACGAACTTGCAGCTTGCAGATATCTTTACCAAGCCTCTTCCTGAGAAGCAATTTGATTTTATTAGATTGAAGGTTGATATGTTGAACAAGGAAGCATTAACATAGGGGGAGTAAATCATTTTATTTTCTCCTTCATTTGCAGCCCAGATAGCTTTTTCAAGGGCCTTGAAAGGCAATTGTAGGTCCTTGAAACAAGAGTTAAAGGTAAATTAAGAAATACGGATCTATTTATGAACTAATATTTGTTAGATATCTCAATTCTTAATTTAAGTTATATGGTTTCATTTGTTTAAGGATTGAAAAAGATTTGTTGAGTTTTTATTGGAAATATTTCTTTGGGCTTTAAAAGAGCTTGATTTTCTCAATATCTTGTTATTATTTGCCCTCTTTTAAAAGGCCAAAATCTCCTATCTTTTTCATTTTTGTCATTCACAAAAACCCTTTTTCAAAACCTCTTGTTTTCTCTCTCAACATTACTCATGGCTCCCAGAAGTAAGAAATCTGCTCCTCAAGCTCCCAAAAAGAAATCTATTCAGAGCTCCTCGATTGCTAAAGAAGAAACACTTTTTGAGGATTTGGAACTTTCTCAGACTACTGGTCTTTCCACATCCCGGTTCATCAATTTTCAAGCCTCAAGATCTGGGCTTGATGGTTTTCACAATCGACCGCTCTGTATGTTTGATCTGGTGGATACTGAATTTCTCAAAACTCTTCAGATCTCGTGCATTAACAAGCTCACGAGTTCGATAGTTTGGAAAATATTAAACCTTGGAGATTTCGCTTTTCCACGGCTCATGAGGATGTTCTATTCTCATCACAAAATGGGACAAAGGAATTATCACTCTTGAATCTTCAGTGAAAGCTACCCCAATTTTGCTCACTTCTTCTATTTTAAGCGAGATTTTTGGAATTCCTACAGATATTGTTTTCGATTATCCCTCACGATCAAATAGTGTTCGTCTTGCTAAGGACAAGTTTCTAGTTCCAAGTTCGACCTCACGCCAACTTACTCATACTTCCCTAACCCTAGATGCTAAAATTGTGTTTACCATTTTGGTTCGATGTGTTTTTCCTCGTGCAAACTCAAGAGAACTGTTGACTGATCAATCCTTGAAGTTAATTCATCTGATTATGTCTGGGTTAGACATTGATGTACCTAACCTCATTCTCAACCATATGATACATTCTGTTAACTCTAAGTGACCCATTCCTCTACCTTATGGAAACTTGCTGCCCAAGATCTTTGATTATTTCAAAATTGATACATCCTTTGAAGATCGACAATCCATTTCTAGCAAGATTGAAGAGTACTGCTTAGAACGACTAGGCATTGAGAAGACTCTTGCAGGCACATGGACTTTAAAAGGGAAAGGAGCTACTTCAATTCCAACTGAAGAAGCTCCAACATCTTCTACTCCTACTCCCGAAATCAGGTTAGAAGGTTGTGAGAAAGAATTGGTATGTGTGAATCGTGAACCGTCAGATTTCCAGTTTGACACTGAGAGAAGAATGGATGCCAATCATGAACTGCTATCTACCATTAATGCTAAAGTCAATGAAATGTATTTGATGAATGCTCTTACTCTGACCATTATGGGAAGGATTCTGCCCATGCGTGAAGATGTAGCTCAACATACTCAAGAGAAAGTTGAAAATGTGCTGATGAATTGCAAACGACGTTTGCAGAATAAATCTATTTTGTATCCAACTCATGTTGAGCCAACTATTTTGCCAGTAATCGAATATGAGGTGGTTAAGAAACGAAGAGGTGAAGAAAAGAGACGACGCTTAGCAGTTGAAATGGATGATTAGAGCGACAAGAAATCTTCATCTAAGGGAAAAAGGAGGTTCTATTAGGAGGATGGACCTTGATGTTTGAGGGGACTGGATAGTTTTTGTGGTTTTGTGAAATACTTTTTCTGGGTTGTAACGCTTTAAAACTCCCTTGATTTGACTATTTTTCTCCCTTGTTGAAAGACAAAGGGGGAGAAATAAATGTGTGGTCCGACATTTTATATTCTACATTCTGCATTTTAAGTTAGTTTGATATTCATATATGCATTGCTAACTTCACAATGCAGGTACGAAACATTTGTGTTGTCTTCCATCAAGGAGGAGATTGTGTGATCCGACATTTTCTCGATATTCTGCATTCTGCATTTTAAGTTTGTTTGATATTCATATATGCATCGATTACTTTACAATGCAGGTACGAAACATTTGTGTTGTCTTCCATCAAGGGGAAGACTGAAAACTGATTATAAAGTTGTACAGGTGTTGATGATGAAAGACTTAAACACGAATGAAGTAGTTTAATACAGTAACAATTTATTGATTATATATATCGAGTTACTTGGTTTGGTTTGGTGATTTGGATTGAATAAGTGTAGGTTTTGCAAGACACTTCAAAGGACCTTGGAAGACCTTGAAAGACAAGGAGTTTAGAGTGTTCAAACAACGGAGGCTTTGAAATTAATTCCAAGGGAACAAAGATGTCAAGGCCGTACGCTAAAGCAATTCAAATCACTAAAGGAGATCTTCTAGGAAAGATTTGCTCAACAAGAAAATATGCTTGAACGAAGATCTCAACTGGCCAATAAAGATCTTACAAAGATCTCAACCGAATGCACGAAGATTCTCTCCTTTGGAATTTGATATCATCACAACAAATACAAGAATATTAAGGAGCCGAGAGATCAAGGTGTTCTCAAGAGATGAAGATCCACAACGTTTATCTCATCTCAACAAAGAAGCGATCTTCATGGAGAAGAAGAATCATCTTCAAACGGTCATCTTTCCAACGGCTGGAAGACCTCTCCATAGAAGGCTGTAAATGAAGATGGCGATTGAAGAACAAGATAACAAGCTTACACGGAAACATCAAAAGTCTTCAAGCGATCCAAAACATCTTCATTCGATCAAATAGTTTTTTTTCTCTCTTTCTCTAAAAAGCTTTATCCCCTAGAGAGAGATAAAAGTTGAGAGCTCCATTGGAATATCTAAAGAGTGTTATACTCGAGTGTGTGTTACTCTGTGAAGTAACTAGGGTATTACAACTAGGTGAAGAGTTGGAGCTAGATCGTAGCATTCACTATAGTGAGAGAACAAGGGGATTTCTTCTAGTTTGTATCTAGGACTATTTGAAGCTGATAATGGATAGTTAGATCCTAAGGCTATACCCTGGGACAGAGAGTAGGCTATTTGAGCCGAACTTCGTAAACATATCCTCGTGTCGATCTTTTACATTCCGCATTATATCTTGCTTTATTTTGACTAACTTTGTTTTGCAGGAGTACAAAGTCAAGGTCCTTGAAAGTTGTTTCAAAGCCCTTGAAATCAAAGTATCACACAAAGCTCGGATTGACATCAAGGTCGTTGAAATTGGTTTCAAGGCCTTGAGATTGATTTTGCGAAAAATTCCCATACTCTATTCAACCCCCCTTCTAGAGTATCTTTTATCCTTTTTATTCACCTACTAGTTCTTCAGTTATATTTAGTATTAGTATCATGCTAGGTCGGATCTAGCGTAACCTAGTGAGAATACCAAGTAGTGGTTTAGACCTTAGGTGAATTTTGAGGATTGTCGATTGTTGTAAGACGTTGAGTGTTTGGTTTATCTTGTGAGTATCTCAGGCTTGAGGTTGTGATTATATGCTTGTTGAGATTATGGGGTAGAATATGCGTATCCTAGCATAGTGTTGACACCGTTGAGATTGTTGACGCTAGGCATGTTTATCCTAGTATGTGTTATGTGTTATGATCCTGCGAGATCATAGGGTCTAGAAGTCTAAGGACTTCTAGCTTGTGTTGAGTGTGATGTGAGCATGAGAGATTCTAGGATGCGGTCCTAGAATGTGAGTCAAATGATCTCGCGTAGATCATTTGTGTAGAAGTCTTAGACTTCTTGAGTTGAGCGAGTTGTTGATATATTTATCTTCTTGTGAGCAGGTTGTGGATTCCTTCCAAAGGGAAGCAAGAGTGTTGTGAGTTGAGTGTGGCGATAAGGTAAGTCTCTGGACTTACATAGCTCGTATTCCTTGTATTAGCATTGATGCGTGTTTAGTGGTGTGTGATTATTCTTTCTTGTTATAACAACTAAACCGGAAATAGGATTACCGACCTTTATATATTATTTGGCCAAAGTGTATGATAACGGGCGGTGACAATGTAATACCCGGAATTTTTGTTCCGTTTAATTCCGAATCAAATCGGACTTCGAGCCATTGACGGTTTCCCATTCTATCTAGTATCTCTTCCTTCACAAATTTCATTATTTTATGTAGAATTTAATTCACATAAAATGATAAAATTATATCAAGCTCTAATTCTTATAATTATCTATTATTTTATGTAGAATTTAATTCACATAAAATGATAGATTTATATCAAACCCTAGTTATTATAATTCATTCTTACCGATGACTTTAGACGAGATCATGACTAAGCTGAGACGAGGCCATGACAAAGCCCGACAAACTTTGACAAACTCATTCATGGGCCTGACAAGGCCATGACGAGTTTTGACAAGGCTGTGACAAAGCCAAGACAACACTCTTAGCCCACAATAGCCTCAGCTGGCCTTTGCAACCCACATCAGCCCAGCATCCTTCTCAGCCCACAATAGCCTCAGCTAGCCTTTGCGACCCACAGTAGCCCAACACCCTTCGTAGCCCACAGTAGCTCAGCTGGCCTTCGTAGCCCACAGCAACCCAACATCCTGCGTAGCCCACAGCAGCCCAGCATCCTTTGCAGTCCAGCCAGGAGTAGCCCAAGGAAGGCACGCCAGAACGTTCAGCTGCTCCCTCTCCCCATCTGCTTGTAACAGCTGCATAAATGAGATAATTAAGGAGCTGTAACAACCCTATATTCACGCCCAGAAGAGAGGAACTGCAACGTTTTCTGTGCTCCAGATTCACGCCCAGAAGAGAGGAACTGCAACGTTTTCTGTGCTGCAGATTCACGCCCAGAAGAGAGAGAACTACAGCAGCCCAGTCGTTCTTCCTTGCTCCAGATTCACGCAGCAAGCCGCCCCTGCTATTGCCCACATTCTGCACACATTCCATCACGCAGCGGCTGTGGTGAGTTTAAATCCTTCGACCCTCTCTTCACCTACTATTCAGTCGTCCCTACCCATCTGAACGAGACCTTTTGCAGTGGTAGTCGAAGGCTGGTTGTGGACGGCCTTCAACACAACAGTGAGGACGTTCTGCACACCCTTGTCGACTCCAAGAGCACCTTTACAGCATACGTTTCTGCATACGTTCGGTTCGTCTTTCACTCCCTAGTTGTTCTCTTTCTATTCAGTCCAGTAAGTAAAATCACTAGGATGATAAGCTGGCACAACAGATAGATTAATCATGTACGCATACAAGGATGATTGCAGTAGAAAAGACCTTAGGATGTTAGATTTAGGTTGATGTTTAGATGGTGCCTTGAAAGATACGAACTATGGACTTAGGGGTAGTGTAAAGGGTGAGTTATACTGATAAGTGAATTCGAACTAGAGACCTATAGGAGTGTGTTCTGGCTGTAAAGGATTTATTTTAATTGTTTCTTTCAGTTTTGAAGTTGAAGATTACCCACTGTTATGAATCAATGTTAAAGAGTTTCGTAGAAGATCCACCGTTGAATTTTTAATATATCATAGATTGATATACATAGTTTACCGTGTTAAAATTTGGGAATAAATGAACGGTGGGATTGAAAGTTATAGGGTCTCAAAGTAGAGTAGTTGAGCTGTTTTTCCAGCAGTAAATTTTGACTAAGTATGGGAACATTTATAGTGTTGTAGCCAACTTTAAAGATTTTTGTAGGAATAACGATTGAACAGTTTTAAGAAATTATTTCTCCTATGAGTAGATTAGATATCATAGATAATTTAGAAATTTATTTTAGAATATTTATAAGTTATTTTAATTTCATATTTGGAACTGTAGTTGGACCTTAGTGACTTTTCGGGAAATTGAAAATGGGTAATTTTTCTAGTTGTTACCTAAAATCATCCTAGGAAGTAGAATATGATTAGTTAGCCTCAAGTAAGAATTTAAGTACATTTTACGGGATTTTGGAAGTCTCCGAACCAAGGATAAAATAGTCAATTTACCTTAAATAAACACTGTAATAACTTCTGCACATAGAATCGTACATCTTAGGAGTTTTAGACTTCTAAGTATCCAAGGAAAAGTGTTGACCCACGTGCCTCCTTTGACAGGCAGCTGAGTTCCTGCAGCTACTGATTTAGTGTTTTTTAGAGAGACGAGATTTAATTCTGGTAAGTCCACTGACTTACTTAGCTAGCTTCTTGCATGTGTGTGATGTGTATGAGTGGTGTGTGATAGTTAAGATAAATAACAAAACCGGAATAGGCCGACTGTAGTATGTTGTATAATTGACCCAAGTGTATGATAACGGATCGTGACATCATTTGCCTAGCTCTTGCGAGAGTTTAGGAGGTTCCCTACGACCAACCCAGTCCGGTAGACGGTCACATGCATTCGTACCATTCCGCGTTGGTAAACGGGGACAGGGGAGAGGTTTGGGAATCCCTCGTGTCACAAAATAAGTATCATTAGAAATGATGTATCACTTGATTAAAGATAATAAAAATGAATGAGTGTTGCATGCTGATTGCGTATGTTGTGTGTTTGTGCTTTTACCTTTATACTTATGCATATAATGTTAGCTAACGGTTTTATACCGCTTGTAGATGCCTTGCAGGTTAGGGAGGCGATCGAGTGATCCGGCGGTAGTGGGCAGCCGGGGTTCCGTGCATTATAAGACGGGACTGTTATATTTTATTTTATGACTATTGAGACCGATGTTGGTATTTCCGGTTTTTGAGACTTGGCTGTATTGTTTTCAGAATTTGGATTTTTATTTCGCTCATGTTATAAAATGCTTTATTTTGCCTTTTTATTTGTGTCGTGTTGTAAGGTCCGATGAAGTTGTTGTCAGGCTAAGGGCCGGGACCCATTGTGAGGTCCCAGCTCATAGCATTTCGAGTCCTCTAGGATTCGGGGTGTTACATTACGGTATTAGAGCCAGGTTGGCAACAACGGCACTCGCCATCTTCAAAAAGGCCGAATAAACAAATAAACGGAAACCGCAAGGGTTCCGAACTTTTAAAATGAAAATTTTGTTTGCCAAACCATGAGCATAAACGGGTTGGGATAGAATGCACGGACCGCCACTACCTTCGCTAAACTCGATAGCATAGTTTATTGGACTTCTGTTATAACTTGTAACTTTAGTAACATTGTGACCTTTAGAAGTGACCTAAAGTAATAAGATAGTTATGTCGTTACTAGGAACTAAAGTAGTCTTATATTGATCACGTCATTACAAGATGGCACGTACGAGAGCGACAACTTACGTTGGACGAGGAGAGGGCCGACCTCCGCTTCCTCCTGGAGCTCCAAGACAGGGACGTGTGGGCAGGCCTCAGAGAGGCCGAGGTCGAGGACGTGTCCCTATTGTAGATCCTCCAACTGCGGATGTACCTACTGAGGAGGTGGCCGAGAGTATTGTTCCAGAGGTTAGGGATGAGACTGCTACTAGGTCCGGAGTACGGAGTGCAGGGCCTGCTGATTCTGGCCGCGTATCGACTGGAGTATCGGAGTATCGAGCTTATGTCCAGCAGGTGCAAGTGGCATACAGGGCTGGAGCACCACCTCCAGCACCACCATTGCCAGCTAGGTCAGCAGAGGTCTCTCAGAGGGTGACTCAGGTGGTAGTTCCACCGGCGGTAGCTGCACCAGTGAGAGTTGTCGAGGATGACCGAGTGAGAGACGAGTTGAGGGTACAGAGACCAGATGAATGGTTGAAGACATTCAACCATCAGCAAGTTCCCACCTTCGACGGTAACGTTGGACTTGAGGTGGAACATTGGATCAGTCATGTGGAGTCCGCGCTAGAGGTGATTCGCTGCCTTGAGAGTCGTAAGGTGGAGTTGGTTCAGACATTGTTTAGGGACAAGGCACAGTACTGGTGGAGGACAGTGAGGGGCAGAGTGTCCCGATTTGATCAGTTGCTATGTTTCGTGAGAGAGACCTTTTATCCTACCTCACTGAGAAGGGACCGAGTGCAGGACTTCTTGGAGACAGGCTTTGAGGATGTTCCGATAGCTGAGGCTATTAGGAGGTTCCGGGAGGAGCTGTCACTATTGGGTCCTACTGCACCACCTGTGGACCAGCACGTGTATCTGTTTTCCCGGAGAGTGAGAGAGACTACCCGCTCCTATCTAGCAGGGTTCCGTTGTGATTCTTTAGCTGATTATAAGGATCGGGCTTCAGCGTATGAGAGGGACCGACTGGGTCACTGGAGAGCTATGCAATCTGGAGGGTCAGACAAGAGACAAAGGACCGGACCAGTCAGCATTGGAGTAGGAGGGTCAGGTCATTGGCGTGGTCACTCCTAGGGCCGTTCTAGTCACCAGGTGGCACCGCCGATGGGATCTAGAGTACGTCAGTGCTACAACTGTGGGGAGCAGGGACACATTAAGCCGGAGTGTAGGAGGCCACCAGTTACATGTTTTACTTGCGGCCAGTTGGGCCACAGGGCTACCTTCTGCCGACAAGGCAAGGTAACATCATAACAGGGGTCCTGACCTGCTGGTACCCCAGGAGGAGGACAGAGGCAGTCTCAGTATCAGGCTCGGGGTCAGCAGCAGCGGGCTCCTGGTCAGGCATATTCACAAGGTTCTGCTCAGATTCCAGCTAGAGGTAGAGGGCGTGGTGGGGCCACTTCAAAGACTAGGGGTACTCAGGCTCAAGTCTTTGAGTTGAGGAGTGCCATAGAGCCAGCAGCGCCCGCAGCCACAGGTATTATCACGATTCATGGCTTTTCAGTCCGAGTACTTTTTGATACGGGTGCGACGCACTCTTTCACATCTGATGATTGCATAGATAGGTTAACCTTAGATACAGTAGAGGGGGAACCTTTCCTTATAAGGTTACCCGATGGGAGTAGGGTTTGTGGTACTCGGGAGATTCACGATTGTCCCATCCACTTGGGAGATCGTGACTGCTAGCCGACTTTCACGTCATGCACTTGGTGCATGAAGAAGTCATACTCAGGATTGACTGGATGGACCACCATCGAGCTATTCTGGATGTCATAAGGAGGACAGTGACAGTCACTAGGGAGTCTGGGCAGGAGGAAGTCTTTCGAGGGTGGGACCTTGGAAAGATCGGGACAGTCATTAGTACGGTCCGAGCCGCAAAGCTCATAGGTCAGGGATGTGAGGCCTTCTGGTGTTACGCCATGAAGGAGGAGACGAGTTCATCATTAGCAGAGACCCGGTAGCTTGTGAGTTCGAGGATGTCTTTGGCGAGCCACCTGGCTTACCACCACAGAGGAGCGTAGATTTTGGGATTGAGTTGGAGCCCGGCACGAGGCCGGTCTCCAAGGCTCCATACCGCATGGCACCAGTCGAGATGCTTGAGCTTAAGAAGCAACTCGAGGAGTTGGCAGAGAAGGGATTCATCCGACCCAGTGTGTCTCCCTTGGGTGCACCAGTCCTCTTCGTCAGGAAGAAGGACGGATCCATGAGGCTTTGTATCGACTACCGAGAGTTGAACAAAGTCACCGTCAAGAATAAGTACCCGCTGCCGCGTATTGATGATTTGCTGGATCAGTTACATGGAGCTACGGTGTTTTCACGTATCGACTTGAGGTCAGGATATCACCAGCTGAGAGTACGGGAAGAGGACATACCGAAGACAGCATTTCGGACCAGATACGGTCATTATGAGTTCGTGGTGATGCCTTTTGGGCTCACCAATGCTCCTGCTGTCTTCATGGAGTTGATGAATGGCATCTTCATTGACTTCTTAGATCAGTTTGTGGTAGTTTTCATCGACGACATCTTAGTGTACTCCCGGAGTAGGGAGGAGCACGCCGGACACCTGAGGACGGTGTTGCGGGTTTTACAGGATAGAGAGTTTTATGATAAGCTCTCTAAGTGTGAGTTCTGGATGCCTGAGGTTGCCTTCCTTGGCCACATTGTCTCCGCCGAAGAAGTCAAGGTGGACCCGGCAAAGATAGAGTCAGTTGCCTCATGGCCGCCCCCTAAGACGGTCAAGGAGGTACGCAGTTTTCTAGGTCTGGCCAGATACTACCGTAGGTTTGTGAAGGGTTTTTCTGTGATTGCCAGACCACTCACTTCCTTATTAAGGAAGTCCATCAGATTTGCATGGACCGAGCCCTGTCAGCGGAGCTTTGAGGAGTTGAAGGAGAGATTGACTTCTGCTCCGGTGCTAGCACAGCGAGAGGGCGTTGAGGACTTCGTCGTTTATAGTGATGCATCCAAACTAGTCTTGGGATGTGTCCTGATGCAGAGGGGTAGGGTCATTGCGTATGCGTCTAGACAGCTGAAGACGTAGGAGGAGAATTACCCTACTCACGACCTTGAGCTAGCTGCAGTTATTCATGCCTTGAAGATCTGGCGTCATTACCTCTATGGGGCCACCTGTCAGATCTTCACAGACCACAAGAGTCTGAAGTACATATTCACTCAGCGGGAGTTGAATAACCGCCAGAGGAGATGGCTAGAGCTGATTAAGGACTTTGACTTAGAGATCCTTTATCATCCGGGGAAGGCGAATATGGTCGCCGATGCCCTTAGTAGGAGGACACCTCGCGAGGCTACGATTGCTAGATTGACTGTTCAGACCCATTTGCAAAGAGATTTGATTTGGTTGGAGGTAGACATCCGGTTTTCCGATACTGACGGGCATTTGTCAACATTAGAGGTTTCACCGGATCTGACGGAAGATATCCGGCACAAACAGGAGGGTTGTCCAACACTGATGAGGATTAGGGAGAGAATGTCCAGAGGGGAGGCACCATAGTTTGTGGTGGGTGCAGATGGGATTTTGAGGCGCCAGGAGCGCATATATGTACCCTCTGACAAAGAGTTGAGGCAGCGTATAGTGCAAGAGGCCCATTCTACACCTTACTCCGTCCATCCCGGCGCGAGTAAGATGTATCAGGATATACGACGATCTTATTGGTGGGGCGGGCTCAAGCCCGACGTGGCTAGATATGTAGCCCAGTGTGCGACCTGTCAGCAGGTCAAGATTGAGCACCACAGACCCGGAGGAGAGCTCCAACCACTTCCGGTTCCACAGTGGAAGTGGGAGGACATTTCCATGGACTTCGTTACTGGCCTAAGGTTGAGTAGAGGCTTTGATGCGATATGGGTTGTAGTGGATCGGTTGACGAAGACAGCAAGATTCATTCCTATTAAGGAAACATGGCCGGTGTCTCGTTTAGCCGAGGAGTTTACCCGATAGATTGTGAGGTTCCATGGAGTGCCGAGGACGATCATTTCAGATAGGGATGGGCGTTTTACCTCGAGGTTCTGGCAGCAGGTAAATGCCGCCTTAGGGACGAGCTTACAATTCACCACGGCATACCATCCTAAGACGGACGGGCAGTCCGAGAGGACTATTCAGACCCTTGAGGACATGTTGAGGGCATGTGTGCTTGATTGGGGTCAGGTATGGCCCGACCACCTTCCTTTGGTGGAGTTTTCTGATAACAATAGTTGGCACACGACTACTGGGATGGCTCCTTACGAGGCACTATATGGGCGGAGGTGTCGTACACCTTTGTGTTGGGATGAGCCTGGGAGGATGAGTGGGGTAGCACCCGAGCAGGTGCAGGATGAGATGGCTCGGGTAGCACTGATCCGAGAGCGGATATTGACCGCACAGAGCCGTCAGAGATCTTATGTTGATAAGAGGTGCATGCCTCTAGAGTTCAGGGTTGGCGCCCAAGTATGGTTGAAGGTGTCACCGACGAGGGGTGTTCGACGCTTCGGCATTAAAGGGAAGTTGAGTCCCCGATATGTCGGGCCCTTTGAGATCCTAGAGCAGATAGGAGAGGTGGCTTATAGATTGGCATTGCCACCCCGATTGGAGGGAGTCCATCTAGTTTTCCATGTATCTCAGTTGAGAGAGTATGTGCATGACCCGAGACACATAGTGAGCCATGACGACCTAGTGGTCGAGCCGGATCATATATTTCTTGAGCACCCGATAGCAGTTTTGGAGAGAGGTATGAGACGCCTTCGATCGAAAGTAATACCCATGTTGAGAGTACAGTAGTAGAGACGAGGGATTGACGAGGCCACTTGGGAGAAGGAGGATAGTATCCGGCGGAACTATCCCGAGTTTTATGCGGATCTAGAGACGTCTATAGGACCGTCAGGTAGTTCTACATCCTTGTTTGGTTACTTTGAGTGATTGTATGTGTGTTATGTTTGATGTGCTTGTGTGTGAACCATAGGTGTCTTGATGTAGTAACTTGTTAGTCACAGGGCTCGCTTACGTTTCATGATCTTGGGAACTACCCTAAGTTTCGGGACGAAACTTATTTTTGAGGGGGATCGGATGTAACGACCAGTTTTTTTTCATTACGCTTTGATAAGGTTAGAGAAGTTTAGAAAAGAAAATTAAATTTTAGTGAGACTAGGACATATCAGTTTAATTATGGAAGTCGTTTAATTAAGTACCTTGTCCTAAATTTCGGGATGAAACTTATTTTAAGGGGGTACTGATGTAATACCCGAAATTTTTATTCCGTTTAATTCCGAATCAAATCGGAATTCGAGCCGTTGACGGTTTCCCATTCTATCTAGTATCTCTTCCTTCACAAATTTGATTATTTTATGTAGAATTTAATTCACATAAAATGATAAAATTATATCAAGCTCTAGTTCTTATAATTATCTATTATTTTATGTAGAATTTAATTCACATAAAATGATAGATTTATATCAAACCCTAGTTATTATAATTCATTCTTACCGATGACTTTAGACGAGATCATGACAAGCTGTGACGAGTTCAGGACTAAGCTGAGACGAGGCCATGACAAAGCCCGACAAACTGTGACAAACTCATTCATGGGCCTGACAAGGCCATGACGAGTTTTGACAAGGCTGTGACAAAGCCAAGACAACACTCTCAGCCCACAATAGCCTCAGTTGGCCTTTGCAACCCACATCAACCCAGCATCCTTCTCAGCCCACAATAGCCTCAGCTGGCCTTTGCAACCCACAGCAGCCCAGCACCCTTCGTAGCCCACAGTAGCTCAGCTGGCCTTCGTAGCCCACAGTACCCCAGCATCCTGCGTAGCCCACAACTGCCTAGCATCCTTTGCAGTCCAGCCAGAAGCAGCCCAAGGAAGGCATGCCAGAACGTTCAGCTACTCACTCTCCTCATCTGCTTGTAACAGCTGTATAAATGAGATAATTAAGGAGTTGTAACAGCCCTATATTCACGCCAAGAAGAGAGGAACTGCAACGTTTTCTGTGCTCCAAATTCACGCCTAGTAGAGAGGAACTGCAACGTTTTCTGTGCTCCAGATTCACGCCAAGAAGACAGAGAACTACAGCAGCCCAGTCGTCCTTCCTTGCTCCAGATTCACGCAGCAAGCCGCCCCTGCTGTTGCCCACATTCTACACACATTCCATCACGCAACGGCTGTGGTCAGTTTAAATCCTTCGACCCTCTCTTCACCTACTATTATGTCGTCCCTACCCATCTGAACGAGACCTTCTGCAATAGTAGTCGAACGCTGGTTGTGGACGGCCTTCAGCACAACAGTGAGGACGTTCTGCACACCCTAGTCGACACCAAGAGCACCTTTACAACATACGTTTCTGCATACGTTCGGTTGGTCTCTCACTCCCTAGTTGTTCTCTTTCTATTCAGTCCAGTAAGTAAAATCACTAGGATGATAAGCTGGCACAGTATATAGATTAATCATGTATGCATACAAGGATGATTGCAGTAGAAAAGACCTTAGGATGTTAGATTTAGGTTGATGTTTAGATGGTGCCTTGAAAGATACGAACTATGGACTTAGGGGTAGTGTAAAGGGTGAGTTATACTGATAAGTGAATTCGAACTAGAGACCTATAGGAGTGTGTTCTGGCTGTAAAGGATTTATTTTAATTGTTTCTTTCAGTTTTGAAGTTGAAGATTACCCATTGTTATGAATCAATGTTAAAGAGTTTCGTAGAAGATCCACCGTTGAATTTTTAATAGATCATAGATAGATATACATAGTTTACCGTGTTAAAATTTGGGAATAAATGAACGGTGGGATTGAAAGTTATAGGGTCTCAAAGTGGAGTAGTTGAGCTGTTTTTTCAGCAGTAAATTTTGACTAAGTATGGGAACATTTGTAGTGTTGTAGCCAACTTTAAAGTTTTTTGTAGGAATAACGATTGAACAGTTTTAAGAACTTCTTTCTCCTATGAGTATATTAGATATCATAGATAATTTAAAAATTTATTTTAGAATTTTTATAAGTTATTTTAATTTCATATTTGGAACTGTAGTTGGACCTTAGTGACTTTTCGGGAAATAGAAAATGGGTAATTTTTCTAGTTGTTACCTAAAAACATCCTAGGAATTAGAATATGATTAGTTAGCCTCAAGTAAGAATTTAAGTACATTTTACGGGTTTTTGGAAGTCTCGGAACCAAGGGTAAAATAGTCAATTTACCTTAAATAAACACTGTAATAACTTTTGCACATAGAATCGTACATCTTAGGAGTTTTAGACTTCTAAGTATCCAAGGAAAAGTGTTGACCCACGTGCCTCCTTTGACAGGCAACTGAGTTCCTGCAGCTACTGATTTAGTGTTTTTAAGAGAGACGAGATTTAATTCTAGTAAGTCCACTGACTTAGCTAGCTTCTTGCATGTGTGTGATGTGTATGAGTGGTGTGTGATAGTTAAGATAAATAACAAAACCGGAATAGGCCGACTGTAGTATATTGTATAATTGACCCAAGTGTATGATAACGGGTCGTGACATCATCTGCCTAGCTCTTGCGAGAGTCTAGGAGGTTCCCTGCGACCAGCCCAGTTCGGTAGACGGTCACATGCATTAGTACCATTCCGCGTTGGTAAACGGGGACAGGGGCGAGGTTTGGGAATCCCTCGTGTCACAAAATAAGTATCATTAGAAATGGCGTATCACTTAATTAAAGATAATAAAAATGAATGAGTGTTGCATGCTGATTGCGTATGTCGTGTGTTTGTGCTTTTACCTTTATACTAATGCATAGAATGTTAGCTAACGGTTTTATACCGCTTGTAGATGCCTTGCAGGTTAGCGAGGCGATCGAGTGATCCGGCGGTAGTGGGCAGCCGGGGTTCCGTGCATTATAAGACGGGATGGTTATATTTTATTTTATGACTATTGAGACCGATATTGGTATTTCCGGTTTTTGAGACTTGGCTGTATTGTTTTCAGAATTTGGATTTTTATTTCGCTCATGTTATAAAACGCTTTGTTTTGTCTTTTTATTTGTGCCGTGTTGTAAGGTCCGATGAAGTTGTTGCCAGGCTAAGGGCCGGGACCCATTGTGAGGTCCTAGCTCGTAGCATTTCGAGTCCTCTAGGATTCGGGGTGTTACAGACAACTTGTCTAGCTCCCGCGAGAGCTAGGATGTTCGTGGCGACTAGCCCGTGCTAGTTAAACGGTCGGAGGCATCCGTACCGTTCCACGCCGGTAAGTAGGGACCGAGGCGGGACCACGATGGTCTCGTGTCACAAACCTAAGTTGAATTAGAACGGGATACGACCTAATAATAACAAAGATGATAAACCGGATTGGTGTGCTTTATGTATGTTGTATGCTTGTAATGAGATTACTTGTGTATGTGCCTTTCCCATTGATTCTAAAGCTTCGAATATGAGCTAATGGTTTTATACCGATTGTTGTAGATTGACTTGCAGGTTAGGAATGCGGCCGAGAGATCCGAAAGAGTGGGCATCCGGGGTCCGTACATTTTAGGAAGGATTTTTGGATAGAGTTGAGTTGTGTTTTGTCATTCGATAGTTGTGTTTTGTATTCCGTGTATTTAGCGTTCGGGTTTTATGTTGTATATCGATTGAAGTCTATTGTTTGTATAGTTTCGGGTTTCGTTGCATTGAATAAAAATATATTTGTTTTGGCCTTTATTTGTGCTATGTTGAAAGGTCCGGTAAAATTGTTGTCAGGCTAAGGGTCGGGACCCATTGTGAGGTCCCATCCCGTGGCATCCCGAGTCCCGCGGATTCGGGGTGTTACAGAGAAATAGGCATGGAAAGGATAATCACACTTTACTAGAAATCATAACATGCATATTAAAGTCCAATCATCTAAATCAATCATGAGGAATCAATTTTAAACCACTAAGCCAAAACACATGTGCAATAATGTCTTAATTAAGGCCAAAAAACGTGTCATGGATGGGATGCATTTACGATATGTGGTGCTAATCCGGGAAAAAGGAACATCTCCACAATAACAATAATTTCACACAACATCCACTAAAAATAAGCATTTATAAACTTCACTTCACTTCTTTTTTTTTCTTTTCACTTGAGAACATGACATAGGTGCACAAAAGCCGAAACCTTGGTGATCAGCAATCCTCGGAATTTTATCGAGGTGCCTCACATCGGATGCACATACCATGACCTGTTAGGACTATCAAAAATTAAACTTTGCCAAGATACAAATACCCGGATATGTGAATGGTACCGAGTTAGTCATCATCATGATCAATGTCCCCAAACCTATTTTCTACACAACATACTTCACTTTTTCAACTTCACCATACACTTTGCTTTTTCACACTTCGACACACTAGCATGCATCCTAATTTCCGGATGGGTAAAGGGAGGAAATTTATATATTTTTCAAGACGTGTTATGCATGATCAAGATGAAGAAAGAAAAAGAATTGAATTTCCTTAATCATTCCAAAAACATACGTAGGAACTTATCGTGCGGTTTCAACCATCAACACTCAACTTGATCTAGAAAAAAGAAAACAACTACCCATGCAAGAATTCTAACAAAGTATTCAAATATACATATGTCATAAATCAATTTAAGCATACAAAGATCATCATAGCTATTCCACAAAAAAATATTATTATAGAGATCATATCCATCCTTGAAGCACCAAAATTTTCAATATTTCAAATTTTTTAGATTTTCATAAAGAGGGCATAAGAAAGTATATTACAAACCATGTAGTTCTTAATTGAAACGTGTGACAACAAAAGTAACAGTGTATCATTGTAATGCAAATTGTGAAACGTGGAAAATATTGCAAGTACCTCCATCCTATACTTCAAACTCACATTGTCCCCAATGTGAAGAAATAACTACAAGATGAAGAAAGGTGTAATAAGAATAGGATTTGGCAAACTCTAACACTTAACTCTCAGTTTTGGATCAGATAAGTCACCTCGGTCAGAAGAATTCCACCCCGGCCGAGATGTTCATCGACTGAGCGAGATGCTTTAGGGTTAAGGATAAAGACTCGAGCTTTCAAGATCCTACTGTGATTAAGATTATTCTATCATTGTTTTTCCCACAACCTTCAACCAATCACCCTAGAATCACACAAGGAAATTAGCCACTCATCATCATGAAAGTAATAATCAAATATAAGGGAAGAAAGAGAATCATTGAACAAGAAAACCATAGGAGAAAGGCTTCAATAACTGAATCAATTATCAATCAACAAGCGTTCCTTGAATTAAAATCCAACAAGACAATCAACAATGAAGGGAATCTAAAGGAATCTTACAAAAACCCTTCACAAAGCTATAAAAGCCATCAACTTTCTTCCTTCAATCTTCCTTCAACCTTCAAAAAGGTTCTTCAAATCTCCCAACTATAGTGGCGTAAAACGGCTGCTCTAAGCGTCTTCCGGGTGATAGCGGATGTTCGCGTGGTAAACGGGATGTGGATTTGTGGAAAATTCGACCCTTTTTATAGGAAAATTACCCTCCAAAGATAAGATATCTTAGAAAGATCTTTTCCCATAAAAATAGGTAAAATATATGGGCTAAATTATCTTCTTCCTTCCAGGAATCCAGCCTAAAAATATAAGATCCTCCTTCCAAAAATAAAAGATCTCAGCCAAGAATAAAATATCCTTGCCGCGTCCAAGGTGTTCGCCTCGGTCAAGTCAGCTCCTCTAGATCACCTCGGTCGAGGTGACTCTGTAGTCAACCGAGGTGAATCACAACTGAATGTGAAATCTCTCAAATCTGGTCCAAAGTGAATCTCCAATCCAATTCCATGATTCCTGGATTCTTCCTTAAGCTCCTGAATGTAGCTCCAATAACTCCTTAACTCCTTTTGCTCCTTTTTGATGCAAAACGTGCCATTTTACCTATGATTACAACAAAACTTGGTGTAGACCTCGATTCCCGCAAAGGTAGATGAAACGACAATATAATCACATAATATACATCCAAACATGCAGATTATTGAAGATAGAACGTCTAAACAGGCCCCAAAATATAGACCATAATTCATGCTATCAAAATACCCATACTTAGCCCTTGCTTGTCCCCAAGCATGTTCCGAATATAAAATACAAGATAGAATAGATTATTAGTCATGAAGATCAATGAAAAAGTCTTTCAAAATATTTTAATAGTGTGCTACAATCATAGATCACTCTAAGAGAATACTTCATTGAATTTAAAATCAAAATATGCTTAAAACATTTTATAAATATAAGAAAGTTGTTCATCTTTGCATAAAATCATAGAATGCATAATAAATCATAATTATCAAAATTAATCATGTATAATCCAGTTTAAACCACTAAGTCAATCAACAAGCTCGAGGTCTCAAGGGCTTCCCAAAAGAAAGGTCAAGAAACGTGTAGGGTAGGGATGTATAGAAGGTAATGTGGTGCTAGAATCCGGGAAAAGGATATCACTTCACTTTCACTTGACTTTCAACATCATCCACCAATAAGCTTTGCTTATTTCACACTTTTCTTTTTTTTTTATACTTTACTTTTTGGGATGCATGGACAGAGGTGCACAATAACCGAAGCCTAGGAAATCAGCAATCATCAATTTCTTGAGATACATCAAACCCTTGATGCACATACCATGACCCGTTAGGAATATCGCTCAATCCGATTTTGGCAAGACACAAACAACCGGCTATGTGAATGGTGCCGAGTTACTCATCATCATGATTGACTTCCCCAAACCTATTTATTACTTTCTAATACTTTCACTTCCAGCCAACTTCTCAACTTTTCTTTCAACTGCTTTTCACTTGCTTGCTTCAAAATTCCCGGATAGGTAAAAGAAGGCAAATATGTATATGAGGGGCTAAGCATGATCAAGAAGAAGAAGAGAAAAGAATGAATTGCCTTGATCTTTCCAGGAAGAAAGTGAGAGAACTCATAATGTGGTGTCAACCTTCAAATTCAATATAATTTTGATAAAAACAAAGTATTAAACATGGCACAAATTTCAAACAAAGCATTTAGCAACTTAAACATATCATAAAACCTTTCAAACATATAAAGATTTGAAAACCAATCTGTAGACAAAATCTTCACTGAGGTCATATCTAGATACGAAGCACAAAAATCGTTTTCGAAAAATTCCTTTCAGTTAAAACGCCTCGGTCGAGATGTTCTAGTCAACCGAGGTGAACTACCTCGTTTGGCCAAAATTACTTCGGTCGAGGTCAAAAAAAATTTTTCTTTCCAGTTTTTGACGTTTTTCTCAATCAAATAACCTGTATGCATGCATGTAATCTTCAGATAGAGCAGAATAAAACATAAATATCCATCAAAGTAGCATACAATCATCCATAGTCAAGTAATACATCAAATACCCCATACTTGGGACACATTGTCCCAATGGGTCAAAATAAGTCTAGAAAATAAGTACTCACCGGACATAGCTGAGTTGCATAATAAATAAAGAAAGAAAATCCTGCAAGCTCTTAATAATCTCGATCCGGTGGTGGTGGTGGTGGCACATACGGGTGCTGAGATGGGTCGACAGGATAGCCCATGACATGCTGAAACTGAATCTCAACCATCACGTGCTGGTAGTGTAGTCTCTCCTGCATCTCTCGGATCTCTAGGGACATGGCAGCATAGGAATCTATCATCTGATCCGTCAGATTATCGATCCGACAGTGAGCTAGTATATCCCTCTGCCGGCGTGTCCTACGCCTAGCGGGGCGAGCTGGTGCTGCAGCCGGCTCCTCCTCAGTCTCGTCAGCATCTAAATCGATGACCGGCGCACTAGTCTCAGCTGTATCCGTGCCCGTATCCATAAGAACACCACCATTCTCAGCAACATCATCATCATCATACTCAGCCTCGTCCTCCTCAGCTGACCCCTGAGCTGTTGCAGCTGCTGCCTCTCTAGCATCCTCCATTAGTGGAATCCACACAGTCTGCCAGTAATGTGTATCCAACACGGAGAACTGAGTTGACCATCTGATCCCCTGTGGTCCAGTTGGCTCCCATGGCATCGCCACATATGGCGTAGTAAGTCCTCGGGGAACCAGTTTCCTCCGAGTGATCATCTCCTGAAGTCCAAGCGGCTTAGCAGCCGCCACCATGGTACAAGCACTGAGGTCCATATCCATGTAACTCGCTATATGAGTCACAATACCTCCACAACAGATGTCGCCCTTCGCCTTTGCCTTGATCTTATGCAGATGCTTTGCCAACATCAATCCAAAATCTAGGACTCCTCCAGTCACCATGTAGTATAACCTCAGAAGCTCCCCCTGTCTAACCTTCTGGGGCATCTCAGTACGCGCCAGAAGAGTCTCACTGAAGATCCTGTGGGCCAGTCTAAAAGCAAGATGAAATATAATCCGCTCCCTGGAGTCTCCAGGTCGCCATCTGTCTACATGCTCAACCACGTAAGCAATCTGTCCCCAGAACTCTTGAGCTACAACTCGAGAGGGAAAATCAGCAACTATAGGAATTGGGAAGCCAAAGATATCCCGCCAGTGATCCAAAGGAACCAAATAGTTTCGGTTCATCAACCGGTACTTTACGGCGCGCTCGGTGGGCAAGTAGGTAAAGGAGGTGACAAACTCCAAGGTCGGCTCTAAGTAGGCCGGAGCTCTAATCTTTGTGAACTGCTCCAGCCCCACGGCAGAAATCATACGCCTCAAATCATCATCAACATGGAGGCAGTCAAAAGCTGAAATGTCCAGGAATCGGGGTGCAATCACTGGACGGGCCGCTATGCGGTCATAATCGACCTGGTGTCTCTCGTGGATCACCGGTCTAGTACGGCGGGATGAAGAAGAAGGAGAACGAGAGGATCTGTCCCTCAGGACCAACTGCCTGTCAGAACTCATAATTTCTGTGACCTGTCAGACCACCTCGGTCGCCCTGACAACTCTGTAGAACACCTCGGCCGAGGCACAGGCCGACTGGACCAAGGCGAAAAACTGCTCGATCGATTCCCTTAAAAATCCAGTTCTTTTCCCCCAAAATCACTACCAAAGGTTCCTATGGGGTACTTAATCCTTTTCTCAGCAAATGCAGGGGCAACCAAAGCCCAAATCGAAAGGAAACTATAGAAAGAAGGAGGGTTAGGGTTTTTTTCGATTTTTACCCCGATTCGGTCGATTCGATTCGTTCTTTCTGCAGATTGGTGCTTGCAATGCGATCCTCTACCGTTTCCTCTCAGTTTGGAAGCATGAATCATCGAAAATGAGCGAAGAACGGGGGAGCAAGGTGGAAAATGCGCCGCGGTCGAGAAGAGGGTAAAGAGAAGAGAGAGAAATCTTCAGCCCCTTTTATACCCTTTTTTGGAACTGCTGTCACCTCGGTCCAGATGCTCTCGATTGGACCGAGGTGTACGGACCGAGGTGAGTCTTCAGAAACCCTAATCGCCTCGGTTGCTCAAGAATCATCTCGGTCGAGGTGTTGTGACAACAACCGAGATGTATCTCAGTCAAACTCCGTTTTCTGGTATTCTCGAACTTTTGTCCTTCCAGTTGTGTTCTTGGGTTGTATTCCTTCCTTAGATGTCACCTGTTGTCTGTCTAGGACGCCAAAAACAAAACAAATCAAAGTAAAAGCAAACTATCTAAAGCTAGACTAGAAAAAGGGAAAAGAAAGCAATATCTTGGGTTGTCTCCCAAGAAGCGCTTGATTTAAGGTCGCTAGCTGGACCGTACGGCATCTCTATGCGTGATGGGAGGTGTCCTCACCCCATACTTCACCTTCATCATGGGGTGAGATAAGTAAGTCTATCAAACGCTCCAATAAGTGCAAGTGCTCATCGGGGAATGAATCGTCTATGGGTGGGTTGTCCTTCTCGCGTGAAGATGGAGGTAGCCGGCTGAGGTGATCCGCACCAGAATTTTCAGATCCCTTCTTATCGCGGATCTCTAGGTCAAACTCTTGAAGCAAGAGAATCCATCGAATAAGGCGTGGCTTGGCATCTTTCTTAGAAAGCAAGTAACGAATGGCTGCATGGTCGGTGTAGACAATGACTTTCGCTCCTACTAAGTAAGAACGAAACTTCTCGAAAGCATATACAACCGCCAATAGCTCCTTCTCGGTGGTGGCGTAGTTACGCTGGGCTTCATCTAGCGTCTTGCTCGCATAGTAAATGGCGGTGGTCCGGCCATCCTTCTTTTGGTCAAGCACCGCTCCTACTGCTACATCACTAGCATCACACATGATCTCAAAGGGCAAGGTCCAATCCGGTGGTTGGATAATGGGAGCGGAGATCAATGCTTCCTTAATCCTGTAAAATGCATCAAGACACTCCTGCGAAAACTCAAAATTAACATCTTTATTCAAGAGGTTAGTTAGAGGTTTAGAAATCTTCGAGAAGTCCTTGATGAATCTCCTGTAGAAACCTGCATGCCCGAGAAAACTCCTCACACCTTTAACAGAACAAGGGGGAGGGAGTTTCTCAATAGTCTCGATCTTAGCGCGATCGACCTCAATACCTCGATTAGAAACGAGGTGTCCTAGCACAATGCCTTGATTAACCGTAAAATGACACTTCTCCCAATTCAAGACAAGATTAGTGTCTTCACATCTTTGTAGCACTAGAGAAAGGTTAGATAGGCAATCATCAAAAGAGGAACCATATACTGAGAAATCATCCATAAATACCTCCATGATCTCCTTTATATACTCGGAAAAGATTGCCATCATGCATCGCTGGAAGGTAGCGGGTGCATTGCATAATCCAAATGGCATCCTCCTATAAGCGAATGTCCCCCATGGACAAGTGAAGGTGGTCTTCTCTTGATCATCCGGATGGATAGGAATCTAGAAGAAGCCACTATAGCCGTCTAAATAGCAGAAGTGTGAATGTTGGGTCAACCACTCGAGCATTTGATCAATGAAGGAAAGTGGAAAATGGTCCTTCCAAGTGGCCACATTCAGCTTCCTATAGTCGATGCAAACCCTCCAGCCCGTGACGGTCTTGGTTGGGATTAACTCGTTGTTCTTATTCGTCACAACGGTCATCCCTCCTTTCTTCGGAACTACATGAACAGGACTAACCCATTTGCTGTCCGAGATAGGATATATGATACCTGCATCCAACAAGTTAAGAATTTCTTTCTTCACAACCTGTTTCATGATCGGATTTAACCGTCTTTGAGGTTCCCGTGAAGTCTTATGATCGTCCTCTATTAGAATTCTATGCATGCAGAAAGAAGGCTTAATGCCAATAAGATCATCTATAGTATAACCCAAAGCCTTTTGATGCTTTCTCAGGACGTGTATTAGTTTAGACAATTTAGATTCGGAGAGGGAAGCACTAACAATAACGGGATAAATAGAATCCGGCCCAAGAAAGACATACCTCAAGTGACTTGGGAGTTGTTTAAGCTCCACAACTGGGGGTGCTTTCTGAGGGGGATTTTTGCTTCCTTCTTCCAGTGGAGTAGATTGAAGAACTGGACTTCCAGAAGTCTCAATTGATATCATCTCGCTTTCAACCTTGGTCGAGGTCTAGAGAGGTTGACTGAGATGTACTTCGGTCACCTCGCTTGATCCAGAAAGTGCCTCGGTCGAGGTACTGCAACTGGAACCAAAACTGGAGATCTTCTTCTCCTGGATTAGTCTTTCAGTCTTAGCTCCTGGATCTTCTTCCAGTGACTATAAGCTCCGTATATCAGCATCACAAGAAGCATCTATACCTTCCTCCATTAAATTAAAACTAATAACTTTTTCAAGTGAATCTTTAATAAGGATAGAGCTCACCAATTCTCTTGATTCTTCTTCATCATAGATGTTGAAGATATCATCTCCTAGCTGCTCTCCCTTCATAGCCGCAAGTAATGCGAATTCCACTTCATCTCCGCCAATAATGAACTTCAGCTTGCCGTTCTAACAATCCACATTGCAACCCGAAGTTGCTAGAAATGGCCTCTCGAGAATGATAGGGACAGGATAATCTGCGGGAATATCAAGCACAACAAAGTCTATAGGTAAATAGAAGTTACCTAACTTAACCGGAACGTCTTCCAGAATGCCCACGGGATGGGTAATGGAGCGATCCGCCATGTATAACCGTATCTTCCCCGGCTTGGGCGCTCCAAGGCCGATCTTAACACATGGCTCCAGCGGAATGATGCTCACGCTGGCTCCTAGATCACATAAGGCTTCACAAGTGACATCCCCAACTTGAATGGGAATGCAAAATGAGCCAGGATCTCTCAACTTGGGTGGCATCTTCTCCTTCATGATTTGAATAAGCTCCGAGGATTTAGATGTCATCCTTACTTCACCAAAGTCTTCCAGCTTCCTCTTCCTTGATAGAATCTCTTTCAAGAACTTCCCATAGGCGGGCATCCCTAGAAAAGCATCAAGGAAAGGAATATTAATGTGTAGTTTATTCATCAAGTCAAGGAACTTACCAAAATGCTTGTCTAGATGTGCTCTGGCCCTTGACTGAGGGAATGGAAGTGGTGGTTTATATGCAGGAGGTGGAATATAAACTTCAGTTTTCTCCTCCGCTTTCTGTGGCTCCACCTCAGTTGGCATCTCGGCCGTAGTTTTCTTCGACTGCACCTGGACCGAGGTGGTCTTCGTCTGTACTGGCATCGACCGAGGCACCGGATATACAGTCTTCAGTCCACTCCTTGTCGTTATGGCCATAATCTGGCCCTTAGGGTTGCTTTCCGTTCGTGCTGGAAGCTTCCCTGGATCTCTTGGCGCTTCATTCGCCTTGTTGAAGAATTGTTGTTCTAAGGCTTTTTGTTCCTTCGAAAATGAAGTCATGGATGTCTCCATAGAGCTTAGCTTGATTAAGATGGCCTCCAGCACTACGTCTTTCTTTTTTGGCTGGGAGAAACTCGATCCTTGCTCCTGGCTCTTTAATGGAGTAGAAGAAGAAGAGGAAGAGAGGAAAGGATTAGAGGAATCATTTGAGTTGGAGTTAGAATGATGGTTACCCGAATTTTGGTTGTTTGACCTCCAATTATTGTTGTTGCATCCTCTATTGTTGTTGTAGTTGTTGTTCCTGGAACCGTTGTTGTTGTTACGGTATCCATTGTTGTTCCTTGATCCTTGATCTTCCTTCTTGGTTTGAGCAACTAAGAGTTCCTTCAATTGTTTCACGTCATTCTTCAAAGACGTGAGTTGATTGTTGTTAGGCGGAACATCTTGAAAGTTGACTCTTTTAACTCCACCTTCAGCTCCTTGGTGGGAGTATTTCTCCATGTGCAAAGCTTGCTTCTCTATAAACTCCCAAGCTTCGTCAATCGGCATGTCCATGAACGGGCCAACAGATAGTAGTTGAAAGTTGAACTGGGTGCTTCCGTCCAGTCCCTTGAAGTATATCTCCAACAACTCTATCTTTGGAATCCCATGATGTGGGCAATCCAAAAGAATGTCTTTAAACCTCTCCCATGACTTGGACAAGCTCTCCTTGTCCTTCATGATGAATGCATTAATCTTCCCTCTCATTTCAGCAGTTTTAGAGGGGGGAAAGAATTTAGTCAAGAATTCCGTCATCATCTCCTCCCAAGTACTGATTTTTCCTAGAGGAAGAGATTGATACCAAGTAAGAGCTCTATCTTTCAAAGAGAAGTAGAAAGGCCTTAGCTTGTAGTTGTTGTTTTCTAGCCTTGAAGGTCTCAAGGTCTCCATCAAGATCTCATAGTTTTGTACATGTTGATGTGGAGATTCCCTCTCTAGCCCTCCAAACTGGCATTGGTGAATCATGGAAAGAACTTGCAGTTGAAGCTCATAATCATGGTCCGCTGGATCACCTAGGTCGACTCCTGGACGCCTCAGTTGTTGATTAGGGTCCATCCTCTGCCCTAGGGTTTGTGGAATACTTGCAAAAAGAACATATCGGACTGGCATCCGAGGTGGAAGTATCTCGGCCGGGGCGACAGGTACTGGATTCTGCCTCGGTCGAGGATCTGGAGCAGGATCTTGCCTCGGTCGAGGATCTGGGTTCGGTCGAGGTAGATACTGGTCTTGTAAAGCTGCCATATCTACTTCGATCGCTTCAGTCCTTGCGCGAGTTTCTTCCCTCTCTAGTCTCAGCTGTTCTTTGATGAGGCGTAGCTGTTCTAACGCTTCCTTCAATTAGGCCTCAAGATTGCGATTGTCTTGGTCGGCCATCTTCGCTTCTTTCAAGCGTCTTTTGTATGTCTTTTCTGGTTCGGGATCGTAAGGAACGATTTCCTTCCCAGCGTGGGTTCTTTGCATAAACCTAAAAAGAACCTGCGAAAGTCACCAAAGTAGAGTGGTTAGTAGAAACAGGGGCAAGTGCCCCGAAAGCAAACCGCAACCGGCTCGGTCTAGACCAAGTCCCCAGTAACGGCGCCAAAAACTTGTTCGCTCCAAACGGTGTGTGCAAGCTTAAAATTTATAACCCTAGATGTAAGCTTAAAACAAGGATGCGAACCCACAGTGTACGGGTCAATCGTAGTAAAAAGCAAGAAATTCCAGGGGTCGATCACAAGGACTTAGTGAAACAAAGTAGGTACAAGTTTTCAATGCAACTACTAACCACAAAAGTGATTAAAACAATCAAAGATGATAAAAAGTCAATTAAGGAAATATGCAATTCTAGGGATTAAAGCATCTAGTTGTGGTTCCAACTCAAGATCTAAAGATAAGCGGACAAAGCTGAGATATTTGCACAGGGAAGGTGTTACTAAAGTGGAATAGATCACCGGGTAAGTCTCACTACTCACTAATCCCAAACCATAACTCCTATTACCGGGTAAGTCTCAAGGAGTTAAGGAAAAGAACTATAACCTCAAATTAGCACTCCAACTAAGGGAATAGAATTAACCTTTACCGGGTAAGTCTCAGGCTAACTCACAAAGATGGGATGAAAGCACACTCAAACCCCAATAAAGGATAAACCTTTATTACCTACTCTTATGATCTTGGGTAAACAAACAAAGGAATTACCGGGTAAGTCTCATCCTAGGCTTGCGTTGGACCAGGAAAGGTGTAATAAGAATAGGATTTGGCAAACTCTAACACGTAACTCTCAGTTTCGGATCAGATAAGTCACCTCGGTCAGAAGAATTCCACCCCGGCCGAGATGTTCATCGACTGAGCGAGATGCTTTAGGGTTAAGGATAAAGACTCGAGCTTTTAGGATCCTACTGTGATTAATATTATTCTATCATTGTTTTTCCCACAACCTTCAGCCAATCACCCTAGAATCACACGAGGAAATTAGCCACTCATCATCATGAAAGTAATAATCAAATTTAAGGGAAGAAAGAGAATAATTGAACAAGAAAACCTTAAGAGAAAGACTTCAATAACAGAATCAATTATCAATTAACAAGCGTTCCTTGGATTAAAATCCAACAAGACAGTCAACAATGAATGGAATATAAAGGAATCTTACAAAAACCCTTCACAAAGCTATAAAAGCTATCAACTTTCTTCCTTCAATCTTCCTTCAACCTTCAAAAAGGTTCTTCAAATCTCCCAACTATAGTGGGGTAAAACGGCTGCTCTAAGCATCTTCCGGGTGATAGCGGATGTTCGCGTGGTAAGCGGGATGTGGATTTGTGGAAAATCCGGCCCTTTTTATAGGAAAATTACCCTCCAAAGATAAGATATCTTAGAAAGATCTTTTCCCATAAAAATAGGTAAAATATATGGGCTAAATTATCTTCTTCCTTCCAGGAATCCAGCCTAAAAATATAAGATCCTCTTTCCAAAAATAAAAGATCTCAGCCAAGAATAAAATATCCTTGCCGCGTCCAAGATGTTCGCCTCGGTCGGGTCAGCTCCTCTGGATCACCTCGGTCGAGGTGACTCTGTAGTCAACCGAGGTGAATCACAACTGAATGTGAAATCTCTCAAATCTGGTCCAAAGTGAATCTCTAATCCAATTCCATGATTCCTGGATTCTTCCTTAATCTCCTGAATGTAGCTGCAATGACTCCTTAGCTCCTTTTGCTCCTTTTTGATGCAAAACGTGCCATTTTACCTACGATTACAACGAAACTTGGTGTAGACCTCGATTCCCACAAAGGTAGATGAAACGACAATATAATCACATAATATACATCCAAACATGCAGATTATTGAAGATAGAACGTCTAAACAGGCCCCAAAATATAGACAATAATTCATGTTATCAAATACTCACAATGTAAAATGGCGAATAGAATGGCAAATCACATGATCACTCTTGTGGCGGTGGTGGTGGTAGCTGCTAGAATCTGTAGAAGGCCGGATCGAAGGGCACTCCGAATGTCTAGCGGTATAGGTCCTCTAGAATTTTGGTAAGGCATTGATCCGTGTGCCTCATGTTTCGTCAGATCCTAGAAACGGATCTCTTTAACATGATCATCTTGTATTCTAGCCAGCCCATCATGGCTGGGAGCTCATCTGCATTGTATAAATGTGGGTCCACGCGCCGAGGTGGATGAAAAACCAAATGCCTTGGTCCTCTAATCGGAACCTTTTGTCGTCTAGGGACCTTGTCTACCCCACCTATGACACGATCATCATCCTCTGTCGCCTCACCACCACCATCATCATCATCATCATCTCTATTGGCACCAACAACATTTGTCCCGGTATCCATGGCGTCAGTGCCATGAAAATCACCAGCATTATCACTATTACTCTCAACCTCAGTCCGCACATCATCCTCATCACAATAATCAGGCATCTCCACAAAATTGTACTTCCAGTTGTTCTGATCTCTAATAGTGAAGGAACTCTTACATTTAATCACCCTAGGGTTCTTTTTCTCCCAACGTATGGAAACATAGGAAGCGTCATGGCCTTGAGGGGTAAGAATGCCCCGAGAGATGAATTGTTGCAGTCCCAAGGGGCGAGCTTCTACAACAACAAGGCAGGCGGAATAGTCAACACCTAACCCCCTAGCGATGTTAGTCCCTAGGTCTCTAACACAAGTGCCCCCCTTGGACTTGTTCCCAATCTTTTCTAAGTTGTGAGCAAGTAGAGTAGAAGTATGCGGCATAGTGTCGGTAGCCTTGCACCACAACATAAACAACTCATCCGCCTTCAATTTCTACGGGGTCCCAATTCTAGCAAACATCGTCTCACTCAAAATCATGTGAGCTATTTTGAATGAGAGGTTTCCAATTATTCTTAGCCTTGAAGTCACCCGCAACTCATCGATCATCACCACCCTCAATCAACGCAATACTCTCCCAAAAATCCCGAGGCTTAACCGTCCTCGGAATGTTCCTACACTAGCTTTGGGGAAACCAAAGAAGCTCCCTAACATCTCAACAGGAATATCATAGTTCTTGTTCATCGACCTAAATTTCACATTCCTAGTCTTCGGATCATGCTTAAAAGAACTCATGATTTCCATAGTAATTCCTCGTATGCCAGTTCTCTATTTCCGACAAAGACACCAAGTCCTACCCTCTCAATCATCCAATACAAATCCTTTCTAAAATTCATACATTCAAGTTCTTTTGTAACAAGATAACGAGGAGCTAAAATTGGACGGTTTAAATTTTGCTCGTACCTCATTTTATGTTTCTCCTGGATGACCGGTAGTCTTGGAGGAGGTGGTGCTTGTTGATAAGGTCAAGATCCTCTCCAAGGAACAATGACCCTTGTGGATCGTCGAATAAAATCCATTCTAGGAGAAATCTCGCACTGTTCTTGAGGAAATCTCGGCCGAGATTCTTGCCTAACACCCGACTTTTTATAAATTCACACGTAAGTTGCAAATCTATAACGATATTTCCGAATTGATGCCTCTAACTACTTCATTTGTTTCTTCCTACCTCGAATGGTGCCTTACTTCAAACCAAACGTCCCTTAATCAACCGATTGAGAAGGGGGCAATTTTATTAGGTTTTGGGTCGGGATAATCGAATTCCAGGCAGATTTGGTGATCGGTGGTGTGGTTTGATCACGGATCTTGTTTGTGGTTGAGAGGTCTTGAGTTTAGAAGCAAGAATGGACGGAATGGTTAGAAAACAGGGATTTGAGAGTGACGGAGAGAGGTGATTCGCCTGCCGTGCTTTTAGGGTTGGTGTTGTGAGGTTGAAGATCAAGTGCTCCCGCTTTTATACCCCTCTTTGATTTTGAATAAATCTCGGCCTGAGATTTTTGTCGGACATGATTTTTGCAATCGACTTTGGAAATCTCGGTTTAAATTAATTCTTTTAATCCAAAATCTCAACCTAGATTTCCTTGTTTGGTCAAGATTCTTGATTTTCAGCCTCGTTTCTCTTGCTGACGATTCCGTACTCGTTCTCTATCAAAATCTCAATCATTTAACAATATCACTTAGTTCATGATTCATTCTCTCGAGAAAACCTAGGTTCTGTTAATTAAAGATACAAAAAACACAAACACTTACCAAAGAAAAGAAAAACTAACTAAACTAGCTAAAAGAAAAAACGAAAAGGCCATGAATTACCTTGGGTTTCCTCCCAAGAAGTGCTTGATTTAAGGGCTCTATCTGGACCTATGTTCTTGATGACTACTCAAGGTGAAGGGGAGCTATGCTCTCAATCGGAACTTCCGGCGTATACTTCTTCAACCTATGTCCATTCATCTTGAAGCTTCAACAATGATCGCCTCATACTTTAACTCTACCATGGGGAAAATCTTTTTAATAACTTATAGTTTTGTTCATCTAGAATTAAGCTTACCTAGAAAGAGTCGGAGTCTATAGTGTAGGAGACGGGCAATTTCTCCTTCTTTCAACTCCTTCAAAATGATGTGATTGTCATGCCGCCTCTAAGTCATTTCCTTGTAGATCCGAGTGTTCTTATAAGCATTAAGACGGATCTATTGTACATCATTAATGTCCAAAAGACGTTTATCTCCAACTTCCTTTATGTCTAAGTTAAGCCATTAGATGGCCCAATATGCTCTATGCTCTAGTTCCACTTGAAGATGACAAGACTTTCCATAAACTAGATTGTACGGTGGAGTTCCTATGGGAGTCTTGAAAGTTGTTCTGTAGGCCCATAGTGCATCATCTTCATCGACCAATCCTTTCTAGTTCTAGAGACAATCTTCTCTAGGATTGCTTTGATTTCTCTATTTGATATCTCTACGTGGCAACTAGTTCGAGGATGGTACGGTGTGGATACCCTGTGAGTTACCCCATACTTGGATAGAAGTGCTTCAAACTTCCGGACGGTGAAATGTGTTCCTCCATAAATAATGATGACTCGGGGTGTCCCAAATCTTGGGAAAATGCTTATGTTAAAGAACTTCACTACCACCATGATGTCATTAGTAGAAGAAGAAATGGCTTCCACCCACCTAGCAACATAATCTACCACCAATAGTATGTAAAAGTTCCCACAAGAAGATGGGAATGGTCCCATGAAATCCACTCCCCATAAATCAAAGATCTCAACCTCTTGGATGTTGTTTCGAGACATCTCATTCCTCCTAGATATATTTCATGTTCTTTGACAAGCATCACAAGCGACAACAAAGTTTTGCACATAGTTGAATAACTTAGGCCAAAATAAACCGGATTGAAGTACCTTAGCACATGTCTTGTAGAAACTAGCATGCCCGCCACAAGGAAATGAATGACAATGTCGAATAACGCTCTCCAAATCATCTTCCAGAATGCATCTTCTGAACATCCTATCAGGACCTCTCTTAAAGAGAAGATGATCATTCCAATAATAGTGTCGTACATATTTACAACATTTCTTCTTTTGAGCATATGATAGACCGGGATGTACTTCTTCACAAACCAATTAGTTTACATTATCTACGAACCATGGCTCATACCCTCTTGAGACATGAAGAAGACATTCCTCAATCAAATAGAGTTTCTCATCTAGGAATGAATCATTGATAGGCATATAATCCCTCTCACTCACTAAAGGAGGCAACGGGTTAAGATTATTTGCCACTAAGTTCTCGGATTCTTTTTTTACCCCGGATCTCTAAACCAAACTCTTGTAGAAGGAGGATTCATCTAATGAGGCACGGTTTTGCATCCTTCTTGTTGAGCAAGTATCGGATTGTTTTGTGGTCTGTGTAGACAATGACTTTGCTCCCACAAGGTAGGAATGAAATTTCTCAAAAGTATAGACCACCGCTAGTAACTCCTTTTCAATTGTGGCTTAGTTCAGTTGAGCTTCATCTAGTGTGTTGCTAGCATAATAGATGGAATGAATGCATCCATCCTTCTTCTGACCAAGAACGGCTCCTACGGCCACATCCCTAGCATCACACATAACCTCAAATAGGAGGTTCGAATCCAGATGTTGAATGATAGGTGCGGATATTAAGGCTTCCTTCAACCTGTAAAAAGCATTTAGACATTCCTTTGAAAACTCAAAAACCACATCTTTCATTAGTAGGTTAGTTAATGGCTTAAAAATCTTAGAAAAGTTTTCAATGGTCTCTATCTTTGCTCAATCCACTTCAATTTTGCGGTTAGAGATCAAGTGACCTAAAACAATACATTCACTAACCATAGAATGACACTTCTCCTGATTCAAGAAAATGTTAATATCTTCATATCTTTGTAAAACTAGAAAAAGGGTTAGCTAAGTAATCTCAAATGAAGATCCATACACAGAGAAATTCTCCATAAAAACGTCCATGATGTTCTCAATATACTCAGAGAATATAGCTATCATGCATCGTTAAAAGGTAGTCGGTGCATTGCACAATCCGAAAGGCATTCTTCTGTAAGCAAAGGTACCCCAAGGACACGTGAAAGTAGCCTTCTCCTTATCGTCAAGGTGGATGGGATTTTGGAAGAATCTACTATACCCATCCAAGTAGCAGAAGTGGGAGTGTTGCGCCAATCTGTCTAACATTTGAGCAATGATAGGGAGAGGGAAGTGGTCCTTCCTTGTACTAGGTTTAGTTTCCTGTAATCTATGCTCATTTTTCATCCTGTGATCGTCCTTGTGGGAACCGTCTTTGAGGTTCACGTGAAGGTTTGTGATCATATTCCATAAGAATATTATGCATACATAAAGATAACTTAATTCCAGCTAAATCAACAATTGTATAACCAAGAGCTTTCATATGTAATCTCAACTCATGCATCAGGTTTTTATGTTCGTCATCACTAAGATTGACATTCACAATAACAGGATATGTAGAGTTAGGTCCGAGAAAAGCGTACCTTAGATGGGAAGGAAGAGACTTCAAATTTAATGTAGGAGGATCTTTCGATAAAGAATTATGACCTTCCGAAGCATCTTTGGATGCCTCCATAGTTGTGGAAGATGTAGTATTGCATTCTAGAACATTTCCATGCAACTTCGGAAAAGATTCCAGAGTTTTTAGAATCTCGACCCCTATGGAAAAATCTTGGCCGAGATTTTGGTCGATGTTGCAATCGACATGGAAAATCTCGGTCGAATTATTTTTTATTAAAATCTCGGCCGAGATTTTTGCTTCTTGACCGAGAATATTATAAATGCTCGTCCCTTCCTTTAACACTTCAAATTCAGCCTTGGGGTCTTCTTCGAAGGCTTCTAAAGCTCGGACTTTAGTATTTCAGTCCTCCTCGATTCCTTCTTCCGTAATGCTCATACTTATGACCTTTTCAAGCGGATCCTTGAATAAAATCGAGCTCACTACTTCCCTTGATTCTTCTTCATCATAGATGTTGAATATATCTTCTCCAAGGACTGACCACTTAATCATAATGGACAGTATTCTCCTCACCAATGTTGAAGGAGTGTGGCGTTCTTGTAACCAACCATACATCCGGAAGTTGCTAGGAATGGTCTTCCAAGAATGATTGGCACCGGATAATCTGCAGGAATATCTAACATCACAATATCAATAGGTACATAGAACTTACCAAGTAGTACGAGAATGTCTTCTAGGATTCCCATTGGACGTGTGATTGACCTATCCGTCATGCAAAGTGTAATCTTGACGGGTCTTGGCTCTCCAAATCCAAGCTTCTCACATAGTGCAAGCCGTATGATGCTTACACTCGCTCCAAGAAAATCCTTTCTAACAAGGCCTCAAAAGTCACCTCTTTGGCTCCAATAGGATCACAAAAGGATCCTTGATCCCTTAGTTTTGGTGAAATATCTTCTCTTATAATTTGGATGAGTTCAGATGACCTTTTTCTCATCCTCACATCTCCAACATCCTCTAATTTCCTCTTATTAGAGAGGGTTTCCTTCAAGAACTTCCCATAAGTGGCATACATACAATAATATCCATGAACAGAATATTCATATGCAGTTTACTCATTAGTTCAAGGAACTTTCCAAAATGCTTGTCCAAGCGATCTCAAGCTCGAGATTGCAGGAAAAGAAGTGGTGGCTTGTATGTTGGTGGAGGCACATAAACTGGTTCCCTCTCTTTTCCTTTGACCTCCTCAGCTGGCTTCGGATCTTCCTCAACTATCACTTGCTTTCCCTTATCAATTACCTTGGGTAATGGCTCATTAGTCCTCAATCCGCTTCTAGTAATTATAGCCATAAGTTTGCCTCTAGGGTTATCTTTAGTCTTTCTAGGTAGTTTTACTGGATCGCTTTGAGCTTCTCCCGCTTTGTGGCACGCTTGGTTTTCTAAAGCCTTTTGAGCCTTAGAAATATAAGTAACGGTGCTCTCCAATCCACTCAATCTCCCCATCAATTGCTCGAACAATCATTTCAATGTGGTCCATGGGAGGTGGAGTGAATCTTGGTGCAGATTCTTGCAAAGTCTGGGCAGGCGCCTTACGATAGTATGAAATACGACGTTAGTTGAGATGTGCATTGTAACACCCCGAATCCGCGGGCTCGGAGTGCCACATTGGGCTAGGATCTTACAATGGATCTTGACCCTAGCCTAACAACAAGTTCACTAGATCTTACAATAAGGCACAGATAAATTAAAACCAAAATACATAAAACTGTATAAGATATATCAAAAGGTTTTACAACATCAAACCGAGTACAAAAAAAACATCCACGACATCATATACAAATATCCCATATCCCACGAGCAACCTAATGTACAGAAGTCCTCGGCTAGTCACCTCATCTAGCTCACTCTACAGTCTTACTAACCTGCATATCATCTACAACACGGTATACACCGTCAGCTACAATAATGAATAAGAATGAAGGTAATAGCACAAACACATATCCACATCACACATTCAATGCCACACACATATTCATTTATTATCTTCATTTACGTTATTCCATTACTAATTCAACTTATTTTCTAACACGAGGAGCCTAAAGAACCACGTCCCTTCTCCCATTAACACAAGGGTTTTGCATGGGAGTGATCATCACTCGTCCCCCCTGTGTTACTAGCTTCCGGGCACCACCTCCTACCCGTAGGCGGAGGCAAGTGGTCACGACCCGTTATAATACACTTGGGCCATTAAGGTATACATACGTGGTCATCATAGTCAGGATTAAGTTGTAAATTAAACAACCATATGAAAACACACAACCACTACAATCACGCAAACCCATAACTGCAAGCTAAGTAAGTCCTATGGACTTACCTATAATACTCGTAACTTGTACCACGTCACAAGTTCCCCATGGGGAAGTAATCAACGCCTACAATAGCAAGGCACACATCATCATATACTGCAACGGTTAGGAGAGTCGTCTCCACAACCATAGCCAACCTATGACCCCAATCTAAAGCTCGAGATAATAACATGCTCACAAATTCCTAAGGCATATCCTCAACATAAACATAAGTGCCTAAGGCACATATCCATCATACAACTCATCATGCTCAACCTAACCATACTAGCATAGCCATCAACTAACACCAACTCCAAAGGAAAGGGAAGAAGGAATCATAACAACTAGGTATGCCCTGGACGCACCAGCAGAAACAAGAGACGCAGGGGCTGAACCATTAAGGCGTAGGGGCGGATGGCTCAGGGCGCAAGGCCGGCTCACACACAAGCGCAGGGGCGGCCTGGCTCAGGCGTAGGTGCAGCTGGACAGCAGTGAGCTGATCCCGACTTCTCTTTGATCCTTTACTTGACTCTCTTCACTTCTTCACCACATAGAAACATACCACATACATATACACACATGTATGAACATAAAAGTGTCCAGGAAAGATAAACACAAGCTCATGCTTGTGAATCCTAGCTAAAGAAGAGAGAAAGAAGCAAGGAAAGAAGAAAGAATGAAAGAATGAAGGAGAACTAGCTTACCACAACTAGAACCCTAGGTAGCAAGAAAGAACATCACAAACATCCTCCTACAGCACCTCAGCAACAACAATCAACATCGAACTCATGATTATCTAAGATCAAATCCACAACCAAACTCTCAAAACTCACACAAAAGGTCAAGGACAGATCAAAGAAGAGGAGAGGAAGAGAAGAGCGTATAGAAAGAAAGGGATTTGAAGAAGATGAGGAAACCCTCATACAAAAGCAATGGGAGGCTTATAAAGGAAGTCAGCCGCAAACCACGAGTCAAAGGTCAACGAAACCGGCTGCATCCGTACAGAGCCGCAGGGGGGGACACTGTGAGTCGTAGGGGTGGGCAACCGCAGGTGCGGCCCTTTGGATCCGCCAGGGAGGCTGTCTGGGTCATCTAGACTCAGCAAAGGCTCCAAGGCTCCAAGGACTAAGGCTCTTACATCACACTCCCCTAAAAACAAGTTTCGTCCTAAAACTTGCATATTCCCAAATCCTCTCGGACCCATAAGACGAGGTATAACTCTTCCTCTCAGAGGCATCACATCACAACCTATAACATCCTATATCCTTAAACACAACATGGAGGAATCATCACTCCAGCAACCATCATCAACCATAAATATGGCCTAGAGGAAGATCATCTCTAGCCAAACAGTAACCACATCACACTAGCATGGAAGGAAATCATCTCCAACCAAAACTTTCCCATAATACAACTACGTGGAGGAAAGCCATCTCCACTCACTCTATGTCCATTAACGATAGCATGGAGGAAAGAACCATCAACAACTATACCTGTCTCGCGCTAGTAAACAATATCTAATAGATCATATGCACATAACACAGCTAGCACGAAAAGCACATCATACACATAAACGCATAGCATAACATGCACTCACCAAGATGGCACTAAGATCTACTCGTAGATCCTATAGGTGATCTATCTCGGCATGAAACTCTGGATAGTTCCTCTGGATACTATCCTTAGTCTCCCATGTAACCTCATCAGGTCCTCGTCCAGACCAATGTATCCTTAGCATAGGAATGTTCTTCGAACGCAGGCGTTTCACACCTCGTTCTAGGACTGCAACATGGTGCTCTGTAAAGGTGTGGTCCGAAACAACCACCAAATCATCATAACTCACAATGTGCCTCGGATCTAGTATGTACTCCCTCAACCGAGACATGTGGAACAAAGGGTGAACACCCTCTAACCTCGGAGGCAATGCTACTCTGTAGGTTGTCCTCCCAACTCTATCCAATATCTCGAAAGGACAGACATATCACGGACTCAGCTTCCCCTTTATGCCAAAATGTCTAACGCCTCGCGTCGGAGATACCTCAACCTGACATGAGCTCCTACCCTGAACTCTAAAGGTCGACGCCTCTTGTCTGCATATGACTTCTAGCGACTCAGTGCAGCCATCATCCTCTCTCTAATCAGCGCTACTCGAGTCATATCATCCTTAATCTGCTCCGGTAGTATGCCACTAATACTGTTGGGCTCATGATGACATGAATTGTGACCTATTTTTAGGCATGTATTTATATAGATTTTCCCATTATTTTGCATGCATAGACATACATTCATGGCATTTATGGTTATATTCACCTACTTTGCAAGAATAGAGGTCTACATAGAGTTTTATTGCATTTGTAGGTAATTTGGCGAATTATGGAGCAAAAATGACACATTTAAGGATTAAGCCTTGAAGCGGGACAAAAAGGAGCATAAAAGGAATTTAGGACGCGTCAAAGTATCTTCTGATACCGTCTGACGCGCCAAAATATTTTCTGATACCTTCTGACGGCCCAAAGTATTTTCTGATACCGTTGGACGCGGCCCAAAGTATTCTCTGATACCGTCTGACGCGCCAAAGTATTTTCTGATAGCTTATGACGCGGCCCAGAGTATTTTCTGATACCAGCGGATTCGACTTCTTTTGAGCCCAAATATTTAGGGTTTCATCGTTAAACCCTAGTTTTATTCCTACATATATTCAAGAGCCTTCAATATTGAGAGGGTGTCAATTTCTCCAAAGAGAGACTTAGAGGGAGTCAAATTCTCCAAAGGACGGTGACAACCCCAGGATTTGGATCCCCAAAGAGAGGGACGCTTGAAGATTTTATTGCGTACAAGGAAGATTTGGAGAAGGACGCACTTTCCTATTTTTGGAGTTGGAAGATCTTAGGGTTTACATTTGAAGGCGGATTGACATCCCGTTCTTCATTGCCCCTAGAAGTTTTGTGAGGTTTTTCTGTTCCTTTGATTCTACATCCATTGAACGCGGTTTGCGATTATTGTGTTTGATTGACATTTGTTTTTGAGTTATTATTGAGATTTCAAGGTTTTACCTTTTCTCCCTTTCATATTTGATTATTGATATCATAATGATGATTATTGGCTAAAACCCTTTAGCGATTCTAAGGGTGAAGGGTTGATAGTTGTGGCTTAGATAATGATAGATCGATCGTAATTTGATTGGACCCTGAGAGTTAGAGAAATATCGTCGACACCCTAAATCACAGCCTGTTCTTAGGTTTCCACGGCCGTGATTCTCAAGAACTACCCGTGATTTACTTCGTTTTACGAACATTGCTTTTACTTTAATCCAAAGTTAAAGATTTGCTTTAACTTAGTATTGGCTTGCCTTTTCTAGGTAGTAGTGAAGCCTCAACAACCTCTACTTCGATTTCGAGTGTCACAACCTTAATCGGTTTAGTTAGTCTTGATCCTTGTGTTACAAGTTTGGGTATTTGATATTAATTCTTGTCTTTAGATCCTTTCTATACTGAAGCCTCAACAACCTTTATAGAGAGTATTTCTAGATAAGTCATGTAAAGCCTTGGAACTTCACCGTACATTGCTTTACCTTAGCATACCTTTGCAACTCTTAACTCTGTTCTTAGTTCTTTAGTATATCTTGATTCGATTGCCACAATTGGATACCTGGATCTTTAGGGTTGCTGTTTTCCCAATATATTTGCAAAGCTTAACCTTTTATTGCTTGACAATTTACAAACTGAATTTGTTCCCCCCAAATCTCTGTGTTCGATACTCTGGAATTCTTGCTTAACTATGCCGATCTATACACTGCGGGTTCGCTTGCTTGATTTCTAGTTTTATAAATTTAAAGCTTATTTGCACGCACACTAAGTGGCAAACAAGTTTTTGGCGCCGTTGTCGGGGATTTGGTTTAGGCCGAATTCGGTTATCGGTTGTCAAGCTTGGGAGCTTTGCTCTTGTTATTTGATATCTCTTTTGAGTGTTCTTGTAGGTTTGTGTTCTTAGGTACACCAATGGATGTTAAATGTTGTAAGGCTCCATACGATCCAATATGGGTAGCGAAGCAAACGGCTAGAGCAGATTATTACGAATACTTGGTAGAGAAATACGCCTTCTATTGGTTTGATAGCGAAAGAGAACGTGAAATAACCATTAAATATGAATTTGCAAAATGGGAAAAGCTGCACTACCCAAAGAAGGTTAAGAAGAAACCTCCCAAAGATGCGGAGGACTCGAAATTGGAAGAATTGATGACGAAATTTGATATGATCGAAAAAAAATTCAAAGCCTATAAGGAAGATCTTTTAAAAGAAGTGGAAGACACAATAAAGAATATTTCTAAGGTTGAAAAAGCCATGAAAAATCGTTCATCTAGCAAGGAAGAACTCCAAGTTTCGAGCATTCCTCCTATCGAACCCGAAGTTCCTCTAGAACCTCTTGAAGTTCTCATTGAAGAAGAGGAAGAAGTGGTGAACCTTGGCCAAATTACTGAAACTGTGGCCAAGGTTGAAGAAGATCCAGCTGAGTTGGGAGATATTTCATGTGTGGATCATCATCCCAACATAAAACTTGTGCCAAGCCTTGAAGACCTTAACAAGGTATATTGTCTTACTTCCTTTGATATTCCTATTAAAATTTCTAATTTTTTCAGGAATGCACCGGAGAGTTGGAGGTCTCTTCCAAACGAACCTCCTAAGGTGAAGATGAAACCTCCATTAAAATTGCTGGAACTAGATGCTCCTTGGACTACAAGGAGTGGAGTTAGCAAGCACTTCACCATTAAAGCGATGAAGTGTCTTTTGTTCAAGTATGGGGTCATTCACATGACGAAGACCATACATTATCCCCAAGCTGGAGATGGGGAGGCTAGGAGGATTCTCGAGAAACTAATTTCTCGGTCTAGGAAAGGATGGGATGCAAGGGTGAATTATGTCCCATTAAAGCATAGGAAAGCTAGGAGGATTCTGGTGAGAATCAAACCGTACAAGCTTGTACGTGGGAGATCTTACCACTTGCCGGTGAAATTAGGAACCGGAGATTTTTTAGAAGAGTTTGATGATGGATTTGAAGAGCAATCTAAGATGTTCAAGGTGCATTGAGTCATCTATGGAGATTGGTCTAGCTAAGGACCTAAAACAAAGCGCTTCTTGGGAGGCAACCCAAGGTAATGCATCATTTTCCCCTTTTCTTCTTCTTAGATTAGATTAGAGTCGTTGTTTTTGTTTGTTTTTCTTCGATACCTTCCGGTATACTTGTGTTTTTGGATGTCAGGAATAAGCAAGAGAAGATGAGAAAAGCCGAAAAGAATGACGAAACTTGGATTTTTGGCACAAATCAGAGAGTTCCATGACCTAAACCACGACCGTGGTTATGCATTAAGTCGTGGAAAGTGATTTTGGAGAGCAACAGAAAGTTCCACGGCCAAAACCACGGCCGTGGAAATTCCCGACCCGAAAAAAAAAAAAAAAAAAAAAAATTTTTCTTTTTTGAAAAATTTTCGCCGGAAAGACGTTTCCCTTCTTCATTCTTCGAGACCGTTTGGAGTATTCAAAACCTCCTATTGAGCTTATATAGATTCCCATTCCCACCACCATCACCCGATTGATGATTCGCCTTGCCTGATTCGCCATCTTACATTGTGAGTATCCTTTTCCATCTTTTCTTTTCTTCACATTGGGGACAATGTGAGTTTTAAGTATGGGGTGGAGGTATTTACAATACCATTTGCATGTTTTATGTCTTGCATCATATGATTTTGAAAATTTTAAAAAATTTTAAAATTTTTGTGCTTCTAGAATGGATATGATCTCTATGATGAACATTGTTTTGTGGAATAGCTATGATTATTTTGATATGCTTGAATTAATTTATGACATATGTGGGATTTGAATACGTTGCTAGAACTTCATGCATGTTTGATAATTCGGTTTTATTCTAAATCATGTTGAGTGTTGAAGGTTGAAACTGCATATAAGTTCTTACACTTCTTATTGAAATGATTAAGGCACTTCGACCTTGTTACTTCTTTCTTTGATCACTTAGCCCCTCAATGAAAATAATTGCCTCCCTTACCTATCCGGGAATTTGGAGGAGTTGTGTTTTGACATGTTTGATGTGGGAGGGCCATGAAAGCAAAATTTTGCATTCAAAGTATAGAAAGAACTTGTAGGTTTGGGGAAGTCAATCATGACGATGAGTAACTCGGCACCATTCACATAGCCGGGTGTTTGTGTCTTGCCAAAGTCGGATTGAGCGATATTCCTAACGGATTATGGTATGTGCATCAAGGGTTTGAGGCATCTCGAATTTGAGAAACGCCAATCTCCTAGGCTTCGGTTTTTGTGCACCGCTATCCATATTTCCAAAAGTAAAGTCGAAAAAAAATGTGAAAAAGAAAAGAGCAAAGCTCTAAGTTGATGTTGTTGCAAAATCAAAAGAAAAAGTAAAAGAGTTGGGTTATTCCTTTTCCCGGATTCATGCACCACATCCTTTATAAGTTTCCCTTCTTCCCGCATTCTTGACCTTACTTGAAAGTCCTTAAGATCTTTGAGTATGTTGTTTGGCTTTGTGGTCTAAATTGGATTCCTCATGATTGATTTTGATATATTGCAAGTTATGATGCATGTTATGATTTTCTTACAAAGTGTGATTATCCTTTTCATGATGTAATTCCTTTTGACCATATGATGATTATCATTAGTTATGAAGCAATTCATTGAGGGTGATCTATGAATAAAAGCACAACCAAAATATTGTGGTTTTTCTTTATTTTGGCATATTCATAATCCATATCATCTTGTATTTTAAGTTTGAACCTTGCTTGGGGACAAGCAAGATGCAAGTATGGGGTATTTTGATGACATGAATTATGACCTATTTTTAGGCATGTATTTATATAGATTTTCCCATTATTTTGCATGCATAGACATACATTCATGGCATTTATGGTTATATTCACCTACTTTGCAAGAATAGAGGTCTACACAGAGTTTTATTGCATTTGTAGGTAATTTGGCAAATTATGGAGCAAAAATGACACATTTAAGGATTAAGCCTTGAAGCGGGACAAAAAGGAGCATCAAGGAATTTAGGACGCGCCAAAGTATGTTCTGATACCGTCTGACGCCAAAAGTATTTTCTGATACCTTCTGACGGCCCAAAGAATTTTCTGATACTGTTGGACGCGGCCCAAAGTATTCTCTGATACCATCTGACCCGCCAAAGTATTTTCTGATAGCTTATGACGCGGCCCAGAGTATTTTCTGATACCAGCGGATTCGACTTCTTTTCAGCCCAAATATTTAGGGTTTCATCGTTAAACCCTAGTTTTATCCTTACATATATTCAAGAGCCTTCAACATTGAGAGGGTGTCAATTTCTCCAAAGGGAGACTTAGAGGGAGTCAAATTCTCCAAAGGACGGTGACAACCCTAGGATTTGGATCCCCAAAGAGAGGGACGCTTGAAGATTTTATTGCGTACAAGGAAGATTTGGGGAATGACGCACTTTTCTATTTTTGGAGTTGGAAGATCTTAGGGTTTACATTTGAAAGCGGATTGACATCCCGTTCTTCATTGCCCCTAGAAGTTTTGTGAGGTTTTTCTATTCCTTTGATTCTACATCCATTGAACGCGGTTTGCGATTATTGTGTTTGATTGACATTTGTTTTGAGTTATTATTGAGATTTCAAGGTTTTACCTTTTCTCCCTTTCATATTTGATTATTGATATCATAATGATGATTATTGGTTAAAGCCCTTTAGCAATTCTAAGGGTGAAGGGTTGATAGTTGTGCCATAGATAATGATAGATCGATCGTAATTTGATTGGACCCTGAGAGTTAGAGAAATATCGTCGACACCCTAAATCAAGGCCTGTTCTTAGGTTTCCACGACCGTGATTCTCAAGAACTACCCATGATTTACTTTGTTTTACGAACCTTGCTTTTACTTTAATCCAAAGTTAAAGATTTGCTTTAACTTAGTCTTGACTTGCCTTTTCTAGGTAGTAGTGAAGCCTCAACAACCTCTACTTCAATTTCGAGTGTCACAACCTTAATCGGTTTAGTTAGTCTTGATCCTTGTGTTACAAGTTTGGGTATTTGATATTAATTCTTGTCTTTAGATCCTTTCTATACTGAAGCCTCAACAACCTTTATAGAGAGTATTTCTAGATAAGTCATATAAAGCCTTGGAACTTCACCGTACATTGCTTTACCTTAGCATACCTTTGCAACTCTTAACTCTGTCCTTAGTTCTTTAGTATATCTTGAATCGATTGCCACAATTGGATACCTGGATCTTAAGGGTTGCTGTTTTCCCAATATATTTGCAAAGCTTAACCTTTTATTGCTTGACTATTTACAAACTGAATTTGTTCCCCCCAAATCCCTGTGTTCGATACTGTGGAATTCTTGCTTAACTACGCCGATTCGTACACTGCGGGTTCGCTTGCTTGATTTCTAGTTTTATAAATTTAAAGCTTATTTGCAAGCACACTAAGTGGCGAACAGCTCATCCCAACAAAAAGGTGTACGGCACCTACGTCCATACAATGCCTTATAAGGAGCCATCCCAATGGATGCATGTCAACTGTTGTTGTATGAGAACTCAAAAAATAGGAGGTAATCAGACCATTCCTGTCCCCAATCCAACACACAAGCTCGCAACATATCCTCCAGGGTCTGAATGGTCCTCACAGACTGCCCATCTGTCTTGGGGTGAAATGCAGTCGTGAAGTTTAGACTCGTCCCTAAAGCACTCTGAATCTGCTGCCAAAATCTCGAGGTAAACCGTCCATCTTGATCAGAGACGATCGTCCTCGGTACACCATGGAGTCTCACTATATGTGTAGTGTACTCCTCAGCCAATCTACTCACCGGCCACGTCTCTCTGATGGGAATGAAACGTGCCGTCTTCCTCAGTCTGTCAACCACAACCCATATAGCATTAAAACTCCTACTAGGTCTCAAACCGGTCACGAAGTCCATGGAGACGTCCTCTCACTTCCACTGCGGAACTGACAGTGGATGGAGCTCACCTCCAGGTATGGAATGATCTATCTTTACCTCCTAGCAGGTTGCACACTGAGCCACAAATCTGGCTACATCGGGCTTCAACCCTCCCCACCAGCATGAGCGTCTCACATCATGGTACATCTTACTCGTACCTGGATGTACTAAGTAAGGTGTACAATTAGCCTCTTGTAAAATCCTCTATCTCAGCTCTACATCGGCAGGGACACAAACGCGATCATGGCGCCTCATCACTCCATCTGCTCCGATGGAGAACTGTGGTGCCTCTCCACAAGACATTCTCTCTCTGATCCTCATCAAGGTAGGGCACGTCCCCTGATTTTGTTAGATCTCCTCCAACAGACCAGGTAGAACCTCTAAAGCATATAACTATGTCCTCATCAAGAAACTGGATGTCCATCTCTAGTCAAGCTAGATCTCTCTGAAGCTGAGGTTGTACTGTCAATCTAGCAATCACTTTCTCTCGAGGCGTGTCTCTACTCAGGGCGTCGGCGACAATATTCGCCTTCCCTGGATGATACAAAATCTCAAGGTCAAAGTCCTTGATCAACTCGAGTCATCGACGCTGGGGATTATTCAATTCCCGCTGCGTGAAAATGTACTTCAGACTCTTATGGTCTGTGAAGATCTTACATGTAGCACCATACAGGTAATGTCTCAAGATCTTCAATGCATGAACTACCGTTGCCAACTCCAGATCTGGAGTCGGGTAGTTCTCCTCATACGTCTTCAGCTGTCGAGACGCATATGCAATAACTCTGCCTCTCTGCATCAGTACACATCCCAAGCCTAGCTTGGATGCATCAGTGTAAAGCACGAAGTCCTTGGAACCCTCTGGTTGCACTAAGACAAGAGCAGAAGTCAAACGCCTCTTCAACTCCTCAAAACTCTAGACACATTGATCAGTCCATACAAATCTTGTAGTCTTCCTTAGAAGACTCGTCAGTGGACGGGCAATCACAGAAAATCCATCCACAAAGCATCTGTAATAGCCGGCTAGGCCAAGAAAGCTACGCACTTCCTTAACGTTTGTCGGTATCGTCCATGCAGCAACAAACTCGATCTTCACCGGATCAACCATGATCCCACTAGGGGAGATGATGTGTCCAAGAAAAGCAACCTCAAACATCCAGAATTCGCACTTAGAGAGCTTGGCATACAACTCTCTATCCCTCAAAATCTGCAAAACCGTCCGCAGATGACCGACATGCTCCTCTCTGCTACGAGAGTACACCAAAATGTCATCAATGAATACCACCACAAACTGAATAAGGAAGTCAATAAAGATATTGTTCATCAACTCTATGAAGAAAGTTGGGGCATTCGTCAACCCAAATGGCATCACTACAAACTCGTAGTGTCCATAACGGGTATGAAATGCCATCATGTGCACGTCTTTCTCTCTCACCCTCAGCTGTTGATATCCTGAACGCAAGTCGATCCGGGAGAAAAATGTCGCTCCCTGAAGTTGATCAAGCACATCATCAATACAAGGCAATGGATACTTGTTTTTACCGGTCACCTTGTTCAGCTCTTTGTAATCAATACACAGTCTCAACGATCCGTCCTTCTTCTGAACCAAGACGACAGGTGCTCCCTAGGGGGATACGCTAAGGCGGATGAAGCCCTTGTCAGCCAACTCCTCGAGTTGCTTCTTCAGCTCCAACATCTCGACAGGCGCCATACGATTTGGGGCCTTCAAGATTGGTCTCGTGCCAGGCTCCAACTCGATGCCGAAGTCCACACTCCTTTGAGGAGGCAAACTAGACGGCTGTGCAAACACGTCTGTAAACTCGCTACCACTGGAATATCCTCCAATGCTGGACTAACTCCCTCCTTCATGGAATAACACCAGAAGGCATCGCATCCCTGTGCTATCAGCCTCGCTGCTCGTATAACACTAATAAGATATCCCTTCTTCCCAAGGTCCCAACATCGGAAGACCTCTATCGGTAGAGACTGTTCCAATTCTCTTACCTACATCTAATACCGCACGGTGTCTACGCATCCAGTCCATACCTAATATGACTTCTTCATGAATTAGTGGCATGACTAAGAAGTCAACAAGGAACACACGAGTTCCTAACCGAAGGGGACAACTACGTATCTCACGGGTACCTCTGACCTTGCTACCATCAGGTAACTCTATAGTAAAGGTGTCCCCTCTATGGTAGATAAACTCAGACACTCAACACATACAATAGAAATAAAGGAATGCGTAGCACCCGTATCAAATAAAACTCTAACAGGTAAACCATGTAAAAAATTGGTACCTGTAGCAACTGGTGCTGGCGGGTCCTTAACACTCCTCAGCTCAAAAACGCAGCCTTGAGCTCCTCTGGAATCACTAGTACTAGGATCTCTACCACTGCCTCTATTCGGGCCTGGAGCTGAACCCTGAGTAGCAGGTGTGTCCGGGACTCTCTATTGTCCCAGTGCCTTGTGCTGAGGCGGTCTCTGCCCACCTCTTGCTAGGGGAAGAACCCTACTGTGATGACGTCTTGCCCTGAAGGCAAAATGTAGCCCTATGTCTTGGCTTCCCACATGAGAAACAAGTTAGAGGTGCTCTCGGGCACTCAGTCCTAAAATGTCGATATGCCTTGCAGTTGTAACACTGCGAGCCTCTCTCAATCATTTGTGCAGATAATGGACCACTCGAGCAGCCTTGAGACTGACCTCGCCCGTATCCAAATGCTCCTGCACGAGTCGGTCATGTACGTTGCCTCTTCTCAGACCGCCCCGTCTAAGAAGTCCTCCTTTGGCTGACTCTCTCTCGCTCATAAGCAGAGGTTTGATCCTGGTAATCTGCTAAGGACTCATAGTGGAATCCTGCCATATACGACCGTGTACTCTCCCTCAGTCGACAAGAGAACAAGTACACATGATTGTCCTCAGAAGGTGCAGCTGGACCCAACAAAGCTAACTCAGCCTGGAAGCGGCTGATGGAATCAACAATAGATACGTCCTTAAAGCTTGCCTCCACGAAGTCCTGCAGCTTCTCCCTCCTCAGTGAGGCAGGGCAGAAATGCTCCCTAATCAAAGTCCTCTTCCGGTAGTAACTCGTAACTCGTGCTCGTACAGTCCTCCACCACTAGTGAGCAAGGTCACGGAATAGACATTGTACTAGTTCTATCCGTCTGTCCTCAGGACATCTGTGGACTCTAAAGCTGAGTCAACATGTGTTATCCAGACCTCCGTCTCTAACCCAATATTCCCCAAGAAGGGTGGTACTCCCTGCTGATGGAACGCCTTCAACCAGGTATCTGGTCGAGGCCCTCTATACTCCTCTAGAGCTCTAACAGTCTCAACAGCACTTGCCGGCATAGCTGGCACCTGAGTGGCTCCCTGGGATCTCTCAGATAATCCCTCATGCACTGGTAGATCTAGGGCTCGTCTGCCTGCTCTGGTGGCCTCCTCTACCCGTCTGATGTAATCACGAAACTCTACTCCACCCATGGAGACACGATCTGAGTCATCTGACTGGACTCGATGTGACTGCGGTCTCTTGGATACACCACTCCTCGTCTGTGGGACGACACTCTCACCAACCTCCTCATGAACCTCCTCCATCATAGGTGGATCAGCAGCGGGAGCTGGTCCCTGTCCTATCACTCCTGGAGGAAGATGTGGCCTACCCATACCTCGTCCCATGGCAGAAGTTGCTCTAGTCCGAGCCATCTACGGGGTATGCACACCTCACTTATAAGGCTCTATATGGGCCATATGTATATATCTATATATATATAGTATAGATCATATGAGAATACCCCTAACGTGTATACATGAGAACAAATTCGTAATTATAATTAGTTTTGTTACAAATGTGCCATATCGTTTAATTATTATTCGTAGTTATTGTTGGTTGAGTGGATTATTCGTAGTTATTGTTGGATTCCTAATTATTATTATTATTCGTAGTTATTATTAATTATGATATTTACTCTAAATCTCAACCCTTAATACTCACCATCCAACAGTGTACGATTGTTCTCATGTATACACGTTAGGGGTGTTCCCATGGGAACCACACCCTATATATATATATATATATAATACTTAATATTACATGCATACACATTAGCACATAGTAGGTATCAATATATATATATACTGTCGAGATCCTCAAAAGGGTGACGGCTTCTGTACATACTATCCAAAAACATATGAACTTGCTTCAGAGCCAAAAACTTTTCAAAAGTCAAACCCATTTCGGGTTCCATTTAGTTATCCACTCTACCTTTATTTCAGATAGCAAGTGCCATTGTTTTTAACCTAAGGCTCTGATACCAGCTCTGTAACACCCTGAATCTGCAGGAATCGGAGTGCCACATTGGGATAGGATCTCGCAATTGATCCTAAACCTAGCCTGACAACAAGTTCACTAGATCTTACAACAAGGCACATATAGATTAAAACCAAAATACATAAAAATGTATAAGATATATCAAAAGGTTTTACAACAACAAGCAGAGTACAAAAATAACATCCACAACATCAGATACAAATATCCCATATCCCACGAGCAACCTAATGTACAAAAGTCCTCGGTTGGTCACCCCATCTGGGTTACTCTGCAGTCTTCTAACCTGCAGATCATCTACAACACGGTATGCACCGTTAGCTACAGCAATGAATAAGAATGAAGGTAATAGCACAAACACATGTCCACACATCACACATGCAATGTCACACACACATTCATTTATTATCTTCATTTACGTTATCCATTACTAATTCAACTTTTTTTGTAACACGAGGAGCCTAAAGAACCCTGTCCCTTCCCCGTTAATACAAGGGTTATCCATGAGGTTGATCATCACTCGTCCCCCCCCTGTGTTACTAGCTTCCGGGCACCTCCTCCTACCCGCAGTTGGAGGCAAGTGGTTACGACCTGATATAAAACACTTGGGCCATTTAGGTATACATATGTTGTCATCCTAAATAGGATTAAGTTGTAAAAGCAACAACCATATGAACACACACAACCATTACAATCACGCAAACCTATAATTGCACGCTTAGTAAGTCCTATGGACATACCTGTAATACTTGTAACCTGTACCACGTCACAGCTTCACCTTGGGGAAGTAATCAACGCCTACAATAGCAAGGCACACATCTTCATATACTACAACGGTTAGGAGAGTCGTCTCCAAAACCACAACCAACCTATGACCCAAATCTAAACCTCGAGATCATAACATGCTCACAAATGCCTAAGGCATATCTTCAACATGAACATAAGTGCCTAAGGCATATATCCATCATACAACTCATCATGCTCAAATTAACCATACTACCCTAGCCATCAACTAAAGCCAAGGCCAAACGAAAGGGAAGAAGGAATCATACCAACTATGTATGCCCTGGACGCACCAGCGGAAATAAGAGACGCAGGGGCTGAACCAGTGAGGCCTAGGGGCGGATGGCTTAGGGCACAAGGGTGGCTCACAAACAGGCACAGGGGCGATCTGGCTCAGGAGAATGTGCGGCTAGATAGCAGTAACCTGATCCCGGCTTCTCTTCAATCCTTTTCTCGACTCTCTTCACTTCTTCACCAGACAACAACATACCACATACATATACACACATGTATGAACGACAAAATGTCCAGGAAAGATCCACACAAGCTCATGCTTGTGAATCCTAGCTAAAGAAGAGAGAAGGAAGCAAAAAAAAAGAGAAAGAATGAAAGAAGGAAGGAGAGCTGGCTTACCACAACCAGAACCCTAGGCAGCAAGGAAGAACAACACCAACATCCTCCTAAAACACCTGAACAACAGCACTCAGCATCAAACTCATGATCATCAAAGATCAAATCCACAACTAAACTCTCATAACACAATAACAAGATCAAGGGAAAGATCAAAGAAGAGGAGAGGAAGAGATGAGCGTACAAAAGGAAAGGGAGCTGAAGAAGATGAGGAAACCCTCATACAGAAGAAATGGGAGGCTTATAAAGGAAGCCAGCCGCAAAGCCAGGGTGAAAGGTCAACGAAACCGGCTGCACCCACACAAAGCCGCAGGGACGGACCCTGTGAGGCGCAGGGGTGGCCAGCTGCATGTGATGCCTTGTGGGTCCGCAGCGGCTGTGTAGGTAATCTAGACTCAGAAAAGGCTCCAAGGCTCCAAGAACTAAGGCTCTTACATGCATATAGGTAGTATTTCCCTTTCTTTTTAGTACATAGACATATATTCATAGCATTTATGAGCATATTCACTTATTATGTTGGAATAGAGACTAACCTTATGTCTTAGGTTATGTCTTAGGTCACTTGGTCTCAAATCGTGGCATTGAGGTTGATAGAGCCAAGATAGAGATAATTGAGATGTTACCTCCACCATCATCAGTAAAGGGGGTATGGAGTTTTCTTGGACATGCTAGATTTTATATAAGGCTCATTAAAGACTTTTCTAAGATTTCTAAACCATTGACTAACCTACTGATGAAGAATGTAGTCTTTGAACTTTCGAAGAAATGTCTAGATGCCTTTTATAGGATCAAGGAAGCATTAATCTCATCTCCCATCATTCAACCCCCGGATTGGAGTCTTCCATTCGAGGTAATGTGCGATGCAAGTGACGTAGTTGTAGGAGCGGTGCTAGGACAGAAAAAGGATGGACACACTCACAACATCTATTATGCTAGCAAGACGCTAGACGAAGTTCAATTTAACAACGATACGACGAAGAAGGAATTACTTATTGTTGTGTATGCATTTGAAAAGTTTTGTTCTTATCTTGTATGAGCGAAGGTTATTGTCTATACAAACCACGCAGCCATACGGTATTTGCTCACCAAAAAGGATTCAAAACCGTGGCTGATTAGGTGGATTCTCCTCCTCCAAGAGATCGATCTAGATATCTGATAGCATGAATTATAGTCTATATTTTGGGGTTTGTTTGGACGTTTTATCTTCAATAATCTGCATGTTTGTATGTATAATATGTGATTATATTACCATTTCATCTACCTTTGAGGGGATCGAGGTCTACACCTAGTTTTGTTGTAATCGTAGGTAAAATGGCACATTTTGCATCAAAAAGGAGCAAAGGGAGCTATGGAGTCATTGGAGCTACATTCAGGAACATAAGGAACCATCCAGGAAGCATAGCCATGGATTAGAGATTCACTTTGGACTAGATTTGAGAGATTTCACATTCAGTTGTGACTCACCTCGGTTGATCACAGATTCACCTCGACCGAGGTGATTGATAGTATGAAATATAGTCTATATTTTGGGGTTTGTTTGAATGTTTTATCTTCAATAATCTGCATGTTTGTATGTATAATATGTGATTATATTACCATTTCATCTACCTTTGCGGGAATCGAGGTCTACACCTAGTTTCGTTGTAATCGTAGGTAAAATGACACGTTTTGCATCAAAAAGGAGCAAAAGGAGCTATGGAGTCATTGGAGGTACATTCAGGAACATAAGGAACCATCCAGGAAGCATAGCCATGGATTAGAGATTCACTTTGGACCAGATTTGAGAGATTTCACATTCAGTTGTGACTCACCTCTGTTGACCACAGATTCACCTCGACCGATGTGATCCAAAGAAGTCGACTCGACCGAGGCGAACACTTGGGACGCGGCGAGAATATTTTATTCTTGGCTGAGATCTTTTATCTTTGGAAAGGGATCTTATATTTTTGGGCTTGGCTCCTGGAAAGGAAAAAGATATGCTAGATCATATATTTTACCTATTTCTATGGGAAGAGATCTTTCTAAGATATCTTATCTTTGGAGAGTTATTTTCCTATAAAAAGGGTCGGATTTCCCACAAATCCGGGACACTGGATACAACCCGCATACAGTTGGAGATCCCGCTTACACCGCTGCAGCCATACTCCAGTTGGGAGATTTGAAGAACCTTTTTGAAGGTTGAAGAAGGAAGATTGTAGCTTTTATAGCTTTTGAAGGGTTTTTGTAAGATTATCTTTAGATTCCCTTCCTTGTTGTCTTGCCTTGTTGGATTTCTATCTGAGGAACGCTTTTTGTTGTGATATTTAATTCAGTTATTGAAGTCTTTTCATTAAATTCTTCTTGTTCAAATATTCACCTTCTTCCCATATATTTGATTAATACTTTCATGATGATGAGTGGCTAATTTCCTTGTGTGATTCTAGGGTGATTGGATGAAGGTTGTGGGAAAAACAATGAGAGAATGATCTTAATCACAGTAGGACCCTGAAAGTTCGAGTCTTTAACCTTAACCCTAAGCATCTCGCTCAGTCGATGAACATCTCGGCCGGGGTGGAATTTGGCTGATCGAGGTGACTTATCTGATCCGAAACTGAGAGTTAAGTGTTAGAGTTTGCCAAATCCTATTATTATTACACCTTTCTTGGGTCAATGCAAGCCTAGGATGAGACTTACCCGGTAATTCCTTAGTTTGTTTACCTAAGATCATAAGTGTAGGTAATAAAGGTTTATCCTTTATTGGGGTTTGAGTGTGCTTTCATCCCATCTTTGTGAGTTAGCCTGAGACTTACCCGGTAAAGGTTGATTCTATTCCCTTAGATGGTGTGTTAGTTTGAGGTTATAGTTCTTTATCTTAATTCCTTGAGACTTACCCGGTAATAGGAGTTACGGTTTAGGATTAGTGAGTAGTGAGACTTACCCGGTGATCTATTCCACCATTAGTAACACCTTCCCTATGTAAAAACCTCAGCTTTGTCCGCTTATCTTTAGATCTTGAGTTGGAACCACAACTAGATGCTTTAATCCCTAGAATTGCATGTTTCCTTTATTGACTTCTATATCATCTTTGATTGTTTTAATTACTTGTGGTTAGTGATTGCTTAAGCATACCGTAATTGGACTTTGTTTCACTAAGTCCCTGTGATCGACCCCTGGAATTCCTTGCTTTTTACTACGATTGACCCGTACACTGCGGGTTCGCATCCTTGTTTTAAGCTTACGTCTAGGGTTATAAATTTAAAGCTTGCACACACCGTTTGGAGCGAACAAGTTTTTGGCGCCGTTGCCGGGGACTTGGTCTAGACCGAGCCGGTTACGGTTTGCTCTTGGGGCACTTGCCCCCGTGTCTACTAACCACTCTACTTGAGTGACTTTTGCAGGTTCTTTCTTAGGTTTATGCGAAGAACCCGCACTGGGAAGGAAATGGTTCCTTACGATCCCGAACCAGAGAAGACATACAAACGACGCTTAAGAGAAGCGAAGATGGCCCACCAAGACAATAGCGATCTTGAGGCCGAGTTGAAAGAGGCGCTAGAGCTGCTACGCCTCAGCAGGGAAGAGCTAAGACAAGAGAAAGAAGAAACTCGCGCCAGGATTGAGGCGATCGAAGCAGATATGGCAGCCTTACGAGACCAATATCTAGTTCGACCGAGGAAAGATCCAGTCCCAGATCCTCAACCGATGCAGGATCCAGTTGCTGACCCTCGACCGAGGCAGGTTCCAGTACCTGACGCCCCGGCCGAGATACTTCCACCTCGGATGCCAGTCCGAGGCGTTCTTCTTGCAGGAATCCCACAGACTCTAGGTCAAAGGATGGACCCCAATAACCAACTGAGGCGTCCAGGAGTTAACCTAGGAGATCCAGCGGACCATGACTACGAACTTCGACCGCAAGTTCTATCCATGATTCGCCAATGCCAATTCGGAGGGCTAGAGAAGGAATCACCACATCAACATTTTCAAAACTATGAGATCTAGATGGAGACCTTGAGACCCTCAAGGATCGAAAATAACAACTACAAGCTAAGACCTTTTTACTTTTCTTTAAAAGATAGAGCTCTTACTTGGTATCAATCTCTTCCTCCAGGAAAAATTAGCACATGGGAGGAGATGACTACGGAATTCTTGACCAAATTCTTTCCCCCTTCAAAGACAGCTGAAATGAGAGGGAAGATCAACGCTTTCATTATGAAGGACAAGGAGAGCTTGTCCAAGTCATGGGAGCGGTTCAAGGACATTCTTTTGGATTGCCCACATCATGGGATTCCAAAGTTAGAGTTATTGGAGATATACTTCAAGGGACTGGACGGAAGCACCCAGTTCAACCTCCAACTACTCTCCGCCGGTACCTTTATGGACATGGCGATTGACGAAGCTTGGGACTTCATCGAGAAGCAAGCTTTGCATATGGAGAAGTACACTCATCAAGGAGCTGAAGGTGGAGTTAAAAGAGTTAACTTCCAAGAAACTCAGCCCAACAACAATCAACTCACGTCTTCGAAGAATGACGTGAAGCAATTGAAGGAACTCTTGGTTGCTCAAACCAAGAAGGAAGAGCAAGGACAAAGGAACAACAACAACGGATACCGTAATAACAACAACTGTTCCCGGAACAACAACTACAACAATAACAATAGAGGATCCAATAGCAACAACTGAAGGGCGAACAACCAAAATTCTGGTAACAATCATTTAAACTCCAACTCTAACAATTCCTCTAATCCTTTCCTCTCTTCCCCTTCTTCTCCTTCTACTCCATTAAAGAGCCAGGGACAAGGATCAAGTTCGTCTCAGCCGGAAAAGAAAGACGTAGTTCTGGAGGCTATCTTGATCAAGCTTAATGCTATGGAGACTTCTATGACTTCATTTTCGAAGGCCCAAAAGGCCTTTGAACAACAACTTGCTAGTAGGGCCAATGAAGCGCCAAGAGATCCAAGGAAGCTTCCAACAAGGACAGAGAGCAACCCTAAGGGCCAGATCATGGCCATAACTACGAGGAGTGGACTGAAAACTGCAGATCCAGTGCCTCGGTCGGTGCCAGTACCGACGAAGACCACCTCGGTCCAGATGCAGTCAAAGAATACTTCGACCGAGATGCCAACCGAGGTGGAGCCACAAAGAGCGGAGGGGAAAACTGAAGTTTATGTTCCACTTCCTGCATACAAACCACCACTTCCATTCCCCCAGTCAAGGGCCAGAGCACATCTAGACAAGCACTTTGGTAGGTTCCTTGACTTGATGAATAAACTGCACATTAACATTCCTTTCCTTGATGCTATTCTAGGGATGCCTGCCTATGGGAAGTTCTTGAAGGAGATCCTATCAAGGAAGAGGAAACTGGAAGATTTTGGTGAAGTTAGGATGGCATCTAAATCCTCGGAGCTTATTCAAATCATGAAGGAGAAGATGCCACCTAAATTAAGGGATCCCGGCTCATTTTGCATTCCCATTCAAGTTGGGGATGTCACTTGTGAAGCCCTTTATGATCTAGGAGCCAGCGTGAGCATCATCCCGCTGGAACTATGTGTGAAGATCGGACTTGGAGAGCCCAAGCCGGTCAAGATTCGACTATATATGGTGGAACGCTCCATCACCCATCCCGTGGGAATCTTGGAGGACGTTCCGGTCAAGTTAGGTAACTTCTATTTACCAATAGATTTTGTTGTACTTGACATTCCCGCAGATTATCCTGTTCCTATTATTCTCTGGAGGCCATTTCTAGCAACTTCGGGTTGCAACGTGGATTGCAAGAACGCCAAGTTGAAATTCAATATTGGCAGCGATGAGGTGGAGTTCGCATTACTTGCAGCCATGGAAAGGAGCAGCTAAGCGATTATATCTTCAACATCTACGATGAAGAAGAATCAAGAGAATTGGTGAGCTCTATCCTTATTAACGATCCACTCGAAAGAGTTATTAGTTTCAGTTTAATGGAGGAAGGTATATATGCTTCTTGTGATGCATATATACGGAGCTTAAAAGCACTGGAAGAAGATCCAGGAGCTAAAATTGAGAAGCTAATCCAGGAGAAGAAGATCTCCAGTTTCGGTTCGAGTTGCAGTACCTCGACCGAGGCACTTTCTGGACTGAGCGAGGCGACTGAAGAACATCTCGGTCAATGCCTCTGCGCCTCGACCGAGGTTGATGGCGAGACGATTTCAATTGAGACTTCCGAAAGTCTAGTTTCTGGATCTACTCCACTGGAAGGAGGAAGCAAGGATCCCCCTCAGAAAGCACCCCCAGTTGTGGAGCTTAAACAACTCCCAAATCACTTGAGGTATGTCTTTCTTGGACCGGATTCCACTTATCCCGTTATTGTTAGTGCTTCCCTCTCCGAAACTAAATTGTCTAAACTAATGCATGTCCTGAGAAAGCATCAAAAAGCTTTGGGTTATACTATAGATGATCTTATTGGCATTAAGCCCTCTTTCTGCATGCATAGAATTTTAATGGAGGATGATCATAAGACTTCACGGGAACCTCAAAAACGGTTAAATCCGATCATGAAAGAGGTTGTGAAGAAAGAAATTCTTAAGTTGTTGGATGCAGGTATCATATACCCTATCTCGGACAGCAAGTGGGTTAGCCCGGTGCATGTAGTTCCGAAGAAAGGAGGGATGACCGTTGTGACAAATAAGAACAACGAGTTGATCCCAACCAGGACCGTTACGGGCTGGAGGGTTTGCATCGATTATAGGAAGCTGAATGCGGCCACACGGAAAGACCATTTTCCACTTCCCTTCATTGATCAAATGCTCGAGCGGTTGGCCCAGCATTCACACTTTTGCTACTTAGACGGTTATAGTGGATTCTTCCAGATTCCAATCCATCCGGATGATCAGGAGAAGACCACTTTCACTTGTCAATGGGGGACATTTGCTTATAGGAGGATGCCATTTGGATTGTGCAATGCACCCGCTACCTTCCAGCGATGCATGATGGCCATCTTTTCCGAATACATAGAGGAGATCATGGAGGTATTTATGGATGATTTTTCTGTAGATGGTTCCTCTTTTGATGATTGCCTATCTAACCTTTCTCTAGTGCTTAAAAGATGTGAAGACACTAATCTCGTTCTGAATTGGGAGAAGTGTCATTTTATGGTTAATGAAGGTATTGTGCTAGGACACCTCGTTTCTAATCGATGCATTGAGGTCGATCGCGCTAAGATCGAAACTATTGAGAAACTCCCTCCCCCTTGTTCTATTAAAGGTGTGAGGAGTTTTCTCGGGCATGCAGGTTTATACAGGAGATTCATCAAGGACTTCTCCAAGATTTCTAAACCACTAACTAACCTCTTGAAATAAAGATGTTGTTTTTGAGTTTTCGCAGGAGTGTCTTGATGCTTTTTACAAGATTAAGGAAGCGTTAATCTCCGCTCCCATTATCCAACCTCCGGATTGGACCTTGCCCTTTGAGATCATGTGCGATGCTAGTGATGTAGCCGTAGGAGCGGTGCTTGGACAGAAGAAGGATGGACGGACCACCACCATTTACTATGCTAACAAGACGCTAGATGTAGCACAACGAAACTACGCTACCACCGAGAAGGAGTTATTGGCGGTTGTTTACGCTTTCGAGAAGTTTTGTTCCTATCTAGTAGGGGCGAAAGTCATTGTCTACACCGACCATGCAGCCATCCGCGATAAGAAGGGATCCGAAAACTCTGTTGCGGATCACCTCAGCCGGCTACCTGCATCATCACGCGAGAAGGATGACCCGCCCATTGACGATTCATTCCCCGATTAGCACTTACACTTGTTGGAGCGTTTGATAGACTTACTTACTTCACCCCACGATGGAGGTGAAGTATGGGGTGAGGGCACCTCCCACCTCGTTTGAGACACATCATGGTCCAGCTAGCGACCTTAAACCAAGCGCTTCTTGGGAGGCAACGCAAGGTATTGCTTTCTTTTCCCTTTTTCTAGCCTAGCTTAGATAGTTTTTGCTTTTGCTTTGCTTTGTTTTGTTTTTGGCGTTCTAGACCGATAACAGGTGACATCTAAGGAAGGAACATAACTGGAAGGACAGAAGATCGAGAATTTGAGAAGATGAAGTTTGACTGAGGCATCTCGGTCACTGTCAGAGCACCTCGATCGAGATGATTCTTGAGCAACCGAGGCGACTAGGGTTTCTGAAGAACCACCTTGGTCCGTACCACCTCGGTCCAGTCGAGACCATCTCGACCGAGGTGACAACAGTTCCAGAAAGGGTATAAAAGGGGTGAAAATTCTCTCTCCTCACTTTACCCAACCCTCCTCGACCGCGGCAGCCCTTTCACCTCGCCTCTTCGATTCTCGCTCATTTTCGAAGATTTTCGCTTCCAAACTGCGATTAAGGCATAGAGGATCCCAGTGCATCGTCGATCTACGAAGAAATCGAACCGATTCGGCCGAACGAGGTAAAACAAATACCAAACCCTAACTCACTGATTTCGCTTCGATTTGGGCTTTGGTTGCCCTTGCATTTGTTGAGAAAATGATTAAGTACCCCATAAGAAGCAGTTGTAGTGATTCTGGGGGAAAAAAACTGAATTTTCTGAAGAAATTAGAATCCAGTTTTCCGCCTCGGTCTAGACGAGCTGTGCCTCGGCCGAGGTGATTCTTGAGTGTTGTCAGTCGACCGAGGTGACCTGACAGTGACAGAATTGAAAATGAGTTCCGACAGACGCCTTGCCCTTAGGGATAGATCCTCCCCTTCCCCTTCTTCCTCTTCTTCCCGACCCTATTGCCCGGTGATCCACGAGCGACACCAGGTCGACTATGAGCGTATTTCCGGCCGTCCAGTGATTGCACCTCGCTTCCTGGACGTGTCTGCTTTTGACTGTCTCCATGTGGATGGAGACCTTAGACGGATGATATCTACAGTAGGGTAGATCAGTTTACTGAGATCCGAGCCCCATCCTATTTGGAGCCCACCCTAGAGTTCGTTAGCTCCTTCACCTACCTCCCCACAAAGCGTTCTGTGAAGTACCAGTTGATGAACAGGAACTTCTTAGTGCCACTTGACTATTGGAGGGATATTTTTGGTTTTCCTGCCCCCACAACTGTTGACTTCCCGTCCCGATCTGTAGCTAGGGAGTTTTGGGGACAGATTGCTCACGTGGTTGAGCACGCAGATAGGTGGCGCTCTGGAGATTCCAGGGAGAAGGTCATCTTCCACTTAGCCTTTAGGTTAGCCCACCGGATCTTCAGTGAGACACTTCTGGCGCGTGTTGAGACGTCCCAAAAGATCCGACAGGGGGAGCTTTTTAGTCTGTATTGCATAGTGACTGGAGGTATCCCGGACTTTGGCTTGATGCTGGCAGAGGATCTGCACAGGATCAAGGCCAAGGCGAAGGGAGACATCTGCTGCGGAGGACTTGTCACCCACATTGCCAGCTATCAGGACATGGATCTCAGCGCTTGCACTATGGTGGCGGCTGTCAAGCCGCTTGGGCTGCAGGAGATGATCACTCGGCGGATTCTGGTTCCCCGAGGTCTGACTACACCGTACATGGCTATGCCATGGGAGCTGACTGCACCACAGGGGATCAGGTGGTCTGCCCAGTTTACTGTTTATGACCCTCATTATTGGCAGACCGCTTGGGCTCCACTGATGGAGGATTTTAGAGACGCAGCAGCTGCCCCAGCTGAGGAGGAGGTAGATGATGAGGAGACTATTGATGACAGGGATGATGGAGTCCCGATGGATACAAGGACGGATACTGCTGGACCCAGTGCACCGGTCATAGATCTGGACGATGACACTGAGGCTGAGCCGGCACCTGCTACTTCTCCAGTGAGACCTGCTAGGCGTAGGACACGCCGACACAGAGATCCAGAGGATCACTGTCGGATCGACGATCTGACGGATCAGGTTATTGATTCATATGCCGCTTTGTCACTGGATATCCGCGAGATGCAGGAGAGGCAGCATTACCAGCACATGATGGCCCAGATTCAGTTTGAGCACATCATGGGCTATCCGTTCGACCCGTCCCAGTATCCGTATGTGCCACCACCGGATCACGACTACTGAGAGCTGCAGGATTTTCTTTCTTATTTTTATGCAGTTCAGCTTATTATCCGGTTAGTATTTTATTCTCTTAGACTTATTTTGACCCACTGGGACAGTGTGTCCCAAGTATGGGGTATTTGTGTATTACTTGATAGTTATTTGATGTATGACTCTATTTGACGGGATATTTATATTTATGCTTCACTTTTGCATCTATGTGTTTATCTGAGATTGCATGCATACTTACAGGTTATTTGATTGAGAAAAACGTCGAAACTAAAAAAAATGGTTTTAAAAAATTTTTTGACCTCAACCGGGGCTGTTCTGGCCGAACGAGGTGTTTCACCTCGGTTGACCTAAGAACACCTCGACCGAGGTGGGTTAACTGAGAGTTTTCGAAACGATTTTTGTGCTTCTTATCTGGATATGATCTCAGTGAAGGTCTTGTTTACTGACTGATTTTGAATTCTTTATGTGTTTGAAAGGTTTTATAATATGTTTAAGTTTCTAAATGCTTTGTTTAAAATTTTTGCAATGTTTAATACTTTGTTTTTATCCAAATTATGTTGAATTTGAAGGTTGACACCGCAAGATAAGTTCTCTCACTTTCTTCCTGGAAAGACCAAGGCAATTCATTCTTCTCTCCTCTTCTTCTTGATCATGCTTAGCCCCTCATATACATTTTGCCTCCCTTTACCTATCCGGGAATTTGGAAGCAAGCGAAGTGGTGAAAGCAAGTGAAGTAAAAGTTGAGAAGTCGGCTGGAAGTGAAAGTGTTAGAAAGTAATAATAGGTTTGGGGAAGTCAATCATGATGATGAGTAACTCGGCACCATTCACATAGCCGGGTGTTTGTGTCTTGCCAAAGTCGGATTGAGCGATATTCCTAACGGGTCATGGTATGTGCATCAAGGGTTTGATGCATCTCAAGAAATTGATGATTGCTGATTTCCTAGGCTTCGGTTATTGTGCACCTCTGTCCATGTATCCCAAAAAGTAAAGTAAAAAGAAAAAAAGTGTGAAATAAGCAAAGCTTATTGGTGGAAGATGTTGCAAGTCAAAGTGAAAGTGAAGTATATCCTTTTCCCGGATTCTAGCACCACATTACCTTACATACATCCCTACCCTACACGTTTCTTGACCTTTCTTTGGGGAAGCCCTTGAGACCTCGAGCTTGTTGATTGACTTAGCGGTTTAAACTGGATTATGCATGATTAATTTCGATGATTATGACTTATTATGCATTCTATGATTTTATGCAAAGATGATCAACTTTCTTATACTTATAAAATGTTTTTATCATATTTTGATTTTAAATTCCATGAAGTATTCTCTTAGAGTGATCTATGATTATTTCACACCATAAAAATGTTTTGAAAGACTTTTCATTGATTTTTCTTGACTTATAATCCATTCTATCTTTCCTTTTATATGCGGAACTTGCTTGGGGACAAGCAAGGGCTAAGTATGGGGTATTTTGATAGCATGAATTATAGTCTAAATTTTGTGGTTTGTTTGGACGTTTTATCTTCAATAATCTGCATGTTTGTATGTATAATATGTGATTATATTACCATTTCATCTACCTTTGCGGGAATCGAGGTCTACACCTAGTTTCGTTGTAATCGTAGGTAAAATGGCACGTTTTGCATCAAAAAGGAGCAAAAGGAGCTATGGAGTCATTGGAGCTACATTCAGGAACATAAGGAACCATCCAGGAAGCATAGCCATGGATTAGAGATTCACTTTTGACCAGATTTGAGAGATTTCACATTCAGTTGTGACTCACCTCGGTTGACCACAGATTTATCTCGACCGAGGTGATTCAGAGAAGTCGACTCGACCAAGGCGAACACCTGGGACGCGGCGAGAATATTTTATTCTTGGCTGAGATCTTTTATCTTTGGAAAGGGATCTTATATTTTTGGGCTTGGCTCCTGGAAGGAAAAAGATATGCTAGATCATATATTTTACCTATTTCTATGGGAAGAGATCTTTCTAAGATATCTTATTTTTGGAGAGTTATTTTCCTATAAAAAGGGTCGGATTTCCCACAAATCTAGGACGCTGCATACAACCCGCATACAGTTGGAGATCCCGCTTACACCGCTGTAGCCATACTCCAGTTGGGAGATTTAAAGAACCTTTTTGAAGGTTGAAGAAGGAAGATTGTAGCTTTTATAGCTTTTGAAGGGTTTTTGTAATATTATCTTAGATTCCCTTCCGTGTTGTCTTGCCTTGTTGGATTTCTATCCAAGGAACGCTTTTTGTTGTGATATTTGATTAAGTTATTGAAGTCTTTTCATTAAATTCTTCTTGTTCAAATATTCACCTTCTTCCCATATATTTGATTAATACTTTCATGATGATGAGTGGCTAATTTCCTTGTGTGATTCTAGGGTGATTGGCTGAAGGTTGTGGGAAAAACAATGATAGAATGATGTTAATCACAGTAGGACCCTGAAAGTTCGAGTCTTTAACATTAACCCTAAGCATCTCGCTCAGTCGATGAACATCTCGGCCGGGGTGGAATTTGGCTAACCGAGGTGACTTATCTGATCCGAAACTGAGAGTTAAGTGTTAGAGTATGCCAAATCCTACATCATATTACACCTTTCCTGATTCAATGCAAGCCTAGGATGAGACTTACCCGGTAATTCCTTTGTTTGTTTACTTGAGTGTGCTTTCATCCCATCTTTGTGAGTTAGCCTGAGACTTACCCGGTAAAGGTTGATTCTATTCCCTTAGTTGGAGTGTTAGTTTGAGGTTATAGTTCTTTATCGTAATTCCTTGAGACTTACCCGGTAATAGGAGTTACGGTGGGATTAGTGAGTAGTGAGACTTACCCGGTGATCTATTCCACTTTAGTAACACCTTCCCCATGGAAAAACCTCAGCTTTGTCCGCTTATCTTTAGATCTTGAGTTGGAACCACAACTAGATGCTTTAATCCCTAGAATTGCATATTTCCTTTATTGACTTCTATATCATCTTTGACTGTTTTGATTACCTTTTGTGGTTTGTAATTACTAAAGCATACCGTAATTGGACTTTGTTTCACTAAGTCCCTGTGATCGACCCCTGGAATTCCTTGCTTTTTACTACGATTGACCCGTACACTGGGGGTTCGCATCCTTGTTTTAAGCTTACGTCTAGGGTTATAAATTTAAAGCTTGCACACACCATTTGGAGCGAACAAGTTTTTGGCGCCATTGCCGGAGACTTGGTCTAGACCGAGCCGGTTGCGGTTTGCTTTTGGGGCACTTGCCCCTGTGTCTACTAACCACTCTACTTGAGTGACTTTTGCAGGTTCTATCTTAAGGTTTATGCGAAGAACCCGCACTGGGAAGGAAATCGTTCCTTACGATCCCGAACCAGAAAAGACATTCAAGCGACGCTTAAGAGAAGCAAAGATGGCCAACCAAAACAATCGCGATCTTGAGGCCGAGTTGAAAGAGGCGCTAGAGCTGCTACACCTCAGCAGGGAAGAGCTAAGACAAGAGAAAGAAGAAACTCGCGCCAGGACTGAGGCGATCGAAGTAGATATGGCAGCCTTACGAGACCAATATCTACTTCGACCGAGGGAAGATCCAGTCCCAGATCCTCGGCCGATGCAGGATCCAGTTGTTGACCCTCGACCGAGGCAGGTTCCAGTACCTGACGCCCCGGCCGAGATACTTCCACCTCGGATGCTAGTCCGAGGCGTTCTTCTTGCAGGAATCCCACAGACTCTAGGTCAAAGGATGGACCCCAATCAACAACTGAGGCGTCCAGGAGTTAACCTAGGAGATCCAGCGGACCATGACTACGAACTTCGACCGCAAGTTCTATCCATGATTCGCCAATGCCAATTCGGAGGGCTAGAGAAGGAATCACCACAGCAACATTTTCAAAACTATGAGATCTTGATGGAGACCTTGAGACCCTCAAGGATCGAAAAAAACAAATACAAGCTAAGACCTTTTCACTTTTCTTTAAAAGATAGAGCTCTTACTTGGTATCAATCTCTTCCTCCAGGAAAAATTAGCACATGGGACGAGATGACGACGGAATTCTTGACCAAATTCTTTCCTCCCTCAAAGACCGCTGAAATGAGAGGGATTATCAATGCTTTCATTATGAAGGATAAGGACAGCTTGTCCAAGTCATGGGAGCGGTTCAAGGACATCCTTTTGGATTGCCCACATCATGGGATTCCAAAGATAGAGTTATTGGAGATATACTTCATGGCACTGGACGGAAGCACCTAGTTTAACCTCCAACTACTCTCCGCCGGTACCTTTATGGACATGGCGATTGACGAAGCTTGGGACTTCATCGAGAAGCAAGCTTTGTATATGGAGAAGTACACCCATCAAGGAGGTGAAGGTGGAGTTAAAAGAGTTAACTTCCAAGAAACTCAGCCCAACAACAATCAACTCACGTCTTTGAAGAATGACGTGAAGCAATTGAAGGAACTCTTGGTTGCTCAAACCAAGAAGGAAGATCAAGGACAAAGGAACAACAACAATGGATACCGTAACAACAACAACGGTTCCCGGAACAACAATTACAACAACAACAATAGAGGATCCAATAGCAACAATTGGAGGGCGAACAACCAAAATTCTGGTAACAATCATTCAAACTCTAATTCTAACGATTCCTCTAATCCTTTCCTTTCTTCCCCTTCTTCTTCTTCTACTCCATTGAAGAGCCAGGGGCAAGGATCAAGTTCGTCTCAGCCGGAAAAGAAAGATGCAGTGCTGGAGGCTATCTTGATCAAGCTTAGTGCTATGGAGACTTCTATGACTTCATTTTCGAAGACCCAAAAGGCCTTTGAACAACAACTTGCTAGCAGGGCGAATGAAGCACCAAGTGATCCAGGGAAGCTTCCAGCAAGGACGGAGAGCAAACTAAAGGCCAGATCATTGCCATAACTACGAGGAGTGGACTGAGAACTACAAATCCAGTGCCTCGGACGGTGCCAGTACCGACGAAGACCACCTCGGTTCAGGTGCAGTCGAAGAACACTTTGGCCGAGATGCCAACCGAGGTGGAGCCACAAAAAGCGGAGGGGAAAACTGAAGTTTATTTTCCACCTCCTGCATACAAACCACCACTTCCATTCCCCCAGTCAAGGGCCAGAGCACATCTAAACAAGCACTTTGGTAAGTTCCTTGACTTGATGAATAAACTACATATTAACATTCCTTTCCTTGATGCTATTCTAAGAATGCCCGCCTATGGGAAGTTCTTGAAAGAGATCCTTTCAAGGAAGAGGAAACTGGAAGATTTTGGTGAAGTTAGGATGACATCTAAATCCTCGGAGCTCATACAAATCATGAAGGAGAAGATGCCACCTAAGTTAAGAGATCCCGGCTCATTTTGCATTCCCATTCAAGTTGGGAATGTCACTTGTGAAGCCCTTTGTGATCTAGGAGCCAGCGTGAGCATCATTCCGCTGGAGTTATGTATGAAGATCGCACTTGGAGAGCCCAAGCCGGTCAAGATCCGACTATACATGGTGGATCGCTCCATCACCCATCCCGTGGGGATTTTGGAGGACGTGCCGGTCAAGTTAGGTAACTTCTATTTACCAATAGATTTTGTTGTACTTGACATTCCCGCAGATTTCAACATTACTTGCAGCCATGAAAGGGGAGCAGCTAAGCGATGATATCTTCGACATCTACGATGAAGAAGAATCAAGAGAATTGGTGAGCTCTATCCTTATTAACGATCCACTCGAAAGAGTTATTAGTTTCAGTTTAATGGAGGAAGGTATAGATGCTTCTTGTGATGCAGATATACGGAGCTTAAAAGCACTGGAAGAAGATCCAGGAGCTAAAATTGAGAAGCTAATCCAGGAGACGAAGATCTCCAGTTTCGGTCCCAGTTGCAGTACCTTGACCGAGGCACTTCCTGGACTGAGCAAGGCGACCGAAGAACATCTCGGTCAACGCCTCTGCGCCTCGACCGAGGTCGAAGGCGAGATGATGTCGACTGAGACTACTGAGAATAATAAACTTCTTACTCCCTTCTCTAACATTCATCCTCAGTTGGTGGAACATTTCATCCACCAACTTTCTCATAATAAAGGACCTTGGTATGCTGATATTGTGAATTATCTTGTTTGCCAGGAAATACCGCCCGGATTGACGTACTCTCAAAAGAAGAGATTCTTCAAAGAAGTACGCCATTACTATTGGGATGAACCGCTGCTATTCAAGCACGGGCCGGATGGGATGCTTCGAATATGCATTCCGGAAGATGAAGTTAATAGCGTCATACGGCATTGCCATACACTTCCTTGTGGAGGACATGCTAGCACCGATAAAACATGCGCTAAGGTATTACGTTGCGGTTTCTTTTGGCCTACATTATTTAAGGATGTACAATCGTTTGTTGTCTCTTGTGATGCATGCCAAAGAACAGGATATCTATCTAGGAGGAACGAAATGCCGCTTAATAACATCCAAGAGGTGGAAATCTTTGATGTATGGGAGATAGACTTCATGGGACCTTTCCCATCCTCCGGAGGAAACCTCTATATTCTTCTTGCAGTTGATTATGTCTCTAGATGGCTTGAAGCCATCGCTTCTCCCACTAATGACGCCAAGGTGGTTGTGAAGTTCTTGAACAGAACTATCTTTCCACGTTTTGGAACTCCACGCATCATCATCAGCGATGGAGGAACGCATTTCATCAAATGGAAGTTCAAGGCACTTCTATCGAAGTATGGGGTAACCCACAAGGTATCAACGCCTTATCATCCTCAAACTAGTGGACAGGTCGAGATCTCGAATAGAGAAATCAAGGCAATTTTGGAGAAGACCGTCTCTAGGACGAGGAAGGATTGGTCCATGAAATTGGACGATGCTCTTTGGGCCTACAGGACCGCATTTAAGACTCCCATAGGTACCACCAGTTATAATTTGGTATATGGGAAGTCTTGCCATTTGCCCGTTAAGTTAGAACACAAAGAATATTGGGCAATCAAATGGTTGAACTTCAACATTAAGGAGGCCGGCGAGAAGCGGCTATTGGAAATTAACGAGCTGGAAGAGCTGCGTTTGAACGCTTATGAGAATGCCAAAATCTATAAGGAGAGGACGAAGAAATGGCATGACAAGCGTATCATCCCAAAGGAGCTTAATAAAGGAGACTTAGTTCTACTCTTTAACTCCCGCCTCCGCCTCTTTCCAGGTAAGCTAAAATCTAGATGGACCGGACCTTATGTTGTGAAACATGTTTTTCCTCATGGTGCAGTTGAGATATGGGGCGAAACGAGCGGAAGCTTCAAGGTCAACGGTCATAGACTCAAGAAGTACAAACCGGAAGTTCCGGTTGAGGAGGTTGCACCAATATACCTCATTTGAGACGCATCATGGTCCAGCTAGCGACCTTAAACCAAGCGCTTCTTGGGAGGCAACCCAAGGTATTGCTTTCTTTTCCCTTTTTCTAGTCTAGCTTAGATAGTTTTGCTTTTGCTTTGCTTTGTTTGTTATTGGCGTCCTAGACAGATAACAGGAGACATCTAAGGAAGGAGTACAAACCAGGAGCATAACTGGAAGGACAGAAGATCGAGAATTTGAGAAGACGAAGTTTGACTGAGGTATCTCGGTTGCTGTCAGAGCACCTCGACCGAGATGATTCTTGATCAACCGAGGCGACTAGGGTTTCTGAAGAACCACCTCGGTCTGCATCACCTCGACCGAGGTGACAGCAGTTCCAGAAAAGGGTATAACAGGGGGGCCGAATTTCTCTCTCTTCAATTTACTCTCTTCTCTACCGCGGCGAAGATCCACCTCACTTCTTTAGTTTTCGACCATTTTCGACGATTCTTGCTTCCAAATCGCTAAGAAAGGATAGAGGATTCCAGTGCAAGCGTCAATCTGCAAGAAAAACGAACCGAAACGGCCGAACGACGTAAAACGAGTGCGAAACCCTAACCTCGCTGTTTTCGCTTAAATTTGGGCTTGGATTGCCCTGCATTTGCTGAGAAAATGATTAAGTACCCCATAGGAACCAGTTGTAGTGATTTTGGGGGAAAAAGAACTGGAATTTCTGAAGGAATTAGATCGCAGTTTTTCGCCTTGGTCCAGACGTGCTGTGCCTCGGCCGAGGTGTTCTTGAGTATTGTCAGTCGACCGAGGTGACCTAATAGTGAGATTTCTGAAAATGAGTTCTGACAGACGCCTTGCCCTTAGGGATAGATCCTCCCCTTCCCCTTCTTTCTGAAAATGAAGGTCCGCCAGGGGGAGCTGTTCAGCCTATACTGCATGGTGATAGGAGGCATCCCCGACTTTGGCTTGATGTTGGCAAAGGAACTGCACAAGATCAAGGCCAAAGCGAAGGGGGACATCTGCTGCGGAGGGATTGTCACCCACATCGCCAGCTACCAGGATATGGATCTCAGCGCTTGCACTATGGTGGCGGCTGCCAAGCCGCTTGGGCTGCAGGAGATGATCACTCGGCGGATTCTGGTTCCCCGAGGTGTGACTACACCATACGTGGCTATGCCATGGGAGCTGACTGCACCGTAGGGGATCAGATGGTCTGCACAGTTTAAAGTTTATGACCCTCATTATTGGCAGACCGCTTGGGCGCTACTGATGGAGGATTACAGAGAGGCAGCAGTTGCCCCAGCTAAGGAGGAGGTACATGATGAGGATACTGCTGATGACAGGGATGATGGAGTCCCGATGGATACAGGGACGGATACTGCCGGGACGAGTGCGCCGGTTATTGATTTGGATGATGATGATGATATTGAGCCGGCACCTGCTACATCTCCAGTGAGACCTGCTAGGCGTAGGACACGCCGACACAGAGATTCAAAGGCTCACCGTCGGATCAATGATCTGACGGATCATATGATTGATTCATATGCCGCTTTATCACTAGATATCCGCGAGATTTAGGAGAGGCAGCACTACCAACACATGATGGCTCAGATCCAGTTTGAGCGCATTATGGGCTATCCGTTCGACCCGTCTCAGTATCCATATGTGCCACCACCACCACCACCGGATCGTGACTACTGAGAGCTGCAGGATTTTCTTTCTTATTTATATGCAGTTTAGCTTATTATCCGGTGAGTATTTTATTCCTTAAACTTATTTTGACCCACTGGGATAGTGTGTCCCAAGTATGGGGTATTTGATGTATTATTTAACACTTATGTGATGTATGACTCTATTTGACCGGATATTTATATTTATGCTTCACTTTTGCATCTATGTGTTTATTTGAGACTTCATGCATACTTACAGGTTATTTGATCGAGAAAAACGTCGAAACTGAAAAAAACTGGTTTTAAAAAAAATTTTTTTACCTCGACCGGTGGAGTTCTGGCCGAACGAGGTGTTTCACCTCGGTTGACCTAAGAACACCTCGACCGAGGTAGGTTAACTTAGAGTTTTCGAAACGATTTTTGTGCTTCTTATTTGGATGTGATCTCAGTGAAGACCTTGCTTACTGACTGGTTTTGAAATCTTTATGTGTTTGAAAGGTTTTATAGTATGTTTAAGTTGCTAAATGCTTTGTTTCAAATTATTGGCATGTTTAACACTTTTTTTTTATCCAAATTATGTTGAATTTGAAGGTTGACACCGCAAGATAAGTTCTCTCACTTTCTTCCTGGAAAGACCAAGGCAATTCATTCTTCTCTCTTCTTCTTCTTGATTATGCTTAACCCCTCATATACATTTTGCCTCCCTTTACCTATCCGGGAATTTGGAAGCAAGCGAAGTGGTGAAAGCAAGTGAAGTTAAAGTTGACAAGTTGGCTAGAAGTGAAAGTGTTAGAAAGTAATAATAGGTTTGGGGAAGTCAATCATGATGATGAGTAACTCGGCACCATTCACATAGCCGGGTGTTTATGTCTTGCCAAAGTCGGATTGAGCGATATTCCTAACGGGTCATGGTATGTGCATCAAGGGTTTGATGCATCTCAAGAAATTGATGATTGCTGATTTCCTAGGCTTCGGTTATTGTGCACCTCTGTCCATGCATCCCAAAAAGTAAAGTAAAAAGAAAAAAAGTGTGAAATAAGCAAAGCTTATTGGTGGAAGATGTTGAAAGTCAAAGTGAAAGTGAAGTATATCCTTTTCCTGGATTCTAGCACCACATTACCTTACATACATCCCTACCCTACACGTTTCTTGACCTTTCTTTTGGGAAGCCCTTGAGACCTCGAGCTTGTTGATTGACTTAGCGGTTTAAACTGGATTATGCATGATTAATTTCGATAATTATGATTTATTATGCATTCTATGATTTTATGCAAATATGAACAACTTTCTTATATTTATAAAATGTTTTAAACATGTTTTGATTTTAAATTCCATGAAGTATTCTCTTAGAGTGATCTATGATTGTTGCACACTATAAAAATGTTTTGAAAGACTTTTCGTTGATTTTCTTGACTATTAATCCATTCTATCTTGTCTTTTATATGCGGAACTTGCTTGGGGACAAGCAAGGGCTAAGTATGGGGTATTTTGATAGCATGAATCATAGTCTATATTTTGGGGTTTGTTTGGACGTTTTATCTTCAATAATCTGCATGTTTGTATGTATAATATGTGATTATATTACCATTTCATCTACCTTTGCGGAAATCGAGGTCTACACCTAGTTTTGTTGTAATCGTAGGTAAAATGGCACGTTTTGCATCAAAAAGGAGCAAAAGGAGCTATGGAGTCATTGGAGCTACATTCAAGAACATAAGGAACCATCCAGGAAGCATAGCCATGGATTAGAGATTCACTTTGGACCAGATTTGAGAGATTTCTCATTCAGTTGTGACTCACCTCGGTTGACCACAGATTCACCTCGACTGAGGTGATCCAGAGAAGTCGACTCGACCATGGCGAACACCTGGGACGCGGCGAGAATATTTTATTCTTGGCTGAGATCTTTTATCTTTGGAAAGAGATCTTATATTTTTGGGCTTGGCTCCTGGAAGGAAGAAGATATACTAGATCATATATTTTACCTATTTTTATGGGAAGAAATCTTTCTAAGATATCTTATCTTTTGAGAGTTATTTTCCTATAAAAAGGGTCGGATTTCCCACAAATCCGACATCCGCATACAGTTGGATCATGCTATACCACCGATCAGGGTTTATACACCACAGCAGCCATACTCTAGTTGGGAGATTCGAAGAACCTTTTTAAAGGTTGAAGGAAGATTGAAGTCTATAGCTTTTATAGCTTTTGAAGGGTTTTTGTAAGATTATCTTAGATTCTCTTCCTTGTTGTCTTGCCTTGTTGGATTTTTATCCAAGGAACGCTTTTGTTGTGATATTTGATTCAGTTATTGAAGTCTTTTCATTAAATTCTTCTTGTTCAAATATTCACCTTCTTCCCATATATTTGATGATTGCTTTCATGATGATGAGTGGCTAATCTCTTTGTGTGATTCTAGGGTGATTGGCTGAAGGTTGTGGGAAAAACAATGATAGAATGATCTTAATTATAGTAGGACCCTGATAGTTCGAGTCTTTAACCTTAACCCTAAGCATCTCGCTCAGTCGATGAACATCTCGGCCGGGGTGGAATTTGGTTGACCAAGGTGACTTATCTGATCCAAAACTGAGAGTTAAGTGTTAGAGTTTGCCAAATCCTACATCTTATTACACCTTTCTTGATTCAATGCAAGCCTAGGATGAGACTTACCCGGTAATTCCTTTGTTTGTTTACTTAAGATCATAAGTGTAGGTAATAAAGGTTTATCCTTTATTGGGGTTTGAGTGTGCTTTCATCCCATCTTTGTGATTTAGCCTGAGACTTACCCGGTAAAGGTTGATTCTATTCCCTTAGTTGGAGTGTTAGTTTGAGGTTATAGTTCTTTATCTTAATTCCTTGAGACTTACCCGGTAATAGGAGTTACGGTTTGGGATTAGTGAGTAGTGAGACTTACCCGGTGATCTATTCCACTTTAGTAACACCTTCCCTATGCAAAAACCTCAGCTTTGTCCGCTTATCTTTAGATCTTGAGTTGGAACCACAACTAGATGCTTTAATCCCTAGAATTGCATATTTCCTTTATTGACTTCTATATCATCTTTGACTGTTTTGATTACCTTTTGTGGTTAGTAATTACTAAAGCATACCGTAATTGGACTTTGTTTCACTAAGTCCGTGTGATCGACCCTTGGAATTCCTTGCTTTTTACTACGATTGACCCGTACACTGCGGGTTCACATCCTTGTTTTAAGCTTACGTCTAGGGTTATAAATTTAAAGCTTGCACACACCGTTTGGAGCGAACAATATCCGAGACAAGAAGGGATCTGAGAACTCCGTAGCGGACCACCTAAGTTGCCTTCCCCACATCAAAAAGGACGATCTACCTATCGATGACTCATTCCCTGACGAGCAGTTGCACATAATGGAAGAGTGTCTGCATCATATCTTTAGAGGTAACGAACCATGGTTTGTTGATAGTGTGAATTATTTGGTTTTCCAGGAAATACCTCCCGGACTATCCCATGCTCAAAGGAAGAAGTTCTTCAAGGATGTCCGGCATTACTTTTGGAATGAACCTCTACTCTTCAAGAGAGGTCCAAATGACATTATTAGAAGGTGTGTACTGGAAGATGAAGTTGAAAGCGTCATTTGCTATTGCCATTCTCTCCCTTGTGGAGGACATGCTAGTTCCCACAAGACTTGTGCTAAGGTATTGCAGTTCGATTTCTACTTTATTTAAGGATTTGTAACGCTTTGTTTCTTGTTGCGATGCTTGCCAAAGAACAGGAAACATATCGAAGAGGAATGAGATGCCACTCAACAACATCCAAGGTGGAGACCTTAGATGTATGGGGTGTGAACTTTATGGGACCATTCCCATCTTCTTGTGGTAACCAATACATTCTTCTAGTTGTACATTATGTTTTAAGATGAGTTGAAGTGATTGCTTCTCCCACTAATGATGCTATGGTGGTAGTGAAATTCTTTAATAGAACGATCTGTAACGACCCATTTATTGGGTGCATTTTCGATATTTTTTTTCCGTATATTTGTTAATATTTTAATGGCCTCAATATATTTTTTTCGAGTATGTTTACATCTTAATTCGAAATTTACGAGTTTTGATATATATATATATATATATATATATATATATATATATATATATATATATATATATATATATATATATATATATATATATATATATATATATATATATTATCCGTATTTATACCATCATATTATTATCAAGAATATTTTACGGGAGCAATTTATATATCGTAACTATATTTTTACAAGGATATACTTTGTTTATATATTCATTATATTATTTTGTGGAAAAGTTCAGAAAAGTTTTTCCGATCCAAAATCCCGTTCCGAACTCTTTGGGTGAGTTATTCGATTACTCTTTTCATTTATCTATTATTTTATTACATTTCTTTTCTTTCTCCTTTTCTATCACACTCCTCCTCTTGCTTTGTTGGTGCCAATCCCGCTCAACCTCTCTTGTGATACCGTATACCGCCCACCTAGCCTGGCCTTGGTACTAGCCCCTGCACCCATTTCGACCCCTCGCCTCTCCTTCTTATCCCCTGCTCTCCTTTGGCAACAACAAGAAGCAACCTGCACCCCGACCCCTCGACCACCACATTAGTGCAATGACTCACCCTTTTCTCGTTTCATCTGTTCACCAGACCCTTCCTCTTCTCTCACGGATCCCACACAGCCCTCCTTTGTTTCCTTATCCTTGTGATGCTCTCCTATCTCCTCCCTCACTCTCCCCTTGCTGCACTAGGTGAGCCATGCCGCCTTACCGGAGAAGTCAGCTGTTTGCCACTTAGCGTGCGTGCAAATAAGCTTTAAATTTATAAAACTAGAATCAAGCAAGCGAACACGCAGTGTACGGATTGATATAGTTAAGCAAGAATTCCAGAGTATCGAACACAGGGATTTGGGGGGTTAAATCCAATTATAGAATTGTCAAGAAAGTAAATGTATGAGCTTTTGTAAATGTTGGGAAGACAACAATCCTAAAGATCCAGGAATCCAGCTGTGGCAATCGATTCAAGATATATTAAGGATATAAGGACAAAGTTGAGGTTGGCAAAGGTATACTAATGCAAAGCAATGTACGGTGAAGTTCCAAGGCTTTATATGACTTAACTAGAAATACTCTCTATAAAGGTTGTTGAGGCTTCAGTATAGAAAGAATCTAAAGACAAGAATTAATATAAAATACCCAAACTTGTAATCCAAGGATCAAGACTAACTAAACCGATTAAGGTTGTGACACTCGAAATCGAAGTAGAGGTTGTTGAGGCTTCACTACCACCTATAAAAGGCAAGCCAAGACTAAGTTAAAGTAAATCTTTAACTTTGGATTAAAGTAAAAGCAAGGTTCGTAAACTAAGGGAAATTACGGTTGGATCTTGAGATTCCACGGCTGTGGAACTCAAGAACACACCGTGATTTTGGTTCGTAGGCGAATCTCTCTAACTCTCAGGGTCCAATCAATTTACGATCGATCTATCATCATCTAAGCCACAACTATCAACCCATCACCTTAGAATTGCTAAAGGGTTTTAGCCAACAACAATCATTATGATATCAAATTCAAGATTTAAAAGAATGAAAGATGAAAACCTTCGAAAACCTTTAATAAATCTCAAATCAATCTCAATCCACAAACAAGAATAATGATGTATAACAGATTCGGAATAACACAAACCAATCACGATCTTTGATAAGAACGAAGAACGGGATGTCAATCCGTGTTCTAAATCTCCAAGTCTTTCGCAAATCTCCGTTGCGAAATAGCAATCTCCACACGTCCAACTTGAAACTCTAGGCACGTGCGATAAGCATAAGCAAAGTCTAAGCGGAGGCGTATGCGAAGGTGACGGAATCTCTCTCCTTCCGTCCTTTTATAGAGCAAGATAGAATAAGTGTCCAACCCATTGTGTAAAAGATCATGGCTTCAAGTTGTACGTTAAAAGATCGCCTAAATCAGGGTTCCTTGGGATTCCACGCCCGTGGTTTAGAGCTTGGTTTAGAGCGTGGAAATTCTTCACGGTGCTTCACAACTTCCACGGCCGTGTAACCCTCTGGAATGCTCCACACTTGTGTTGCCAAAGTTCCACGGCCGTGGTTTAGAGCGTGGACTCCAATACGGCCGTATTTTAGAGCATGGAATGTAGATTGCTCATAATTCTCCTTTGTTTTGTGTCATTCTTAATCCTAGCATCTTCCTTAGCTCCCTTGTGGTGTCCTCAATCCTTGGACATGCTCAATCCATCTCCATTCTCCCTTGATTCGTTCGGTTTTAGCTCCTATTCACCTACAATCAACACAAAGCTTATGTAGACCTCTATATCGACAATATAGATAAATTAACTCACAATTGCTTCAATGCTTTATCAATGAACACCAATATGGATGAAATACACTTAGAAGACGTGCCTAAAGTATCACAATATTTCATGCTAACAAATAACCCCATACTTGCCACTTGCTTGCCCCTAAGCAAGGTCTTTCAAAAGCTTTAAAACTCAAGTTAGGATGAAATATGTGTACACTCTCAAAACAAAACTTCTTTTAGATGAATGTGCTTTCTAGTCAATAGATCATTCTCAAATCTTGCTTCATTCGTTTATAAGACTTTCATACACATAATCAAAGAGTAAAGAATAAAGAAAGCTCATGAATTGATCAAACTTCCATGTAAACATCATAACCTTCAAACATTATCAAAATCAATCATAAGAAACTTCAATTTAGATCACCAAGTCATATATCATTCTCTTGATCTTAAGGACTTTCAAACAAGGTCTAGAATGCGGAAAGGGAAGGAAAGCTTTAAGGAATGTGGTGCATGAATCCGGGAAAATGGATAACTACTCTTTTCTTTTCTTATGCGGTTTCTGCAACACTTTCAACTTAGAGCTTTGCTCTCTTCTTTTCAATTCATTTTTCGATTTTACTTTTGGAGTTATGGATAGAGGTTCACAAAAACCGAAGCCTAGGAGATTGGCGGTTCTCAATTTTGCGAGATGCCTCAAACCCTTGATGCACATACCATAATCCGCTAGGAATATCGCTCAATCCGACTTTGGCAAGACACAAACACCCGGCTATGTGAATGGTGCCAAGTTACTCATCGTCATGATTGACTTCCCCAACCCTATAATTTCTTTCTATTCTTTTGAATGCAAAATATTGCTTTCATGGCCCTCCTACATCAAACATGCCAATTACTCAACTCCTATAAATTCCCGGATAGGTAAAGGACGCCATTATTTCAATGAGGGGCTAAATGATCAAAGAAAGAAGAAAGAAAATCGAATTGCCTTAATCATCTCAAAAAGAAGTATAAGAACTTATCATGTGATTTCAACCTTGATTTCTCAATATGATTTAAGTAACATTCATCACATTATGAAACTTGCAAAGAGGGATAATCAACTCATTCAAATTCTTTTCAATTCACTATTTGTTTATGCATGCGATTGTTATCAAAACTCAATTCACAAGTAGTGATTATCATAGAAATCATCTCTATCCTTAGAAGCACAAAATTTTCAAAATTTTTCAATTATATGGGTTTTTCAAAAGCTTTTTCATGCAATGCAATAATGAAACGTGTAACAATAGAATGAACATGCAAGGTAGTCTCGATAAAAGCATACAAAATGAGTAAGAGTTATTACAAACTATTAGTCACACCCCACCCCATACTTGGAACAAACATTGTCCCTAATATTCAAAAAGAAAAAGAAGAAAAGAAAGAAAGAAAAGGGACTCACAAAACGGTGGTAAAGCGGCTAAAGCGGTCGATCATCAAAGGTCATCACTGAGGTGGAGGTGGTGGTGGAAACGGGAAGAAGCCGGGATCATAGTTCCGCCCAAACTGCTTGCGGTATATGTCTCTCATCATGCGGTCATGATCGTCGGCTCGTGCATCCCTAGCATCTGCACAGATCTCCAAGGCTCCAACCCTATCAGAAAGGTCGGTAGCCCACTCTGGCAACTACTCATACCAACCAGGCAGTTGACTGTACCACGCCGGTGCATCTGAAGGTGCTGGTGCAAGTGGCGGCTGTGCATGCCAAGGTGGTGGAGCTCCCATCCAGTCCGGTTGCGTACTATACCGTGAAGGGGGATCCTCCATCCAAGTCGGCCTCTCGCTCCCACTAGCGCGACGAGAGGAGGATCCAGAAGCTCTAGCAGGGCGGGGAGAGTGTCTAGGAAGGTCAGGAACTGCATCCGGCTGATCCGGAAAGGTGCCAAAGTCATGATCATGTCCTCCTCCCTCAAACTCGCGATCCCCTCTCATCTCCTCCTCTACAACTGGTGGTGGTGGGACATAGGGAGGGGCTACTAATCTGTTCGCATGCATGCCAGCGAACGTCTCCTTCCAGTTATGGCATCCAACCATAATGGAATACTCATGAAGCCACTCAATACCTCTGTGTGGGGAAAATGATGCTTCTAGTCATGAGGGCTTGAAGTCCTAGGGGTCTAGCTGCAATGCGGGTGCAAGCGGAGAAGTCTACCCCTAACTGTCTAGCGAGGTGGGTGACCATCCCACCGTATCCAATGTTGTCAGCCCTCTTATTCTTTAGCTTGCTCATAGTACCAGCTAAGAGGGTGGCGCAGTCAGCTAGCCTGCCATACAACATACTGTAGAGAAGAAATAGCTCGTCTGTCTTAATCTTCTGAGGTGTCTCCGTCCTAGGGAAGAGACACTCAGAAAGCACTCTATGGGCAATCTTCAAGGCTAAGTGGTAGATCATGGCAATCTCCTCGCTGCCATACAACTTAGCCTTGGTATCAGCAGGTTGCCAGCGGTCCTCGCTGGCGTAAATCATGGCAATCTCCTCCCAGAAATCCTTGGCGTACACGCCACTGGGAAATCGACCATTAAAGGTCTCCTGGAACCCAAAGAAGGCTCCTAACTCTCTAATAGAGAAGTCATAGTTTCTCTCCATCAGCCGGAAAGAAACTGTCCTGTCAACATGACTGTGCTCGAATGAGACTACAAATTTCCTAGTAATCTCCTCATAAGCATCTTCCTGAATAGCGGAGAAGATGACTAAACCGGCTCTATCCAATAGCCATGTGAGATCCCCTATCACATGCAAGGACTCTAGCTCCTCAAGCACTAAGTATCTAGGTCCTATGACCGTCCTCTCCTCGATCCTCTCTAAGGCCTCTAGATGATCCTCATGGATAGTAGGGATCCTTGGGGGAGGTGGTGATAGTGATGAAGGAGGTGATGGAGGTTCAGCGGGTGGTGCTCTAGAAGAGGAAGGGGGTTGCCTTTCCTTTTTTTATTCTTATTTCTACCAGACACTCTCCTTACAAAATCCATTTTCTGATGAAAACCACGGCCTGTTCTTCAGGTTCCACGGCCGTGGAATGCCCAGAGACCGTGATTAGTCTCGAAAATTCTCAAAACTCAGCAAAATCACACCAAACTCAGCAGCAAGCAGCCCTAGACTAATTTCAGTCCAATTCCAATCAGTTCTCCTAAAAATTCTAGCAAAAACGAAGCCGAATTGACGAGAGAGAGAAAGAGTGAAAAACCTAGGTTTTCGGATTTTGGAATCCGAATTCCGTCTTCTCCGGTGATTTACTGCTCGAATTGTTGCTTGCATCTTGTTGGTGATTGGATTTGCTTCAGTTTTGGCCAAAGAATCGTTAAAAACGATTAACGAACGAGGAATTGGGAGATGGGTAGTGTAATCGGCGAAATAGGCGTGGTTTTGGGATTGTGTTGTGTGTTTTGTGAAGAAACGTGGTTTTTATAGTGGCCGTAAAAAATTTTTGAAAATCACGGTCTATCGGGGGGTTCCACGGCCGTGGAAATGTACGGAACCGTGGTTTTGGTGATTTTTCTCAGGCTTTTGAAAATTACGGTCAATGTAGCTGTCACGGCCGTGGTTTTGGCCTTGGAACTCTCTGTAATGTCTCAAAGTCCAAGTTTCGTCAATTTTCTTCAAACTTTCCTTCCCCCTTTCTTTTCCATTGTTCCTACATCCAAAAACACGAACATACCGGAAGGCATCGAAGGCAAAACAAAGCAAAACGTCTATACTACTCTAATCTATGAATCAAAAACAAGAATGTGAATGCAATACCTTGGGTTGCCTCCCAAGAAGCGCTTTGTTTAAGGTCCGTAGCTAGACCAAATTCGCACTTATTCGAGTGCAGTGGGCGCGAACTCTTCAGCTTGGAGTTCCGGTGTGTACTTCTTGAGTCTTTGACCGTTCACCTTAAAGCTTCCGCCATTTTCACCCCATACTTCAACTGCACCATGGGGAAAAACACGTTTAATTAGAAAAGGTCCAGTCCAACGAGATTTAAGCTTACCTAGAAAGAGACGAAGCCTTGAATTAAAGAGGAGAACTTGATCTCCTTCTTTGAGGTCCTTTGGGATGATATGCTTATCATGCCAATGCTTCGCTCTTTCTTTATAGATCTAGGCGTTTTCGTAAGCGTTCAAGCGAAGTTCTTCAAGTTCATTTAGGTCCAAGAAACGCTACTCTCCCGCTTCCTTCATGCTGAAGTTCAACCACTTGATTGCCCAAAACGCCTTGTGCTCCAACTCTACCGGTAAGTGGCAAGACTTCCCATACACAAGGTTGTATGGCGTAGTTCCGATGGGAGTCTTATATGCAGTCCGGTACGCCCACAATGCATCATCTAGCTTCAAAGACCAATCCTTCCTAGTCCTTGAAACCGTCTTCTCTAGGATTCCTTTGATCTCCCGGTTTGAGATCTCTACTTGTCCACTAGTTTGTGGACGATAAGGGGTGGCGATCTTGTGAGTCACCCCATACTTAGCTAAAAGAGCTTCGAAACACCGGGCAATGAAGTGAGAACCTCCATCACTAATGATAGTCCTTGGTGTCCCAAATCGTGGGAAGATGGTCTTGTTAAAGAACTTAACCACTACCATGGCATCATTGGTGGGAGAGGCAATTGCTTCAACCCATCTCGAAACATAATCCACCGCTAAAAAGTATGTATTGGTTCCCACAAGATGATGGGAAAGGTCCCATGAAGTCTACTCCCCAAACGTCAAAGATCTCCACCTCTTGGATGTTGTTGAGAGGCATCTCATTCCTCCTAGATATATTTCCTGTTCTTTGACAAGCATCGCAGCAGGAAACAAAGGTTTGCACATCTTTAAATAGAGTAGGCCAAAAGAATCCAGATTGCAATACCTTAACGCTAGTTTTGTTCGAACTAGCGTGTCCTCCACAAGGTAGTGAATGACAATGGCGGATGACACTTTGCATCTCATCTTCCGACACACATCACCGAATAATGCCATCCGGAACTCTCTTAAAGAGGAGAGGTTCATTCCAAAAGTATTCCCGAACATCTTAAAGAATTCTTTCTTTGTGCGTAGGACAATCCGGGCGGTAATTCCTGACAAACCAAATAGTTAACAAAATCAGCAAACCATGGTTCGTTACCTTTGGTGATCACATCGATGCACTCCTCTATGATGTGTAAATGCTCGTCCGGGAAGGAGTCATCTATAGGTAGGTGGTCGTCCTCTAGATGTGTTAGACGACTCAAATGATCCGCAACAGAATTTTCCGAACCTTTCTTGTCGCGGATCTCTAGATCGAATTCTTGTAGGAGAAGAATCCATCTAATTAGCCTTGGCTTCGCATCCTTCTTTGCAAGGAGATACCGGATCGCAGCATGATCCGTGTATACAATCACCTTTGCACCTACAAGATAAGAGCGAAATTTGTCAATTGCGTATACAATAGCTAAGAATTCCTTTTCGGTAGTGGCGTAGTTGAGTTGCGCTTCATCTAGTGTTTTGCTAGCGTAGTAGATAGCGTGGGTTCATCTTTCCTTCTTTTGTCCAAGGAGAGCTCCTATAGCTACGTCACTTGCGTCACACATAACCTCAAAGAGAAGATTCCAATCCGGAGGTTGGATAATCGGGGATGAGATTAGAGCTTCCCGAATCATATTAAACGCATCTAAGCATTCCTACGAAAATTCAAAAACTGCATCCTTCATCAATAGATTAGTTAGCGGCTTTAATATCTTAGAGAAATCATTTATGAAACGCCTATAAAATCCAGCATATCCTAGAAAACTTCTTATCCCTTTCACCGAAGTTGGGGGAGGAAGCTTTTCTATTGTCTCTATCTTAGCTTTATCCACCTCAATCCCTCTACTAGAGATTAAGTGTCCTAATACAATGCCTTCTTTCACCATAATTTACACTTTTCCCAATTAAGAACTAGGTTAGTGTCTTCACACCTTTGTAATACAAGAGCAAGGTTAGAAAGACAATTGTCAAAAGAGGAACCATAAACGGAGAAGGCATCCATAAAAACCTCCATGATTTCCTCTATATATTCTGAGAACATGGCCATCATGCACCTTTGAAAGGTGGACGGGGCGTTGCAAAGCCCGAACGGCATCCTCCTATAGGCAAACGTACCCCACGGGCACGTGAACGCGGTCTTTTTTTGATCATCCGGGTGTATCGGAATCTGAAAGAAACCACTATAACCGTCAAGATAGCAAAAGTGTGAATGTTGCGCTAACCTTTCAAGCATTTGATCGATGAAGGGTAGTGGGAAGTGATCCTTCCTCGTCGCGTTGTTTAGCTTGCGGTAGTCTATACACATCCGCCATCCTGTTACGGTTCGTGTAGGAATGAGTTCATTGTTTTTGTTGGTGATGACCGTCATTCCGCCCTTCTACGGAAAGACTTGTACGGGACTCACCCACTTGCTATCGGAGATAGGATAGATGATACCTGCATCAAGTAGTTTAAGAATTTCCTTCTTGACAACCTCCTTCATGGTCGGATTCAACCGCCTTTGAGGTTGTCGCGAAGTTCTAAAGTCCTCTTCCATTAAGATCTTATGCATGCATAGGGAAGGTTTGGTTCCTACTAAATCCTCTATAGTATATCTTAAGGCTTTCCTATGTTTCTTAATGACAACCATAAGCTTACTATGTTCATCTATGCTCAAATCGGAACTAACAATTACCGGATAGGTAGAATTAGGTCCTAGAAATGCGTACCTTAGATGTGTAGGAAGTGGATTCAATTCCATCACTATGGGAGTCTCCAATGGCTCTTGAGGAGCATCCGATGCTTCCTTAGAAGTGTCTAAGGATGTAGAAGGTGTTGGAGAAGAATCAAGAGAAGTTGTAGAAGAGACACAATTTCCTTCGAATTCACCCAAAATTACGGCACCCCTGCCTTCACCAGGGCCGTGATTTTGGGCGTGGAAAGTAAATACGGTGCCTCTGTTTCCTCCACGGCCGTGTAACTCTCTGGAGTGATCCACGCTTTTGTTGGTGAAATCCACGGCCGTGGAATAGGCCGTCTGACCGTGGATCCGTACGTTTTCTGCCTCATTGTGGAGTTTCTCAAACTCTTCTTCACACACTTCTTCTTGTGTCTCTAAGGCTTCAATTGCCTCATTACACTCCTCTTCTTCCCCTATATCCATTATGCTCATAGAAATAACTTTTTGCAAGGGATCTTTGAAGGGAATAGAACTTACCTCCTCTCTAGATAGCTCTTCGTCATTGATATTGAATATATCCTCATCGAAGGCTGGTTCCTTCACCAATGTGGAAAGAACGAACACTACCTTTTCTTCTCCTATGTCAAAGGCGAGTCTAGCATTCTTGCAATCGACTATACAACCGGATGTTGCAAGAAACGGTCTTCCGCGAATGATCGGGACCGGACTATCTGCAGGAATGTCAAGCACAACAAAGTCTATAGGAACATAGAATTTACCAAGCTTGACCAGGACGTCTTCAACTATACCGACGGGGCGAGTTATGGATCGATCCGCCATGTACAACGTCATCTTTACCGGTTTAGGATCGCCTAAACCGATCTTCCTGCATAAGGCAAGCGGAATGATGCTCACCTTTAGGAACATTCCATAAGCCGGCATACCTACAATTGCATCAATGAAAGGTATATTAATATGCAGTTTGCTCATGAGTTCAATAAACTTACCAAATTGTTTGTCTAGACGCGCTCTCGCTCTAGATTGCGGGAACGGTAGGGGAGGTTTGTAAGCTGGAGGAGGAACGTAGACATCTTCCTTCTCCTTCCCCTTTTCTTTCTCTTTCTCAACGGGGACTTCTACAAATTTAGGTTGCGGGTCGGTAGTTGTTACTCCGCTCCTAGTTGTGATTGCCATCACCCTTCCTTTTGGGTTGTCCTCCGTCTTTCCTGGAAGTTTCCCTTGATTCCTAGGAACTTCCTCCGCATGACTAAACATTTGGTTTTCTAAAACCTTTTGGGCTTTATCAACCTTAGTTATGTGATCATCAACCTTGATGATGCGAGTCTCCAATCCTTGAAGCTTTCCCAAAATTGTTTCCAACATGGGATCGGGCTTCTCTTTCCCCGAAGTACTTCCACCATTAGATGCTTGCCCCTGGCTTTTCAAAGGAGTGGAAGAGGAGGAAGGTGGAGTTAGTGAATTTCCTAAATTGGAATAAGAATTACCGGATTTTTTTTGATTGGGACGCCAATTGTTGTTGTTTGAACCCCTATTGTTGTTCCAATTGTTGTTCCGGTTGTTGTTGTTGCTGTTCAAATTGTTCCGGTTGTTGCGGTTTGTATTCTCATTCCCGTTGTGGTTATTGTTGTTGCCCAAATAACCTACATCTTGCCCCTTTTGCTTCGGAAAGTTGGTTTTGATGGCTTCCTTCAACTCTTTAATCTCCGTATTGAGAGAAAAAATTTGAGTTTGAGCCGCTTGTGATAGTTGTGCTCCTTGATCCACATGATTCGCCTCCACCTTCCGATGAGAATACTTCTCAATGACTCGTGCTTGCTTCTCAATGAAGTCCCAAGCGTCATCTTCCCTCATCTCCATGAATGTACCATATGAAAGGGATTGGAGCTTGAATTGTGTCTCCACATCTAGCCCCTTATAGTATATCTCCAATAGCGCCAATTTGGATATGCCATGATGTGGGCAATCCAATAGCAAATCCTGAAATTTTTCCCAAGATTGAAACAAACTTTCGTTAGATCTCATAGAAAATGCATTAATCTTACCTCTCAACTCGGCCGTTTTAGATGGCGGAAAGAACTTAGTGAGGAATTCCGAAGAGAGATCCTCCTATGTCTCAAGTTTCTCACTTGGAAGAGCTTGATACCAAGACAATGCTTTCCCCTTCAAGGAGAAGAAGAAAGGCTTGAGCTTATAGCTGTTTGTAGTTGCATTCTTCGGCTTCATTGTCTCCATCATGATCTCAAAATTTTGTAGATGTTGATGTGGAGATTCAGCGCTTGTTCCACCAAATTGATTTTGGCGGACAATGGTAATAACTTGCGGGTTGAAGCTAAACCCTTGTGCATCATCAACATCAAAGTTCACACCCAAACGGCGTGGTTGCTGCGCTGGATCCATCCTTTGGCCAAGAGTTCTTGGCTCCTCATCCACATGTTCGACTCTCGTACCTCTAGCTGGAACACGGCGATTTGCAGCTGGCCGTGGAAAGAACGGGTTCACATTGATCGTTGGATCAATTTCCTCTAGTGGTGGCATGGAAGAGTCGCTATCCTCATTGGATGAGTTGTTTCTAACCGATCTTCCCGGTCTCCTTCTTCTCTTTTTCTCCTTGAGGTTGTTTATTTCAAGCCTCATTTGAAACATCATGTCCGATAGATCATCAACCTTCGTTTGATGACGATCCATTTCTTCCCTGCGAGTCTTCTCACTCCATTGGAGTTGAGCTTCCTTTTCCGCTAACTCCGTTTGGTAATCACGTTCTCTTTCTTCAACCGTTTTTCTTTCCTTAAGCTTTCTCCTCAAAGTCCTCTCAAGCTCTTGATCAAGAGGTAAGAGGTCTTCGTTGTTCCTAGACCTGCGCATACACTCAAAAAGATAAAAAATAACAAGGGAGAAGCTCCCAAGCTTGACAACCGATAACCGAATTTGGCCTAAACCAAATTCCCGGCAACGGCGCCAAAAACTTGTTCGCCACTTAGCGTGCGTGGAAATAAGTTTTAAATTTATAAAACTAGAATCAAGCAAGTGAACCCGCAGTGTACGGATCGATATAGTTAAGCAAGAATTCCAGAGTATCGAACACATGGATTTGGGGGGTTAAATCCAATTATAGAATTGTCAAGCAAGTAAATGTATGAGCTTTTGTAAATGTTGGGAAAACAACAATCCTAAAGATTCAGGATCCAGCTGTGGCAATCGATTCAAGATATACTAAGGATAAAAGGACATAGTTGAGGTTTGCAAAGGTATACTAATGCAAAGCAATGTACGGTGAAGTTCCAAGGCTTTATATGACTTAACTAGAAATACTCTCTATAAAGGTTGTTGAGGCTTCAGTATAGAAAGAATCTAAAGACAAGAATTAATATCGAATTAACCAAACTTGAAATCCAAGGATCAAGACTAACTAAACTGATTAAGGTTGTGACACTCGAAATCAAAGTAGAGGTTGTTGAGGCTTCACTACCACCTAGAAAAGGCAAGCCAAGACTAAGTTAAAGTAAATCTTTAACTTTGGATTAAAGTAAAAGCAAGGTTCGTAAACTGAGGGAAATTACGAGTGGATCTTGAGATTCCACGGCCGTGGAACTCAAGAACACACCGTGATTTTGGTTCGTCGGCGAATCACTCTAACTTTCAGGGTCCAATCAATTTACGATCGATCTATCATCATCTAAGCCACAACTATCAACCCATCACCTTAGAATTGCTAAAGGGTTTTAGCCAATAATAGTCATAATGATATCAAATTCAAGATTTAAAATAATGAAAGATGAAAACCTTCGAAAACCTTTAATAAATCTCAAATCAATCTCAATCCACAAACAAGAATAATGATGTATAACAGATTCGGAATAACACAAACCAATCACGATCCTTGATAAGAACGAAGAACGGGATGTCAATCCATCTTCTAATCAAACCTAAGGACAAAGCGTAACTTCCAAATCTTCAAGTCTTTCGCAAATCTCCGTTGCGAAATAGCAATCTCCACACGTCTAACTTGAAACCCTAGGCACGTGCGATAAGCGTAAGCGAAGTTTGAGCGGAAGCGTATGCGAAGGTGACGGAATCTCTCTCCTTCCGTCCTTTCATAGGGCAAGATAGAATAAGTGTCCAACCCATTGTGTAAAAGGTCATGGCTTCAAATTGTACGTTAAAAGATTGCCTAAATCACGGTTCTTTGGGATTCCACGCCCGTGGTTTAGAGCGTGGAAATTCATCACGGTGCTTCACAACTTCCACGGCCGTGTAACCCTCTAGAATGCTCCACGCTTGTGTTGCCAAAGTTCCACGGCCGTGGTTTAGAGCGTGGACTCCAATACGGCCGTATTTTAGAGCGTGGAACGTAGATTGCTCGTAATTCTCTTTTGTTTTGTGTCATTCTTCATCCTAGCATCTTCCTTAGCTCCCTTGTGGTGTCCTCAATCCTTGGACATGCTCAATCCATCTCCATTCTCCCTTGATTCGTTCGGTTTTAGCTCCTATTCGCCTACAATCAACACAAAGCTTATGTAGACCTCTATATCGACAATATAGATAAATTAACTCACAATTGCTTCAATGCTTTATCAATGAACACCAATATGGATGAAATACACTTAGAAAACGTGCCTAAAATATCACAATATTTCATGCTAACACCAGCCGTTCCTCTCCCTTGTGCACCCGTTGGCAGCTAGTGGAGGAAGCTATCGGACCCATCTCTAGACCTGCGTTCTCCTTCTCCTTCTGTCTCCTTCGACCTAGCCCTAGCTCCAGCCCCTCTTTCTCCTTTTCATTTCCCAGCAGTGAAGATGCTTCCCTTTATTGCGTCCCTTCTCTCCGTCCGTCCTCGCAGCTGTGCAACCGCCGGTAGGAAGAGAAGCCACCGGAGCCACCAACTAGCTGAGATTCTGCCGCCTTCTTCTCTCCCATTCTTCTATGTTCCCACTGCCGCCAAGGAGCAGCCATTGCTGCCGGAGTCTGGGCCGCATCTAGTCGGAGAGGAGCCGCCGTGTCTCTCCCTTGCTTCGCCGCCTCGCTTCGCCGGACCCTGCCTTCCCGCCGCCGGCTGCTTCCTCCTTCCCCTGTGTGTGACAATGTAGGGTTTAAAAACCCTTTTTGTTATTTAAAAATTAGGCCACATTTGTAACTTAATTGCAATTTGTACCCTCATCTGTTTATTATTACATTTTTCTACTTTAAGTTTTTGGACTGTTGCTTTTATGCCTTGTTGGAATTATTTACAGATTTTGGCCCAAAGTTTTATTTACATAATATATTCCAAGTTTATGGAACTTCATGAGTTGCCCGGAAAATGTTTTTACGGACTTTCAACCAAAGCTTTATAACGGGTTTTATTCTTATAGTTTATATTTGTTATATATTATGACCCATGTGTATATAATTGTATAATTTGTCCCGAAAAATATTTAAGCTGTTTTTAACCTTGGTTTTGGAAATGAGTTTTACCTTAGATTTTATATAAGTTATTTCTTCCGTTCAAATTTGGCTTATAAGCTAAATTTGTTTAGTTTGGTGTTAGGCTCGGAAGCGCCCCGATAAAGGCCTAACGAGTTTAAGTCGACATCCGTTGAACGACTTCCGTCTTTTGACGTCGTGTGAGTATTCTTTCCCCTCGATCTAGTTATGTTAAGTTTTAGTATCATACTAGGATGGATCTAGCATAACTTAGAGTTAATGCCAAGTAATGGCTTTGAACCTTAGGTGAGTTTCGAGGATTCGATATTGTTTGATGGATTGATGTGGATTCTAAGCTTGAGGTGATATTGCGGTCTAGTGAGATTGATATAAGGATTTGAGTATATGGTTTGATCTTGTGAGGAGGCTTGAGGTTCTGGGTATATGGTTGTTGAGATTATGAGCTAGGATATGCTTATCCTAGCATGGTGTTGTTACCGTTGAGTTTGATCTTGTGTTGAGTGTGATCTGAGCATGAGAGATTATAGGATGCGGTCCTAGAATGTGAGTCAAATGATCTCGCGTAGATCATTTGTCTAGAATTCTTAGACTTCTTGAGTTGAGCGAGTGGTTGATATAGTTATCTTCTTGTGAGGAGGTTATGGGCTTCCTCCCTAAGGAAGCAAGAGTGTTGTGAGTTGAGTGTGGTGATGAGGTAAGTCTCCGGACTTACTTAGCTCGTATTCTATGTATTAGATTCGACGCGTGTTGGTGGTATTGCGTTCATTATAACTTATAAAACCGGAATAGGATTACCGGCCTTTATATATTATTTGGCCCAAGTGTATGATAACGGGCGGTGACAACTTGTCTAGCTCTTGCGTAGAGTTAGGAGGTTCTTGGCGACTAGCCCGGGTGGTTAGACGGTCGGATGCATCCGTACCGTTCCATGCGGTAAGTGGGGACCGAGGCGAGTTTCGGGAGATTCTCGTGTCACAAAAGAAGTTGAATTAGAACGGGATATGACCTAATAATAAAGAGATAATAACCGGACTTATGTGTTTTGAGCATAATATGTGCTATGTTAATGTATGTGTGTATGTGCCTTCACCTTGCTTCTAATGCTGCGAATATTTGCTAACGTTTTTATACCGATTGTTATAGATTGCCTTGCAGGTTAGGAATGCGGCCGAGAGATCCGGAAGAGTGGGCAGTCGGGGTCCGTACATTTTAGGAAGGGTTTTTGTTTGGAGTTTGTATCTTGTATTTTTATAGTAGGCTGCGTGTATGGCTTGTAGTCTTTGGAGTTGTGTTTTCGGCTGAAGTCCGTTGTTGTCTTTCGGGTTTCTTATCATTGCATCAAAATGTATTTCGTTTTGGGCTTTATTTGTGCCTTGTTGTAAGATCCGGTGAAATTGTTGTCAAGCTAAGGGTCGGGACCCATTGTGAGGTCCCAACCCGTAGCATCCCGAGTCCCGAGGATTCGGGGTGTTACACGATCTCCCCAAGGTTTGAGACACCCGAACCATCATTAGCGATGAAGGAACGCACTTTACGGCCTGTAAATTTGAAACTCTACTAGTCAAGTACGGGGTAACTCAAAAGATTTCCATTCCCTACCATCCTCAAACGAGCGGCAAGTAGAAATTTCCAATTGAGAGACAAAGGTCATTCTAGAGAAAACTATCTCTAGAACGAGGAAGGATTGGTCACCAAAGTTGGACGATGTGCTTTGGGCGTACATGACAACTTTCAAGACTCCCATTGGCACTACACCATACAATCTTGTGTATGGGAAGTCTTGGCATCTTCTAGTTGAGCTAGAGCACAAGATTTATTGGGCAACTAAGTGGCTGAATTTTGAAATCAAGGAGGCAGGAGAGAAACGCCTTCTTGACATTAATGAGTTAGAGGAAATCCGCTTGAATGTATGAGAATGGGCGGATTTACAAACAAAGGACGAAGAAGTGGCATGACAAGCACATAATTCCAAAGAATTTGAAAGAAGGAGATCTTGTCCTTCTCTTCAATTCCCGACTTTGTCTATTTTCCGGTAACTTGAAGTCTCGTTGGACCGGACCATTTGTAATTAAACATGTTTTTCCCCATGGTGCAGTTGAAGTATGGGGTGAGACTTGCGGAATTTTCAAGTTCAATGGCCAACAACTTAAGAAATACACACCGGATATTCAGATTGAGGAGATAACACCTATCCTCCTCACTTGAAGCACAAAATGGATTGGTCTAGATATGGACCTTAAACAAAGCGCTTCTTGGGAGGCAACCCAAGGTATTGTTTTCATTCCCTTTACCACAAAATAGAGTAGAATAGTTTGTTTTGTCTTTTTCGTTGGTTCGTTCCCGTTTTCTTGCGTCTTTGGATGGCACAAACAAGGAAATCTCCATAAAGACTCAAAGAATGAAAAAAGAAAGTCAAGTTGTCAATTAAGGACGTAAAATAGAGTTCCACGCGCAAAAAGGAGGTTCCACGGGCGAGGTTTACTAATTAAACCCGTGGAAAACCATGTCGAGAGCAAAAATTAAAGAAACCACGGTCGGGCCTGAAACCACGGTCGGTCCAAAAACCACGGTCAAAACCACGGCCGTGGTTTTCCGAAATTTTGCGAGAGTATAAAAGCGACACTTTACTTCCAAGGTGCACAAAATCTTCCCCAAAACCACGCCCAAACCCGCAAAACGGCGATTTCAATTCCCGGTGTTCAATCCCGCATTCCTCCATCGATTCGTACGATTCTTGCTCCTAAACTGAAGCAAGTTGCATTCTCATAAAGATTCCGAGCACAAACGACAAAGAAATTCAGCAAATCAAAGGACATTTGGATTTCTCAATCCAAACCCTAGGTTTTTTCTCTTTTCTCGATCCTGGTTTGATTTCAACCATTTTGCTGAGAATTTTGCTAAAGAACTGAAAGAATTGAACTTAGAAATATCCTAGGACTGTTGTCTATGAGAATCTTTGCTGAATTTGGTGTTTTGTTGAAAAAAGACACTTTCCACGGTCCCTTCTTAAAAACCAAGGCCGTGGTTTATGAAGATTTGCCCGTGGTTTACACAGTTATGGATGGACTTCGTTGTAGTGGTAGGAATTTGTTCATATGGGGTAAAGGTTCCTCTTTCCAACCCCACAACTGCACCTACAACTACCAGCACCGCCTCCTAGACTTTCTCCCATCCTAGAGGAGCATAAGAAAGCTTATAACAAGATCCAACCCTGTACCATTGTAACCCCTAGGTACTTAGTGCTTGAGGAGCTTGAATGCATGAATGTGGTTGATGATCTTCGGATAATGATTGATAGAGTTGGGCTTAGGACATTTGTAGGCATTAGGGAACATGGCTAAGAGCGTACTACAGTGCTTAATCTGTCAATGAGGAATTAACAATGGAATTCCTTAGCTCTTTTGATAATGATGCTAATGAGAGAACGGTGAAATTCCGGATGATGAATAAGAACTTTGCTAGGCTATTTGGTTTTGGTGAGACCACACATGGGACTTTTCCTAGACACATCAAGCCTAGTGCATTTTGGGAGAGCATTGCTATGATAGGATGCTCAGCTGATAGGTGACAACCGGTGGACTCGAAGGGTAAGTTTATCTACAACTTATCTTTCATGATCGCTCATAGGATTATGTTCGAGAGCCTCTTCCCTAGGACCGAGACGTCACAGAAGTTAAAAGCCAATGAGCTTTTTATTTTGTATTGCATGGCAACCGGTACCACCCCAGATTGTGCGACTATGTTAGTTGATTGCCTTATGAAGATCAATAATAAGGGGTGAGGAGATATTGGTGTTGGTGGGATTGTGACCCATATAGTCAAACAGTTGGAGGTCGACTTTGCCGCATGTGCGCTAGTTGTTGAGGCTAGACCTCTTGGATTATAGACATTTATTACTAGGGGTATTTTGATTCCCTGTAATAGATGTCCACCATATGCTACTATACCTTTGGAGGGCAAGAGTGGGAGAGGGATTCCATGGAGGTCTGATCACTCCATTAGGAACCCCCATAACTAGAAGCTTACCTTTGCCTCAATACATGCTGACAGAGTAGGTCCGAAGGACGTTGATGAGGATCCCGCAGCGGAGGTTGATGTAGGACAGGGCATTGAGAATATGGATATTGGGACTGATGCCGGTCATATTGAGTTCCGAGCTAAGACTAACTATGGTAGCTTTTTGGAGCTGCCGACTGAGTTCCCCACCATGGGAGAGTTGCCTGACCCTCCTAGGAGGTCCACAGCTCGCTAATCCCTCGCTAGCCCATCACAGCGCCGTGCCAGCATCTTCGAGCGTCCTTCATGCTATGATGTGCCACCTACTTGGGCCATCAACCTCCAGACCCAAATGAGAGATCTTACATTCACTGTAGGGCGTATGGACAGGCGCCTCGACACCCTGGAGCAGGATGCACGGATGGTGAGAGATCTCTACGAGGCTCAATTCGGTCGTCCCTATGACTCATCAGTGTTCCCGTTCCTATCGCCACTCCCATGATGACATTCAACTTCTATCATTCGTTATATCAGACTTTGTGAGTTTCTTTTGCTTTTCTTTCTTTTATTGCACATTACGGCAAATATGTAATTCTAGTATGGGGTGATTGTGAAACTTGATATGTAATAACTACTTTGATACTTGCTTTGATTCTATGTCCATCGTATTTTGCATTTTCAATATCTTGTCACATGTTTCGATATTGTCTTGCAATATAAAGCTTTTAAAAAACAGAAAAAATGAAAAATTTGAAAACTTTTTGCTTCTAGGATTGGAAAAGACATGAATGATGATAACTACTTGTGGAATGGATTTTGAATAATATTTATGTGTTTAAACTGAATTGTGGATTGTAAAGGATTTGAATGTTTTGTTGAACTTTCTTGCGAGTTTAGTAATTTGGAATTTTATATAAATCATGTTCAGAATTGAAGGTTGAAACCGCTTTATAAGTTCTTGCACTTCTTATTGATTTGATTAAAGCGCTTCGATTTTTATTCCTTTCTTCTTCTTGATACACTTTTTAGCTCCTCATGTATATGTTTTGCATCATTTATACCTATCCCGGAATTAGGAAGCAAATGTGTGAAAGTTGTCAAATTTGATGTTCAAAGTGGAAAAGTGTGTTAGAAAATAGGTTTGGGGAAGTCAATCATGATGATGAGTAACTCGGCACCATTCATATAGCCGGGTGTTTGTGTCTTGCCAAATTCAGATTGAGCGATATTCCTAACGAGTAATGGTATGTGCATTACGGTTTAAAAAACCTCGAAAATTGAGGTATGCTAATTTCCTAGGCTTCGGTTATTGTGCACCTCTGTCCTTGATCTTAAAAGTAAATGAAAACAATGCTGAAAAAGAACAGAAAAAGAGCTTATTGGTGGGTGTTGAACCAGCCCTAACGAAGTTGATGTTATTCTCCTTTTTCCCGGATTTAGCACCACATATCGTATACATATCCCACCCTAACACGTTTCTTGCCCTTCATTTAAAAGATCATAAGATCTTTGAGTATGTTTTTTGGCATTGTGTTTTAAATTGGATTTTCCATGATTGATTTTGATTTGCTTTATGTTATGATGCTTGTTTTGAAAATTTTGCAAGGTATGATGATTCTTTTCAGAACATGAGTCTTTTTGCTCACATGACAGTTTTTAGAAGTTATGAAACGAGTGTAGAGAGTTATCATTGAATAGAAGCACGAAACAAAAAATATTGTGTTTTTCCTTTGCATTCATATTTCATACTTCTTTGTATTGTAAGATTTGAAACATGCTTGGGGACAAGCAAGAGGAAAGTATGGGGTACTTTGGTAGCATGAAATATGACGTTAGTTTAGAAGTGCATATACGTAGTTTTTCCCTTTCTCTTTAGTACATGGACGTATATTCAAAGCATTTATGAGCATATTCACCTATTATGTTGGAATAGAGATCTACACAAGCTTTCTTGTGATTTTAGGTGAATTAGTGCTGAATTGGAGTGGAAATGGAGCATTCATAGAGTATTGATCGGTGTGGACCTCATTGGGAAGCATTGGAGAAGCATAGGAAAGAGTAGAAGTGAGAGAGAGAGGAAAAACGTCAAAAAGGAAGAACAACGGCCCAAGAACAAACTTCCACGGCCGAAGTTCTTTTAATTCTTTAATTTTCACACGTGGAAAGGAAGGTCGAGAGTCATCACAGGACAAACCACGGCCGTGGTTTTGATGACGTCACCCGTGATTTTCTTCAGGAAAGTCCGTTCCGTTATTGCCATGTCAGCAACGTAAATGGGAGCTCTCTAAACCTAATTTTATTCTATAAAAGAAGGTCGACGATAACGAGATGAAAAACAACGCATACCACGCTTAAAATTAAGTTTTGGATAACACTTTGGAGATTGAAGGACGTTTATCCTAGAGATTTTCTTACTGCATAGTCCGAGGACGAATTGAAGAGCTTTTGGGATTCAAAACCCCACACTTGGATATTAGAGATTTTTTGTGAGATTTACTGATTCTGATTTCTATTCTTTGAACATAAGAATAGAGATTATTTATGTTTGATTGGAATTGAGATATTTGGAGGATATTGAGTTTTCTTGGTTTCATTCTATCTTTCATTGCACATTAGTGACAATGTGTAATTCTAGTACGGGGTGATTGTGAAACTTGATCTAAAATAACTATTTTGATACTTGTTTTAATTCTATGTCCATCCTACTTTGCATTTTCAATATCTTGTCACATGTTTCGATATTGTCTTGATCTGAAATAACTACTTTGGTAATTTGATATTTTATCTAAATCACGTTGAGAATTTGAAGGTTGAAATCGCATTATAAGTGCTTGCACTTCTTATTGATATGATTAAGGAGCTTTGATTTTCATTCCTTTCTTCTTCTTGATTTACCTTTTAGCTCCACATGTATATGTTTTGCCTCCTTTATATCTATCGAGAAATTAGGAAGCAAATGTGTCAAAGTTGTGAAATTTGAAGTTGAAAGTGGAAAAGTATATCCATTACGGTTTGAGGCACCTCAAAAAATTGAGGTATGCTGATTTTCTAGGCTTCGGTTATTGTGCACCTCTGTCCTTTATTTCAAAAGTAAAAGAAAAAAATGTTGAAAAAGAAGAGAAAAAGAGCTTATTAGTGGGTGTTGAACCAGACCTAACAAAGTTGTGATGTTATTCTCCTTTTTCTCAGATTTTGCACCACATATCCTATACATATCCCACCCTAACACGTTTCTTTCCGTTCATTTGAAAGACCGTAAGATCTTTGAGTATGTTGTTTGGCATTGTTGTTTAAATTGGATTTTCCATGATTGATTTTGATTTACTTCAAGTTATGATGCTTCTTTTGAAAATTTTGCAACGTATGATGATTCTTTTCAAAACATGAGTCTTTTTGCTCACATGACAATTGTAACATCCGGAAATTTATTTTGGAGTTTATTTACGAGTTTACAATTTTTCTGGATGGATCGTTAATTTCCCAAGTTTCTTCCGGATCACTTTGGCCTTGACGGGCCCATAATCCACTTTGCCCTAACTCTCCTTATCACGTTAACATAACCTCTCCTCTACTTTGCTTCATGATGCCAGTGTCGCTCGCCCTTATCCCTTCCATGGACGCAACAACTGCAGAGTAATGGGCGAGCTAGCCTCGACCGTCCTCGACCCTCCTCGACCCTTCATGGACGCGACTACCGCTCGCCCTTATCCCCACAACAGGAGGACCGTCCGCCTGGCTGAGTCGTCAACTGGAGTCTTCGGCCGTTATTGTTCCTCAACCCTCCTCCAGTCGAGCCATCCTCGACCCACTCCAGTTGAGTACAGCCTCGTTCCTCCAAGGCAGTTGACATCAGCGTTGGATCGGGAGGCCATGGAAGCGTACAACACTTGTCTATGTCTGTCATGATGACCCCGAGCCGGACCCAAGCGATCTCCTTCTTCCTGCACGTCGGCGACCACGAGCAACCAACATCGGACCTTCTCCTCGCCTTCTGCATGCACAAGTACGATAACAAGAAGCAGATTCGTAGGCGGCGCCATCCTTCCTCGCTGCATATTCACCCTAGAAGCAGTGAGTCACGACCCTTCTTTGCCCTCGTTCACACAAGCGTGTCTTCTCCGGCTAGTTGGGTAAGGACCGCAACCCTCTTCTATTTGTTACTCTCTTTGTGTATATGCTGATTAGACTACTAATTGATGTCTTTAGACACTCCAAAGTAGCCATGGAAGATGACTGGAAGAGCTGTTACATTTTTGGATTTTTTGAGTTGAGGAGATGTCAACTTCAGGTTTAGTTTTGGGTAAGCTAGACGCTTCCTTTGCATCTGATTTTGGATATGATATAGTCGGCGTTGTAGTATAGAACATACTAAAATTTGACAGGAATTAGAGTTACAGTTTGAGAGTTATAGTGTCCTAAAGTTGGTTCCTAGTGCAGTTTTTATAAGTGTGTTGAGTGTTGAAAAAAAACTGCATGTGATACAGTTTTGTGAGATAGTTTTGAATAGACTTTTGATCTCTATCGGACTTGAATTTCGAATATGTCATATTTAGGATTACATAGTATAATATATCAAATTTTGAGAGGATTTCATTTAGAGATTTAGGAGTGATGATTTTTCAAAGTCGAGGCTGTAAGCAGTTTTTCTAGATGTTGCTGAAATTTTCTAAGTGCTGAAAATATTTTGTTTTGTGTAGTCAGGTTTGAGCTTAAGTTTAGATACCTTAGAAATATAATTCCCCGTTCAGTTTTTAGTATGTTATAGATGTCATGCATAAAGTGATGTATCAAAAATTGATGTTGATCCAACGATTAGATGTAGATTCATGAAGATCCAAAGTTGACTGGTTGAGCAATTAAGAAATACTGAGTTTTGGCTAAGTCTGAATTCTGGTTTTGGAACCGACTTTGGGAATTTGTGTAGAAGTGGTTCTTAGGTATTTTGGGGAAATTCTTGCTTCTACGGATAGATTGCATAGCATAGAAGACTTAGATAATTTTGTTAGAATTTTTATAATTTTATTCGAGGCTCGTATCATAGGCTAAAGTTGGATCCTAGTGACCTTTGTAAGAATTGTGGAGAATGTTTGTTTCTTCTAGTTTATACCTAAAGTCATTCTTAAAAGTTAGAATATGAAATTATGTTCAAAGAAGATATCAGACATATTTTAGGGGACTTTTGGAAGTTTCGGAACCAAGGGTAAAATGGTCATTCTACCCTAGGAGGGTATTTTAGTAATTTCTCTTCTGTTAGAATCTTAAATCTTAGAAGTCACAGATTTCTAAGTGTATGGGAAATATTTTGATCCACTTGCCCTTATGACAAGCAATCGAGTCCCAACAGTTGTAGACCGAGTTGAGATAACGGGAATCGAGTTTCGATGCAGGTAAGTCCTTTGGGCTTACTTAGATAGCTTCTGGATACGAGTGTGAATGATGATAGTGGTGTTTGAATGATGTGTTTATGGTTGTACTTAGTATTAATTATCTACCGACCTATACATTTTGCCTAAGAGTAACTAGCAGTGGCATTCTGCTCTGTAAGCCCGAGGGTGTTGGAGGTTTGTTTAGGGACTATTCCATACATGGTTTGTAGTGATGCTACCGGCGGAGGTGTGCTAGACCTACACCAAGTTGGATAAGGAACGGAGGCGATAAATCTTTAGATTTCTCATGCCACAACTTTAAAATGGAACAAAGTGAATCACCTAAGCTATCAGATAATAGCCGGATTGTGTGCCAACATGATGATTGTTTGTGTTACCTTGGATGTGTTTGTGCTATCTTTATTCTACTTATATTTTGATTGTTAGCAAACGGTTTATCCATGTTGTAGATTTTGTAGAGATAGACAGTTGCAAAGAGATCCGGGACAAATGGTCAGCCGGGTCCACGTACTCATTAGATGGGGACGGGGGAGTCTTCCATTCGGCATGCATGTTATATATAGATATATATATATGTGTGTGTGTGTGTGTGCGTGTGTGTTTTGCAAGGCTATCATGTGTTGTTCATTCATACAAATATTGTTTGTTATTTTCAAAGAATTTAAATATATTTGTGCCTTGTTGTAAGATCCTAGTAGAGTTGTGGTTAAACCCAAGGTCGGGACCCATTCTGAGGTCCTAACCAGTAGCTCTCCGAGTTCCAAGAATTCGGGGTGTTACAACAGTTTTCGGAATCTATGAAACGAGTGTAGAGAGTGATCCTTGAATAGAAGCACGAAACCAAAAATATTGTGTTTTTCCTTGTCTTTGCATTCATATTTCATAGATCTTTGTATTGTAAGATTTGAAACATGCTTGTGGACAAGCAAATGGCAAGTATGGGGTATTTTGATAGAATAAAATATGACGTTAGTTTAGATGTGCATATAGGTAGTTTTCCCCTTTCTTTTTAGTACATGGACGTATATGCATAGCATTTATGATCATATTCACCTATTATGTTGGAATAGAGATCTACACAAGCTTTGTTGTGAATTTAGGTGAATTGGCGCTGAATTGGAGTGTAAATGGAGCATTCATAGAGTATTGATCAAAGCGGACCTCAGTGGAAACCATTGGAGAACCATAGGAAAGAGTATGAAGTGAGACAAAGAGGAAACACTTCAAAAAGGAAGAACCACGGCCCAAGTACAAACTTCCACGGCCGAGGTTTTGTTAATTCTTTATTTCCACACGTGGAAAGGAAGACCGAGAGGCATCACGGGACAAACCACGGACGTGGTTTTGATAAAGTCACCCGTGGTTTTCTTCAGGAAAGTTTGTTCCGTTATTGCCACATCAACAACGTAAATGGGAGCTTTCTAAACCTAATTTTATTCTATAAAAGAAGGTTGACGGCAGCCAAATGAAAAACGAAGCATACCACGCTTACACTTAGGTTTTAAATCAAACTTTGGAGATTGAAGGATGTTTATTCTAGAGATTTTCTTTCTGCATACTATGAAGATGGATTGAAGAGCTTTTTGGATTGAATACCCCGCATTTGGAGATTAGAAAACTTTTGTAAGATTTACTAATTGTGATTTCTATTCTTTGAACATAAGAACAAAGATTATTTGTGTTTGATTTGAATTGAGATATTAGGAGGATATTCAGTTTTCTTGGTTTCATTCTTTCTTTTATTGCATATTGGGGACAATGTGTAATTCTAGTATAGGGTGATTGTGAAACTTGATATGTAATAACTACTTTGATACTTGCTTTGATTCTATGTCCATCGGACTTTCCATTTTCAATATCTTGTCGCATGTTTCGATATTTTCTTGCATTATAAAGGTTTTAAATATCAGAAAAATTAAAAATTTTGAAAAATTTATACTTCTAGGATTGGAAAAGGCCTCAATGATGATTACTACTTGTGGAATTAAATTTGAAGAATTTTTATTTGTTTAAACTGAATTGTGGATTGTGAAGGATTTGAATGTTTTGTTGAAATTTCTTGCAAGTTTGTAATTTAGAATTTTATCCAACTCATGTTGAGAATTTGAATGTTGAAACCGCTTTATAAGTGCTTGCACTTCTTATTGATATGATTAAGGCGCTTCGATTTTTATTCCTTTCTTCTTCTTGATTCTCCTTTTAGCTCCTCATGTATATGCTTTGCCTTCTTTTATACCTATTTGGGAATTAGGAAGCAAATGTGTTAATGTTGTGAAATTTGAAGTTGAAAGTGGAAAAGTGTGTTAGAAATAGGTTTCGGGAAGTCAATCATGACGATGATTAACTTGGCACCAATCACATAGTCGGGTGTTTGTGTCTTGCCAAAGTCGGATTGAGCGGTATTCATAACGAGTCATGGTATGTGCATTATGGTTTGAGGCACCTCCAAAAATTGAGGTATGTTGATTTCCTAGTGATAACATGTATTATTCTCTATATTTTGGGATTGGTTTGGACGTTTTATCTTCATAAATCTGCATGTATGGATGTATATTCTTTGATTATATTGTTGTTTTGTCTACCTTTGCGGGAATCGATCTACACCTAGTTTCGTTGTAATTGTAGGGAAAATAGCACGTTTTGGACCGAAATGGAGCTAAGGAAGCTAAGGAGTCGTTGGAGCTACATTCAGGAGCATTGCGGAGCTATAAGAGAAGCTCAGGAAGCATGGAAATGCGATGAAAGATCTATTTTGGACCAGATCAGAGAGATTCATGCTTAACAGAGATTCACCTCCGTTGGCTACAGTGTCACCTCGACCGAGGTGATCTTCATGATCGATTGGACCCAGGCGAAGTGATGACGGGACACGAGACCTTTATCTTTGGTTGAGATCTTCTATTTTTGGAAAGAGAATATTACATATTTTTGACTTGATTTCCGGAAAGAAGATATCTTGTTGGCTGATATATTTTGGAAGATATGGAGATATATTTTAAGGAAATTATCTTTTTAAGATATTTTATCTTTGGAAGATAATTCTCCTATATAAAGGGCTGATTTTCTAGAATTTAGCGTCTTCGGATTAGAGAAATTTTGGAGAGTTGTTAAGGGAGGTTTTGAAGGAAGTTTTGAAGGTTGAAGATCAATGAAGGAAGGAATCAAGTTGAAGTTGGTTTTGAAGGAAGTTTGTGAGATTTCCTTAGTTTGGTTTGATTGTTGTCTTTTCTGATTTGTGCTTGAGGAACGCATTTTTTATTGTTTGTGTGATTGTTTGAATCTATTATTGAGACCTTTTTGTTAAGGTTTTCCTGTTTGATTATTGATTCCTTTCTTGTATATTTGATTATTGTTATCATGATGATTGTTGGCTAAGTTCTTTATGCGATTCTAGGGTGATTGGCTGAAAGTTGTGGGAAAGAAGATGATAGAATGATCATTTACCCCAGTGGACCATGAAAGCTCGAGCCTTTACCTTAACCAACGAACACATCAGTCAGTCATTGAACTTCTCGTCCGGGATGGGATATTACTGAACGAGGTGAGCCCTTTCCTGATCCTTATCTGAGTTGAGGTTTCAGTTTGCCAAATCATATCCTTGTTATACCTTTCGTGGTTCAACGCAAGCCTAGGATGAGACTTACCCGGTGATTCATGTGCTTGTTTACCCATGATCATGAGTGTAGGTAATAATGGTTTATCCTTTATTGGGGTTTGAGTGTACCTTCATTCCATCTTTGAGATTTAGCCTAAGACTTAATCGTTAAATGTTGATTCTATCGCCTTGGGTGGTATGTTTGTTTGAGATTATAGTTTCTTTCCTTAGTACCCTGAGACTTACCCGGTGATAGGATCTTTAGTTTGGGATAGTGAGTAGTGAGACTTACCCGGTGATCTATTCCCATATTAGAAACACCTTCCCTTTACAAACCTCAGCTTTGTCCACGTTATCCTTTGAGATCTTGAGTCGGAACCACAACTGGACGCTTTAATCTCTAGAATCCGCATTCCTTTTACTTGACTTTTATATCATCTTTGATAGCTTTGCTTTGTTGCTTGTGGTTATTTGACAATCTGAATTACCGATATTTGTTTCACCTTAGTCCCTGTGTTCGACCCAAGAATTCTTGCTTTTAGTACATCCGATCCGTACACTGCGGGTTCGCTACTTGCAATTATTCTTGGTATAAATATTAAAGCTTGCACACACCTTTTGGAGCGAACACCTAGGCTTCGGTTATTGTGCACCTCTGTCCTTGATCTCAAAAGTAAAAGAAAAGAATGTTGAAAAAGAAGAGAAAAAGAGCTTATTGGTGGGTGTTGAACCAGCCCTAACGAAGTTGTGATGTTATTCTTCTTTTTCCAAGATTTTCCACCACATATCCTATGCATATCCCACCCTAACACGTTTCTGTCCCTTCATTTGAAAGATGATTGGTGAAGGAATCACTATCAATTAGGATAGTTTTTAGTGTCTTTTTAGTGTCTTTGAGTTAGTTTGTGCTACTAATATCTTGATCCACATGAAGAAGTCCAAATGAAGCAGAAGAAGTTATTAGTAACACTTGGGAGTTGAAGAGAAGCAACGAAGGAATTCTTCTGGTGCCACACTCCGGCAAAGCAGCTTGCACCTAAAACCAGATAGTCACCGCCCCTGCGGCCGCCTCTGGCCGCCCCTTCGGTGACTCACCCTGAAGAAGCGAAGCCGGTTCCCCTGCACCTTTGTGTGCCTGCCTGTGAAGCCGAAGGGCTAGTGTCACAGCCCCTGCGGTGACATTGGGTTGCCATTGCGGATCATCATTAGAAACGAGAAAAAGTTGAAGACTCAGACATTCAAGAAGCATTAAAGACCTGCCCCTCCGGGATTGTAAGGCTGCCCCTAGCGGCTAAGAAGAAGATCGAACGTTCTCGCCTAAACAGTCCATTTACTCCTTTTTAATGTAAATTGTAGTATAAATAGACCTCTTGGCTGATTGCTATAATCATCCATCATTTTCTCCAAAAATCTCTATTTTCCCATTGTTCAAACTTGTAATCAGTTTCTAGATTCCTTTGCTGCATTGGGTTTTTTTGAAGCTGCATTGCAACTTGGTTGTAAGTCTTTTATAATATAAGTTTTATTCAGTCAATTTGTGTTATATTTCCTTGAGCTTTAACTTATGTTTGCATGTCTCTTATCACTTAAATTGATCACCTTAAGTGTCTAATGCATGCAAAGTACTAGGGTTAATCGATTCCGGGTTCGGGTCCTTAATCTAGTAGGAACCCTTTAGGTAAAAGATGGCTTTAATTACTTAAAGGAAAGGAATATAACTATAAAGAAGGATTAACAGTTTGTTAATTCACTCTTTATCTTTACTAGAATGCTAACTTGTGCTTTGATCTTTTAGGCTTACGGATCAATAATCTGGTTAAGTTGTATTGATGCGGGTTGGCTCAACACATATCTAAGATCAAGATTAGACTTTGGTGAATAACTTTTAAAAAGAACCAACCAAGTAGTGTGCATGCTATGATCCAACCTAGTGAAACTCTTCATTCCATATCTATTATCACCATCTTTGTTTGATTTTTATATGCTTTTATGTTGTTCTGTTACAATCGACCCCCCCCCTCATTGGTTACAATTCAGTAATTGAATCTAATCAAAACTCAACTAGACTCTCTTGAGTTTGACCCTACTTACACTATATAATCCGGTTAGTGTAACGTTAGGTAATCTACTTTGACTAAAGCTAAAAGACAACGACCGTAGGTTTTTAGCCTCGTCAAATTTGGTGCCGTTGCCGGGGAGTCTTAGTTATTGTTTTGATTTATTTTTTATTATCGGTTATTGGTTTGGACCATTTTCATGGTTCAAACGCGTGCTTCTAACTCAGAATTTGCTCCTTTGGATCCAGAAATCAAAAGAACGCACAATCGACAACGAAGGACATAACGAACCCGTGAAGAGATGGCCAACCGAACTTTCCGCCAACTCACGTAGCCCGATTATACTCAACATCCACTTGCGGTCACCATACCGACAATTACGGAAGGAGTCAATTTTGAGCTCAAACCGGGATTGATCTACTTGCTTCCATCGTTCCATTGGTTGAGTGGAGAAGTCCCAATCAAACATCTTGGGAAGTTCCATACTGTGTGTATGAACATGATGCCGGAAAACGTCACCGAAGAACAAATCAAAATGCGGGCGTTTCGCTTCACTCTCAAAGATAGGGCGGACGATTGGTGTTACCATCTTTCATCAGGGAGCATTGATACATGCGAGAGCCTCCACAATGTCTTATTGGAGAAGTACTTTCCATCGAAGAAGGCGATAAGCAACATAGAGCAAGAAGCGGACGAAACTCTTTGTGAGTATTTCGAATGCTTCGCAAAATTAAGATCAAGCTGCCCCTTCCACGGATATTCCACGCGGGACCTTGTGCTATATTTGTACAATGGATTGTTGGACAATGAAAGAAGAATAGTGGACGCCGCTTGTGGATCTAATAATCTAAACTCGACCCCTGAAATCACTATGGAAAAAATGCAAGAAATGGCGGGAGGTACGAGAAACTTTGGAAGATCTTCTTCCAAGAGAGGAATTCACGCCATCAACCCCAACCGTCCATAACTTTCACAAGAAATAGCTGAGCTCAAAGAAATGGTCAAACGACTCACTTTGATCGGAACTCCAGAACAACTTAAAGCTTGTGGAGTTTGTGCCGATCCTTTCCATCCCACGGGCTTGTGTCCACAAGTCCAAGATGATGATGTTGAGATAAACGCTATGGGGTATGGCCAACAACAACAACAACGACAACGGAATGATCCGTATGCGCAGAATTACATGTCAAACTGGCGTGATCAACAAAACTACAGGTGGAGGGATCAACAAAACCAACAGCAAGAACCCCGCTAAGGTAACCCGGACTCAACTGAGGATATGCTTCATGTGTTAACTAAGGATTTTTCTTCTCATGTGCAGATTACGGAGTCAAGCATCAAGAATCTTGAGAAGCAAGTGGGGAAAATGGAGGAGGCAATTACGAGGATCGAAGCTCGAACCTTGGAGAATCTGCCTCCCCAGACAGTGGTGAACCCCAAGGAGAGCGTATGTTCCATTTCTCTCAGGAGTGGAAGGCTCATCATAGGAATGAAGAAACAGGGACGATTAACCAACCTTTTGTTCGTCAAACACCCCTACGCATGGAGAATGCCGCCCCTGCGGCTGAAGTCACACCGCCACCGCGCCTTGGTCCTCCCGCCCCTACGGCCAACAACACCGAAAACATTCTGGAGGAAGATCCCCACGTTCGTCCAAACTTTCCACCACTCTATGCTGAAAAACCACCAACACCCTTTCCCGAGGAACTCAAGAAGAGAAGAGTAATCGAGGACAAATAACTCTTTGCGACCTTCTCAAAGTGTGAGGTAAACATTCCTCTCCTTAAACTCGTAAAAAGTGTGCCTAAGTATGATCGATTCTTGAAGGAAATGTGTACCATCAAGAAAAAGCAAAAGATGAAGGGAAAACAGAATGAAAGTGAGAAGGAGCATGTTTCCGCCGTTTTTCAAACCCAAATGCCGGAAAAGCGTAGCGATCTGGTTATGGTAAGTGTTCCTTGTGTCATAGGCGATACTCACTTTCACAAAGTTATGCTTGATTTGGGTGCTTCTATAAATGTCCTACCTTATTCCATCTATCAATATCTACGTTTAGGACATTTGCATGAAACACAGACAATAGAGCAATTAGCTGACGGATCTAATATCTACCCAAAAGGCATCATCGAAGATGTTCTTATAAAAATTGATACGCTAATGTTCCCTGCTGATTTCTTTGTCATTGATATGGAGAATAGCATGCACACCATCATGTTAGGAAGGCTTTTTCTAATAACGGCTAGAACAAAAAAAAATTATGTTGATGGAAAACTTACTATGGAGTTTAAAAATGAGGTTATTGAATTTGACATGTTTAAATCCTTGGAAAAACCCGTTAACGCTCCCTCTTTGTGTTCCATTAACAACAGTATGCCTATTGAAAACTCTTCTTATGGCAAGTATGTCGTGAATGATTAGGTGTGATTTGCCTTGGAGGTGGACTTGCAAGATGAAAAAATTGGAACAAACAAACATGATGAACTAGCCATTTGGCCCACTCATCTAACCACAAGCCAAGAATATGCTATTTCCATCTTGCAGGATGTTGAGCACGGTTCAAGCAATTCGCAAACAGAAAAGGGTACGATAGGAATAGAAGGAGATAAAAAGTTAAACTCTCAAATCATGAACGAAAACGAAAGAACGAGCTCTGCACATCAAGAAATTAACCTTGGAGAGGTCAGAGAAGCATGAGCAAGCAACTTTCATCAAGACAACGAAGTAAAACAAAGGCGCTGCTCGGGAGGCAACCCGAGAGAATAAGAAGAGGAGGCTCTGTCAAGAAAACCGCCCCTGTGGCCTGCTGTCACCTCCCCAGCGGTGACAATGCACTCCCAGCCCGCCCCCAATGTTGGGCCTGCGCCAGCTTAAGGCTGCCACCGCCCCCCGCAGTGACAAACCCCTGCCCCTGAGTTTTTTTCCCTTGAGAGATGATCCTAGTGCAGCCCCCGGTGTTGGGCCTGCGTCTCCTGTCCCCTTTTCACCGCCCCCGCGATGACAAGCTCCAGCCCTTGCGGGTTTACCTAGAAAAGAAAAAAAATAGAAATAAAAAAATACACCTACACCTACCCCACCCGCCTCTCTGTTCGCCCTAAAACGTGCGTGCAATCAAGTCTTAAATTTAAAAAACTAGAATAAAAGCAAGCGAACCCGCAGTGTACGGATCGGCGTAGATTAGCAAATATTCCAGAGTGTCGATCACATGGATTTGGTGAAACGAAACCCAGTCTCAAGTTATCGAGCAAATAGGATATAAAGCTTTGCAAATATTGGGAAAATAGCAACCCTAAAGATCCAGGTATCCAATTGTGGTAATCGATTCAAGATATACTAAAGAACTAAGGAAAGAGTTAAGAGTTGCAAAGGTATGCTAAAGTAAAGTAATGTACGGTGAAGTTCCAAAACTTTATATGACTTATCTAAAGACACTCTCTATAAAGGTTGTTGAGGCTTCAGTATAGAAAGGATCTATGGACAAGAATTAATCTCAAATACCCAAACTTGTAACCCAAGGATAAAAACTAACTAAAACGATTAAGGTTGTGACACTCGAAATCGAAATAGAGGGTGATGAGTCTCACTACTACCTAGAAAAGGGCAAGGCAAGACTACATTAAAGCTAATCTTTAATCTTGGATCAAAGTAAAAGCAAAGTTTGTAAACTAGGGTAAATCACGGTCAGATCTTGAGAACCACGGCCGTGGAACTCCAAGAACAACCCGTGATTTGGGTTCGTCGACGAGATCTCTCTAACTCCTCAAGGTCCAATCAATTTACAATCGATCTATCATCATCTAAGCCACAACTATCAACCCTTCACCTTAGAATTGCTAAAGGGTTTTAGCCAACAATCATTGTCATGATATCAATATTCAAATCAAAGAGAATAAAAGATGGAAACCCTCGAATACTTAATAAAACTTCAAAACCAATTCTCAAATTTGAACACAAGAAGCGATAATCAATGGATTCAGAATATAGAACACAAAACCTCACAATAATATAAGGTAAGTATGAAGAACAAGTTGTCAATCCGTCTTCAATGCTAAAACCTAAGAAAGAGGTTTAAAAACCTTCGGCGATCTTCAATCCACCCTAGGCAAGAATGCTCCAAGCAAAGCAAGCGGCCGTCGATGTCTCCGCGAGATCCAACGCAAATGTAACGGGAATAATCCGTAAGCGTCGATGCCTAAAACTCTCTTCTCTGACCTTTTTATAAGACGGGGAAAAAATAACCGTCCCGGCCCATCACGTAAATAACATGGAAAATGAAGACTCATCAAAAGATCGCCTAAATCACGGTCTCAAGGGATTCCACGACCGTGGTTTAGAGCGTGGAATTGGATTATGGTCCTTGTGACTTCCACGACCGTACTTTAGGCCGTGTAACTTACTGGAATGCTCCACGCTCATGATACCAAGATCCACGGCCGTAGTTTAGAGCGTTTACTCTTCTACGGCCGTAATTCAGGGCTTGGAAGTGCAAAATGCTTGTAATTTCCTTTGTGTCGTGACATTCTTCATCCTAGCTCTTTCCTTAGCTTCCTTCATGTGTTCCTAATCCTTGGATATGATCGAATCCTCTCTTTTCTCTCTTAATAGCTCCAATTTAGCTCATTTTCACCTACAATCAACACAAAGCTAGTGCAGACATCCATATCGACAATAATAAAGGAACAAGCTAACAATTTCTTCTAAACTTCATCCATGTACACAATAATGAGAGAAAAATAACCAAAATAATTGCCTAGAATATCGCAATATTTCATGCTAACAAAATACCCCATACTTGTTACTTGTTTGTCCCCTAGCAAGGTCTTTGAAAGCACTAAAATACAAGTTAGAATGAAATATGCATGCAATCTTGAAACAAAAACATTCTTTAGGTAAATGTGCTTCTAGCCAATAGATCATCCTCAAACCTTGCTTCATTCGTTCTTGAAAATGCTTGCATACATAAACCAAAGAATGTAAAGCAAAGAAACATCACAAATCGCTTAAACTTTGAGACGAACATCATAACCTTCAAGTATTATCAAAATCAAGCATAAGAGATTTCAATTTAGATCACCAAGTCAAATAACTTTCTTTTGTTCTTAAGGACTTTCAAGTAAGGTCTAGAATGCGGAAGGGAGGGAAACGTATAAAGGATGTTGCGCATGAATCCGGGAAAATGAATAACCAACTCTTTTTCTTTTCACTTTGAATTGCAACACCATCAACTTTGAGCTTTGCTCTCTTCTTTTTCACATTATTTTTTTACTTTACTTTTTTGGAAGATAGACAGAGGTGCACAAAAACCGAAGCCTAGGAGATTGGCGTTTCTTAATTTCGAGATGCCTCAAACCCTTGATGCACATACCATAATTCGTTAGGAATATCGCTCAATCCGACATTGGCAAGACACAAACACCCGGCTATGTGAACGGTGCCGAGATACTCATCGTCATGATTAACTTCCCCAAACCTATTAATTCTATTTTCTGAATGCAAAATTTTCTTTCATGGCCCTCCCACATCAAACATGCCAAATATCAACTCCTCCAAATTCCCGGATAGGTAAGGGAGGCAATTACTTTCATTGTGGGGCTAAGTGATCAAAGAAAGAAGAAAGAAAATCGTATTGCCTTAATCATTTCATAAAGAAGTATAAGAACTCATCATGTGATTTCAACTTCAATTTTTCAAATTGATTTAGATAGAACTTTCACATTATGAAACTTGCAAGAAATGATAAACAACACATTCAATTCCTTTTCAATTCATTATTCCGTTTAAGCATAGAATCGTCATCAAGAGTTCATTCCACAAGTAAGAACTATCATAGAAGTCATCTCTAGTCTTTGAAGCACAAGAACTCTTTCAAAATTTTCCAAATTTTCAAATTTTTATGGGTTTTTCAAAGTTTTTCATGCAATGTAATAATGAAACGTGTGACTATGAAAATGAAACATGTAGGTGTTATGGATAGAAGCAAGCAAGCAAATGTAGTAGAGTTATTACAGCACATAGTCACACCCCACCCCATACTTAGAACATACATTGTTGTCAATATTCGAAAAAGAAATAAAGAAAAGAAGAAAAGGAAAATGAACTCGTTAAAGACGGTGGAGGGGCGGCTGAACTGTCAATCCTCTAAGCTCGTCATTGTGGTGGTGGGAATGGTGGGAATGGATGGAACTCGGGGCTGAAATGCCGCCCAAACTGTTGGCGGTAGATGTCTCTCATCATCCGGTCATGCTCATCAGCCCGTACATCTCGAGTGTCCTGGCGGATCTCCAAGTCGCCGACTCTCTTGGAAAGGTCGGTAGCCCACTCCGGTAGCTGCTCATACTAGGCTAGTGGCTGGCCGTACCATGCTGGTGCGTCCTGTGGTGCCGGTGCTGTTGGAGCTGCTGGTGCCTGACTGTACCATGGTGGTGGAGCACCCATCCACTCCGGCTGTGCTCCGTACCAAGTGGGCGGAGTGTCTATCCATGTCGGCCTCTCACTCACGCTAGCACGGCAAGAGGAAGAGCCTCCTGAAGGTCCAGTTGGTAATGGTGAACGCCTGGGAGGGTCACGGAAGTGTGCCGGCTGATCTAGGAAAGTGCAAAAGTCATGTTCCTCACCTCCTCCCTCAAAACCATCACCTTCTCCTATCTCCTCCTCAACATCTACAGCCGGTACCTCATCGGGGACGTACGGAGGTGCTACTAACCTATTCGCATGCATAGCAGCGAATGTCTGCTTCCAATTATGGCGTCCAGCCATAATGGAATACTCAGGAAGCCATGGAATACCTCTACCTCCTCGCTCCTCCCATGGCATACCGGCGGTAGGTGGACCGCGGTGCCTAGGGAAGATGATCCCCCTAGTCATCAAACTATTGAGACCCAAAGATCTCGCTGCAATCCTATTGCAAGCAGAATAATCTATCCCCAACTTCCTAGCGATGTTGGTGACCATACCACCATATACCATGTTCCCGGCTCTCTTATTCTTGAGCTTACTCATGGTGGAGGCTAAGAGGGTAGCACAGTCAGCAGGTCTACCGTGCAACAAAAAATATAGAAGGAACGGCTCATTTGTCTTAATCTTCTGAGGGGTCTTGGTCCTAGGGAAAAGACACTCAGAAAGGACTCTATGGGCTATCTTCAAGGCTAAGTGATAGATGAGCTTAGCCTTGGTATCAGCTGGCTGCCAGCGGTCCTCGCTGGCATAGATCATGGCAATGTCTTCCCAGAAATCCTTAGCGTATACACCGCTTGGAAAACGACCATTGAAGGTCTCTTGGAACCCAAAGAAGGCTCCAAACTCGAGGATCGAGAACTCGTAGTTCTCCTCCACCAGCCTAAAGGAAACAGTCCTATCCATAGCACTATGCTCGAAAGAAATCACAAACTCCTTAGTGATCTCCTCATATGCGTCTTCCCTAATGGCGGAGAAGACGATCAACCCGGCTCTATCTAGAAGCCATGTAAGGTCATTCACCACATTCAACGGCTCTAACTCCTCAAGAACTAAGTAGCGCGGTCCTATGACCGCCCTCTTCTCGATCCTTTCTAAGACATCGAGGTAATCCTCATGGATTTTTGGGATTCTAGGAGGTGGGGTGATGGTGGTTCACTAGGGGGTAATTGGGAGGAGGAGGAAGCATCACCTTTCCTCTTCTTGCTTCTAGTAGACATTCTCCTTATCAAATCCATCTCAAAGAGAAAATCACGGTCTGTTCTTCAAAACCACGGCCGTGGAACCTACAAAGACCGTGGTTCGGCACAGTTTTGCTCAAATCTCAACAAATCAATCACCAAACTCAGCAAAGCCTGTACTAGACTAATTTCAATCTCAATCCTATGCAATGTACCTAAGTTCTTGCGAGAAATAGACCCGAATTGACAAAGTAGAGAAGTAGAAGAAAAACCTAGGTTTTTGGATCTTTGAATCCAAATTCCGTCTTTTGCAGAGATTGTCCACTTGATTTGTTGATTCGATCTTGTAGATGATCGGAAATGCTTCACTTTAGCACCAAGAATCGCTCGAAACGGTTTCCGAACGAAGAATTGCGAGATGGGGAGGTTTTTCGGGTTTAGGTCGTGGAAGAGGGTCGTGGATTTGGGAATGGGGGTGTTTTTGTGAAGGAAAGTTGTTTATATAGTGGCCGTAAAATTTTTGAAAAATCATGGTCACTCGGGGGTTTCCACGGCCGTGGTTTTGGTGATTTTTCTCAGACTTTTGAAAATTACGGTCACTATAGCTTTCACGACCGTGGTTTAGGGCATGGAACTCTCTGTAATGTGCCAAAATCCGAGTTTCGTTAATTTCTTCTAACTTTTTCCTCTCCGTTGCCTATTCCATTATTCCTACATCCAAAAACACGACATACCGGGAGGAATCGAGGGCAAAAACAAAGCAAAAACGACTAAACTAATCTAATCTATGAATGATAAACAAAAGCATAAGTGAAATACCTTGGGTTGCCTCCCAAGAAGCGCTTGTTTAGGTCCGTAGCTAGACCGTACTTGCACCTATTCTAGTGCGGTAGGCGCGAACTCCTTAGCTTGGAGTTCCGGTGATTACTTCTTGAGTCGTTGACTGTTAACCTTAAAGCTTCCGCCCTTTTCACCCCATACTTCAACTGCGCCATGGGGAAAAACATGTTTGATTAGATAAGGTCCAGTCCAACGAGATTTAAGCTTACCTGGAAAGAGACGAAGTCTTGAATTGAAGAGGAGAACTTGATCTCCTTCCTTGAGGTCCTTTGGAATGATATGCTTATCATGCCAACATTTCGCTCTCTCCTTGTAGATCTTGGCGTTCTCGTAGGCGTTTAAGCGAAGTTCTTCAAGCTCGTTAAGGTCCAAGAGGCGCTTCTCGCCCGCTTCCTTCATGCTGAAGTTCAACCACTTTACCACCCAATAAGCCTTATGTTCCAGCTCTACCGGTAAGTAACAAGACTTCCCATACACAAGGTTGTATGGTGTCGTTCCTATGGGAGTCTTGTATGCAGTCCGGTATGCCCACAATGCATCATCTAGCTTCAAAGACCAATCTTTCCTTGTCTTCGAAACTGTTTTCTCTAGGATTCCGTTAATCTCCCGATTCGAAATCTCCACTTGTCCACTCGTTTGTGGATGATAAGGGGTGACGATCTTGTGAGTCACCCCATACTTAGCTAGTAGAGCTTTGAATTGTCGGGCAATGAAGTGAGAGCCTCCATCACTAATGATAGTCCGTGGTGTCCCAAATCTTGGGAAAATAGTCTTGTTAAAGAACTTAACCACCACCATGGCATCATTAGTTGGAGAGGCAATCGCTTCAACCCATCTCGAAACATAATCTACAGCTAGAAGTATGTATTGGTTTCCACAAGATGATGGGAAAGGTCCCATGAATTCTACTCCCCAAACGTCAAAGATCGTAGAAGGAAACAAAGATTTGCACATATTTAAATAAAGTAGGCCAAAAGAATCAAGATTGCAATACCTTAGTGCTAGTCTTGTTTGAGCTAGCGTGTCCTCCACAAGGTAGTGAATGACAATGACAGATGACACTTTGCATCTCGTCTTCCAGCACACATCGTCGAATGATACCGTCAGGACCTCTCTTGAAGAGGAGAGCTTCATTCCAAAAGTATTCCCGGACATTCTTAAAGAACTTCTTCCTTTGTGCATAAGATAGTCCGGGTGGTATTTCCTTGCAAACCAAATAGTTAACAAAATCAGCAAACCATGGTTCGTTACCTTTAGTAATCTTGTCGATGCACTCCTCTATGATGTGTAAATGCTCGTCCGGAAAGGAGTCATCTATAGGTAGATTGTCGTCCTCTAGATGTGGTAGACGACTCAAATGTTCTACAACAGAATTTTCGGAACCCTTCTCGTCACGGATCTCCAGATCGAATTCTTGTAGGAGAAGAATCCATCTAATCAGCCTTGGTTTCGCATTCTTCTTTGCAAGTAGATACCGGATCGCAGCATGATCCGTGTATTCAATCACCTTTGCACCTACAAGATAAGAACCAAAATTTTCAAATGCATAAACAATAGCTAGAAATTCCTTTTCAGTAGTGGCATAGTTAAGTTGCGCTTCATCTAGCGTCTTGCTAGCGTAGTAGATAGCATGGGTTCGTCCTTCCTTCTTTTGCCCAAGCACAGCTCCTATAGCTACGTCACTTGCATTACACATGATCTCGAATGGAAGATTCCAATCCGGAGGTTGAATGATCGGGGCTGAGCATAGAGCTTCCCGGATCTTATGAAATGCATCTAAGCACTCCTGCAAAAAATCAAAAACTGCATCCTTCATCAATAGATTAGTAAGCGGTTTTGATATCTTAGAGATGTCCTTTATAAAACGTCTATAAAATCCAGCATGTCCTAGAAAGCTTCTTATCCCCTTCACCGAAGATGGAGGAGGGAGCTTTTCTATAGTTTCTATGCTAGCCTTATCTACTTCGATCCCTCTACTAGAGATTAAGTGTCCGAGTACAATGCCTTCCTTCACCATAAATTGACACTTCTCCCAATTAAGAAATAGGTTAGTGTCTTCACACCTTTGTAGCACAAGAGAAAGGTTAGAAAGACAATTAACGAAAGAGGAACCATAAACAGAAAAGTCATCCATGAAAACTTTCATGATCTCCTCTATGTACTCGGAGAAGATAGCCATCATGCACCTTTGAAAGGTGGTTGGGGCGTTGCAAAGCCCGAACGGCATTCTCCTGTAAGCGAACGTACCCCACGGGCACGTGAATGTGGCCTTCTCTTGATCGTCAGGATGAATCGGGATCTGAAAGAAACCACTATAACCGTCAAGATAGCAAAAATGAGAATGTTGTGCTAACCTTTCAAGCATTTGGTCAATGAAGGGTAATTGGAAGTGATCCTTTCTAGTTGCATTGTTTAGCTTCCTATAATCAATGCACATCCTCCATCCAGTCACTGTCCTTGTAGGAATGAGCTCATTGTTCTTATTGGTGATGACTGTCATTCCTCCCTTCTGTGGAACAACCTGTATGGGACTCACCCACTTACTATCCGAGATAGGGTAGATGATACCTGCATCAAGTAGTTTAAGAATTTCCTTCTTGACAACCTCTTTCATGGTCGGATTTAACCGCCTTTGAGGTTGTCGTGAAGTTCTAAAGTCTTCTTTCATTAGGATCTTATGCATGTAAAATGAAGGCTTAATTCCTACTAGATCCTCTATAGTGTAACCTAAGACTTTCCTATGTTTCCATAGAACAACCATAAGTTGACTATGTTCATCTTCACTTAGATCGGAACTAACAATTACCGGAAAGGTAGAATTAGATCCTAGAAATGCGTACCTTAGATGTGTGGGAGCTTTAATTCCATCACTATCGGAGTCTCTAGTGGCTCTTGAGTAGTGTCAAATGCTTCCTTGTAAGCTTCTAAGGGTATAGAAGTTGTTGAAGTAGACTCAAGAGAAGTGGTAGAAAGAACGTAATTGTCCTCAGATTTTCCCAAAATTAAGGCACCTCTGTTTCCTCCATGGCCGTGGTTTTGGGCGTGGAAGTCAATTACGGTACCTCTGATAGTTTCACGGCCGTGGTTTTGGCCGTGTAACTTACTAGAGTCCTCTAAATAGCTAATTACGGTCATGTTGGTGGGAACCAAGGCCGTGGAATAGCACGACTGGCCGTGATTCCTCACGTCTTCTGACCCATCGTAAAGTTTTTCAAACTCTTCTTCATGTACTTCCTTTAGCTCCTCCAAAGCTTCAATTTCCTCATTGCATTCCTCTTCCTGTCCTTTCTCCGTAATGCTCATAGTGATCACCTTTTGCAAAGGATCCTTGAATAGAATTGAGCTTACTTTCTCTCTAGATGCCTCTTCGTCATGGATGTTAAACATATCCTCTTCAAGAGCTGGCTCATTCATCAAAGTGGAAAGAACAAACTCTACCTTTTCCTCTCCTATGTCGAAGGCGAGTCTAGCATTCTTGCAATCCACCATACAACCGGATGCTGCAAGGAACGGTCTTCCGAGTATGATCGGGACCGGACTATCTACAGGAATGTCAAGCACAACAAAATCTATTGGAACATAGAACTTACCAAACTTGACCGGGACGTCTTCAATGAACTTACCGAATTGCTTGTCTAGACACGCTCTTGCTCTATATTAGGAAATGGTAGGGGAGATTTGTAAGTTGGAGGAGGAATGTAGATGTCTTCCTTCTCCTTCCCCTTTTCCTTCTCCTTTTCGACAGGAACTTCCACAATCTTAGGCTGCGGGTCGGTGGTAGTTGCTCCGCTCCTAGTTGTGATGGCCATCACCCTTTCTTTCGGGTTATCCTCCGTCTTTCCTGGAAGTTTTCCTTGATTTGCAGGAACTTCCTCAGCATTGCTGAACATTTGGTTTTCTAAAACCTTTTGAGCTTTATCAACCTTAGTGATGTGACTCTCCAACCCTTGAAGCTTTCCCAAGATCATTTCCAGCATAGGATCGGGCTTCTCTTTCCCCGAAGTGCTTCCACTATTAGATGTTTGCCCCTGGCTTTTCAAAGGAATGGAAGAAGAAGATGGTGGAGTTAGTGAATTTCCTGAATTGGGATAAGAATTACCGGAGTTTTGTTGTTGGTTGGAACGCCAATTGTTGTTGTTTGAACTCCTATTGTTGTTCCAATTGTTATTCCGGTTGTTGTTCCGGATGTTACGATTGGTGTTCTCATTCTCATTGTGGTTATTGTTGTTTCCTAAATAACCAACATCTTGCTCCTTAGGCTTTTGAAAGCTAGCTTTGATGACTTCCTTCAATTCTTTAATCTCGGTGTTGAGAGAAAAGATTTGAGTTTGAGCAGCTTGTGTTAGCTTTGCTCCATGCTCCACTCGATTAGCTTCCACCTTCTGGTGAGAGTACTTCTCAATGACTCGGGCTTGTTTCTCAATGAAGTCCCAAGCGTCATCTTCCCTCATGTCCATGAATGTGCCACATGAAAGGGATTGGAGCTTGAATTGTGTTTCCCCATCCAGGCCCTTATAGTATATCTCCAATAACTCCGATTTAGAAATGCCATGGTGTGGGCAATCAAATAGTAAATCCTGAAATCTTTCCCAAGACTGAAACAAACTTTCATTAGATCTCATAGAAAAAGCATTCATTTTACCTCTCAACTCCGCCGTCTTGGATGGCGGAAAGAACTTGGTTAGGAACTCCGAAGATAGATCCTCCCATGTGTTGAGTCTTCCATTTGGAAGGGCTTGATACCAAGATAAAGTTTTCCCTTTCAAAGAGAAAAAGAATGGCTTGATCTTGTAATTGTTGGTGGTTGCATTCTTTGGTTTCATTGTCTCCATCAAGATCTCAAAATTCTGTAAATGTCGATGTGGAGATTCGACACTTGTTCCTCCAAACTGGCTTTGGCGAACGATGGTAATAACTTGTGGGTTAAAGCTAAACCCCTGAATATCGTCAGCGTCAAAGTTCACACCTAGACGGCGTGGTTGCTGAATCGGATCCATTCTTTGGCCAAGAGTTCTTGGCTCTTCATCTACACGAGCGGCTCTCGCACCCAGCCGAGATACGATAATTGGCGGCTGGTCTTGGATTATTCCGGTTCGCATTGATTGTTTAATCAATATCCTCTAGCGACGGCATGGAGTAGTCGCTCTCTTCATCGGATGAGTCGGTTCTAACCGATCTTGTCGGTTTGCTTCTCTTCTTCTTCTTGGAACCACTCATCTCCAACCGCATTTGCAGCATCATGTCCTTGAGCTCATCAATTTTCAATTGATGACGCTCCGATTCTTCCCTGCGAGTCTTCTCGCTCCATCTAAGTCGAGCTTCGGAATCATCCAACTCTGCTTGGATATCCCTCTCTTTACTTTCAGCCATCTTTCTTTCTTTGAGCTTCTTTCTCAAAGTCTTCTCAAGTTCTTGATCAAGAGGTAAGAGGTCTTTGTTTGTGCTAGACCTGCGCATATACCTAAGATAACCTGCAAATATCACTTAAAAGAGATATTAAATAACAAGAGCAAAGCTCCCAAGCTCGACAACCAAATCCCCGGCAACGGCGCCAAAAACTTGTTCGCCCTAAAACATGCGTGCAATCAAGTCTTAAATTTATAAAACTAGAATAAAAGCAAGCAAATATGCAGTGTACGGATCGGTGAATATTAGGAAAACAGCAACCCTAAAGATCCAGGTATCCAATTGTGGCAATCGATTCAAGATATACTAAAGAACTAAGATCAGAGTTAAGAGTTGCAAAGGTATGCTAAAGTAAAGTAATGTACGGTGAAGTTCCAAGACTTTATATGACTTATCTAAAGACACTCTCTATAATGGTTGTTGAGGCTTCAGTATAGAAAGGATCTATGGACAAGAATTAATGTGAAATACCCAAACTTTTAACTCAAGGATCAAAACTAACTAAAACGATTAAGGTTATGACACTCGAAATCGAAATAGAGGGTGATGAGTCTCACTACTACCTAGAAAATGGCAAGCCAAGACTAGATTAAAGTTAATCTTTAATCTTGGATCAAAGTAAAAGCAAAGTTCGTAAACTAGGGTAAATCACGTTCAGATCTTAAGAACCACGGCCGGGGAACTCCAAGAACAACCCGTGATTTGGGTTCGTTGATGAGATCTCTCTAACTCTCAGGGTCCAATCATTTACAATCGATCTATCATCATCTAAGCCACAACTATTAACCCTTCACCTTAAAATTGCTAAAGGGTTTTAGCCAACAATCATTGTCATGATATCAATATTCAAATCAAAGAGAATAAAAGATGGAAACCCTCGAATACGTAATAAAACTTCGAAACCAATTCTCAAATCCGAACACAAGAAGCGATAATCAATGGATTCAGAATATAGAACACAAAACCTCACAATAATCTAAGCGAGGTGAGTTGAGCTTCATTTGATGATGTGTCTTGGAAGCTTACTCTCCTTGCTCTATTTTCAGTTCCTTGATGGGAGTACTTCTCCATGTGTAAAGCTTGCTTTTCAATGAAATCCCAAGCTTCGTCTATTTGCATATCCATGAAGGTGCCGACGGAAAGTAGTTGGAGCTTGAATTGAGTATCACCATCCAAACCCTTGAAATATATTTCCAACAACTCGATCTTTGGAATCCCCTGATGTGGGCAATCCAACAGAAGATCCTTAAATCTCTCCCATGACTTGGACAAACTCTCTTTGTCCTTCATAATCAAAGCATTGATATTTCCCCTCAATTCAGTGGTCTTAGAGGGAGGAAAGAACTTAGTAAGAAACTCCGTCGTCATCTCTTCCCAAGTGTTGATTTTTCCGGCCGGAAGAGATTGATACCAAGCAAGTGTCTTGTCTTTCAAAGAGAAGTAGAAAGGCCTCAACTTGTAGGTGTTATTCTCCACTCTTGAAGGTCTAAAAGTCTCCATCAGAATCTCATAGTTTTGCAAATGCTGATGCGGAGACTCTCTCTCCAAACCTCCAAATTGACATTGTCGAATCATGGTTAGAACTTGCGGTCGAAGTTCATAATCATTCTCAGCTGGATCACCTAGGTTGACTCCTGGACGCCTGACTTGCTGATTAGGATCCATCCTCTGTCCTAGGGTTTGTGGAACTCTAACAAAACGAACATCTCGGATAGGCATCCGAGGTGGTAGGTGTATCTCGGCCAAGGACCCTTGAATTGGGTCTTGCCTCGGTCGAGGATCTGGGATCGGTCAAAGCAGAAACTGAGCCCTTAGAGCGGCCATATCTACTTCAATTCCTTCTGTTTTGGCGCGAGTCTCGTCTTTCTCTCACTGTAGTTCTTCCTTACTGAGGCGTAGGTGTTCCAATGCCTCCTTCAATTAGGCCGCGATTGTCTTGATCGGCCATCTTAGCTTCTTTCAATCTTTTCTTGTAGGTCTTTTATGGTTCGGGATCGTAAGGAACGATTTCCTTTCCAGCACGAGTTGTTCGCATAAACCTAAGGAAAGATCTTGCGAAAAGACTCAAGTAGAGTAGTAAATAGTAACAAGGGCAATATCCGCGAAAGACAACCGAAACTGAACTTGGTCTAGACCAAGTCCCCGGCCACGGCGCCAAAAACTTGTTCGCTCTAAAAGGTGTGTGCAAGCTTTAATATTTATAACCCAAGAAGTATGCTTCAACAATATGCAAACCTGCAGTGTACGGATCAATTATAATAAAAGCAAGAATTCCAGGGGTCGAACACAGGGACTATGGTGAAACAAAGTACGGTAATCAGGTTGTCGAATAACTACTAGCAGCAAATCAAAGCAATCAAAGATGATATTAAAGTCAGATAAAGGAAATGCAGATTCTAGATGTTAAAGCATCCAATTGTGGTTCCGACTCAAGATCTCAAAAGATAACGTGGACAAAGCTTAGGTTTGCAAAGGGAAGGTGTTTCTAAGGTGGGAATAGATCACCGGGTAAGTCTCACTACTCACTATCCCAAACTAAAGCTCATTTTACCGGGTAAGTCTCAAGGTACTAAGGAAAGGAACTATAATCTCGGACCAACACACCACCCAAGGGAATAGAATTAACCTTTACCAGGTAAGTCTCAAGCTAACTCACAAAGATGGGATGAAGGCACACTCAAACCCTAATAAAGGATAAATGTTTATTACCTACACTCATGATCTTGGGTAAACAAGCAAAGGAATCAGGGGTAAGTCTCATACTAGGCTTGTGTTGAACCAGGAAAGGTTTAACAAGGATAAGATTTGGCAAACTGAAACTCTTAACTCAGATAAGGTTCAGAAAAGTTCACCTAGCGCAGTTAAATTCCATCCCGGCCGAGATGTTCAATGACTTACCGAGGTGTTCTACGGTTAAAGTAAAGACTCCAGCTATCCTAGCCACTGCTCCACCTCCAATCTAGTCTTTCCCATGAAAGTGGGAACCTTCAGCTGATCGAAAGCCTTCAACCAACTGTCGGGCTTCGGCTCCTTCGCCTCAGCCGGCGCTCAGACAACCTCATCAACTCCAGCAGGCGGGGCAACAACCTGTGAAACTCTCTGCAAAGCCTCAACTGATCTCGCGGGAACTGGTGGTACTCGCGCTGGTCCTCCAATCCTGATAGACTCCTCAAATTTCTGCACATAGTCGCGATATGTAGAAACTCTGATAAACACTCGTGCGGACTCCGTCGATGGCGCTCTTTGTGCTCCGGACCTAGCAGCGGTCTCGTTCCCTGCCTCAAGAACCACACTCTCAACAACCTCTTCAGCAAACTCCTCAACGATAGGCGGAGCAGCAATTGGGGCTTGGCCCCGACCTCTAGCTAGTGGAGGTCTTCCTGCGCGTCCTCATCCACGGACGGCAGGTGGAAGTGGTGGTCGACCCCTACCTTGCCCAATAGCAGCGGTAACTCTAGTGCGTGTTATCTACTATAAGGATATATATATATATATAAGGCCACGCTATAGCTAAAGCAAAATCCAAGAAAAGCACATATAAAGGCCAACATATAAAAAAACTATATTGTTGAGCTTCGTGGAGGTAGTGGTGGTCGCCCGTACATCTATCCCAGACCGACAAGTTTAAAACAAAACCCCCTTTTTGAAAACGTTAGACCCCTTTCGTGTTCTAATTATTTATCCATCCGACCTTTAGAAGATTTTGAGTGTCATTGTTTCCAACCTAGAGCTCTAATACCATATTGTTTCAGCATATTGTAACACTCCAAGTTCTAGGAACTCGAAGCACTATGGGCTAGGACCGCACAATGGGTCCTGACCCTCAGAGTAGAAACAACAAACGGATCTTACAGTACGGCACAAACGAATGAAAACCAAAACTCAATATAAAACCAAAGGTGCAAACAAAGGAAAACAAAAAAGCCTCGCAGCCGAGTTCAAAACAAAAGGGAACAACGAAAGAAACAAAAACTCGATCCTGTCCTATAATGTAGAAGAATCCCGGCTGACCACACCATCTGGATCACTCAGCAACATCCTGAACCTGCGGAACATCTACAACGACGGTATAAACCGTTAGCTAACATTCTAGATACTAGTAAGAGCGTAAAGGCACAAACAGACATAAGGTAAAGAAAACACATAGCATGCTTGCACACAACCAGTTATAATATTTCTTAAGGTTATCCATTACTAATTCGACTTCTTTTGTCACACGAGAATCTCCCAAAACTCGCCTCCGCTTCCGTCTACCAATAGGAATAGATCAGTACTATCTGTTACCTACGGGCCTGGGTTGTAAGAGCACATTCTAGTCTCCTGTAGAACTAGACAAGTGGTACCGGCCAAATATCATACACTTGGGCCATTTAAGGTTATAAAGGGTAAATCTTATTCCGGTTATCCTTTATAAACATGATACACAACACAAGCAAGCCAATACAATCCAAACTAATACGCGGAATGAAGCTAAGTAAGTCCAAGGGACTTACCTCTCTGGAAGGTAACTCAAAGGCTCAACAACAACTCAGAGAACACTCAGGAAAAGCTCAGTTTCCCTCAGAAAAGGAGCAAAGAAAGCCTGTTCACACAAGCATCACGAATCAGGAACTAAACGGGTTCTAGAAGTCTGTAACTTCTAGGCTCAATGATCTCTAAGAGATCTCCACAAGCTCAGGGCTCAACCTTCATCTAACAGCATACTCAGGGAACAAGGAACATCCATAAGGATCAAGGAAAGGAACGAGGAAGGCAAGGGAGGAAGCAACTGACAAGAATGGGAGTTAATGAAGAGGAAACCGCAGGGGCGGCTGGACGAGGTGCAGGGGCGCATGGCCACGGGGGTGGGGACGTGCAGGCGCGGGGGCGGGGGCGGCTGCGTGACAGAAAATGATGTCGGCTTTCTCTTCGACAAAACTCACAACAAGGGACACCAAAGCTCAAACTTTTGATTCCAACACGTCAATACTAAACTCCAGAGATCTTGAGAACAACGATACATCAACAACGAGAAGCCAACAAGAATCAAGGTTCAAACTTGATTCTTGGAGAAGAAGAAAAGGAGAAAAGAAGAAGAAAACGAAAAGAAAGAAGGAAGCATGCTGCAGTACATGAACGTAAGGAAGAACAGAGAATGATGAACTTACACGTTCAGCAAGATCACAAAGAAGCAAGCGAACGACTGCAGCTCTTAGGGTTGTAGACGAATGCAAGAAACGGGAAAAAGGAGGAAAAGTTGGGAATATATAGAGACGGGTTGGAAAAATAGAAGGAAGGATATTTAGGGTTAAGAAGATGATAAGAAAACCGGCCCATAAGATAGAATATCGGATATTCTATCTATGGAAGGAAGATAAAATGAACGAAAGAAAGATCGGGCGCGATTTGTCGTCAACCGTAGGGGCGGCTGACCCTGCCGTGGGTGCGGCCTGCCGCAGGGGCAGCACTCTTCACAACGGGGTCGGTGAAGGCAAAAGACTGGGGTCTTACAGAAGAAGCATTAAAGACCCGCCCCTGCAAGATTGCCATGCCGCCCTAGTAGCCAAGAAGAAGATTGAACATTCTTGCCTAAACCGCCCCTGTGGCCTTGAAGCCCGCTCAAAGGACTTTACTACGGTTGTAATTTGTAGTATAAATAGAGCCCTTGACTGATTGCTAGAATCATCCATAATTTTCCCCAAAAAGCTCTATTTTCCCCTACTTCCAACTTTTACTGAGTTTCTAGCTTCCTTTGCTACATTGGGTTGTTTTGAAGTTGTATTGCTACTTGGTTGTAAGTCTTTAATAATATAAGTTTTATTCAGTTGATTTGTGTTATACTTCCTTGAGCTTTAACTTATGTTTGCATGTCTCTTATCACTTAGATTGATCACCTTAAGTGTCTAATGCATGGAAAGTACTAGGATTAATCGATTCCGGGTTCGGGTCCTTAATCTAGTAGTAACCCTTTAGGTAAAAGTTGGTTTTAATTACTTAAAGGAAAGGAATATAACTATAAAGAAGGGTTAACGGTTTATTTATTCACTCTTTATCTTTACTAGAATGCTAACTTGTGCTTTTATCTTGTATGTTAACGGATCAATATTGGTTAAGTTGTGTTGATGCCAGTTGACTCAACACATATCTAAGATCAAGATGAGACTTTGGTGAATGACTTATAAAAAGAACCAACCAAGTAGAGTGCATGCTAAGATCCAACCTAATGTAGCTCTTCATTCCATATCTATTATCACCATCTTTGTTTGATTTTCATAAACTTTTATCTTGTTCTGTTACAATCCAAACCCCTCCCCCCCCCCCCCCCCTCCCCCTTCATTGATTACAATTCGGTAATTGAATCTAATCAAAACTCAACTAGACTCTCTTGAATTCGACCCTTACTTACACTATACAATCCGGTTAATGTACCGTTAGGTAATATACTCTGACTAAAGCTAAAAGACAACTACCGTAGGTTTTTATCCTCGCCAAAAGACCTTAAGATCTTTGAGTATATTGTTTGGAATTGTGGTTTAAATTGGATTTTCCATGATTGATTTTGATTTGCTTCAGGTTATGATGCTTGTTTTGAAATTTTTGCAAGGTATGATGATTCTTTTAAAAGCATGAGTCATTTTGCTCACATGACAGTTTTCTGAAGCTATGAACCTTGTCTTTGCATTCATTGTCTTTACAGAGCATGAGTGATCCTTTATTTGAAGCACGAAACCAAAAATATTGAGTTTTTCCTTGTCTTTGCAATCATTTTCATACATCTTTGTATTCTAAGATTTGAACCTTTCTTGGGGACAAACAAGAGGCAAGTATGGGGTATTTTGATAGAATGAAATATGACGTTAGTTTATATGTGCATATAGGTAGTTTTCCCTTTAATTTTAGTACATGGACGTATATTCACATCGTTTATGATCATATTCACCTATTATGTTGGAATAGACATCTACACAAGCTTTGTTGTAATTTTAGGTGAATTGATGTTGAATTTGAGTGGAAATGGACCATTCATAGAGTATTGATCGAAGTGGACCTCATTGGGAAGAATTGGAGAAGCAAACGAAAGAGTATGAAGTAAGACAAAGAGAAAAAAGTCAAAAACGAAGAACCATGGCCCAAGAACAAACTTCCACGGTTGAGGTTTTGTTAATTCTTTAATTTCCACACGTGGAAAGGAAGGTCGAGAGGAATCACTGGACAAACCACGGCCGTGGTTTTGATGAAGTCACCCGTGGTTTTCCTTAAGAAATTCCATTCCGTTATTGCCACGTCAACAAAGTAAATGGAAGCTCTCTAAACCTAATTTTATTCTATAAAAGAAGGTTGACGGCAGCGAGATGAAAAACGGCGCATACCACACTTACACATAGGTTTTAAATCACACTTTTGAGATTGAAGGACGTTTATCCTAGAGATTTTCTTTTCGCATACTCCGAAGACGGATGGAAGAGCTTTGGGATTGAAAACCCCGCACTGAGAGATTATAGAACTTTTGTGAGATTTACTAATTATGATTTCTATTCTTTGAACATAAGAACGGAGATTATTTGTGTTTTATTTGAATTGAGATATTCGGAGCGTATTGAGTTTTCATGGTTTGATTCTTTCTTTTATTACACAATAGGGACAATGTGTAATTCTAGTATAGGGTGATTGTGAAACTTAATTTGTAATAACTACTTTGATACTTGCTTTGATTCTATGTCCATCGTACTTTGCATTTTCAATATCTTGTCGCATGTTTCGATATTTTCTTGCAATATAAAGCTTTAAAAAATTAGAAATTTGAAAATTTTGAAAAATTTGTGCTTCTAGGATTGGAAAAGACCTCAATGATGATAACTACTTGTGGAATTTATTTTGAAGAATTTTTATTTGTTTAAACTGAATTGTGGATTTTGAAGGATTTGAATTTTTTATTGAACTTTCTTGCGAGTTTGGTAATTTGGAATTTTATCTAAATCATGTTGAGAATTTGAAGGTTGAAACCACTTTATAAGTGCTTGCACTTCTTATTAATATGATTAAGGCGCTTCGATTTTCATTCCTTTCTTCTTCTTGATTCACCTTTTAGCTCCTCATGTATATGTTTTGCCTCCTTTATACCTATCCGGGAATTAGGAAGCAAATGTGTGAAAGTTGTGAAATTTGAAGTTGAAAGTGGAAAAATGTGTTAGAAAATAGGTTTGGGGAGGTCAATCATGACGATAAGTAACTCGGCACCATTCACATAGCCGGATGTTTGAGTCTTGCCAAAGTCGGATTGAGCAATATTCCTAATCAGTCATGGTATGTGCATTACGGTTTGAGGCACCTCGAAAAATTGAGGTATGCTGATTTCTTAGGCTTCGGTTATTGTGCACCTCTATCCTTGATCTCAAAAGTAAAAGAAAAGAATGTTGAAAAAGAGAAAAAAAAGCTTATTGGTGGTTGTTGAACAAGCCCTAACAAAGTTGTGATGTTATTCTCCTTTTTTTCTCGGATTTTGCACCACATATCATATACATATCTCACCCTAACACGTTTCTTGCCCATCATTTGAAAGACGTTAAGATGTTTGAGTATGTTGTTTGGCATTGTGGTTTAAATTGGATTTTCCATGATTGATTTTGATTTGCTTCAGGTTATGATGCTTGCTTTGAAAAGTTTGCAAGGTATGATGATTCTTTTTTCTCAAATGACAGTTTTCGGAAGCTATGAAACGAGTTTAGAGAGTGATCCTTGAATAGAAGCACGAAAACCAAAAATATTGTGTTTTTCCTTATCTTTGCATTCATATTTCATACATCTTTGAATTCTAAGATTTGAACCTTGCTTGGGGACAAGCAAGAGGCAAGTATGAGGTATTTTGATAGCATGAAATATGACGTTACTTTAAATGTGCATATAGGTAGTTTTTCCCTTTCTTTTTAGTACATGGACGTATATTCATAGCATTTATGAGCATATTCACCTATTATGTTGGAATAGAGATCTACACAAGCTTTGTTGTAATTTTAGGTGAATTGGCGCTGAATTGGAGTGGAAATGGAGCATTCATAGAGTATTGATCAAAGTGGACCTCATTCGGGAAGCATTGGAGAAGCATAGGAAAGAGTATGAAGTGAGACAAAGAGGAAAAACGTCAAAGGAAGAACCACGGCCCAAGAACAAACTTTCACGGCCGAGGTTTTGTTAATTCTTTAATTTCCACACGTGGAAAGGAAGGTCGAGAGGCATCACAAGACAAACCACGGCTGTGGTTTTGATGACGTCACCCATGGTTTTCTTCCGGAAAGTCCGTTCCTTTTTTGCCACGTCAACAACGTATATGGGAGCTCACTAAACCTAATTTTATTCTATACAGAAAGGTTGAAGGCAGCAAGATGAAAAACGACGCATACCACGCTTACACTTAGGTTTTGGATCACACTTTGGAGATTGAAGGACGATTATCCTTGAGATTTTCTTGCCGCATACTCCGAAGACGGATTGAAGAGCTTTTGGGATTGACATCCTCGCACTTGGAGATTAGAGAACTTTTGTGATTCTGATTTCTATTCTTCGAACATAGGATCGGAGATTATTTGTGTTTTATTTGAATTGAGATTTTTGGAGGATATTGATTTTTCTTGGTTTCATTCTTTCTTAATCTCTTCCATGATTATTGGAATTATGATGATGATTGTTGGCTAAACCCCCCTACGATTCTAGGGTGAAGGGTTGATGATTATGGTTTATATGATGATAGATTAAACCTTGTAAACAGATTGGACCATGAGAGTTGTAAGATTTAAACCCTCGTAGAAGGATTTCCATGGCTTGTTCTTGAGTTCCTCGCCCGTTGTTTCCGAAGATCCTGCCGTGTTTTCCTCGGTCCTGCACGCTTTGCTTTTACCTTTACCCAAAGTTAAAGACAACCTAAAACCCCCGTTGAACCTTTCTTACCCACAGCCTTGCTTGGTTATTAACGTTTACGAGTTCTAGGTAATAGGGAATTCAAAACCCTCTATTAAGGTGAAGAGTGTCACAGCCTTTACCTTGTGCTTCCTTTTGATTTCCTTGGGTTTGGTGTTTGGTATTGAGAGTGTAATACTATCCTTAGATCCTCTATATATCGAGACTCAACATCCGGTGTTAGAGAACCTTTGGGTGAGACAAGTGGGTGTCGGAACTTCACCGTACGATACCCTACCTTAGATGTATACCTTTGTAAACCAACTCTGTTTTTTATACTTCTTTAGACATCTTGAATCAAAAACCACAATCGGATACTTGGATCTCTAGAATCCGCGTTCCCCAATTATTCTGACATCTTATCATTGTTATTGATCATTGCTTTGCTTGCTTCACAAATCAGATTGCTTTGCTAGTATTTTCTCACTAATTCCCTGAGATCGACTCCGGGATATTACCCATTACTACAATAGATCCTTACACCGCGGGTTCATTATCGTTAGGCGCTATTTTTAGATACAAATATAAACCTTTTTGCAAACACACCTTTTGGAGCGAACACCTTTGGTGGTGCTTGGCTCAAGAAAGCTGGAGGATTCAATGCACCATGCGGATTTGAGTAAGAGAAACCGAGATGGTTATGATTAGGACGATAATTATTTCCTCCATGGAAATTTTGGTTGTTGTAATTCCTCGGACCTTGATAGTTTCCTTGGTAATTTCCTCTACCCATATAGTTCACATCTTGCTCCTTCGGTGGCAACCTAGCTTTTGTTGGCGCTTGAGTTTGAGCTCTCAAAAGCTTATTTAAATCCTTATTCTCATTGTTAATAATATCAAATTGAACATTATTATTAGTAGTGGGACTAACCTCATAGACTCCGGGTCTTTGGAGTCTCTCATGAACCTTTTTATGGGATTACTTCTCAATTATCAAAGCTTGTTTCTCAACAAATTTTCATGCTTCATATACATTCTTCTCCATAAAACTCCCTCCGAAAAGGGATTGAAGCTTAAATTGAGCATCCCCATCCAAGCCTTTGAAGTAGATCTCAAGAAGCTCGATCTATCTTCAGAATACAATGATGAGGACACTCTAGTAGAAGGTCTTTGAAACTTTCCCATGACTTGTACAAGCTTTCCTTGTCCTTCATCACAAAAGATTAGTTTACATCTTATCTCCTTTGTCTCTGATGGTGGAAAGAATTTGGTGAGGAATTCGGTAATCATTTCCTCCAAAAACCTGATTCGTCCATATGGTAAAGATTGATACCAAGCAAGAGCTTTGATCTTCAAACAAAAGGAAAATTCACTCAACTTGTGATTGTTTTTCTCTAATCATGGAGGTCTCAAGGTCTCCATTAGTATCTCGTAATTCAAAAAATTTGTGTGGAGACTCCCCTCTAATCTTCCAACTTGGTCATGAAGAATCATTTGAAGGACTTGAGGACGGAGCTCACAATCATGTGCAACAGGATCTCCAAGATTTACACCTGGACGGTATACTCACTTAGCTGGATCCATTATTTGTCTAATAGTTTGTGGCTCTCCCACAAACGGGTCAACTCTAACATTCTTCACCGGTGGGCGAGGTGCAGGCGCTGAAACGACTGGTGGAGGTATTTCTACGCGGACATTGCCTCCTCTTTCAAGCGGATGTCTCATATCAGCTTGGAGCTCAGCTAGCTCTCTCATAGTTGTGTCTTCTCTCTTGTGCTCTTAATCTTTCTTTCTCCATGGCTTCTTGGTTAAGCCTTAAATGTTCTAAAGCATCTTTCAATTCGGCTTGAATGTCTCATTCATCCATCTTCTGTTTCTTAGCTTCCCTTAATATTCCCTTGTAAGTTTTCTGCAGTTCAAGATCATATCGAACAAGTTCTTTACCGGCATGAGTTCTTCGCATAAACCTACAAAAAAGGGAACCAACAAGTACAAAGACTCAAAGCAAAAAAAAATAATAACGAAAAGCAAAACGTAGACTATCGATGACCGAAATCATCAATTGATCTAGACCAAGTCCCCGACAACGGCACCAAAAACTTGTTCTCTCTTTGATGTGTGTGAATAATGAACGAATATAGTCTAAAATTTAAGCTTGTAATAAAAGCTTGAACAATATGGGAACCCGTAGTGTAAGGATCAGATTGCACTAAAAGCAAATATTCCAAGGTCGATCTCAAGGAATATGGTGAAATCAATAGGTGACAAATCAATGATAGAATAGACAAATGAAAAAGACAAAAATCAATAAAGATGAATAATATGATAATCGGGGCAATGCAGATTCTAAAGATCAAAGTATATATCCGGTTGTGGTTTTTGATTCAACACTTCTAAAGAAGTAGGACAAGGTTGGGATCACTAAGAAAAGGTGTTTCTAAGGTAAGAATGAATACGGGAGAGGTCTCTCAAACCAACTATCCGAAACCAAAGCTCCCATCACCGGGTAAGTCTCAAGGTTCTAAGGAAAGGAACAAAAACTCAAACCAACAACTCAACCTGAGGGTCAAGAACTAACCTTTATCGGGTAAGTCTCAGGTTTAGCTCACTCATGTAAGAAGAAGGCACACTCAAACCTAATAAAGGGTTTTAATACTTTATTACCTAGAATTGGTCATCTTTGGTGACCAAGAAAGGAAATCACCCGGTTAGTCTCTTCTCAAGCTTAGATATAAGCCTTAGAAGGAATTAAGGGTATGAAAGGCTCAACAAATGCTAGGATTTGGGCAATCTATAGCTAAGCATAAAGATATAACAAAAACGGATCAACAGAAGAAACCTCGGGTTGTTATAAGGAAAATCTCAGCCGAGATTCTCAAGAACACACCGAGAGTCGATTACTCGAAGGTTAAACCAACTCTTCATTGTATGGAAAACTAGTTTGAAAGCTTGGGCTTTGGCCGATTTTATGACAAAATATCGGATGATCTTCTTATTAATCTCGGCCGAGATTTCTATTAAGTATTCGTCTTCCTTGGCTTTATCCTTCCTTCCTTTGATGATTTTCCAACCCTCCTTTATTGCTCCACCATGCTCCAATGTGATCACCTTGATCCTTAGTCCTCATATGTTATATTTCGCTCCAAAATCTGTCAAATTTTCTACAAATGCAACAAAAATCCGTGTAGACATCTGTTCTACCAATGTATGCAAATATGAGATCAAATGTTATGGATTCATATCTATGCATGCAAAAAAAAAGGAAAAACTACATATATACAAGGTCGTACTAAGGACATAATTCATGTTATCATCCAGCTATCTAAAAACAATAATCTCAATGGTAAGAACATTTTCCAATTCTTATTTATCTAAAAACAAGAATCCGTGTAGACATCTGTTCTACCAATTCTTATTTATCTAAAAACAATAACGTAAAGATATCATATTAGATGAATTACATGTTTCTAGCACATCAACAACATGGATCTTCGACACCAATGAGGTATTAACATCTCCCAATTTCATTATTCGAGTTTAAAAAATTGATGAGTTTAAAAAATTGGTAAGAAAAAAAAGGTTTACTTTAGCTCCTTCTTGCATCATCAATGTCTTTTATTATTGCAACAACACTAGGGCTGCACAACTTTAGACCGGTCCGGGACCGTAATTGGAAAATTCCGGTCCGGTCCTAACCCGGACCGGACTGGATTTAATGCATACAAAAAAATATATATTTTTTTTAAAAAACATAATAAAACGGTATGGATCGGACCATATTGGTCCGGACCGTGGTGGACCGGACCGTAACGATCTGGTCCGGTCCATGGACCGTTTCACTGCTAGTGTGAAACGGTCCGGTTCGGTCCGAGAATTTACGGTCCAGTCCGGACAGTTTGAACAGCCTTAAACAACATCATGTACTTGAATATGAACACCAATCAATTATGTAAAGATCAGTTCTCTTACATTAATCTAAGACTATTAAAAATGTATTTTATATTTTTTTCCTTCATTGCCTGCGTTTAATTTATAGGAATAGAACACAAGTTTTGGTAGGTCTAATGCATAATATATCATGTCCAAATCATTTTCCACATCATGTCCAAATAATTTCTACAATTTCGTCTTCTAAGGTTTGATTCAATCCTTTGTTGGCGTTTTCGTGCATTTGTTGAAAAAGGGATGTGGATTTGTGATCGACTCCTGCTCTGTTGTAGTCCAAATATGAGGTGTCCACAGTTGTTTCCCAAACTTCCTACCTGTGTACATCATTCGTAGATGAACGTTTATGCTCGTTGTCGCTTGTTGGTTGTATCATCCTTCTTTCCCTTGAATACTTTCTGATTTTCGGGTTCCTTTAATGTATTTTTGCGTTTTTCTTTTCTCCTTTGCCTGTGGTCCTTTATGACAGTGGGACCGTCTACCGATCCTTTTCCACCTTTTGACCCACTAGACGGCGCGCCGTCTAATAATTCGAACTGATTTCCGTTTTCAATAGAAAAAAATAAAAAAAAATAAAAATTTCTTACCATTTATATAATTACTAGGATCTTATTACAAATTCAAATTAAATATTTGGGTTGAAGATCATACTCATGCTATTGTCACGACACTATCCGATTATACAGCTGAAAAATTAGTCAATGCAAAGGCTGATCGACTATTGCGGGAGCCAATTAAGTACCAATTCAAGTATATACATAAAGTTCAAGCCAATTAAGTACCAATTAAAGTATATACATAAAGGCACGGATAGAGTAACTATAATAATACAAAACACTAGTTAGATAAACAATATTTTCATAATTTCACACGCATTGTTTCACTTTTTTTTATCGGAAATAGACATGTGTGGCTTCAAGTAGGAGGAAAATAGAAGCAAATGCATTGGTGGCATTACAGTTATACTAGGAGGTGACTTTGGATTAAATTTTACCGGTGATACCTAAAGGAAGGAGACGAGATATCATTCAATCATGCATCACCAATTTTCCATTGTGGAAACATTGTCCAAGTACACAACAATGGACAAGTTGATTCAGAGGATAAAATGTTTAGAAATGCCACCCCCGTGCTTTTCATAAATGTGAATCCAATTCAGGATTATGCAAGAGAACGAGGTTGACTAATTTTCATTTAGGGGAATGAATTATTGAAGATACAATAATAACCGAGAGCAATATAGAGAAAAAAGTATTGATTCCGAGAATAATAATGTCATCAACTACGTGTGAATGTCCTTTTATAATAGAGAGAATACAATTTCCTATAAAACGTTGTTATGCAATGACAATAAATAAGAGTCAAGGTAGTCTCTCAAGTATGTGGACATTTATCTACAAAAACCCCGTATTCATCATTGGGCAACTGTATGTTGCCATATCTAGGGTCACAAATCCTAAGGGCTGAAAATTTTTCTACCGCGGAGGAAGAAGAATATCACAACTATACAAAGAATATTGTGTTCAAGGAAGCATTTAAAACTTATGACACAAGACAAGGTAACAAAACTACTAAAATACCTCACATCAAATTTCTATTGTAAAAAACATACAAACTAAATGGCACTGCAAAATACCATGTTCCTGAATTCAGTTGTTTTCGCTACACAAGAGACTTAACAATCAGAGGAGTAAATCCAAGAATTGTAATGTATGAAACCCTATTAGCATTATGTACTTTCGTTAGTAAAAAAGGATAAGTCATGTCTGTAACACCTCAAATCCGCAAGACTCGGGATGTCACATTGGGCTAGGATCTCACAATGGATCATGACCCTAGCCTGACAACAAGGCACAAGTAGATTAAAACCAAATACATAAAAGCTGTATAAGATACATCAAAAGAGTTTACAAGCACAAAGCCGAGTACAAAACAAAAACCATAAACATCTGATACAAAAGATCCATATCCCACGCAACCCTAATGTACATAAGTCCTCGGCTGGTCACTCCATCTAGCTCACTCTGCAGTCTTCCTAACCTGCAGATCATCTACAACACGGTATACACCGTTAGCAACAGTAATTAATAAGTATGAAGGTAATAGCACAACACACACCCACATCTCATACATGTCATGCCACACATATTCATTTATTATCTTTCAGTTATGTTATTCCATTACTAATTCAACTTATTTTGTAACACGAGGATCCTCAAGAACCTCGTCCCATCCAACGTAACAGGAGTTTTGTATGGGGTGATCATCACTCGTCCCCTCCTGTGAGATCATCTTCAGGGCACCTCCTCCTACCCACAGGCGGAGGCAAGTGGTCTCGGTCCATTATAATACACTTGGGCCATTTAATATCATAAATGGTCATCCTAGTCCGGTTTAGGTTATAAATGAACAATCATATGAACATACACAACCATTACAATCACACAACTCACAACTGAACGCTAAGTAAGTCCTATGGACTTACCTGTAACACTCATATCCAATACAACGTCACAGCTTCCCCTTGGAGAAGTAATCAACGCCTGCAATAGCAAGGCACACGACATCACAAACTGCAAGGGTTAGGAGACTCGTCTCCATAACCATAACCAACCTACAACCTCAATCAAGCCCTCAAGATCATAACATGCTTACAAATGCCTAAGGCATAACCTCAACTGGTAGCATGAATTATAGTCTATATTTTGGGGTTTGTTTGGACGTTTTATCTTCAATAATCTGCATATTTGTATGTATAATATGTGATTATATTACCATTTCATCTACCTTTGCGGGAATCGAGGTCTACACCTAGTTTTGTTGTAATCGTAGGTAAAATGACACGTTTTGCATCAAAAAGGAGCAAAAGGAGCTAAGGAGTCATTGGAGCTACATTCAAGAACATAAGGACACATCCAGGAAGCATAGCCATAGATTAGAGATTTACTTTGGACCAGATTGGAGAGATTTCACATTCAGTTGTGACTCACCTCAGTTGACTACAAATTCACCTCGACCGAGGTGATCCAGAGGAGTCGACTCGACCGAGGCGAACACCTGGGACGCGGCGAGAATATTTTATTCTTGGCTGAGATCTTTTATCTTTGGAAAGAGATCTTATATTTTTGGGCTTGGCTCCTGGATGGAAGAAGATATGCTAGATCATATATTTTACCTATTTTTATGGGAAGAGATCTTTCTAAGATATCTTATCTTTGGAGAGTAATTTTTCTATAAAAAGGGTTGGATTTTCAACAAATCCACATCATGCTATATATCCTGCATACATCCGCTTACACCTACTACACCGCAGCAGCCATACTCCTGTTGGGAGATTTGAAGAACCTTTTTGAAGGTTGAAGGAAGAAAGTCTATAGCTTTTATAGCTTTTGAAGGGTTTTTGTAAGATTATCTTAGATTCCCTTCTTGTTTGTTGTCTTGTTGGATTTCTACCCAAGGAACGCTTGTGTTTGATAATTGATTCAGTTATTGAAGCCTTTCTCTTAAGGTTTTCTTGTTCAATTATTCTCTTTCTTCCCATATACTTGATTAATACTATCATGATGATGAGTGACTAATCTCTTTGTGTGATTCTAGGGTGATTGGCTGAAGGTTGTGGGAAAAACAATGATAGAATGATCTTAATCACGGTAGGACCCTGAAAGTTCGAGTCTTTAACCTTAACCCTAAGCATCTCGCTCAGTCGATGAACATCTCGGCCGGGGTGGAATTTGGCTGACCGAGGTGACTTATCTGATCCGAAACTGAGAGTTAAGTCTTAGAGTTTGCCAAATCCTATTCTTATTACACCTTTCCTGGTCCAATGCAAGCCTAGGATGAGACTTACACGGTAATTCCTTTGTTTGTTTACCTAAGATCATAAGTGTAGGTAATAAAGGTTTATCCTTTATTGGAGTTTGAGTTTGCTTTCATCCCATCTTTGTGAGTTTGCCTGAGACTTACCCGGTAAAGGTTGATTCTATTCCCTTAGATGGTGTGTTAGTTTGAGGTTATAGTTCTTTATCTTAATTCCTTGAGACTTACCCGGTAATAGGAGTTACGGTTTAGGTTTAGTGAGTAGTGAGACTTACCCGGTGATCTATTCCACTTTAGTAACACCTTCCCTATGCAAAAACCTCAGCTTTGTCCGCTTATCTTTAGATCTTGAGTTGGAACCACAACTAGATGCTTTAATCCCTAGAATTGCATATTTCCTTTATTGACTTTTATCATCTTTGATTGTTTTAATTGCTTGTGGTTAAGTGATTGCTAAAGCTTACCGTAATTGGACTTTGTTCACTAAGTCCCTGTGATCGACCCTTGGAATTCCTTGCTTTTTTACTACGATTGACCCGTACACTGCGGGTTCGCATCCTTGTTTTAAGCTTACATCTAGGGTTATAAACTTAAAGCTTGCTCACACCATTTAGAGCGAACAAGTTTTTGGCGCCGTTGCCGGGGACTTGGTCTAGACTGAGCCGGTTACGGTTTGCTTTTGGGGCACTTGCCCCCGTGTCTACTAACCACTCTACTTGATTGACTTTTGCAGGTTCTTTCTTAGGTTTATGCGAAGAACCCGCACTGCGAAGGAAATCGTTCCTTACGATCCCGAACCAAAAAAGACATACAAGCGACGTTTAAGAGAAGCGAAGATGGCCAACCAAGACAATCGTGATCTTGAGGCCGAGTTGAAAGAGGCGTTAGAGCTGCTACGCCTCAGCAGGGAAGAACTAAGGCAAGAGAAAGAAGAAACTCGCACCAGGACTTAAGCGATGCAGGTCCAAGTCGCTGACCCTCGACCGAGGCAGGTTCCAGTACCTGACGCCCCGGCCGAGGTACTTCCACCTTGGAATCCAGTCCGAGGTGCTCTTTTTGCAGGAATCCCGCAAACCCTAGGTCAAAGGATGGACCCCAATCAACAACTGAGGCGTCCAAGAGTTAACCTAGGAGATCCAGCGGACCATGACTACGAACTTCGACCGCAAGTTGTGTCCATGATTCGCCAATGCCAGTTCGGAGGGCTAGAGAAGGAATCTCTGCATCACCATCTTTAAAACTATGAGATCTTGATGGAGACCTTGAGACCCTCAAGGATTGAAAATAACAACTACAAGCTAAGACCTTTTTACTTTTCTTTAAAAGATAGAGCTCTAACTTGGTATCAATCTCTTCCTCCAGGAAAAATTAGCACTTGGGAGGAGATGACTACGGAATTCTTGACTAAATTCTTTCCTCCCTCTAAGACCGCTGAAATGAGAGGGAAGATCAATGCATTCATTATGAAGGACAAGGAAAGCTTGTCCAAGTCATGGGAGAGGTTTAAGGACATTCTTTTGGATTGCCCACATCATGGGATTCCAAAGATAGAGTTGTTGGAGATATACTTCAAGGGACTGGACGGAAGCACCCAGTTCAACCTCCAACTACTCTCCGCCGGTACCTTTATGGACATGGCGATTGACGAAGCTTGGAAATTCATCGAGAAGCAAGCTTTGCATATGGAGAAGTACACCCATCAAGGAGCTGAAGGTGGAGTTAAAAGAGTTAACTTCCAAGAAACTCAGCCAAACAACAATCAACTCACGTCTTTGAAGAATGACGTGAAGCAATTGAAGGAACTCTTGGTTTCTCAAACCAAGAAGGAAGATCAAGGACAAAGGAACAACAACAATGGATACCGTAACAATAACAACAACGGTTCCCGGAACAACAACTACATCAACAACAATAGAGGATCTAACAACAATAATTGGAGGGCGAAAAACCAAAATCCTGGTAACAATCATTCTAACTCCAATTCTAACGATTCCACTAATCCTTTCCTCTCTTCCCCTTCTTCTTCTTCTACTCCATTAAAGAGCCAAGGGCAAGGATCAAGTTCGTCTCAGCCAGAAAAGAAAGACGCAGTGCTGGAGGCTATCTTGATCAAGCTTAGTGCTATGGAGACTTCTATGACTTCATTTTCGAAGGCCCAAAAGGCCTTTGAACAACAACTTGCTAGTAGGGCGAATGAAGCGCCAAGAGATCCAAGGAAGCTTCCAACAAGGACAGAAAGCAACCCTAAGGGCCAGATCATGGCCATAACTACGAGGAGTGGACTGAAAACTGCAAATCCAGTGCCTCGGTCGGTGCCAGTACCGACGAAGACCACCTCGGTCCAGGTGCAGTCGAACAACACTTCGGCCGAGATGCCAACCGAGGTGGAGCCACAAAAAGCGGAGGGGAAAACTGAAGTTTATGTTCCACCTCCTGCATACAAACCACCACTTCCATTCCCCCAGTCAAGGGCCAGAGCACATCTAGACAAGCACTTTGGTAAGTTCCTTGACTTGATGAATAAACTGCACATTAACATTCCTTTCCTTGATGCTATTCTAGGAATGCCCGCCTATGGGAAGTTCTTGAAGGAGATCCTAGAATAGCATCAGGAAACTGGAAGACTTTGGTGAAGTAAGGATGACATCTAAATCCTCGGAGCTTATTCAAATCATGAAGGAGAAGATGCCACCAAAATTGAGAGATCCCGGCTCATTTTGCATCCCCATTCAAGTTCGGGATGTCACTTGTGAAGCCCTTTGTGATCTAGGAGCCAGCATGAGCATCATTCCGCTGGAACTATGTGTGAAGATCGGACTTGGAGAACCCAAGCCGGTCAAGATTCGGTTATACATGGCGGATCGCTCCATCACCCATCCCGTGGGCATTTTGAAAGACGTTCCGGTCAAGTCAGGTAACTTCTATTTACCAATAGACTTTGTTGTACTTGACATTCTCGCAGATTATCCAGTTCCTATTATTCTCGGGAGGCTATTTCTAGCAACTTCGGGTTGCAACGTGGATTGTAAGAACGCCAAGTTGAAATTCAACATTGGTGGTGATGAAGTGGAGTTCGCACTACTTGCAGCCATGAAAGGAGAGCAGCTTAGTGATGATATCTTCAACATCTACGATGAAGAAGAATCAAGGGAATTGGTGAGCTCTATCCTTTTTAACGATCCACTCGAAAGAGTTATTAGTTTCAATTTAATGGAGGAAGGTAAAGATGCTTCTTGTGATGCAGATATACAGAGCTTAAAAGCCCTGGAAGAAGATCCAGGAGCTAAAACTGAGAAGCTAATCCAGGAGACGAAGATCTCCAGTTTCGGTTCCAGTTGCAGTACCTCGACCGAGGCACTTTCTGGACTGAGCGAGGCGACCGAAGAACATCTTGGTCAATGCCTTTGCGCCTCGACCGAGGTCGATGGCGAGACGACTTTAACTGAGACTTCCGAAAGTCCAGTTTCTAGATCTACTCCACTGGAAGAAGGAAGCAAGGATCCACCTCAGAAAGCACCCCCAGTTGTGGAGCTTAAACAACTCCCAAATCACTTGAGGTATGTCTTTCTTGGACCGGATTCCACCTATCCCGTTATTGTAAGCGCTTCCCTCTCCGAATCTGAATTGTCTAAACTAATGCATGTCCTGAGAAAGCATCAAAAGGCTTTGGGTTATACTATAGATGATCTTATTGGCATTAAGCCTTCTTTCTGCATGCATAGAATTCTAATGGAGGACGATCATAAGACTTCACGGGAACCTCAAAGACGGTTAAATCCGATCATGAAAGAGGTTGTGAAGAAGGAAATTCTTAAGTTGTTGGATGCAGGTATCATATATCCTATCTCGGACAACAAATGGGTTAGCCCGGTGCATGTAGTTCCGAAGAAAGGAGGGATGACCGTTGTGACGAATAAGAACAACGAGTTGATCCCAACCAGGACTGTTACGGGCTGGAGGGTTTGCATTGATTATAGGAAGCTGAACACGGCCACTCGGAAGGACCATTTTCCACTTCCATTCATTGATCAAATGCTCGAGCGGTTAGCCCAGCATTCACACTTTTGCTACTTAGACGGCTATAGTGGATTCTTCCAGATTCCTATCCATCCGGATGATCAGGAGAAGACCACTTTCACGTGTTAATGGGGGACATTTGCTTATAGGAGGATGCCATTTGGATTATGCAATGCACCCGCTACCTTCCAGCGATGCATGATGGCTATCTTTTCCGAGTATATAGAGGAGATCATGGAGGTATTTATGGACGATTTTTCAGTATATGGTTCCTCTTTTGATGATTGCCTATCTAACCTTTCTCTGGTGCTGAAAAGATGTGAAGACACTAATCTTGTTCTGAATTGGGAGAAGTGTCATTTATTGGTTAATGAAGGCATTGTGCTAGGACACCTCGTTTCTAATCGAGGCATTGAGGTCGATCGCGCAAAGATCGAGACTATTGAGAAACTCCCTCCCCCTTGTTCTGTTAAAGGTGTGAGGAGTTTTCTCGGGCATGCAGGTTTCTACAGGAGATTCATCAAGGACTTCTCTAAGATTTCTAAACCTCTAACTAACCTTTTGAATAAGGATGTCGTTTTTGAGTTTTCGCAGGAGTGTCTTGATGCATTTTACAGGATTAAGGAAGCGTTGATCTCCGTACCCATTATCCAACCTCCGGATTGGACCTTGCCCTCTGAGATCATGTGTGATGCTAGTGATGTAGCCGTAGGAGCGGTGCTTGGACAGAAGAAAAATGGCCGGACCACCGCCATTTACTATGCTAGCAAGACGCTAGATGTAGCACAACGCAACTACGCTACCACCGAAAAGGAGTATTTGGCGGTTGTATATGCTTTCGAGAAGTTTCGTTCCTACTTAGTAGGGGCGAAAGTCATTGTGTACACCGACCATGCAGCCATCCGTTACTTGTTGGCTAAGAAAGATGCCAAGCCACGCCTTATTCGATGGATTCTCTTGCTTGAAGAGTTTGACATAGAGATCCGCGATAAGAAGGGATCCGAAAATTCTGTTGCGGATCACCTCAGCCGGCTACCTGCATCTTCACGCGAGAAGGACGAGCCACCCATAGACGATTCATTCCCCGATGAGCACTTACACTTGTTGGAGCGTTTGATAGACTTACTTACTTCACCCCACGATGGAGGTGAAGTATGGGGTGAGGGTACCTCCCGTCACGTTTGAGAAACGCAATATGGTCCAGCTAGCGACCTTAAACCAAGCGCTTCTTGGGAGGCAACCCAAGGTATTGCTTTCTTTTCCCTTTTTCTAGTCTAGCTTAGATAATTTTGCTTTTGCTTTGCTTTGTTTTGGTTTTTGGCGTTCTAGACAGACAACAGGTCACATCTAAGAAAGGATTACAAACCAGAAGCATAACCGGAAGGACAGAAGTTCGAGAATTAGAGAAGACGAAGTTTGACTGAGGAACATCTCGGTTACTGTCAGAGCACCTCGACCGAGATGACTCTTGAGCAACCGAGGCGACTAGGGTTTCTGAAGAGCCACCTTGGTCCGCACCACCTCGGTCCAGTCGAGACCACCTCGACCGAGGTGACAGCAGTTCCAGAAAGGGTATAAAAAAGGAAAAAATTCTCTTTCTTCTTTTTTACCTACCCCCTCGACCGCGGCGCTCCCTTTCACCTCGCCCTTCAAATTCTTGCTCGTTTTCGAAGATTTTCGCTTCCAAACTGCGATTAAAGCATAAAGGATCCCAATGCAAGCGTCGATCTGCGAAGAAATCAAACCAAAATGGCCGAACGAGGTAAAATAGAATAAAACCCTAACCTCGCTGATTTTGCTTCGATTTGGGCTTTGGTTGCCCCACATTTGCTGAAGAACAGATTAAGTACCCCATAGGAACCAGTTGTAATATTTTTAGGGGAAAAGAACTGGATTTTTGAGGAAATACATCGCACAGTTTTTCGCCTCGGTCCAGTCGTGCTGTGCCTCGGCCGAGGTGTTCTTTAGTGTTGTCAGGCCGACCGAGGTGATCTGACAGAGAGAGTTTAGAAAATGAGTTCTGACAGACGGCTTGTCCTTAGGGATAGATCCTCACCTTCCCCTTCTTCCTCTTCTTCCAGACCTTATCGACCGGTGATCCACGAGCGACACCGGGTCGATTATGACCGTATAGCAGCCCGTCCAGTGATAGCACCTCGCTTCCTGGACGTGTCAGCCTTTGATTGTCTCCATGTGGATGGAGAACTTAGACGGATGATATCGACGGTAGGGCTAGATCAGTTTACTGAGATCCGTGCACCTGCCTATTTGGAGCCTACCCTATAGTTTGTTAGCTCCTTCACCTACCTCCCCACAGAGCGTTCTGTGAAGTACCGGTTGATGAACTGGAACTTCATAGTTCTATTAGAGTATTGGAGAGATATTTTCGGTTTCCCAGCCCCGACCACTGTTGATTTCCCTTCCCGGACTATAGCTAGGGAGTTTTGGGGTCAGATTGCTCACGTGGTTGAGCACGCAGACAGGTGGCGCCCTGGAGACTCCAGGGAGCGCATTATTTTCCACCTAGCTTTTAGGTTAGCTCACCGTATTTTCAGCGAGACGCTTCAGGTACGTATTGAGACGCCCCAGAAGGTCCGACAGGGGGAGCTTTTCAGCCTTTACTTCATGGTGACTGGAGGGATCCCCGACTTTGGCTTGATGCTGGCAGAGGATCTGCACAGGATCAAGGCCAAGGCGAAGGGGGACATCTGTTGCGGAGGGATTGTGACCCACATCGCCAGCTATCAGGATATGGATCTCAGCGCTTGCACTATGGTGGCGGCTGCCAAGCCGCTAGGGCTGCAGGAGATGATTACCCGGTGGATTCTGGTTCCCCGAGGACTGAGTACACCATATGTGGCGATGCCATGGGAGCCGACTACACCTCAGGGGATCAGGTGGTCAGCCCAGTTTACAGTTTATGACCCTCATTACTGGCAGACCGCTTGGGCTCCACTGATGGAGGATGCGAGAGAGGCAACAGCTACAGCAGCTGCACCAGTTGAGGAGGATGAGGTGGAGACTACTGATGCTGATGATGACAGGGATGATGGTGTTCCGATGGATACAGGGACGGATACTGCTGGGACGAGTGCGCCGGTTATTGATCTTGACGATGATGATACTGAGCCTGCATCAGCCACATCTCCAGTGAGACCTGCTAGGCGTAGGGCACGCCGACACAGAGATCTAGAGGCTCACCGTCGGATCGATGATCTGACGGATCAGATGATTGATTCTTATGCCGCTCTATCACTGGATATCCGTGAGATGTAGGAGAGGCAGCATTACCAGCATATGATGGCTCAGATTCAGTTTGAGCACATCATGGGCTACCCGTTCGACCCGTCTCAGTATCCATATGTGCCACCACCACCACCACCGGATCATGACTACTGAGAGCTGCAGGATTTTTTTTTCTTATTTATTATGCAGCTCAGCTTTATGTCCGGTGAGTATTTTATTTCCTTAGACTTATTTTGACCCACTGGGACAGTGTGTCCCAAGTATGTGGTGTTAATGTATTTGATTGACTTATGTGTTGTATGACTTGTTCGCCCCTAAACGTGCGTGCAAATAAGCTCTAAATTTATAAAACTAGAATCAAGCAAGCGAACCCGCAGTGTACGGATCGACGTAGTTAAGCAAGAATTCCAGAGTATCGAACACAGGGATTTGGGTGGGAACAAATTCAATTGCAGATTATCAAGCGAGTAAATATGAGAGTTTTTGCAAATATTGGGAAAACAACAATCCTAAAAATCCAGGTATCCAGCTGTGGCAATCGATTCAAGATATACTAATGATATAAAGACAGAGTTGAGATATGCAAAGGTATACTAATGTAAGGTAATCGTACGGTGAAGTTCCAAAAACCTTATATGATTCACCTACAAGACACTCTCTATACAGGTTGTTGAGGCTTCAATATAGAAAGGTTCTAAAGGCAAGAATTAATGTCAAATACCCAAACTTGTAATCCAAGGATCAAGACTAACTTAACCGATTACGGTTATGACACTCACAATCGAGGTAGAGGTTGTTGAGGCTTCACTACCACCTAGAAAAGGCAAGCCTAAACTAAGTTAAAGCAAATCTTTAACTTTGGATTAAAGTAAAAGCAGGCTCGTAAACTTAAGGGAAATTACGGGCAGATCTTGAGACTCCACGGCCGTGGAACTCAAGAACAAACCGTGATTTAGGATTCGTCGACGATTCTCTCTAACTCTCAGGGTCTAATCTGTTTATGATCGATCTATCATCATCTAAGCCACAACTATCAACCCTTCACCTTAGAATTGTTAAGGGTTTTTAGCCAATAACAGTCATGTTGATATCAAATTCAAGAATTAAAAGATTGAAAGATGAAAACTTCCGAAAACTTCCAATAAACTTCAAACCAATCTCAATGTCACAATCAAGAATGAATGTTGTCAATAGATTCAGAATAAGGCAAACAAACACAATCTTAGGAAAGAAGGAAGAACGGGATGTCAATCCGTCTTCTAATTCAAACCTAAACAAGAAGAGAAATCTTCTTGCAACAATCTTCCAAAAACTTCGATCTTCCGCCAATCCGGAAATCTCAACAGCGATCTCCACCAAAAGTGCGAGATTAGGGCAAATCCAAACACGAACTTCGATCTCCAACGAGATGTAAATGCTTCTAAGCGAGGGTAAGTGCCGCTAAGCGAAGGCGTAAGCCAAGGTCTAAAGCGAGGTGACGGAATTTCTCTTCGTCCGTCTTTTTATAGGGCAAGATAAAATATCGGCCCGGCCCAATCTTCAAAAGATCGTGGCTTCAAAATGTGGCGAAAAAGATCGCCAAGATCACGGTCGTGGAAGGTTCCACGACCGTAATTTAGAGCGTGGAAATCAACACGGTTTGAACCATGGATTCCACGACCGTAATAGTTACTGGAATGCGTCACGCCTCTCTTTGCAAGGTTCCACGGCCGTGGAACTGAACGTGATTTGTAGTACGGCCGTATTTTAGAGCGTGGTTTAGGGCAAGAACGTGGTTCTTCCCTAGCCTCGTGCATTCCTTAAGTTGAACTCCATTTTGCTCCTAATAATGCCCTCAATCCATGGACATACTCAATCAACTCTTCTTTGCTCGATTCCGTTCGGAAATGACTCTCAATCACCTATAATCAACATAAAGCTAGTGTAGACATCCATATCGACAATATAGGCAAACTAGCTCACAATTGCAACAATGCTAAATCAAAGACTATCAATATGAATCAAATACACTTAGAAAACGTTCCTAAAACATCATAATATTTCATGCTAGCAAATAACCCCATACTTAACACTTGCTTGTCCCTAAGCAAGGTCTTTCAAAAAGCTTTAAACAAAAGTTAGGATGAAATATGTGTACCTTCTCAAAGCAATACTTCTTTTGGAGGAATGTGCCTTCTAAAGAATAGATCATTCTCAAATCTTGCTTCAATCGTTTATAAGACTTTCATACACTTAATCAAAGAGTAAAAAGTAAAGAAAATTCATGAATTAATCAAACTTCTAAACAAGCATCACAACCTTCAAACATTATCAAAATCAATCATAAGAAACTTCAATTTAGATCACCAAGTCATATAACATTATTTTGATCTTAAGGACTTTCAAAGAAAAGGTCTAGAATGTGGAAGGGAAGGAAAATTTTAGGGAATGTGGTGCATGAATCCGGGAAAGTGGACAACTACCCTTCTTCTTCTTTTGCGGTTTCCGCACACTTTCAACTTAGAGTTTCGCTCTTCTTCCTTTCATTTTTCGACTTTACTTTTGGAGTTATGGATAGAGGTGCACAAAAACCGAAGCCTAGGAAATTGGCGTTTCTCAATTTTTTTATGAGATGCCTCAAACCCTTAGCGCACATACCATAATCCGCTAGGAATATCGCTCAATCCGACTTTGGCAAGACACAAACACCCGGCTATGTGAATGGTGCCGAGTTACTCATCATCATGATTGACTTCCCCAAACCTAGAATTTCTTTCCATTCTTTTGATTGCAAATAATTGCTCTCATGGCCCTCCCAAATCAGACATGCCTTTTTCATTCACTCCTCCAAATTCCCGGATAGGTAAAGGAGGTCAATATTTCAATGAGGAGCTAAAATGATCAAAGAAAGAAGAAAGAAAAATCAAATTGTCTTAATCATCTCAACAAGAAGTATAAGAACTTATAGTGTGATTTCAACTTCAATTTCTCAACATGATTTAGGTAACATTCTTCACATTAGGAAACTTGCAAAAGAGGTAAAATTCATTCATTCAAATTCTTTTCAATTCACTATTCTTTTAAGCATGCAATTGTCATCAAACTCAATTCACAAGTAGCGATTATCATAGAAATCATCTCAATTCATTAGAAGCACATAATTTTCAAAAATTTTCAATTTTATGGGTTTTCCAAGTTCTTTTTCATGCAATGCGATAATGAAACGTGCAACAATATAACGAACATGCAATGATAGTCTCGAATAAAAGCAAACATAGTGAGTAGAAGTTATTACAAACTTTTAGTACATCCCACCCCATACTTAGGACGAACATTGTCCCTAATGTTCAAAAGAAAGAAAGAAAAGAAGAAAAGAAAAAGAAACTCACAAAGTGGTGGTGGAATGTCTAAGGTGAACGGTCAATCATCAAATCCTCATCACTGCGGCGCTGGTGGAGGCGGGAATGGAGAGAAGCTTGGATCATAAAACCGCCCAAACTGCTGGTGGTAGACGTCTCTCATCATGTGGTCGAGGTCGTCTAGGCGTCCATCTCTAGCATCGGCTCGGAACTCCAATGCTCCTACTCTCTCTGAAAGTCCGGTAGCCCAATCCGGCATCTGCTCGTACCATCCCGGAGCCTGACTGTACCATGCTGGAGCGTCGGATGGTGCTGGTGCTGGTGCTGGTGCTGCTGTCTGCTCTGTAGACCAAGGAGGTGGAGCTCCGTACCATGCAGGAGGTGTGGTCATCCACGTAGGCCTCTCACTCACGCTAGCGCGGCGAGAAGACGAGCCTGAAGCTCTAGCTGGACGTGGAGAACGTCTAGGTGCATCGGGGGCCGCCTCTGGCTGATCCGGAAACGTGCCAAAATCCTGCTCGGCTCCTCCTCCATCCTCAAACTGATCTCCCATCTCATCCTCCTCAACTACTGGTGGTGGGACATATGGGGGAGCTGCTATCCTGTTCGCATGCATAGCAGCGAACGTCTCCTTCCAATTATGGCGTCCCGCCATAATGGAGTACTCCGGTAGCCACTCTATACCCCTACCCGTCCTGCTCTCCCAAGGCATGCCCGCATAAGGCGGACCTCTATGTGTGGGGAAAATGAGACCCCTAGTCATGAAAGCATGTAGCCCTAAAGGTACGGCCGGTATACGGGTGCAAGCAGAAAAATCAACACCTAAGCTCCTGGCAATGTGGGTAACTATCCCACCATATCCGATGTTGCCCTTCTTCTTGTTCTTGAGCTTGCTCATCGTAGCAGCCAAGAGAGTAGCACAATCAGCACGGCGTCCATACAACATGGAGTAGAGTAAAAAGAGCTCATCCGTCTTGATCTTTTGGGGCGTCTCCCTCCTAGGAAAGAGACACTCCGAAAGAACACGATGAGCAATCTTCAAGGCTAGGTGGTACATCAACCTAGCCTTGGTGTCAGCGGGCTGCCAGCGGTCCTCGCTAGCGTAAATCATCGCCACCTCCTCCCAAAAATCCTAGGCGTAAACGCCACTAGGAAAGCGACCGTTAAAGGTCTCCTGAAACCCGAAAATGGTCCCAAACTCACGGATGCTAAAATGATAGTCTCTTTCCATGAGACGGAAAGAGACGGTCTTGTCTACATGGCTGTGCTCAAAAGATGTCACAACCTCCCGTGTAATCTCCTCATAAGCGTCTTTTCGGATAGCCGAGAAGACAATAAGTCCGGCTCTATCCAAGAGCCAAGTGAGGTCATCAACTATGTTGAGAGGAGCTAGATCCTCCAACAACAAGTACCTAGGACCAATCACAGCCCTCTCCTTGATCCTCTCGAGTGCATCGAGGTGATCATCATGTATGGTCGGGACTCTAGGGCTAGGGGGTGAGGGTGAGGAAGGTGATGATGGAGGTGAAGGGGAAGAGGGTGGTGGTGCCCTAGAGGATGAGGAAGAGGAGGGATTACCCTTCCTCTTCTTGTTCTGGTTATCCTTCTTCTCTTTGATTCTCCCTGAAACTCTCCTCACAAAATCCATTCTGTTCAAAATTACGGGCTGTTCTATGGAAACCACGGCCGTAATTCCTCCAGAGACCGTGATTCGTCTCAGAAAGTCGCAAATCTCAGCAAATCAGCAATCAATCACCACAAACAGGCAGTCCTAATCTAATTTCTTCCAATCTCAATCAGTTCTTCCTAAAATCTCTAACAAAAACGAACCAAATCGACAAGAATCAAGAAGAGAGGAAAAACCTATTTTTCGGATTGAAAAATCCGAATTGCGCGTTCCTTGGTGAATTTCCGCTCGATTTGTCGCTTGGATCTTGTTGGTGGTCGAGTTTGCTTCAGTTTAGGAGGAAGAATCGTTAAAAACGATTAAGAAACGAGGATTTGAGAGAGGGTCGTGGATTTCGGCTATTAGGTCGTAGAAGAGGGGTTTTGGGATGATTTTTGTGAAGAATGTGGTTTATATAGTCACAGGCAAAATTTTTGAAAATCACGGTCTGTCGGGGTGTTCCACGGCCGTGGAATTGTACGGAACCGTGGTTTTTGTGATTTTTCAAAAGCTTTTGGAAATTACGGTCACTGTAGCTGTCACGACCGTGGTTTAGGCCGTGGAACTCTCTGTAAAGCTCCAAAGTCCAAATTTCGTCACTTTTCTTCAATATCATCCTCTCCTTTTCCTTTTCCATCGTTCCTACATCAAAAAACACGAACATACCGGAAGGAATCGAAGGCAAAAACAAAACAAAAACGTCTATACTAAGCTAATCTATGAATCGAAAACAAAAACAAAAATGCAATACCTTGGGTTGCCTCCCAAGAAGCGCTTTGTTTAAGGTCCGTAGCTAGACCAATCTCGCACTTATTCGAGTGCGGTAGGTGCGAACTCCTCAGCTTGGAGTTCCGGCGTATACTTCTTGAGTCGTTGGCCGTTCACCTTAAAGCTTCCGCCCGTTTCACCCCATACTTCAACTGCACCATGGGGGAAAATACGCTTAATTAGAAAAGGTCCGGTCCAACGAGATTTAAGCTTACCTGGAAAGAGACGAAGCCTTGAATTGAAGAGGAGAACTTGATCTCCTTCTTTGAAGTCCTTTGGAATGATATGCTTATCATGCCAACGTTTCGCCCTCTCCTTATAGATCTTAGCGTTTTCATAAGCATTCAAGCGGAGTTCATCCAGCTCATTGATGTCTAGGAGACGCTTCTCTCCCGCTTCCTTCATGCTGAAGTTCAACCACTTGATAGCCCAAAATGCTTTGTGCTCCAACTCTACCGGCAAGTGACAAGACTTCCCATACACAAGGTTGTATGGTGTGGTTCCTATGGGAGTCTTGTATGCAGTCCGGTATGCCCATAATGCATCGTCAAACTTCAAGGACCAATCATTCCTAGTCCTTGAAACCGTCTTCTCTAAGATTCCTTTGATCTCCCTATTTGAGATCTCAACTTGTCCACTTGTTTGTGGATGGTAAGGGGTAGCGATCTTGTGGGTAACCCCATACTTAGCTAGAAGAGCTTCAAAGCGCCGGGCAATGAAGTGAGAACCTCCATCACTAATGATCGTCCTTGGCGTCCCAAATCGCGGGAAAATGGTCTTGTTGAAGAACTTAACCACCACCATGGCATCATTGGTGGGAGAGGCAATTGCTTCCACCCATCTAGAAACATAATCCACCGCCAATAGTATGTATTGGTTTCCACAAGAGGATGGGAATGGTCCCATGAAATCGACTCCCCAAACGTCGAAAATCTCCACCTCTTGGATGTTGTTGAGGGGCATCTCATTCCTCCTAGAGATATTGCCTATTCTTTGACAAGCATCGCAACAAGAAACAAAGGATTGCACATCTTTAAACAAAGTAGGCAAAAAGAATCCAGATTACAATACATTTGCGCTAGTCTTGTTCGAACTAGCGTGTCCTCCACAAGGTAGTGAATGACAATGGCGGATGACACTTTGCATCTCATCTTCCGGCACACATCGCCGAATGATGCCATCCGGACCTCTCTTGAAGAGGAGAGGCTCGTTCCAATAGTATTCCTGGACATCCTTAAAGAACTTCTTCCTTTGTGCGTAGGATAATCCGGGTGGTATCTCCTGACAAACCAAATAGTTAACAAAATCAGCAAACCATGGTTCGTTACCTTTGGAGATCACATCGATGCACTCCTCAATAAGGTGTAGGTGGTCGTCCGGGAAGGAGTCGTCGATGGGTAAATGGTCGTCCTCTAGATGTGTTAGGCGACTCAAGTGATCCGCAACAGAATTTTCTGAACCTTTCTTGTCGCGGATCTCAAGATCGAATTCTTGTAGGAGAAGAATCCATCTAATTAGCCTTGGCTTTGCATCTTTCTTCGCAAGGAGGTACCGGATCGCAGCATGATCCGTGTAGACAATCACCTTTGCACCTACAAGATAAGAGCGAAACTTGCCAATAGCATAGACAATGGCTAAAAACTCTTTTTCGGTAGTGGCGTAGTTGAGCTGCGCTTCATCTAGCGTCTTGCTAGCATAGTATATGGCATGGGTTCGCCCTTCCTTTCGTTGTCCAAGAACAGCTCCAATAGCTACGTCACTAGCATCGCACATAATCTCAAAGGGAAGAGTCCAATCTGGGGGTTGGATAATAGGTGCTGAAATTAGAGCTTGCCGAATGGTGTTAAATGCATCCAAACATTCCTGCGAAAACTCAAAAACCGCATCCTTCATCAATAGATTAGTGAGGGGTTTTGATATCTTAGAAAAGTCCTTAATGAAACGTCTATAAAATCCAGCATGTCCTAGGAAACTTCTTATCCCTTTCACCGAAATTGGGGGAGGAAGCTTCTCTATGGTCTCTATCTTAGCCTTGTCTACTTCTATCCCTCTACTAGAGACTAAGTGGCCTAATACAATTCCTTCCTTAACCATGAATTGACACTTCTCCCAATTAAGAACTAGGTTAGTGTCTTCACACCTTTGCAAAACAAGAGAAAGGTTAGAAAGGCAATCGTTAAAAGAGGAACCGTATACGGAGAAGTCGTCCATGAAGACTTCCATGATTTCCTCTACGTATTCGGAGAAGATGGCCATCATGCACCATTCGAAGGTGGTTGGGGCGTTGCATAGCCCGAACGGCATTCTCCTATAAGCAAACGTACCCCATGGGCACGTGAATGTGGTCTTCTCTTGATCATCCGGGTGTATCGGAATCTGAAAGAAACCACTATAACCGTCAAGGTAGCAAAAATGTGAATGTTGTGCTAACCTTTCAAGCATTTGATCAATGAATGGCAATGGAAAATGATCCTTCCGCGTTGCATTATTGAGCTTGCGGTAGTCTATGCACATCCGCCATCCCGTCACAGTTCGGGTAGGAATGAGTTCGTTGTTTTTGTTGGTGATGACCGTCATTCCTCCCTTCTTCGGAACTACTTGAACCGGACTCACCCACTTACTATCGGAGATAGAGTAGATGATACCTGCATCAAGAAGCTTAAGAATTTCCTTCTTGACAACCTCCTTCATGGTCGGATTCAACCGCCTTTGAGGTTGTCTTGAAGTTCTAAAATCTTCCTCCATTAGTATCTTATGCATGCATAGGGAGGGTTTAATTCCTACTAAGTCCTCAATAGTATAGCCTATAGCTTTCCTATGTCTCCTAAGGACAATCATGAGCTGATTATGTTCATCTATGCTTAGATCGGAACTAACAATAACCGGAAAGGTAGAATTAGATCCTAGAAAAGCGTACCTTAGATGAGTAGGAAGTGGTTTGAGTTTCATTGCTTTTGGAGCTGCCAATGATCCTTGAGAAGCATCCGATGTCTCCTTAGAGGTTCCTAAGGGTGATGCGTGTGTGGGAGAAGAATCAAAAGAAGTTGAAGAAGTGTCTCGATCACTCCTTTCCACGCCCAAAATTACGGGTTCCTCATGGCCTCCACGGCCGTGGTTTAGGGCGTGGAAGGGAAATACGGTTGTCACATCTTCTCCACGACCGTATAACTCCCTAGAGTGAGACACGGTTTTGGTTGTGAAATCCACGGCCGTAGAATACAGAGTATGACCGTGGATTCTCACGTTTTCTGCCTCATCGTGGAGTTTTTCAAACTCCACTTCACCCATCTCTTCCTGTGCTTCTAAGGCTTCAATTGCCTCATTGCACTCTTCTTCTTCCCCTACATGGGTTAGACTCATAGTGATAACCTTTTGTAAAGGATCGTTAAAGAGAATCGCACTTACCTCCTCCCTAGACAAACCCTCTTCATCTTGGATATCGAAAATATCCTCATCAAAGATTGGCTCCTTCACTAGAGTGGAAAGAACGAACTCTACTTTCTCTTCTCCTATATCAAAAGCGAGTCTACCATTCTTGCAATCGACTATGCAGCCGGAAGTTGCAAGAAACGGTCTTCCGAGTATGAACGGGACCGGACTATCTGCAGGAATATCAAGCACGACAAAATCAATGGGAACAAAGAATTTACCTAGCTTGACCGGGACATCTTCTACAATACCGACGGGGCGAGTGATGGATCGATCCGCCATGTACAACGTCATCTTCACCGGTTTAGGGTCGCCTAAACCGATCTTCCTACACAATGCAAGTGGTATGATGCTCACACTTGCTCCTAAGTCACATAACGCATCGTATGTGACATCTCCCACTCCTATGGGAATGTAAAATGACCCCGGATCCTTTAGCTTTGGGGGCATTTTCTCCTTCATGGTTTTGATGAGATCCGAAGAATCCGAACTCATCTTAACCTCTCCGAAGTCTTCTAGCGTCCTCTTGTTAGAGAGGAGCTCCTTTAAGAACTTTCCATAAGCCGGCATACCTATAATAGCATCAATAAATGGTAAATTAATATGCAGCTTGCTCATGAGTTCTATGAACTTACCAAATTGTTTATCTAGGCGCGCTCTCGCTCTAGATTGAGGGAATGGTAGGGGAGGTTTATAAGCTGGAGGAGGAACGTAGACATCTTCCTTCTCCTTCCCCTTCTCTTTCTCCTTGTCCTTTTCTACGGAGACTTCAACAAACTTTGGTTGCGGATCGGTGGTAGTCACTCCGCTCCTAGTTGTGATTTCCATAACCCTTCCCTTAGGGTTGAACATTTGGTTTCCTCCGCATGGTTGAACATTTGGTTTTCCAAAACCTTTTGAGCTTTGTCAACCTTAGAAATTTGATCATCAACCTTAATGATGCGGTTCTCCAACCCTTGTAGTTTTCCCAAAATCGTTTCCAACATGGGATCGGGCTTCTCCTTCCCCGAAGTGTTTCCTCCATTTGATGTTTGCCCCTGGCTTCTCAAAGGAATAGAGGAAGAGGAAGGTGGAGTTAGTGGATTAGAATTGGAAGGATAAGAGTTACCGGAATTTTGTTGATTGGAGCGCCAATTGTTGTTACTTGAACCCCTATTGTTGTTCCAATTGTTGTTCCGGCCGTTATTATTGTTGTTATTGCCATTCCAATTGTTGCTCCGGTTATTATTCCGGTTGTTGTTGTTGTTGCGGTTTGTGTTATCACCGCCATTGTTGTTGCCCAAATAGCCAACATCCTTCTCTTGTTGCTTTGGGAAGTTGGTCTTGATAGCCTCCTTCAACTCTTTGATTTCATTGTTGAGGGAGAAAATCTGATTTTGAGCTTCATGTGTGAGCTTTGCTCCTTGCTCCACACGATTTCCCTCCACTTTTCGGTGGGAATACTTCTCTATGACCCTTGTTTGCTTCTCAATGAAGTCTCAAGCGTCATCTTCTCTCATGTCCATGAATGTTCCACATGAGAGGGATTGGAGGTTGAATTGCGTTCCCGCATCTAACCCCTTGTAGTAAATCTCCAGCAAGGCAAGTTTGGATATGCCATGATGAGGGCAATCCAAGAGCAAGTCCTGAAACCTTTCCCATGATTGAAACAAACTTTCTTTAGATCTCATGGAAAATGCATTGATCTTACCTCTAAGTTCCGCCGTTTTGGATAGCAGAAAGAATTTGGTGAGGAACTCCGCGGAAAGGTCTTCCCACGTGTCTAGTTTCCCCCTAGGAAGAGCTTGGTACCAAGACAACGCTTTCCCCTTCAAAGAGAAGAAGAATGGCTTGAGCTTATAGTTGTTGGTAGTAGCGCTCTTTGGTCTCATTGTCTCCATCATACACTCAAAGTTCTGCAAGTGTTGGTGTGGAGATTCAGCGCTTGTCCCGCCAAATTGGTTTTGGCGAACAAGAGTAATGACTTGAGGATTGAAGCTAAACCCTTGCACATCATCAGCATCAAAGTTCACGCCCAAACGGCGCGGTTGTTGGGTTGGATCCATCCGCTGGCCAAGAGTTCTTGGCTCTTCATCTACACGTTCGATCCTCGCATTCCTTGGTGGAACACGACGATTAGCAGCTCCCCGTGGATGGAAAGGATTCATATTGATCGTGGGATCAATCTCCTCTAACGGTGGCATGGAAGAATCACTATCATCAGCGGATGAGTGACCTTTTCTTCTAGACCTTGATGCTCTTCTTGTGGATTTCTTGCTTCCCTTATTCTTAAGGTCGCTTAGTTCTATCCTCATTTGGAAGATCATGTCTTGTAGATTGTTAACTTGAGATTGATGACGATCCATTTCATCCTGGCGGAGGGTTTCATTCCATTGGAGTTGAGCTTCCTTCTCCGCCAACTCCGCTTGAAGATCACGTTCGTGTCCTTCAGCCATCTTCTTTTCCTTGCGCTTTTGCCTTAAAGTTTTCTCTAGCTCTTGATCAAGAGGTAAGAGATCTTCGGTGTTCCTAGACCCGCGCATGCACTCAAAGTAATATCAAATAACGAGAGCAAGCTCCCAAGCTTGACAACCGGCTACTGAATTCGGCCGAAACCAAATCCCCGGCAACGGCGCCAAAAACTTGTTCGCCCCTAAACGTGCGTGCAAATAAGCTTTAAATTTATAAAACTAGAATCAAGCAAGCGAACCCGCAGTGTACGGATCGACGTAGTTAAGCAAGAATTCCAGAGTATCGAACACAGGGATTTGGGTGGGAACAAATTCAATTGCAGATTATCAAGCGAGTAAATATGAGAGTTTTTGCAAATATTGGGAAAACAACAATCCTAAAGATCCAGGTATCCAGCTGTGGCAATCGATTCAAGATATACTAATGATATAAAGACAGAGTTGAGATATGCAAAGGTATACTAATGTAAGGTAATCGTACGGTGAAGTTCCAAAAACCTTATATGACTCACCTACAAGACACTCTCTATACAGGTTGTTGAGGCTTCAATATAGAAAGGTTCTAAAGGCAAGAATTAATGTCAAATACCCAAACTTGTAATCCAAGGATCAAGACTAACTTAACCGATTACGGTTATGACACTCACAATCGAGGTAGAGGTTGTTGAGGCTTCACTACCACCTAGAAAAGGCAAGCCTAAACTAAGTTAAAGCAAATCTTTAACTTTGGATTAAAGTAAAAGCAGGCTCGTAAACTTAAGGGAAATTACGGGCAGATCTTGAGACTCCACGGCCGTGGAACTCAAGAACAAACCGTGATTTAGGATTCGTCGACGATTCTCTCTAACTCTCAGGGTCTAATCTGTTTACGATCGATCTATCATCATCTAAGCCACAACTATCAACCCTTCATCTTAGAATTGTTAAGGGTTTTTAGCCAATAACAGTCATGTTGATATCAAATCCAAGAATTAAAAGATTGAAAGATGAAAACTTCCGAAAACTTCCAATACACTTCAAACCAATCTCAATGTCACAATCAAGAATAAATGTTGTCAATAGATTCAGAATAAGGCAAACAAACACAATCTTAGGAAAGAAGGAAGAACGCGATGTCAATCCGTCTTCTAATTCAAACCTAAACAAGAAGATAAATCTTCTTGCAACAATCTTCCAAAAACTTCAATCTTCCGCCAATCCGGAAATCTCAACAGCGATCTCCACCAAAAGTACGAGATTAGGGCAAATCCAAACACGAACTTCGATCTCCAACGAGATGTAAATGCTTCTAAGCGAGGGTAAGTGCCGCTAAGCGAAGGCGTAAGCCAAGGTCTAAAGCAAGGTGATGGAATTTCTCTTCGTCCGTCTTTTTATAGGGCAAGATAAAATATCGGCCCGGCCCAATCTTCAAAAGATCGTGGCTTCAAAATGTGGCGAAAAAGATCGCCAAGATCACGGTCATGGAAGGTTCCACGACCATAATTTAGAGCTTGGAAATCAACACGGTTTGAACCATGGATTCCACGACCGTAATAGTTACTGGAATGCATCACGCCTCTCTTTGCAAGGTTCCACGGCCGTGGAACTGAACGTGGTTTGTAGTACGGCCGTATTTTAGAGCGTGGTTTAGGGCAAGAACGTGGTTCTTCCCTAGCCTCGTGCATTCCTTAAGTTGAACTCTATTTTGCTCCTAATAATGCCCTCAATCCATGGACATACTCAATCAACTCTTCTTTGCTCGATTCCGTTCGGAAATGACTCTCAATCACCTATAATCAACATAAAGCTAGTGTAGACATCCATATCGACAATATAGGCAAACTAGCTCACAATTGCAATAATGCTAAATCAAAGACTATCAATATGAATCAAATACACTTAGAAAACGTGCCTAAAACATCACAATATTTCATGCTAACATGACTCTACATTCTTGGATATTTATGCCTATTTTGCTTCCATGGATTTTATCTGAGTTTGCATGCATACACACAGGTTATTTGATTGAGAAAAACGTCGAAACTGAAAAAAAAAAATTTTGGACCTCGATCGGGGCAGTTCTGGCCGAACGAGGTGTTTCACCTCGGTTGACCTAAGAACACCTCGACCGAGGTGGGTTAACTGAGAGTTTTTGAAACAATTTTTGTGCTTCTTATTTGGATATGATCTCAGTGAAGATCTTGCTTACTGACTAGTTTTAAAATCTTTATGTATTTGAAAGGTTTTATAATATGTTTAAGTTGCTAAATGCTTTGTTTGAAATTTTTGGCATGTTTAATACTTTGTTTTTATCCAAATTATGTTGAATTTGAAGGTTGACACCACATTATGAGTTCTTTCACTTTCTTCCTGGAAAGACCAAGGCAATTCATTCTTCTCTCTTCTTCTTCTTGATCATGCTTAGCCCCTCATATACATTTTTGCCTCCCTTTACCTATCCGGGTATTTGGAATCAAGCAAGTGGTGAAAGCAAGTGAAGTTAAAGTTGAGAAGTTGGCTGGAAGTGAAAGTGTTAGAAAGAAATAAATAGGTTTGGGGAAGTCAATCATGATGATGAGTAACTCGGCACCATTCACATAGCCGGGTGTTTGTGTCTTGCAAAAATCGGATTGAGCGATATTCCTAACGGGTCATGGTATGTGTATCAAGGGTTTGATGCATCTCAAGAAATTGATGATTGCTGATTTCCTAGGCTTCGGTTATTGTGCACCTCTGTCCATGCATCCCAAAAAGTAAAGTATAAAAAGTAAATAAGCAAAGCTTATTGGTGGAAGATATTAAAGTTCAAAGCAAGTGAAGTGAAGTGAAGATCCTTTTCCTGGATTCTAGCACCACATTACCTTACATACATCCCTACCCTACATGTTTCTTGACCTTTCTTCTGGGAAGCCCTTGAGACCTCGAGCTTGTTGATTGACTTAGTGGTTTGAACTTGATTATGCATGATTAATTTCGATAATTATGACATATTATGCATTCTGCGATTTTATGCAAAGATGAACAACTTTCTTATATTTATAAAATATTTTGATCATATTTTGATTTTAAATCCCATGAAGTATTCTCTTAGAGTGATCTATGATTGTAGCACACCATAAAAATGTTTTGAAAGACTTTTCATTGATTTCATGACTTATAATCCATTCTATCTTTCCTTTTATATGCGGAACTTGCTTGGGGACAAGCAAGAGCTAAGTATGGGGTATTTTGATAGCATTAATTATAGTCTATATTTTGGGGTTTGTTTGGACGTTTTATCTTCAATAATCTGCATGTTTGTATGTATAATATGTGATTATATTACCATTTCATCTACCTTTGCGGGAATCGAGGTCTACATCTAGTTTTGTTGTAATCGTAGGTAAAATGGCACGTTTTGCATCAAAAAGGAGCAAAAGGAGCTAAGGAGTCATTGGAGCTACATTCAGGAACATAAGGAAACATCCAGGAAGCATAACCATGGATTAGAGATTTACTTTGGACCAGATTTGAGAGATTTCACATTCAGTTGTGACTCACCTCGGTTGACTACAGATTCACCTTGACCGAGGTGATCTAGAGGAGTCGACTCGACCGAGGCGAACACCTGAGACGCGGCGAGAATATTTTATTTTTGGCTGAGATCTTTTATCTTTGGAAAGAGATCTTATATTTTTGGGCTTGGCTCCTGGAAGGAAGAAGATATGCTAGATCATATATTTTACCTATTTTTATGGGAAGAGATCTTTCTAAGATATCTTATCTTTGGAGAGTAACTTTCCTATAAAAAGGGTTGGATTTTCCACAAATCCACATCATGCTATATATCTTGCATACATCCACTTACACCTACTACACCGCAGCAGTCATACTCCAGTTGGGAGATTTGAATAACCTTTTTGAAGGTTGAAGGAAGAAAGTCTATAGCTTTTATAGCTTTTGAAGGGTTTTTGTAAGATTATCTTAGATTCCCTTCTTGTTTGTTGTCTTGTTGGATTTCTATCCAAGGAACGCTTGTGTTTGATAATTGATTCAGTTATTGAAGCCTTTCTCTTAAGGTTTTCTTGTTCAATTATTCTCTTTCTTCCCATATACTTAATTAATACTATCATGATGATGAGTGGCTAATCTATTTGTGTAATAACAGGGTGATTGGCTGAAGGTTGTGGGAAAAACAATGATAGAATGATCTTAATCACAGTAGGACCCTGAAAGTTCCAGTCTTTAACCTTAACCCTAAGCATCTCGCTCAGTCGATGAACATCTCGGCCGGGGTGGAATTTGGCTGACTGAGGTGACTTATCTGATTCGAAACTGAGAGTTAAGTCTTAGAGTTTGCCAAATCCTATTCTTATTACACCTTTCCTGGTCCAATGCAAACCTAGGATGAGACTTACCCGGTAATTCCTTTGTTTGTTTACCTAAGATCATAAGTGTAGGTAATAAAGGTTTATCCTTTATTGTGGTTTGAGTGTGCTTTCATCCCATCTTTGTGAGTTAGCTTGAGACTTACCCGGTAAAGGTTGATTCTATTCCCTTAGATGGTGTGTTAGTTTGAGGTTATAATTCTTTATCTTAATTCCTTGAGACTAACCCGGTAATAGGAGTTACGGTTTAGGATTAGTGAGTAGTGAGACTTACCCGGTGATCTATTCCACTTTAGTAACACCTTCCCTATGCAAAAACCTCAGCTTTGTCCGCTTATCTTTAGATCTTGAGTTGGAACCATAACTAGATGCTTTAATCCCTAGAATTGCATATTTCCTTTATTGACTTTTATCATCTTTGATTGTTTTAATTGCTTGTGGTTAAGTGATTGCTAAAGCTTACCGTAATTGGACTTTGTTTCACTAAGTCCTTGTGATCGACCCCTGGAATTCCTTGCTTTTTACTACGATTGACCCGTACAATACGGGTTCGCATCCTTGTTTTAAGCTTACATCTAGGGTTATAAATTTAAAGCTTGCACACACCGTTTGGAGCGAACATCAACACAAACACAAGTGCTTAAGGCACAACTCTATCATACCACTAATCCTAACCGTGTTAGCCTAGACAACTTCTAAGCCAAGGCCAAAGGAAAGGAAGGAAGGAAACATACCAACAAGGTATGCCCTGAAAGCACTAACAGAAGCAAGAACTACAAGCTGACCCAGTGAGGCATAGGGGTGGCTCACTCAAGGCGCAGGGCGGCTCAAAGGCAGGCGCAGGGGCGGCCAAGGTCGGGCACAAGGGCGGCTGTTTGTGCAAAATGCTGGCCCCGACTTCTCTTCGATCTCTTTCTCGACTCTCTTCACTTCTTCATCAAACCACAGCAACACACATACACATATACATATGTATGAACATCAAAAAAGCTAGGAAAGGATCCACACAAGCTCAGCTTGTGATCCTAAGCTAGGAAAGAATGAAGGAAGCAACGAAGAAGAAAGAAAGAAAGGGACGAAGATGGAGAAGAAGGTCTCACCTCAGCAAAACCCTAAGTAGCAACCAAGAGCATCACACACACCTCACAACCTTAGCACCACAGTAGCAACTCTCAGCATCTTCCTCATGATCATCCAAGCTTAAAAACCTCAAAAAACTCTCAAAGCTTTCTCACAAGATCAAAGGAGATCAAGGAATGAGAAGAAGGAGAAGAAGAACATACAAAGGAAAAGAGAGCTGAAGGAGATGAGGAAAACCCTCATACAGAAGCAAAGGATGACTTATAAGAGAAGCCAGCCGCAAAGCACAAGTCAAAGGGTCAACGAAAGCGGCTACAACCACACAGAGCCGTAGGGGCGGGTTTTGTGAGGCACAGGGGCGCCTAGCCACAGGGGCGGCCACCATGGTCCGCTGGGGCAGCTAACAGGGTCCAGCAAGGGCTCAGCTTAGGCTCAACCAGGATCCTAGGCTCCAAGGACTAAGGCTCTTACATCACACCCCCCTAAAAACAAGTTTTGTCCCGAAACTTGCAAGATCCCAAATCCTCTCAGACCCATAAGTTGAGGTATAACTCTCCCTCTCAAGAGTGCCATATCACAACCTATAACATTTTATATCCTCAACCGCTGCATGGAGGAATCATCACTCCAGCAACATCATCATCAACTCTATACAAGGCCTATATGAAGATCATCTCTAGCCAAACACTAACCACATCACACTAGCATGGAGGAAAGCCGTCTCCAGCCAAACGTATACATAACACTACCTTGTGGAGGAAAATCGTCTCCTCTCACACTATGTCCATCAATGATAGCATGGAGGAAAGAACCATCTTCAGCTAATCCTAACACACACACACCATTTCATGGAGGAAAGAACCATCTCCAGCTATGCCTATTTCGCGCTAGCAAACTGTTCGCCCCTAGAGGTGTGTGCAAATAAGCTTTAAATTTATAAAACTAGAATCAAGCAAGCGAACCCGCAGTGTACGGATCGACGTAGATTAGCAAGAATTCCAGAGTATCGAACACAGGGATTTGGGTGGAACGAACTCGATCGCAGGTTATCAAGCAAGTGAATATGGGAGTTTGCAAATTATCGGGAAAACAACAATCCTAAAGATCCAAGTATCCAGCTGTGGCAATCGATTCAAGATATACTTAATGATATAAAGACAAAGTTGAGATATGCAAAGGTATACTAATGTAAGGTAATCGTACGGTGAAGTTCCAAAAACCTTATATAACTCACCTACAAGGCACTCTCTATACAGGTTGTTGAGGCTCAATATAGAAAGATTCTAGAGATGAGAATTAGTGTCAAATACCCAAACTTATAACCCAAGGATCAAGACTAACTTATCCGATTGAGGTTGTTGAGGCTCACAATCGAGGTAGAGGTTGTTGAGGCTTCACTACCACCTAGAAAAGACAAGTCTAAACTAAGTTAAAGCAAATCTTTAACTTTGGATTAAAGTAAAAGCAGGCTCGTAGACTTAAGGAAAATCACGGTTAGTTCTTGAGATTCCACGGTCGTGGAACTCAAGAACAGCCCGTGATTTAGGGTTGTCGGCGATAATTCTCTAACTCTCAGGGTCTAATCTGTTTACGATCGATCTATCATCATCTACGCCACAACTATCAACCCTTCACCTTAGAATTGTTAAGGGTTTTTAGCCAATAACTGTCATATTGATATTGATTCAAGGATTAAAAGATAAAAGATGAAAACTTTCAAGAACTATCAATAATCTTCAAGTGAATCTCAGAATCACAATCAAGAACAAGTGTTTACCTAAAGATTCAAAACGGACCAAGCAATCACAATCTTTAGGGAAGAAGAGAAACGGGATGTCAATCCGATTCTGAATCAAACCTAAACAAGAAGAGAGATCTTCTTGCAAAATCCTCCAAGAACTTCGACCTTCCACAAACACGAAGATCACAAACAGCAACTCTTCAATATGAACTTTGATCTTCAATGAGATCTCCAAATTACCTCCAAGATGAGGGTTTTTGCGTTTTGCCGCCAAGCGAGGGTTGAAAGGTCGTAAGCGAGGTGACGGAATCTTGCCTCATCCGTCTATTTTATAATGCAGGGCAAAATGTCGGCCCGGCCCAATCTTCAAAAGATCGTGGCTTCGAAACATGGCGAAAAGATTCGCCAAAATCACGGTCGTGGAATCTTTTCACGACCGTAATTTAGGGCGTGGAAACTACTACGGTTAGTTCCACGGCCGTAATATCCCCTGGAATGAACATCGAATTCTGACTTGGTTTCCACGGCCGTAATTTAGGGTAAGAGCGTGGTTTTTGGCCTTCATTCGTGCATTCCTCAATCTAAGACTCCAAATTGCTTCCAAAAAGTGTCTTCGATCTATGGACATATCAACTCAACTCTCCTTTGCTCGATTCCGTTCGGAAATAGCTCCAAATCACCTATAATCAACATAGAACTCGTGTAGACATCCATATCGACAATATAGGCAATACTAGCTCACATATGCATAAAGCTCAATCAAAGACTATCAATATGAATCAAATACGATTAGAAAACGTGCCTAAAATATCACAATATTTCATGCTAACAAATAACCCCATACTTAGCACTTGCTTGTCCCTAAGCAAGGTCTTTCAAAAAGTTTTAAACAAGAGTTAGGATGAAATATGTGTACCTTCTTTTGGATGAAAGTGACTTCTAAAGAATAGATCATTCTCAAACCTTGCTTCAATCGTTTTTCAAACTTTCACACACTTGATTAGAGAGTAAAAGGCAAAGAAAACTCATGAATCAATTTAACTTCCAAACAAGCATTATAACCTTCAAATATTATCAAAATCAATCATAAGAACTTCAATTTAGATCACCAAGCCATATAACATTCTTTTGATCTTAAGGACTTTCAAAGAAAAGGTCTAGAGTATGGAAGGGAAGGGAAAACTTTAAGGGAGAGTGGTGCATAAATCCGGGAAAGTGGACAACTACCTTCTTCTTCTTTTGCGGTTTCCGCAACACTTCACTTAGAGCTTTGCTCTCTTCTTTTTCGACTTTACTTTTGGAGTTATGGATAGAGGTGCACAAAAACCGAAGCCTAGGAGATTGGCGTTTCTCAAAATTGCAAGAGATGCCTCAAACCCTTAGCGCACATACCATAATCCGCTAGGAATATCGCTCAATCCGACTTTGGCAAGACACAAACACCCGGCTATGTGAATGGTGCCGAGTTACTCATCGTCATGATTGACTTCCCCAAACTTATAATTTCTTTCTATTCGATTGATTGCAAATAATTGCTCTCATGGCCCTCCCACATCAAACATGCCTTTTTCTCATTCACTTCTCCAAATTCCCGGATAGGTAAGGGAGGCTAATATTTCAATGAGGAGCTAGATGATCAAAGAAAGAAGAAAGAAAGTATCGAATTGCCTTAATCATTTCAACAAGAAGTATAGGAACTTATAATGTGATTTCAACTTCAATCTCTCAACATGATTTAGGTAACGTTTTCACATTATAAAGTTTGCAAAAGAGGTAAAATTCATTCATTCAAATTCTTTTCAATTTACAATCCTTTTAAGCATGCAATTGTCATCAAACTCAATTCACAAGTAGTGATTATCATGGAAATCATCTCAATTCATTAGAAGCACAAAATTTTCAAAATTTTTCAATTTTTATGGGTTTTTCAAGTCACTTTTCATGCAATGCAAGAATGAAACGTGTAACATATAATGAACATGCAATGATAGTCTCGTAATGGAAGCAACATATAGAGTAGAGTTATTACAAACATTTAGTACATCCCACCCCATACTTAGGGCGAACATTGTCCCTAATGTTCACAAGAAAGAACAAAAGAAAGCAAAAGAAAAAGAAACTCACAAGTGGTGGCGGGAATGTCTAAAACAAACTGTCATGCATCGATCACTGCGGCGGCGGTGGTGGTGGGAATGGAGAGAAACTTGGATCATAGAACCGCCCAAACTGCTGGCGGTAGACGTCCCTCATCATGTGGTCGAGGTCGTCTAGGCGTCCGTCTCTAGCATCCGCTCGGATCTCTAGTGCTCCGACTCTCTCTGAAAGTCCGGTAGCCCAATCCGGCATCTGCTCATACCATCCCGGGGGGTGACCATACCATGCGGGGGCATCGGCTGGTGCTGGTGCTGGTGGTGGCGGTGGTGCTGCTGGCTGCGTCGTGGACCAAGGAGGGGGTGTATCGTACCAAGTGGGAGGTGTAGTCATCCACGTGGGCCTCTCACTCACGCTGGCGCGGCGAGATGACGAGCCTGAAGCTCTAGCTGGGCGTGGAGAGCGTCTAGGTACATCCGGGGCCGCTTCCGGCTGATCCGGAAACGAGCCGAACTCCTGCTCCGCTCCTCCACCACTCTCGTACTGCTCTCCCATCTACTCCTCATCTACAACTGGCGGTGGAACGTAAAGGGGAGCTCCTAGCCTGTTCGCATGCATCGCAGCGAACGTCTCCTTCCAATTGTGGCGTCCCGCCACAATGGAATACTCCGGCAGCCACTCAATACCCCTGCCTGTCCTACTCTCCCAGGGCATGCCCGCATAAGGCGGACCTCTATGTGTGGGGAAGATGAGTCCCCTAACCATGAACGCATGTAATCCTAGAGGTACGGCGGGTATGCGGGTGCAACCAGAAAAATCCACTCCGAATGTCCTAGCTATGTGGGTCACTATCCCTCCATAACCAATGTTCCCCTTCCTCTTGTTCTTCAATTTACTCATTGTAGCCGCCAAAAGAGTAGCACAATCTGCGCGGCGACCGTAGAGCATACAGTATAGCAGGAATAGCTCATCCGTCTTGATCTTTTGGGGCGTCTCCGTCCTAGGAAAGAGACACTCCGAAAGAACACGGTGAGCTATCTTCAAGGCTAGATGGTACATCAATCTAGCCTTGGTATCAGCGGGTTGCCAACGGTCCTCGTCGGCGTAGATCATGGCTACCTCCTCCCAGAAATCCTTAGGGTAGATACCGCTAGGGAATCGACCATTGTAGGTCTCATGGAACCCGAAAATGGCTCCAAACTCAACTATACTCAACTGGTAGTCTCGATTCATGAGACGGAAGGAGACAGTCCTATCAACATGGCTGTGCTCGAAAGACGTCACAACCTCTCGGGTGATCTCCTCATAGGCATCTTCACGAATGTTCGTGAAGACGGTCAATCCGGCTCTATCCAAGAGCCATGTAAGATCGTCAACTATGTTGAGAGGATGTAGATCCTCCAACAACAAATACCTAGGGCCAATCACTGCCCTCTTCTCTATCTTCTCAAATGCAGCTAGGTGGTCATCATGTATGGTTGGGATGCTAGGGTGAGGTGGTGAAGATGGAGGTGAAGGTGAGGATGGTGGTGAGGGAGATGAGGGTGGCGGTGCCCTAGATGTGGAGGGGTTGCCCTTTCTTTTCTTATTTTGGTCCCCTTTCTTCTCCTTTATCCTTCCCGAAACTCTCCTTACGAAATCCATTTCTGTTCAAAATTACGGTCTGTTCTTCGAAAACCACGGCCGTGGAACCTCCAGAGACCGTAATTCTAGACAGAATCTTGTGAATCTCAGCAAATTCACCCAATCTCACCACAACAAGCAGTCCTAATCTAATTTCTTCCAATCTTTATCAGTTCTTCCTAAAAATCTATGGCAAAAACGAACCAAATCCACTAAAATCGAAGAGAAGGAAATAACCTTTTTTTTTCGGATTGAAAAATCCAAAATGCGGGTTTGTTGATCGTTTTCCACTCGATTTGTTGCTTGAATCTTGTTCGTGGTTGGATTTGCTGCAGTTTAGGACGAAGAATCGTTGAAAACGATTAGAAAATGAAGAATTTGGAGAGGGTTCGTGTTTTCGGTATCTAGGTCGTGGAATTGGGGAAGGATTGTGGTGTTTTTGTGACGAAGTGTGGCTTTTATACTCGCAGGCAAAATTTCAAAAATCACGGTCTGTCGGGGCATTCCACGGCCGTGGAAATGTGCGGACCCGTGGTTTTGGTGATTTTTCACAGGCTTTTGAGAATTACGGCCACTGTAGCTATGACGACCGTGATTTAGACCGTGGAACCCTCTGTAAAGCTTCAAAGTCCAAATTTCGTCGCTTTTCTTTGACATTATCCCTCCTTTCTCCTTTTCCATCATTCCTACAACCAAAACCACGAACATACCGGAAGAAATCGAGGCAAAACAAAGCGAAAACGTCTATTCTAAACTAATCTATGAATCGAAAACAAAAACGAGAATGCAATACCTTGGGTTGCCTCCCAAGAAGCGCTTTGTTTAAGGTCCGTAGCTAGACCAATCTCGCACTTATTCGAGTGCGGTAGGTGCAAACTCCTCAGCTTGGAGTTCCGGCGAGTACTTCTTGAGTCGTTGGCCGTTCACCTTAAAACTTCCACTAGCTTCACCCCATACTTCAACTGCACCATGGGGGAAAATACGCTTAATTAGAAAAGGTCCGGTCCAACGAGATTTTAACTTACCTGGAAAGAGGCGAAGTCTCGAATTGAAGAGGAGGACTTGATCTCCTTCTTGGAAGTCCTTTGGAATGATATGCTTATCATGCCAACGCTTTGCTCTTTCCTTGTAGATCTTAGCGTTTTCATAGGCGTTCAAACGGAGTTCATCCAGCTCGTTGATGTCTAGGAGACGCTTCTCTCCCGCTTCCTTCATGCCGAAATTCAGCCATTTGATAGCCCAAAACGCTTTGTGCTCTAGCTCTACCGGCAAATGACAAGACTTCCCATACACAAGGTTGTATGGTGTGGTTCCTATGGGAGTCTTGTATGCAGTCCGGTATGCCCATAATGCATCATCTAGTTTCAAGGACCAATCCTTCCTAGTCCTTGAAACCGTCTTCTCTAGAATTCCCTTGATCTCCCTATTTGAGATCTCAACTTGTCCACTCGTTTGTGGATGGTAAGGGGTGGCGATCTTGTGAGTAACCCCATACTTGGTTAGAAGAGCTTCAAAGCGACGGGCTATGAAGTGAGAACCTCCATCACTAATGATCGTCCTTGGCGTCCCGAATCGCGGAAAGATGGTCTTGTTGAAGAACTTGACCACCACCATGGCATCATTTGTGGGAGAGGCAATTGCTTCGAACCATCTAGAGACGTAATCTACCGCCAATAGTATGTATTGGTTTCCACAAGAAGAAGGGAATGGTCCCATGAAATCGACTCCCCAAACGTCGAAAATCTCCACCTCCTAGATGTTGTTGAGGGGCATCTCGTTCCTCCTAGAGATATTGCCTGTTCTTTGACAAGCATCGCAACAAGAAACAAAGGATTGCACATCTTTAAATAAAGTAGGCCAATAGAATCCAGATTGCAATACCTTTGCGCTAGTTTTGCTCGAACTAGCGTGTCCTCCACAAGGTAGTGAATGACAATGACGGATGACACCTTGCATCTCATCTTCCGGCACACATCGCCGGATGATGCCATCCGGACCTCTCTTGAAGAGGAGAGGCTCGTTCCAATGGTATTCTCGGACGTCCCTGAAGAACTTCTTCCTTTGTGCGTATGACAGTCCGGGTGGTATCTCCTGGCAAACCAAATAGTTAACGAAGTCAGCAAACCATGGTTCGTTACCTTTGGAGATTACCTTGATGCACTCCTCTATGATATGTAGGTGTTCGTCCGGGAAGGAGTCATCAATGGGTAAATGGTCGTCCTCTAGATGTGTTAGACGACTCAAATGATCCGCAACAGAATTTTCTGAGCCTTTCTTGTCGCGGATCTCAAGATCGAATTCTTGTAGGAGAAGAATCCATCTAATTAGCCTTGGCTTCGCGTCTTTTTTTGCAAGGAGGTACCGGATCGCAGCATGATCCGTGTAGATAATCACCTTTGCACCTACAAGATAAGAGCGAAACTTGTCAATAGCGTAGACAATGGCTAGAAACTCTTTTTCCGTAGTGGCGTAGTTGAGCTGGGCTTCGTCTAGCGTCTTGCTAGCATAGTATATGGCGTGGGTTCGTCCTTCCTTTCGTTGCCCAAGAACAGCTCCAATGGCTACGTCACTAGCATCACACATAATCTCGAAAGGGAGAGTCCAATCCGGGGGTTGGATAATGGGTGCTGAAATTAGAGCTTGCCAAATGGTGTTGAACGCGTCTAGACATTCCTGTGAAAACTCAAAAACCGCATCCTTCATCAATAGATTAGTGAGAGGTTTTGATATCTTAGAAAAGTCCTGAATGAAACGTCTATAAAATCCAGCATGTCCTAGGAAACTTCTTATTCCCTTCACCGAAATTGGGGGAGGAAGTTTCTCTATGGTCTCTATTTTAGCTTTGTCTACCTCTATCCCTCTACTAGAGACTAAGTGACCTAACACGATTCCTTCCTTAACCATGAATTGACACTTCTCCCAATTAAGAACTAGGTTAGTGTCTTCACATCTTTGCAAAACAAGAGAAAGGTTAGAAAGACAATCGTTAAAAGAGGAACCGTAAACGGAGAAGTCGTCCATGAAGACTTCCATGATTTCCTCTACATATTCGGAGAAGATGGCCATCATGCACCGTTGAAAGGTGGCTGGGGCGTTGCAAAGCCCGAACGGCATTCTCCTATAAGCGAACGTACCCCAAGGGCACGTGAATGTGGTCTTCTCTTGATCATCCGGATGTATCGGGATCTGAAAGAAACCACTATAGCCGTCAAGGTAGCAAAAGTATGAATGTTGTGCTAACCTTTCAAGCATTTGATCGATGAATGGCAATGGAAAGTGATCCTTCCGCGTTGCATTGTTGAGCTTGCGGTAGTCTATGCACATTCGCCATCCAGTTACAGTTCGGGTAGGAATGAGTTCGTTGTTCTTATTGGTGATGACTGTCATTCCTCCCTTCTTCGGAACTACTTGAACTGGGCTCACCCACTTGCTATCGGAGATAGGATAGATGATACCTGCATCAAGAAGTTTAAGAATTTCCTTCTTGACAACCTCCTTCATGGTCGGATTCAACCGCCTTTGAGGTTGTCTTGAAGTTCTAAAGTCCTCCTCCATTAGTATCTTATGCATGCATAGGGAGGGTTTAATTCCTACTAAGTCCTCAATAGTATAGCCTATGGCTTTTCTATGTTTCCTAAGGACAATCATGAGCTGTTCATGTTCATCTATGCTTAATTCGGAACTAACGATAACCGGGAAGGTGGAATTAGATCCAAGAAAAGCGTACCTTAGATGAGTAGGAAGTGGTTTGAGTTCCATTGCTTTCAGAGCTTCCAATGATCCTTGAGGAGCTTCCGATGTTTCCTTAGAAGTTTCTAAGGAGGTTGGATGGTTTGGAGAAGAATTAGAAGAAGTTGAAGAAGTATGCCGATCACCATCTTCCACGGCCAAAATTACGGTCTCCTCTGGAGTTCCACGGCCGTAATATCCTCTGGAATGGAGGTTGATTTTGGTCGTGGAATCCACGGTCGTGGAATACAGAGTATGACCGTGGATTCGAGTATTTTCAGCCTCATCGTGGAGTTTCTCAAACTCCACTTCATACATCTCTTCTTGTGCTCCTAAGGCTTTAATTTCCTCTTTGCACTCTTCCTCTTCTCCTACATCGGTTAGACTCATAGTAATAACCTTTTGCAAAGGATCGTTAAAGAGAATTGCACTTACCTCTTCCCTAGATAAACCTTCTTCGTCTTGGACATTGTAAATATCCTCATCAAAGATTGGCTCCTTCACTAGAGTGGAAAGAACGAATTCTACTTTCTCTTCCCCAATATCAAAAGCGAGCCTCCCATTCTTGCAATCGACCATGCAGCCAGAAGTTGCAAGAAACGGCCTTCCGAGTATGATCGGGACCGGACTATCCGCAGGAATGTCAAGCACGACAAAATCAATGGGAACAAAGAACTTGCCTAGCTTGACCGGGACGTCTTCTACAATGCCGACGGGGCGAGTAATGGATCGATCCGCCATGTATAACGTCATCTTCACCGGTTTAGGGTCGCCTAAACCGATCTTCCTGCACAATGCAAGTGGTATGATGCTCACACTTGCTCCCAAGTCACATAAAGCGTCATATGTGACCTCTCCCACTCCAATGGGAATGCAAAATGACCCCGGATCTTTCAGCTTTGGGGGCATTTTCTCCTTCATAGTCTTGATGAGATCCGAAGAATCCGAACTCATCTTGACTTCACCAAAATCTTCTAGCTTCCTCTTGTTAGAGAGGAGCTCCTTCAAGAACTTGCCATAAGCCGGCATACCTACAATGGCATCAATGAAAGGTATATTAATATGCAGCTTGCTCATGAGTTCTATAAACTTACCAAATTGTTTATCTAGGCGCGCTCGCGCTCTAGATTGAGGGAACGGTAGGGGAGGTTTGAAAGCTGGAGGAGGAACATAGACGTCTTCCTTCTCCTTCCCCTTTTCCTTGCCCTTCTCTACGGGGACTTCAACGAATGTAGGCTGCGGATCGGTGGTAGTCACTCCGCTCCTAGTTGTAATCGCCATTACCCTTCCCTTAGGGTTGTCCTCCGTTTTTCCTGGAAGTTTCCCTTGATTTCTAGGAACTTCCTCCGCATGGTTGAACATTTGGTTTTCCAAAACCTTTTGAGCTTTGTCAACCTTAGAAATTTGATCATCAACCTTGATGATGCGGTTCTCCAACCCTTGAAGCTTTCCCAAGATTGTTTCCAACATAGGATCCGGCTTCTCCTTTCCCGTATTGTTTCCTCCATTTGATGATTGCCCCTGGCTTTTCAAAGGAGTAGAGGAAGAAGAGGGTGGAGTTAGTGAATTGGAATTGGAAGGATAGGAGTTACCGGAATTTTGTTGATTGGAGCGCCAATTGTTGTTGTTCGAACCCCGATTGTTGTTCCAATTGTTGTTGTTCCGGTTGTTGTTGTTTCCATTCCAATTGTTATTCCGGTTATTGTTCCGGTTATTGTTGTTGCGGTTGGTGTTATCACCGCCGTTGTTGTTGCCCAAATAGCCAACATCCTTCTCTTGTTGCTTTGGGAAGTTGGTCTTGATAGTCTCCTTCAACTCTTTGATCTCATTGTTGAGGGAGAAAATCTGATTTTGAGCTTCATGTGTGAGCTTTGCTCCTTGCTCCACACGATTTCCCTCCACTTTCCGGTGGGAATACTTCTCTATGACTCTTGCCTGCTTCTCAATGAAGTCCCAAGCGTCATCTTCTCTCATGTCCATGAACGTTCCACATGAGAGGGATTGGAGGTTGAATTGCGTTCCCGCATCCAGCCCTTTGTAGTAAATCTCCAGTAAGGCAAGCTTGGATATGCCATGATGAGGGCAATCCAAGAGCAAATCCTGAAACCTTTCCCAAGATTGAAACAAACTTTCGTTAGGTCTCATAGAAAAAGCATTAATCTTACCTCTAAGTTCCGCCGTTTTGGATGGCGGAAAGAATTTGGTGAGAAACTCTGCGGAGAGGTCTTCCCATGTTTCTAGTTTCCCACTAGGAAGAGCTTGGTACCAAGATAGCGCTTTCCCTTTCAAGGAGAAAAAGAAAGGTTTGAGCTTATAGCTGTTGGTAGTAGCGCTCTTCGGTCTCATCGTCTCCATCATACACTCAAAGTTTTGCAAGTGTTGGTGTGGAGATTCAGCGCTTGTACCGCCAAACTGACTTTGGCGAACAAGAGTGATAACTTGAGGGTTAAAGCTAAACCCTTGTACATCTTCAGCATCAAAATTCACACCTAAGCGGCGTGGTTGTTGTGTCGGATCCATCCGCTGGCCAAGAGTTCTCGGCTCATTATCCACACGTTCGACCCTCGCGTTCCTAGGTGGAATGCGGCGGTTAGCAGCTCCTTGTGGATTGAAAGGATTTATATTGATCGTGGGATCAATCTCTTCTAGCGGAGGCATGGAAGAATCACTATCATCGGTGGATGAGTGGTTTCTTCTTCTAGACCTTGTTCTCCTTCTCGAGGACTTCTTGCCCACCTTATCTTCAAGATCGCTCATTTTTATCTTCATTTGGACGATCATGTCTTGTAGACCGTTAACTTGAGTTTGATGACGATCCATCTCATCCTGGAGGAGAGTCTCATTCCATCGGAGTTGAGCTTCTTTCTCCGCCAACTTTGTTTGAAGATTGTGCTCGTTTTCTTCAGCCATCTTCCTTTCCTTGCGCTTTTGCCTCAAGGTTTTCTCTAGCTCTTGATCAAGAGGTAAGAGATCTTTGGTGTTCCTAGACCTGCACATGCACTCAAAGAAAAATCAAATAACGAGAGCAAGCTCCCAAGCTTGACAACCGGCTACCGGATTCGGACGAAGCCAAATCCCCGGCAACGGCGCCAAAAACTTGTTCGCCCCTAGAGGTGTGTGCAAATAAGCTTTAAATTTATAAAACTAGAATCAAGCAAGCGAACCCGCAGTGTACGGATCGACGTAGATTAGCAAGAATTCCAGAGTATCGAACACAGGGATTTGGGTGGAACGAACTCGATCGCAGGTTATCAAGCAAGTGAATATGGGAGTTTGCAAATTATCGGGAAAACAACAATCCTAAAGATCCAAGTATCCAGCTGTGGCAATCGATTCAAGATATACTTAATGATATAAAGACAGAGTTGAGATATGCAAAGGTATACTAATGTAAGGTAATCGTACGGTGAAGTTCCAAAAACCTTATATAACTCACCTACAAGGCACTCTCTATACAGGTTGTTGAGGCTCAATATAGAAAGATTCTAGAGATGAGAATTAGTGTCAAATACCCAAACTTATAACCCAAGGATCAAGACTAACTTATCCGATTGAGGTTGTTGAGGCTCACAATCGAGGTAGAGGTTGTTGAGGCTTCACTACCACCTAGAAAAGACAAGTCTAAACTAAGTTAAAGCAAATCTTTAACTTTGGATTAAAGTAAAAGCAGGCTCGTAGACTTAAGGAAAATCACGGTTAGTTCTTGAGATTCCACGGTCGTGGAACTCAAGAACAGCCCGTGATTTAGGGTTGTCGGCGATAATTCTCTAACTCTCAGGGTCTAATCTGTTTACGATCGATCTATCATCATCTAAGCCACAACTATCAACCCTTCACCTTAGAATTGTTAAGGGTTTTTAGCCAATAACTGTCATATTGATATTGATTCAAGGATTAAAAGATAAAAGATGAAAACTTTCAAGAACTATCAATAATCTTCAAGTGAATCTCAGAATCACAATCAAGAACAAGTGTTTACCTAAAGATTCAAAACGGACCAAGCAATCACAATCTTTAGGGAAGAAGAGAAACGGGATGTCAATCCGATTCTGAATCAAACCTAAACAAGAAGAGAGATCTTCTTGCAAAATCCTCCAAGAACTTCGACCTTCCACAAACACGAAGATCACAAACAGCAACTCTTCAATATGAACTTTGATCTTCAATGAGATCTCCAAATTACCTCCAAGATGAGGGTTTTTGCGTTTTGCCGCCAAGCGAGGGTTGAAAGGTCGTAAGCGAGGTGACGGAATCTTGCCTCATCCGTCTATTTTATAATGCAGGGCAAAATGTCGGCCCGACCCAATCTTCAAAAGATCGTGGCTTCGAAACATGGCGAAAAGATTCGCCAAAATCACGGTCGTGGAATCTTTTCACGACCGTAATTTAGGGCGTGGAAACTACTACGGTTAGTTCCACGGCCGTAATATCCCCTGGAATGAACATCGAATTCTGACTTGGTTTCCACGGCCGTAATTTAGGGTAAGAGCGTGGTTTTTGGCCTTCATTCGTGCATTCCTCAATCTAAGACTCCAAATTGCTTCCAAAAAGTGTCTTCGATCTATGGACATATCAACTCAACTCTCCTTTGCTCGATTCCGTTCGGAAATAGCTCCAAATCACCTATAATCAACATAGAACTCGTGTAGACATCCATATCGACAATATAGGCAATACTAGCTCACATATGCATAAAGCTCAATCAAAGACTATCAATATGAATCAAATACGATTAGAAAACGTGCCTAAAATATCACAATATTTCATGCTAACACAAACAAGGTCTAACAAATCATATGCACATATCACAAGTAGCACAAAAAGCATAACATATCACATAAGCACATAACATGACATGCACTAACCAAAATGGCATAAGATCTACTCGTGGATCCTACTAGTGCATCTAACCTAGTGTAGAACTCTGGATAGTTCCTCTGGATACTATCCTCAATCTCCCATGTAGCCTGATCAGGTCCTCGTCTAGACCACTGTATCCTCATCATAGGAATGTCCATCGAACGTAGGCGTCTCACACCTCGCTCTAGGACTGTAATAGGGTGCTCTGCAAAGGTGTGGTCCAGCACAACCACCAAATCATCATAACTCACAATGTGCCTCGGATCTGGTATGTAATCCCTCAGCTGAGACACATGAAACACAGGGTGAACGCCCTCTAACCTCGGAGGCAATGCTAATCTGTAGGCTGCTCTCCCAACTCTATCCAGTATCTCGAAAGGACCGACATATCGGGGACTCAGCTTCCCCTTTAAGCCAAAACGTCTAACGCCTCGCGTCGGAGATACTCTCAACCAGACAAGAGCTCCTACCCTGAACTCTAGAGGTTGACACCTCTTGTCTGCGTACGACTTCTGGCGACTCTGTGCAACCAGCATTCTCTGTCTGATCAGCGCCACCCGAGCCATATCATCCTGAATCTGCTCTAGCGCTATCCCACTGATACTGCTAGGCTCATCCCAACATAAAGGTGTACGGCACCTACATCCATACAATGCCTCATAAGAAGCCATCCCAATAGATGCATGCCAGTTGTTGTTGTATGAGAACTCAACGAGTGGAAGGTAATCAGACCATCCTTGTCCCCAATCCAACACACAAGCTCGCAACATGTCCTGTAAGGTCTGGATGGTCCTCTCTGACTCACCATCTATCTGGGGGTGAAATATAGTCGTGAAGTGTAGACTCATCCCAAAGCAGTCTAAATCTGCTGCCAAAATCTCGAAGTAAACCGTCCACCACGATCAGAGACAATCGTCCTCGGTACACCATGGAGTCTCACTATCTGTCTAGTGTACTCTTCAGCTAATCTTCTCACTGGCCACGTCTCTCTGATGGGAATGAAACGTGCCGTCTTCGTCAATCTGTCAACAATCACCCAGATAGCATCAAAGCTCCTACTGGTCCTTAATCCGGTCACAAAATCCATTGAGACGTCCTCCCACTTCCACTGTGGTACTGGTAGTGGATGGAGCTCACCTCCAGGTTTGCAATGCTCTATCTTGACCTGCTGACAAGTCGCACATTAGGCCACGGATCTGGCTACGTCGGGCTTCAACCCTCCCCACCAATATGAGCGTCTCACATCATGATACATCTTACTCGTACTTGGGTGTACTGAATAAGGTGTACATTGAGCCTCATGTAAAATCCTCTGTCTCAGCTCTGCATCTGTAGGTACACAGATATGGTCATGTCGCCTCATAACTCCATCTACTCCAATGGAAAACTGTGGTGCCTCTCCACGAGGCATCCTCTTTGATCCTCGTCAAGGTCGGGCAGGTCCCCTGCTTCTGTTGGATCTCATCCAACAGACTAGGTAGAACCTCTAAAGCAAACAACTGGGCATCCTCATCAAGAAACTAGATGTCTATCTCTAACCAAGCTAGGTCTCTCTGAAGTTGAGGCTGTACAGTAAGTCTGGCATTCGCCTTCTCTCGAGGCGTCTTCCTGCTCAAGGTGTCAGCTACCACATTCGCCTTGCCAGGATGATACAAAATCTCAAGGTCAAAATCTTTGATCAAGTCAAGCCATCGACGCTGGAGGTTATTCAATTCATGTTGCGTAAAATGTACTTCAAACTCTTATGGTCTATGAAGTTCTAACATGTACCACCATACAAGTAATGTCTCCAGATCTTCAAAGCATGAACTACCGCTGCCAACTCCAGATCATGATTCGGGTATTTCTCCTCATACGTCTTCAGCTGTCGAGACGCATATGCAATCACTCTGCCTCTCTACATCAACACACATCCCAATCCTAGCTTGGATGCATCACTATAAACCACAAAATCATCAGAATCCTCTAGCTGTGCCAGGACATGAGCAGAAGTCAAACGCCTCTTCAACTCCTCAAAACTCTGAGCACACTGGCCGGTCTACACAAATCGAGTAGTCTTCCTTAGAAGACTCGTCAGTGGACGGGCAATCACAAAAAATCCCTTCACAAAGCGTCTGTAATAACCGGCTAGGCCAAGAAAGATACGTACTTCCTTGACGTTCATCGGTGTCGTCCATGCAGTAACAGACTCGATCTTCGCCGGATCAACCATAATCCTGTCGGCGGAGACGATATGTCCAAGAAAAGCAACCTCAGACATCCAGAACTCGCACTTAGAGAGCTTGGCATACAGTTCTCTATCCCTCAAAATTTGCAAAACTATCCTCAAATGTCCAGCATGCTCGTCTCTGCTACGACAGTATACCAGAATGTCATCAATAAAGACCACAACAAACTGATCCAAGAAGTCGATGAAGATATTGTTCATCAACTCCATAAAAATTGCTCAGGCATTCGTCAGCCCAAATGGCATCACTACAAACTCGTAGTGTCCATAACGGGTACGAAATGTCGTCTTGTGCACGTCCTGCTCTCTCATCCTCAGCTGGTGATATCCTGAACGCAAGCCGATCCGGGAGAAAACTGTCGCTCCCTGAAGCTGATGAAGTAGATCATCAATACGAGGCAGTGGATACCTGTTCTTGATGGTCACCTTGTTCAGCTCTTTGTAATCTATACACAGTCTCAACTATCCGTCCTTCTTCCGCACGAAGAGGACAGGTGTACCCCATGGTGATATGCTAGGGCGTATGAAGCCCTTCTCAGCCAACTCCTCGAGTTGCTTCTTCAGCTCCAACATCTCGACAGGTGCCATATGATATGGGGCCTTCAAGATGGGTCTCGTGCCAGGTTCCAAATCAATGCCAAAGTCTACGCTCCTTTAAGACGGCAAGCTAGACGGCTCTGCAAATACGTCTGTAAACTCACAAACCATTGGTATGTCCTCCAAAGCTGGACTCTCTCCATCCTTCATGGCGTAGCACTAGAAGGTATCACATCCCTGTGCAATCAGTCTAGCTGCTCGTACTGCATTGATAACAAATCCCGTCTTCCCAAGGTCCCATCCTCGGAAGCCCTCTACCGGACCTATGTCGGTAGAGACTGTTACAATTCTCTTACCCACATCTAACACCACACGGTGTCTACGTCTCCAATCCATACCTAATATGACTTCTTCATGCATCAAGGGCATGACTAAGAAGTCAACAAGCAATATACGAGTCCCTAAGCGTAGGGTACAACTACGTATCTCTTGGGTATCTTTGACCCTACGACCATCACGTAACCCTATAGTAAAGGGTGTCCCCTCTGTGGTAGACAAACTCAGACGTTCAACACAAGCACCAGAAATAAATGAATGCATAACACCCATATCAAATAAAACTCTAACAGGTAAACCATGTAACAGAATGGTACCTGTAGCAATTGGTACAGGCGGCTCCTCAACACTCCTCAGCTCAAAAACACGACCTTGGGCTCCTCGAGCATCACTGGTACCAACATCTCTACCTCTACCTCTACTCGGGCTCCTCGAGCATCACGACCTCGGGCTCCTCGAGAATCACTGGTATAGGTGGCTCCTCAACACTCCCCTGTTGTGATGACGCCTTGCCCTGACAGTAAAACGTAGCTCTGTGACGAGAAACAAGTCAGTGGTGCTCTCGGGCAATCAGGCCTCAAATGTCCATAGGCCCCGCAGTTATAACACTACCGGCCTCTCCCAGTTGTCGGTGCAAACACTGGAACACCCGAGCGGCCCTGAGACTGGCCTCGCCCATATCCAAATGCTCATGCACTAGTCTGTCCTGTGCGTTGTCTCTTCTCAGACCGACCTATCTGAGAAGTCCTCCTTTGGCTAGCTCTCTCTCTCTCTCTCTCTCACATAGGCAGAGGCCCGATCCTGATAGTCTGTCAAGGACTCATAGTGGAATCCCGCCATGTACGAACGTGTGCTCTCCCTCAGACAACGGGAGAACAGATATACATGCTGGTCCTCAGATGGTGCAGCTTGACCCAGCAATGCTAACTCAGTTTGGAAGCGGCGAATCGCATCTGTAATGGGTACGTCCTCAAAGCCCGCCTCCACGAAGTCCTGCAGCTTCTCCCTCCTTAGTGAGGCAGGGCAGAACTGCTCCCTCAACAAAGTCCTCGTCTGTTCATAGCTGATAACTCGTGCTCTAACTGTCCTCCACCACTGGTGTGCCAAGTCACAGAATAGAGACTGCACTAGCTCTATTCGTTTGTCCTCTAGGCATCGAATAGACTCTAAAGCTGAGTCTATATTCCCAATCCACACCTCGTTCTCTAAGCCTATCTCCACTCAGAAGTGTGGTACTCCTTGATGATGAAATGCCTTCAACTAGGCATCTGGTCGAGGCCCTCTGGTCTCCTCTACAGCTCGAGCAACCTTAGCAGCACGTGTTGGCATAGCTGGCACTTGAGTAGCTCCATGGGATCTCTCATATGATCCCTAATGACCTGGTAGAACTGGGGCTCGTCTGCCTGCTCTAATAGCCTCCTCAAAGTGTCTGAGGTACTCTCTGAACTCTGGTCCACCCATGGAGACACGATCTGAGTCATCAGATTGGGCTGGATGTGTTTGCTGTCTCCTGGACCCATTACTCCTCGTCGCTGGGACGACACTCTCATGAACCTCCTCAAAAGCCTCCTCCACCACTGGTGGATCTGCAGCGGGAGGTGCTCCCTGTCCTATCCATCCTGGAGGAAGAGATGGTCTACCTCTACCTCTGCCTACAACAGTAGTAGCTCTAGTCTGAGCCATATGCGGGGTATGCACACCTAACGTATAGAGCTCTATATAGACCATATGTATATATATATAATACTTAATAATACATGCATACATATCAGCGCACACACACACACACATATATATATATATATACAGTATAGATCCTATGAGAACAGCAGAACAGATTCGTAATTATTATTAGTTTTGTTACGAAGGTATCATATCGTTTAATGTATTATTCGTAGTTATTGTTGGTTGAGTGGATTATTCGTAGTTATTGTTGGATTCATAATTATTATTATTCGTAGTTATTATTAATTATGATATCTACTCTAAATCTCAACCCTTAATACTCACCATCTAACGGTGTACGATTGTTCTCATGTTCTCACGTTAGGGTGCTCACATGGGAACCACACCCTATAATATATATCTATATGTATATATATATATACAATCGAGATCCTCAGATGGGTGACGGCTTCTGTACATACTATCCCAAAACATTTGTACTCGCTTTAAAACCAAAACCTTTTGAAAAGTCAGACCCCATGTGGGTTTTGTTTATATATCTACTATACGTTTATTGCAGATAGCAAGTGTCATTGTTGTCAATCTAAGGCTCTGATACCAACTCTGTAACACCCCAAATCCACGGGACCCGGGATATCACATTGGGCTAGGATCTCACAATGGATCCTGACCCTAGCCTGACAACAAGTTCACTGGATCTTACAACAAGGCACATGTAGATCAAAACCAAATACATAAAAGCTGTATAAGATACATCAAAAGAGTTTACAAACACAAAGCCGAGTACAAAACAACAACCATAAACATTTGATACAAAAGATCCATATCCCACGCAACCCTAATGTACAGAAGTCCTCGGCTGGTCACTCCATCTGGCTCACTCTGCAGTCTTCCTAACCTGCAGATCATCTACAAAATGGTATACACCGTTAGCTACAGTAATGAATAAGTATGAAGGTAATAGCACAAACACACATCCACATCTCATACATGTCATGCCACACATATTCATTTATTATCTTTCAGTTATGTTATTCCATTACTAATTCAACTTATTTTGTAACATGAGGAGCCTGAAGAACCTCATTCCATCCAACATAACACATGAGTTTTGCATGGGAGTGATCATTACTCGTCCCCTCCTGTAAGATCATCTTCAAGGCACCTCCTCTTACCCGCATGAGGAGGCAAGTGGTCACGACCCATTATATAATACACTTGGGCAATTTAATATCATAAATGGTCATCCTAGTCCGGTTTAGGTTATAAATGCACAATCATATGAACATACACGACCATCACAATCACACAACTCACAACTGAAGCTAAGTAAGTCCTATGGACGTACTTGTAACACTCGTATCCAATACCACGTCACAGCTTCCCCTTGGGGAAGTAATCAACGCCTGCAATAGTAAGACACACAACATCACAAATTGCAAGGGTTAGGAGACTCGTCTCCATAACCATAACCAACCTAAAACCTCAATCTAGCCCTCAAGATCATAACATGCTCACAAATGCCTAAGGCATAACCTCAACATAAACACAAGTGCTTAAGGCACAACTCTAACATACCACTCATCCTAACAATGCTATCCTAGCCAACCTCTAATCCAAATCCAAAGGAAAGGAAGGAAGGACACAAACCAACAAGGGATGCCCTGAATGCACTAACAGAAACAAGAGCTCCAAGCTGACCCAGTGAGGCACAAGACGGCTCACACGTAGGCGCAGGGGCGGCTGTTTGTGCAGGATGCTGGCCCCGACTTCTCTTCGATCTCTTTCTCGACTCTCTTCAATTCTTCATCGAACCACAACAACACATATACACATATACACATATACATATTTATGAACATCAGAAAAGCTAGGAAAGGATCCACATAAGCTCAGCTTGTGATCCTAAACTAGGAAAGAAAGAAAGAAGCAAAGAAGAAGAAAGAAAGAAAGGAACGAAGATGGAGAAGAAGGTCTCACCTCAGCAAAACCCTAAGTAGCAACCAAGAGCATCACACACACCTTACAACCTTAGCACCACAGCAGCAACTCTCAACATCATCCTCATGATCATCCAAGCTCAAAAACCTCAACAAACTCTCAAAGCTTTCTCACAAGATCAAAGGAGATCAAGGAAGGGGAAGAAGGAGAAAAAGAACATACAAAGAAAAAGAGAGCTGAAGGAGATGAGGAAAACCCTCATACAGAAGCAGAGGATAGCTTATAAGAGAAGCAAACCGCAAAGCACAAGTCAAAGGGTCATCGAAGGTGGCTGCAACCACACAGAGTCGCAGGGGCGGGTTCTGTGAGGCGTAGGGGCGCCTAGCCGCATGGGCGGCCACCATGGTCGCCTGGGGCGGCTGACAGAGTCCAGCAAGGACTCAGCTAAGGCTCAATCAGGCTCCTAGGCTCCAAGGACTAAGGCTCTTACAATGTCAACACCACGTAACTTAAAAGCATAATTGAAGTATTTAATTCCCTAAATATATTGTTCGTTCAATTATTCAAGAACCACAAAAGCAAGCAAAAGTAATTTTATAAATGTGAAGCAACAAAATTAAAAGTTACAATCTAATAAAGCAAAAAAGAATTTGGTGAGGTATGCTCTTTTTTATGGGCTTTTGTTTTGTATACCCCTTTAATTTTTACTAAATTAACTAACTTAGCACTATAACTCTATTATGGGGTATATTTACTAAATGAGATTATGCTACAAGTTTAGTAAATAGAACAATATTGTTAAAAGGCCTAGTTATTGATATTGACCAAAAAACAGTTATCATGAAGCAAACATTCCTCGAAATTTCAGAAGGTATTCTGAAACAATTGAGAGAAGTGGAAGCAAGTAGCACCCCCTGAACATTGCAACATTTGAATGGCATAATCTATGCATGATTCGTACCCTATAAATGCAAAATAGAAATATGATCATCTTGAACGACCCATATAATTATAAATAAAGTTTACCTTTATTTTAGTATCATGTAATTACCTTTTTTGTTTGATGCAATAATTGTTCGAAAAATCTGCGCTTTTCGGACTCCCACCGAGTATATATTAAAAGATATTTTGTTGCGCATTCACACTCGTTAACCTCAGTTGCTATATAAGTCTTTTTTTATCGAACTCACTCTGTTACATTTTCTACTATGCATACAACTCTAGCCTTTTTATATTAGCAAATGTCGTTCAATACCATAAAGAACCGATATTCACATATATCAAATAAGATAGTATCACTAACAAAAGACTAATCTAGATTATTCTAAACATTCACCTTCAGCGTCGCTTGTTCTATTACCTTTTGGATCTTTCTTGCATGATTCAACATGGGTCTTCACAATAGTAGCTAACTTTTGGGCTTTAATTAATTAACTTTTAACTAGCCCATTTTGTAAATGACTTGAATTACCCAATAATAACCAGTCATCTATCTCAAAGTAAAGCCATTTAATTGGGCCTCCAATGTTCCCCATTTCCTCCAAAACTCCACCATTCTTCCCCTTCCCCTTCAGCACCAACCGATTTAAATAAATTGGCGACATAATTCCCTCTCAAATCCGCTCCTGATGTAGATCCATGCACCGATGGAAGTTGTACGAGCCGGGATATTCGACTTAGTTGCTACTCAAAGGCCATTGGAGAGAGTATTGACCCGAGTTTCTGGGAAAGAAAGGATCGACGTGTGATCGGTGACGATTGGGTGAGGGAGGTGTATCTGAGGAAGCGGGGATGGGGATTCTCGAGACGCTTCATCTTGGATTTGGGGGTTTCGATTACAAAGTGTGCAACTTTGAATGCAACAATGACATATGATAGGAAAAGAATGGACCTTGAAGATGGATCTATACTTAGCTAATAATTAAAATCTCAAATTTGGAGGGAAGGTGATGAATAGAGTGAATCTGATCCAAAAAAAATCTACATCTTACATATATATTTGGTTCTAACAAAAAAAATTAAAACTGTAAAATTTGAAAGAACTTTTAATTTAAAGAATGTTCAAAATTCATACAAATAGCAACCATAAAACTGTAAAATAATAGTGTAAATATTTTTTCGAAGTAGGAAAAAAAAACTCGTAATTTACAATAAAAATATATCCCGTGTGCATAACACGGGCATACCACCAAGTAAAAAGTTAAATCCTACTAAGAGCTAGCTTGAGAGCACGTCGTTTAAGTCAAACTTAACATTTATTAGATAGTTAAAATAGACAATAAAGAAGCTATTGTGCCCAGCAAGTGAAGGCACAAAGTATTAACAAAAGTGGGGATATTAGGTCACCCTATCGTAGTCCCCTAACTACCTTTTTTTTCTCTTTCCATTGATTTTGAAATTGAAAAAGTTCAAAGTAGCACACAATCCATCACCTTTTCGTCCCAAACCGGATTGAGACCAAAATTTTCCACCACTCTCCTTAGAAAAAACCATTTGATTCTATCGTACGCCTTGTTCATATCTAACTTAATTGTCATAACTCCAACATTGCCAGTTCTTTTATTTTCATATGATGAAAATGTTCTAGGGCTACGAAGCCATTGTCATTGATATGTCTCTCCATCATAAATGATATAAGTGATACGCCCTTGGCTACCACTACCATGTGTGTCTATCCCGACACTTTCGGCGACACACCCCACCTTTACAACATCATGGTTTTATTGACGGATAATTGAGGTTTCCCCACAGTTCCAATGAAAGACTTTTCCATTATATTCATTTTCATCATATTTTCCATGTTTTATTTATTTAATAATTAAAGGGGTATTCTTGTGAATATCTCCCTTCAAGAAGACATTAATTGGTTGGGATAGTTATTGAAATGTACCCATCAAATCTCTTCTTCCATATGTCGAATATTTGCTTTTAATTCTACATTTAAGTCTTAGGATTTGCCTTAATCTGCCCGGTATAAAGGATGATTAGCCTCATTTGTAAAACATGTTCAAATTAAATCAAATTTAGTTGAAGATAAATCCTCCTCGTTGATTTTGAACATCACCTCTTCCCATTCAAAAGTTCTTCCTTCAATCTTCGATTCAAGATGATAAGGAACCATCCCCAATACCTCTTACTACTCATGGGCCTATCACTAGAGCAAGAGCATTGAAGAAGGAGTCACAACCATCACCATCACCTATCATGGAAGGATCTATCACTAGATCTAAAACAAGAACCATTCAAGAGTAGGTTTCTAGCTAGCTTGTTGGCATTCTTAGCTTCTAAGGAGCCCATTGTTCGCTCCAAACGGTGTGTGCAAGCTTTAAATTTATAACCCTAGATGTAAGCTTTAAAAAAGGATGCGAACCCGTAGTGTACGGGTCAATCGTAGTAAAAAGCAAGAAATTCCAAGGGTCGATCACAGGGACTTAGTGAAACAAAGCAAGTAACGGTTGTCAATATTTCAACTAACCACAAAAGCAATTATAGCAATGAAAGATGATAAAAAGTCAATTAAGGAAATATGCAATTCTAGGGATTAAAGCATCTAGTTGTGGTTCCAACTCAAGATCTAAAGATAAGTGGACAAAGCTGAGATTTTGCAAAGGGAAGATGTTTCTAAAGTGGAATAGATCACCGAGTAAGTCTCACTACTCACTAATCCCAAACCGTAACTCCTATTACCGGGTAAGTCTCAAGGAATTAAGGAAAAGAACTATAACCTCAAACGAACACACCAACTAAGGGAATAGAATCAACCTTTACCGGGTAAGTCTCAGGCTAACTCACAAAGATGGAATGAAAGCACACTTAAATCCCAATAAAGGATAAACCTTTATTACCTATACTTATGATCTTTGGTAAACAAACAAAGGAATTACCGGGTAAGTCTCATCCTAGGCTTGCATTGAACCAGGAAAGGTGTAATAAAAATAGGATTTGGCAAACTCTAACACTTAACTCTCAGTTTCGGATCAGATAGGTCACCTCGGTCAGACGAATTTCACCCCGGCCAAGATGTTCATCGACTGAGCGAGATGTTCTAGGGTTAAGGATAAAGACTCGAGCTTTCAGGGTCCTACTGGAATTTAAGATTATTCTATCATTGTTTTTCCCACAACCTTCAGCCAATCACCCTAGAATTACACAAAGAAATTAGCCACTCATCATCATGAAAGCAATAATCAAATATAAGGGAAGAAGGTGGATAATTGAACAAGAAAACCTTAAGAGAAAGGCTTCAATAACTAAATTAATTATCAAACAAACAAGCGTTCCTTGGATCAAAATCCAACAAGACAATCAACAAAAAGGAATCTAAGAAAGTCTTACAAAATCCTTCACAAAAAGCTATAAAAGCTATCAACTTCCTTCCTTCAATCTTCCTTCAACCTTCAAAAAGGTTCTTCAAATCTCCCAACTGTAGTGGTGTATTTTCAGCCGTAAGCGGTTGTCGAATTTGTGGAAAATCCGACCCTTTTTATAGGAAAATTCCTTCTCAAAGGTAAGATATCTTAGAAAGATCTTTTCCCATAAAAATAGGTAAAATGTATGGGCTAAATTATCTTCTTCCTTCCAGGAATCCAGCCTAAAAATATAACATCCTCTTTCCAAAAATAAAAGATCTCAGCCAAGAATAAAATTTCTCTCGCCGCGTCCAAGGTGTTCGCCTCGGTCGAGCAGCTCATTTGGATCACCTCGGTCGAGATGGTATTGTAGCTGACCGAGGTGAATCACAACTGAAGGTGAAATCTCTTAAATCTGGTCCAAAGTGAATCTCTAATCCATTTCCATGCTTACTGGATCCTTTCTTAAGTTCCTGAATGTAGCTCCAATGACTCCTTAGCTCCTTTAGCTCCATTTTAGTCCAAAACGTGCCATTTTACCTACGATTACAACGAAACTTGGTGTAGACCTCGATTCCCGCAAAGCTAGATGAAACGACAATATAATCACATAATATACATCCAAACATGCAGATTATTGAAGATAAAACGTCTAAACAGGCCCCAAAATATAAACAATAATTCATGCTATCAAAATACCCCATACTTAGCCCTTGCTTGTCCCCAAGCAAGTTCCGAATATAAAATAAAAGATAGAATGGATTATAAGTCATAAAGATCAATGAAAAAGTCTTTCAAAACATTTTAATGGTGTGCTACAATCATAGATCACTCTAACAAAATGCTTCATGGAATTTAAAATCAAAATATGCTCAAAACATTTTATAAATATAAAAAGTTGTTCATCTTTGCATAAAATCATAGAATGCATAATAAATCATAATCATCGAAATTAATCATGTATAATCCAGTTTAAACCACCAAGTCAATCAACAAGCTCGAGGTCTCAAGGGCTTTTCAAGAGAAGGTCATGAAACGTGTAAGGGTGGAATGTATATAGGGAATGTGGTGCTAGAATCCGGGAAAAGGATCTTCACTTCACTTCACTTGCTTTGAACTTCAACATCTTCCACCAATAAGCTTTGCTTATTTACTTTTTATACTTTACTTTTTGGGATACATGGACAGAGGTGCACAATAACCGAAGCCTAGGAAATCAGCAATCATCAATTTCTCGAGATGTCTCAAACCCTTGATGCACATACCATGACCCGTTAGGAATATCGCTCAATCCGACTTTGGCAAGACACAAACACCCGGCTATGTGAATGGTGCCGAGTTACTCATCATCATGATTGATTTCCCCAAACCTATTTGTTTCTTTCTAACTTTCAGCCAACATCTCAACTTTTTTTTTTCACTTGCTTTTCACTTGCTTGCTTCCAAATTCCCGGATAGGTAAAGGGAGGCAAATATGTATATGAAGGGCTAAGCATGATCAAGAAGAAGAAGAGAAGAGAATGAATTGCCTTAATCATCCCAGGAAGAAAGTGAGAGAAGTCATCATGTGGTGTCAACCTTCAAATTCAATATAATTTTGATAAAAACAAAGTATTAAACATGCCAAAATTTCAAACAAAGCATTTAGCAACTTAAACATATTATAAAACCTTTTAAACATATAAAGATTTCAAAACCAGTCAGCAAACAAAATCATCACTGAGGTCATATCCAAATAAGAAGCACAAAAATAATTTCGAAATTCTTTTCAGTTAAACCACCTCGGTCGAGATGTTCTAAGTCAACTGAGGTACTGCACCTCGATTGGTCAGAATCACATCGGTCGAGGCATAAAATTTTTTTTTTCAAACAAGTTTTTACGTTTTTTTCAATCAAATAACCTGTATGCATGCATGTAATCTCAGATAAGCACATAGAGCATAAATAAAATATAAATATCCAAATAGAGTCGAGTCATACATCCATAGAAGTCAAATAATACATCCACTACCCCATACTTGGGACACATTGTCCCAATGGGTCAAAATAAGTCTAGAAAATAAAGTACTCACCGAACATAAACTGAGCTGCATAATAAATAAAGAAAGAAAATCCTGCAAGCTCTCAATAATCCCAATCCGGTGGTGGTGGTGGTGGAACATACGGGTACTGAGATGGGTCGAAAGGATAGCCCATGACATGCTGAAACTAAATCTCAGCCATCGTGTGTTGGTAATGTAGTCTCTCCTGCATCTCTTTGATCTCCAAGGACAAGGGAACGTAGGAATCTATCATCTGATCCGTCAGATCGTCGATCCGACGGTGAACAACTAGATCCCTCTGCCTGCGTACCCTACGCCTAGTGGGACATGCTGGTGCTGCAGTCGGCTCCTCCTCAGTCTCATCGTCATCTAAATCAATGACCGGCACGCTAGTCCCAACTGTATCTGTGCCTGTATCCATGGGAGCACCGCCATCCTCATCAACACCATCATCATCCTCCTCAGCCTCATCCTCCTCAACTAGCCCCTGAGCTGCTGCTACTGCCTCTCTAGCGTCCTCCATCAGCGGGATCCATGCAGTCTGCCAATAATGTGGATCATATACGGAGAATTGAGCTGACCACCTAATACCCTGAGGTGCAGTCTGCTCCTAGGGCATCGCCACATATGGCGTAGTAAGACCACGAGGAACCAGTATCCTCCTGGTGATCATCTCCTGAAGCCCGAGCGGCTTGATAGCCGCCACCATAGAGCATGCACTCAAGTCAAGATCCATGTAACTCGCTATATGAGTCACTATCCCTCCGCAGCAGATGTCTCCCTTGACCTTCGCCTTTATCCTGTGCAAATCCTCAGCCAGCATCATCCCAAAGTCCGGAACTCCTCCGGTCACCATGTAGTATAGACTCAGAAGCTCACCCTGTCTGATCTTTTGGGGTGTCTCAGTACGCGCCAGAAGAGTCTCACTGAAGATCCTATGAGCTAGTCTAAATGCCAGATGGAATATAATCTTCTCCCTGGAATCTCCAGGTCTCTATCTGTCTACGTGTTCAACCACATGAGCAATCTGTCCCCAAAACTCTCGAGCTACAGCTCGAGAGGGAAAGTCACCAACAGTAGGGATCGGGAAACCAAAGATGTCCCGCCAGTGGTCCAAGGGAACTAAATAATTCCGGTTCATCAACCGGTACTTGATGGCGCGCTCGGTGGGCAAGTAGGTGACGGAGCTGACAAACTCCAGGGTCGGCTCAAGGTAGGCCGGAGCTCTAATCTCAGTGAACTGCTCCAAGCCTACAGCAGATATCATCCGCCTCAGATCCTCATCCACATGGAGGCAATCAAAAGCAGATATGTCCAGGAAGCGTGGTGCAACCACTAGACGAGCCGCTATGCGGTCATAGTCGACCTGGTGACGCTCGTGTATCACCGGTCTAGTACGGCGTGAAGAAGAAGAAGGAGAAGGAGAAGATCTGTCTCTCAATACTAACTGCCTGTCAGAACTCATTCTCTACAATCTGTGAGACCACCTCGGTCTCTCTGACAAGTCTCAAGAACACCTCGGCCGAGACGCAGGCCGACTAGACCGAGGCGAAACACTGTTCGATCGATTCCCTCAAAAATCCATTTCTTTTCCCCCAAAATCACTACCAAAGGTTCCTATGGGGTACTTAATCCTTTTCTCAGCAAATGCAGGGGCAACCAAAACCCAAATCGAAAGGAAACAGTGGAGAAGAGGAGGGTTAGGGTTTTTTCAGATTTTACCCAGATTCAATCGATTCGGTTCATTTTTACTGTAGATTTGCGCTTGCAATGCGATCCTCTACCCTTTCCTCTCAGTTTAGAAGCAAGAATCGTCGAAAACGAGTGAAGAACGAAGGAGCGAGGTGAGAAGTGCGCCGCGGTCGAGAAGGGAAGTAGAGGAGGAGAGAGAAATTTCAGCCCCCTTTTATACCCTTTTCTAGAACTGCTGTCACCTCGCACCTCGGTCGAGATGGTCTCGACTGGACCGAGGTGGTACGGACCGAGGTGGATCTTCAGAAACCCTATTCGCCGCCTCGGTTGCTCAAGAATCATCTCGGTCGAGGTGCTGTGACAACAACCGAGATGTGTCTTAGTCAAAGTCCGTCTTCTCAAATTCTCGAACTTCTGTCCTTCCAATTGTGCTCCTGGGTTGTATTCCTTCCTTAGATGTCACCTTTTGTCTGTCTAGGATGCCAAAAACAAAACAAAGCAAAGCAAAAGCAAACTATCTAAAGCTAGACTAGAAAAAGGGGAAATAAAGCAATACCTTGGGTTGCCTCCCAAGAAGCGCTTGATTTAAGGTCGCTAGCTGGACCGTACGGTATCTCTCAAACAAGGTATATCGGTGCAACCTCCTCAACCGGAACTTCCGGTTTGTATTTCTTAAGTCTATGACCATTGACCTTGAAGCTTCCACTCGTTTCTCCCCAAATCTCAACTGCACCATAAGGGAAAACATGTTTCACAACATAAGGTCCGGTCCATCTAGATTTCAACTTACCTGGAAAGAGGCGGAGGCGGGAGTTGAAGAGTAGAACTAAGTCTCCTTCTTTAAGCTCCTTAGGAATGATACGCTTGTCATGCCATTTCTTCGTCCTTTCTTTATAGATATTTGCATTCTCATAAGCGTTCAAACGCAGCTCCTCCAGATCATTGATATCCAATAGCTGCTTCTCACCGGCTTCCTTGATGTTGAAGTTCAACCATTTGATTGCCCAATACGCCTTGTGTTCTAACTCAACGGGCAAATGACAAGACTTCCCATATACCAAATTATAAGGGGTGGTACCAATGAGAGTCTTGAATGCGGTCCTGTAAGCCCAAAGAGCGTCGTCCAACTTCATGGACCAATCTTTCCTAGTCCTAGAGACGGTCTTCTCCAAGATTGCTTTAATTTCTCTATTCGAGATCTCGACTTATCCACTAGTTTGAGGGTGATAAGGGGTTGCTACCTTGTGGGTTATCCCATACTTCGATAGAAGTGCCTTAAACTTCCGGTTGATGAAATGCGTCCCTCCATCGCTGATGATGATGCGTGGAGTCCCAAAACGTGGAAAGATAGTCTTGTTAAAGAACTTCACAACCACCATGACGTCATTAGTGGGTGAGGCAATGGCTTCAACCCATCTAGAGACGTAGTCGACAGCTAGGAGAATGTAGAGGTTTCCTCCGGATGATGGGAAAGGTCCCATGAAATCTACTCCCCATACATCAAAGATCTCAACCTCTTGTATGTTATTGAGTGGCATCTCATTCCTTCTAGATAAGTTCCCCGTTCTTTGGCATGCATCACAAGAGACAACAAACGTTTGCACATCCTTAATAATGTGGGCCAAAAGAAACCAGAACGTAATACCTTAGCGCATGTCTTGTTGGCGCTAGCATGCCCTCCACAAGGGAGTGAGTGACAATGCCGTATGACGCTAGTAACTTCATCTTCCGGAATGCATCTTCGAAGCATCCCATCCGGCCCTCTCTTGAATAGCAGCGGTTCATCCTAGTAGTAATGGCGTACATCCTTAAAGAATTTCTTCCTTTGAGCGTACGTCAATCCGGGTGGTATTTCCTGGCAAACAAGATAATTAACAATATCATCATACCAAGGTCCTTTATTATCAGAAATTTGGTGGAGAGATTGTTCTACCAACTGAGGATGAATGTCAGAGAAGGGAGTCAGAAGTTTGTTATTTTCAGTAGTCTCAGTTGACATCATCTCGCTTTTGACCTCGGTCGAGGTCCAAAGAGGTTGACCGAGATGTTCTTTAGTCACCTCGCTTGATCCAGGAAGTGCCTCGGTCGAGGTACTGCAACTGGAATCGAAATTGGAGATCTTTTTCTCCTGGATTAGTCTTTCAGTTTTAGCTCATGGATCTTCTTCCAGTGCCTTTAAGCTCCGTATATCTGCATCACAAGAAGCATATATACCTTCCTCCATTAAGCTAAAACTAATAACTTTTTCAAGTGGATCTTTAATAAGGATAGAGCTCACCAATTCTCTTGATTCTTCTTCATCATAGATGTTGAAGATATCATCTCCTAGCTGCTCTCCCTTCATTGCCACAAGTAATGCAAACTCCATTTCATCTCCGCCAATTTTGAATTTTAACTTGGCGTTCTTACAATCCACATTACAACCCAAAGTTGCTAGAAATGGTCTCCCGAGAATGATAGGAACGGGATAATCTGCGGGAATATCAAGTACAACAAAGTCTATAGTAAATAAAAGTTACCTAACTTAACCGGGACGTCTTCCAAAATGCCCACTGGATGGGTGATGGAGCGGTCCGCCATGTATAACCGTATCTTCACCGGCTTGGGCTCTCCAAGTCCGATCTTAACACATAGCTCCAGCGGGATGATGCTCACGCTGGCTCCTAGATCACATAAGGCTTCACAAGTGACATCCCCAACTTGAATGGGAATGCAAAATGAGCCGGGATCTCTCAACTTGGGTGGCATCTTCTCCTTCATGATTTTAATAAGGTCCGAGGATTTAGATGTCATCCTTACTTCACCAAAGTCTTCCAACTTCCTCTTCCTTGATAGAATCTCTTTCAAGAACTTCCCATAGGCGGGCATCCCTAGAATAGCATCAAGGAAAGGGATATTAATGTGTAGTTTATTCATCAAGTCAAGGAACTTACCAAAATGCTTGTCTAGATGTGCTCTGGCCCTTGACTGGGGGAATGGAAGTGGTGGTTTATATGCAGGAGGTGGAATATAAACTTCAGTTTTCTCCTCCGCGTTCTGTGGCTCCACCTCGGTTGGCATCTCGGCCGAAGTGTTCTTCGATTGTACCTGGACCGAGGTGGTCTTCGTCTGTACTGGCATCGACCGAGGCACTGGATCTGCAGTCTTCAGTCCACTCCTCGTCGTTATTGCCATAATCTGACTCTTAGGGTTGCTTTCCGTCCTGGCTGGAAGCTTACCTGGATCTCTTGGCGCTTCATTCGCCTTGTTAAAGAATTGTTGTTCTAAGGCTTTTTGTGCCTTCGAAAATGAAGTCATGGATGTCTCCATAGAGTTTAGCTTGATCAAGATGGCCTCCAGTACCGCATCTTTCTTTTCCGGCTGGGACGAACTTGATCCTTGCTCCTTGATCTTTAATGGAGTAGAAGGAGAAGAAGAAGAGAGGAAAGGATTAGAGGAGTCATTCGAATTGGAGTTAGAGTAAGGGTTACTCGAATTTTGGTTGTTTGCCCTCCAACTATTGCTGTTGGATCCTCTATTGTTGTTGTAGTTGTTGTTCCGGGAACCGTTGTTGTGGTTACGGTATCCATTGTTTTTCCTTGATCCTTGATCTTCCTTCTTGGTTTGTTCAACTAAGAGTTCCTTCAATTGTTTCACATCATTCTTCAAAGACGTGAGTTGATCATTGGTAGGTGGAGTGTCTTGAAAGTTGACTCTTTTAACTCCACCTTCAGCTCCTTGGTGGGAGTATTTTTCCATGTGCAAAGCTTGCTTCTCTATGAACTCCCAAGCTTCGTCAATCGGCATATCCATGAACGTGTCGGCGGATAGTAGTTGAAGGTTGAACTGGGTGTTTCCGTCCAGTCCCTTGAAGTATATCTCCAACAACTCTATCTTTGGAATCCCATGATGTGGGCAATCCAAAAGAATGTCTTTAAATCTCTCCCATGACTTGGACAAGCTGTCATTGTCCTTTATGATGAATGCATTAATCTTCCCTCTCATTTCAGCGGTTTTAGAGGGGTAAAGAATTTAGTCAAGAATTCCGTCGTCATCTCCTCCCAAGTATTGATTTTTCCTCGAGGAAGAGATTGATACCAAGTAAGGGCTCTATCTTTCAAAGAGAAGTAGAAAGGCCTTAGCTTGGAGTTGTTGTTTTCTATTCTTGAAGGTCTCAAGGTCTTCATCAAGATCTCATAGTTTTGTAGATGTTGATGTGGAGATTCCCTCTCTAGCCCTCCAAACTGGCATTGACGAATCATGGAAAGAACTTGCGGTCGAAGCTCATAATCATGGTCCGCTGGATCACCTAGGTTGACTCTTGGATGCCTCAGTTGTTGATTAGGGTCCATCCTCTGCCCTAGGGTTTGTGGAATACCTGCAAAAAGAACATCTTCGACTGGCATCCGAGGTGGAAGTATCTCGGCCGGGGCAACAGGTACTGGATTCTGCCTTGGTCGAGGATCTGGAGCAGGGTCTTGCCTCGGTCGAGGATCTAGGTTCGGTCGAGGTAGATACTGGTCTCGTAAAGCTGCCATATCTGCTTCGATCGCCTCAGTCCTTGTGCGAGTTTCTTCTCTTTCCAGTCTCAGTTCTTCCTTGCTGAGGCACAGTTGTTCTAACGCCTCCTTCAATTCGGCCTCAAGATCGCGATCTCTTGGTTGGCCATCTTCGCTTCTTTCAAGCGCCTTTTGTATGTCTTTTCTGGTTTGGGATCGTAAGGAATGATTTCCTTCCCAGCACGGGTTCTTCGCATAAACCTAAGAAAAAGAACCTGCGAAAGTCACTCAAGTAGAGTGGTTAGTAGAAACCGGGGTGAGCGCCCCGAAAGCCAACCGCAACCGGCTCGGTCTAGACCAAGTCCCCGGCAACGGCGCCAAAAACTTGTTCGCTTCAAACGGTGTGTACAAGCTTTAAATTTATAACCCTAGATGTAACCTTAAAACAAGGATGCGAACCCGCAGTGTACGGGTCAATCGTAGTAAAAAGCAAGAAATTCCAGGGGTCGATCACATGGACTTAGTGAAACAAAGCAAGTAACGGTTGTCAATATTTCAACTAACCACAAAAACAATTATAGCAATCAAAGATGATAAAAAGTCAATTAAGAAAATATGCAATTCTAGGGATTAAAGCATCTAGTTGTGGTTCCAACTCAAGATCTAAAGATAAGCGGACAAAGCAGAGATTTTGCAAAGGTAAGATGTTTCTAAAGTGGACACTAGTACAAAGACCCCTCCTAGACCTCGCTTATATTGGAGCGGTTTAAAAGAACCGTGATCAAGGTTATTTTCGGACCACGGTTAAATGTAAAACCGCGATCAATTGTATTTTTTTAAAAAGAATAAAATTCGGACCCCGGTTATTTAAAATAACCGGGCTATAATATTATTTTTTTGCTCAGACCACGGTTATCTTTATAAACCGGGGTGAAACAATATTCTCGGACCCCGGTTATTTATAATAACCGGGGTAATTTATAAAAAAAAAAAATATTCTCAGACGACGCTTCCTTCTCTTCTCTCTCGTTAGGGCTTCCTCCTTCGCTTCTTTTTACTCTCTCGTTAGGGCTTCCGCTTTGTGCATTCAAAGAGATAGCCACCGTCTCTCTGTTCTTCGTCTCTCTATCTCACCTGCCGCATCCTCAACCTACTCTCTCCTCAGCCCCGCGTTCCTCAAGCTCGCTCCTGGACAGCGTTCTTCAGCCTCGCTAGCTCCAGGCCGGCGTTCTTCAAGCTCGAGGACTCTTCTTGTGCGCCTCTACGCGCCGACCTCTCCAGGCCATCCTTGATCGAAAACTCTTCTTTTGCGCCTCGCTCCAGGCCATCCTCACTAGAACCCTAACCTAATTATCTTGCTGAGCATCTTCGCGCCGACTTCTCCATCCAATCCATCCTCGATCGAAGACTCTTCTTGTGCGCCTCTCCATCCAGTCCGTCATCCTCCAGGCCATCTCGATCGAAGACTCTTCCCAGCACGCGTCTCCATCCAGTCGATCGCCACCGTCGAGTCGAGGTGATTGAAATTTCCTCGGCTACTCTCCTCCCGGTTGCAATCAACATCGCCACCGTCGAGTATAGTCGAGGTTTGGCTTCTACTCTCCTCCTTAATTAGCTTGTTATGCTTTTAGTTACCCATTGTAGTCAGATTTGAATTTGGCATGCTTTTAATTACCAATGTGGTCAGATTTGGTTTGATTTGCCATGATGAGTTATAAATAGTGTCGGCTTTTCGCTTCCATGTTGTTGGATCAAACTCTTATAATAGTTCATTTCCTTTATTACGGGAATTGCCTCTTACAGCTTTGGATGATTAGGGTAAGTTAAGAGTTTATTGCTGTCATTTGAGTGAATTGGCATGAGAATGGCATCATATTTTGACAACAGAGGGGATTTCTCAACAGCTTTACCAATTGATCTAAAGTTGCCTGATTAGTGAGAATTTTCACTAACAACTCTTGGTCTATTAGTTTTGCCTGAACAATGTTGCTACTTAGCATGACATTAAGAGCTGCTGAAGTAGTGGTTGTTAATTGTGGTTGATTATAATCTACATCTTCACTAAAAACTCTTGGTTGATTAGTTTATGTGCAAGCCCCTATTGGTTGTAGTACTGTAAAATAAATTTCATTATATCATTGATATTTATTATATGAAATATTGAGAAGGAATGGTGCAGATGTGAAGGGATATCCATAGGATCACTGTTGATTTCCTATCTATTCTGTTTAGAAGAGTCAATCACGCCAACAGATTTAACCTTGTAGATGCACCCTGATTTCTTGATTGTGCTTTGTAGGTTCAAGTTCAATTGTTGAGATGCTCCACAAGACAGAGGATCTGTAGCTCTCAGTGTGGTAAGTACGCCTATGTTTTTGTATTTTTTAATTATGCTATTCTTTAGAATTTTGGTAATCTTTTTCTTGGATATGAGTGTGTTTGAGTAGCCATCACATATATTCTAGTATCACAAAATTGTAATTTACTATTAACCTATCTGGTTTTCGCAAGGAATGTTCCTTTAAAACTTGTGCCTTTGTTTGATTGAAGGTTGGCATTGGAGAAGCTGATTGGAGCCCCTTTTTAGCAATCAAGTTTTGAAGAAGATTAGAAGAGCATTGTACTCTAATTTCTATCTATAAACAGGCAAGAGAAAGAGAGCTGAGTTATGGAAATAGCGTTGAGAATTCATTGTGTAACTGGGTTTAACCTAGCAGTAGAGAAGCCTAAAGTTGCGTTCTTTAGAGTGAAGTGTTCTGTTTCTAATACCTATGATACTCGCACCACTACCGGTATGCTTCGTCCCATTGCTCTTCGGTGAATTTGTTTTTAAATTGGCTTTCGATGTGGCAACAAAGAAATTAGGGTTTTACTTATTGCTGAATATACTAACCAATTGAACTGCAGAAGTGTATAAAATGAGCAATTGATCTTGGTAAATGATAGAAATTTTGGAAATACTATCGAATTTATTCACATGCAGAAGCAGTAGGCTTATGTGTATATTAATTGTTTCAGTTGTGCGCTTTGGAGAAAGGCCATGGAAAACATCAGATGTTAGGATTGTGCTTGAAGATGGGTCTGTGTGGAAAGCCAAGTCATTTGGTGCTACTGGTACACAAGTTGGGGAAGTTGTGTTCAATACTTCTTTGACCGGGTAAAATAATAATTCATTTGTGGGTTTGGCTCTATTTTGATGAAAAAAATAGAATAAATTCAAATTTTAAAGTATATCTGCAACTGAGAGCTATGTGTTTGGATTTGGAATAGTGGTTTCAATTTTGTATGCTAAGGTTATGGTTTCTCTTACAGGCACTAAAGGAAGCATATGTTTTAACCGATCTGTTTGCTGAATTCTATAGGTAAAAGTTGGGTTCCTTTCTTGTTGGTCTGAACCTTTTGAAACATATGTTTTAACCGATCTGACCCTCCTTGAAAGCAATATATACTGATAGATAAGAAATTTTGCACGGTACTAACTGTGTAGTGGGTTCACAGGAAGAAGCTGGCTCGCCGCCTTCTATTTGACAAGAGTGCAAATGATGATCATGAGAGGAGTATCTTGACAAAGTTAAAACAACAATGTGGTGGGCAGTTCACGTCAAAAATGGAGGGAATGGTTTGTTTCTTTGTGACACTTGTAACAGATTTTGTCAAGCTGATCAAGATATTTCGTGGGGGTAATCCTTTTCCTTGTATGCAGGTAACAGATTTGACATTGGCAAGGGAGAATCAGACAAACTTTGAGGACTATCTAAATAGCAACTCCAATGCAAATCCTGGTATGGACTTGACTGTGACTGTCCTCACTACAGGATTCTGGCCTAGTTACAAGTCTTTTGATTTGAACCTACCAGCCGAGATGGTACAGTGCTGAATTCCTTCTACTTCTTTTAAAATATGCCATGTCAATCATAATAGCCTTCAGATCTTATGTATAACACACTTCCTTATTTGCTGATATATTCCTGTAGGTTAGGTGTGTCGAAGTTTTCAGAGAGTTCTATCAAACTAAGACAAAACATAGGAAGTTGACGTGGATATATTCCTTGGAGACATGTAATATTAACGGGAAATTCGAACCGAAGACTATGGAGCTGATAGTGACAACATATCAGGTGACATTTCTGAAATATAACCAGTTGTGCTGGTATTTCTTAGTTGATAGCATGATATTTAATGTAATGCAAGGTATGGGTTTCTCATAAGCATATTGTGTCATCCTTGTACAGGCTGCAGCGCTGTTGTTGTTCAATGCTTCTGATAGGTTGAGCTACTCTGAGATCACGAGTCAGCTGAACTTGAATGATGATGATGTTGTTAGATTGCTGCATTCCTTGTCATGCGCAAAGTACAAAATTCTTGATACCTGGGATTGGCTCTATTTGTGGGTTTGGCTCTATTTGTGGGTTTGTCTATGTATGTCAGAGCATGCTTTGAGTAAACCGTGTTTCTTTTTTGTATTCAAACCTTGCAGCCACGGTTCTTTAAGAACCGTGGGGTTTTTTTTTAAATTTTTTTTTGGAGTGGGACCCCGGTTATTTTATAATAACCGGGGTAATTTTGGACCCCAGTCTTTTTATAATAACCGGGGTCCGAAAATTACCCCGGTTATTATAAAATAACCGGGGTATTTTTCGGACCCCGGTTTTTTATAATAACCGGGGTCCGAAAATTACCCCGGTTAATAAAAAACCGGGGTCCGAAAAAATTAACCCGGTGACATTTTCCGTGGTGCGAACGTCCGGACCTCGCTTCCGTTAACCACGCTTTCTTAACCGGGTTCCCATATACAAAATAACCGTGGTCTAGGGGGGGTATTTGTACTAGTGGGAATAGATCACCGGGTAAGTCTCACTACTCACTAATCCCAAACCGTAACTCCTATTACCGGGTAAGTCTCAAGGAATTAAGGAAAAGAACTATAACCTCAAACTAACACAGAATAGAATCAACCTTTACCGGGTAAGTCTCAGGCTAACTCACAAAGATGGAATGAAAGCACACTCAAACCTCAATAAAGGATAAACCTTTATTACCTATACTTATGATCTTTGGTTAACAAACAAAGGAATTACCGGGTAAGTCTCATCCTAGACTTGCATTGAACCAAGAAAGGTGTAATAAGAATAGGATTTGACAAACTCTAACACTTAACTCTCACTTTCTGATCAAATAGGTCACCTCGGTCAGAATTACACCCCGGCCGAGATGTTCATCGACTGAGCGAGATGTTCTAGGGTTAAGGATAAAGACTCGAGCTTTCAGGGTCCTACGGGAATTTAAGATTATTCTATCATTGTTTTTCCCACAACCTTCAGCCAATCACCTTAGAATTACACAAAGAAATTAGCCACTCATCATCATGAAAGCAATAATCAAATATAAGGGAAGAAGGTGGATAATTGAACAAGAAAACCTTAAGAGAAAGGCTTCAATAACTGAATCAATTATCAAACAAACAAGCGTTCCTTGGATCAAAATCCAACAAGACAATCAACAAAAGGGAATCTAAGAAAGTCTTACAAAACCCTTCACAAAAAGCTATAAAAGCTATCAACTTCCTTCCTTCAATCTTCCTTCAACCTTCAAAATGGTTCTTCAAATCTCCCAACTGTAGTGGTGTATTTTCAGCCGTAAGCGGTTGTCGATTTTGTGGAAAATCCGACCCTTTTTATAGGAAAATTCCTTCCCAAAGATAAGATATCTTAGAAAGATCTTTTCCCATAAATATAGGTAAAATATATGGGCTAAATTATCTTCTTCCTTCCAGGAATCTAGCCTAAAAATATAAGATCCTCTTTCCAGAAATAAAAGATCTCAGCCAAGAATAAAATATCTCTCGCCGCGTCCAAGGTGTTCGCCTCGGTCGAGCAGCTTCTTTGGATCACCTCGGTCGAGATGGTACTGTAGTTGACCGAGGTGAATCACAACTGAAGGTGAAATCTCTTAAATCTGGTCCAAAGTGAATCTCTAATCCATTTTCATGCTTCCTGGATCCTTCCTTAAGTTCCCGAATGTAGCTCCAATGACTCCTTAGCTCCTTTAGCTCCATTTTAGTCCAAAACGTGCCATTTTACCTACGATTACAACGAAACTTGGTGTAGACCTCGATTCCTGCAAAGGTAGATGAAACGACAATATAATCACATAATATACATCCAAACATGCAGATTATTGAAGATAAAACGTCTAAACAGGCCCCAAAATATAGACAATAATTCATGATATCAACCATTGGTGATCCATTTGTGTTTAAGTCTTCCTTAGCCACATTGATGAAAATTTCAGCCATGAAGGACATAGAGGAGACATCATCCATTGAAGAATCTCGTGTGGAAGCCTCGACTTGAAGGAAATAACATGCTTCTATTATTTTATTTTTAATACCTTTAAAGCTCTAGACATTCGTAATGTATCTAATATTTATATATTGTAGGATTATTTATTATTTTATTTTTAGGCTTTCGACTATAAGTACGCCTAAGGTTGAGATAGTCGAGTAGAGTTTTTGATTTGATAGTTTCGTCCACAGTATTGTGCGATACCCATTACTTCGCTTATGAAGTTTTCGTTTTATTCAATCCTATACAATAAAAAAGAGAGCCTTTGATTGAATCGTTGTGAGTTATTGCTTGGTTATGCTTGTGTGTATTAATCTTGTTAGAGGTTGGTGCTCCTAGTCTATCTAGTCCCTCCTTGTACTTGTCTCGATTTGAAGACTTGTGAAAGGTTGAAGAAGGAAGGGTTAAGGTAATTCATTGTTTGGGTTTTGATGTAATTGATCAAGATTCGTGTAAGTATATTTTGGTTCTTATCTTAGTATATTTTCCATCAAATTCATTCCATAATCATCTTCTTAATTCTTGCCATATTTCATCCATATCTCGCCTTCTTTGTTCCTTTGTCTTTCGGATTATTCTTGCACTAGGATTTATTGATCTCGCCCCCCAGTCAAGAAACGCTACCGAGATTACTAATAGGTCGAAGTTTTTGTGAACTTTCAATCTAGATCTGTCAATTACGACCTCAACCCCGCATCACAAGACTTCACATTCGAGGATTCTTTAAGAATCAACTATCCACTATACTTAATGTATTGCTCGATCAACCTTGATTGGATCAACCATTCATGTTTGCATCCATCTCATCGCTTCCTTCAACCATATTTTATCCTTTGTTCCACCCGCACATAACATACATAGTAGTTCAAACTTAAGCTCGATCTAGATCTACACTATATCCTTGATCCGTACCCAAGGACATTAACATTGGTATCAAAACAAAGGTATCAAAGCTAGTTAAGTTTTATTTACTCTTGTTCACCATTGTTCTTCATTGTTCATCAATGCTCTCCTATTACAATGATGAGTCCTTTGATGAGGTTGAGGAATGGTTGCTTCCTCCATACCCACAATGACCCAAGCAAACCATCTATGGGCACCGACCGTATCTACACAGCCAAAGGCAAGCCAATCATGAAGATATCTATGTTTCTCCCTAACGTCCTGCCTATTTGGACGAAGAAGAGTGGTTGTCTCTCTCATACCCATCAAAGTGCAAACAAACCATTAGTGGGCACCAATGGTATCCTCATGACCAACGGTGATGCTATCATGAAGATACATATGTTGCGCCCCAATGTCGAGTTTATTTCAAAGATGATTACGTTGCACCCCAACTTCGAACTTATCCCGAAGATGAATATGTCTCACCCTAACATTGAGTCTATTGTAAAGAAGACTATGTTGTGCCCAAGACAACACTTGTTTTTGCCCACACGTCGTGATACCTTATGCAAGGAAAACGTCGTTCTAAGACGTGAAAAAGAGGCATTGGAGATTGAATTAAGTGTCCTCACGAAAAACGCACAACGCCAAGCGGCTATTGAAAGGGAGCAACACCGTGTCCATGTTTCCCTAGCACAAATCACCCCCGTCCAATCCAACCAAAGACACACAACCGGTGACACAACCTAAATGTGAGTTGGTTGTCAACCCGTATTATGACGAAGGAAAGATAGAAGACGAGGGCAGTTTCATCATTAAGGATAAAGAGGATGCTACCACTGGCATGAAATCATATGAGGATTAATTAAATTGCGCTCTGGCACTTCCAATGCAGTTTTTGAACCCATTTTATGACAAAGAAGACCACGGGAATGTGACCATCAAGAGTGAAAGAGACGCCAACCTTGACAACAACGTCATTATGTTGATGGACTACAAGTTTGAAGCGCCCGATCCAAGGTTTGCCCTTTTTATACCCAATAATTTACCTCTCGTCTTTCCCTTCCATATTTTTTGAATGCCTCCGATGTTCAACGCCAAGGTCCTTAACGATATGATAGACAAACTCAACCGTGACACCATCCTAATGGACTACAATTTTGAGCCCCATGATCCGGAGTTTTCATCGTTATGTTCGCAAATTTATCACCTGGCTTGCCCCTTGATCTATTCGGCATGCACCCAAAATTCAACTTTAAGGGCATTGACGGCATGTTAAATAGTGTCACCATTCTGATGGACTAAAAGTTTGAGCCTTCCGATCCGGAGTTTGTCCTTGTTATGTCCGATAATCTACCTCGATATGACCCGAACAAGTGTTGGAGGAAACATGTACTTGGTTATTCCCTTAACCAAATCACCGACAACTACCAACATCTAATCCAACGAATTATGATGGAATACAAGTCCAAGCCTCCCGATTCGTACATCGTGCACATGATGTTCAACGTCAAGGGTCTTACCTCCAAGGTTCATCCCTGCTTTTGACGACGGTGAAACGGGAAGTTTCACATCCAAGATGGGGGAACTGATACACCCGTGGCTACAACTACCTGAACCCTTACAATGCTTGTCAAGAAGTTAAGGCATTAAAGCTCAACCCGACAAAACAAGAATAGTTGACGTATTCAAGGTATGATCACTCTTACTCTATTTAATATGTTTATCCTTCTAACACACGTGCACAAGTTTTGTCTACTCCACAAGAATTAGCTCCCGCTAAAGGAGATCCACAAATGGCCAAACCAAACCGCCAAGCAGCTCTCCAAAAGGTTCCAACTCGTGGTTATGTTCCCCCGGCACAAACCATCCCTAATAAAGCCCACTAAGGCCTCCAAGTGGTGGAACGACCTAAGTGTGAGTTGTTTGTCAACCCATTGAATAATGAGGGAAAAGTCAAAGATGAAGACGATATCCTCATTAAGGATGAACGTGAATCCAACTCCAAACCTGAAATGGAGTCATTTGATAATCAATTGGATCGTGCCTTGTCACTCCCTAGTCAGTTTTCCAACCCATTGTATGTTGCGGACAAAGAAGAAGACAAAGACGATAACATCATTAAAGATGAAGGAGACATCAACCACAATAACGGAAGTGAGCCATATGAAATCACCTAAACTTTGCACCAACACTTCCAAGTAAGTTTCTTTTGTGTTATGACGTGTTTTGACAATCAAGGAGTTTGTGGCATTTGATCCACATGAGACTCCTTTTCATTCTCTTTGCTTGGTCTGTAACGACCAGAATTTTCATTACGTTTTCGATAGTTTTAGAGAAGTATTGGAAGCCGTGGGCAAGGGCTCACGCCCTTGCTGATTAGTGGGCGCAATCGGGCAGGCCGCAGGTGCGGTTAGGAGTCCCACATGAGCGGTGATATGCTGGGGCAGTGTATTAGCGTTTTCCGCCAATCTCTCGCCTTCCTATCTTTATATCCCGCCTTATTAATGATGGGTGGAGTTGATGGCTGAGGATCCTTTGGCATTCCACTCCTTTATACAGCCATCATTCCTCTCCCTCTCATTTTGCATTCACGTTACTTGTTTTCCTCTACCAAGGCATCTCCCTCTTGCTCTCTTCTTCTCCATTTTTCTCCTTTCTTACTCCAGCTACGATCCATCTTCCTTGAGACCGGGACAGCAGTGACGTGACAAGGGTAAAGCCTTCTTCCTCTCTCTTTTCTTCTTCTTTCTTCCTTCCTCTTCCCATGGTTTGTATGGAAGATCTTCATGGATATTTGCTCAACGATATATCGTTGTCTTGATGGTATGGTGATGAATCTAGACCTTGGAGGGAGGCTAAGACCTAGTGTTAGAGGTGGGAAGTCATCCATAGCACCAAAGGAGACTCGAAGAGGACGGCTTCACAGTCGAAGAACTCAACAGTCGGATATTCTATTCGCCTCAAAAGTGTGCGTCACAAAGTCTTAAATTTATATCAAGAACTTATGCAAAAGCGAACCCGTAGTGTACGGATGGGCGTATTAAGGCAAGAAATTCCAGAGTCGAACTCAGGGATTTGGTGAGAATAAAATCAGTTCACAAATCATCGAGCAAGTAAAATATAGAAGCTTTGCATGTAATGTTGGGAAAATAACAATTCTAAAGATTCAGGTATCCAATTGTGGCAATCGATTAAAGATATTCTATAGATGTAAGGACAGAGTTGGGATTGCAAAGGTATATCTAATGTAAGGTTATGTACGGTGAAGTTCCAAACCTATATGTCTCACCCAAGGACTCTCTCTATAAAGGTTATTGAGGCTGCATTATAGAAAGGATCAAATGACAAGAATTACTCTCAAATACCCATGCCCAAACCCAAGGAATCAAAGATAAGCCAAAGCGGTTAAGGTTGTGACACTAGAAACCGAAATAGAGGATGTTGACTCTAATTACTACCTAGAAAAGGCAAGCCAAGGCTAGGTTAAGGCAAATCTCTAACTTTGGATCAAAGGAAAAGAAAAGGACGTACGATAGAGGAAACTACGGCTGGATCATGAAGAACCACGGCCGTGGAACTCAAGAACAGGCCGTGGAAAAGGATGTCGACGAAGTTTCTCGCAACTCTCAGGGTCAAATCTGTTTTAGTTCAATCTATCATTATCTAAGCCACAACTATCAACCCTTCACCTTAGAATTGCTAAAGGGTTTTAGCCAATAACCATAATCATTGGATCAATAATCAAGTTTAATAGAGAAAAAGGTAAAAATCTTGGAAACTCAATAATAGTCAAATAATCAATCTCGAATCCAAACAACAAGTGTATGTGTTTAATGAATGCGGAAGAGGGAACAAAGATCCTCACAACAATCTCGAGGAACAATGAAGAACGGGATGTCAATCCGTCTCCAAATGTAAACCCTAAGATATTCTCTAAGTACGCAATCTCCAAATCGCGTCCTTCTCGGGATATTCCTTGTACGTAATGGAATCTTCCTAAGCAATGATCCGAATATCTCTCTCTTCGGGGTGTAAGCAGCCGTCCCGTTTTCTCTCTCCTTCAGCCTTCTTATAGGGAAAAATAGGGTTACGAGAAAGCCCGATAACTATTGCTGACATGGCAAATATGACACATGCCAACGTCATGGAAATCACGGTCTAGTGTTACATTCCATGGCCGTGGTTTAGGGTGTGGAACTCTCTTCCGCTCTTCGACATTACTTTCCACGATCTAAATGCATAAACCACGGTCGTGGTTCTCTTGGTTTGGCCGTGGAAACTCAAAAGCCTTTGTGAAAGCCTTTTTTTCGTAAAGTTCTCTAATCACGCTCCTTCCTTAGCCTCTCCAATGCATCTTCTTGACATCTAGCATGATTAAATACTCCTATCCCTTCGCATACGCTCCAATTCAAGCCTTTATTCACCTATAAACATAACAAAGCTTGTGTAGATCTCTATATCAACAAAATAGGTGAATGTGCTCATAAATGCTTCAAACTCATATCCATGTACACATCTAAAAGGGAAAAACAATCATACCAAGTGCCTAAAATATAGTCATATATCATGCTATCATATTCTGGACAAATAGGCGCAGGGGCAGACCAGACAGGCGCAGGGGCGGACCCAGACCGGCAGGAGCAGACAAAGACAGATGCAAGGGAGGACCCAGATAAGCGCAGGTGCGGCTCTGTCAAGCGCGGGGGCGGTTTTGCACCAGTGAGTCCCGATTCTTGTCCTTTGTTCTCCTCTTTCCGTTCCTTAGATTCGATCTATCTTAGAGGCATGCTAGGCTAGCATAGAGTAGTTGAACTGGAATGCCATATAGTGGTTGGACCCTTAGGGGCCTTGTGTGAGTTTTGTACGTCTCGATGGTGGCATGTTGTTGTGTTCGATTAGAGCCTTTTTGGAGCAATCCTTGTGTGAGGTTTAGGGATGTCGATGGGTCGGATATGGGTCGGGGAGTACCATATTCATCCCCATCCCCGTTTAATATAATGCCCCTCGTCCCCATCCCCATACCCGTTCGGGTATTGAAAATTGTCCCCATCCCCGTCCCCGTCGGATATTCGTCCCCATCGGAGAATCCCCGTCCCCGTTAAATTTTTCCCATTTTAAAGTTTTAGAAGTTTTCCCCGCAAAATTCCTCATCTATGGCGGATATTCATCCCCATCGGAGAATTCCCCGTCCCCATATTTTTGTCCTCAAGTGTATTTAGCTTTTTCGAATATTTTTTAAACATAATAAGTGTGACTAAATCAAATCTTTATTATGGATTTAAATGATGACTTGACATGGATAATCATTGTGGCATGTATTCAATATTAATTCTCAATGCAATAGATACTAAATTATATGAATTGGTGATGTTGTTATGTATATATGCTCATCCCTGTAGGTAGTAGGTACACAACGTGCACCCCAACGCCTTGATAGCCAAAGCATTACTAACAATTGTTAACAATTGCTTTTGCAGTTTACTCACAGAAAGGGATTATTTTATTGCAGTGTTGCACCACTTCATCAAATTCAGCGCATTTTAATTGTTTACAATCACCACTATATAATCTCATGGAAAAAGACAGACCTTAGAAACCTACAAATAAAACCAATAACAGTAGAAAAAGAACTATTCATAACTGCAAAATCAAAATCTACCCTAAAAACTACAAATAAAACCAATAATAGTAGAAAAAACAATTCATAATTGTTCTCAACCATCACTACCACAAACACCATTAACATGTCCACCATAATAGGTTATCACTTACTTCACTTAGCATTAGGATAATTAACACATATAATAATCATACAAAAATATAACCTTAAAATATTTTTTTAAATACATTTTTGTGCAAGTAGGATTGTAGGAATGAGTATGATACTCTTAATTCTTAAAAGCATAAAATTGTATATAGTTTGAAATTTAAAATCATCGGCAATATAAATTTAAATACAGTTTCTTAATTAAATTTCAATTAAACTTGAAACTACAATGAAAGTCTAAAATAAAAACAATTTTTTTGGGTTCCCCGTTAGATTCCCCACCAAGTTCCCCGTCGGAGTCCCCACCGCGTTCCCCGCCGGGTTCCCCGTCGGAATCCCCGTTTGGGTTCCCCGTTGGATTCCCTGCCGGGGTTCCCCGTCGGGTTTGGGTTCGGATCGGGGAGCGGGGTGAATACCCCTATCTTCATCCCCGTCCCCATACCCAAGCGGGAAATAAAATTTTAACCTATCCCTGTCCCCGTACTCATTTAAAATCCACATCCTCATCCCCATGACGGGTAATACCCGCAAATTTCGGGGAATCCCCACCCATTGACACCCCTAGTGAGGTTGTTATGTTGAGAGTTTGAAAGGTTATGGACTGAGAGTGTTTCCATCTTGTATTAGGTTTTTGTGAGGAGGTTGAGCCTAGAAGTCTAAAGACTTCTAGTGGACTAGAGTGTGGTTTGATTCGTGTGCCTTGTCTTGAACAGGCGTTGCGTACTTTCCCAAGGGAACTTGAGATTGTGATGATCGTTTGCACTTTGGAGAGTGGTAAGTCCACGGACTTACTTAGCTGACTTCTTGTATGAGTGTAATGTGTATGAGTGGTGTTTGTTAGTTATGATAACCAACAAAACCGGATTAGGTCGACTTTATTATATTACGTAATTGACCCAAGTGTATGATAACGGGTCGTGATATCACTTCCTAGATCTTGCGAGAGCTAGGAGGTTCCTTACAACCAGCCCAGACATGTAGACCGTCAGATGCATTAGTACCATTCCTCGTTGGTAAACGGGGACAGGGGCGAGGTTTGGGAATCCCTCTTGTCACAAAATAAGTATCATTAGTAACGGCTTATCACTTAACTAAAGATAATAAACGGACTTGAGTGTTGCATGTTGATTGTATATGTTGTGTGTGCATGTGATTTTACCTTTATACTTATGCATAAAATGTTAGCTAACGGTATTACACCGCCTTGAAGATGCCTTGCAGGTTAGAGAGGCGGTCGAGTGATCCGGCGGTAGTGGGCGGCCGGGGTTCCGTGTATTATAGGACGGGACTGGTTATCTTCTTTTTATGACTTTGAGACTTATGTTTTTTTTTCTGGATTGAGAACTCGGCTAGATTGTTTTGAGATTGTATTTTCGTTTTCTCTCATGCATTAAAACTATATTGTTTTACCTTTTTATTTGTTCCGTGTTGTAAGGTCCTATGTAGTTGTTGCCAGGCTAAGGGCCGGGACCTTTTGTGAGGTCACAACTTGTAGCATTCCGAGTCCTCCAGGATTTGAGGTGTTACAATATGGTATCAGAGCCAGGTTGGCAACAACGGCACTCGCTATCTTTAAAAAGGCCGAATAAACAAACAAACGGAAACCGCAAAGGTTCCAAGCTTTTAAAAATGAATTTTGTTTTCAAAACCATGAGCATAATCGGGTTGGGATAGAATATACGGACCACAACTACCTCTGCTTCGACGGCAAAGTTTATTAGATTTTTGTTATAGCATGTGTTTTGTTATTTAAGTTTTGACCTTAAGATGTGACCAGAAGTAATAAGTTAGTTATGTCCTTATTAGAAAATAAAGTATTCTTACATCGATCACATCTCTACTAGATGGCACGCATGAGAGCGACAACTTACGTTGGACGAGGAGAGGGCAGACCTCCCCTTCCTCCAGGACCTCCGAGACGGGGACGTGTGGGTAGGCATCCACGAGGCCGAGGTCGGGAACGTGCTCCCGTTGTAGATCTTCCAGCAATAGATGTTCTTATTGAGGAGGTGGCTGAGAGTATTGTTCCCGAGGTTAGGGATGAGACCGCTGCTAGGTCCGGAGTACAGAGTGTAGGGCCTACTAATTCTGGCCGTGTGTTGATTGGAGTATCGGAGTATCGAGAGTATGTCCAACAATATTTAAAATAACGTATGTGGTGTCAAGGTCTTGCACAAACACACCAGTAGAAGAGAAAAGGTTTTAGAAGAAATGAGTAATATGTTCCCCAATTGGCTCCTCACCTATTATAATCACACTGTTATCATCGATCAGTTTGGTGATTTCTTTTCTTCTTCCTTTTTTGAGTAGCCTTGTGGAGGAAATACACGGTATTGCGGTCACCATACATCATATCATTTGGTATAGCCCATAGTGTCATAATTATTCTTCTTCAAATATGGTCCTCAACAATAATGATCTCCTTTCCCCTTTGTATTATATCCCATGATGGTGGAACCCTTTGGACGGCCATAAATTCTTCCTCTAGCTTCTTTTTTCCTGTTTACATTCATTCAACGTTTGTCTTTCTCATGTACGTAGTCAAATCCTCCAACACCATCTTCAGTCTTTCTTAAGTTTCTTTCCCTTCCACCACGCTCCCAATGCATCTGCCACCATATTGTCACAACCTTCTTTGTCAATCCACCATGTCGCAAATCTCTTTTGTCTCTTCCTCATTTGCCTCATTATCCCATTAGTGTCCATCATAATTGGACAATGATCAAAATGTATTCTTGGGAGGTGGTTATGGGGTAATAAGTACTCCATGATTCCGTAGCTAGGAATCGGTTAAGTCTTTCTTCTATAATATCACCCCCCATGTATGATGTTAGCATGAAATATTGTGATATTTTAGGCACGTTTTCTAAGTGTATTTCATCCATATTAGTGTTCATCGATAAAGCATTGAAGCAATTGTGAGCTAGTTTGTCTACTTTGTCGATATAGAGGTCTACATAAGCTTTGTGTTGATTGGAGGCGAATAAGAGCTAAAACCGGACGAATCAAGGGAGAATGGAGATGGATTGAGCATGTCCAAGGAATGAGGACACCACAAGGGAGCTAAGGAAGATGCTAGGATGAAGAATGAAACAAAACAAAGGAGAATTACGAGCAATCTACGTTCCACGCTCTAAAATACGGCCGTATTGGAGTCCACGCTCTAAACCACGGCCGTGGAACTTTGGCAACACAAGCGTGGACCATTCCAGAGGGTTACATGGCCGTGGAAGTTGTGAAGCACCGTGATGATCTTCCACGCTCTAAACCACGCTCTAAACCACAGGCGTGGAATCCCAAGGAGCCGTGATTTAAGCGATCTTTTAACGTACAATTTGAAGCCACGATCTTTTACACAATGGGTTGGACACATATTCTATCTTGCCCTATAAAAGGACGGAAAGAGAGAGATTCCGTCACCTTTGCTTACGCCTCCGCTTGGACTTCGCTTACGCCTATTGCAAGTGCTTAAGGTTTCAAGTTGGACGTGTGGAGATTGCTATTTCGCAACGGAGAGTTACGAAGACTTGGAGATTTGGAAGTTACGCTTTGTCCTTAGGTTTGATTAGAAGACGGATTGACATTCCCGTTCTTCGTTCTTATCAAGGATTGTGATTGATTTGTGTTATTCCGAATCTGTTATACATCATTATTCTTGTTGTGGATTGAGATTGATTTGAGATTTATTAAAGGTTTTCGAAGGTTCTCATCTTTCATTCTTTTAAATCTTGAATTTGATATCATAATGACTGTTGTTGGCTAAAACCCTTTAGCAATTCTAAGGTGAAGGGTTGATAGTTGTGGCTTAGATGATGATAGATCGATCGTAAACAGATTGGACCCTGAGAGTTAGAGAGAATCGCCGACGAACCAAAATCACGGTGTGTTCTTGAGTTCCACGGCCGTGGAATCTCAAGATCCACCCGTAATTTCCCTTAGTTTACGAACCTTGCTTTTACTTTAATCCAAAGTTAAAGATTTACTTTAACTTAGTCTTGGCTTGCCTTTTCTAGGTGGTAGTGAAGCCTCAACAACCTCTACTTCGATTTCGAGTATCACAACGTTAATCGATTTAGTTAGTCTTGATCCTTAGATTACAAGTTTGGGTATTTGATACTAATTCTTGTCTTTAGATCCTTTCTATACTGAAGCCTCAACAACCTTTATAGAGAGTGTCTTTAGATAAGTTATATAAGGTTTTGGAACTTCACCGTACATTGCCTTGCATTAGTATACCTTTGCAAACCTCAACTCTGTCCTTATATCTTTAGTATATCTTGAATCGATTGCCACAGCTGGATTCCTGGATCTTTAGGATTGTTGTTTTCCCAATATTTACAAAAGCTCTTACATTTACTTGCTTGACAATTCTATAATTGGATTTAACCCCCCAAATCCCTGTGTTCGATACTCTGGAATTCTTGCTTAACTATATCGATCCGTACACTGCAGGTTCGCTTGCTTGATTCTAGTTTTATAAATTTAAAGCTTATTTGCACGCACGCTAAGTGGCAAACAAGTTTTTGGCGCCGTTGCCGGGGATTTGGTCTAGGCCGAATTCGGTTATCGGTTGTCAAGCTTGGGAGCTTTTCCCTTGTTATTTGATATCTCTTCGAGTGTATGCGCAGGTCTAGGAACAATGAAGACCTCTTACCTCTTGATCAAGAGCTTGAGAGGACTTTGAGGAGAAAGCTTAAGGAAAGAAAAATGGCTGAAGAAAGAGAACGTGATTACCAAACGGAGTTAGCGGAAAAGGAAGCTCAACTCCAATGGAGTGAGAAGACTCGCAGGGAAGAAATGGATCGTCATCAAATGAAGGTTGATGATCTATCGGACATGATGTTCCAAATGAGGTTGGAAATAAACAACCTCAAGGAGAAAAAGAGAAGAAGGAGACCGGGAATATCGGTTAGAAACAACTCATCCAATGAGGATAGCGACTCTTCCATGCCACCACTAGAGGAAATTGATCCAACGATCAATGTGAACCCGTTCTTTCCACGGCCAGCTGCAAATCGCCGTGTTCCAGCTAGAGGTGCGAGAGTCGAACGTGTAGATGAGGAGCCAATAACTCTTGGCCAAAGGATGGATCCAACGCAGCAACCACGCCGTTTGGGTGTGAACTTTGATGCTGATGATGCACAAGGGTTTAGCTTCAACCCACAAGTTATTACTATTGTCCGCCAAAATTAATTTGGGGGAACAAGCGCTGAATCTCCACACCAACATCTACAAAGTTTTGAGATCATGATGGAGACAATGAAGCCAAAGAATGCAACTACCAACAGCTATAAACTCAAGCCTTTCTTTTTCTCCTTGAAAGGGAAAGCATTGTCTTGGTATCAAGCTCTTCCAAGTGGGAAACTTGAAACATGGGAGGATCTTTCTTTGGAATTCCTCACTAAGTTCTTTCCGCCATCTAAAACGGCGGAGTTGAGAGGTAAGATTAATGCATTTTCTATGAGATCTAACGAAAATTTGTTTCAATCTTGGGAAAGATTTCACGATTTGCTATTGGATTGCCCACATCATGGCATATCCAAATTGGCGCTATTGGAGATATACTATAAGGGGCTGGATGTGGAGACACAATTCAAGCTCCAATCCCTTTCATGTGGTACATTCATGGACATGAGGGAAGATGACGCTTGGGACTTCATTGAGAAGCAAGCGCGAGTTATTGAGAAGTATTCTCATCGGAAAGTGGAGGCGAATCATGTGGATCAAGGAGCAAAGCTATCACAAGCAGCTCAAACTCAAATCTTTTCTCTCAATACGGAGATTAAAGAGTTGAAGGAAGCCCTCAAAACCAACTTTCCAAAGCAAAAGGAACAAGATGTAGGTTATTTGGGCAACATAAATAACCACAACGGGAATGAGAATACAAACCGCAACAACCGGAACAATTGGAATAATAACAACAACCGGAACAACAATTGGAACAACAATAGGTGTTCAAACAACAACAATTGGCGTCCCAATCAACAAAATTCCGGTAATTCTTATTCCGATTCAGGAAATTCACTAACTCCACCTTCCTCTTCTTCTACTCCTATGAAAAGCCAGGGGCAAACATCTAATGGTGGAAGTACTTCGGGGAAAGAGAAGCCCGATCCCATGTTGGAAACAATTTTGGGCAAGCTTCAAGGATTGGAGACTCGCATCATCAAGGTTGATGATCACATAACTAAGGTTGATAAAGCCCAAAAGGTTTTAGAAAACCAAATGTTTAGTCATGCGGAGGAAGTTCCTAGGAATCAAGGGAAACTTCCAGGAAAGACGGAGGACAACCCAAAAGGAAGGGTGATGGCAATCATAACTAGGAGCGGAGTGACAACTACCGACCCGCAGCCTAAGTTTGTAGAAGTCCTCGTTGAGAAAGAGAAAGAAAAGAGGAAGGAGAAGGAAGATGTCTACGTTCCTCCTCCAGCTTACAAACCTCCCCTACCATTCCCGCAATCTAGAGCAAGAGCGCGTCTAGACAAGCAATTCGGTAAGTTTATTGAACTCATGAGCAAACTGCATATTAACATACCTTTCATTGATGCAATTGTAGGTATGCCAGCTTATGGAAAGTTCCTAAAGGAGATCCTCTCTAACAAGAGAAAGCTAGAGGATTTTGGAGAGGTTAAGATGAGTTCGGATTCATCGGATCTCATCAAAACCATAAAAGAGAAGATGCCCCCAAAGCTAAAGGATCCGGGGTCATTTTGTATTCCCATAGGAGTGGGAGATGTCACATATGATGCATTATGTGATTTGGGAGCAAGCGTGAGCATCATTCCGCTTGCCTTATGCAGGAAGATCGGTTTAGGCGACCCTAAACCGGTGAAAATGACGTTGTACATGGCGGATCGATCCATAACTCGTCCCGTCGGTATAGTTGAAGACGTCCCGGTCAAGCTTGGTAAGTTCTATGTTCCTATAGATTTTGTTGTGCTTGACATTCCTGCAGATAGTCCGGTCCCGATCATCCTCGGAAGACCGTTTTTTGCAACATCCGGCTGTATAGTCGATTCTAAGAATGCTAGACTCGCCTTTGACATAGGAGAAGAAAAGGTAGAGTTCGTTCTTTCCACTTTGGTGAAGGAACCAACCTTCAATGAGGATATATTCAATATCCATGACGAAGAGCTATCTAGAGAGGAGGTAAGTTCTATTCTCTTCAAAGATCCCTTGCAAAAAGTTCTTTCTATGAGCATAATGGATATAGGGGAAGAAGAGGAGTGCAATGAGGCAATTGAAGCCTTAAAGACACAAGAAGAAGTGTGTAAAGAAGAGTTCGAGAAACTCCACGATGAGGCAGAAAACGTACGGATCCACGGTCAAACGGCCTATTCCACGGCCGTGGATTTCACCAACAAAGGCGTGGAGCACTCCAGAGAGTTACACGGCCGTGGAGGAAACAGAGGCCCCGTATTTATTTTCCACGCCCAAAATCACAGCCGTGGAGAAGGCAAGGATGCCGTAATTTTGGGTGAATCCGAAGGGAATTGGGTTTATTCCACAACTTCTCTTGACTCTTCTCCAACACCTTCTACATCCTTAGACACTTCTCAGTAAGCATCGGATGCTCCTCAAGAGCCATTGGAAACTCCGATAGTGATGGAATTGAAACCACTTCCTACTCATCTAAGGTACGCATTTCTTGGACCTAATTCTACCTTTCCGGTAATTGTTAGTTCCGATTTAAGCATAGATGAACATAGTAAGCTTATGGTTGTCCTTAAGAAACACAGGAAAGCCTTAGGATATACTATAGAGGATTTACTAGGAATCAAACCTTCCCTATGCATGCATAAGATCTTAATGGCAGAGGACTTTAGAACTTCGCGACAACCTCAAAGGCGGTTGAATCCGATCATGAAGGAGGTTGTCAAGAAGGAAATTCTTAAACTACTTGATGCAGGTGTCATCTACCCTATCTCCGATAGCAAGTGGGTGAGTCCCGTACAAGTGGTTCCGAAGAAGGGAGGAATGACGGTCATCACCAACAAAAACAATGAACTCATTCCTACACAAACCGTAACAGGATGGCGGATGTGTATAGACTACCGCAAGCTAAACAACGCGACGAGGAAGGATCACTTCCCACTACCCTTCATCGATCAAATGCTTGAAAGGTTAGCGCAACATTCACACTTTTGCTATCTTGACGGTTATAGTGGTTTCTTTCAGATTCCGATACACCCGGATGATCAAGAAAAGACCACGTTCACGTGCCCGTGGGGTACGTTGGCCTATAAGAGGATGCCGTTCGGGCTTTGCAACGCCCCAGCCACCTTTCAAAGGTGCATGATGGCCATCTTCTCGGAATATATAGAGGAAATCATGGAGGTTTTTATGGATGACTTCTCCGTTTATGGTTCCTCTTTTCACAATTGTCTTTCTAACCTTGCTCTTGTATTACAAAGATGTGAAGACACTAACCTAGATCTTAATTGGGAAAAGTGTCAATTTATGGTGAAAGAAGGCATTGTATTAGGACACTTAATCTCTAGTAGAGGGATTGAGGTGGGTAAAGCTAAGATAGAGACACTAGAAAAGCTTCCTCCCCCAACTTCGGTGAAAGGGATAAGAAGTTTCCTAGGACATGCTGGATTTTATAGGCGTTTCATAAAGGATTTCTCTAAAATATCAAAACCGCTAACTAATCTATTGATGAAGGATACAGTTTTTGAGTTTTCGCAGGAATGCTTAGATGCGTTTATTATGATTCGGGAAGCTCTAATCTCAGCCCCGATTATCCAACCTCCGGATTGGAATCTTCCCTTTGAGGTTATGTGTGACGCAAGTGACGTAGCCATAGGAGCTGTTCTTGGACAAAAGAAGGAAGGATGAACCCACGCTATCTACTACGCTAGCAAAATGCTAGATGAAGCGCAGCTCAACTACGCCACTACCAAAAAGGAATTCTTAGCTATTGTATATGCAATTGACAAGTTTTGCTCTTATCTTGTAGGTGCAAAGGTGATTGTATACACGGATCATGCTGCGATCCGGTATCTCCTTGCAAAGAAGGATGTGAAGCCAAGGCTAATTAGATGGATTCTTCTCCTACAAGAATTCGATCTAGAGATCCGCGACAAGAAGGGTTTGGAAAATTCTGTTGCGGATCATTTGAGTCGTCTAACACATCTAGAGGATGACCACCTACCTATAGATGACTCCTTTCCGGACGAGCATTTACATATCATAGAGGAGTGCATCGACGTGATCACCAAAGGTAACGAACCATGGTTTGCTGATTTTGTTAACTATTTGGTTTGTCAGGAATTACCGCCCGGATTATCCTACGCACAAAGAAAGAAGTTCTTTAAGGATATTCGGGAATACTTTTGGAATGAACCTCTCCTCTTTAAGAGAGGTCCGGACGGCATTATTCGGTGATGTGTGCCGGAAGATGAGGAGCAAAGTGTCATCCGGCATTGTCATTCACTACCTTGTGGAGGACACGCTAGTTCGAACAAGACTAGCGCTAAGGTATTGCAATCTGGATTCTTTTGGCCTACTCTATTTAAAAATGTGCAAACCTTTGTTTCCTGCTGCGATGCTTGTCAAAGAACAAGAAATATATCTAGGAGGAATGAGATGCCTCTCAACAACATCCAAGAGGTGGAGATCTTTGACGTTTGGGGAGTAGACTTCATGGGACCTTTCCCATCATCTTGTGGAAACCAATACATACTTTTAGCAGTGGATTATGTTTCGAGATGGGTTGAAGCAATTGCCTCTCCCACCAATGATGTCATGATAGTGGTTAAGTTCTTTAACAAGACCATCTTCCCACGATTTGGGACACCACGGACTATCATTACTCACGGAGGTCCTCACTTCATTGCCCGGCATTTCGAAGCTCTCTTAGCTAAGTATGGGGTGACTCACAAGATCGCCACCCCTTATCATCCACAAACTAGTAGACAAGTGGAGATCTCAAACCGGGAGATCAAAGGAATCCTAGAGAAGACGGTTTCAAGGACTAGGAAGGATTGGTCTTTGAAGCTAGATGATGCATTGTGGGCATACCGGACTACATATAAGACTCCCATCGGAACTACGCCATACAACCTTGTATATGGGAAGTCTTGCCACTTACCGGTAGAGTTGGAGCACAAGGCGTTTTGGGTAATCAAGTGGTTGAACTTCAGCATGAAGGAAGCGGGAGAGAAGCGTCTCTTGGACCTAAATGAACTTGAAGAACTTCGCTTGAACGCTTACGAAAACGCCAAGATCTATAAATAAAGAGCGAAGCGTTGGCATGATAAGCATATCATCCCAAAGGACCTCAAAGAAGGAGATCAAGTTCTCCTCTTCAATTCAAGGCTTCGTTTCTTTCCAAGTAAGCTTAAATCTCGTTGGACTGGACCTTTTCTAATCAAATGTGTTTTTCCCCATGGTGTAGTTGAAGTATGGGGTAAAAAGGGCGGAAGCTTTAAGGTGAACGGTCAACGACTCAAGAAGTATACACCGGAACTCCAAGTTGAAGAGTTCGCGCCTACCGCACTCGAATAAGTACGAGTTTGGTCTAGCTACGGACCTTAAACAAAGCGCTTCTTGGGAGGCAACCCAAGGTATTGCACTTACGTTTTTGTTTTTGATTCATAGATTAGTTTAGTTTAGACGTTTTGCTTTGTTTTGCCTTCGATGCCTTCCGGTATGTTCGTGTTTTTGATGTAGGAACAGTGGAAAAGAAAGGGGAAAGGAAAAGTTTGAAGAAAATTGACGAAACTTGGACTTTGACACATTACAGAGAGTTCCATGGCCAAAACCACGGCCGTAACAGCTACAGTGACCGTAATTTCCAAAAGCTTGAGAAAAATCACCAAAACCACGGTTCCGTACATTTCCACGGCCGTGGAACCCCCCGACAGACCGTGATTTTCAAAAATTTTTACGGCCACTATAAAAACCACGTTTCTTCACAAACACCACAAGAAAACCCAATTCCACGCCCCAAAATGCCGATTCCACTCTCCATCTCCAAATTCCTCGTTCGTTAATCATTTTTAACGATTCTTTAGCCAAAACTGAAGTAAATCCAATCACCAACAAGATCCAAGCAACAATTCGAGCGGCAATTCACCGGAAAAGACAGAATTCGGATTCCAAATTCCGAAAACCTAGGTTTTTTGTTCTTTTCTCTCTTTGTCGATTCGGCTTCGTTTTTGCTAGAAGTTTTAGGCGAACTGATTGGAATTGGACGGAAATTAGTCTAGGGATGCTTGTTGTTGAGTTTGGTGTGAAATTGCTGAGTTTTGAGAATTTTCGAGACGAACCACGGTCTCTGGACATTCCACGGCCGTAGAACCTGAAGAACAGGCCATGGTTTTCAACAGAAAATGAATTTTGTAAGGAGAGTGTCTGGTAGAAACAAGAATAAGAAAAGGAAAGGCAACCCTCCTCCTCTTCTAGAGCACCACCAGCTGAGGCTCCATCACCTCCATCATCACCATCACCACCTCCCTCTAGGATCCCTACTATCCATGAGGATCATCTAGATGCCTTAGAGAGGATCGAGGAGAGGACGGTCATAGGACCTAGATACTTACTGCTTGAGGAGCTAGAGCCCTTGCATGTGATAGGGGATCTCACATGGCTTTTGGATAGAGCTGGCCTAGTCATCTTCTCCGCTATTCGGGAAGATGCTTATGAGGAGATTACTAGGGAGTTTGTAGTTTCCTTTGAGCACAGTCATGTTGACAGGACAGTTTCTTTCCGGCTGATGGAGAGAAACTATGATTTCTATATTAGAGAGTTTGGAGCCTTCTTTGGGTTCCAAGAGACCTTTAATGGTCGATTCCTTAGTGGCGTGTACGCCAAGGATTTCTGGGAGGAGATTGCCATGATTTACGCCAGCGAGGACCGCTGGCAACCTGCTGATAACAAGGCTAAGTTGATCTACCACTTAGCCTTGAAGATTGCCCATAGAGTGCTTTCTGAGTGTCTCTTCCCTAGGACGGAGACACCTCAGAAGATTAAGACAGACGAGCTGTTTCTTTTCTACAGTATGTTGTATGGCAGGCTAGCTAATTGTGCCACCCTCTTAACTGCTACTATGAGCAAGCTAAAGAATAAGAGGGCAGGCAACATCGGATACGGTGGGATGGTCACCCACCTTGCTAGACAGTTAGGGGTAGACTTCTCCGCTTGCACCCGCATTGCAGCTAGACCCCTAGGACTTCAAGCCCTCATGACTAGAGGCATCATCTTCCCCATACAAGAGGTCCACCGTATGCTGCTATGCCTTGGGAGAGTAGGACAGGGAGAGGTATTTGATACTAATTCGATTTAACCCCTAGGACTTCTAGGTGGTAGTGAAGCCACAACAACCTCTACTTCGATTTCGAGTATCACAACGTTAATCGATTTAGTTAGTCTTGATCCTTGGATTACAAGTTTGGGTATTTGATACTAATTCTTGTCTTTAGATCCTTTCCTTACTGAAGCCTCAACAACCTTTATAGAGAGTGTCTTTAGATAAGTTATATAAGGTTTTGGAACTTCACCGTACATTGCCTTGCATTAGTATACCTTTGCAAACCTCAACTCTGTCCTTATATCTTTAGTATATCTTGAATCGATTGCTACAGCTAGATTCCTGGATCTTTAGGATTGTTGTTTTCCCAATATTTACAAAAGCTCTTACATTTACTTGCTTGACAATTCTATAATTGGATTTAACCCCCCAAATCCCTGTGTTCGATACTTTGGAATTATTGCTTAACTATATCGATCCGTACACTGCGGGTTCGCTTGCTTGATTCTAGTTTTATAAATTTAAAGCTTATTTGCACGCACGCTAAGTGGCGAACATATGACATGTATCTAGCTGAACCGTTTCCTTCCTAGCCTAAATCCCTAAACTAGCAATCGTCAACGACTTCTCTGAAAGCTCTCATCTCTTGTTGGACTCTCATTATTCCTTCCTCTTATTACTCTTTGTACGTTATCTCATTGAAGTCCCCAAAAATAAGCATAGGATCACTGTGACTATCTCGTAGATTTCTCATCAATTCCCATACCAACCTTTATTTTCCCTTTCCAGCCACAAATGCATGCCAACAATGTCCAAGTTGTAGCAGTTGTTTGCATTCTTTACCTTAAGCATAATGTAACACCCCGAATCTGCGGGACTCGGGGCGCTATTGGGATAGGATTTCACAATGGATCCAGACCCTAGCCTTACAACAAGTTCACTGGATCTTACAACAAGACATGAATAAATATTAAAACCAAATACATAAAAATGTAAGATCGTATATCAAAACATATACATAGTCACAACCGAGTACAAAACGGCAACATCATTTACAATCGTGTACAAAACATCCCAAAAACCCACGCATCCTAATGTACCAAAGCCCTCGGCTTATCACCCATGTGGATCACTCGATTTACAGTCTTCCTATCCTGCAGAATATCTACAACACAGTATAAAAGCGTTAGCTAATAGTTCATGAATAAGAATAATAGCAATAGCACATACAAACACATCATCACATCACAATATGCAATGTTCACATCAAAACTGTTTATTATCTTCATTGCGTTATACCATTACAAATTCAACTTATTTTGTGACACGAGGAAGACCCAAAACCTCGCCTATGTCCCATTTCACACAGGTTTGGAATCGGGGATCAAGCCTCCCCACTTGGAGTACCGGTTTTTGAGAACTTTCTATATTCTCCGCGAGCTTCGACAGATTGTCACAACCCGTTATGATACAATTGGGCCAACTAATATACATATATGGTCGTCCTAGTCCGGTATAGGTATCAATGTAGCATTCGTATGCACAAACACCACTATCACAATCACTCAAACCCATAAACGCTAGCTAAGTAAGGCCAAAGGCTTTACCTGTCACAATTAAACCTCAACCACGTGGTCACAATTTCCCCTCGAGGAAATGATCAGTGCATGCATCAGCAAGACACACAATATCAAATGCTACCAAGGTTAGGAGATTCCACCTCCTACACCCGACGATCATACCCAAATCATAACCCATAACCAAACCTCGATAACTCAACACAGCTCACAAATGCCTACGGTATTACCTCAACCTATCATAATCAAGCTCATCATGAACCACACTAGCCTAGCCTCACTCTCAAGCTAAAGCCATAAGAAAAGGAAGGACACATGCTACACTTGGTATGTCCTGGAAAAAAGGCACCTGCGTAAACGGACAAGCGTAGGAGCGGTGACAAGCCGCAGAGCGGTGGCTCCCAACCGTAGGGGCGGTGACACTCTTCAACCGCGGGGGAGGCGTTGTTAAGGTGCGGGGGCGGCTACACAGCAGAGGCGCGATTCTCAGCTTCTCTTCGCTCCTTCGTTCGATCTGTTTCACTTTAGAAGTGCTAAAGGCAACCATCAATAATTCTCCAGGAAGATCCACAAGGAAACGTACACAAGATCAAGCTTGTGCGGATTCTCCAAGAAACGTACACAAGATCTAGCTTGTGGGAATTCTAAGCTAAAGAAGAAGACATGAAGAAAAGATGAAGGAAGAAGGGGAAAGAGCTTACCACTGTAGCTTAGAACAAGGGAAGAACCTTCACACTCTTAACTAAGCTATCAACATCACAACAACAACACATCATCATCAAACCATCATTACAACACAACCAAAGCTTCACAAAGTGTCACTCTTGAAAGAAGATCAAAGAACATCCACAAGGAAGAAACCAAGGAAAGGAAGAAGAAGAATGTGGGAGAGGATGAGTCTAAAGATGGAATAGGAAACCCTCATGAGAAGGGAAGATGATTGCTTATAAAAGAAGCAAAGGAAAAAGCAAACGGTCAAAGAAGGCAGCGGCCGACCTCATAACCGCGGGGCGGGTTACCACAGCCGCGGGGCGCCACCGCACCTACGGCCAAGACATGGCGCAGGGGCGGGATCCCTAAAAGTTTAAGAATATTACACATACCATGATTTGAGGAAGATGAAATTAGTTTCAGATCCAGCTCCCTCCACCAAAACCAAAACCTCTTGTTAGTCTAACTATCAATGCTGATTTCGTTTTGAAAACCGAATTTTTTCATGACCTTCTCCGTCTCTACTCTCTTTATTTTAATCTCCATGATGAAGACTATAGTTGGGATTAATCTCCATGACCAATGTCAGAGGTTATTAACTCTCGAGGCGTTGCTTAAGTCCCGATAGTTCAATCCTAAAATTTTTGTTTATATTCACGGAATTGGTTCTAACCCACTCCTTCTACTTGAGGTGTTCATCGCTCTCTCACATTTGGCATCTCCAATCTTTGTTTTTTTGGTTGCTTCTAAAATCTCTCCTAACCTTCGTTCTTCCGCCTTTGAATACTCTTTTCCCCAAAGTTTGTCCCGTTTTTCTTTAATGAATCTCATATTCCCCTCCGGAAGTTCCTTGTTGTGTCTTCTTAAACCCTGTCCTTGGCATGTGTTCGCTTTCAGATGTGTGTGGATATGAACGAAAATAAGCTTTAAAGTTATACTAGAAATAAAAGCCAAGCAAATCAGCAAAACCCGTAGTGTACGGATCAATCGTACCAAAAAAGCAAATATTCCAAGGTCAATCACACAGACTATGGTGAAATCATGCAATACCAAATCAAGTCTAGGAAAGATCTTGCAAATATCAATGAACAAAAGCAGTGAAAACAACGAATGTATGATAATCAAGAAAGAATGTATATTCTAGAGATCAAACTATCCAGTTGTGTTTCGATTCAAGACTTCTAAAGATCTATGGACAAGAATGAGATTACTAAGGAAAGGTGTTTCTTAGGTGGGATATATTACGGGGGAGGTCTCACTATCCACTAATGCCAAACAAAAGATTCTATTACCGGGTAAGTCTCAAGGATCAAAGAAAAAGAACTATAATCTTAAACAAACAAATCAACCTAAGAGAATAGAAGTAACCTTTATCAGTTAAATCTAAGGCTAGCTCACAAAGGTAAGGTAAAGGCACACTCAAACCTAATAAAGGATATACCTTTATTACCTAGAACTCATCATCTTTGACAACTAAGAAAGGGAATCACCGAGTAAGTCTCTTCCCAAGCTTAGATGTAAGCTTGAAAGGCTCAACAACGCTAGGAATTGGGCAATTTATAACCTAGGCTTAAGTATATAACATGAACGGATAAACATGGAAAATCTCGGGATATTCTAGATCAAATCTCGGCCGAGATTGTTGGGAACAGACCGAGATTCGGTAACTACGTAGGTCAAAACCGACCTTCAGGATCCAATCTAACTTACAGGCTCATTCTATCATCATTTACACAATAAAAATCAATCAATCACCCTATAATCGCAAGGGTACTAGCCAACAACACACATATTCAGATCAACAAATATAAATGATATCAAACAAGTCATGAAACCAAAATAACCAAGAAAAGGGCAAAGAATACATAGCAAAGGGTCTTCAATTATCAAAATTGTAGTCAAGCAATAACAAAGGTTCAACCTTCTGTTTAAACAATGAAATCTAGCAACTAAGTATCTCCCTTTAAAAATCCTCTTCAATATTCATTGTGTTGTAGCTAACAATGCAATCTTGAATCACTTGATTGTTGTAATCTTCTCTCGAACTATTGTGGAATGCTTCTCTTTTGCATGTGACGTCTTTTCTCTGCATTTTGGACGTGTCTCTAGCTGCAACCATCCTCCTCTTTAATAATAAAAATAAGGTTTTAAACTCCGGGCAATGGTACATTTTTCAACAAAATCTCGGGAAAACCGGACAATAATCTCAGCCGAGATTTATCTTGATTCAACCGAGATTATTCTTTGTTATGTGTTTCCTTTAGCTCCTTGCTTGTCTTTCTTTCGTATCTTCCTTTTGATGATCCTTTGCTCTCCTTTTAAGCTCCAATGTGCTCCATTGTGATCGCCTGATGACTTCTCCTTCCAGGCTCTCTTTTGATCCAAAATGCATAATAATACCTACAATTGCAACAAATCCATATGTAGACACCCTTTCTAACAAAGTATGCAAATATAAGCTCAAATGCCATGACTATATGTCTATGTGTTCAAAACAAAGGGAAACACTATCTACATGCATGTCAATACTAAGGTCAAAATTCATTTCATCAAAATACCCCCATACTTGCCTCTGACTTGTCCCAAGACAAGGTTCAAACCTAAGGTACAACATGATATAGATTATGAATATGTAAAACAAAGAAAAACCACAATATTTTTAGTAGTGCTTCTATTCATAGATTATCCTTAGAGAACGCTTCATAGCTCATAACAATCATCATATGATCAAAAAGAAATATAGGCATGGAAAGGATAATCATACTTTACTTGAAATCATAACATGCATAGAAAATTATGATTCATCAAAATCAACCATGAGGAATCCAATTTAAACCACCAAGTAAAATTACATGTGCTAAAAGGTCTTAAGGGCTTTCAAATAGAGGCCAAAAAATGTGTTATGGGTAGGATGTTATTTAGGATACGTGTTGCCAATCCGGAAAAAGGAAAATAACTCCACAACTGCAAATACAACTCAACATCCACCGAAATAAGCACTTATATAATTATTTTTTTGTTTTTTTTTATTTTTCACTTGAGAACATGGCTTAGGTGCACAACTACAAATACAACTCATTTTTATTGAGGTTCCTCAAACCGGATGCACATACCATGACCCGTTAGGACTATCGATCAATCCGACTTTGACAATATACAAACACCCGACTATGTGAATGGTACCGAGTTACTCATCATCATGATCAATGTCCCCAAACCTATTTTTATATACATGTCACTTTTCAAACTTCAACTTCACATACTTTTCACTTACATGCTTCCTAATTCCCGTATAGGTAAAGGGAGGTATATATATATATATATTAGTTCAAGTGAGGAGAGAGCTTGTAGATAGGAATTAGGAGGATTATGAGCCATTGGATGAGTATTATATCAAGGGCTTTCACACGCTCATCATGAATGGCATTTTTGTAAATTGACTTAAAATTTGGGAAAATTCCTTACGTTCAAAAATAGGTCATCATTGTTAATACTTTTATAAGTCAATATTCATGTTTTTATTCATCGGTATTCATATTGTTTTATTCATCTACGTGTCATGCTCATTTATTCTTTTATGTTCATTTTATAATGCATAGATATTCATTTACAATATATAACCATAAAAAAAACTCATCACAAAACGTTAAAAGATGATCATAATATGTTATGTATGTGTAAAAGTTATATATAAGTCATCGGTGTTCATACTTTTATATATCATTGTTCATGTTTTTATTCATCGGTGTTCATACTTTTCTATGGCATTGTTCATGTAATATTATAGACTATTTTTCTATGAGACATTTTGTCGAATAGTTTGCGTGCACAATAAAAGGAGCATATAGATTGTTCAATTGGAGCTATTAGACCAACTCATCATATATGTTTACATGTATTTTTTCAATCAAACCTATCAAACACAAAAATGATTCAAACAAATTTGATTACAAAAAAAAAATCAATCATAATGAAATCTAAACCTTAATAATGGAAACCTAAACCATGAGAGTATAATTTCGAAGAAACAATACTTGAATCCTCTTGTATTCTCTTTGATTTCACCATTTTTATGTAATCAATCTTTGCTTTGGTTGAAAATCGGAGCTAGTATGAAGTTTACATGCACGTGTGTTATTGTGGAGAGGGGGAGAAAAGAATGTGGGATGAGGAAATGTGAGAGAGAAAGGTTTGAACGTTTCTTTTTTTTTTTAACATTTGATTTTTTTCAAGATTTATTGTAATTACCAAATGATATCTTGTGTGAGAACCCTTGATTAGGACTTTTCCGATGGCTAATAATGCTCCTTAATCCTATCTGGAAGCCTCCTCCTCACCGGAACCGACCTCTCTCTCTCTCTGTATATATATATATGAGGTGCTAAAGCATGATCAAGATGAAGAAAGAAAAGAAAATGGAATTGCCTTAATCATTCGAAAAAGATGTGTAACAACTTATCATGCGGTTTCAACCTTCAATACTCAAAATGATTTTAATAAAAGCAAATTACTATCCATGCATGAATTTTAGCAAATTCTGCAAATCCCACATATGTCATAAATCGATTCAAGAATATAAAGATCATCATAGCTATTCTAGAAACATTATCATAATACGGATCATATCCATCCTAGAAGCACAAAAACTTTTCAATTTTTTTCAATTTTTTTTGTATTTTTCAACAACATAATGCAAGGCATAAAATGGAAATGTGTGAAATGAAATGCAAGATGCAAATGCAATAGACATAGAAATCGACGACCAATGTATCGCAAAGGTAATCAATTATTACAAACATTCTCCACAACATACTTAAATTACACATTATCCCTAATGTGAATAAAAGAAAAGAGAAAGAGAACTCACAATCTCTCACACAAGCATAATAATAATAATAAGAAATCCATGAAGCATCCGATCACATCTCTGGTGGTGGTGATGACTGAAACGGGAAAAAGGTGGGATCAAATGGCCGGCCGAACTGTTGGAGGTAGAAGTCCTCCATCATTTGGTTATGCCGGAGACACTATATCTCAAAGGTGTCAAGGTGTTGATCAACACGGTGAATATCGCCCTAAATATCCCGGACCGACGTCTCCATGTTCCTCATCCTAGTATCAATACTCCGCATCATGTTTGGGAGCTCATCTATGTATGATCAGTACCAAGACCCGCACTGAGGTGAATGGGAGATAGAATGTTTCGCTCTCTTCATCGGCGCGTCCTGCCGTCCAAGCCCCGTGTCAGCATCCCCAATGATAGGATCCTCATTTGTAGCCTCATCATCAATGTCCTCAACAGCTCCACTAGGACGAACAATATATGTCCCAATGCCCATAATAGCAGTACCATAAACATCCTCATCACCACTCTCAACTGGCTCATCATCAGAACCACCATGCATCTCCTCAAATGTCTTACTCTAGTTCCTCATGCCTCTAATGGTGTATGTGCTTTTCCAAGGGATTACCCTAGCATTCTTCTTCTCCCAAGGCATGGTCACATAAGGAGCTCCACGGTTCGGGGAATCAGAATTGCACGAGATATGAACTGCTGTAAACCTAGGGGTCGAGCCTCCTCAACTAAGGTGCATGCAAAAAAAGTCTAATCCTATGGTCTTAGCAATGTGGGTCACTAAAGCTCCAACACAAATGCCACCTGTAGACTTATTAGCAATCTTGCCCAAACTGTCAACAAGAAAAGTAGTAGTATTTGGCATGGTATTAGTATCCATGCACCACAGAATAAACAACTTATCAGCTTTCATCTTTTGAGGAGTCTCGGTCCTAGAAAACATGGTTTCACTTAAAATTTTGTGAGCTATCTTAAAGAACAGATTAATGATACTCTTCTCCTTAGAGTCACCAATAGCCCATCTGTCTAAACCACCCTTAATCAAAGAAATATCCTCCCAAAAATTGTCTTTGGAAAAGTTCTTGCATGAGACTCAGGAAAACCAAAAATATCTCCAAACAAATCAACATTCATAGTAAAGTTCTTGTTGACCAGTCTAATCTTAACACCTCTATCCTTAGGGTCATGCACAAATGAACTCAAAAACTCTATAGTGATTTCCGCATAAGCATCCTCTAGAGTTCCAACAAAAGCACCAAGTCTAGCACGTTCAATAATGATATCCAAATCATCTCTCAAATTCATAAAAGCAAGTTCCTGAATAACTAGATAACAAGGTACGTTAATGGGGCCGTTACGGATTCGATCATACCTCGTTCGATTTTTTCTTGTATGAAGGGAAGTGCAGGAGGTGGTGGAGATGATGGAGCCTATTAAGAACATGAAGAACCTCTCGTTGGAAGTATTGCTCTGTAACATCTTTGAATAAACTCCATTTCAGGGAAAATCTCGATTTGTTCTTCACCAAATCTCACCTGAGAAAGTTTTCAGAACCCAAGATTTCTTTGAAATTGTTCGAAGTTGATTAACTTGTAAAGATTTTGTCAAATTAAGTCCTGTACTTTCTCCCTATGCTTTTTTCGAGTGTGATTGAACCTTCCACTTGAACCAAACAACTCTAAATCAAAGATTTTAAGGAGAGGCGCAAATGTTAGGGTTTTTGGATGAATAATCTGAAATTTGGCTTGATTGAAGGAATCGTGGTGGTGTTTGACCCTATAAAGTTGTATATGATGAAGAGATCTTCAATTTGGGAGCAAAAATGTATCAAAATGGTTAAGAAACGATAATAGGGATTTGGTAAGGGTTCGGTTGAGAAAGATTGGGGATAAGGGTTTTTGTGAAGAAGGTAAAGTCGTTTTCAGCTTATATAGCCCTCTAAAAATTCGAAAAATCTTCGCCAAAATTTCAGATTACCAGAGGTTTATGTCAGTCCGAGATTTTTGTCATGATCGTCAATTCTCGAAGAATTTCAGCCGAGATTATTTTGTTGGCCCTAAGTCTTTTTCTCAAGCTATAAAGGAAAATCTAGACCTAGATTTCTTGGGGTTGGTGTAGATTTCCGTCTTTCGGTTTCTACATCTCTTCCTAACGGTTTTAGCATCTCTTTTCCTCAAAATACCGATCTCTTAGCAATATTGGCGCATCTCTTTGATCCATTCTTCTCGAGAAATACCTAGGTTTTGTCATCCAAAGACACAAAAACATACACATAAAAAATCTAACTAAATATTTAAGAAAAAAAAAGACAAAGAATTACCTTGGGATGCCTTCCAAGAAGTGCTTGGGTTAAGGTCACTAGGTGGACCTAAGTCCTTGATGATCATGTAAGGTTAACGGGAGCAATCCTCTCTACCGGAGCTTCCGGTCTATACTTCATCAACCTATGTCCATTGACTTTAATTCTTACGCAATTCTCACCAAATACTTCAACTGTACCATAGGGAAAACATGTTTCACAATGTAAGGTCCTGTCCATCGAGATTTAATCTTACTTGGAAAGAGGCGAAGTCGAGAATTGAAGAGAAGGACAATGTCTCCTTCTTTTAACTCCTTCGGAATGATGTGTTTGTCATGCCACCTCTTGGTCCTCTCCTTGTAAATTTGTTTCTCATAAGCATTCAAGCAGATCTCCTCTAGCTCATTGATGTCAAAGAGCTGTTTCTCTCGAGCTTCCTTCATGTCAAATTTATATCATTTGATTGTCCAATATGCTCTATGCTCTAGCTCCACCAAAATATGACAAGACTTCCCATAGACCAGATTGTATTGTGTCGTACTTATGTGATTCTTGAAAGCTGTTTTGTAGGCCCAAAGTGCGTCATTCAGCTTTATAGACCAATCCTTCCTCGTGCTAGAGACAATTTTCTCTAGAATCCCCTTGATCTCTCTATTCAATATTTCCATTATCCATTAGTCTAAGGATGGTAAGGAGTGGCTACCTTCTGAGTTACCCCATACTTGGATAGAATACCTTCAAACTTCCGGGCGGTGAAGTGTGTTCCTCCGTCACTACTGATGATGCGGGGCGTACCAAATCTTGGGAAAATCAACATGTTAAATAATTTCACTACCACCATGGCGTCATTAGTGGGAGAAGAAATGGCTTCCACCCATCTCAAAACGAAGTCAACTACCAAGAGTATGTAGAGGTTCTCGTAAGATGATGGGAAGGGTCCCATAAAATCAACTCCCCATACATCAAAGATTTTCACTTCTTGGATGTTGTTTAGAGGCCTCTCATTCCTTCTAGATATATTTCCTGTTCTTTGACAAACATCATAAGAAACAACAAACCTTTGCACATCTTTAAATAAGTTAGGCCAAAAGAAACCGGATTGAAGTACCTTTGCACATGTCTTGTAGGAACTAGCATGTCCGCCGCAAGGCAATGAATGAAAATGTCTAATGACGCTCTCTATTTCATCTTCTGGAATGCATCTTCTTAACATCTCATACGGACCTCTATTGAAGAGTAGAGGCTCATCCCAGTAGTAGTGTTGCACACCCTTAAAGAACTTCTTCTTTTGCGTGTAGGACAGTCACGGAAGTATTTCCTAGTAAACCAGATAATTAATAATATCAGCAAACCATCGTTCAATACCTAATGAGATTTGGAGAAGGCAATCCTCTATCGCATGGAGTTGCTCATCCGGAAATAATTCATATATGGGCATGTCATCCTTCTCAGGTGCAATAGGAGCTAGCCGGCTAAGATGGTCCTCCACCGAGTTTTCAGATCCTTTCTTGATCCGGATCTCTAGGTCGAACTCATGTAGAAGGAGGATCCATCTAATGAGCCACAGTTTTGCATCTTTCTTGGTGAGAAAATACCGGATCGCTGCGTGGTCGGTATAGACAATGACTTTCGCTCCTAATAGGTAGGAACGGAACTTCTTGAAAGCGTAGACCACCGCTAGTAGCTCCTTTTCCATTGTGGCGTAGTTTAGTTGATCTTCATCTAGCGTCTTGCTAGTATATTAGATGGCATGAGTGTGTCCATCCTTCTTCTATCCAAGTACGGCTCCTACGGCCACATCACTAGCATTACACAAGATCTCAAAGGGAAGAATCCAATCCTGGGTTTGAATGATGGGAGCGGATATTAATGCTTCCTTTAACTTGTAAAATGCATCTAGACATTCCTTCGAAAACTCAAAAAATACATCCTTCATCAATACGATAGTCAATGGTTTAGAAATCTTAGAAAATTCCTTAATGACTCTGTGGTAAAAACCTGAATGTCCTAGAAAGCTTCTTACCCCCTTTACAGATGAAGGTGGAGGTAGCTTCTCGATAGTCTCAATCTTCGCTCTATCCACCTCAATCCCACGATTGGAGATAAAATGGCCTAAAACAATGCCTTCACTAACCATAAAGTGACACTTCTCCCAATTTCGGACAAGATTAGTGTCCTCACATCTTTTCTACAGTAGAGAGAGGTTAGCCAAGCAATAATCAAAAGATGAACCATATATAGAAAAAGCATCCATAAATACCTCCATAATTTCCTCAATATACTCGGAGAATATAGCCATCATGCACCGTTGGAATGTAGTTGGTGCGTTGCACAATCCAAATGGCATTCTCTTGTAAGCAAACGTCCCCCAAGGGCACGTGAAAGTAGTCTTCTCTTTATCATCAGGATGGATTGGGATTTGAAAGAATCCATTGTATCCATCTTAATAGAAAAAATAGGAATGTTGTGTTAGTCTTTCAAGCATTTGATCGATGAAAAGAAGGGGGAAGTGATCCTTCCTTGTTACTATGTTCAATCTCCTATAATCAATGCACATCCTCCGTCCTAGAACTGTCCTTGTAGGAATCAACTCGTTGTTCTTGTTGGTGACACCGATCATTCCCTCTTTGTTTGGAACTACATGAACCAGGCTCACCCACTTGCTATCAGAAATTGGAAAAATGACGCATGCATCAAGTAACATTGGAAAATTGATGCCTGCATAAACTAACTTAAGAACTTCCTTCTTCACAACCTCTTTCATGATCGGATTTAACTGTCGTTGAGGTTCTCGTGAAGGCTTGTGATCCTCTTCCATAAGAATTTTATGCATGGATAAAGAAGGCTTAATACCAATAACATCATCTATAGTATAACCTAAAGCTTTTCTATGCAGTCTCAACTCATGCATCAGTTTGTTGAGTTCATCATCATTCAAATTAGCACTCACTATGACAGGATAAGTGGAGCTATGTTCTAGAAAGGTGTGTCATAAGTGTGATGGAAGAGGCTTCAAATCCAATATAAGAGGTTCCTTAAGTGAATAATTTGGACCTTCCAAGGCATCTTTGGATGCTTTTGTAGCTGACTATGAAGTATGATTGCATCCAAGAACACTTCCATTCAATTCCGAAAAGGGTGCCAGAACTTCAAAAATTTCGACTCCCATGTGGAAATGTCGACCGAGATTTGGGTCGAGGTTGCTCCCTACAGCGGAAATCTCGATTGACCCGAAAGAATCTCCTCCAAGAAAATTGCTTGTCAACCGAGATTTTTAGGCTTTTCCGGGCTTTCCTCCAACACTTCAAATACAGCCTTTGGATCCTCTTCCAATGCTTCAAAACTAGTACTTAAGCATCACATCCCGCTTTTATTCCTTCCTCCATAATGCTCATACTTCAGACTCTTTCAAGTGGATCCTTATGTAAAATGGAGGTCACTTGTTCCCTTCTTCATCATGAATGTTGAAAATATCTTCTCCAAGCGTTGGCCCCTTGATCATAGTGGACAAAATGAATTCAATGTTCTCCTCCCCAATGTTGAAGAAGAGTGTGGCGTTCTTGCAATCAACCATACATCCGGAAGTTACAAGGAAGGGTCGTTCAAGGATTATTGGAACCGGATAATCTATAGGAATGTCCAATACCACAAAATCTATAGGAACATAGAACTTACCGAGCTATACAGGAATGTCTTCAAGGATTCCCCCCAGATGCATTATCGACCTATCTGCCATGTACAATGTCATCTTGACAAGACTCGGCTCTCCAAGTCTCATTTTCTTACACAATGCAAGTGGAAGGATGCTCACACTTGCTTCCAAATCACACAAGGCCTCATAAGTTACCTCTCCAACGCCAATAAGAACGCAAAAGGATCCTGGATCCCTTTGCTTTGGTGGCATCTCTTCTCTGAAGGTTTGGATGAGTTCGGATGACCTTTTAGTCATCCTTACTTCTCCAACATCTTCGACCTTCCTCTTGTTAGAGAGGATCTCATTTAGGAACTTCCCATAAGTGGGCATACCTACAATGGAATCCATGAACGGAATATTAATATGCAATTTACTCATGAGGTACATAGACTGGCTCTTTCTCCTCCTCCTCAACTGCTTTCGGTACTTCCTCAACCATCACTTGCTTCCCTTTATCAATATTCTTGGGCATTGGCTCATTGGTCTTCAATCAGCTTCTAGCGGCAATAGCCAACACTTGCCCCTTAGGATTATTCTCATTTTTTGTAGCAAGTTTTCCCGGATCTCTAGGAGCTTCACCCACTTTGATGAACACTTGATTTTACAAGGCCTGTTGAACCTTAGAAACAGAAGTAACGGTGCTCTACAAGCCGCTCAACCTCCCCATCAACTGCTTGACCATTTCCTCAGTGTGATCCTTGGGAGGTTGATTGAATCCCGTGGAGCTTCTTGAGCTTTTGGTAGTGGATTTTGGCTGGTAGATGTGAGCGGATTTAGTGCCCCATACTATTCGAGTAAGAGTATCCCGGATGATTGTGATTAGGGCGCCAATTATTTGCTCCATGAAAATTCCTGTTGTTTTTGAAATTCCTTGGCCCTTAATAGTTACATCTTCCAATGTAGTTAACATCTTGCTCATTAGCCGGCAATCTAGCTTCTGCCAGTCCTTGCATTTATGATTTCAACAACTCCTTCAAAGCTTTAACCTCATTGTAGTAGTAGTAGTAGTAGTAGTAGTAGTAGTAGTAGCAGTAGCAGTAGCAGTAGCAGTAGCAGTAGCAGTAGCAGTAGCAGTAGCAGTAGCAGTAGCAGTAGAAGTAGCAGTAGCAGTAGCAGTAGTAGTAGCAGTAGCAGTAGAAGTAGCAGTAGCAGTAGCAGTAGCAGCAGCAGCAACAGCGCATCAGTGGCAGCAGTAGTGGCAGCAGCAGTGGCAGCAGTAGTGGCAGCAGCAGTGGCAGCAGCAGTGGCAGCAGTAGTAGTAGTAGCAGTAGTAGTAGCAGTAGTAGTAGTAGTAGTAGTAGCAGTAGTAGTAGTAGTAGTAGGAGTAGGAGGAGTAGTAGTAGTAGTAGTAGCAGTAGCAGTAGCAGTAGCAGTAGCAGTAGCAGTAGCAGTAGCAGTAGCAGTAGCAGTAGCAGTAGCAGTAGCAGTAGCAGTAGCAGTAGCAGTAGCAGTAGCAGTAGCAGTAGCAGTAGCAGTAGCAGTAGCAGTAGCAGTAGCAGTAGCAGTAGCAGTAGCAGTAGCAGTAGCAGTAGCAGTAGTAGTAGTAGTAGTAGTAGTAGTAGTAGGACTCACCTCATAGACTTCAGGTCTCTGGAGTATCTCGTTGGCTCTCATAAGAGAATACTTTTCAGTGACCAATGCTTGTTTCTCCATGAATCTTCATGCTTCATCAACCAGCTTCTTCATGAAGCCTAAAACGAGTTTCCTCATCCAAACCCTGAAAGTAAATCTCTAGAAGCTTGATCTTTGGTATCCCATGATGAGGTCAATCTAGCAAAAGGTCTTTGAACCTTTCCCATGACTTGAACAAGCTTTCCTTATCCTTCATCACAAAAGTGTTAATTTTAGCTCTAAGTTTTGTAGTCTTCGATGGTGGAAAGAATATGGTGAGGAATCCAATAGTCATCTCCTCTCAAGTGCTAACTCTCCCAAAAGGTAATGATTGATACCAAGCAAGAGGCTTCTCCTTGAAACAAAAGGAAAATCCCCTCAACTTGTGATTGTTGTTCTCTAGTCTTGGAGGCCTCAATTTTCCATCAGTATCTCAGAACTCTGCAAGTGTTGGTGTAGAGACTCTCCCTCTAATCCTCCAAATTGAATAGGACGGATCATCTGAAGAACATGAGGACGAAGCTCATAATCATGTGCGGATGGATCTTAAAGGTTTATTCCCAGACGGCTTACTCACTGAGCTGGATCCATCGTTTTCCCAAGCGTTTGCGGCTGTCCCACAAACGGATCAACTCAAACATTCCTCACCAGATTGTGAGGTATAGTTGCTACGACGGGTGGTGGTGCATCTACTCGAGTGTTTCCCTTTCTTTCAAGGAGAAACTACCTCATATTTGCTTGCATCTCATCAATTTCCGCTCTAATGGTGTTTTCTCTTTCCCGTGTTGTTGTTCTTTCTACTGCCAATGCTTCATCTCTAAGCCTTAATTGCTCCAAAGCATCTTCCGATTCAGCTTGAAGGTCTCTTTCACCCAAAGCCATCTTAGCTTCCCTTAGTCTTCTTTTGTAAGTTTTCTCAGGTTCAGGATCGTACAGAACTACTTCTTTACCGGTGCGAGATCTTCGCATAAGCCTAAAAAAGTGGGAATTCCTGCAAGAACAACTCAAGCAAAAAGATAAATAGCGAAAGCAAAAACCTAGACAACCAAAGTACCAGCTTGGTCTAACCCAAGTCCCCAGAAACGGCGCCAAAAACTTGTTCGCACTCAAACGTGTGTGAATATGAACGAAAATAAGCTTTAGATTTCTATCAGAAATAAAAGTCAAGCAAATCAGCAAAACCCGCAACGTACGGATGAATCATAACAGAAAAGCAAATATTCCAAGGTCAATCATACGGACTATGGTGAAATCAAGCAATATCAAATCAAGTCTAGGAAAGATCTTGCAAATATCAATGAATAAAAGCAACGAAAATAACGAATGTATGATAATCAAGAAAGAATGTAGATTCTTGAGATTAAAGTCTCCGGTTGTGTTTTCGATTCAAGACTTCTAAAGATCTATGGACAAGGATGAAATTTCAAAGGAAAGGTATTTCTTAGGTGGGATAGATTATGGGGGAGGTCTCACTATCCACTATTCCCAAACCAAAGATCCTATTACCGGGTAAGTCTCAAGGATCAAAGGAAAAAAACTATAATCTCAAACCAACAACTCAACCTAAGAGAATAAAACTAACCGTTACCATGTAAGTCGCTAGATCACAAAGGTAAGGTGAAGGCACGCTCAAACCTAATAAAGGATAAACCTTTATTACCTAGAACTCATAATCTTTGGCAACTAAGAAAGGGAATCACCGAGCAAGTCTCTTTCCAAGCTAAGATGTAAGCTTGAAAGGCTCAACAACGCAAGGATTTGGGCAATGTATAGCCTAGACTTAAGGATATAGCATGAACGGATAAACATGGAAAATCTCGGGTTATTCTAGCTCAAATATCGGTCGAGATTGTTGAGAACATACCGAGATTCGGTAACTACGTAGGTCAAAACCAACCTTCAGGATCCAATCTAACTTAAAGGCTCATTCTATCATCATCTATACCACAACAATCAATCAATCACCCTAGAATCGCAAGGGTACTAGCCAACAACACACATATTCAGATCAACAAAGATATATGATATAAAACAAGTCATGAAACAGAAATAACCAAGAAATGGGCAAAGAATACTTAGTAAAGGGTCTTCAATTATCGAAATTGTAGTCAAGCAATAACAAAGGTTCAACCTTGTGTTCAAACAATGAAACCTAGCAACTAAGTATCTCCCTTCAAAAATACTCTTCAATCTTCATTGTGTTGTAGCTAACAATGAAATCTTGAATCACTTGATTGTTGTAATCTTCTCTCGAAATATTGTGGAATGCTTCTCGTTTGCATTTGTCGTCTTTTCTGTGCGTTCTAGACGTGCCTCTAGCTGCAACCATCCTCCTCTTTAATAATAAAAAATGGTGTTAACACTCCGGGAAATGGTACATTTTTCAACAAATCTCGAGCAAACCAGAAAATAATCTCGGCCGAGATTTATCTTGATTCAACCGAGATTATTATCTTTTATGTGTTTTCTTTAGCTCCTTGCTTGTCTTTCTTTTGTATATTCCTTTTGATGATCTTTTGCTCTCCTTTTAAGCTCCAATATGCTCCATTGTGATCGCCTTATGATGCCTTGTCCTTCCATGCTCTCTTTTGATTTAAAATTCATCATATACCTACAATTACAATAGATCCATGTGTAGACATCCTTTCTAACAAAGTATGTAAATATAAGCTCAAATGTCATGAATATATGTCTATGCATTCAAATAAAGGGAAAAACTCTCTATATGCATGTCTATACTAAGGTCATAAATCTTGTCATCAAAATACCCCCATACTTGCCTCTTGCTTGTCCCCAAGCAAGGTTCAAACTTAAGGTACAACATGATATGGATTATGAATATGTAAAACAAAGAAAAACCACAATATTTTTGGTAGTGCTTCTATTCATCGATCACCCTTAGAGAATACTTCATAGCTCATAACAATCATCATATGATCAAAAAGAAGTATAGGAATGGAAAGGATAATCTCACTGTACTCGAAATTTTAACAAGCATAGAAAAATATGATTCAGCAAAATCAACCTTGAGGAATCCAATTTAAACCACCAAGTCAAATCACATGTGCAAAAAGGTCTTAAGGGCTTTCAAATAGAGGCAAAAAAATGTGTTTTGGGTAGGATACTTTTCAGGATATGTTGTGAAAATCCGGAAAAAAGAAAATAACTCCACAACTTCAAATACAACTCAACATTCACCGAAATAAGCACTTATACACTTGTTTTTCTATTCTTTTTTTTTACTTTTCACTTGAGAACATGGCTTAGGTGCACAATAGCGGAAAACTTGGTGATCAGTAAGCATCATTTTTATCGAGGTTCCTCAAACTGGATGCACATACCATGACCCATAGGGACTATCGATCAATCCGACTTTGGCAAGATACAAACACCCGGCTATGAGAATGGTACCGATGTACTCATCATTCAGGATCCAATCTATCTCGGGCTATCTATAGCCTAGGCTTAAGGAAATATCATGAACGGATAAACAAGGAAAGTCTCGGGTGGTTTTAGTAAAAATCTCAGCCGAGATTCCTAAGAACAGACCGAGATTCGGTAACTGTGTAGGTTAAAACCAACATTCAGGATCCAATCTATCTTAAAAGCTCATTCTATCATCATCTATACACAACCATCAACCAATCACCCTAGAATCACAATGGTTCCATCCATCAACACGCATATTCAGATCAACAAAGATATATGAAATCAAGCAAGTCATGAAACCAAAATAACCAAGAAAAGGGCAAAGAATACTTAGCAAAGGGTCTTCAATTATCAAAACTGTAATCAATCAATAATAGTGGTTCAACGTTGTGTTCAAAAAATGAAATCGAGCAACTAAGGGGGGTGTATTCAATCAAGATTTTAAAGATTTTGAGTGATGTTTAATAGTCCATAAAATTTGCTGATTTTGTGGGATATTTTAATTTATATAGAGTTAATACAGAGTTTGTTAGATTATAGTTGAATAAAAATATTAAGAACTACTTATTCATAGACCAACCTTGACTACTGTCTTGCAGTTGCTTACAGTCTTCCTTCGGAACCCTAGCAAGATAAGTAGGCTCATTTTTTGCTTATGGCTTGACTTTTTGAAATATGGGTGGCTAACTTGTTATTTGTCGTGTTGAATCACGTATACTAGAAAACAAAGAATACCGAACCCTAATTGTCGAGGTATATGATCTTGAATAGAACAACGACACTTTCTTCATATACACTCTGGAGAAAATAGAGAATGCCGAACTGATAGGTGATGGAATCACTATCATTTAGGATAGTTTTTAGAGTCTTTTTATTGCATTTGTGTTGGTTTATGCTACTAACTCCTTGCTCCAGAGAAAGAAGACTAATTCACTTGCTTCCATCATTCCATGGGCTAAGTGGTGAAGACCTCATCAAATACCTTGGGAAGTTCCATACCGTGTGTATGAGCATGAAGCCGGCCAACATTACCGAATAGCAAATCAAGATGAGGGCATTCGGCTTCACACTCAAAGATTCCGCGGATTATTGGTATTATCACCTTCCATCCGGAAGCATCGACACTTGGGAGAACCTTCACAAGGCATTCTTCGAGAAATACTTCCCAGCCAAGAAGGCCAATAGCTTGAAGAAAGCTATAAGCAACATCGAGCAAGAGGTGAACGAAACTCTCAACGAGTACTTCGAAAGGTTTGCACGCCTCCGTTCCAGCTGTCCTTTCCACGGATATTCAACTCAAGATCTAGTCTTGTACTTGTACAATGGCTTACTAGATAGTGAAAGGAGGATAGTCGATGCGGCTTGCGGAGGTAATATTTTTAACTCTACTCCTGACCTTGCTTTTGAAAAGATACATAAACTAGCGGAAGGAACTCGTAACTTTGGAAGGACCCCGTCCAAGAAAGGAGTTCATCCTGTGAATACCGGGAAGTGTGAGATCTCCACTGAGCTCGCGGAGCTGAAGGAAATGGTGAAGAGGCTAACACTTATGGGAACCCCACAGCAGCTCAATGCTTGTGGAGTATGTGCTGACCCATATCATCTAACGGACATGTGTCTGCAAGTCCAGGATGACGATGCTGAGGTGAACGCGATGGGTTATGGACAACCACAACAACAAAGGCCTAGGAACGGTCCCTATGCACAGAACTTCATGCTAAACTGGCGTGACCAACAGAACTTTCATTGGAGGGATCAACAAAACCAAGAACAGCAGCCCCGTCAAGGTAAGTATCAAACAACTGAAGATATGTTGCAGGTTTTGACTAAACACTTTGCTACTCATGTCCAAACAACAGAATCCAGCATCAAGAACCTTGAAAAACAGGTTTGTCAAATGGCGGAAGCCATCACAAGGATTGAAACTAGGTCCTCCGGAGGATTACCTTCACAGATGGTTATAAATCCAAAGGTGATGCTGGAGGAAGCTGAATCATAGAGGTAAAGTCCTTACGTCGAGTCAATGACGTAAAACAAAGGTACTGTTCGGGAGGCAACCTGAAGGAATAAGAAGAGGAGCTTCTGTCAAGAAAACCGCCCTTGCGGCTGGGTGACCCCGCCCCCGCGGTGACACTCTTGCCCAACGCCGCCCCCGGCGCTAAGTCAGCGTCTGCAACATACTGGTCACCGCCCCTGCGGTGACACCCCACGCCCCTACGGCAGCCATCCTTGACACTCATCCTCAGCGCCGCCCCCGGCGCTGAGGCTGCGTACCCCCTCTTCCTTGTCACCCCCCCTGTGGTGACCAAAGCCGCCCCTGCGGTTTTATTAAGGAAAGAAAAAAAGTAAACTTCCCATAAATAACCTACAACTGCCGCCCTTTTCCTTCCCTCTCCATTCACTCTTCGAACCCTAGTCCACCTCGCCTCCCACGCCCCTGCACCCTCCGGAAGCTCTCGCACCGCCTTGTCCAAACGCTCTTGCACCACCTCCGGCGACCTAGCCTCCACCGCCACCTCTGCGACACCAGCCCTCACCACTACATACAAACAACATCCCCTCAAACCTTTCACTCACCAACACCCTCGCCCCTCCACTGCCCCTCCTCCGGCGAAGCCTACACCAACAAAGACAACGCCGGAACAGCCCCAACAACACAACCTTCGCTGACTCCCAAAATCGCCCTCTGCTCTTCGCCCGCCCCTGTGCCTGCAAGCTCTCGCACCCGCGCCTTGCCGCCCCTGCGCTTGCTTCTGCCGCCCCTGCGGAAAAATCAACAGAGGGTTCGTCTCTTTCTCAATATTCTGAAATTTCTAATTCCTTTGCTTATTCAACTGCAAGTGATGGAAGACGAGAGGAAATATAAGTTGTCGGAAGCTGAGAAGGAACGGTATAGGATCGTACAAGGTAGGGATATGTATGCAACCCGGTTTCTAGACGTTCCTACTTTGGAACGTTTGGGCATGTTGGAGAGTATGCAAGAATTCCTCAACAACGCTGGGCTCGGTAATTTTCTTATAACAAGCGCTCCAACATACCCCGAGCTCAGCCGCCAATTCATAGCCACATTCAAAATGGAAACAGTTGGCCACGGTTGTGTTGAACTTTCTTTCAAGTTCAACAAACGAAAGTATACATTGGACTACACTGAGCTGCAGGAGGCATTAGGGGTGACTATAGCCGCTTCCGACGATTGGTGGGACCCCATACTGGCACCCGATATGATGGAGTTTTGGCAGGCCGCTACCAGATCTGAGTTTCATGCAAGGGGTGAGTATTCCAATAAATTCACTCACCCCTGTTTGAGGCTCATCTCGAAGATCTTCATGAGTGTCTTCTGTGGACACAAGGAGGAGAATAAGGTCGCTCTCAAGGACCTTCCATTGTTATACGCCTGCCTCCCCACAAACGACTAGGTACCGGATTGGCCATACCTGTTCCTTAAAGCTTTTAAGCGGATTAAGAAGAATGAGCCACGAGATATTGTGGGAGGCGGGATCATCTCCTTATTAGCTGTACAGGTGATGGATCTCGCTGCCTTGGAGGACGGATTAGAGGCCCCACTGTATACGGAGGGTATGTTGAGGAGGTGTAGGCTCCTCAAGAGGGACGAGGAGAACCTCTTTTGGATCTCTTTAGCAGATGGGAGTCACATTACATACCTCCCCCGGAAACTTCCACTAGGAGACGAGCTCTCAGAGTTGTACGTACCAGCTGACCCGGTTCCGCCGAGACGGCCTCAGGAGGATATTGTTGGGAGATATGCTATAGGCTCCAGCCGGGCCCCGGTCAGTGATGAGAAGATGCCTACTACAACACGGGACGACAGTGAGGCCATGGAGAGTCTTCAAGCTCAGATGGTAGCCTTGACCACACAGCATCAGGCATGGCAAACCGAGTACCAGCGGTCCATGCTTGAGTAGCAGCAGGCATGGCAGTCCAGCTTCGTGTTAGCATAAAATATTGCGATATTCTAGGCACTTTTTCTAGTTGTTTTTCATCCATTATAGTGTTCATTGATAAGGCATTGAAGCATTTGTTAGCTAGTTTGTCTATATTTTCGATATGGAGGTCTACATTAGCTTTGTGTTGATTATAGGTGAATAAGAGCTAAAACCGAACCAATTGAGAGAGATAGGAGAAGATTTGAGCACATCCAAGGATTAAGGACACATCAAAGAAGTCAAAGGATATGCTAGGATGAGGAATGGAACGACACAAAGGAAACCACAAGCAATTTACACTTCCACCCTCTAAAATACGGTCGTAGAGAAGCCCACGCCCAAAACCACGGCCGTGGATCTTGGCATCATGAACGTGGAGTATTCCAGAGAGTTACACGGTATAAAGTACGGTCGTGGAAATCATATGGAACCGTAATCCACTTCCATGCTCTAAACCACGGCCGTGGAACTCCATGAGACCATGATTTAGGCGATCTTTTGCCGAATTAATTATTGCCACATCATTTACGCACATGGGCCGGACGGTTATTTTATCCTTTCTTATAAAAAGGCTGGAGAGAAGAGAATTTGGAACACGTGCTTAGGGATACATTGAACGTCCGGAGATTTGCACTTGCAAACAGGATTCGCGAGGGTTTGAAGATTTGGAAGTTGCCTGCGGCGGAAGTTACGCCTTTTGTCCTTACGTTTGATTAGAAGACGGATTGACATTCTGATCTTCGTTCTTATCAAGGATTGTTATTGGTTTGTGTTTGTTTCCGAATCCGATATACATTATTCCTTTTGTGTGTGGATTTGAGATTGATTTGAGTTTTATTGAAGGTTTCCGAAGGTTTTCATCTTTCATTCTTCTTAAACTTGATAGTGATATTATAATGACTGTTATTGGCTAAAACCCTTTAGAAATTCTAAGGTGAAGGGTTGATAGTTGTGGCTTATATGACGATAGATCGATCGTAAACAGATTGGACCCTGAGAGTTAGAGAGATTTCGCCGACGAACCAGAATCACGGTTTGTTCTTGAGATTCCACGGCCATGGAACTCAAGACCTGCCCGTAATTTACACCAGTTTACGAACTTTGCTTTTACTTTGATCCAAGGTTAAAGATTAGCTTTAATCTAGTCTTGGCGTGTCCTTTTCTAGGTAGTAGTTAAGCCTCAACAACCTCTACTTCTATTTCGAGTGTCACAACCTTAATCAGTTTTGTTAGTCTTGATCCTTGGGTTACAAGTTTGGGTACTTGAGGTTAATTCTTGTCTATAGATCCTTTCTATACTGAAGCCTCAACAACCATTATAGAGAGTATTTCTAGATAAGTCATATAAAGCCTTGGAACTTCACCGTACATTGCTTTACCTTAGCATACCTTTGCAACTCTTAACTCTGTCCTTAGTTCTTTAGTATCTCTTGAATCGATTGCCACAATTAGATACCTGGATCTTTAGGGTTGTTGTTTTCCTAATATATTTGCAAAGCTTTACCCTTTTACTTGTTTGACAATTTTACAACTGAATTTATTCCCCCCAAATCCCTGTGTTCGATACTATGGAATTCTTGCTTTACTACGCCGATCCGTACACTGCGGGTTCGCTTGCTTTATTCTAGTTTTATAAATTTAAAGCTTATTTGCACGCTCGCTAAGTGGCGAACAAGTTTTTGGCGCCGTTGCCGGGGATTTGGTTTAGGCTGAATTCGGTTATCGGTTGTCAAACTTAGGAGCTTTGCTCTTGTTATTTGATATTTCTTTTGAGTAATAATTGCAGGTTACCTTAGGTATATGCGCAGGTCTAGGAACAACAAAGACCTCTTACCTCTTGATCAAGAACTTGAGAAAACTTTGAGGAAGAAGCTCAAAGAAAGAAAGATGGCTGAAAACAAAGAGCGGGATCTTCAAGCAGAGTTGGAGGAATCCGAAGCTCAACTTAGATGGAGCGAGAAGACTCGCAAGGAAGAATCGGACCGTCATCAATTGCAAATTGATGAGCTCAGGGACGCGATGTTTCAAATGAGGCTGGAGATAAGCGATTCCAAGAAGAAGAAGAGGAGGAAATCGGCATGATCGGTTAGAACCAACTCATCCGATGAGGATAGCGACTCTTCCATGCCACCGCTAGAAGACATTAATCCGACGATCAATATGAATCAATATAATCCAAGACCGGCTGCCAACTATCGTGTCCCGGCTGGGGGTGCGAGTGCCGCTCGTGTAGATGAAGAGCCAAGAACTCTTCGCCAAAGGATGGATCCAATTCAGCAACCACGCCGTCTAGGTGTGAACTTTGATGTTGACGATATGCAGGGGTTTAGCTTCAACCCACAAGTTATTACCATCGTTCGCCAAAATTAGTTTGGAGGAACAAGTAGCGAATATCCACATCAACATTTACAGAATTTCGAGATCTTGATGGAGACAATGAAGCCAAAGAATGCAACCACCAACAACTACAAAATCAAGCCTTTCTTTTTCTCTTTAAAAGGGAAAGCTTTATCTTGGTATCAAGCTCTTCCAAATGGAAGACTCAACACATGGGAGGATATTTCTTCGGAGTTCCTCACTAAATTCTTTCCGCCATCCAAGACGACGGAGTTGAGGTAAGATTAATGCATTTTCTATGAGATCTAACGAAAGTTTGTTTCAATCTTGGGAAAGATTTCAGGATTTACTATTAGATTGCCCACACCATGGCATTTCCAAATTGGAGCTATTGGAGATATACTATAAGGGGCTGGATGTGGAAACACAATTCAAGCTCCAATCCCTTTCATGTGGCACATTCATGGACATGAGGGAAGATGACGCTTGGGACTTCATTGAGAAGCAAGCCCGAGTCATTGAGAAGTATTCTCACCGGAAGGTAGAAGCAAATCAAGTGGAGCAAGGAGCAAAGCTAACACAAGTTGCTCAAACTCAAATATTTTCTCTCAACACCGAGATTAAAGAATTGAAGGAAGTCATCAAAGCCAACTTCCCAAAGCATAAGGGCAAGATGTCGGTTATTTAGGAAACAACAATAACCACAATGGGAATGAGAATACAAATCGCAACAACCGGAACAACAACCGGAACAATTGGAACAACAACAACAACAACAACCGGAATAACAATTGGAACAACAATAGGGGTTCAAACAACAATAATTGGCGTTCCAACCAACAACAGAACTCCGGTAATTCTTATCCCAATTCAGGAAATTCACTAACTCCACCTTCTTCTTCTATTATTCCTTTGAAAAGTCAGGAACAAACATCTAATAGTGGAAGCACGTTGGGGAAAGAGAAGCCTAATCCCATGTTGGAAACAATTTTGGGAAAGCTTCAAGGATTGGAGAGTTACATCACTAAGGTTGATAATCACATTACTAAGGTTGATAAAGCCCAAAAGGTTTTAGAAAACCAAATGTTTAGCAATGTTGAGGAAGTTCCTAGAAATCAAAGAAAACTTCCAGGAAAGACGGAGGATAACCCGAAGGGAAGTGTGATGGCTATCACAACTAGGAGCGGAGCAACAACCACCGACCCGCAGCGTAAGTTTGTGGAAGTCCCCGTCGAGAAAGAGAAAGAGAAGGGGAAGGAGAAGGAAGACATCTACATTCCTCCTCCAGCTTACAAAACTCCCCTACCATTCCCACAATCTAGAGCAAGAGCGCGTCTAGATAAGCAATTCGGTAAGTTTATTGAACTCATGAGCAAACTGCATATTAATATACCTTTCATTGATGCAATTGTAGATATGCCAGCTTATGGAAAGTTCTTAAAAGAGATCCTCTCAAACAAGAGGAAATTATAGGATTTTGGAGAAGTCAAGATGAGTTCGGATTCGTCGGATCTCATTAATATGATGAAAGAAAAGATGCCCCCAAAGCTGAAGGATCCGGGGTCATTTTGTGTTCCCATAGGAGTGGGAGATGTCACATATGATGCATTATGTGATTTAGGAGCAAGCGTGAGCATCATTCCGCTTGCCTTATGCAGGAAAATCGGTTTAGGCGAACCTAAACCGGTGAAGATGACGTTATACATGGCGGATCGATCCATAACTCATCCCGTCGGTATAGTTGAAGACGTCCCGGTCAAGCTTGGTAAGTCCTATGTTCCTATAGATTTTGTTGTGCTTGACATTCCTGCAGATAGTCCGGTCCTGATCATACTCGGAAGACCGTTTCTCGCAACATCCGGTTGCATGGTTGATTGCAAGAATGCTAGATTCGCCTTCGACATAGGAGAGGAAAAGGTAGAGTTCGTTCTTTCCACTTTGGTGAAAGAACCAGCTTTTGAAGATGATATATTCAACATCCATGACGAAGAGTTATCTAGAGAGGAAGTAAGTTCGATTCTCTTCAAAGATCCCTTGCAAAAGGTGATCACTATGAGCATTTTGGACATAGGGGAAGAAGAGGAATGCAATGAGGAAATTGAAGCTTTAGAGAGGCAAAATGAAGTGTATGAAGAAGAGTTTGAAAAACTCTACGATGGGTCAGAAAACGTGAGGAATCACGGCCAGTCGTGCTATTCCACAGCCGTCGTTTCCACCAACATGACCGTAATCAGCTATTTTGAGGACTCCAGTAAGTTACACGGCCAAAACCACGGCCGTGGAACAAGCAGAGGCACCGTAATTGACTTCCACGCCCAAAACCACGGCCGTGGAGGAAACAAGGGAGCTGTAATTTTGGAAAAGTCTGAGGACAATTAAGTTCTTTCTACCACTTCTTTTTATTCTTCTCCAACAACTTCTATACCCTTAGAGACTTCTAAGGAAGCATTTGGACACTCCTAAAGAGTCATTAGAGAGTCCTATAGTGATGGAATTGAAGCCACTTCCCGCACATCTAAGGTATGCATTTCTAGGACCTAATTCTACCTTTCGGTAATTGTTAGTTCCGATCTAAGTATAGATGAACATAGTAAGCTTATGGTTGTTCTTAAGAAACATAGGAAAGCCTTAGGTTACACTATAGAGGATCTAGTAGGAATCAAGCCTTCACTATGCATGCATAAGATCCTAATGGAAGAATATTTTAGAACTTCGCAACAACCTCAAAGGCGGTTAAATCCAACCATGAAGGAGGTTGTCAAGAAGGAAATTCTTAAACTACTTGATGCAGGTATCATCTATCCTATCTCCGATAGCAAGTGGGTGAGTCCCGTACAGGTGGTTCCAAAGAAAGGAGGAATGACGGTCATTACCAACAAGAACAATGAGCTCATTACTACACGAACCGTGACAGGATGGAGGATGTGCATAGACTACCGCAAGATAAACAACGCAACGAGGAAGGATCACTTCCCATTACCATTCATCGACCAAATGCTTGAGAGGTTAGCACAACACTCACATTTCTGTTATCTTGACGGTTATAGTGGTTTCTTTTAGATCCCGATACATCTGGACGATCAAGAGAAGACCATATTCACGTGCCCGTGGGGTCCGTTTGCTTATAGGAGAATGCCGTTTGGGCTTTGCAACGCCCCAGCAACCTTTCAAAGATGCATGATGGCTATCTTCTCGGAGTATATAGAGGAAATCATGGAGGTTTTCATGGATGACTTTTCTGTTTATGGTTCATCTTTCGATAATTGTCTTTCTAACCTTGCTCTTGTGCTACAAAGGTGTGAAGACACTAACCTAGTTCTTAATTGGGAGAAGTGTCAATTTATGGTGAAAGAAGGCATTGTATTAGGACACTTGATCTCTAGTAGAGAGATTGAAGTAGATAAGGCTAAGATAGAGACTATAGAAAAGCTTCCTCCTCCATCTTCGATGAAAGAGATAAGAAGTTTTCTAGGACATGCTGGATTTTATAGACGCTTTATTAAGGATTTCTCTAAGATATCAAAGCCGCTTACTAATCTATTGATGAAGGATGCAGTTTTTGATTTTTCGCAGGAATGTTTAGATGCGTTTCATAAGATTCGGGATGCTCTAATCTCAGCCCCGATCATCCAACCTCCGGATTGGAATCTTTCATTAGAGGTTATGTGTGATGCAAGTGACGTAGCAATAGGAGCTGTGCTTGGGCAAAAGAAGGAAGGACGAACCCATGCTATCTACTACGCTAGCAAGACGCTAGATGAAGCGCAACTCAACTACGCCACTACCGAAAAAGAATTTCTAGCAATTGTATATGCATTTGAAAAGTTTCGTTCTTATCTTGTAGGTGCAAAGGTGATTGTATACACGGATCAAGCTGCAATCCGGTATCTACTTGCAAAGAAGGATGCAAAACCAAGGCTAATTAGATGGATTCTTCTCCTATAAGAATTCGATCTAGAGATCCGTGACAAGAAGGGTTTGGAAAATTCTGTTGCGGATCATTTGAGTCGTCTACCACATCTAGAGGACGACAATCTACCCATAGATGACTCCTTTCCAGACGAGCATTTACATATCATAGAGGAGTGCATCGACAAGATCACTAAAGGTAATGAACCATGGTTGCTGATTTTGTTAACTATTTGGTTTGCCAGGAATTACCACCCGGATTATCCTATGCACAAAGAAATAAGTTCTTTAAGGATGTTCGGGAATACTTTTGGAATGAACCTCTCCTCTTTAAGAGAGGTCCTGATGGCATCATTCGATGATGTGTGCCGGAAGACGAGATGCAAAGCGTCATCCGTCATTGTCATTCACTACCTCGTGGAGGACACGCTAGTTCGAACAAGACTAGCGCTAAGGTATTGCAATCTGGATTCTTTTGGCCTACTTTATTTAAAGATGTGCAAACCTTTGTTGCCTGCTGCGATGCTTGTCAAAGAACAGGAAACATCTCTAGGAGGAACAAGATGCCTCTTAACAACATTCAGAAGGTAGAGATCTTTGACGTTTGGGGAGTAGACTTCATGGGACCTTTCCCATCATCTTGTGGAAACCAATACATACTTCTAGCTGTAGATTATATTTCGAGATGGGTTGAAGCAATTGCCTCTCCTACTAATGATGCTATGGTTGTGGTTAAGTTCTTTAACAAGACCATTTTCCCACGATTTGGGACACCACAGACTATCATTAGTGATGGAGGCTCTCACTTCATTGCCCGACGATTCGAAGCTCTACTAGCTAAGTATGGGGTAACTCACAAGATCGCCACCCCTTACCATCCACAAACAAGTGGACAAGTGGAGATTTCAAACCGGGAGATTAAAGGAATCCTAGAGAAGACGGTTTCAAGGACAAGGAAGGATTGGTCTTTGAAGCTAGATGATGCATTGTGGGCATACCGGACTGCATATAAGACTCCCATAGGAACGACACTATACAACCTTGTGTATGGGAAGTCTTGTCACTTGCCAGTAGAGCTGGAACATAAGGCGTATTGGGCAATAAAGTGGTTGAATTTCAGCATGAAGGAGGCAGGCGAGAAGCGCCTCTTGGACCTTAACGATCTTGAAGAACTTCGCTTAAACGCCTACGAAAACGCCAAGATCTATAAAGAAAGAGCAAAGCGTTGGCATGATAAGCACATCATTCCAAAAGTCCTCAAAGAAGGAGATCAAGTTCTCCTCTTCAATTCAAGACTTCGTCTCGTTCCACATAAGCTTAAATGTCGTTGGACCAGACCTTATCTAATCAAACGTGTTTTTCCCCATGATGCAATTGAAGTATGGGGTGAAAAGGGTGGAAACTTCAAGGTAAACGGTCAACGAATCAAGAAGTACTCACCGGAACTCCAAGCTGAGGAGTTCGCACCTACCGCACTCGAATAAGTGCAAGAACGGTCTAGCAACGGACCTTAAACAACGGACCTTAAACAAGCGCTTCTTGGGAGACAACCCAAGGTATTGCACTTATGTTTTTGTTTTTCATTCGTAGATTAGACTAGCTTAGACGTTTTTGTTGTGTTTTGCCATCGATACCTTCCGGTATGTTCATGTTTTTGCATGTAGGAGCAATGGAATAAGCAAGGGAGAGGAAAAAGTTGAAGGAAATTGACGAAACTTGGACTTTGGCACATTACAGAGAGTTCCACGACCGTGGTTTTCCACGCCCTAAACCACGGTCATGGAACCCTCTGAGACCGTAATTTGCAAAAGCCTGAGAAATATCACCAAAACCACGGTTCCGTACATTTCCACGGCCGTGGAAACCCCCGAGTTACCGTGATTTTCAAAATTTTTTATGGCCACTATATAAACCACCTTCCTTCACAAAAACACCTCTAACCCTTCTCTTCAACGACCCAAAAAACCATAAATCGCCCCCCTCTCTCAAATCTTTGTTCGTTAATCGTTTCGAACGATTCTTGAGCCCAAAGTGAAGCAAATTCAACCATCAACAAGATCCAATCATCAAATTGAGTGTACAATCACTGGAGAAGACGGGATTTAGATTTTAAAAATCCAAAACCTAGGTTTTTCTCTCTTTCTTCACTTTGTCGATTTGGCTAAATTGTTGCAAGAATTTTTAGGAGAATCGATTGGAATTGGATTGGAATTAGTCTAGGGCTGTTGTCTGGGGAATTTGGTGTTGATTGATTGACTTTTGAGAAATTCATAGCCGAACCACGGTCTCTGGGTAAACCACGGCCGTGGAATTGAAGAACAGGCCATAATTTTGGGACTGAAATGGATTTGATTAGGAGAATGTCTACTAGAAGCAAGAAGAGGAAAGGTGATGCTTCCTCCTCCTCCCAGGTACCTCCTACTGAGCCACCATCACCCCCACCCCCTAGAATTCCAAAGATTCATGAGAATTACCTTGATGCCTTAGAAAGGATCGAGAAGAGGCCGGTCATAGGACCACGTTATTTGCTTCTTGAGGAGTTAGAGCCACTGAATGTGGTGAATGACCTTACTTGGTTGCTAGATAGAGCAGGCTTGATCGTCTTCCCCGCTATTAGGGAAGACGCATATGAGGAGATTACTAGAGAGTTTGTGATCTCTTTGGGTTCCAAGAGACCTTCAATGGTCGTTTTCCTAGCGGCGTATACGCTATGGATTTCAGGGAAGAGATTGCTATGATCAATGCTAGCGAGGACCGCTGGTAACCTGCTGATACCAAGGCTAAGCTTATCTATCACTTAGCCTTGAAGATAGCCCATAGAGTACTTTCTGAGTGTCTTTTCCCTAGGACCGAGACTCCTTAGAAGATAAAGACAGATGAGTTGTTTCTTTTGTATGCTATGTTGCACGGTAGACCTGCTGACTGTGCTACCCTCTTAGCTTCCACCATGAGTAAGCTCAAGAACAAGAGGGCTGGGAACATTGGATATGGTGGGATGGTCACCCACATTGCTCGACAGTTGGGGATTGATTTTTCTGCTTGTACTAGGATAGCAGCTAGACCGTTGGGACTCCAGAGCCTCATGACTAGAGGTTTCATCTTTCCTAGGCATAGAGGTCCACCCACCGCTGCCATGCCTTGGGAGGATAGAGGAGGTAGAGGTATTGCATGGCTCCCTGAGTATTCCATTATGGCTGGACGCCATAATTGGAAGCAGACATTCGCTGCCATGCATGCGAATAGGTTAGTAGCCCCTCCCTACGTCCCTCCTGAGGTACCAGTTGCAGATGAGGATGAGATGAGAGGAGGTGATGGTTTTGAAGGAGGAGGTGAGGAGCATGACTTTGGCACTTTCCCGGATCAGCTGGCACATATCCCAGACCCTCTTAGACATTCACCACGACTAGCTGGACCTTCAGGAGCCTCTTCCTCTCACCGTGCTAGCGTGAGTGAGAGACCGACATGGATGGATGCCCCTCCTGATTGGTATAGATCACAGCCGGAGTGGATGGGAGCTCCACCGACATGGTATGCACAGCCGCCGTCTGCACCAGCACCACAGGATGCACCAGCCTGGTACAGCCAGGCACCAGGGTGGTACGAGCAGCTTCTGGATTGGGCTACCGACCTCTCCAGGAGAGTAGGAGCTTTGGAGGTCCGGCAGGATGCTAGAGATGTCTGAGCTGACGAGCATGCCAGGATGATGAGAGACATCTACCGCCAGTAGTTTGGGCGGAACTTTGACTCCAGCTTCTTCCCGTTTCCACCACCACCAGCACCACAGTGATGATCATGCATGATTGCTAGCATTAGCCGCTCCACCGCCGTCTTGTGAGTTCATTTTCTTTCTTTCTTTTCTTTATTTTTTTTTGAACATCAGGGACAATGTTTGTCTCAAGTATGGGGGTGGGGTGTGACTATCGTTTCTAATAACTCTAGTCACTTTGCTTGCTTTGATTCGAGAACACTTTGCATGTTTTATTTCATTGTCACACGTTTCATTATTGCATTACATGAAAAGGCTTTTGAAAAAGCATAAAAATTTGAAAAATTTTGAAAATTTTGTGCTTCGAAGAATTGAGATGATTCGTATGATAAATCTTACTTGCGGAATGAATTTTTGATGATAACTGCATGCTTGAACGGAATTATGAATTGGAAAGAAATTGAATGAGTTGTTTGTCTTTACTTGCAAATTTCGTAATGTGAGAACTTCATCTAAGTCAATTTGAGAAATTGAGGTTCAAATTACATAATAAGTTCTTATGCTTCTTTATGAAATGATTAAGGCAATTCGACCTTTCTTCTTCCTTTCTTTGTTCATTTAGCCCCTCAATGATATAATAGCCTCCCTTACCTATCCGGGATTTGGAGGAGTTGATATTTTGCATGTTTGATGTGGGAGGGCCATGAAAGCAAAATTTTGCCTTCAAAGAATAGAAAGAACTTGTAGGTTTGGGGAAGTCAATCATGACGATGAGTAACTCGGCACCATTCACATAGCCGGGTGTTTGTGTCTTGCCAAAGTCGGATTGAGCGATATTCCTCACGGATTATGGTATGTGCATCAAGGCTTTGAGGCATCTCGAAATTGAGAAACGCCAATCTTCTAGGCTTCGGTTTTTGTGCACCTCTGTCCATAACTCCAAAAGTAAAGTCGAAAAATGATGTGAAAAGACGAGAGCAAAGCTCTAAGTTGAAAGTGTTGCAAAATCACAACAGAAAAAGTAAAAGAGTTGGAATATTCCCTTTCCCGGATTCATGTACCACATTCCTTATAAGTATCCTTCCTTTCCGTATTATAGACCTTACTTGAAAGTCCTTAAGATCAAAAGAGTGTTATATGACTTAGTGATCTAAATTGAAGTTTCTTATTCTTGATTTTGATGGTATTTGAAGGTTATGATGTTTGTTTTGAGGATTAAGCAACTTGTGATGTTTCTTTAATTTACATACTTTGGTTTGTTTATGTGAGCATTTTCAAGAATGATTGAAGCAAGGTTTGAGGTTGATCTATTGACTAGAAGCACATTTACCTAGAAGATGTTTTGGTTTTGAGATTGCATGCGTATTTCATCCTAACTTATGTTCTAAAGCTTTCAAAAGACCTTGCTTGGGGACAAGCAAGTGGCAAGTATGGGGTATTTTGTTAGCATGAAATATTGCGATATTCTAGGCACTTTTTCTAGTTGTCTTTCATCCATTATAGTGTTCATTGATAAGGCATTGAAGTATTTGTTAGCTAGTTTGTCTATATTTTCGATATGGAGGTCTACATTAGCTTTGTGTTGATTATAGGTGAATAAGAGCTAAAACCGAACCAATTGAGAGAGATAGGAGAAGATTTGAGCACATCCAACGATTAAGAACACATCAAAGAAGTCAAAGGAGATGCTAGGATGAGGAATGGCACGACACAAAGGAAACCACAAGCAATTTACACTTCCACGCTCTAAAATACGGTCGTAGAGAAGTCCACGCCCAAAACCACGGCCGTGGATCTTGGCATCATGAACGTGGAGTATTCCAGAGAGTTACACGGTATAAAGTGCGGTCGTGGAAATCATATGGAACCGTAATCCACTTCCACACTCTAAACCACGGTCGTGGAACTCCATGAGACCGTGATTTAGGCGATCTTTTGCCGAATTAATTATTGCCACATCACTTATGCACATGGGCCGGATGGTTATTTTATCCTTTCTTATAAAAAGGCTGGAGAGAAGAGAATTTTGATCAAGTGCTTAGGGATGCATTGGACGTCCGGAGATTTGCACTTGCAAACATGATTCGCGAGGGTTTGAAGATTTGGAAGTTGCTGGCGGCAGATGTTACGCCTTTTGTCCTTAGGTTTGATTAGAAGACGGATTGACATCCCGATCTTCGTTCTTATCAAGGATTGTTATTGGTTTGTGTTTGTTTCCGAATGCGATATACATTATTCCCTTTGTGTGTGGATTTGAGATTGATTTGAGTTTTATTGAAGGTTTCCGAAGGTTTTCATCTTTCATTCTTCTTAAACTTGATTTTGATATTATAATGACAATTATTGGCTAAAACCCTTTATCAATTCTAAGGTGAAGGGTTGATAGTTGTGGCTTAGATGATGATAGATCGATCGTAAACAGATTGGACCCTGAGAGTTAGAGAGATTTCGCCGACGAACCAGAATCACGGTTTGTTCTTCAGACTCCACGGCCGTGGAACTCAAGATTTTCCCGTAATTTACACCAGTTAACGAACTTTGCTCTTACTTTGATCCAAGGTTAAATATTAACTTTAATCTAGTCTTGGCTTGCCCTTTTCTAGGTAGTAGTGAAGCCTCAGCAACCTCTACTTCGATTTCGAGTGTCACAACCTTAATCAGTTTAGTTAGTCTTGATCCTTGGGTTACAATTTTGGGTATTTGAGATTAATTCTTGTCTATAGACCCTTTCTATGCTGAAGCCTCAACAACATTTAGAGAGAGTATTTCTAGATAAGTCATATAAAGCCTTGGAACCTTACCGTACATTGCTTTACCTTAGCATACCTTTGCAACTCTTAACTCTGTCCTTAGTTCTTTAGTATATCTTGAATCGATTGCCACAATAAGATACCTGGATCTTTAGGGTTACTGTTTTCCTAATATATTTGCAAAGCTTTACCCTTTTACTTGTTTGACAATTTTACAACTGAATTTGTTCCCCACAAATCCCTGTGTTCGATACTCTGGAATTCTTGCTTTACTACGCCGATCCGTACACTGCGGGTTCGCTTGCTTGATTCTAGTTTTATAAATTTAAAGCTTATTTGCACGCACACTAAGTGGCGAACACTTCGCCTCCTCCATGACCACTCACTTTGACCGCCAACAAGATGCTTGGCAGGCGGCTCATCAGCAGCAGTTGGAGACTCAACATCTGGCTTGACAAGCTAGCTACGAGACTTCATTTAGAGAGAGGATGGAGGCTCAGGAGGGCCGCATCGACACGCTCTACCACCGGCAGGAGCACTTCTTCCGCCACTTCCCTTACGACCCGGAGGAGGGTCCGGGTGATCCATCTAGACCACCCCACTGAGTGGTATACTCCTTTTCCTTTTTCCCACATTTATCTTTGCCTCATTTCCACTTTGAGGACAAAGTGTACTTCAAGTATGGGGAGGGACATATCATTGCTTGTACAGTTTCATTTGAGTTGTTTTGTTTTGAGTTGCATTTGAATTCAGTTTGAAATTCACAAAAAAAAAAGAAAAGAAGAAAAAGCCAAAGAAAATGAAAAAAGGCATGAAAATTCTTGGATAAACCGAAAACCCGAAAGGGCGGTTTAGGCAAAAAGAAGGTAGTCCGACCAACCTTAGGTTGGTACAAAATTGGACTTGAGGGATGTGAGTTAAAGTCAGATCACCAAAAAAAGAAGAGTGGCAAGGTGAAAACCCGAAAGGGCGCCTTGGCAAAATGAGCGACACCGAGTGTAAGTTTCCCTTCCGGTGTTTGGCAACATAAGAAGGGGAGTCATAAGGAGGATGTCCTGGTAGGCCACTCTTGGAGCAATAAGGATGGTATTTCTCCCTTTTTCTCACATTTCCTCTCTTTTCCTTCTTTCTTTCTTGGCTTTTCTTTTGTTTTACTCGGGACGAGTAAAAGGTCTAAGTATGGGGGAGTTTGATAGGTGATGGAATCACTATCATTTAGGATAGTTTTTAGAGTCTTTTTATTGCATTTGTGTCGGTTTATCCTACTAACTCCTTGGTCCAGAAGAAGAAGACTAAAAGAAGCTAAGGAAGGAGTTATAAGCACTTAGGAGTGAAGATCGTTCACGAAGCAAAGCTTCTGTTGCCTCATCGCCCCAGCGGAGCCTTGTCACCACCCCTCTGGGTGACGCCTTACTCCGGAGCGCTTCCTGCGCCTTCGCCAACGCCAGCCATGAAGTGTGTCACCGCCCCGGCGCCACTCCTTGGCGCCCCTGCGGTGACTTGCCCAGAAGAAACGAATACTAGCGCCCCTGTGCCTTCCACTGCGCCTCTGCCTGCGCCTCAACCTGGGAGCTGGAAGATAAAGAGGTTGTGTCACCGCCCCTGCGTTGACATAGGGACGCCCCGGCGGCTTGGCATCAGAAACGGCAGGAAGTTGAAAGGTCAGACGTTGGAAGAGCATTGAAGATCCGCCCCTGCGGAATTGCCTAGCCGCCCCTGCGGCCATGAAGAAGATCAAGCGTTTTTGCCTTCACCGCCCCTGCGGAGCTGAAGACCCACCCTGCGGTTTAACGTCAGAAGCTTTACTCTGGCTGTTTGCACCACCTTTATGGCATTAAAGGTGGCTGTTTTGAGCCGGCCATTTACTCCTATTTAGTGTCTTTTGTAGTATAAATAGTCCTTGGTTGATTGCTAGAATCATCCATCTTGTTAGCCAACAAATTATCCACTTTTCCCATTTAGATTATCTTGCTACCTTTGTAATGAGTTGCTAACTCCCTTGCTACATTGGGTTGGTTTGAAGCTGCGTTGTTACTTTTGTTGTAAGTTTTCTTTAATATAAGTTTTTATTCAGTAATGCTTTGTGTTTCCTTGATCTCCATTGTCTAATTGCATGTTTTACTATTACTTGAGATTGATCACCTTAGGTTCTAAAGTGCATGCAAATAACTAGGATTAATAGGTTCTGGGTTCGGGTCTTTAATCTAGTAGTAAACTTTAAGTGATAACGGGTTGTAATTACTTAAAGAAAAGGAACACAAATATAAAGATAAGCTTAACGGTTTTAATCTTTTCTTTATATCCCTTAGTCATTGTTTGAAAGCTAACTTGTTATTTGTTCTTGTAGGTTTACGGAACACTAACCTGTTAAGTTGTGTTGATGCCGGTTGGCTCGACACATATATATGATCAAGACGGGAGATTACTTGAAAACTTGTAAAAGGAACTCACCAAAGTAGCAATTGCATGCTTAGAATCAACCTAGTGTAGATTCACCCATCATTTTCTTACTTGTCGCATTAATCGTTTTCATAAGTTTTTGTGTGCATCAATTCAACCAAAATCCCCCCTTTTGTTACTTGTTACTATAATCGATAATTGCATCTAATAAAACACCTTAACTCTCTTGGGTTCGACCCTTACTTAACCACTATACTTGTTTTAGTGCTAAGTCGGGATTTACTTTTGATTGGGTATAGACGACAATACAAATACCTTCAGTCACGAACCCTACCATCGAAGTCGGAATTATGAGGTCTAATAAGCTCGATGGCGCTAATTACTTGGGGCGAAGAGAGGTGGATGAATTCGTATGCAATGATTGGGAGAAAGTAGATTTCATTCAGTACTATGAGGATGTTGTGACTCGTTGCCCTGTTCATTGGGAATTTTACACTGGTAGGAAAGCTCATGTCATGACTTTTGAGGTTGGTGTTGTTCTCGATGATTCTAATTGGCAAGCTCCATCTTATTTCTTTGATCGAAGCTTCAATATCGGCCATCAGATTAGTAGAGACCTTGATTCTGCGAGTACTAGGTCTTGGCAGAGAAGAGTTGGTTCCATTTGAAGCTAATTACTTTGCGATAAAGTACTACCTCCGACGATGCACCGAGCCCAAGCACTCGAAAACGCTAAAAAACGTTGATTTGGCCGTTAGGGTTCTTGAGTATTGTAATTTGGCGTGGAAATCTTATGTGTTGAGAGAAGACTTCTTTAAGGTTTAGGTATATATATATAAGTAATAAAAATGTCCTACGAAATCAATGAAACAATAGATTCTCTTAACATCAACAAACTTTTAAATACCATAGGAATATGATGGAAAATTTAAAATCCTAATTGAATACCAAAAGATTTATATGGACTTTTTAAAAATCTATATTGAATACCCATAGACTTTTAAACTCCAAAAAATTCCTATAAAACCTTAATTGAATACACCACTTCTCCCTTCAAGAATCCTCTTAAATCTTCAATGTGTTGTAGCTAACAATGCAATCTTTGTAACATCCGGAATTTCTATTCCGGCCTTGGAGCGTTTTATCGACCTTTCCGCGTTAGCGGCTCAGTTTTCCCGCAGGCACGAGGTGCTGAGTACCGAAATTTATTCCAAAAATCCCGTGCCGAATCTTCATTTTCCCCTTTTTGCTTTCGGACCCTTCGTTCCTAGCTGAGGTGACAAGAGGTCAGCTAACCCCTTGTTTCCCTCCCACCTTTTCAGCCAAACTCTCCCTCTCTCCTCACTTTTTCTTTCACGCTTCTTATTTCTCTCCCACTTCTCTCTTGTGCTTCCTTCCTCTCTTCTCATGGAGATTTCGCTTGTGTGTAAGCTGCGGTAGGGGAGATTCAAGATCCAGTTTGGTAAGCTTCTTCCTCTTCCTCCCTTCTCCTCCTTTGCTGTTTACCCTTTTTCTCCCCTCCATATCCATTGGCATGGATGAAGCTCTTGTTGAAGTTTTTTCCTTAAATCCTTTCATGTGCATGTTCTTAGCTCGTTTAGGTCATGGAGAGGAGTCTAAAACCAGTGTTTGGAGAAGATCCATCAAGAAAAGGAGGACATTGAAGCCCAAGACCCACAGTCAAAGACGACCTTCTATTGCTCAAACCACGGGGGCGGATCATCAGAGGCACGGGGGCAGATCAAGGCCACCGCAGGGGCGGTGCTAGGAGACTGCAGGGGCGGTCACTGGGTTTCACAAGGGCGCCAGCTTGACTCCGCGGCTGCATTTCTTCGACAGCATGCTCCTCTTCTCCCTTTCTCTTCCTTCCTTGGTTTTGAGGTTATATCTTGTTAGTAACATGCCTAGGATGGCCTAGAGTAGCTTGAGAATGCCGCCTTGTGGTTGAGAACCTAGGAGCCCTTAAGGCTCGATGTAGTTGACGGTTTCGAGTATGTTGAGCATGATGGACCTTCTGGGCTAGCTTGTTCCTTCTTGATTGTGGTTTATGTTCATGTGAGGTTATAAGTTGTTTTGAGTTGCTATCATGTGCTGAGAGTGTGGTGAGTATCTTGGATCCTAGGATGCATTCCTAGCTTGAGGGTTAGGTGATCCTGCTTAGATCACTAGAATGAAGTCTAAGAGTTCTTGAGCGTGAGCATATGTTGATTTGTACCTTCTTCTGAGCAAGTTGGGGGCTTCTTCCCAAGGGAAGCTAGAGTGTTGTGAGGTGAGTGTGGAGACGAGGTAAGTCTTCGGACTTACTTAGCTCGTATTTTTGTATTAGCATTGATATGTGTTTGGTGGTGTGTGTGTGTTATTGTTTATGGTATAAACAACTAAACCGGTAATAGGGCCACCGACTTTATATTATTTTGGCCCAAGTGTATGATAACGGGCGGTGCCATCATCTGCCTAGCTCTTGCGAGAGCTAGGAGGTTCTTGACGACTAGCCTTTGCGGGTAGACAGTCGGATGCATCAGTACCATTCCTTGCCGGTAGGTAGGGGCCGATGCGAGATCACGGTGATTCTCGTGTCACAAACCTAAGTTGAATTAGAACGGGATACGACTTAATAATAAAAAGATAATAAACCGGACTTGTGTGTTTCAGCGTATGTTATGTGTGTATGTGTCTTCACCTTGTTTCTAATGCTTCGAATATGAGCTAAAGGTTTTAAACCGCTTGTGTAGATGCCCTGCAGGTTAGGGACGCCGCCGAGTGAGGTGGAGGAGTGGACAGTCGGGGGTCTTTGTACATTATAGAACGGGGACGTTTTTGGGCTTTGTTATGTTGTTGGATTATGTTATGTAGTACATTTTCGGAGTTTGCGTGTCGTTTTGAGGACTCGGTTGAGTTTCCACCTTGTATCTTTACATTTCAGTTTCTCACATACGTTTTAAACGGTTTGAGTTTTGCCTTTATTTGTGCCTTGTTCGAAAGGTCCGGTAAAATTGTTGACAGGCTAAGGGTTGGGACTAATTGTGAGGTCTCGTCCGTAGCCTCCCGAATCTCGCGGAATCGGGGTGTTACAAAGTGGGATCAGAGCCCTAGGTTGGCAACAATGGCACTCACAATCTTTTAAAGGCCGAATGAGGAATAAACAAAACCCTCATGGGTTCAGACTTTTCGTTTTTAAAATCATATGCATGAGTCAGGTTTGGGTTAAAATGTACGGGACCACCACTCCTTCCGCAAACCTCGGTGACATAGATTTCTAGATTTGATCCATGTATATATTTATATAGTTATATATATGACCTTAGGAAGTTTTGGATCTATATATATATGTGTGTGTGTGTGTGTGTGACCTTAGGATGTTTGGGCTTCTTTGTCTTCGTTGTATATTTAGATTTTTGCTTAAATATATTCTTTTGTAAGTTTTTATCATATTGAGATGGTAAGTATTACATACATATTCATATATAAATAAACGCCATATGCTTTCAAATGGCACGTACGAGAGCTACCTCATACGTGTGACCCGCCAGGGGTAGACCCCCTCTTCCTCCTACCGCCCCGAGACGGGGACGAGTAGGGAGACGTCCAGGCATGAAAGGTCGGGGACGTATCCCCATTACGGACCCACCAGTTGTGGATCCACCAACATTTGAGGTTCCTGTGGAGGATGTCGCAGAGAGCATCATTCCCGAGGCTAGGGATACAATAGTTGTGCGGTCCAAGCCTTAAAGTTCTCCATCTGTTAGGTCTGGGGGAGCATCTATTGAAACTACCGTGTTTGGGGACTACGCACGACGAGTCGATGAGGCATTTAGGATGGGAGCGCCACCTCCCGCACCACCGGTAGCTGCACCTGCACTTGCGAGATCAGTTGAGGTCTCGTAGAGGGTGACTCAGGATAGGGTTGCACCAAAGATAGCTACGACAGAGATAGTTGCACCAACGGTAGTTGCACCCGAGCAGGTTATGGAGGTTGTTAGGGTGAGAGCCGAGGTGAGGTCTCCGAGACTTGATTCAAGGTTGAAGGCTTTAAACCAACAACATGTACCCTACTTTGACGGGAACCTAGAGTTATAGGTCGAGCACTGGATTGGGCATGTGGAGTCGGCTTTAGAGGCGATCCGTTGCCTAGAGGAGAGGAAGGTTGAGATAGTCCAGACATTATTTCGAGAGCTGGCCTAATATTGCTGGAGGATGGATCAGCTGCTGAGCCTCGTGAGTGAGACCTTTTGTCCAGAATCACTTCGGAGAGACAGATTCCAGGATTTCTTGGAGGTAGGATTCGAGGACGTCCCGGTCATTGAGGCGATTAGACGATTCCGGGCGGAGCTAGCTTTGTTGGGTGCCGCTGCACTTCCGGTGGACCAGCATGTTTACCATTTTTCCAGGAAATTGAGGGAGTCCATCTATGATTACCTTGCGGGGTTTCATTATGACTCACTGGCAAAGTACCAGGACTAAGCTTTAGCTTAGGAGAGAGACTGACTAGGGTTTAGGAGAGTAGCACAGTTTAGAGTGCCGGACAAGAGGCAGAGGACGGTACCAGCTAGTTCAGGGGAAGGAGCCTTGGGGCAGGGACGTAGCCAGACTCAGGGGCGTTCTAGTCCCCAACCGTCGAGACATGCATTAGAGGGGCATTAGTGCTACAATTGTGGAGAGTTTGGACACATGAGGAATACATGTAGGAGGCCGCCATTGGCATGTTTCAGTTTTGGTCTGGTGGGTCACCGAGCCGCTTTTTTCCGTCAAGGCAAATCACAGTCGCAATAGGGTTCCTCGCCTGTTGGCATAGTAGGGGGCAGTTAGAGGCCGCCATAGTTTCAATCACAAGGCTCTCAACATAAGGGCCAGATTCAGGTTCAAGCTCATACTCAGGGATTCTCCAGGGACAAGGCTGAGGTAGAGGCCGTGGTGGAGGCACACAAGAGACTAGAGGAACAAAATCCAAGGTATTTTGCGGATTCATGGCTTCCGGTCCGAGTTTTATTTGATGCGGGTGCTACAAACTATTTTTTATCCGATGATTGTGTAGCTAGGTTGTCCTTAGTTACGGTAGAGGGAGACCCTTCGTTGTGGGGTTGCCCGATGGGGGTAGGGTTAGTGGTACCCGAGAGGTACACGGTTGTCCCAAACGTTTGGGTACCCGTGATTGATTAGCCGACTTATATGTCATGCACCTGGTGCATGAGGAATTCATCGTAGGGATGGATTAGATGGACCGCCATCGAGCGGTTTTGGACCTCAGCCGGAGGACCGTGACGGTCACCACGGAGTCGGGACATGAGGTGAGTTTCCGAGGTTGGGACCTCGGAAAGACCGGTACAGTCATTAGCGCGGTCCGAGCCGCGAGACTTATCGGGCAGGGATGCAAGGCCTTCTGGTACTATGCCATGAAGGAGGGACGGGACCGTCATTGGAGTAGATTCCCGTGGCATATGAGTTTGAGGATGTTTTTGTGGAGCTACCCGAATTGTCACCCCATAGGAGCGTTGATTTTGATTTTGAGTTGACGCTCGGCACGAGGCCGATCTCCAAGGCCCTATACCGCATGGCGCCAATCGAGATGTTGGAGCTGAAAAAGCAGCTCGAGGAGTTGGTCGAGAAGGGTTTTATACGTCTGAATATTTCACCTTGGGGTGCACCAATCCTCTTCGTCAGGAAGAAGAATGGATCTTTGAGTCTATGTAGTGATTATCGGAAGCTGAACAAAGTCACCATCAAGAACAAGTACCCATGACTGCGCATTGATGATTTGTTGGACCAGTTATAGGGAGCCTCCGTGTTTTCGCTTATTGATTTGAGGTCGGGATATCACTAGCTGAGGATGAGAGAGGAGGACGTGCCGAAGATGGCATTCAGGACGAGGTACGCCCATTATGAGTTTGTCGTAATGCCATTTGGGCTCACGAATGCACCCGCCGTCTTCAAGGAGTTGATGAACGGCATCTTCATCGATTTCTTGGACCAGTTCGTGGTAGTATTTATAGATGACATCTTGGTTTACTTTCGGAGTAGGGAGGAGCAAGCGGGACACTGAGGACGGAGCTTCGAGTCCTTCAGGATAGAGAGCTTAACACTAAGCTCTCTAAGTGCGAGTTTTGGATGACCGAGGTGGCATTCCTGGGTCATATAGTTTCCGCCGAGGGTGTCATGGTTGACCTAGCGAATATAGAGTCCGTTATTCATGGCCGCCTCCTAGGACGGTCAAGGAGGTGTGCAGTTTCTTGGGCTTAGCGGGATACTACTGCCGATTTGTTGAGGGTTTTTCCGTGATTGCACGACTACTTATTCCTTGCTGAAGAATTCTACCATGTTCGTTTGGTCTGAGCATTGTCAGCGCAGCTTCGATGAGCTGAAGAGGAGGTTGAGCTTCGCTGCCGTTTTAGCACAGCCGGAGGGCGTAGAGGATTTTGTAGTGTATAGCTACGCCTCCAAGCTAGGCTTGGGGTGCGTTTTGATGGAGAGGGGTAAGGTTATTGCGTATGCTTGTTCGCCTCAGAGTGTGCGCGAAAATAAGTTTTAAATTATAAAATTGAAATCAAAGCAAGTGAACCCGCAGCGTACGGATCGGCGTAGTTAAGCAAGTATTCCAGAGTATCGAACTCAGGGAATTGGTGAGTCAAATTCAGTTTTTATATAATCGAGCAAGTAAAAGTATAAAAGCTTTGCAAATATTAGGGAAAACAACAAGCCTAAAGATCCAAGTATTTAATTGTGGCAATCGATTCAAGATATACTATAGATGTAAGGACAGAGTTGAGATTTCAAAGGTATAACTAAGGTAAGGTAATGTACGTTGAAGTTCCAAAACCCAATATGTCTAACCAAAAGACTCTCTCTATAAAGGTTGTTGAGGCTGCAGTATAGAAAAGATCTAAAGGTAAGAATTAATCTCAAATACCCATGTCCAAACACAAGGGATCAAAGATAAGCCAAAACGGTAAGGTTGTGACACTCGAAACCGAAATAGAGGATGTTGAGTCTCACTACTACCTAGAAAAGGCAAGCCAAGGCTATGTTAAAGCAAATCTTTAACTTTAGATCAAAGCAAAAGCAAGGGTCATAAATAGAGAAAATCACGGTTGGATCTTGAGATTCTACGGCCGTGGAACTCAAGAACAACCCGTAATTTAGGGTGTCGACGATGTTTTTCACACTCTCAGGGTCCAATCAAGTTACGATTGATCTATCATTATCTAAGCCATAACTATCAACCCTTCACCTTAAAATTGTTAAAGGGTTTTAGCCAATAACCATCATCATAATATCAAAAATCAATTTAAGACGAAAGAAAGATGAAAACCCTCGAATACTCAATAACAAATCAAAGTCAATCTCGAATCCGAATAGCAAAAGTAATATGTTTATGAATTCAGAAAGTGGAATAAGAAATCCTCACAATGATCTAGAGTATACAAAGAACGGGATGTTAATCCGTTCTCAAATGAAAACCCTAGAATATCCCGAAAGTACACAATCTCCAAAATCACGTCCTTCACGAATCTCCAATCCACAAGGTCGAAATGAAACCCTAAGGCTGCCGTCTCCAAAGCTCTCACGAGGGTGTAAGCGAAGGTCCCCGAAACTCTCTTTCTCCAGCCTTCTTATAGGCGAAATAGGGTTACGAGAAAGCCCAATGACGTTGCTGACGTGGAAAATATAACACGTCATAAAATCATGGAAATCACGGTCATGAACAACTTTCCACGGCCGTGGTTTAGGCCGTGTAACTTTCTGTTGTGCTTCAAACTTGTAATATCCGGAATTTTTATTTCCGTTTAATTCCGAATCAAATCGGACTTTGAGCCGTTGACGGTTTTCCATTCTATCTAGCAATTCTTTTTCACAAATTTTATCATTTTATGTAGAAGCTATTTCACATAAAATGATAAAATTATATCAACCTCTAATTCCTATAATTACTTATCATTTTATGTAGAATTTAATTCACATAAAATGATAGAATTATATCAAATCCTAATTCTTATAATTATTTATCATTTTATGTAGAATTTATTTCACATAAAATGATAGATTTTTATATTAAACCCTAATCTATCAAACCCTAGTTTATAACATGACTTGTCCTTGACAAAGTCATGACGTCCTTTTGACAAGATCAAGACGAGACCATGACGAGGTTTGACGAGACCATGACGAGATCATGACAAGGTCATGCATGGGCTTGACGAAGCCATGACACGTTTTGACAAGGTTGTGACAAGTTGACAAAACTACACCACTCTTTTGCCTACCTTAGTTTCAGCTCACCTCTTCATGTCCAGTTTGCTCCAGCCCAAGAACCAGCTCATCCTTACAGCAACTCCAGCCCATCTCCTTGCCAGCCCACTTCTTTGATTGCACTAGCCATGACAAGGCCCAGACAGTTTGTGACAAGGCCAGACAACCGGATCTGCAAGCCCATGAGGCGCCAGCCCAAGGGAGAGGAGCAGCTGGGACGCCAAGTGTTGCTGAGCTGGAACAAATCGCATATCTTCTTCAAATAAACAGCTCCTAATTTCACGCTGGAACATTAATTCCCTTCTGAATGCAGCCCCACATCCCACGCTTCGGTCTACATTCAGAATCTCCCTCTTCGCCCTTTCTTCTGTAGTATACTACGCCTCGCGACCCACTTCTTCCGTACACACAGACCTTCACATCCAGATCCACGAACAAGACAGCTCCATCCCTTCTGCGTTGACAGCAAACTCGCGAGTAAGCAGCACCATGGTCGTGCTAGGAGTAGAGCTGCACGTTGAACAAACCTCGCCAGAAGTGATAGTCCCCGCCTGCTACAGCTACTCTCTTAGGTGAGTTTCGTAGCCCTTCTGCACCCGGTTCCCTCTCTTCTGTCGACAACCATGCTACAGCTACAGCTACTCTCTTACAAGGAGCTGTTACTTCTTTTTCAGCTTTCCAACATTTACGAGCAGTCAACTTCGGGTCCAATTTTGGGTAAGCTATACTCTTCCTTTTTGGCTAGTTTTCGGATATGTTATAGATGGTATTTCAAAGTAAATCATACTAAAATTTCAGAGGAATCCATGTTATGGTTTGAGAGATATAGGGTTTCAAAGTTCAGTGTTATAAATGTGCTGAGTTGGGAAAAACAGCATGGGATGCTGTTTTGTGAGATAGTTTAGAATAGGCTTTTGATCTCTGTTAGGCTTGAATTTTTGATATGATATAGTTGACATCTTGTTGTAGATCATATTAAAATTTGGGAAGAATCGAAGTTACGGTTTGAGAGTTATTGTGTTTCAAAGTTGACGTTTTTATATATGTGCTGAGTGTTGGGGACAACAGCAAGTGATGCTGTTTTGTGAGATGATTTTGAATAAGCTCTTGATATCCGTTGGACTTAAATTTTGGATATGATATAGTTTACATATTGTTGTAGAACATATTAAAATTTGAGAGGCATCCAGCGAGTGGTTTGGGATTTACGATTTTTCCAAGATTGAGTCGTAAGCAGTTTTTCTGTTGTGCTGAAATTCGGTTTTGGGAGATAGTTTTAAATAGGATTTTGATCTCCTTTGCAGCTAAATTTTGGATATATTATAGATAAGATTTTATAGTAGAACATATCAAAATTTGGGATAAATCCAGTCAGTGGTTTAGGAGTTATGATTTTTCAAAGTCTACTCAGATTTTGGCTAAGTATAGAATTTGTAAAGGGAGTAGTCAACTTTAGGAATTTTCATAAAACTGTTGAATGAACAGTTTGGAGATTCTTTCTCTTAAAGTTAGATAGGACATCATAGATAATCTAGGGATTTAAGTCGGAATTTTTATAAGCGGTTACGATTTTATATTTGGAATCGAAGTTAGACCTTTACGATTTCCCGGAAAATAGAAACATAGGAAAAATGTTAGCTTGGAACCAAACGAAGCTTTGGGAGTTAGAATATGATTTTAGAATCTCAAATAGGAGTTTAGACATGAATTTTAGAATTTTCGGGAATTTCGGGACCAAGGGTAAAATGGTCATTTTACCCTAAATTAATACTGCAACTAGTTATGTCTTAATACATTATTCTATTTTAGAAGTCTTAGACTTCTAACTACGTAGGAGTGTGCTAATGCACTTATCTCCTTTGACAGGCAACTGAGTTGCTACAGTTTACAGAGCGAGTTGGTTTACAGAGAGTCGAGCTTTATATCAGGTAAGTCCTTTGGGCTTACTTAGCTGACTTCTAAATATGAGCATGAATGATGATAGTGGCGTGTGATTGAAATGTTTAGAGAGATAGGTTGTGATATATATTTACCGACCTATACTTGGCCTAAGGGTAACGGGCGGTGGCATTCTGCTCAGTTAGCTTGCGAGCGCTGGGGGTTTCTTTAGGGACTAGTCCATGCTCGGTTTGTAGTGATGCTACCGGCGGAGGTCAGCTAGACCTACACCCAGTTGGATAAGGAACGGAGGCGAGAGCTGTTAATAGCTCTCGTGCCACAACTTAAATTGAATAATGTGAATCACTTAAATAATAGATAATAAACGGTTGAGTGCCAGCATGATGTTTGTTTATAATTTTTCTACGTGTGTTTGTGCTATTGTTATTCTACTTATATTTGGATTGTTAGCTAACGGTTTATCCGTGTTGTCAATCTGTAGAGATAGACAGTTGCAGAGAGATCCGGAACGGATGGTCAGCCGGGTCCACGTACTCATTAGATGGGGACGGGGAAGTCTTCCATACGTCATGCATGTTATATATCTTTATGTATGTTTGTAAGGCTGTCACTGGTGTACTTTCATACCATTAAAAATATTATGTTTTTGTAAATTGTTTTAATTACATTTGTGCCTTGTTGTAAGATCTTAGTAAAGTTGTTGTTAAACCAAGGTCGGGACCCATTGTGAGGTCCTAACCAGTAGCTCCCCGAGTTCCGAGAATTTGGGGTGTTACAACATGGTATCAGAGCCAGGTTGGCAACAATGGCACTTGAAATCTTCTAAAAGACCGAATGTATAAAATAATCAGAACCCGAAAGGGGTCTAAGATTTTCAAAAACGGATTTTGATTTTTACACACGTGCATAGTCGGGTTGTTGGGTTAGTAGTACGTCGGACCACCATCGTTCTCCGTGGATCTCTGCAACTTGGAATGATAGGTGTTAGTATATAGAGTTATATCGATATGTTTTAATTATATAAATGTGTATGTTTAGCATGTTAGTATCCTTTAGTTATGATATCATGAATCGATTATCGCCTCATGATAAATCGGTAACGGACTTGAAGAGTTTTCAACACGAGATAATGGATTCAGACCGAGGATCGAGTGTTATACTCTGGTGGGCGTCCTTGTGACCATATAAATCATCCGAAGAACGAGTGGGCAAAGAAGTACATATGTGGAGACAATTTTCACCACAAGTACCGTCCGAGGGGAAAGGAATCCCCGAGTCAACACAGGCAGAAGGAACAGGAAGTCATACAAGGGACTTGGTCATATGAGGCTGAGAGATGAATTAGAAGAATCATGTAAGAGACGACGAGAGATCGGATTAGAGATAACGATAAGGGAACAAGAATCATACCGAACGGAGTACAAAACCAAGATTTGCAGAATAAAAGATGTTATAATCAAGGCAAACGCCGCCACATGCAAGCATGGGCATGAGAGTACAAAGAAGATAAGGTGCTGACCCGAGGCGAAGAATTAAAAGAGTACAAAGACAACCATTGACAAATGAGTTTAAAAACATGAAATAAATTTCATCATCATAGAGACGATTTGACTTACTTAGAGATGCAAGAATTTGTAAGAAATCATGACGTAAGTATCAAATACAATAGAGGTCTGAAATTTAGACAAAAGAATTCTATAAAAGTGGCATTACAACACAACACCAGATAAAGGGAGGAATGTTAGAAAGGGATTCTGGTGGACTAAGGAGTCCACAATAACTTCTCATTCACCTAAAGATCTGAGTTACCAACAGTTACAGTCATATTAGATAACCGCAAACAGATGATGAACCAAGTAAGAATAATTGTGAAGACACGCTTACAAGTTATTGTGGAAACCTTGATAAACTCATTGACGACAGATGAATGCTAGGACATCTCATAAGAGAACAAGAGAAGTACAGACTGTGCAAGGAACTAAAGGGGTATTGACAAAGAAATTGGAGAAGATAGATTCTCACCAAGTGTTTCAAACTTCAAAAGAGATTGAAGAACAATAAGTTCGTGATCTTATAGAAGGTCAACTATAGACTAGTTGGTAGTAACTGGGACATAAACGTTCGGGTCAACTAGTGGTAACTGGTTGGCATATAAGGAGAATAACCATAGACCTATGAAATAATTTTATAGACATCTGGAGGACCCTTCAAGAGATCAACGGCGACAAATGTGAAGTTAAATAGATACCAGTGCTAATACCCTTAATAGTAACATGAAGTGAGTTCGAACTAGTAACTCTAATTAAGAACTTAAGAAGAAAGACTAGATGGCCAGGGATGACCCCTTATGTCATTTGAGACCAAGGAAATTGTGTGAGTGATTTACTACCTACTATCTAGGAAAAAGGTACATATCACAACTAGTACAGATGAATTATAAAAGGAGAACTAGAGGAGTAAGTATACACTTTGATAAGGTTCTATGTCAGTCAAGACAGAGTGTGCGTAACCATTCATACAAGGTAGGATGAGGATTCTCTTACGATAATTGGGGAAGAAACCCTTATGACCAAGAGATGCACAGAATGAAGACCTACAATTGAGAGTAAGAGTGAAGATAGACTCCACAAGTGTAGAGGAGTCTTGACCTCGTCAGAGATATAAGAAGTTGTAAGGAATGACGATACCAATATCAAAAGGAATAAGAGGCCGGTAGCAGAGTCAATGGAGTTCAACAGAGCAATATTATAAATAACGCTAATGAAGGAACATGTGAGAATGACCTAGTGGACTGGTGAAAGAGAATTGGTCTAAGGAAACGGAAGTGGGGAGGATAGAACGAACTAACCAAGGGGAAAAGAGTTAACCGAGCAGTGGATGCGTACCAGGAATTTTACGCCATTAGAAGTATGAGAAGAGTGAGTACGATATGTTGAGGTAAGTCAACTATAGAATAAGCAACGTCAGCGGAGGACGTGCAAGTGTTGTTGGTATTGAGGAGTTATGTGCCGTTAAGAAAAGATAATTGTGATTGTGGGTTTATGGATCAGCCTTACCGACGCCTTGGAGGATTACCTCAAGTAGGTAATGACACCTTTCTTCGATTAACTTAAGGCATGGAGAGAATTGAATTAGAGATTTCTTACTGGCTGGTTAAGATCAACTCCGGTTGAGTCAGAGAGTTTTAGATCCATGTTAGAAGAATTCCAACAGTAAACGGAAGAGGTCGTCTTTCAACCGTTATCTTAGTTCCTTAAGGCAAATAAGAAAGGTATTGGGTACTTCATCCGGATAGGACATATGGTGTAATTGAGAGGAAGAGTTTTGGGGTCAATCATTTTGGACTCACGGAAAAAGGCCTTTATGATTAATGGGTGACAACATAATTATCAAAGTAGCGCGGCAAAAGCGTGATGAGTCCTAACCCACAGAACAAAAACTCTGGAGTACTGAAAATGACGTGTCGAGTTTAAGACGATGATAATTTGTGAAATGTATTTTGTTTAGAAGGAACGTGAAATAGGGTACGTGGAGTGACAAGAAATTTTGTAGAGGAACTGTATCACCAACTAGATAGACGAGAAAGTATGTGCACGTAGAAGTATAGAAAGAAAGTGGTACCCCATTATAGATCCAAGTAAAGCATGCCGACCTAGCCACATGTTGGCAGATCAGTAAAATTGGAATTTAATACCTAGCATGGTACTTTAGAACGAGTTTCTTGATGAAATGAGAAAGGAAGTAACGAAGTAATAAGGGTGTTGTGTAGGGCCTGCACTAACAAGCACAAGGTGAGTAACTATCAAGTTGAATCGAAAGACAGATAAGAAAAGGAAGCTACGGGAGTGTACTTACAGACCAATACTCGTAAATATAGAAAACATAATCTCAAGAGTAGAGTATAAGAAGAATTTTATATTAGAACAGATCCGAGTTGCGTTGCATGTCAGAGAAATATTATCGGTCTGATAGACATGAGGGATATAAGAGTGGAACGTTGATGGTGTATTAGCAGTTATCGAGCAATTATGATCAAACGATGGTGAGGTAAGATTACCTTGTGCCTAGTGTTGTCATCGTGAATACATTATATAACACCTAAGATCTTGATACTGCGTAAGAAGCTTGAGTTGAAGTAGAGATCTATAAAATAATATGATGACGTCGATAGAGTACAAAGATTGACCACCGGTTTTTAGTTGTTAAGTTATATCAAGTTTAAGACTAAAAATGAGCAGATGATGGTTCTTTAATGGAGGAACCATATGACGGAGTCATATTATGAAATAAGACCAAGTGAGTTATGATACAACTAGCCTTAAACACTTAGTAAAGTACCGGGAGGTGTATAAGGGGGGATATCCTAGATCGGATAACTAGAACCTTTCAGAAGATCAGAATGAAAAGAATTGGAATAAATTACCTCACGAAGGTCATCAAAAGATTTAGAGATGAGTTAGGTAAGACAACCTTGTGAGACCTTACAAGCGGAGTTGAAAGTGAGTGAAGGACTAGTATTCCTCACCCTATTGGAGAGTGTAACCCCAGTGTTCTGCGGATTCAGTTAGAGGGGTACTTGCCAGACAAAAGTTAGGACATCGACTTAGAGGATCGGGCAGTGCAGCCGGATGATACTGGTGAGATATCTAGTTACCACTCTAGAATGTGATAGCAGGCACTTGTCAGGTCTGCACATGAAAAGATTTCAGAGTTAGTGGTTTTATGAAAAGCCGACGAGGCTACCAAGAGTACTATGGATAGTATGAGACATAACCTTTCAGAGACCTTTGTGAAGATAGTTGTAATCTAGGGAACGACGAGTTAAGGCTTGACCCTATATCTGTGTATGTTGTCTTACTGCTTGTTTATTTCATGCTTGAGTGCTTAGTCAGGATGTGTGTTATTGATGACTTTGATATGCGGGATACTCATTTGGTGCCTTAAAGGCCGATCAGGATTGTCTTACCCTAAGTTTCGGGACGAAACTTATTTTAAGGGGGTACTGATGTAATATCCGGAATTTTTATTTCCGTTTAATTCCGAATCAAATCGGACTTTGAGCCGTTGACGGTTTTCCATTCTATCTAGCAATTCTTTTTCACAAATTTTATCATTTTATGTAGAAGCTATTTCATATAAAATGATAAAATTATATCAACCTCTAATTCCTCTAATTACTTATCATTTTATGTAGAATTTAGTTCACATAAAATGATAGAATTATATCAATTCCTAATTCTTATAATTATTTATCATTTTATGTAGAATTTATTTCACATAAAATGATAGATTTTTATATTAAACCCTAATCTATCAAACCCTAGTTTATAACATGACTTGTCCTTGACAAAGTCATGACGTCCTTTTGACAAGATCAAGACGAGACCATGACGAGGTTTGACGAGACCATGACGAGATCATGACAAGGTCATGCATGGGCTTGACGAAGCCATGACACGTTTTGACAAGGTTGTGACAAGTTGACAAAACTACACCACTCTTTTGCCTACCTTAGTTTCAGCTCACCTCTTCATGTCCAGTTTGCTCCAGCCCAAGAACCAGCTCATCCTTACAGCAACTCCAGCCCATCTCCTTGCCAGCCCACTTCTTTGATTGCACTAGCCATGACAAGGCCCAGACAGTTTGTGACAAGGCCAGACAACCGGATCTGCAAGCCCATGAGGCGCCAGCCCAAGGGAGAGGAGCAGCTGGGACGCCAAGTGTTGCTGAGCTGGAACAAATCGCATATCTTCTTCAAATAAACAGCTCCTAATTTCACGCTGGAACATTAATTCCCTTCTGAATGCAGCCCCACATCCCACGCTTCGGTCTACATTCAGAATCTCCCTCTTCGCCCTTTCTTCTGTAGTATACTACGCCTCGCGACCCACTTCTTCCGTACACACAGACCTTCACATCCAGATCCACGAACAAGACAGCTCCATCCCTTCTGCGTTGACAGCAAACTCGCGAGTAAGCAGCACCATGGTCGTGCTAGGAGTAGAGCTGCACGTTGAACAAACCTCGCCAGAAGTGATAGTCCCCGCCTGCTACAGCTACTCTCTTAGGTGAGTTTCGTAGCCCTTCTGCACCCGGTTCCCTCTCTTCTGTCGACAACCATGCTACAGCTACAGCTACTCTCTTACAAGGAGCTGTTACTTCTTTTTCAGCTTTCCAACATTTACGAGCAGTCAACTTCGGGTCCAATTTTGGGTAAGCTATACTCTTCCTCTTTGGCTAGTTTTCGGATATGTTATAGATGGTATTTCAAAGTAAATCATACTAAAATTTCAGAGGAATCCATGTTATGGTTTGAGAGATATAGGGTTTCAAAGTTCAGTGTTATAAATGTGCTGAGTTGGGAAAAACAGCATGGGATGCTGTTTTGTGAGATAGTTTAGAATAGGCTTTTGATCTCTGTTAGGCTTGAATTTTTGATATGATATAGTTGACATCTTGTTGTAGATCATATTAAAATTTGGGAAGAATCGAAGTTACGGTTTGAGAGTTATTGTGTTTCAAAGTTGACGTTTTTATATATGTGCTGAGTGTTGGGGAAAACAGCAAGTGATGCTGTTTTGTGAGATGATTTTGAATAAGCTCTTGATATCCGTTGGACTTGAATTTTGGATATGATATAGTTTACATATTGTTGTAGAACATATTAAAATTTGAGAGGCATCCAGCGAGTGGTTTGGGATTTATGATTTTTTCAAGATTGAGTCGTAAGCAGTTTTTCTGTTGTGCTGAAATTCGGTTTTGGGAGATAGTTTTAAATAGGATTTTGATCTCCTTTGCAGCTAAATTTTGGATATATTATAGATAAGATTTTATAGTAGAACATATCAAAATTTGGGATAAATCCAGTCAGTGGTTTAGGAGTTATGATTTTTCAAAGTCTACTCAGATTTTGGCTAAGTATAGAATTTGTAAAGGGAGTAGTCAACTTTAGGAATTTTTATAAAACTGTTGAATGAACAGTTTGGAGAAATTCTTTCTCCTAAAGTTAGATAGGAAATCATAGATAATTTAGGGATTTAAGCCGGAATTTTTATAAGCGGTTACGAATTTTATATTTGGAATCGAAGTTAGACCTTTACGATTTCCCGGAAAATAGAAACATAGGAAAAATGTTAGCTTGGAACCAAACGAAGCTTTGGGAGTTAGAATATGATTTTAGAATCTCAAATAGGAGTTTAGACATGAATTTTAGAATTTTTGGGAATTTCGGGACCAAGGGTAAAATGGTCATTTTACCCTAAATTAATACTGCAACTAGTTATGTCTTAATACATTATTCTATTTTAGAAGTCTTAGACTTCTAACTACGTAGGAGTGTGCTAATGCACTTATCTCCTTTGACAGGCAACTGAGTTGCTACAGTTTACAGAGCGAGTTGGTTTACAGAGAGTCGAGCTTTATATCAGGTAAGTCCTTTGGGCTTACTTAGCTGACTTCTAAATATGAGCATGAATGATGATAGTGGCGTGTGATTGAAATGTTTAGAGAGATAGGTTGTGATATATATTTACCGACCTATACTTGGCCTAAGGGTAACGGGCGGTGGCATTCTGCTCAGTTAGCTTGCGAGCGCTGGGAGTTTCTTTAGGGACTAGTCCATGCTCGGTTTGTAGTGATGCTACCGGCGTAGGTCAGCTAGACCTACACCCAGTTGGATAAGGAACGGAGGCGAGAGCTGTTAATAGCTCTCGTGCCACAACTTAAATTGAATAATGTGAATCACTTAAATAATAGATAATAAACGGTTGAGTGTCAGCATGATGTTTGTTTATAATTTTTCTGCGTGTGTTTGTGCTATTGTTATTCTACTTATATTTGGATTGTTAGCTAACGGTTTATCCGTGTTGTCGATCTGTAGAGATAGACAGTTGTAGAGAGATCCGGAACGGATGGTCAGCCGGGTCCACGTACTCATTAGATGGGGACGGGGAAGTCTTCCATACGTCATGCATGTTATATATCTTTATGTATGTTTGTAAGGTTGTCACTGGTGTACTTTCATATCATTAAAAATATTATGTTTTTGGAAATTGTTTTAATTACATTTGTGCCTTGTTGTAAGATCTTAGTAAAGTTGTTGTTAAACCAAGGTCGGGACCCATTGTGAGGTCCTAACCAGTAGCTCCCCGAGTTCCGAGAATTTGGGGTGTTACAAAACTCACTTTCACGATCCAATTGCCAAATCCACGGCCGTAATTTAGAGTGTGGTTCCTCAAATCCTTGTCCACGACCGTAATTCAGGGCGTGGATTTCCAAAACTCTTGTTTTTGCCTTTGTTTCGTGACATTCTTCACTCATACTCCTTCCTTAGCTTTTCCAAAGCATTTCCTTGCCATCAAGCATGATCAAATACTCCTTTCCTTCCTCATTTTGCTCCAATCTAAGCCTTTATTCACCTAAAAACAAAACGAAGCTGGTGTAGATCTCTATATCGACAAAGTGGGTGAATGAATCATATCTAAGAACACCATAAAGAGGGAAAAACTACTAAAACAAGTGCCTAAAATATAGTCATATTTTATGCTAACAAAATACCCCATACTTGCCACTTGCTTGTCCCCAAGCAAGGTTTTCAAAAACTTAGAATATACGGTAGAATGAAATATGAATGCAAAACAAAACAAAACAATCTTTTTTGTAATGTGCTTCTAATCAATAGATCATCCTCAAACCTTGCTTCATTCATCCTTGAAAACGTTCATACACATAAACGAAAATATGCAAAGCAAAGGAACTTTATAAATTGCCTAAACTTCAAGACAAACATCATAACCTTCAAGCATTGTCAAAATCAAGCAAGTGAAACTTCAATTTAGATCACCAAGTCAAATAACACTCTTATGATCTCAAGGACTTTCAAGTAAGGCCAAGAATACGGAAAATGTGGGAAACTTGTAACGGAATGTGGTGTATGAATCCGGGAAGAAGGAACAACACAAACTCTTTTCTTTTGACCATTCGAACCAACCACCAACTTAGAGCTTTGCTCTAGACTTTTTACACATACTTTTTCGACTTTACTTTTGGAGTTATGGACAGCGGTGCACAAAAACCGAAGCTTAGGAGATTGGCGTTTCTCATTTTCAAGATACCTCAAAACCTTGATGCACATACCATAATCCGCTAGGAATATCGCTCAATCCGACTTTGGCAAGACACAAACACCCGGCTATGTGAATGGTGTCGAGTTACTCATCGTCATGATTGACTTCCCCAAACCTATAATTTCCTACACTTTGAATTCAAACAATTGATTTCATGGCCCTCAAACATCAAACATGCCAAAATCAGATCTTCCTAAATCCCGGATAGGTAAAGGAGGAAATTATATTCATTGAGGGGCTAAATGATCAATGAAAGAAATAAGAAAATAGAGGTGACTTAATCATTTCATAAAGAAGTATAAGAACTCATATTGTGATTTCAACCTTCGTTTCTCAATATAATTTAGATTAAAACCTTCACATTATGAAACTTGTAAGAAAGGATAAACAACATACTCAGTCTCTTCACAATTCATGATTTAGTTCAAGCATACAATTGTCATCAAAAATTCATTCCACAAGTAGCTTTCATCATAGAAATCATTTCTAATCTTTGATGCACAAAATCTTTTCAAAATTTTCAGATTTTGATGGTTTTTCAAAGCCTTTTTCATGCAATTCAATAATGAAACGTGTGGCAATAAAAGGAAACATGCAAGTGTTCATAGTAATAAGCGAAGCAAAGTGAGTAGAGTTATTACAAACGATAGTCACACCCCACCCCGTACTTGAAACATACATTGTCCTCAATGTTCAAAAGAAATAAAGAAAAGAAAAGAAACAAAGGAAACTCACTAATGGCGGTGGAGCGGCTCTAACCGGTTGATCATCATCATCACTCGGAAGGCGGTGGCGGGAATGAATGGAAGTCCGAGCTGAAATTCCGCCCAAACTGCTGGCGGTAGACATCCCTCAAGATACGGGCATTCTCCTGGCGTTCTACGTCATGGGACTCCTGTCGGACCTCCAAGTCTCCTACTCTCCTTGAAAAATCATCCGCCCAACCTAGGAGCTGGGAATACCAAGGTGGCGGCTGGCTATACCATGAAGGTGTGTCCTGAGGAGGAGTCGGTGCGACCGGTGGATGATCATACCATGGAGGAGGAGCTCCCATCCATGATGGCTGCTCTCCATACCAAGTGGGTGGAGTCTCCATCCAAGTCGGCCTCTCACTCACGCTAGCCCTACGTGAAGAAGAGTAACCGGAAGGTCTAGAGGGTCGGGGAGATCGCCTAGGTGGGTCCGGAAAGTCGGCCGGTTGGTCCGGAAATATACCAAAATCATGCTCAACACCTCCTACATTATGATCATCTCCTCCTCCCATCTCCTCATCATCGTCCCCAGCTGGGACCTCATCCAGCACATATGGAGGTGCTACAAGTCTATTGGCATGGATGGATGCGAAGGTCTCCTTCCAATTTTGGCGGCCTAGCATGATGGAGTACTTGGGAAGCCATGTGATACCTCTACCACCTCTCTCCTCCCATGGCATGGCTGCAGTAGGTGGAGCTTGGTGGCGGGGAATGATAATACCTCTAGTCATAAGCCCGTTGAGACCTAAAGGTCTCGCCGCTATCCTCGTACATGCGGAGTAGTCAATCCCCAATTGGTTGGTGATGTGAGTCACTATACCCCCATAACCTATGTTCCCAGCCTTTTTGTTCTTCAACTTGCTAATGGTGGAGGCAAGGAGGGTGGCACAATCGGAGGATCTACCGGTAAGCATACAATATAGGAGGAATAGCTCATCGGTTTTAATCTTTTGAGGGATCTCGGTCCCAGGGAAAAGACATTCCGAAAGGACTCTATGAGCTATCTTCAAGGCTAGGTGGTAGATGAGCTTTTCCTTGGTGTCGGCCGGTTTCCAGCGGTCCTCACTAGCATAAATCATGGCTATATCCTCCCAAAAATCCTTAGCATACACTCCGCTAGGAAATCTACCATTAAAGCTATCATGGAACCCAAAGAAGGTCCCAAACTGAATGATGGAGAACTCGTAGTTTTGCTCCATTAGCCTAAAGGAGACCGTTCGGTTTACATGGCTATACTCGAAGGAAGTCACAAACTCCCTTGTTATCTCCTCATATGTATCTTCTGTAATAGCGGGGAAGACGATCAATCCGGCTTTATCCAAGAGCCAAGTCAAATCGTTCACAACATTGAGCGGCTCAAGCTCCTCTAGGACAAGGTATTGAGGTCCTATGATTGCCCTTTTCTCAATCCTTTCTAAGGCTCCTAGGTAGTCCTCATGAATTGTGGGGATTCTAGGAGGTGGTGGTGATGGTGGTTCACTAGGAGGGGGTTGGGAAGAGGAGGAACTATCACCCTTTTGCTTTTTATTCCTACTAGACTTCCTCCTAAACATTTTTCTCAGTAATAGAGAAAATCACGGTCCGTTCTTGGTAAACCACGGCCGTGGAAAAGTACGGAGACCGTGGTTTTGGTGTGTTTCTTTAAACTCTGAGCAAATCCACACCAAAATCAACAATCACTGTCCTAGACTAATTTCAATTCCAATTTCGTCCAGTTCTCCTAAAATCTTGCTAAGAAATTGAACCAAATTGACAAAGAAGAGAAAAGGGAGTAAAACCTAAGTTTTGGATTTTTCAGATCCAAATTCTTTCTCCACTTTGGATTGCTCACTCAGTTTGTTGCTTGGATCGTGTAGATGATCGAAAATGCTCCACTTTAGGCTCAAGAATCGATCGAATCAGACTCCGAACGAAGAATTACGGGATGATGAAAGTGGTCGGCGATTCTAGACGTGGTTTTGGGCGTGGAAAGGGGTTTTTGTTGTGTTTTTGTGAAGGAAGGTGGTTTATATAGTGGCCGTAAAATTTTTGAAAATCACGGTCACTCGGGGTATTCCACTGCCGTGGAAATGTACGGAACCCGTGGTTTTGCTGATTTGTGTCAGACTTTTGGGAAATTACGGCCATCTATTACTTCCACAACCGTGGTTTAGGGCGTGGAAGTCTCTGTTGTTTCGTCAATTCCTTCCAAATTTTGCTTCTTTCCTTTGCCCATCCCTTATTCCTACATCCAAAAACATAACATACCGGGAGGTATCGAGGGAAAAACAAAGCAACAGCAACTTAACTAAACTAATCTAAGAAAGAAAAACAAAAACGTAAGTGCAATACCTTGGGTTGCCTCCCAAGAAGCACTTGTTTTCGGTTCGTAGCTAGACCGTTCCTGGGTTTATTCGAGGACAATCAGAGCGATTGCCTCAACTAGAAGCTTTGGTGAATACTTCTTAAGACGTTGGCCATTCACCTTGAAAATTCCGCTCTTTTCACCCCATACTTCAACTGTGCCATGGGAAAAACACGTTTGATTAGATAAGGTCCAGTCCAACGAGATTTAAGCTTACTTGGAAAGAGACGAAGTCTCGAATTGAAGAGGAGAACTTGATCTCCTTCTTTGAGGTCCTTTGGAATGATATGCTTATCATGTCAACGCTTCGCCCTTTCTTTGTAAATCTTGGCGTTCTCATAGGCGTTCAAGCGGAGTTCTTCAAGCTCATTAAGGTCCAAGAGGTGCTTCTCGCCCGCTTCCTTCATGCAGAAGTTCAACCACTTCACAGCCCAGTACACTTTGTGTTCTAGCTCAACCGGGAGATGACAAGACTTCTGCTACACAAGGTTGTATGGTTTTGTACCTATGGGAGTCTTGTATGCAGTCCTATACACCCATAACGCATCATCTAACTTCAAAGACCAATCCTTCCTTGTCTTTGACACCGTCTTCTCAAGGATGCGCTTGATCTCTCTATTCGAAATTTCCACTTGCCCACTTGTTTGTGGGTGGTAGGGAGTGACGATCTTGTTAGTCACCCCATACTTAGCTAGTAGAGCTTCGAATCGTCGGGCAATAAAGTGTGAAACTCCGTCACTAATGATGGTCCGTGGTGTCCTAAACCTTGGGAAAATAGTTCTATTAAAGAACTTGACAACAACCATGGCATCATTAGTTGGAGAGGCAATAGCTTCAACCCATCTCGAAACATAATCTACAGCTAGAAGTATGTATTGGTTTCCACAAGATGATGGGAATTGTCCCATGAAGTCTACTCCCCAAACGTCGAAGATTTCTACCTCCTGAATGTTATTGAGAGGCATCTCGTTTCTCCTAGAGATGTTTCCTGTTCTTTGACAAGCATCACAATAAGAAACAAAGGTTAGCAGATCCTTAAATAAAGTAGGCCAAAAGGAGCCGGATTGCAATACCTTAGCGCTAGTCTTACTGGAACAAGTGTGTCCTCCACAAGGTAGTGAATGACAATGACGAATGACGCTTTGCATTTTGTCTTCCGGCACACATCTCCTAATGATGCCGTCGGGATCTCTTTTGTAGAGTAGAGGTTCATTCCAAAAGTATTGCCGGACATCCTTAAAGAACTTCTTCTTTTGTGCATTGGATAATCCGGGAGGTATTTCCTGACAAACCAAGTAATTTAAAAAATCAGCAAATCAAGGTTCGTTACCTCTAGATATCTTGTCGATGCACTTCTCTATGATGTGTAACTGCTCATCCGGGAAGGAATCATCAATGGGTAGATCGTCGTCTTCAATGCGTGGTAGACGACTCAAATGATCCGCAACAGAATTTTCCGAGCCTTTCTTGTCGCGGATCTTTAGATCGAATTCTTGTAGGAGAAGAATCCATCTAATTAGCCTCGGTTTCGCGTCCTTCTTGGCGAGTAAATACCGGATCGCTGAATGGTTCGTGTATACAATTACCTTCGAACCTACAAGATAAGAACGAAACTTTTCAAATGCATATACAATAGCTAAAAATTATTTCTCAATTGTAGCATAGTTGAGTTGCGCTTCATCTAGCGTCTTGCTAGCATAATAGATAGCATGGGTTCGGCCTTCCTTCTTTTGCGCTAGCACAGCCCCAACACCTACGTCACTTGCATCACACATAACCTCGAATGGGAGATTCCAGTCCGGAGGTTGGATAATCGGGGCTGAGATAAGAGCTTCCCAGATCTTATAGAAAGCATATATACAATCGTGTGAAAAATAAAAAAAACTACATCCTTCATCAATAGATTAGTTAGCGGTTTTGAAATCTAAGAAAAGTCTTTGATAAATCTCCTATAAAAACCAGCATGTCCTAGAAAACTTCTTATCCCCTTCACCGAAGATGGAGGAGGAAGTTTCTCTATAGTCTCTATCTTAGCCTTGTCTACCTCAATCCCTCTACTAGAGATTAAGTGTCCTAGTACAATGTCTTCCCTGACCATGAATTGACACTTCTCCCAATTAAGAACTAGGTTAGCGTCTTCACACCTTCGCAACACAAGAGAAAGGTTAGAGAGACAATTATCGAATGAGGAACCATAAACAGAAAAATCGTCCATGAAAACCTCCATTATTTCCTCAATGTACTCCGAGAAGACGCCCATCATACACCTTTGAAAGGTGGATGGGGCGTTGCAAATCCCAGCATCCTTCTATATGCAAATGTACCCCACGGGAACGTGAATGTAGTCTTCTCTTGATCGTCCAGATAGATCGGAATCTGGAAGAAACCACTATAACCGTCAAGATAACAGAAATAAGAGTGTTGTGCTAACCTCTCAAGCATTTGGTCTATGAATGGTAGCGGGAAGTGATCCTTCCTTGTTGCATTGTTCAGCTTGCGGTAGTCTATGCACATCCTCCATCCCGTCACGGTTCTTGTAGGAATGAGCTCATTGTTCTTGTTAGTGATAGCCGTCATTCCTCCTTTCTTTGGGACAACTTGAACGGGGCTCACGCACTTACTATCAGAGATAGGATAGATGATACCTGCGTCAAGTAACTTAAGAATTTTCTTCTTGACAACCTCCTTCATGATCGGATTTAACTGTCTTTGAGGTTGTCGCGAATGCTTAAAATCTTCCTCCATTAGAATCTTTTGCATGCATAATGATGGTTTAATTCCTACAAGATCTTCTATGGTATAATCTAAGGCTTTCCTATGTTTCCTTAGAACAGCCATTAGTTTCTCATGCTCATCTTCACTTAATTCGGAACTAACAATTACGGGAAAAGTATAATTAGTTCCAAGAAATGCATACCGAAGATGTGTGGGAAGTGGCTTCAATTCCATTGCTATTGATGCCTTTGATGAGTCTTGAGGTGTGTCCGACGCTTCCTTAGAAGTCTCTAAGGGTGTAGGAGTGATGGAAGAAGACTCAAGAGCATTTGTGGAAAGAATGGAATTGTTCTCAGAAATTCCCAAAATTACGGCACCACTATTACTTCCACGGCCGTGGTTTAGGGCGTGAATCTCAATTACTGCACCACTGTTACTTCCACGGTCGTGGTTTAGACCGTGTAACTTACTATTGCTCTCGAGATAGCAGTTTACGGGCAGTTTGGGTGAAACCACGACCGTGGAATAGCATGACTGACCGTGGTTCCTCACGTTTTCTGAGCCATCGTAAAGTTTTTCAAACTCTTCCTCTTGCACTTCTTTTAGCTCTTCCAAGGCTTCAATCTCTTCATTGCAATCCTCTTCCTCTCCCTTTTCCATGATGCTCATGGTTATGACCTTTTTCAATGGATCCTTGAATAAAATCGAGCTCACTTATTCTCTAGATGCTTCTTTGTCATAGATGTTAAACATGTCCTCTCCAAGAGTTGGCTCTTTTACCGGTTTAGGTTCACCTAAACCGACCTTCCTACACAAAGCAAGCGGGATGATGCTAATGCTTGCTCCTAAGTCACAAAGAGCGTCATATGTGACTTCTGCCACTCCAATTGGAGTGCAAAATGACCCCATCTCTCAGCTTTGGGGGCATCTTTTCCGTCATCGTTTTGATGAGCTCCGAAGATTCCGACCTCATCTTGACTTATCCAAAGTCTTCTTGCTTCCGCTTGTTAGAGAGGATCTCTTTTAAGAATTTCACGTAAGCGGGTATACCTACAATAGCATCAATGAAAGGTATATTAATGTGCAGTTTGCTCATTAGTTCAATGAGCTTACCGAATTTCTTATCTAGACGCGCTCTTGCTCTAGATTGTGGGAATGGTAGAAGAGGTTTATAAGCTGGAGGAGGAACATAGGCATCTTCCTTCTCCTTCCCTTTTTCTTTCTCCTTCTCGGCTGGAACTTCTACAAACTTAGGCTATGGGTCGGTTGTTGTCACACCGCTCCTAGTTGTGATAGCCATCACCCTTCCTTTCGGGTTATCCTCCGTCTTTTCGGGAAGCTTCCCTTGATCTCTAGGAACTTCTCCGGCCTTGCTGAATACTTGGTTTTCTAAAGCTTTGTGAGCTTTATCAACCAAAGTTATGTAACTCTCCAACCCTTGGAGCTTTCCTAGGATCGTCTCCAACATAGAATCGGGCTTCTCCTTCTCCGTCTTGTTTGATCCATTTGATGTTTGCCCCTAGCTTTTCAAAGGAGTAGAAGAAGATGGAGGTGTTAGTGAATTTCCAAAATTTGGATAGGAATTACCAAATTTTTGTTGTTGGTTGGACCGCCAATTGTTGTTGGAATTTCGGTTGTTGTTGTTATTCCAATTGTTGCTCCAATTGTTGTTCCGGTTGTTGTTCCTATTCCCTTGGTGGTGGTTGTTGTTGTTGTTGTTTCCTAAGTAGCCAACATCTTGCTCCTTTGGCTTTTGAAGGCCAGCTCTAATGATTTCCTTCAACTCTTTGATTTCGGTGTTGAGGGAGAATATTTGAGTTTGTGCTGTTTGTGTTAGCTTAGCTCCCAGATCACCTTTATTCCGGCTATTTGGATCCACCTTCTAGTGGGAATACTTCTCAATCACTTGGGCTTGCGACTCAATGAAGTCCCAAGCGTCTTCTTCTCTGATGTCCATGAATGTACCACAAGAGAGAGATTGGAGATTGAATTGTGTTTCCACATCCAACCCCTTGTAGTAAATCTCCAATAACTCCAGCTTTGAAATGCCATGGTGTGGGAAATCCAATAAGAGATCCTGAAATCTTTCCCATGATTGAAACAAACTTTTGTTAGCTTTCATAGAAAATGCATTAATTTTACCTCTCAACTCCGCCGTCTTGGAGGGCGGAAAAAACTTGGTGAGGAACTGTTAGCATGAAATATTGTGATATTTTAGGCACGTTTTCTAAGTATATTTGATCCATAATGATAGTCATTGATTGAGCATTGATACATTTGTGAGCTAGTTTGTCTATAATGTCGATATAGAGATCTACACAAGCTTTATGTTGATTATAGGTGATTGAGAGCTATTTCCGAACGGAATGGAGCAAGGATGGATTTGATTGAGCATGTCCATGAATTGAGGACATTCCTAGGAGCTAAGGGAGTGCCAACTTGAAGGATACACGAGGCTAAGGAAGAACCACGTTCTTGCCCTAAACCACGCTCTAAAATACGGCCGTACTACTTTCCACGTTCAAGTCCAGGGCCGTGGAATCATGGCAAGGGAAGCGTGGTTCATTCCAGCAACTTCTACGGCCGTGGAGAAGTTGGTTCAAACCGTGTTGATTTCCACGCTCTAAATTACGGCCGTGGAACCCTTCCACAACCGTGATCTTGGCGATCTTTTTCGCCACACTTTAAGCCACGATCTCCTACGCAATTGGGCCGGGCCGATATTTTATCTTACACTATAAAAGGACGGACGAAGAGAGATTCCATCACCTTCGCTTACGCATAGACGCATCTTACGCTTGCGCTTGAATTTGCCCTAATTTCGCATTTGGCGGAGATTGTGTTAGAGATATTTTTGGCGCATTGCTATTGTGATTTCCGGATTGACGGAAGATCGAAGATTCGGAAGATTGTTCGCAAGGAGATTTCGCTTCTTGCTTAGGTTTGATTTAGAAGACGGATTGACATCCCGTTCTTCCTTCTTATCTAAGATTTGTGATTGTTTGTTTTATTCCGAATCTAGTGACGATTATTATTCTTGATTGTGACTTTGAGATTGATTTGATAGTTATTGAAGGTTTTCGGAAGTTTTCATCTTTCATTCTTTTAAACCTTGAATTTGATATCAATATGACTATTGTTGGCTAAAAACCCTTAACAATTCTAAGGTGAAGGGTTGATAGTTGTGGCTTAGATGATGATAGATCGATCGTAAACGGATTGGACCCTGATCCACGGTCTGTTCTTGAGCTTCCACGGCCGTGGAACTCAAGAACTAGCCGTAATTTTGTGTTAAGTTACGAACTTGCTTTTACTTTAATCCAAAGTTAAAGATTTGCTTTAACTTAGTTTAGGCTTGCCTTTTCTAGGTGGTAGTGAAGCCTCAACAACCTCTACCTCAATTGTGAGTGTCACAACCTTAATCGGTTTAGTTAGTCTTGATCCTTGGATTACAAGTTTGGGTATTTGATATTAATTCTTACCTTTGGAACCTTTCTATATTGAAGCCTCAACAACCTTTATAGAGAGTGTCTTGTAGGTGAGTCATATAAGGTTTTTGGAACTTCACCGTACGATTACCTTACATTAGTATACCTTTGAATATCTTAACTCTGTCCTTATATCTTTAGTATATCTTGAATCGATTGCCACAGCTGGATTCCTGGATCTTTAGGATTGTTGTTTTCCCAATAATTCGAAAAGCTCTTACATTTACTCGCTTGATAACCTATAATTGAATTTGTTCCCCCCAAATCCCTGTGTTCGATACTCTGGAATTCTTGCTCAACTATATCGATCCGTACACTGTGGGTTCGCTTGCTTGATTCTAGTTTTATAAATTTAAAGCTTATTTGCACGCACGCTAAGTGGCGAACAGGAACTCCGAAGATAGATCCTCCCATGTGTTAAGCCTTCCAGTTGGAAGAGCATTATACCAAGCCAAAGCCTTGTCCTTCAAAGAGAAGAAGAACGGTTTGATCTTGTAGTTGTTGTTGGTAGCCCTTTTCGGCTTCAATGTCTCCATGAGAATCTCAAAATTCTGCAAATGTTGGTGTGGAGATTCAGCACTAGTTCCACCAAATTGAATTTGGCGAACCATGGTGATAACTTGCGGGCTAAAGTTGAATTCATGGATGTCCTCAGCTCCGAAATTCACACCTAGACGGCGTGGTTGCTGAATTGGATCCATTTTTTGCCCAAGAGTCCGTGGTTCATCCCCTTCATGAGCAACTCTCACATCTCCAGCGGGAATGCGAGGAACAACCGGTGGTCTTGGGTTGTTAAGAACGGGATGGATTACCGGATCAATGTCCTCAAGTGGTGGCATATCATCATCCTCATCGTCGGATGATTCAACTCTAATGGACTTAGTTGGTTTCTTGACCTTCTTCTTCTTAGCATCATTCATCTCCAACTTCATGTCCATCGTCATAGCTTTGAGCTCATCCATTTGGAATTGATGACGCTCCAGTTCTTCCATACGAGCCTTCTCACTCAACTTAAGTTGAAGTTGAACTTCATCCAACTCCGCTTGGATGTTTCTCTCATTGTTTTAAGCCATCTTTTTCTCTTTCAACTTTATTCTCAAAGTTTTCTCAAGTTCTGGATCGAAAGGGACTAGATCTTTGGTAGATCTGTCTTTCACATATACCTAAAGAATTTGCAAAAATCACTCACAAAGAGATATCAAATAGCAAGAGCAAAGCTCTGAAGTTCGACAACCGAAAACCGGAATTGGCTTAGACCAAATCCCCGGCAACGGCGCCAAAAACTTGTTCTTTGGAGAAACTCTGTTACGTTGCCGGAACGAGAACTTCAAATGTACCTAAAAACACAAATCTGCAAGAACACTCAAGTAAAAAGATCAATAGAAAAAGCAACAACAGTCCCCGGCAACGACGACAAAAACTTGTTCACCTCAAAGTGTGCGCGAAAATAAGTTTTAAATTATAAAATTGAAATCAAAGCAAGCGAACCCGCAGCGTACGGATTAGCGTAGTTAAGCAAGTATTCCAGAGTATCGAACTCAGGGAATTGGTGAGTCAAATTCAGTTTTTATATAATCGAGCAAGTAAAAGTATAAAAGCTTTGCAAATATTGGGGAAAACAACAAGCCTAAAGATCCAAGTATTTAATTATGGCAATCGATTCAAGATATACTATAGATGTAAGGACAGAGTTGAGATTGCAAAGGTATAACTAAGGTAAGGTAATGTACGGTGAAGTTCCAAAACCCAATATGTCTAACCAAAAGACTCTCTCTATAAAGGTTGTTGAGGCTGCAGTATAGAAAAGATCTAAAGGTAAGAATTAATCTCAAATACCCATGCCCAAACACAAGGGATCAAAGATAAGCCAAAACGGTAAGGTTGTGACACTCGAAACCGAAATAGAGGATGTTGAGTCTCACTACTACCTAGAAAAGGCAAGCCAAGGCTAGGTTAAAGCAAATCTTTAACTTTGGATTAAAGCAAAAGCAAAGGTCGTAAAACAGAGAAAATCACGGCTGGATCTTGAGATTCCACGGCCGTGGAACTCAAGAACAGCCCGTAATTTGGGTGTCGACGATGTTTCTCACACTCTCAGGGTCCAATCAAGTTATGATCGATCTATCTTCATCTAAGCCACAACTATCAACCCTTCACCTTAGAATTGCTAAAGGGTTTTAGCCAATAACCATTATCATAATATCAAAAATCAATTTAAGAAGAAAGAAAGATAAAAACCCTCGAATACTCAATAACAAAACAAAGTCAATCTTGAATCCGAATAACTAAAGTAATATGTTTATGAATTCAAAAAGTGGAATAAGAAATCCTCATAATGATCTAGAGAAACTACAAAGAACAAGATGTCAATCCGTTCTCAAATGAAAACCCTAGAATATCCCGAAAGTACACAATCTCCAAAATCACGTCCTTCACGAATCTCCAATCCTCAAGGTCGAAATGAAACCCTAAGGTTGCCGTCTCCAAAAGCTCTCATGAGGGTGTAAGCGAAGATCCCCGAAACTCTCTTCTCCAGCCTTCTTATAGGCGAAAATAGGGTTATGAGAAAGCCCAATGGCGTTGCTGACGTAGCACATATGACACGTCATAAAATCATGGAAATCACGGTCATGAACAACTTTCCACGGCCGTGGTTTAGGCCGTGTAACTTTCTGTTGTGCTTCAAACTCATTTGCGCGATCCAATTGCCAAATCCACGGCCGTAATTTAGAGCGTGGTTCCTCAAATCCTTGTCCACGACCATAATTCAAGGCGTGGATTTCCAATACTCTTGTTTTTGCCGTTGTTTCGTGGCATTCTTCATTCATGCCCCTTCCTTAGCTTCTCCAAAGCATTTCCTTGCCATCAAGCATGATCAAATACTTCTTTCGTTCCTCATTTTGCTCCAATCCAAGACTTTATTCACCTAAAAACAAAACGAAGCTAGTGTAGATCTCTATATCGACAAAGTGGGTGAATGAGCTCACAAATGTCTCAAACTCATATCTAAGAACACAATAAAGAGGGAAAAATAACTAAAACAAGTGCCTAAAATATAGTCATATTTCATGCTAACAATGCTTCTTGGCAGTTGAAGCCGTACGAGGAGAATTACCCTACCCATGATCTTGAGCTAGCGGCAGTGATTCATGCCCTGAAGATTTGGCGACATTACTTGTACGGGGCTACGTGCCAGATCTTCACACACCATAAGAGTTTGAATTATATATTCACTCAACAAGAGTTGAATAACCGCTAGAGGAGATAGTTAGAGTTGATTAAGGAACTTGACTTAGAGATTTTGTACCATCCGGGGAAGGCGAACGTAGTCGCCGATGCTTTGAGTAGGAGGACACCTCGAGAGGAGGCTATAGCTCGGATTACGGTTCAGCCACAGTTGCAAAGAGAATTGATAGAGTTGAAGTTGGATATCCGGTTCCGGATACGAACTGTCGGTTGTCCGAGCTAGAGGTATTACATGACCTGTCCGGAGAGATCCGGTAGAAGCAGGAGGGATGTCCCATTTTGACGAGGATTCGGAACAGGATCACCCGAGGAGAGGCACCGTCAGACCAGGAGTTGAGAGAGCGGATTTTGCATGAGGCATATTCAACACCTTACTCGGTGCATCCAGACGCGAGTAAGATGTACCAGGATATCAGGAGATCTTTTTGGTGGGGCGGGATCTAGCCCGATGTAGCTAGATATGTGGCCCGATGCGCGACCTACCAGCATGTCAAGATAGAGGACCAGAGACATGGAGGAGAGCTTCACCCACTGCACGAGCCGCAGTGGAAGTGGGACGATATATCCATGGACTTCGTTACCTATTTGAGATTGAGTAGGAGCTTGGATTTGATATCGGTAGTAGTAGATCGGTCGACGAAGACCGCACGTTTCATCTTTAATCGGGAAATGTGGCCGGTGAGTCGTTTAGCCGAGGAGTTTACCTCTCAGATTGTGAGGTTACATGGAGTGCCGATGACTATGATCTCGGATAGGGACGGGCATTTTACCTAGAGGTTCTGGCAGCAGGTACACACCGCCCTAGGTTCAAGTCTCCATTTCATCACCGCATACCATCTACGGGTGGGCAAAACCAATCCGATCTGGCGGTCCGGCCTGAAAAATCCGTCGACCCGATCCGGAAAATCCAATAATTTAGTACCCGTTTTGATCCGGTCCGAATCCGATCCGATCCGAAAGATTTTCCCGGATCATCGGATCGGATACTGATCGGAGTTTTAGGCATCCGGATATCCGCGGATACCCGGATAAAAAAAAAACGGATATCCGGATACTCACGGATCACCGGATATCCGCGGGTCACCGGATATCCGTGGATCATCAGATCGTCTCGGGTCACCGGATAGCTCCGGGTCGCCGGATATCCGGGTAGTCCCGGATCACTATATATTCTTGGATATCCGGCAATAATTTTTTTTTTATTATAATTATAAATGAATTTGTTTTAGGAAGGATAAATCAAGATTGTATATTGCAATTATGTACTAATATTTATATTTAAAAATATATTTAATGGGAAAATATATGAGTTAGGTAAAGTAAAGAATTAATAATGAACATACTTAGTTTATATCACTATGTAGTTATGTATTAATACTTGTATTTGACATATATTATAATATACATGGTAAACTATTTTAGTTAATCAAAGTAATGAATTAATATGTAGTTTTGTATTAATACTTGTATTTGACATATCATTTAAATGAACAAATGTTCATAATAATCTCTAATTATAAGTTAGTAATTTTCATATATAGATTTATATAAATATGATTATAAGTTGGTTTCAATAATAATTTTTATTATAAGTTAGTCTCATTTAAATGAAAAATTATTCATAATATTTTTTTAATTATAAGTTGATCTAATTGTAAGACATAAGTTTTATAAGATGGTTTCAATAATAATCTTTTATTAGAAGTTGATCTCATTTATATGAACAAATGTCAATAATAATATTTTATTATAAATTGATCTCATTGTAAGATATATATTTTTTATAAGTTGCTCTCAATAATAATATATTATTAGAAGTTGATCTTATTCAAATGAATTAATATTCATAATAATCTTTTATTATAAGTTGATCTCATTATAAGGTATATGTATTTATAAGGTAATCTAAACAATAATCTTTTAGTAGAAGTTGGTCTCATTTAAAAGAACAAATGTTATAATGATCTTCTATTATAATTTGGTGTGATTGTAAGAAATATATTTTATAAGATGGCCTCAATAATAATATTTATTAGAAGTTGATCTCATTTAAATGAACAAAATGTCCATAATAATCTTTTATCATAAGTTGATCTTAGTAAGATATATATTTTTATAAGTTGGTCTCAATATTAATCTTTTATTAGAAGTCGTCTCATTTAAATGAACAAATAATGATGATAATGATTATTGTAAAAACATACATATAGTAAAATTTATCATAAGGTTGTAGAAACATTATTAAATAATATAGGTCTATAACGAGCATTTTAATTTCAATTCTTATCACCCTACTAAAGATAAGATATGTGATAAATGCCCATAGTAATCTTTTTATCATAAGGTTGTAAAAACGTTATTATATTTTAACATGGTTAAAAGAGTTAAACATATATATATAAAATTTTGATTCAAATAAGATTTTACTATAATTCTAAAAATTCATTTTTATATGTTATAATTTACTATGAAAATTAACGAGTTTTTTAATTTTAATTCTTATCACCCTATTAAAGATAAGATATGAGGTAAAGTATTAATATAAGTTTCTCATTAATATAAATAATGATGATAATCAAAACTGTAATTTGAGTAAAAAATAAATTGGCACAATAATTTTTTGAAAAGGCTTCCATAAAAAAATAATATAAATAAATTTAGATCCAACTAAAATTTACTTTTGTACTTTAATTCTACATATTATTTTTTAAAAGATATTAAATATAACTTTTAGTTTTAACATCTAGTTTGCTATAGAAGATTACAAGTACAAAATTACATGCTATATGTTTATATAATTATGTTTTATAAGTCTAACTATTTTAACCATGTTAGTGATAAGATTTGTGTTAAAGTCTTAAAAATAAGTTTCTGAATAATATAAGTAATGATAATTATGATAACTATAACTTTAGTAATATTTTTTCATAGCAAATCAACCTTTTTATTAGAAGATCGTCTCATTTAATGAAACCGCCTATATATACATAGATATATATATATATAAATATATATGTATTTGTTTATATAAATACAAGAATTTGGTTTTAGAATATATACAAAGTTTTATATTATATTATAATTTGCATTAATATCATTTTCTTGTGTAATTATTATTCATAATATTTATAATGAAATGCAATCAATTAGCTTTTGTTAAAATAAAAAATAAGTTAATTGACTTTGATAATATTTAATGATAACATTTGTTATATATTAATATTTTCGAGACTAAAAAAAATTTAAAAAACAATTTGGTTTACTAGGCTTTTTCTAGTTTTGTGTTTAGTAAATGTACCCCAAGAGAGAAGAGTGTGTAAAGTTTGAGAATAAATACAAAAGGTTGGGGGTATATTTACTTAATTCAAACATTAAAAATCCTAGTTACTACTATAGTTTTTCAAAAAGGCCTAGTTACCAAAATTGTCCTATTCAAGTTAAATAATTTACTTTACTTTATCATTCTCATTTTTTTATTTCGTATTGCATGAAGTAGTTATAAAGTGTAAAGATAAAGATATCTATTGTTTTAAAACCTTTATTTTATTTTCTTATTATAGTGTACATTAATATCTCATTTTTTTATTATCTATATGATTATCGTTTTTATTTTGATTTTTTTTGTGTCTTTGAATAATTTTTATTACATTTTATGATAAATAAAGTAGAAAATTCACATCCGGAGCAAATCGGATATTCGGATCAAACGGATCAATCGGGTATCCGGATCCGGCTAAAGTCATTTTTCGGATCAAACAGATCAAACGGGTCAAACAAAAGTCATTTGGATCAAACGGATCATCCGGATATCCGCAGATAATAATCCGATCCGATCCGGCTAAAATCATTTTCGGATACTATATTTTGAAATTCGGATCAATCGGATCGGCCGGATACCCGCGGATAATTATCCGATCCAATCAGGGAAAAAGTGTCGGATATCCGGCCGGATACGGATCGGATCCGGATCGGGAGTTTTATGATAATTTTTATTCGGATATCCGGGTATTCGGATCGGATCGATCCGTTGCCCACCCCTTATACCATCCACAAACCGATGGCCAGTCCGAGCGGACTATTTAGACCTTAGAGGACATGTGACGAGCATTGGTGCTAGATTGGGGGCAATATGGCTAGTACACTTCCCATTGGTGGAGTTTTCATATAAAAACAGCTGAGACGCGTCGATTGGGATGGCACCGTATGAGGCATTGTATCTGTGGAGATGCCGCACTCCCTTATGCTGGGACGAGCCGGAGAGTTCTATCACCGTAGCTCCAGATCAGATGCAAGATGACATGGCTAGAGTCGCATTGATCCGAGAGAGGATGTTGGTTGCGCAGTGCCGCCAAATGTCATATGCGGATAGATGACGTATGCCCCTAAAGTTCAGAGTGAGGAGCTTTGGTGTAGTTGAGGGTATCACCGACGCGGGACGTCAGACGATTCGGCATTAAGGAGAAGTTAAGCCCCCGATATGTCGGGCAATTCGAGATAGTGGACAAAGTTGGTGAGGTGGCATACAGGCTAGCATTGCCACCGCGGTTGGAGGGTATACATCCGGTATTTCATATGTCTCAGCTGAGAGAGTACATCCACGACCCATAACACATCATTTGCCACAAGGACCTAGTGGTCAAGCTGGACCACACTTTTGTGGAGCATCCGATAGAGGTTATGGAGCGGAGTACGAGGCGCCTTCGACCGAATTAGATACCGATACTGAGAGTGCAGTGGTCAAGGCGGGGAGCCGATTAGGCTACATGGGAGACGGATGATAGTATCGAGAGGAACTCTCCCGAGTTTTATGCAGGTTTAGCGACATCGATAGGACCGTCGGGTTAGTCCTGAGATCTTCCCTTGTTTGTGCTATGTGTTTATTTCATGACATGTTATGCGAGTTATATGTGTATATGTGTACCTTGCGAGGTCTTGATGTGATTTTTTACGTAGATTCGGTCTAGGCTGATAGTTGATGTTTTATGATTTCCGCATGGTTACGTTACGTGTTTGGCCGAGAGTGTTGCATTTAGCAAGTTTCGGGACGAAATTTGTTTTTAGGGGGGTTAGTTGTAACATCCGGAATTTTTGTTCCGGCCTTGGAGCGTTTTATCGACCTTTCCATGTTAGTGGCACAGTTTTCCCGCAGGCACGAGGTGTTGAGTGCCAGGATTTATTCCCAAAATTCAATGCCGACCCTTCGTTTTCCCCTTTTCTCTTTCCAACCCCTCGTTCCTAGCCGAGGTGACAAGAGTTCAGCTGACCCCTTGTTTCCCTCCCAACTTTTCAGCCAAACTCTCCCTCTCTCCTCACTTTTGCTTTCACGCTTCTCATTTCTCTCCCACTTCTCTCTTGTGATTCCTTCCTCTCTTCTCCTGGAGATCTTGCTTGTGTGTGAGCTGCAGTAGTGGAGATTCAAGATCCAGTTTCGTAAGCTTCTTCCTCTTCCTACCTTTTTCTCCTTTATTGTTTACCCTTTTTTCCCCTCCTTCATCCATTGCCATGGATGAAGCTCTTGAGGAAGCTTTTTCCTTAAATCCTTGCATGTGCATGTTCTTAGCTCGTTTAGGTCATAGAGAGGAGTCTAAGTTCAGTGGTTGGTGTTTCGAGAAGACCCAACAAGAAGAGGAGGACATTGGAGCCCAAGACCCACAGTCGAAGACGAAGAAGACGACCTTCTGCTGCTCAAACTGCGGGGGCGGATCATCAGAGGCACATGGGTGAATCAGGACCACCGCAGGGGTGGCTCAAGCCACCGCAGGCGCGGTACCAAGGCATAGGGGCGGCGCCAAAAGACCGTAGGGGCGGTGACTGGGGTTCGCAGGGGCGCTAGCTTGACTCCGCGGCTGCATTTCTTCGATTGTAGGCTCCTCTTTTCCCTTTCTATTTGTTCGTTCCTTGGCTTTGAGGTTATATCTTGTTAGTAGCATGCCTAGGATGGCCTAGAGTAGCTTGAGAATTCCACCTAGTGGTTGAGAACCTAGGAGCCTTTAAGGCTCGATGTAGTTGACAATTTCGAGTATGTTGAGCATGATGGACCTTCTAGGCTAGCTTGTTCCTTCTTTGCTGTGGTTTATGTTCATGTGAGGTTATAAGCTGTTTTGAGTTGCTATCATGTGCTGAGAGTGTGGTGAGTATCTTGGATCCTAGGATGCATTCCTAGGTTGAGGGTTAGGCTATCTTGCTTAGATCACTAGAGTGAAGTCTAAGACTTCTTGAGCGTGAGCATATGTTCATACGTACCTTCTTGTGAGCAGGTTGTGGGATTCTTTCCAAGGGAAGCTAGAGTGTTGTGAGTTTAGTATGGAGACCAGGTAAGTCTCCGGACTTACTTAGCTCGTATTTTACGTATTAGCATTGATGTGTATTTGGTGGTGTGTGTGTGTTACGGTTTATGTTATAAACAACTAAACCGGTAATAGAACCACCGACTTTATATTATTTTAGCCCAAGTGTATGATAACAGGCGGTGACATCATCTGCCTAGCTCTTGCGAGAGCTAGGAGGTTCTCGGCGACTAGCTCGTGCGGGTAGACGGTCGGATGCATCAGTATAATTCCTTGCCGGTAAGAAGTGACCAAGGTGAGATCACTGTGATTCTCGTGTCACAAACCTATGTTGAATTAGAACGAGATCCGACTTAATAATAAAAAGATAATAAACCGGACGTGTGTTTCAACGCATGTTATGTGTGTATGTGTCTTCACCTCGTTTCTAATGCTTCGAATATGAGCTAACGGTTTTAAACCGCTTGGGTAGATGCCTTGCAGGTTATGGGCGCCTCTGAGTGAGGTGGAGGAGTGGACCGCCGGGGGTCGCCGTAAATTATAGGACGGGGCGTTTTTGGGTTTTATTATGTTGTGGGATTGTGTTATGTTGTACGTTTTCGGAGTTTGCGTGTCGTTTTGAGGAATCGGCTGAGTTTTCAGCTTGTATCTTTACAATTTATTGCTTGTCTTTCTTTTGTATCTTCCTTTTGATGATCCTTTTCTTTCCTTTTAAGCTCCAATGTGCTCAACTGTGATCTCCTTATGATGTATTGTCTTTCCATGCTCGCTTTTGATCCGAAATCCATCATAATACCTACAATTGCAACAAATCCATGTTTAGACACCCTTTCTAACAAAGTAGGCAAATATAAGCTTAAATGCCATGAATATATGTTTATGCATGCAAAACAAAAGGAAAAACTATATATATGCATGTGTATACTAAGGTCATATATCATGTCATCAGCCTGCCAAACATCATTGATCGCTCTCAAACGTGTGTAAATAATGAACGAATATAGTCTTAAATTTATACGTGTAATAAAAGCCAAAGTAAATAAGCGAACCCGCAGTGTACGTATCAAATTGTAGTAAAAGCAAATATTCCAAGGTAAATCTCAAGGACTGAGGTGAAATTTGAAAACTCCACCTTGAGTATATATTTGATTATTTGATGATGGAAGACTTAACACAAATGAGCAGTTTTTATACTAACAAATATCGATTATATTACTAGATTACTTGGTTTGTTTTGGTGTTTGTCAAATGTATGCAGGCCTTGGAAAGCATTTCAAGGGATAGAAGGAGGCCTTCAAATCGGATACAAAGGCCAAGCGTTGAGATTAAAGGATATGTCAAAGGTTCAACACAAAGGCCTTGAAAACCATTTCAAAGGTTCAACACAGAGGCCTTGATTATTCGATGATGGAAGACTTAAAACAAATGAGCGGTTTTTATACTAACAAAAATCGATTATATTACTAGATTACTTGGTTTGTTTTGGTGTTTGTAAAATGTATGCATGCCTTGGAAAGCATTTCAAGGGATAGAAGGAGGCCTTTAAATCGGATACAAAAGCCAAGCGTTGAGATTAAAGGATTTGTCAAAGGTTCAACACAGAGGCCTTGAAAACCATTTCAAGGGATCAAAGCCGAAGCGTTGAAACAAGATTCAAAGGACATGACGGCTGAATGAATTCAAATCTCAAACAACCAAATCTACCAAGGATCAAGAGAAGATCTTCCAAGGAGAGTCGCCCAACTAGAAGATCTCGACCAAAATGATTTGGTCCAACAAAAAGGATCTTGCAAAGATTCTCAACAAGGCGCAAGACTTCTTCTCAACGGATATTAAAAGATATCAAAGATCTTCAGCTAAAGATTCTCAACAAGCCTGAAGATCTCGACGCTTGAACGACAAAGATCTTCAACAGCGTGAGAAGATTACGGAGAAGAAGAAGCAATGTGCTTTAAGGAGAAGATAAGACATATCTACAACGGCTATCTCATCTCAACCAAAAAGCTTTTTCTATGGAGAAGAAGAAACATCAACAACGGTCATCTTCTCAACGGCTAGAAGACTTATCCATCGAAGATATAAATGAAGATATAGATTGAAGAAGAAGAAGAACAACAACAAGCTTACACGGAAATATCAAAAGTCTTCAAGCGATCCAAAGCATCTTCATTTGATCGAAGAAGTTTTTCTTCATCTTTATTTACAAAAGCTATATTCCTTAGAGAGAGAAAAACACGAGAGCTCTATTGGTATATCAAAAGAGTGTTATATTAGAGTGTGTGTTACGTTGCGAAGTAACTAGGCTATTATAGCTAGGTTAAGAGTTGAAACTAGATCGTAGCATTGGCTATTGTGATAGAAGAAGGGGATTTTTTTCTAGGTTGTATCTAGGACTCTTTGAAGCAGATAATAGATAGTAGGTCATACGGGTCAACCCTAGGACATAGAGTATCTTGTTAAAGCCGAACTTCGTAAACATATCACCGTGTCAATATTTTCTTTTCCGTGCTATATCTTGCTTTACTGTGACTAACGTTTCTTTGCAGGTTTACGAAACCCTTGAAATCACTTTCAAAGCCCTTGAAATCAAGTTGTGTCACAAAGATCTCAAATCAACATCAAGGCCTTTGAAATCAGTTTCAACGCCTTTAGATACCCCTTCTAGAGTATTTATATCCTTCATATTCACCTTACAGTTCTTCAAATTTAATATCGGTGCTAAATCGATAATAGAATAGATTGTTATTGGTACTAAAGAATGAAAAAGACAAAAAAGCAATAAAAATCAAATAATATGATAATCAAGCAATCCAGATTCTAGAGATCAAAGTATCCAATTGTAATTGTCGATTTAAGACTTCTAAAAACTAGGACAAGGTTGCGATCGTGAAGGAAAGGTTTTTCTAAGGTGAGAATGATCATGGGAGAGGTCTCACAAACCGCTATCCCAAATCAAAGCTCCTATCAGCAGGTAAGTCTCAATGATCTTAGGAAAGGAACAAAAACTCAAACCAACAACTCAACCTAAGATAATAGAACTAAGCTTCACCGGGTAAGTCTGAGATAAAGCTCACTTAGGCAAGAAGGAGGCACACCCAAACCTAATAAAGGGTTTTGAATCCTTTATTACCGAGAACTCGTCATCTGTGGTCGACCCGGAAAGGTTGATGTTTGTTGTTTTGCAGGATATCACCAAGGTAAAGGAGCATAAATGGATATTAGACAGTGGTTACTCACGACATATGAGTGGAAAAAGGTCACTATTCTCGGATCTAAAGAAGCAATCATCTGGAACCATTACGCTTGGTGATAAAGGAAAGTGTAACATTATTGATATTGGTAAAATTTGTTATAATTCATCTAACTTCATTGATGATGTATGTCTAGTTGACGTATGAAGTATAAATTGTTTAGCATCTCCTAAATATGTGATGAAGGCAACAAGGTGGTTTTTGATTCAGAAAAATGTGAAGTTCAAGTCAAGACATGGGGTGATATTGTGCTTACAGCTCCTAGATGTAACAATGTTTATTCTATGAGTACTAATCAAGTTTCAGGAACTAAGCTAAACTGTCTCAAGGCCTTGACTGACGATCTAAGGCTTTGGCATAGACTTGGTCACGTAAGCATGCATACAATGTAGAAGTTACTTTCAAAGGATTTGATACGTGGCTTGCCAAACCTAAACTTCAAGGTAGATGAACTATGTAAGGCTTGTACACAAGGTAAACAAACAAGAGGTTCATTCAAATCAAAGAAGGTCTTCTCGACCCATTGAACTTTTACATAAGGATATGTGTGGTCCTATGTGTGTCAAATATCCCAAAGTTAAACAGTACATCCTTGTCATTGTGGATGATTTTTCTCGTTTTACATGATATCATTCTTAAAAGAAAAATCTGAAGCCTTGTTTGAGTTTTCAAAATTGTGTAAGGAGTTGCAAACTTTGAAAAACCTACCTATCGTTTCGATAAGAAGTGATCATGGTAGAGAACTTTATCAACTAAAGTTTGATTTATTTTGTGCAAAATATGGGATTTCACACAACTTTTCAGCTCCTAGAACTCCTCTACAAAACGGGGTGCGAGAACGTAAGAACCTCACCCTAGAGGATATGTCTAGGACCATGCTTTTAGAAAATAGTTTGCCGAAAAGTTTTTGGGCTGAAGTAATTAATACTGCTAACTACTTCTTGAATAGAAGTTTAATCCGCCCTATTTTGAAAAAGACTCTGTACGAACTCTTTAAGGGTAGAAAACCTAACATTTCCTATTTTAAACCCTTTGGATGTACGTTTTTTATCCATAACAAAATGGCAAAGACAACCTTGGTAAATTTGATGCACGTAGTGATGAAGTATTATTTATTGGATATGCTTCAAATAGCAAAGTTTATCGTGTTTATAATAAACGCACCAAAATCGTTGAGGAAAGTACTCATGTTATACTTGATGAAAACAATGATGGTACTTTGAGTGAATGTTTTGTAGATCTTAATCAGAATTAACGTGAAGATCACAATTCTGATGGAGAAGAAGATCCTACATATCAAGAAAAGAATATGTAAGAAAAGATTCAAAATAGCGGAGAACAATCTCAAGACCTTGGAACAAAAAACTGTGATATGAGCCTCCATCTTCAGGAATTGTTCCATCTTACAAACAAAGAAAGTTTCAACACTCTTCATACCATCCACCAGAGAATGTGATCTCTGATCCAAACGCAAGATTTCAAACTCGATCTAGAGTTAACAACCTACGTGCATTCTCGGCGTTCGTGTCTCTTATTGAGACCAAGAATTATGTTCAAGCTCTTCAAGAACCCGACTGGATCATTGCCATGTAAAATGAACTAAATGAGATTGAGAGAAACAAAGTTTGGATCCACACGTCTTGACTAAAGGACCAATCTGTCATTTGCACAAAATGGGTTTTTCGAAACAAGTCGAATGAAAATGGTAAAGTCATTCGAAATAAAGCTCAAGGCTATAACCAAGAAGAAGGTATTGATTATGAGGAGGCTTTTGCTCTGGTTGAAAGATTAGAAGTCATACGTATGCTACTTGATTTTGCATCTTTCATGATCATAAAGTAATTTCAAATGGATGTAAAATGTGCTATTCCAAACGGCTTCTTAATAGAAGTCTACTTGCTCAATTACCTGGTTTTGAAAATGATGAAGTTTCGGATAATTTTTTTAAATTGGACAAAGCTCTTTATGGTCTTAAGCAAGCTCCTCGAGCTTGGTATGAAAGATTGTCCAAGTCTCTTCTTGAAAACAATTTCAAATGATGTTTGATTGAAAAAACTTTATTTATCAAAATCGAAGGCAACGATATATTTATAGTACAAATCTATGTTGATGATATATTATTCGGTGCTACTAACGATTCTCTATGCAAGGAATTTGCAGATATTATGTGTAGGGAATTCGAAATGAGATTAACGGGAGAGTTAAATTTCTTTCTTGGACTTCAAGTTACACAAGCAAATGAGCGGTTTTTATACTAACAAATATCGATTTTAATTCTAGATTACTTGGTTTGTTTTGGTGTTTGTCAAATGTATGCAGACCTTGGAAAGCATTCCAAGGGATAGATGGAGGCCTTGAATCGAATGCAAAGGACAAGCGCTGATATTGAAGGATATGTCAAAGGTTCAACACGGAGGCCTTGAAAACCATGTCAAGGGATCAAAGCCGAAGCCTTGAAACAAGATTCAAAGGACATGATGGATGAAAGGAATTCAAATCTCAAACAACCAAATCTAACAAGGATCAAGAGAAGATCTTCCAAGGAGATTCGCCCAACTAGAAGATCTCGACCAAAAAGATTTGGGCCAAGAAAAAGGATCTTGCAATGATTCTCAACAAGGAGCAAAACTTCTTCTCAACGGATATTAAAAGATACCGAAGATCTTCAGCTAAATATTCTCAACATACCTGAAGATCTCGATGCTTGAACGACAAATATCTTAAACAGCGTGAGAAGATTACAGAGAAGAAGAATCAACGTGCTTTAAGGAGAAGGTAAAGCATATCTACAACGGCTATCTCATCTCAACCAAGAAGCATTTTTTATGGAGAAGAAGAAACATCAACAACGGTCATCTTCTCAACGGCTAAAAGACTTCTCCATCAAAGACTATAAATGAAGATATAGATTGAAGAAGAAGAACAACAAGCTTACACTAAAATATCAAAAGTCTTCAAGCGATCCAAAGCATCTTCATTTGATCCAAGAAGTTTTTCTTCATCTTTATTTACAAAAGTTTTATTCCTTAGAGAGAGAAAAACACGAGAGCTCCATTGGTATATCAAAAGAGTATTATACTAGAGTGTGTGTTACTCTGCGATGTAACTAGGCTATTATAGCTAGGTTAAGAGTTGGAACTAGATCGTTGCATTGGCTACTGTGAGAGAAGAAGGGGATTTTTTCTAGGTTTTATCTAGGACTCTTTGAAGCTGATATTAGATAGTTAGATCCTACGGGTAAATCCTAGGACGGAGAGTAGGTTTAGAGCCGAACTTCGTAAACATGTCAGCGTGTCATTCTTTTCTTTCCCGCACCGTATCTTGCTTTTTGTGACTAATGTTGCTGAAAACTTCACCTTGATTGAAATGGTTTATAGGTGTTGATGATGGAAGACTTCACACAAATAAAGTAGTTGGATATACTAACATTGTACTTGATTATATTTCTAGATGTTTGGTTGGTTTGAATTCAGTGCAGGTTGTATATCTACATGTCAAGGGCCTTGAAGTTGGATTCAAGAACAAAGTTCAAAAGACAAAGATCAAGGGCCTTGGAAGCTAAGGTGCACGGAACAAGGATTCAAATAAATTAAAGATTTCGTTGAAGATTCTATAACAAGAAGATCTCATCAAACAAAGGATTTTGTCAACCGAAGGAAGATCTCAACCAAAGAATAGAAAATCTTTTCTGGAAGAATTTCTAAACAACAAAACGGCAAAAAATATCTTCTCTCTTATCCAACAGAAAGACGAGAAGATCAAGGAGTAAAAGACTCAATGTGTTCGTAGGGACTGAAAACTTGCATCGTCTACCTTACGATCTTCATGGAAAAGAAGATTGATCTTCAAACGGTCATCTCTACAACGGCTAGAAGATCTATCCATAGAAGATATAAATGAAGATGATGGTCGAAGAAGAAAGATAACAGGCTTACACCGGAAAACATCTTTGCATCCTCAAGCAATCTAATCATCTTCATTCGTTGTTTTTCTTTCTCACATTCACGTAAAGTTTTATCTCCTTACAGAGAGAAAACACAAGAGTTCCATTGACAGATCTAAAAAGTGTTATACTAGAGTGTGTTATTCTGCGAAGTACCTAGGCTATTATAGCTAGGTTAAGATTTGAAGCTAGATCGTAGCATTGGCTACAAGTGAGAGAAGAAGGGGATTTCTTGTAGTTTGTATCTAGGACTCTTTGAAGCTGATAATAGATAGTTAGATCCTACGGATATACCCTGGGATGGAGAGTAGGCTATTTAGAGCCGAACTTCGTAAACATATCCTCGTGTCAATATTTTCAATTCCGCACCATATATACTTTACTGTGACTAACTTTGTTTTAAAGGAGCAAGAAGTCAAGGCCCTTGAAATAGAGTTTTAAAGTCCTTGAAATCAAAGTTTGACTAGTAGCACAGATTGACATCAAGGCCCTTGAAAGGAGTTTCAAGGCCTTGAGATTTGGTTTGCGAAAAGTTCTCATACTCTATTCAACCCCCCTTCTAGAGTATTATCTATCTTATTTATATCACCTATCGGTTCTTCAATTGGTATCAGAGCTAGACTCACATTTATTGATTTAACCATTAGTGAGACTAATCATGAATCCTGTAGGTGATGGTGGATTTGCTCAAGGAAGATCCTCATCTCGAACACCACTCTTCTGTGGCAACAACTTTGCTCATTGGAGATCACTTATGCGTATGTTCATGATTGACCAGGATATGGATGTAAGATCCTAGGTTTTTGCCTTCACCGCCCCTGCGGTGAAGAGGGAAGCCCCCGCGGCCAGCCGCCCCTGCGGCTGTGAGATCCGCCCCTGCGGATCGTGCGACAGATTGCGCCGATCTGTTTTCGTCGTTTTATCATTCTTCCATAGATAGAATATCCGATATTCTATCTTATGGGCCGGTTTCCTTGTTTTCTTTCTAACCCTAGACGCCCTTCCGTCTAGCGTTCCAACCCTCACTATATATTCTCTTCTTTATCTCCTTTTTCCCGTTCCTTTCTATCGTCTTCAAACCCTAGAGAGCTGCAACCGTCTTTGCTTCCTACAATCCCGCTGAACGTGTAAGTGCATCTTTTCTAGTTCTTCCTCACCTTCCTTTAAGCGCTGCATGCCTTCCCTTCTGTTTTGGTTTCTTCCTTTTGTTCTTTTCTTTCCTTCTTCTCCAAGGATTAAGCATGAGCCTTGATTCTTGTGGAGTGTTCCGTTGTTGACCTTACGTTGTTCTCAAGCTCTCTAGAGTTGAGTCTTGACGTGTTGGAACCAAAAGTTCGAGCTTTGGTTGCCCCTGCTGTGAGATCTGTCTAAGAGAAGCCCGACAGTAGCTTTTGACGAAGATCCGCCCCTGCGCCTGCACAAAGCCGCCTTGTGCCGGCACAGAGACGCCCTTGCGCCTTTGTTCAGCCGCCCCTACACCTCTGTTCAGCCGCCCCTGCGCATCTGTCTAACCGCCCCTGCGGTTTCTCTGCAGTAACTCCCGTCTTTGGTGAGTTGCTTCCTTCCTTCCTTTCCTCGTTCCTTCCTTGGTTCTTTATGGTTGTTCCTTATTCCCCTGAGTTGTTGTAAGACTAAGGTTGAGCCCTTAGCATGTGTTGATCTCTTAGAGAAGTTTGAGACTAGAAGTCATAGACTTCTAGCAACCGTTTCGTTCCTAATTCGTGTTGCTTGTTCGTACAGGCTTTCCTTGCTCCTTTCCTGAGGGAAACTGGGCTTCCTTGCGTGTTTTTGAGTTGTTCGTTGATCTCTTGTGTTGCCTTCATCTGAGGTAAGTCCCTTGGACTTACTTAGCTTTATTCCGCGTATTAGTTGGATTGTATTGGCTTGTTTGTGTTGATATTATGTTTATAACGGATAATTGGAAATAGGATTCACCCTTTGTTGATCTTAATTGGCCCAAGTGTATTATAACCGGGCGGTGACCACTTGTCTAGTTCTATAGGAGACTAGAATGTGCTCTTGCAACCCAGACCCGTAGGTAACGGATAGTACTGATCTATTCCTATTGGCAAACGGAAGCGGAAGCAAGTTTCGGGTGATTCTCGTGCGACAAAAGAAGTTGAATTAGTAATGGATAACCTTAATTAAAGATAATAACCAGTTGAGTGCAAGCATGCTATATGTTTATCTTACCTTATGTGTGTTTGTGCCTTTACACTCTTGCTTATACCTAGAATGTTAGCTAACGGTTTATACCGTCGTTGTAGATGTTCGCAGGTCAAGGATGTTGCCGAGTGATCCGGATGGTGTGGTTAGCCGGGGTTCCTGTACATTATAGGACGGGATTGGATTTTTGTTTTGTTTGTTGTTTCCCTTTTGTTTTGACCCGACTGTGGAGCTTTTGTATTTTCTTCTGTTTGAACCTTTGGTGTTATATTAAGTTTTGGTTTTCATTCGTTTGTACCTTGTTGTAAGATCCGTTTGTTGTTGCTACTCTAATGGTCGGGACCCATTGTGCGGTCCTAGCCCGTAGCGCTTTAAGTTCCCAAAACTTGGGGTTTTACAATATGGTATGAGAGCTCTAGGTTGGCAACAATGGCACTCGAAATCTTCTAAAGGTCTGATGGATGAATAAATAGAACCCGCAAGGAGTCTAACGTTTTCAAAAGGGGGTTTTGTTTTAACCTTTCAGTCTGGGATAGATGGACGGGCGACCACCACTACCTCAGCGGATCACAACAGTGTAGTTTCTTTTCTGTTGGCCTTTATATGTGCTTTTTCTGAAGTTTTGTTTTAGCTGTAGCATGGCCTTATATATATATATAGTCTTATATATTTATCCTTATATTAGATGGCGCGTACTAGAGCTACATCTGCTATAGGGCGAGGAAGGTTGTTGAGAGCATTGTTCTTGAGGCTGAAAATGAGACCGCTGCTAGGTCTGGAGCACAGAGAACGCCATCAACAGAGTCCGCACGAGTATCCATCGGAGCTTCTGCATTTCGCGACTATGTGCAGAGGGTTGAGGAGGCTATTAGGACTGGAGGACCAACACCAGTGCCGCCAGTTCCTGCTAGATCAGTTGAGGTTTCGCAGAGATTTACACAAGTTGTTGCCCCACCTGCTGGAGTTGCTGAGCTTGTTAGAGCACTGGCATAGGGAAAAGAGCCAAAGCCTGACAGTTGGTTGAAGGCTTTCGACTAGCTGAAAGTTCCCGTCTTCGTGGGAAGGACTGGCTTGGAGGTGGCGCAGTGGCTAGGACAGGTGGATTCTGCCACGGAGGCTATCGGTTGCCCTGAGGGACGTCGAGTCAACATAGCACAAACATTGCTGAAGGATCGGGCTCATTCTTGGTGGAGGATAATTCGTAGTAAGGTCACTAGGTATGAGCAGATGAAGACAGTGATCGGGGATTGCTATTGCCTTGCAGCCTTGAGGAGGGATCGTCTTTAGGATTTCCTTGAAGCTGGATTTGAGGAGTTGCCTATTGCTGAGATAATCCTTAAGTTTCAGGATGAGTTGGCATTGCTAGGTCCGTCCGCACCACCGGAGGATCAGCATGTTTATCTTTTCTCTAGGAGGTTGAGAGAATCGACACGCTCTTATCTTACTGGTTTTCATTGTGAGTCTTTGGTGGACTGCCACGATAGAGCTTCTACTTATGAGAGAGACCGACCGGGTGAGAGGAGAGCTTCTCAGACAGGAGGTCCTGAGAAGAGACAAATGACTGGATCCGCCAGTGCTGGAGCTGGAGCAGCTGGTTTTTGGCATAGTTAGACGCCTGGACGTTCTAGTTTCCAGCAGAGTTCTGATAGAGGACGGCGATGTCATAACTGCGGAGTAGCTGGACACATCTGAGCTGACTGCAAGAAGCCAGCAGTGACTTGCTTTACTTGCGGAAAACCCGGACACAGAGCTGCGTTTTGCCGCCAGGGCAAGGCACTATCTCAGCAGGGTTCTTTGCCTGCCAGTGTTGTTGGAGGAGGACAGAGATCTCAGTACCACCAGCAGCAGTAGAGAGTTACTGGTTTTGCCGCTCCTCAGGGTTCCACTCCGGGACATGGGAGAGGTAGAGGACGTGTTGGTGGATCTGTAGACACCAGAGATGCACCAGCCCGAGTTTACGAGTTGAGGAGTGCGGTAGAGCCGACAGCGCCAACAGCTACAGGTACCATTCACATTAATGGTTTTCCTGTCAGATTTCTTTTCGATACGGGTGCTATGCATTCTTTTATATCCGATGCATGTGTAGATAGATTGGCCTTAGTTACTATAGAGGGTAGACCCTTCTTTATAGGATTACCCGATGGGGGTAAGATACGAGGTACGCGAGAGGTTCGCGATTGCCCTATTAGATTGGGAGGTCGCGATTGGCCAGCTAACTTCTCGTCATGTACTTAGTACAAGAAGTTATTTTGGGCGTGGATTGGATGGATCGACATCGAGCAGTTTTGGACATCGGCAAGAGGACAGTGACAGTAACTACAGATGCAGGCCATGTTGAGATCTTCCGAGGATGGGATCTCGGGAAGACTGGTACCGTTATCAGTGCAGTTCGAGCTGCGTGACTTATCAGTCAAGGATGTGAGGCTTTTTGGTGCTATGCCATGAAGGATAGTACTAGTCCGACTTTGGAGGAGATTCCAATAGCTTGCGAGTTTATAGACGTCTTTGGAGAGCCATCAGGTTTACCTCCACAAAGGAGTGTAGATTTTGTCTTTGATCTAGAGCCCGGTACGAGACCGATCTCTAAGGCTCTTTTTCGTATGACGTCTATCGAGATGATTGAGTTGAAGAAGCAGCTTGAGGAGTTAGTAGAGAAGGGCTTCATCCGCCCTAGTGTATCTCCTTGGGGCGTACCGGTTCTCTTCGTCAGGAACAAAGATGGGTCAATCAGGCTATGTATCGACTACCGAGAGTTGAACAAGGTGACGATCAAGAACAAGTACTCATTGCCCCGTATCGATGATCTTTTGGATCAGCTGCATGGAGCTTCAGTATTTTCGAGGATTGATCTGAGATCTGGATATCACCAGCTGAGGGTGAAAGAGCAGGACGTAGCCAAGACGGCGTTTCGGACTATATATGGACACTACGAGTTTGTAGTGATGCCATTTGGGCTCACGAATGCGCCCGCAGTCTTCTTGAAGTTGATGAACAACATCTTCATCGACTTTCTAGACCTGTTTATAGTTGTCTTCATCGACGATATTCTAGTTTACTCCCGTAGTAGAGAGGAGCATGCAGGACACTTGAGGATTGTTCTTCAAGACTTACAAGATATAGAGCTCTACGCCAAGCTCTCTAAGTGCGATTTTTGGATGTCTGAGGTAGAATTCCTTGGTCACATCGTTTCAGTTGAAGGGATCAAAGTAGATCCAGCGAAGATTGAGTCAGTAGCTTCCTGGCCGCCACCTAAGAATGCCAAGGAGATTCGTAGCTTCTTAGGATTGGCAGGCTACTACAGGCGTTTTGTTGAGAGCTTTTCAGTTATCGCCCGACCGCTTACTTCCATGCTGCGGAAGTCTACGAAGTTCGTATGGTCTGAGTCGTGCCTGCAGAGCTTCGAGGAGCTGAAGAAAAGATTGACCTCTGCTCTTATCTTAGCTCAGCCAGAGGGCATTAAGGATTTTGTGGTTTACAGCGACGCATCCAAGCTGGGCTTGGGATGTGTTCTGATGCAGAGGGGAAAGGTGATTGCTTATGCGTCTCGACAGTTGAAGACGTACGAGGAGAATTACCCTACCCACGATCTTGAGCTAGCTGTTGTTGTTCATGCTTTGAAGATTTGGAGACACTATCTGTACGGATCCACGTGTCAGATTTTCACATACCATAAGAGTTTGAAGTACATATTCACTCAGCGGGAGTTGAATAACCGCCAGCGTAGATGGTTAGAGTTGATCAAGGACTTCGATCTTGAGATCTTATACCACCTGGGAAAGGCTAATGTGGTAACAGATGCCCTTAGTAGGAAGACTTCCCGGGAGATGGCGATCGCTAGGCTGACAACTCAGCCACAATTACACGGAGATTTGGCATGGCTACAGATGGATATCTAATTTCCAGATTCCGACAGCCAGTTGTCCACCTTGGAGATAGTACCTAATTCGTTGGCCGAAATCCGATAGAAGCAAGAGAGTTGCCCATCTTTGACACAGATCCGAGAATGGATGTCTCGAGGAGAGGCACCGCAGTTTGCAGTTGGTGCTGACAGAGTTTTGAGATGCCAGGAGCGTGTTTGTGTGCCGTCAGATCAGGAGTTAAGAGACAGGATCCTTCAGGAGGCTCACTCTTCACCTTACTCAGTACACCTTGGTGCGAGTAAGATTTATCAGGATATCAGACGCTCTTACTGGTGGAGAGGTCTGAAGCCAGACGTCACAAGATATGTAGCTCAGTGTGCGACCTGTTAGCAGGTCAAGATCGAGCATCATAGACCAGGAGGCGAGCTACACCCACTCCCCGTTCTTCAGTGGAAGTGGGAAGACATCTCTATGGATTTTGTGACTGGTTTGAGACCGAGTTGTGGTTTTCATGCTATCTGGGTCATAGTAGATCGACTGATGAAGACCGCACGTTTTATTCCGATCAAGGAAACATGGCCGGTGAGGTGATTAGCATAAGAGTTCACGAGAAAAATAGTGAGACTTCATGGAGTACCTAGGACCATAGTCTTTGACAGAGACGGACGGTTCACTTCGAGGTTCTGGCAGCAGGTTCATACCGCCCTAGGTACGAGTCTACGGTTCACGACTGTTTATCATCCTCAGACCAATGGTCAGTCTGAGCGGACCATCCAGACTTTGGAGGACATGTTACGAGCATGTGTGTTGGATTGGGGACAGGTGTGGCCAGATCACCTTCCCTTAGTGGAGTTTTCATATAACAACAGTTGGTACGCATCGATCAGGATGGCTCCTTATGAGGCTTTATATGGACAGAGATGTCGTACACCGCTGTGTTCGGACGAGCCTACTAGTGACAGCGAAGTAGCACCCGAGAAGATTCAGGATAACATGGCTCGAGTAGCAGTGATCCGAGAGCGGATGTTTGCAGCACAGAGTCGACAGAAGTCTTATGCTGATAAGAGGCGCAGACCTCTAGAGTTCAGAGTTGGAGCTCAAGTTTGGTTGAGAGTATCCTCTACACGAGGCGTTAGACGTTTCAGTGTCAAAGGGAAGCTGAGTCCCAGATATGTTGGACCGTTCGAGATTCTTGAGCGAGTTTGAGATACAGCATATAGACTTGTATTGCCACCAAGACTCGAGGGTGTTCATCCAGTTTTCCATGTGTCTCAGCTACGGAAGTACATACCTGACCCGAGACACATCGTCAGTCATGAGGATCTAGTGATCGAGCCAGACCACACGTTCGTAGAGCACTCGGTGGCTGTCTTAGAGCGTAGTACGAGACGCTTGCGTCCGAAGGACATACCGATGATGAAGATACAGTGGTCGATGCGAGGAGCTGATGAGGCGACTTGGGAGACAGTGGATAGTATCCAGAGGAACTATCCGGAGTTTTACGCGGAGCTTGTTGCACCTTTAGCTTAGTCGGTTGTTTGGTTTTTCCTTTGTTGTGTTGTGAACGCTTTTGTGTGACGTTTTATGCTACGTGCCCCAAGTGGGAATAGATGAGCTCAGTTCTTTTTTTGTGTGTTGTTGTGACCGTTGCGCTTTTCCAAGTTTCGGGACGAAACTTCTTTTTAGGGGGATCTGATGTAAGATCCTAGGTTTTTGCCTTCACCGCCCTTGCGGTGAAGAGGGCCGCCCCCGCGGCCAGCCGCCCCTGCGGCCAGCCGCCCCTGCGGCTGTGAGATCCACCCCTACGGATCGTGCGACAGATCGCGCCGATCTGTTTTCGTCGTTTTATCTTTCTTCCATAGACAGAATATCTGATATTCTATCTTATGGGTCGGTTTCCTTGTTTTCTTTCTAACCCTAGACGTCCTTCCGTCTAGCGTTCCAGCCCTCCCTATATATTCTCTTCTTTCTCTCCTTTTTCCCATTCCTTGCTATCGTCTTCAAACCCTAGAGAGCTGCAGCCGTCCTTACTTCCTGCAATCCTGCTGAACGTGTTAGTGCATCTTTTCTAGTTCTTCCTCACCTTCCTTTAGCCGCTGCATGCCTTCCCTTCTGTTTTGGTTTCTTCCTTTCGTTCTTTTCTTTCCTTCTTCTCCAAGGATTAAGCATGAGCCTTGATTCTTGTGGAGTGTTCCGTTGTTGATCTTTCGTTGTTCTCAGTCTCTCTGGAGTTGAGTCTTGACGTGTTGGAACCAAAATTTCGAGCTTTGTTTTCCCCTGCTGTGAGATCTGTCAAAGAGAAGCCCGACAGTAGCTTCTGACGAAGATCCGCCCCTGCGCCTCTGTTCAGCCGCCCCTGCGCCTATGTTCAGCCTCCTCTGCGCATCTGTCTAACCGCCCCTGCGTTTTCTCTGTAGTAACTCCCGTCTTTGGTGAGTTGCTTCCTTCCTTCCTTTCCTCGTTCCTTCCTTTGTTCTTTATGGTTATTCCTTGTTCCTTGAGTTGTTGTAAGACTAAGGTTGAGCTCTTAGCATGTGTTGATCTCTTAGAGATCTTTGAGATTAGAAGTCATAGACTTCTAGCAACCGTTTCGTTCTTATTCGTGTTGCTTGTTTGTACAGGCTTTCCTTGCTCCTTTCCTGAGGGAAACTCAGCTTCTTGCGTGTTTTTGAGTTGTTCGCTGATCTCTTGTGTTGCCTTCGTGTGAGGTAAGTCCCTTAGACTTACTTAGCTTCATTCCGCGTATTAGTTGGATTGTATTGGCTTGTTTGTGTTGATATTATGTTTCTAACGGATAATTGGAAATACGATTCACCCTTTGTTGATCTTAATTGGCCCAAGTGTATTATAACCGGGCGGTGACCACTTGTCTAGTTCTACAGGAGACTAGAATGTGCTGTTGCAACCCAGACCCGTAGGTAACGGATAGTACTGATCTATTACTATTGCCAGACGGAAGCGGAGGCGAGTTTCGGGAGATTCTCGTGTGACAAAAGAATGAATTAGTAATGGACAACCTTAATGAAAGATAATAACCGGTTGAGTGCAAGCATGCTATATGTTTATCTTACCTTATGTGTCTTTGTGCCTTTACACTCTTGCTTATACCTAGAATGTTAGCTAACGGTTTATACCGTCGTTGTAGATGTTCCGCAGGTTCAGGATGCTGCTGAGTAATCCGGATGGTGTGGTCAGCCGGGGTTCCCGTACATTATAGGACGGGATTGGTTTTTTGTTTCGTTTGTTGTTTCCCTTTTGTTTTGACCCGACTGTGGAGCTTTTGTGTTTTCTTCTGTTTGAACCTTTGGTGTTATATTAAATTTTGGTTTTCATTCGTCTGTGCCTTGTTGTAAGATCCGTTTGTTGTTGCTACTTTGAGGGTCGGGACCCATTGTGTTGTCCTAGCCCGTAGCGCTTCAAGTTCCCAGAACTTGGGGTGTTACAGTATGGAGCTTTGGAGCATTATTCAAAATGAACCAAAAGTTCCAATGACAACGGTTGAAGGCGTCCAATCTCGAAGCAGGAATCAGACTTCATACAGGCAAACCTGGACAGTGTGTCAAAAAATTACAAGGCAATGAATCTACTTTACTGTGGATTAGATGCTAATGAATTCAACCGCATCTCATCATGAAAAAGTGCAAAAGATATATGGGACAAGCTTGTTGTCACATACGAAGGAACAAGTTAAGTCAAGGAAACAATGATTAGCATCTTTTTCAGACAATACGAGCTATTCAAGATGAATCAAATTGAACCAGTCAAAGAAATGTTCACGAGATTCACTGAGATCGTGAACAATCTAGACTCACTTGGAAAGACCTTCATAAATGAAGAAAAAGTGAGAAAGGTTCTAAGAAGCTTACCTAAAGCCAAGTGCGGACCAAAGATGACTGCTATTGAAGAAGCTCAAAATCTCACTACTCTTCCTATTGATGATTTACTTGGAAAACTCACCACACATGAAATGATTCTTGGTGAAGAAGATGGAGAACTCCCATCCAACTCCAAGAATTTGGCATTAAAATCCAGAAGAGATGAGTTACCTTCTGATGAAGAAAATTGTGATGATGATAATGAAGAAGATGCTCTCGCCATGATCTCTAAAGATCATTTGGTGAAGGATTGTCCACAAAAGAAGAGGACCAACTTCAAGAATAATGATCGAAAGAAGAAAGCTATGGTTGCTTCATGGAGTGATTCAAAATCAACAAATGAATCAGAAGATGAACAAGAACAAGCAAATTATGTCTTATGGCCGATCATGAAGGTAACTCAAATATATACATCGACAATATGGTAGTACAATTTTGTCTCAACCTGAAATTGACCTTAAACAATTCCTTAAGGATATTATCTTAAGTGATAAGGAACATAGAATAAGGATAAAAAATTTTCAAAGAAAAGCTTCATGAACAAGATAAACAATTGAGTGAAATGTCTCTGGAGATTGAAAATCTTAACACAGAAAAGGAAGAACTTGATGACAATACCAAGGCCTTGGAATCAGAAAACCAGATTTTCAAGGACAACCTCTCTTCTCTACATCGAAACTATATCGATCTAGAGAAAAAGTTGGTTGATCTGACTTTAATGTCTCAAGACCAGAAGGCATCACTAATAAAGTTTACTCGTTCAAAAGCTAATCTGGAAAGAATGACGGGTGAGCAACAATCTTCATTTAACAAAAATGTTATAGGGTATCATAGGAGCTTTCCTAGAAAACCTACCACCACTTTTGTTACGGCCAAAGGAAGCATTCATATGCCTACGCGTGTTTCTATTGTTGTAAAAAGGGTCATGTTAAATCTGCAGGTCAAACTAATCTGGGTTCCGAAAAGGTACCAGACCACCAAATATGATCGAACCTGAGTATGAACCAAAATATGTCATTTGGTCGACCCGGAAAGGTTGATGTTTGCTGTTTTGCAGGATATCACCAAAGTAAAGGAGCACAAATGGATATTAGATAGTGGTTGCTCAAGACACATGAGTGAAAAGAGTTCTTTATTCTCAGATTTGAAGAAGCAATCATCTGGAACTATTACTCTTGGTGATAAAGGAAAGTGTGACATAATTGGCATTGGTAAAATTTGCTATGATTCATCCAACTTTATTGATGATGTTTATTTAGTTGATGGCAAGAAATATAATCTGCTAAGTATTTCTCAAATTTGTGATAAAGGCAATAAAGTCATGTTTGATTAAGAAAAATGTGAAGTTCAAGACATAAAGACGGGAGAAGTATTGCTTACTGCTCCTAGGTGTAATAATGTTTATTCTTTGAGTACTAAGCAAGTTGCAGGAACTAAGCTAAAATGTCTAAAGGCCTTGACTGATGATCCAAGGCTTTGGCATTGAAAACTTGGCCACATAAGCATGCACACCATGCAGAAGCTACTTACAAAAGATTTGGTATGTGGTTTGCCAAACCTAAACTTGAAGGTTAATGACCTATGTAAAGCATGTACACAAGGTAAACAAACAAGAGGTTCATTCAAACCTAAGAAAGCTGTAAGTTCTTCTCGACCTATTGAACTTTTACATATGGATCTTTGTGGACCTATGCGTGTCAAATCTCCCGGAGGAAAACAATACATCCTTGTTATAGTAGATGATTTCTCTCGTTTTACATGATATCTTTTCTACGAGAAAATTTTGAAGCTTTATTTGAGTTTTCAAAATTGTGTAAGGATTTACAAAGTTTGAAAAACCTACCAATCGTTTTTATAAGAAGCGATCATCGTAGAGAATTTGATCAACTAAAGTTCGATCTGTTTTGTGAAAAATATGGTATTTCTCATAACGTTTCAGCTCTTAGAACTCCTCAACAAAATGGAGTTGTGGAACGCAAGAACCGCACTCTTGAGGATATGTCTAGGACAATGCTTTTAGAAAATGATTTGCCAAAAATTTTTTGGGCTAAAATAGTAAACACCGCAAATTATTTTTTTAAATAGATGTTTAATTCGCCCTATTTTGAAAAAGACTCCTTATGAACTCTTTAAAGGAAGAAAACCAAATATTTCATACTTCAAACCTTTTGGATGTACTTGTTTTGTTCACAAAAATGGAAAGGACAATCTCGGGAAATTTGATGCACGTATTGATGAAGCTATATTCATTGGATATGCTTCAAATAGCCAAGCTTATCGAGTATATAAAAAACGTACCAAAGTTGTTGAGGAAAACATTCATATTATTTTTGATGAAAGTATGATGGTACTTTGAGTGAGAGTTTTGCAGATTTAATCTGAATCAAAGAGAAGATCACATTTCGGATGAAGAGGAAGATCCTAAAGGTCAAGACAAGAATATGCAATAAAATATTCAAGATACCAAAGAAAATCCTACAGACCTTGAAACACACCTTCAAGACCTTGAAACTGGAAACTGTGACAACAGAACTCCACTTCTAGGGCTTGAAACCCAACTTCAAGGCCTTGAGATTGGAACAACAGGTAATGCACAAACGGTACCTGAATAAAGTCAGACATATTCAACTCAACCTTTTGGATCTAAATTATCTGTCAAAAGAAGAAAAGTTTCACACTCTTCGTATCATCCACAAGAGAATATGAACTCAGATCCAAATGATGGAGTTCAAACTAGGTCTAAAGTGAATAATCTTTGTGCCTTCTCCGCTTTTGTATCACTTGTCGAGCCAAAGAACTACATTCAAGCTCTTTAAGAACCAGACTGGATCATTACCATGCAAAATGAATTAAATGAATTTGAGAGGAACAAGGTATGGACTCTTACTTCAAGACCAAAGCATCAATCAGTTATTGGCACGAAATGGGTCTTTCGGAACAAATTGGATGAAAGTGGCAAAGTCATACGAAACAAAGCACGACTTGTAGCACAAGGCTATAACCAAGAATAAGGTATTGATTATGAGGAGACTTTTGCTCCTGTTCCCACGTTAGAAGCCATACGCATGTTACTTGCATTTGCATCTTTCATGAGCATAAAACTTTTTCAAATGGATGTAAAATGTGCTTTTCTAAACGGGTTCGTAGAAGAAGAAGTCTACGTTGCTCAACCTCCTGGTTTTGAAAATGATGAATTTCCGGATCATGTTTTTAAATTAGGCAAAGCTCTTTATGGTCTTAAGCAAGCTCCTTGAGCTTGGTATGAAAGATTGTCTAAATATCTTCTTGAAAAAAATTTCAAAAGAGGTTTGATTGATAAAACATTGTTTATCAAAACTAGAGGCAATGACATTTTAGTAGTACAAATCTATGTTGATGATATATTATTCGGTGCTACTAATAATTCCCTTTGCAAGGAATTTTCAGATATTATGTGCAGGGAATTTGAGATGAGCTTAATGGGAGAGTTAAATTTCTTTCTTCGACTTAAAGTTACACAAGCAAAGAAAGAAATTTTCCTCAATCAAAGCAATTATACTAAAGACTTGCTTAAAAAGTACAAAATGGATTAATCTAAGGTTGCAAAGACTCCTATGAGTTCAACAGTTTCGCTAGATCATGACAAGAATGGTAAAAGTGTAGTACAAAAGGAGTATCGAGGTATGATCGGTTCATTATTGTATCTAAATGCTAGTCGTCCTGACATTATGTTTAGCGTGTGCATGTGTGCAAGATTTCAAGCTGATCATAAAGAGTCACACTTGATAGTTGTGAAAAGAATTTTTCGGTATCTCAATGGCACTAAGGATCTAGGGTTATGGTACCCACGTCAAAGCTCGTTTCATCTTGTGGGCTATCCAGATGCAGACTTTGCAGGTTTTAAGGTTGATAGAAAAAGTACCACTGGATGTTGTCAATTTTTAGGGTCATCCCTAATCAGTTGGCACTCCAAGAACCAAAATTGTGTTGCCCTATCCACAGCTGAAGCTGAATGCATAGCTGTAGGAGCTTGTTGTGCTCAAATTCTTTGGATTGCTCAACAACTTCGTGACCTTGGCTTTGACTTGAGAGGTATTTCAATAAAATGTGATAATAATAGTGTTATTTCTATAACCAAAAATCATGTGCAGCATTCAAGGACTAAGCATATTCATGTAAGGCATCACTTCATACGTGATCATGTTGAGAAAGGTGATGTTTCGATTTCTTTTATCTCAACTAACTTGCAGCTTACAGATATCTTTACCAAGCCTCTTTCTGAGGAACAATTTAATTTTATTAGATTGAAGCTTGGTATGTTGAACAAGGAAGCATTAACGTAGGGGGAGTAAACGAGTTTTAATCATCCTACGCATACAACCCAATTGATGATTTCAAGGGCCTTGAAATCAAATTCAAGGGACCTTGAAACATAGTAAAGGGTAAATTGACTTTACGGATCTTTTAAGAGTTAATATCTGTTAGATATTTTAATTCTTAAAATATTTTTTAAAACCTTTCATTTGACATAGTTTTGATTTTGGTTTTAAAAGCTTGATTCTATCAAAGATTTTGTCATATCCTTGATAAAAAAAAGACCTAATTTCTCATCTTTTTATCCTTTCACAAGAAACCCTATTTCAAAATTCTTTGATTTCTCTTTCAAACTTTCCTCATGGCACCCAGAAGCAAGAGATCTGCTCCTCCATCTTCCAACAAGAAAGTTGTTCAGAATTCTTCAATCGATAAAGAAGAAAAACCTTATGAAGATTTGGATACATCTCAGATTACTGGTCTTCCCTCATCATGGTTCATAAATTTTCAAGCTTCTGGATCTTGGCTTGATGGCTTTCACAATCGACTGCTCTGTATGTGTGATTTGGTGGATACTAACTTTCTCGATACTCTCAATATACCCCGCATAGACAAGCTGAAGAGTTCGATTATCTGGAAGGTTTTAAACCCTGGAGATTTTACGTTTCCACGGCTCACGAGACTATTCTATGTTAATCTCACCACAAAAAGGGACAAAGGGTGTATTACTCTTGAATCTTCAGTCAAAGGTATTCCAATTTCACTCACTTCTTCTATTCTTAGTGAAATTTTAGGAATTCCTTCAGATGTAGTGTTCAACTATCCTTCAAGATTAGAGAGTGTTCGTACTGCTAAGGAGAGTTTTTTGATTCCCAATTCAAACTCACTTCAACTCACTCATACTTCTATGACTGTAGAGGCTAAAATAGTATTCACCATACTGGTTCGACGTGTAGTTCCCCGTGCAAAGTCAAGAGAGTTGTTGACTGATCAATATATGGAATTAATTCATTTACTTATGTCTGATGTGGCCATCGATGCGCCTAATTTGATTCTCAACCATATGTTGCATTCTGTTAACTCTAAGAGATCTATTCCTTTGCCTTATAAAAATTTGCTGCCTAAGGTCTTTATTATTACAGAATTGATACATCCTGTGAGGAAAGACAATCCATTAACAACAAAGTTGATTAGAATTGCTTAGAACGTCTAGGGATTGAGAAAACTCTTGTAGGAACATGGACTTTGAAAGTAAAAGGAGTTACTCACATTCCAAATGAAGAAGTTAAATCCTCTCCTACTCCAGAAATCAGGTTAGAGGGTTGTGAAAATGAAATAGCTCGTCTCAATCGTGAATTGTCTTATTTTCAGTTTTTTGCCAAAAGGAGAATGGATACAAATTTCGAGTTACTAGCTACCATTAATGCTAAAGTCAATGAGATGTATTTGATGAATGCTCTTACACTAACTACAATGGGAAGTATTTTGCCCATACCTGAAGATGTAGCTCAACATACTCAAAAGCAGGTTGAGAATATGCTGATGAATTGTAAAAGGCGTGTCCAGAATAAATCAATTCTGTACCCAACTCATGAAGAGTCAATGTTCTTGCCCAAAGTTGAGTATGAAGTTATTAAACAAAGAAGAGCTGAAGAAAAGAGAAGATGTTTGGAAGCTGAAATGGATGATTGGCGTTATAAGAAAACTTCATCCAAAGGAAAGAGGAAGTTTTATGAGGAATTTTAAAACTGACTGATCTTTTTCTCTATGGGTTGACTACTTTTTCTCCCTTGTTGAAAATACATTTGTTTTTTTAGGTCTGAAATCGGTTTTTAAGACTTCGTGGTTTGACTGCTCTTTCTCCCTTGTTGAAAGACAAAGGGGGAGAAATATGATCCGATATTTCGATATACTGCATTCTGCATTTTTAGTTTTGAGATTTTCATATGCATTGCTAAACTAACAAATACAGGTACAGAAAATTTGTGTGTCTTCCATTAAGGGGGAGATTGAAAACTCCACCTTGATTAAAATTGTTTACAGGTGTTGATGATCGAAGACTTCACACAAATATAGTAGTTGGATATACTAACAATGTAGTTGATTATATTTCTAGATGTTTGGTTGGTTTGAATTCTGTGCAGGTTGTATATCTACATGTCAAGGGCCTTGAAGTTGGATTCAAGAACAAAGTTCAAAAAGACAAAGATCAAGGGCCTTGGATGCTAAGATGCACGGAACAAGGATTCAAATAAATTGAAGATCTTCGTTGAAGATTCTATAACAAGAAGATCTCATCAAACCAAGGATTTGATCAACCGAAGGAAGATCTCAACCAAATAATAAAAAATCTTTTCTAGAAGATTTTCTAAACAACAAAACGGCAAAAAATATCTTCTCTCTTATCCAACAGAAAGACGAGTAGATCAAGGAGTAAAAGACTCAACGTGTTCGTAGGGACTGAAGACTTGCATTGTCTACCTTACGATCTTCATGGAAAAGAAGATTGATCTTCAAACGGTCATCTCTACAACGGCTAAAAAGATCTTTCCATAGAAGATATAAATGAAGATGATGGTCAAAGAAGAAAGATAACAAGCTTACACCGGAAAACATCTTTGCATCCTCAAGCAACCTAATCATCTTAATTCGTTGTTTTTCTTTCTCACATTCACGTAAGAGTTTTATCCCCTTAGAGAGAGAAAACACAAGATCTCCATTGATAGATCTAAAAAGTGTTATACTAGAGTCTGCTACTCTACGAAGTAACTAGGCTATTATAGCTAGGTTAAGAGTTGGAGCTAGATCGTAGCATTGGCTACAAGTGAGAGAAGAAGGGGATTTCTTCTAGTTTGTATCTAGGACTCTTTGAAGCTGATAATAGATAGTTAGATCCTACGGATATACCCTGGGACAGAGAGCAGGCTATTTAGACCCGAACTTCGTAAGCATATCCTCGTGTCAATCTTTTCAAGCACCATATATACTTTACTATGACTAACTTTGTTTTGCAGGAGCAAGAAGTCAAGGCCCTTGAAATAGAGTTTCAAAGTCCTTGAAATCAAAGTTTCACTAGTAGCACAGATTGACATCAAGGCCCTTGAAAGGAGTTTCAAGGCCTTGAGATTTGGTTCTTCAGTTGCTTTGCAGGTTTACAAAGTCAAGACCCTTGAAATCACTTTCAAAGCCCTTGAAATCAAGTTGTGTCACAAAGAGCTCAAATCGACATCAAGGCCTTTGAAATCAGTTTCAAAGCCTTGACATAAGTTTTTGCGAAAAGTTTCATAGTCTATTCAACCCCCGTTGTAGAGTATTTATATCCTTTATATTCACCTTACAGTTCTTCAAATTTAATATCGGTGCTAAATCGATAATAGAATAGACTGTCATTGGTACTAAAGAATGAAAAAGACAAAAAACAATAAAAATCAAATAATATGATAATCAAGCAATTCAGATTCTAGAAAAAGACAAAAAGCAAGGTTGCGATCACGAAGGAAAGATTTTTCTAAGGTGAGAATGATAACGGGAGAGGTCTCACAAACCGCTATCCCAAATCAAAGCTCCTATCACCATGTAAGTCTCAAGGGTCTTAGGAAAGGAACAAAAACTCAAACCAACCATTGAACCTAAGAGAATAGAGCTAACTATCACCGGGTAAGTCGCAGATAAAGCTCACTTAGGAAGGAAGGAGGAACACTCAAACCTAATAAAGAGTTTTGAATCCTTTATTACCCAGAGCTCGTCATCTTCGGTAACCAAGAAAGGGTATTACCGGGTAAGTCTCTTATCAAGCATAGATGTAAGCCTTAGAGGGAAATAAGGGTATGAAACGCTTAACAAAGACTAAGATTTAGACAATCCAAAACCCAAGCATAAAGATATATCGAAAACGGACCAATAAGGAAAACGTTGGCCACGGTTCTGAAAAACAGGCCGAGATTCGTCTGATCGAGGGTTAAACCAACCAGAAAGGTCCATTCTAAACGTAAAGGCTCAGTCCATCATCATCTAAACAAGAACCATCAACCAATCACCCTAGAAACGCTGGGGTTTCGCCAACAATGCACAAATTCAAATCAAGAAAGATAAAAGAAGAATTCAAGAAAACCATAAACCAATAAACTAAAAGAAAGGTAAGAAATACTTAGCAATATGTCTTCAATACCCAAAAGCAAAAGCAATCTAATAACAAAGATTCAATCTTTAATCTAAAAGCTATGAAACCAAGAAGTATCGTTCTCTCCAAGAAATCTCTCAAATCTCTCTCAAATCACAAGTGTTGTTGCTAAATCAATGTTGTTGATCCTATGTAGTAGTGTCTTGAGCATGGTTGTCGGTGTGTAAGATGTGTAATAGCTATACTTAGATCGTAGCAAGCCTCCAAGACTTATAGGAAAAATGAGGGCTTAAAAGTTTGGGGTTGGGCCGATTTTTAACAAAACCTCGGTCTATCTTCTTATTCATCTAAGCCGAGGTTCTTCATTGTCGGGTAGATATTTCTATTCAGCACTTGCCTTCCTTAGCTCTTTCCTTCCATCCTTTTGTGATGTTTCAGGCCTCCTTTTATACTCCACCATTCTCAAAAAGCCGCCAAATTAGCTACAAATGCAACAAGAATTCGTGTAGACATCTATTCTAGCATAATATGCAAATACGAGCTCAAACGCTATGGAATCATGTCTATGAATGCAAAAGAAAGGGAAACTTAACTATATATAAGGCTAAACTAAGGACAAAATTTATGTTATCAAAATGTCTCCTACTTGCCTCTTGCTTGTCCCCAAGATAGGTTCAAACTTAAGAATAAGATGGCATGGATTATGCTTATGGAAAAACAAGGAAAAACATAATTATGTTTGGTGTGTGCTTCTATTCATAGATCACCCTCATAGTCATGCTTCATAATTAAAGATAGATCAGTATATGTCAAAGAGAAATATAGATGGAAAGGATAATCACACTTTACCGGAAATCACAACTTCCATAATAAAGTCCAATCGTCTAGATAAATCATGAGGAATCAAATTTAAATCATTAAGACAAAACACATGTGCAAGAAGGACTTAAGAACTTTCAACAAGAAAAGGCCAAGAAACATGCCATGGGTGGGATACATTTTTGGATATGTGGTTCAAATCCGGAAGAAAGGAACAACTCCACAAACAAAAACTTCAAACAACATCAATCAAAAATAAGCATTTTTTAACTTCACTTCTTTTATTCACTTGAGAACATGGCATCGGTGCACAAAATCCGAAACCTTGGTGATCGGCGATTCTCGGAATTTTTCGAGGAGCCTCAAACCGGATGCACATACCATGACTCTTTAGGACTATTGATCAATCAGACTTTGGCAAGATACAAACACCCGGCTATGTGAATGGTACCGAGTTACTCATCATCATGATCAACGTCCCCAAACCTATTTTCTACACAACACACTTCATTTTTTTTTTAACTTTAACTCCACACTTTGCTTTTACACATCAACACAATAGCATGCTTTCTAATTCCCGGATGGGTAAAGGGAGGCAGTTTATATATTTTTCAAGAGGTGTTAAAGGATGATCAAGATGTAACAAAAAGCAAAAGAATTGCCTTAATCATTCTAAAAAGATGTGTAAGAACTTATCATGAGGTTTCAACCATCAACACTCAACATGATTTAGACAAAAGCAAATTACAATCCATGCATGAATTCTAGAAAAGTATTTAAATTCCACATATGCCATAAATCAATTCAAATACATAAAGATCATCATAGTTATTGCACAAGAAATATCATCATAGAGATCATATCCATCCTAGAAGCACAATTTTTTTTTTTTCCAAAAAGAGAGTATAAGAGAGTATATTACAAGCCATGCAATATTTAAAAAAAAAACGTATGAAAACAAAAGTAATAATGTTTGAATACAATGCAAGATAGGAAACGTGGAAAATATTGCAGGCACCTCCACCCCATACTTAAAACTAAGATTGTCCCCAATGTGAAGAAATAAGTACAAGATGAAGAAAAATACTCACAATGTACAACTGCAAATGGCGTGGTGAATCAGCAATCACTCTTGTGGCAGTAGTGGTGGTGGTGGTGGGTATTTGAAGAAGTCAGATCGAATGGTGCTCCAAAGGACTGTTGGTCAAGATCCTCAAAAATTTTGTTGTGGACCAAATGGCGCGCCTAAAACTCGTTATAGTGTTGGTCCATGCGCCTCATATCCCGCCGGATCCTAGAAATGGATCTCTCCATCCTACCCATCCTCGTATCTAACATGCCCATCATGACTGGGAGCTCATTTGCATCATATGAATGTGGTCCCCTGCGCTGAGGTGCATGAAAAACCGAGTGTCTCGGTCCTCTCATGCTGTCTAGGGTCCTTCTCTGCTCCACTTATGACGGGGTCATCATCCTCCATCGCCTCTCGTCATCATCAGCATCTCTGCTGGGACCAACAACATTAGTCCCGACATCCATGGAGTTTGCGCCATTAACATCATCAGCAACATAAATATCACTCTCAACCTCAACAGGCGCATCATTCTCATCTAAATCGTCATTCATCTCCTCAAACCATACTTCCAGTTATTTTGATCGCGGATGGTGTAGGAGCTCTTCCATGAAACCCCTAGGATTCTTGTTCTCCCAAGGCATGGATACAAATGGAGTACCGCAGCCTCGAGGAATAAGAATGCCCTGGAGATGAACTGTTGTAATCCTAAGGGCCGAGCTTTGGCAACCACAGTGTAGGCAAAGTAATCCAAATCTAAGGCCTTAGCGACGTGAGTCACTAATCATCCTACACATATCTCCCCTGTATTTGTTTCCAATCTTCCCAAGGCTATAAAAAAGCAGAGTAGCAGTATCCGGCATAGTGCCGGTAGCCATACACCATAACAAAAACAGATCACCCACCTTTAGCTTATGTGGATTATCGGACCTAACAAACAACGTCTCACTCAAGATCCTATGAGCTATCTTAAAGAGGAGGTTGTAAATTCTTGGCCTTGGAATCACCCGCAGCCTACTAATCATCACCGCCCTCAACTAAGGCGATACTCTCTTAAAAATCCCGAGGCTTAACCATCCTCGGGAATGTTCCTGCACGAGCCATGGGGAAACCAAAGAAGTTCCCGAACATCTCAACAAATATGTTATGGTTCCTATTCATCAATCTGAAATTCACATTCCTAAATTTCGGATCATTCTTAAACGAGCTCAAAAATTCCAAAGTAATTTCCTCATAAGACGGTTCTCTAATACCGACAAAGACAACAAGCTCTACCCTCTCGATCATCCATTCCAAATCCTCGCTAATGTTCATGCAATCCAGTTATTCTATACTTAAGTAACGAGGAGGAAAAATAGAGCAATTTCGGATTCGTTCGTTGAATCGACCGTTGAAGATGGGGAGATTTTCTTAGGGTTTGGATCAGGAAAATCGAATTTCGGGCAGATTTCGTGATTATTGTATCGATTTAAGTATGGATTCACCTTGAGTGATGGGGAAATTTTCTTAGGGTTGCCTCTTCATTCATTCTCTCTAGTAGTTGCCTCGATTCATAGGATATGCATATTCTATGGCTCTTCTCTCTCTTCATATGCAAAAGAAAGAACGAGGCACACTCAATCCTAATAAAGGGTTTTGAATCCTTTATTACCTAGAACTCATCATCTTTGGTAACCACGAAAAGAAATTATAGGGTAAGTCTCTTCCCAAGCTTAGATGTAAGCCTTAGAGGGAAGTAAGTGCATGAAACGCTCAACAAAGACTAGGATTTGGGCAATCCAAAACCCAAGCATAAAGATATATCGAAAATGGTCCAACTGAAGAAACCGCGGGTTATTCTAAGGAATACGTTGGCCACGGTCCTGGAGAACAGGCCGAGATTCGTCTAATTGAGGGTTAAACTTACCAGAAAGGTCCATCCTAAACTTAACGTCTCACTCTATCATCATCTAAACCACAATCATCAATTCATCACTCTAGAATCGCAGGGGTTTAGCCAACAACACACATATTCAAATCAACAAAAATAAAGGAAGAATTTAAGAAAACCATAAACTAATAAACTAAAAGAAAATTAAGAAATACTTAACAATATGTCTTCAATATCCAAAAGCAAAAGCAGTCTAACAACAAAGATTCAATCTTAAATCCAAAAGCTATGAAACCAAGAAGTATCTTTCTCTCCAAGAATTCTCTCAAATCTCTCTCAAATTTACTAGTGTTGTTGCTAAATCAATGTTGTAGATCCTTTGTAGTAGTGTCTTGAGCATGGTTGTCGGTGTGTAAGATGTGTAATAGCTAATATTAGATTGTTGCAAGCCTCCAAGACTTATAGAAAAAACTAGGGTTTAAAAGCTTGTGCTTGGACCGATTTTCAACAAAACCTCGGTCTATCTTCTTATTCATCACAACCGAGGTTCTTCATTGTCGGGCCGAGATTTCTATTCTGCACATGCCTTCCTTAGCTCTTTCCTTACATCATTTTGTGATCTTCCATCCCTCCTTTTATGCTCCACCATGCTAAAAAATCCGCCAAATTACCTACAAAGGCAACAAAAATTCGTGTAGACATCTATTGTAGCATAATATTCAAACATGAGCTCAAATGTTATGGATTCATGTATATGCATGCAAAAGAAAGGGAAAACTACCTATATGCAAGGCTCAACTAAGGACATAATTCATGTTATCAATCATCTCTTCTCTCCTTCTTACTATTATTGTTATAAACATCCCCAATTTCTTCTCTGTTGCATGTCTTTCTTACAAGTATTATTCCTTCAAGGCTTCCAACTCTATTGTCTTCTCCCTCATATCACCTTGTCCCTCTTCAATTTTTTTCTTCTATCTCCTTCAAAATTTTTGCCCACTTTTAATTTATCTCTCTTTCTACTCTAAACATATATCTTACGGGCATGTTCGTTTCACATTTCTTGATATCATATATGGGTATGAATATCACGTATCCAATATCCGCGTTTGGTAATTGGTGTAAGAGCCTAGTTGCTGAGAGAGTGAGCTGAGGACCCAGATTAGGTCTAGACCGCCCCTGCGTGACCCAGTAGGCGCCCCTGCAGTTTGCTTCGGCCGCACCTGCGGCTCATAGAGTCCGCCCATGGGGCTTTGTGTGTCTGCAACCATTTTCTTTGACTCGTTGACCCATGCTTTACTCTTTCACCCTTTATAACCTTCTTCTTCTACCTTCTGAAGAGGGTATCCTTCTTCACAACTTCTCTCTCTCTCCTTCGTACATCTTCTTCTCTTCTCTTCTCCTTTGGATCTTTACTTGATCTTCTCTTGAGTTTTGGTTGAGTTCTTGAGAGTTGTACTTGGCTTTGATGATGGTTATGGTTGCTGAGCCTTGTGAGCCAGCTTGAGGATGTTTTGGTGATGTGTTGAGCTTTTGGACTTTCAGCTTGGTAAGCTTTCATGGCTTCCATCCTTACTTTCTTCATTCTTTCATCTTCTTATCTCTTTTCTTTCCTTTCCTTAGTCTAGCTTAGATTCATTAGGTTTGGATCTTGTTCCAGCCTTGTTTTGCTTGTGTTGATGTATATATATATGTATCTTTTGTATGTATGTTGATGTTGGAGTGATGAAAGAGTGAAAGAATCGAAGGAAGAAGTGAAGAAAGGGCTGAAGAGGCATCGTCTGCTGTCCAGCCGCCCCCGCACCACCTTGCAGCCGCCCCAGCGCCGGCCTGAGCCGCCCCTACGCCACCTGTGATCCGCCCCTGCAACCACCTACATTAGTAAGGCCCTGCACTTGGTTCTGCAGGTGTGTGTTGCTTCTAGGCTTGCTTTAGGATGTCTTTGTTCCCTCTTTTCCTAGTGTGAGTGTATAGGATCATGCTAGATGTGTGAGGATATGTTCGGATGAGGTTATGATCGATATATGCCTTGTACGGCTTTAAGGACTTAGGTTGAGGTTAGTTGAGGTTTTGAGGTTGAGTATGATCCCTATGGCTCCCTTGGGTCTAGGTGTGACCCCTTTGACGTATAGAGATTGATTTTTTCCTATGCCTTGTTATTAGGCAGTGCCCCTCTCTCAGGATTGGAGGTTGCTTCTGGTTGATCTTTGTACGAGGTTGAGGTAAGTCCGTAGGACTTACTTAGCTACCATCCTTAGTACGAGATCGCTTCATACCTCGCGGTGTTATATTGGGTGTTTGCATGAGTGGTGTGTGCTTTATATGTGTGCTATGATAGCATGAGTTGTCGTTTATACGGACCTATGTTTTATTGACTGCCCCATTGCGTAGCTGTGATAACCTTTGCCTTTCATCCCGCCGTCGAGTTTGGGAGGTTCTCTATTGTCAAGCCAGTCTGGTTTATAGGAAGGATGCAATCCACTCCCATAGGGTACACGGATTGTGTGACCGATACTCGTACAGCTGGCTATTAGGCTCAAAGACAAGGATGTATCGGTCCACCTAAAATGTACAAAACCCCGGCTGCCCACTCTTCCGGATCTCTCGGCCGCATTCCTAACCTATAAGGCAATCTACAACAATCGGTATAAAACCGTTAACTAATATTCAAGCATTAGAATCAAGGTGAAAGGCACAAACACAAGTAAATCATCATAAACACACACATGCTCCAAATCACACAAATCCAGTTTATTACCTTTTTATTATTAAGTCAAATACCGTTCTAATACAACTTCTTTTGCGGCACGAGAATCTCCCGAAACTCACCTCGGTCCCCACTTACCGGCATGGAATGGTACTGATACATCCGACCGTCTACCAGCACGGGCTAGTCGCCAACAACCTCCTAGCCCTACGCAAGAGATAGACAAGTTGTCACCGTCCGTTGTCATACACTTGGGCCAAATAATATAAAGGTCGGTAATCCTATTTCTGGTTTAGTTGTTATAATATAAACAATAAACAAAAACCACCAAACACACATCGAAGCTAATACGATGAATACAAGCTAAGTAAGTCCGGAGACTTACCTCGTCTCCACACTCAACTCACAACACTCTCGCTTCCCTTGGGAAGAAGCCCACAACCTGCTCACAAGAGGATATACATCAACATCTCACCCAACTAGAGAAGTCTTAGACTTCAACAAGGATGATCTACACAAGATCATTTGACTCTCACCCCATGGTTTGAGAAGCAGAATGTTGTCTTCTTCATCTTCCACTGTGGATCATTGGCTCTAGTGCCTTCCTCTTCTTGTTGGGCCTTCTCCAAACACCGACCTCTGATCTTGTACACCTCTCCCCGACCTAATCGAGCTAAGAACAAGCACATGCAACGGATCTAAAGAAAAGCTTCCTCAAAAGCTTCATTCATGGCAATGGATGAAGGGGAGGTGAAGAAGAGATAATCAGCAAAGAAGGAGAAGGAAAGAAGGGGAAGAAGCTTACCAATACTAACTCTGATTCTTCTCATCCATTGCAGCTCACACACAAGCAAGATCTCCAAGAAGAAGGTTGAGAGGAAGCTCAAAGGAGAGAAGGAAAAACATAAGCGTGAATGAGGAAGAGTGAAGAGAGAGGGAGGGAAAAGGAGCTGCAAAATGGGGTGGGGAGACCAAAGGTCAGCTGCCCCATATGTCCCCTCACTCTATAGACCGAGGGGTCGGAAAACAAAAGGGGAAAAATGGAAGGTCGGGACGGGATTAGGAATAAAATCCCGTCACTCAACATCTCGTGCTTGCGGGAAAACTGAGCCACTAACGCGGGAAGGGTCAAAACCCGCTCACCATCCGGAATAAAAATTCTCGATGTTACAACTAACCCCCCTAAAAACAAGTTTCGTCTTGAAACTTGCTAACACAAAACAGTCGGCATAACTAACTCGGTAACCACTCAAACCGTAACGTGCTAACACAAAACAGTCGTGTAACCGCGTCAAGACCTCGCAAGTCCTACACACATACTCTCATGAACCGCATCTCGCATAAAGTCAAAAGCTAATCAATCATACAACATATTCCCACTCAGGGCACAAAACACATAACTTGCACATGCAAATAATGTCTAACCCAACGGCCAACTCGATGCAACTAGATCATCGTAAAAACTCCAACAAAATACTATACTACATCCTCCCGGTAGCCTCATCGACTCTTCTTCTATCACTAGGTTATCACAACTAGCATCATATCTCGAGTCGTACATGTACTCCTTCGACCGTCACACCTGAAACCTGATGAACATCCTCCACTCTCGGTGGCCATGCCAACCGGTAAACCAGTTCCCAACTCGCGCCAAGATCTCCAAAAAGGTCCGATATATATTAGGACTCAACTCCCTTCTAATGACCAACACGTATGACGCCTCCCATCCATGATCCCCTTAACTAGACTCGTCTCGTATCTGAACCCGAGAGGTCCGTACCTCTTATCTGTCTATGTCTTCTGGTGACTTAGCTTGGCCATCATCCGCCCTTAGACCATCGCTACTCGGTGAGGTCGTCCCATATTCGCTCAGGGCTAACCCTACATATACTATCCAAATACCGACACCACGGTTTACTATACTTACGTCCACAAAGTGCCTCCAAGGCCCATCTCAAACGACCTATCTCACTATTATAATACGAAAGCTCGATCAAAGGGAGGTATCATGTCCTCCCTTACCCCCTACCTCGAACATATACTCTCTACAGGCATCCAAGATCACAAAAGTCCTCTCTAGTTGACCCACTATTCAAGGGTGAAATTGTCATGAAAGACAATTGGTCTCCTTTGCAGCACGAACCCGCCGCCCAACAAATCGCGAGATGAATCGCTCATCTCAATACGAGATAACGATACTCGGTATCCCCGGTACCCTCACTATCACTTAGTGGATTTCACAAATGGCCGACTCCTCGGCCCAATTTCCCAAAAGGTAAAAACGCGTCGTCTTCGCCGGTCGATCCACAATGACCATAAAACGTCACAATTGTTACTTGGTCTCAAACCGGTAATAACCTCTATGGAGGTATCCTCCAACTGCGTGAATCGCGGTAGATGAAGTCTTATTTCCGTCTTAGGGTGCTCAAGCTTGACCTGACAACGGTCACTTACTGGCTATGCACTTAGCCACCTCGGCCTTAAGCCCGTCTCACTAATGAGAGCATCAACAATCCAAATACCTCTTACCAGCACTAGGGTGCACAAGTAAGGTGGTGTGAGCCTCTTGAAGAATCTATCTCATCTCTCCATTATAAGTACACTTAAACTCTTCTGGCGTTTCAACAAACCACCAACCCATAATGGTAACTATGGGTCTCTTCTCGGGACCTTCTATTCAGGATCTTTCTCAAATCCTTTCAAATTCCGCAAATCTATCGGGTCTTTCCCATACCATCTATGTTAATAAACTGAGGTTGAACCATCAGTTAGGTTGTTGCTTCTTCTCCGAGTGTCTAGTTACTAAGGGTGTTGGTGACCACATTCACCTTCCCATGAACGATTTAAAAATCATAAGACCAAAGTCCTTAACCAACTCTAACCATCACATCTAGCGGATATTCAGCTCTTGCCGTGTGAATATACATCCATGACATACTCTTTGTCCGTACCAGAATAGCATGTCTCTCATAATAAGATACCGACTTCATCATAAGTGCGTTTATAAAAGCGCCTTACTCTTGACCCTTCATCGGTCATTTTTCTTATATGTCCACAATTGTCCACATACGCACAAAACCTAACTTCAAACGCATCCCAAGCCCCGCTTGGAGGTATCTATACTGTCATACAATCCCTTGACTTCAGTGTTTGAGCCAAAGAAAACAGACTAGAGGTCACTCACCTCTTATGCTTCTTTTAAAGGTCAACGGACGCATCTTAGATTCCACGTTCTAATTGTCTTCTTCAGACAGGAAAAAGGTGTCAAACCATCCCACAACTCGGCGGTTATGGCCCATCAACTTATATGCTACATATCTCCTCCACATACCTTGGAGGTATTACCTAAACTATCATCTCGACTCATATGATCAACTGGATATTCTCAAAACCGCTACGTCTCTTAGGAGGTCACCTCGGACGTCCCAACCTTCTTAGGTAACTCTGCTCATCCTGCATAACCGGTATTATCGTCATCCCGTGTCAAGCTTGTTCCTCCCAATTCTGAGAGTACAACAAGGCATCTTTAAATCTGAACATAGTAATCATTTGTGCAACTCATGCATCAATACTTTCATTACAATCCTTAGGTTAGGTTCCACCTTGGAACCGCTTGAAACACCATAAATTGCACGACCTCATCGCAACTCAATTCCGAAAGCCGATGGATACTCATCTATGTAACTTCCCACTCATCAATCGCACTCATAGTCTCAAATGGTTTCACTACCCTTGTAGTGACCATATCGGCCCTAAATGCCGCCTTACGGAGGTCCTTTCTTCTCTCCACCCAAATCTGGTGACATCTCGACTTCAAGTCAATCTAATCAAACATTGTAACCACAATCAACTTGTTCTAGCGAGTCTTCTACTACGGGACGAAGGTACTTAAACTCATTGGTAGCCTTACGCCTTTCCCGATAGTAAAAGTACAACTTCCCGACTCGTATCCTTCCTCACAACTCGTACCAAAAGGCCCTGAGGGGAAGATCGGAAGAAATTCCCAACTCCGAACTGCCGAAACTTCTCACTAAGAATTCTCAAGTACCATCACCTTAAGCTTAAAGCTTACAACGTTACCATAACCTCGGTAGCTCCTTCGGGTGAGTCTAGTAACTTTGACTCATGCCTTGTTCGCGACAACATATCATTCGTTCCTTAAGAGCGAAGTACCATTCATCTACTTTCCGTATCTTCCCATTTACTTAAAGCAACTCGGGAAACTTCACTTTCCTCCTGAACCACTAGGTCCTTATATCCTGCTCAAACTATAAAGGTTTCCAATCCGCGCCATTATTCACTATGCCAAAACTCGTGACCTAAAAATTTCACATAAATGGACATTTACATCCCTCCTTGGGAGATCTATTACCGTCACTTGCTTTAACCATTCAAAGTTATAATACTCAAGAAAATCACGCTTCTGCTGATGTACTTCTAACTATTGACATTGAACCATTCGGGAAACTCCAAGGCTACCTTCCTTGGGGTACTCCACCTCAACTCCGTTATCTCTTTCCGTATTACATGGTTTCTCCCTCTTCCATATGGTAACTATACTCTTCTCGGCCTCGAGCGCCATATAAATCGCCTTCATAGGCTTAACCGCGCCTTCAGGTACATTCTCTCTCTTTTGGCTAGAGAGAGAATCTCTATGTTGGCTGACGTTGGTTGGCTGCATTCATCCTCTCTTTTCAAACCAATTGGGGATTACGCGCGAATTACTGTAGTTGTTCTTGATTCTGTTCAATTACTGGTTCATTGCTGTTATTTTGCTTTGATATACATCTTCTGAATAGCACTGGTCTGCTAATGTTTCGATTGAGTGTCTTCTAGGTCCTCTTTGGATCTGGACTGAAAATCACTTTAATCCTTGTTAGGCATTGGATTCAGTCCAGGAGGAAGTTCATCTCAGCTAACAAGGATTTCTAGTAAGTTATCTTCAATTATTCGTTTCATCTCAAGGTGGACTTGAGATTATTGTTTCATTTATCTCAAGGAGGACTTGAGAATTCTAGTTTCGTTTACCTGAATGTGGAACCAGGGTGTTCCATATGGCTGCTAAGAAGAGCATGGAATTAGTGGAGAGTAAGGCTGGAAGTGGTCAGATTGTGGCACTCGGATCATCGATTGGAATTGCTCAAGTTATGGAATGGGAAATTATAGATATTATTGTTGCTTATGATGCTCATGTACCTGAAGAAGATGTTGCTGACAAAGAGATGAGTCAGGATGGAGTGTTGTATTCTTCGTGTATTAATGAGATAGTACAGGAAGCTATGGATGGGATAGGGAATTATGTCAACGATAAGCAACTGGTGGTGATTGATACACAAGCTGAGAAAGGGAAAAATGTTGTCGAAGAGACTGAATATGACATGGATTTTCCTAAGATGCAAGCTAGGGCCTCGACTACTAAATAGAAGGCTTCGTTTGAGAAGCAAAAGTCAGCTGCGTGGAAGGGAGATAGCAAATGAATCTTCATGAATGCTGGAGTAGGTGCTAAATTGAGATTAATCTAGGATGAACCTGTTATCCTTAAAAGGTCTGATGCAATTCCAGTGGAGAAGGTATGGGGATATTGTCTAATAGGAAGATATGTGGGGAGATTTCTAAGGCACAAAGCTGTGAATGATGGAAGATGTTAGCATGAAATATTGTGATATTTTAGGCACGTTTTCTAAGTGTATTTGATCCATATTGATAGTCATTGATTGAGCATTAATGCATTTGTGAGCTAGTTTGTCTATAATGTCGATATAGAGATCTACACAAGCTTTATGTTGATTATAGGTAATTGAGAGCTATTTCCGAACGGAATTGAGCAAGGATGGAGTTGATTGAGCATGTCCATGAATTGAGGACATTCCTAGGAGCTAAAGGAGTGCCAACTTGAAGGATGCACGAGGCTAAGGAAGAATCACGTTCTTGCCCTGAACCACGCTCTAAAATACGGCCGTACTACTTTCCACGTTCAAGTCCACGGCCGTGGAACCATGGCAAGGGAAGTGTTGTTCATTCCAGCAACTTCTACGGCCGTGGAGAAGTTGGTTCAAACCGTGTTGATTTCCACGCTCTAAATTACGGCCGTGGAACCCTTCCACGACCGTGATCTTGGCGATCTTTTTCGCCACACTTTAAGCCACGATCTCCTACGCAATTGGGCCGGGCCGATATTTTATCTTACACTATAAAAGGACGGACGAAGAGAGATTCCGTCACCTTCGCTTACGCATAGACGCATCTTACGTTTGCGCTTGGAATTGCCCTAATTTCGCATTTGGCGGAGATTGTGTTTGAGAGATTTTTGGCGCATTGCTATTGTGATTTCCGGATTGACGGAAGATCGAAGATTCGGAAGATTGTTTGCAAGGAGATTTCGCTTCTTGCTTAGGTTTGATTTAGAAGACGGATTGACATCCCGTTCTTCCTTCTTATCTAAGATTTGTGTTTGTTTGTGCTATTCCGAATCTAGTGACGATTATTGTTCTTGATTGTGACATTGAGATTGATTTGAAAGTTATTGAAGGTTTTCGGAAGTTTTCATCTTTTATTCTTTTAAACCTTGAATTTGATATCAATATGACTATTGTTGGCTAAAAATCCTTAACAATTCTAAGGTGAAGGGTTGATAGTTGTGGCTTAGATAATGATAGATCGATCGTAAACAGATTGGACCCTGAGAGTTAGAGAGAATCGACGACAACCCTAATCCACGGTCTGTTCTTGAGCTTCCACGGCCGTGGAACTCAAGAACTAGCCGTAATTTTATGTTAAGTTACGAACTTGCTTTTACTTTAATCCAAAGTTAAAGATTTGCTTTAACTTAGTCTTGGCTTGCCTTTTGTAGGTGGTAGTGAAGCCTCAACAACCTCTACCTCGATTGTGAGTGTCACAACCTTAATCGGTTTAGTTAGTCTTGATCCTTGGATTACAAGTTTGGGTATTTGACATTAATTCTCATCTTTAGAACCTTTCTATATTGAAGCCTCAACAACCTTTATAGAGAGTGTCTTGTAGGTGAGTCATATAAGGTTTTTGGAACTTCACCGTACGATTACCTTACATTAGCATACCTTTGCATATCTCAACTCTGTCCTTATATCATTAGTATATCTTCAATCGATTGCCACAGCTGGATACTTGGATCTTTAGGATTGTTGTTTTCCCAATACTTGAAAAACTTCTTACATTTACTCGCTTGATAACCTATAATTGAATTTATTCCCCCCAAATCCCTGTGTTCGATACTCTGGAATACTTGCTAATCTACGCCGATCCGTACACTGCGGGTCCGCTTGCTTGATTCTAGTTTTATAAATTTAAAGCTTATTTGCACGCACGCTAAGTGGAGAACAGAAGACGAAATTGGGGAGTGAAGTCATACTATAAGTATGAGGCTGGTCTTATGTTTTTTACTTTTGATAATCCAGAGGATAGAGATAAAGTATTGTTGCAGGGGCCTTACTTTATCTTCAATAGACCGCTATTGGTTAAATTGATGCCTGAGAGGTTTGCTTTTACAAAAGAAAGCATGGCTATTAAGCCAATATGGGTAAGATTGCATGAGGTGCCTAAAGATTATTGGACAGTGGAGGTGCTCAGTCTTATTACTTCCCAGCTTGGTACTCCACTATACATGGATCCGATTACTAAACAGAGAAAGAGGGGCACTTATGCTAGAGTTTTGGTGGAAGTAAATTTTGCAAAATAAGTGTTAAGATCTGTTGCTATAGCATATGATGATGGAGAAAGTTTTAAGAGTGAGGTGTTATATGAGAATGAGCCTCGTTTTTTGTAAACATTGCTATGGTTTTGGGCACAAGATTGAAGTATGTCCAAGATAAAAGTGGTGGAAAGAGGAGTGGTACAGAAGGAGATAAAGTTGGGAATGAGAAGCCTGTGACTGGTGTTGAGGTTGGCAGTGAAGTAGAGACTGTAATGAAAAAGCAAAGTGATACAATGCAAGGAAATGAGAAGATAAATGATCTCGTAAAAGAGCAGACTCAAGAGGGGGGAAATGTTCAGATTGATATTGAGGATGATGTTTTAAATGAGCAGGATGATCTTTTGCAAGGGCCTGGTAAAGAGATATCCAAAGAGAATGCTAAGGAAGCAGAGGGGTTTATTGATGATCCTGGAATTGAGCTGCAGCAAGGGAGTATGGTTGCTTGAATGGAAAATGATAAGAAGGTTCCACCTGATAAGGAGTTGGATAATGTGTGTGTGATTGATAGAACAATTTATGAAGTTGTTGATAATGTTAAGGAGTTAGTTGGGTTGGTGGATAGAGATTTGTTTAATGTTGAAACAAGACAGATTGTGCAACAACTTTATTTATGTGAGATTGATAAGCCTTGTATGGGGCTTATTAACAAAGAGAAGTCTATTTTGTTGATAGAGGGAAGACAGGTGGAGAGTAACATAGGAGTTGACCTTCTGGAAAGTGGTAGTGAGGTTATTCCTGGAAAGGAGGAGGTACAGAAGACTTCTGTGGCAGGAAGGAAACATAGAGGAGGAGGCAAAGCAGGATCTAATGATATGTCAGCAAGAAGGGTTCAAACTCGAATTAGTGTAGTGTCTACTATTAGAGGTGTGGCCGGTTCAAACCAAACCGCCGAACCGGCGGTTTGTGAACCGGCTCAAACCGCCGGTTTGACCAAACCGGCTGTTTAGGTTTGCCGGTTTGGTTGAACCGGCGGTTCGCGGTTTAGGTTTAGGTTTGGTTCAACACCAAACCTAAACCGACGGTTCAAACCGGTGGTTAACCGCCGGTTTGAGCCTTTTTTTATTTTTTTTTATTTTTTTTTTGGCCAAACCGGCGGTTAACCGGCAGTTTGGCAAAAAAAAGAGACGTTGGCAAAAGCCAACGTCTCTTTGCCAAATTTGAACGTTGGCTTTGCCAACGTTCACTCCAACGGCTATTAGAGCCGTTGGAAGTTAAAATTTATTTTTTTTTTTATTACTAGTTTAATTAAAAAAAAAAAAATTAATACCCACTATTCCTATAAATACCATACAATTATTTCATTTAAATCACACCAACATTCTCATCTATCTACTACTACTCTCAATCTCCATCTCGTATTCTCTTTCTCGTATTTTCGATCTTTTGAAATGGCAAACCCGGATTTCCCAAGCGACTACGACTTCACTCCGACTCCCGCTTTCTTTCCTAGCACACAAGAAAGCGAGACTAAACCGCCGGATTTGGAAATGCCACAAGTTCCACAAGGTGAAGGGCCATTCCGACAAGCCCCTCCACCGAAAATGCTCACCTCCGACATATTCACCAAACATTACAACAAGCGTCCGGTGATGGACGATTATTGCCAAGTTTCGTGCAATTATTGTACGAAGGTGTACAAGTGGAAGTCGAAGGGCGGATACGGAACTTTGCAAACCCACATGCAAAAGACTCATCCGGAGAAGCTCGGAATATCACGGGAACAAACTCAATTGTCCCACGGGTTTGCATCCTCTTCCTCTCAATCTTCTTTATTTAATTATAATCATGTTGATGAATCTTTAGCATTAGCCAACTTAATTGCATCCGAAGCATTTCCATTTTCTTATGCGGAATCTATTAATGTAAGAGAATATAACACTAATTATCTTCAACCGGCTTATAAACCAACTTCTCGTAAACAAGTTTCGAAATTAGTTTCTCATTCTTATGAACAATAAAAACAAAAAATTCTTACGGTTTTACAATCTTTTTCGCATCAAGTTTCAATTTGTAGTGATATTTGGAGTACTTTATCACAAAAACATTTTTACATGGGCATCACTTTACATTTTATCGATAATGATATGTACTTGCATAAATTTGTTATTGCATATCGACATTTTAATGAAAGACATAGTGCCGCCAACATTGCTAATTTAATAAAAACGGTTTTACAAGAATTTAATTTACAAAACCGTGTTTTTTCATACTCATTTGATAATGCTTCCGCTAACACCCGCGCCGTTAACCATTTAGTAGGAAATGCGGGTCAACTTATAAAAACTTCTTTTACTCACCAAAGATGTGCATGTCATATTTTAAATTTAAGTGTTCAAGATGGCCTAAAAGTTTTACATGAAATGTTAGAACCTATAACCGATGTAATTGAACATATTTGGCATTCAACCGAATTAAGAAGAAAATGGAGATCAACTTGTATTGAAAAATTTTTTCCTCCGATTTCTTTTTCGAAAGATAATGGAACTCGGTGGAACTCAACCTATAAACTACTAACTCAAGCTATTCGTTATAAAAATGTTTTACAAAAATTTTCTTCACAATTTATTTCTTGGTCTATTTTAGATGATGAAAGTATTTGGCAAACTTGTTTTGATATTTGTAGTGTTTTAAAAGTTTTTAGTGATGCTACTAATACATTAAGTTATGTTTACATTCCTACTTCTTGTTGTTTTTTAGAAATAGCCGTAAATGTTGCCGAGGCTTTACAAACCGGTTTAGCTTTAGAATCACTTAAATATGCGGCAACCGAAATAAAAACAAAATGGCTAAAATATTATGATGAGGTTCCCGTAGTTTATCTTATTGCCGCCGTTTTCGATCCTAGACTTAAAATTGATGGTGTTACGGAATTTTTAAATGCTTATTATGAATGTTTAGGTTTATCTACTATTAAGAATGTTAATAATATTATTAGTAATGTTCGTGTTGAAATTGCTAAATTACTTAATTTATTTGAAACTAGTGCTAGTGCTAGTGCTTCTACACAAACAACTCCTCCACCCAATTCTTCTTCTCCTTCTCCTTCTATTCTTTCTAAAGCTAGATAAATTTTATCTAAAAGAACTAAAACACCTAGACATTCATCCGCAAGTGCGGAATTTGAAGATTTTCTAACTACTCCTTTTAGTTTTGATGGTGATATTGATAGTTTTGAAGTTTTACAATATTGGAAGAAGATGGCCCCAAAGTATCCAACATTAGCCAAGATTGTGCAACAAATTATGGCCGTTCCCGCATCAACGGTGGCCGTGGAGCAAGCTTTTAGTCAAGGAGGAAACATGCTAAGCTACAAGAGGAGTCAATTGAAGCCCGATAAATTGGAGGCTCAAGTTTGTGTTCAAGATTGGATTAGGGCGGAGAGGAGGCTACAACGGAATGCACCCACTTATGATAGATCATCGGATTCCAACTCCGATGATCCGGCCACTACATCCGAGTCCGAGGCGCAAAGGTAATGGGGTTACGAAAACAACTCGGAAGTCCGAAAAAAGGTAAGTAAAGGTAAGAGAACTACGTGGGCTTTGATTCCTCTTAAACCCCAAGAGGATACGTAGGCAACCGGGAAACCGGTTCAAGCCCTTTCCTTTTTTTTTTTTTTCTCATTTAGTTATATTCAAAATTTCAAATACTAATGTAAAGATGTAATATAAAAAATTGAATGTATAAAAAATTTAGCTTGCTTTATTTTGTTGTAGAATTGTAGTTAGTAATTTTTGTTTACTATGTAATTATTATACATTGAATTTCAATGTATAAAAAAATTTATTTTAGTTGCTTCTTTCTTTTATTATTGTTAGTATTTAGTAATTTATTTTAGTATGTAATTATTATATTCAAAAGCTAATGTAATGAAAAAAAATTCAATGTATAAAAACTTTGAGTTTGCTTTATTTTATTATTGTTAGTAATGTTATTTTACTTGCTTTCTTTTATTTACTTACTAATTCTATTTAAATGCTATTGTACAAAAAAAAAATTCTATGTATAAAATATAAAATTATAAAATATTTTTTAATATATATAAATTAAACATATAATTTTTAATTAATATATAAATATATATTATATTACTTTTATATATATATATATATATATATATATATATATATATATATATATATTTTAAAAGTCATGTGCCAAACCGCCGGTTTAGGTTAAACCTAAACCGGTGGTTCGGGATCGGCCGGTTTAGGTTTAGGTTTGGCCTTTGGCCAAACCTAAACCGCCGGTTCCCAAACCTAAACCGCCGGTTTAGGTTTGGGTCCCATCTCTATCTACTATTGTTGGGCAAGGTAAATGAGTATTATTGCTTGGAATATAAGTGGGTTTTCTTCACCTCTAAAAGAAAAAGGCTTATGTCAGTTAATAAAAAGATATAAGGCTAGCTTGTGAATAGTTTGGAAACAAGAATGGATAGTGCAACTGTAAATGCATAGCAGCTAATAAATGGTATTTTACCAAGTTGGGAGGTAGCTTCTAATTTTCAGATGCATGAATTTGGAAGAATACTTATTGGTTGGAATCCTCAAATGTTTGAAGTGGAGGTAGTTATGATCACTCCTCAATGTATTGGCTGACTGGTTGTGTGCAAGACTATGAAATTCCAGTTTGATTTAGCTTCAGTGTATGGGCTACATAGGGTATCTCACAAGAAGGATTTATGGAGTGAGCTAGCTAATCTGTTGCCAAGTTATGATAGGCCATGGATGGTATTGGGTGATTTCAATAATGTGCTTAATGCTGAAGAGAGAATAAATGGTGAGCCTGTGTCTATGTATGAATGTCAAGGTTTTTTTTAATGTTGTCAAAACCTTGGATTGAAAGATGTTCAAGCAAGTGGGTCTAGTATCTTTACAAGAACAGATGGTAATACCTGGAGTAGAATTGATAGAGTGATGGTAAATGAGGAATGGAGGGCCTCAGATATCTTGTGTACGGCTCAGTTCCTAGAGAAGCTAGAAATGTCAGATCATAAGCCTATGGTGGTTAGTTATAGAAGAACGCAGTTCATTGGTAAGAGGAGCTTCAAGTTTTATAATATGTGGAGTGAGCATGAATAGTTTCATCAAATGGTCAAAGATGGGTGGAGTTGTATTGAGCAAGGAACAAAGCAATACAGATTAAGTAAAATGTTAAGAGGGTTAAAAGTGCATTTGAAGTAGTTGAATAAAAAGCATTTTTCTCATATCTCCTCTAGAGCTAGGGAAGCTGTTGAGAAGTATAATGAAGTAAGTGTAAAGTTGCTTAACATACCTGATTGCAGAATTACTCGGGAGGAGTTTAACATAGCAAGACAGAAGGCCAGACAATATCAGAGATGGGAGCATCAGTTTTTAGCACAGCAAGCAAAAGCAAAGTATAATCTTCAAGGAGACAGAACTATTCCTTTCTTCCATGGTCTAATGAAGAGTAATTTGAAACTTTTGTAATGGATGGAAATAATAATCGTACTACTGATGGGAAGCAAGTAGTGGATAATTTTCTCAAGTTTTACTTGCAGTTGTTAGGGACTGAAAGTGAGGTTATTGAGCCTCCAGAGTTGTTGGGACAATCTGGCCCTTGTTTAACAGCTGAAGATGGTGAGGTTTTGGTAAGTCCAATTTCTAATAAGGAGATTAAAGAAGCTTTATGGAGTATGGGGGATAGTAGAACACCAAGACCTGATGGATACACAGCCAAGTTTTTTAAGAAAAACGTTGGATTACACTAGGGAAGATCTCTATATAGCAGTGAAAGAATTTTTCTCTTCTGGGAAATTATTGAAGCAGTGGAATCATACAGTCTTATCTGTTATTGCTAAAGGTGAAAATGCAGTTAGAGTTGAACAGTTTAGGCCCATATCTTGTTGTAATGTCATATACAAAGTCATATCTCGAATTATGGTTAGTAGAATGAAAACCATGTTGCCAATAGTCATTGATGGAGCTCAAGCAGGGTTTGTACATGGCAGACACTTAGTAGATCAAGTTATGTTGGTACAAGAGATTGTTAAAACATATGACATTAAAAGAGGACCGAAGAGATGCATGTTGAATTTGGATATAGCTAAAGCATATGACACAGTTTCTTGGAAATTTTTAAAGTATGCTTTGCACTCCTTAGGATTTCCTAATAGATTTGTGGAATGGGTAATGGAGTGTGTGCAGACTACTACATACTCATTGAAAATTAATGGAGGGATTCATGGATTTTTTAAGGGCAAGAGAGGATTGAGGCAAGGAGATCCAATGTTGCCATTACTCTTTGTTATATGTATGGAGTTTCTGTCGAGATTGATAAAGAAAGAAATAATTGAATCAGAGTTCAATTATCATCAAAAATGTGGCAAGCTGAAGATTACTCATTTAGCGTATGCAAATGATCTGATTTTGTTCAGTAAGGAGGAAGTGAGATCAGTGGAGATTCTTCTGAATTGTCTTAATGAGTTTCAAAGTTTATCTGGGTTGTGTGTTAGTAAAGTAAAATCCACGATCTTCATGGCATCCCTCAGTCAAGAAGAGAGAGATCAGTTGCAAAGATTGACAGGATATGCAGTAGGGGTCTTTCCTTTCAGATACAAGGGACTTCCAATCTCTCCTGTGTAGTTAAGAGTAATACAATACTTGCCTCTGATTAAAAAGGTATCAGATAAAATTGATAGCTGGAGAAGGGCAGGCCTATCATTTGTAGGCAGAATTGAATTGATTAAATCTATATTGCAAGGGATTGAGGCATTCAGGATTGGTATATTGCCAGTGCCAGTGACAATGATGGACCAGTTGATTGTGTTGTGCAAAAACTTCCTATAGAAATGGCGAAAGGTAGCATGTGCTACATTATGCTTGCCAAAGGATGAAGGTGGGCTTGGACTAATTCAATTGACAAAGTGGAATCTGGCATTCATGTTTAGATGTTTCTGGAGCATCTATAAAGGCTATGATAACCTTTGGGCACGATGAATCAAAGCTGAACAGATAGGTGATCAAAATGTGCTTGAATGGCAACCCAAGGAAAGGGACTCTAGATTGATTAAGTGTTAATAAATGGTAGATATTTTGTGTTTTAAGAGTTCCAGGATCATCAAGTTGCACTTAATGAAATAGATAAGTGGGAGCATGGAGGTAAACTTTCTATTGCTGCAGTTTATGAAAGAATAAGAGGTAAAGCAGGGAAGGTTAACTGGTGTAATATCATCTAGAATCCCTTACAGGCGCCAAAGCATTGCTTCATTGCATGGATGACATTTAAAAACAGGCTGAGTACTTGTGATAAACTTCATTTTCTAAGTTTGGATAGAGTGTGTAGATGGTGTCAAACTGAAGAAGAAAATCATGATCATGTATTTTTCTGGTGTGACTATTCAAAGAGAGTATGGGTTGAAATCCAAAGATGGGTGGTGACGAAGGTCAGATTTCGAACAATGGAACAGTGTGTCATGGTTCAAGAGAAATGTGAAAGGCACGAGCTGGCAAAGTCAGAGGAAGAACCTGGCAGTAATTAGCACTATATACTTTTTGTGGAAAGCCAGAAATTTGATGATGTTTGAAGAAGAATATGTGCATTCAGCAAGAACTGTTAGGCTTGTGCAGCTTCATGTTTATCAAATCTTGTTTCAAGAATTCAAACTGAATGGAAGTAGGGAAGCATGAGGGTCATTGGTGGATTGAAGACAAAATATGTCTATCCCTATGGTAAAGAGGAAGCTGAATGGTGGATTGAAGACATAATATGTCTATCACTGCAGCAATGGAAGATATGCTATACTGTGGTGGATTGAAGGCATGAGAAATGCCTATCCCTGCAGTTAAAGGCACAAGAAGAAGACCAGTGGTGGATTGAAGATATGATATATGTATATCCTTGTTTGTAATCTGGTTTGTTTAGGTCCTTTTATTGAAGTTGCCTTAGCGAAGTTGATGTCATGATTGTTTAGCTTATGTACCTTGCCTTATTTGGTGAATGATTGTGTTTTGTGAGGTATGGTTTGTAACGGCTCCTCGTTGGTGACTCGGACTTACCCTGTTTTGGGGTATAGTTTCATTTTCAATATATTTACCGATTAGCCGTTGTAAGCGTGTCTCAGTGTATGGACTGGAAGGATTTATGGACTGCATAGGGTCTCTCACAAGAAGGATTTATGGGTTGAGTTAGCTACTCTGTTGCCAAGTTATGACAGACCATGGATGGTGTTAGGTGATTTCAATAATGTGCTTAATGTTGATGAGAGATTAAATGGTGAACCTGTGTCAATGTATGAATGTCAAGGTTTTTTTGAATGTTGTCAAAACCTAGGTTTGAAAGATGTTCAGTCAATTAGGTCTAGTATTTTGCAAGAACATATGGTAATACTTGGAGCAGAATTGATAGAGTGATGATAAATGAGGAATGGAGGGCCTCAAATATTTTGTGTAGTGCTCAATTTCGGGATAAGCTAGAAATGTCTAAATCATAAGCCTATGGTGGTTAATTATGGAAGAAGGCAGTTTATTGGTAAGAGGAGCTTCAAGTTTTACAATATGTGGAGTGAGCATGAGCAGTTTGATCAAGTGGTTAGAGATGGGTGGAGTTGTTCAGAGCAAGGTACGAAGCAATACAGATTAAGTAAAATGTTGAGAGGTTTAAAAATGCATTTGAAGTAGTTGAATAAAAGGCATTTTTCTCACATCTCCTCTAGAGCTATGGAACCTGAAGAGAAGTATAATGCAATTAGTGTAGAGTTGCTTAACAAGCCTGATTGAAGAGTTACTCGAGAGGAGTTTAACATAGCAAGGCAGAAGGTGAGGCAATATCACAGATGGGAGCATCAATTCTTAGCACAACAAGCAAAAGCAAAGTATAATCTGCAAGGTGACAAAACTACTTCTTTCTTCTACGGTGTAATGAATAGTAATCTAAAATGGGATTATATAGCTTTTGTGATGGATGGAAACAATAATCGTACTACTGATGGGCAGCAAGTAGTGGATAATTTCCTCAGATTTTATGAGTAGTTGCTAGGGACTGAAAGTGAGGTTAGTAAACCTCCAGAATATTTGGGGCAGTCTGGCCCTTGTTTAACAACTGAAGATGGTGAGATTTTGGTAAGTCCAGTATCTAATAGTGAGAATAAAGAAGCTTTATGGAGTATTGGGGATAGTAGAGCACCTGGGCCTGATGGATACACAACTAAGTTTTTTAAGAAAACTTGGGGGTACACTGGGGAAGATCTCTGTATAGTAATGAAAGAATTCTTTTCCTTTGGGAAGCTATTGAAGCAGTGGAATCATACGATATTATCTGTAATTGCTAAAGGAGAGGATGCAGTTAGAGTTGAACAGTTTTGGCCCATATCTAGTTGTAATGTCATATATAAAGTTATATCTCGGATTATGGTGAGTAGAATGAAAACAATGTTGCCAGCAGTTATTGATGGGGCTCAAGCAGGGTTTATACATGGTAGACACTTAGCGGATCAAGTTATGCTGGTACAAGAGATTGTTAGAACATATGACATTAAAAGAGGACCAAAGAGATGTATGTTGAATTTGGATATAGAAAAAGCATATGACATAGTCTCCTGGAAGTTTTTAAAGTATGCTTTGCACTCTTTAGGATTTCCTAATAGATTTGTGAAATGGGTAATGGAGTGTGTACAAAGTGCTACATATTCATTGAAAATTAATGGAGGGATTCATGGATTTTTCAAGGGAAAAAGAGGATTGAGGCAGGGAGATCCAATGTCGCCTTTACTCTTTGTTATATGTATGGAGTTTCTATCGAGATTGATAAAGAAAGAAACTTTTAACTCAGAGTTCAATTACCATCAGAAATATGGTAAGCTAAAGATTACTGATTTGGCGTATGTAGATGATCTGATTATGTTCAGTAAGGGTGATGTGAGGTCAGTGGAGATTCTTCTGAATTGTCTTAATGAATTTCAAGGTTTATCTGGGCTGTGTGTTAGTAAAGTAACCAGGATTTTCATGGCATCGTTGAATAAAGAGGAAAGAGATCAATTGCAAAGATTGATAGGGTATGCAGTAGGGTTTTTCCTTTCAAATACTTGGGAATTCCAATTTCCCCTGTGCAGTTAAGGGTAATCCAATACTTGCCTTTGGTTAAAAAAGTATCATACAAAATTAATAGCTGGAGAAGGGCAGGGCTATCATTTGTAGGAAGAATTGATTTGATTAAATCTGTGTTGCAAGGGATTGAGGCATTCCGGATTGGAATTTTACCAGTGCCAGTGACAGTGATGGACTATCTGATTGTGTTGTGCAGAAACTAAACTTCCTATGGAAATGGCCAAAGGTAGCATGGGCTACATTATGCTTGCCAAAAAATGAAGGTGGAGTAGGGCTAATTCAATTGCCAAAGTGGAATCTGGCATTCATGTTTAGGTGTTTTTGGAGCATTTATAAAGGATACGATACCGTTTGGGTAAGATGGATCAAAGCTGAAATGATAAGTGATCAAAATGTGCTAGAACAGCAACCCAAGGATAGGGATTCTAGGCATATTAAGCAACTTATAAATGCTAGAGATTGTGTATTTCAAGTGTTCCAAGATCCTCAAGTTGCAGTTAATGAAATAGATAAGTGTGAACATGGAGGTAAACTTTCTATTGCTGAAGTTTATGACAGAATAAGGGATAAAGCAGGAAAGGTTGATTGGTGTAGCATCATGTGGAACCCCTTACAGGCGCCAAAGCATTGTTTCATTGCATGGATGGCACTTAAAAACAGGTTGAGCACTTGTGATAAGCTTCATTTTCTAAGCTTGGATATAGTGTGTAGATGGTGTCAAACTGAAGATGAAAATCATGCTCATGTATTTTTCTAGTGTGACTATTCAAAGAGAGTATGGGATAAAATTCAAAGATGGGTGGGGATGAAGGTCAGGTTTAGAACAATGGTACAGTGTGTGTCATAGTTGAAGAGAAATGGGAAAGGTACGAGCTGGCAGAGTCAGAGGAAGAAGCTAGCAGTGATTAGTACTATATATTTTTTGTGGAAAGCCATAAATTTGATGATGTTCGAAGAAGAGTATGTGCATCCAGCAAGAACTGTTAGGCTTGTGCAGCTTCATGTTTATCAAATCTTGTTTGAAGAATTCAAGTTGTAGTTGTGTCAAAGCATGGAAGCATGATTGTCATTGGTGGATTGAAGACAGAATATGTCTATCCCTATGGTAAAGAGAAAGTTGAACGGTGGATTGAAGTCATTTATGGCTATCCCTGTAGCAATGAGAAGATAAGCTATGTTATGGTGGATTGAAGGCATGAGAAATGCCTATCCCTGCAGTTGACGGCAAAAGAAGAAGACTAGTGGTGGATTGAAGACATGATATATGTCTATCCCTGTTTGTAATTTGGTTTGTTTAGTTCCTTTTGTTAAGGTTGCCTTAGAACAGTTGTTGATGTCATGATCGTTTATCTTCTAAACCTTGCCTTGTTTGGTGAGTGATTGTGATTTTGTGATGTATGGTTTAAAACGGCTCTTCGTTTGTGGCTCGGACTTACCCTATTTTGGTGTATAGTTTCATTTTCAATATATTTACCGATTAGCCGTTGTAAGCGTGTCTCATCAAAAGTTCTACCGTTACTCGGTAGCCGCTCGCATTTCTCTTGATTGTAGTCTTAAGTCTTTTCATAACTAAAGCTCCTTGTTGCGTCACTCCTCTTCTCGGGATCTCGTCTACTCACACATCTATCTTCTTGGCATTTCTTAGCCTTATCATCCGAACGGGAGTCAATCAACTCCACGTGAATCCCTACCATGTCACTCGTCTCATAACTCTCGTAATGTTGACTCTTTACTTAACGGTACTTCGTAAGCTTAACTTATGGTATCTTATATCCTTCACACCTGGTTCGATCACTCTTCTCATTTGACTCCAAAACTTAGGAGCGTCTAAGGGAAGCTTCACTTCTCGTAATGGAACACCGCCTTTAACCTTGTTAGAATGCACCCATCTCTTCCTCGATTTGCATCTTTAGTTGTCCACGCGTCTTCTTGAAGAATTTTGAGTTGGTTATCTTCATTGGTCTTGTTGTCGTTCGATCATGGCTTCCTTAGAACCGCTTCTACACTTTAATGTTGCTCCCTCTTTTTAAGTTGTCTCGTGTTTTCTTTTACTTGGTCGTCCTTTGTTCACGTCTTCTCCAATTCTCCTCTTCGACATCCTTTTAAAAGGAATCCGAGAAGACCATGGTGTTTGTTAGCACAAATGCTCAACTTGATACTTGAGCGTATTCATCTTCGTATGTACACTATCCTATGTCAAATGACGTCGTCCAAGGCGATGATATCATACAATCACCTTAGGTCCCATATCTCCATATGCTACTATATATTAAAAATCCGTATGTAAGACTATATAAGTCCTATGTCCATATTACTACTCATATAACACATCCGGCAACCCATTACAACAATACAAGGACCAAACATGTAATATAATTCACATATATAACTATACATATAAATCACGTCCATCATGCAACTACAATCCACATATACTACCCATATCTACATATATGTATATATATATATATATATATATATATATATCAAAATCCAATAAACTAAGCTGCCGAGATCCGCGGAAGGAGGGGCGGACTGTTCGCCACTTAGCGTGCGTGCAAATAAGCTTTAAATTTATAAAACTAGAATCAAGCAAGCGAACCCGCAGTGTACGGATCGGCGTAGATTAGCAAGTATTCCAGAGTATCGAACACAGGGATTTGGGGGGAACAAATTCAGTTGCAAGTTATCAAGCAAGTAATTATAAGAGCTTTTCGAATATTGGGAAAATAACAATCCTAAAGATCCAAGTATCCACATGTGGCAATCGATTCAAGATATACTAATGATATAAGGACAGAGTTGAGATATGCAAAGGTATGCTAATGTAAGGTAATCGTACGGTGAAGTTCCAAAAACCTTATATGACTCACCTACAAGACACTCTCCATAAAGGTTGTTGAGGCTTCAATATAGAAAGGTTCTAAAGATGAGAATTAATGTCAAATACCCAAACTTGTAATCCAAGGATCAAGACTAACTAAATCGATTAAGGTTGTGACACTCACAATCGAGGTAGAGGTTGTTGAGGCTTCACTACCACATAGAAAAGGCAAGGCTAAACTAAGTTAAAGCAAATCTTTAACTTTGGATTAAAGTAAAAGCAAGTTCGTAAACTTAAGGGAAATCACGGTTGGATCTTGAGGTTCCACGGTCGTGGACTCAAGAACAGACCGTAATTTAGGGTTCGTCGGCGATTCTCTCTAACTCTCAGGGTCCAATCTGTTTACGATCGATCTATCATCATCTAAGCCACAACTATCAACCCTTCACCTTGGAATTGTTAAGGGTTTTTAGCCAACAATAGTCATATTGATATCAAATTTAGGAATTAAAAGATTGAAAGATGAAAACTTCCAAAAACCTTCAATAAACTACAAACCAATCTCAAAGTCACAATCAAGAACAAATATCGTCACTAGATTCGGAATAGAACAAACAAACACAATCTTAGATAAGAAGGAAGAACGGGATGTCAATCCGTCTTCTAAATCAAACCTAAGCAAGAAGAGAAATCTTCTTGCGAACAATCTTCCGAATCTTCGATCTTCCGTCAATCCGGAAATCTCAATCACAATCTCCACCAAAGTGCGAGATTAGGGCAACTCCAAGGATGAGCGCAAAGTACGTCTTTTGCAAAAGTCGCAAAGATCTCTAAGTCGCGGCGTAGGCGAAAGTGCGTCTAAGCAGAGGTTGCAATCCAAGGTGTAAAGCGAGGTGACGGAATCTCTCTTCGTCCGTCCTTTTATAGTGTAACATAAACTTTCGGCCCGGCCCAATCTTTTAAAATATCGTGGCTTAAAGTGTGGCGAGAAAGATCGCCAAGATCACGGTCGTGGAAGGGTTCCACGGCCGTAATTTAGAGCGTGGAAATCAACACGGTTTGAACCATCTTCTCCACGGCCGTAGAAGTCACTAGAATGAACCACGCTTCCCTAGCCATGGTTCCACGGCCGTGGAACTGAACGTGGAAAGTGGTACGGCCGTATTTTAGAGCGTGGTTTAGGGCAAGAACGTGATTCTTCCCTAGCTTCGTGCATTCCTCAAGTTGACACTCCTTTTGCTCCTAAGAATGTCCTCAATCCATGGACATGTCAAACAACTTCATCCTTGCTCAATCCCGTTCGGAAACAGCTCTCAATCACCTATAATCAACATAAAGCTTGTGTAGATCTCTATATCGACATTATAGATAAACTAGCTCACAAATGAATCAATGCTCAATCAATGACTATCAATATGGATCAAATACACTTAGAAAACGTGCCTAAAATATCACAATATTTCATGCTAACAAATAACCCCATACTTGCCACTTGCTTGTCCCTAAGCAAGGTCTTTCAAAAGCTTTAAAACAAGAGTTAGGATGAAATATGTGTACCTTCTCAAAGCAATACTTCTTTTGGTTGAATGTGCCCTCTAATCAATAGATCATTCTCAAATCTTACTTCAATCGTTTATAAGACTTTCATACACTTAATCAAAGAGTAAAGAGTAAAGAAAACTCATGATTCAATCAAACTTCCATACAAACATCATAACCTTTAAACATTACCAAAATCAATCATAAGAAAATTCAATTTAGATCACCAAGTCATATAACATTCTTTTGATCTTAAGGACTTTCAAAGAAGAAGGTCTAGAATGTGGAAAGGGAAGGAAACTTTAAGGAATGTGGTGCATGAATCCGAGAAAGTGGACAACTACTCTTTTCTTCCTCTCATGCGGTTTCCGCAACACCTTCAACTTAGAGCTTCGCTCTCTTCTTTTCATTTTTCGACTTTACTTTTGGAGTTATGGATAGAGGTGCACAAAAACCGAAGCTTAGGAGATTGGCGTTTCTCAATTTTTATGAGATGCCTCAAACCCTTAGCGCACATACCATAATCCGCTAGGAATATCGCTCAATCCGACTTTGGCAAGACACAAACACCCGGCTATGTGAATGGTGCCGAGTTACTCATCATCATGATTGACTTCCCCAAACCTACAATTTCTTTCTATTCCTTTGAATGCAAATATTGCTTTCATGGCCCTCCCACATCATACATGCCTTTTTCAATCAACTCCTCCAAATTCCCGGATAGGTAAAGGAGGTCAATATTTCAATGAGGGGCTAAATGATCAAAGAAAGAAGAAACAAAAATCGAATTGCCTTAATCATCTCAACAAGAAGCATGAGAACTTATAGTGTGATTTCAACTTCAATTCCTCAACATGATTTAGGTAACATTCATCACATTATGAAATTTGCGAAAGAGGCATAATCAACTCATTCAATTTCTTTTCAATTCACTATTCGTTTAAGCATGCAATTGTTATCAAACTCAATTCACAAGTAGCGATTATCAAAGAAATCATCTCAATTCCTTAGAAGCACAAAATTTTTCAAAAATTTTCAATTTTTATGGGTTTTTCAAACTCTTTTTCATGCAATGCAATAATGAAACGTGCAACAATATAATGAAAATGCAAGATAGTCTCGATAGAAGCAAACATAGTGAGTAAGAGTTATTACAAACTTTTAGTCACACCCCACCCCATACTTGGAACAAACAATGTCCCTAATGTTCAAATAAAAGAAAGAAAAGAATAAAAGAAAAGAAAAAACTCACAAAATGGCGGTGGAGCGGCTAAAGCTATCGGTCATCATCATCATCACTGCGGCGTTGGTGGAGGCGGGAATGGAGAGAAGCTGGGGTCGTAGTGCCGCCCAAACTGCTGGAGGTAGACGTCTCTCATCATGTGATCGAGGTCGTCCAAGCGTCCATCTCTAGCATCGGCTCGGATCTCCAATGCTCCTACTCTCTCTGAAAGACCGGTGGCCCAATCTGGCATCTGTTCATACCATCCTGGAGCCTGGCTGTACCACCCTGGCGCGTCTGCTGGTGCTGGTGCTGATGACTGCTGTGCGGACCATGGAGGTGGAGCTCCATACCATGCAGGAGGTGTCTCCATCCAAGTGGGTCTCTCACTCACGCTGGCGCGGCGAGAAGACGAACCTGAAGCTCTAGCTGGACATGGAGAACGTCTAGGCACATCGGGGGCCGCATCCGGCTGATCCGGAAACGTGCCAAACTCCTGCTCTGTTCCTCCTCCACCCTCATACTGGTCTCTCATCTCCTCCTCCTCAACTACGGGTGGTGGTGGGACATATGGAGGGGCTGCAATCCTGTTCGCATGCATAGCAGCGAACGTCTCCTTCCAATTATGGCGTCCAGCCATAATGGAGTACTCCTGTAGCCACTCAATACCCCTACCCGTCCTGCTCTCCCAAGGCATGGCCGCATAAGGCAGACCTCTATGTGTGGGGAAGATGAGACCTCTAGTCATGAAGGCTTGAAGTCCTAAGGGTACGGCTGGTATGCGGGTACATGTAGAAAAATAAACTCCCAATGCCCTAGCAAGGTGGGTAACTATCCCACCATATCCAATGTTTCCCTTCCTCTTGTTCTTAAGCTTGCTCATAGTGGCAGCTAAGAGGGTGGCACAGTCAGCTCGGCGCCCATACAGCATAGAATACAACAAAAATAGCTCATCCGTCTTGATCTTTTGGGGCGTCTCCGTCCTAGGGAAGAGACACTTCGAAAGAACACGGTGAGCAATCTCCAAGGCTAAGTGATACATCAACTTAGCCTTGGTGTCAACAGGTTGCCAGCGGTCCTCGCTGGCGTATATCATAGCTACCTCCTCCCAAAAATCTTTGGCGTAAACGCCACTAGGAAAACGACCATTGAAGGTCTCATGGAACCCAAAGAAGGTTCCGAACTCACGAATGGTAAAATCATAGTTTCTTTCCTTAAGACGGAAAGAAACGGTCCTATCCACATGGCTGTGCTCGAAAGACGTCACAACCTCCCTCGTAAACTCCTCGTAGGCGTCTTCTCGGATAGCCGAGAAGACAACTAGTTCGGCTCTATCCAAGAGCCAAGTAAGGTCATCTATGATGTTAAGAGGAGCTAGATCCTCTAACAATAGGTACCTAGGTCCAATCACAGCCCTCTCATGGATCCTCTCGAATGCATCGAGGTGATCCTCATGAATGGTCGGTACTCTAGGGCTAGGAGGTGCGGGTGATGAAGGTGATGATGGAGGTGAAGGGGAAGAAGGTGGTGGTGCTCTAGAGGATGAAGAAGAAGAGGGATTACCCTTCCTCTTCTTGTTTTGGTCATTCTTCTTCTCCTTGATTCTCCCAGAAACTCTCCTCACAAAGTCCATCACTGTTCAAAATTACGGTCTGTTCTTGGTAATTCCACGGCCGTGGAACTTACAGAGACCGTGATTCGTCTCAGTTTTTCTCAAAACTCAACAATCAGCACTCAAATTCAGCAATCAGGCAGCCCTAGTCTAATTCCTTCCAGTTTCAAGCAGTTCTCCTATAATTTCTAGCAAAAACGAACTCAAATTGACAAAGATCAAGAAGAGGGAAAAAAAGCTAGGTTTCGGATTTTAAAATCCGAATTGTGTCTTCCTTGGTGATTTTACACTCGATTCGTTGCTTGGATCTTTTTGGTAGTCGAATTTGCTTCAATTTGGAAAGAAGAATCGTCGAAAACGGTTAACGAACGAAGATTTGGAAGGAGGGGCGTGGAATCGGCGATATTGGGTCGTGGAAGTGGTTTTGTGGAGTGTTTTTGTGAAGAACGTCGTTTATATAGTGACAGGCAAAATTTTGAAAATCACGGTCTGTCGGGGGGTTCCACGGCCGTGGAAATGTACGGAACCGTGGTTTTGGTGATTTTTCAAAGGCTTTTGGAAATTACGGTCACTGTAGCTGTCACGACCGTGGTTTAGGCCGTGGAACTCTCTGTAATGCTCCAAAGTCCAAGTTTCGTCACTTTTCTTCAACATTATTCTTCCCTTTTCCTTTTCCATCGTTCCTACATCCAAAAACACGAACATACCGGAAGAAATCGAAGGCAAAACAAAGCAAAAACGTCTAAACTAAGCTAAACTATGAATCGAGAACAAAAACAAAAATGCAATACCTTGGGTTGCCTCCCAAGAAGCGCTTTCTTTAATGTTCGTAGCTAGACCAAACTCGCACTTATTCGAGTGCGGTAGGCGCGAACTCTTCAGCTTGGAGTTCCGGCGTATACTTCTTGAGTCGTTGGCCGTTCACCTTAAAGCTTCCGCCCGCTTCACCCCATACTTCAACTGCACCATGGGGGAAAATACGCTTAATTAGAAAAGGTCCGGTCCAACGAGATTTGAGCTTACCTGGAAAGAGACGAAGCCTTGAATTGAAGAGGAGAACTTGATCTCCTTCTTTGAAGTCCTTTGGAATGATATGCTTATCATGCCAACGCTTTGCTCTCTCCTTATAGATCTTGGCGTTTTCATAAGCGTTCAAGCGGAGTTCGTCCAGCTCATTAAGGTCTAGGAGACGCTTCTCTCCCGCTTCCTTCATGCTGAAATTTAACCACTTGATAGCCCAAAACGCCTTGTGCTCCAACTCTACCGGCAAGTGACAAGACTTCTCATACACAAGGTTGTATGGTGTGGTTCCTATGGGAGTCTTGTACGCAGTCCGGTACGCCCACAATGCATCGTCAAGTTTCAAGGACCAATCTTTCCTAGTCCTTGAAACCGTCTTCTCTAGAATTCCTTTGATCTCTCTATTTGAGATCTCAACTTGTCCACTAGTTTGTGGATGATAAGGGGTAGCGATCTTGTGAGTAACCCCATACTTAGCTAGAAGAGCTTCAAAGCGCCGGGCAATGAAGTGAGAACCTCCATCACTAATGATAGTCCTTGGCGTCCCAAATCGCGGGAAGATGGTCTTGTTAAAGAACTTAACCACCACCATGGCATCATTGGTGGGAGAGGCAATTGCTTCCACCCATCTAGAAACGTAATCTACCGCCAATAGTATGTATTGGTTTCCACAAGAGGATGGGAACGGTCCCATAAAGTCTACTCCCCATACATCGAAAATCTCCACCTCTTGGATGTTGTTGAGGGGCATCTCATTCCTCCTAGAGATATTACCTTTTCTTTGACAAGTATCGCAACAAGAAACAAAGGATTGCACATCTCTAAATAAAGTAGGCCAAAAGAATCCAGATTGCAATACCTTTGCGCTAGTCTTGTTCGAACTAGCGTGTCCTCCACAAGGTAGTGAATGACAATGGCGGATGACACTTTGCATCTCATCTTCCGGCACACATCGCCGAATAATGCCATCCGGACCTCTCTTAAAGAGGAGAGGCTCGTTCCAAAAGTATTCCCGGATATCCTTAAAGAACTTCTTTCTTTGTGCGTAGGATAATCCAGGCGGTATCTCCTGACATACCAAATAGTTAACAAAATCAGCAAACCATGGTTCGTTACCTTTGGAGATCACATCGATGCACTCCTCTATAAAGTGTAGGTGTTTGTCCGGGAAGGAGTCATCGATAGGTAAATGGTCGTCCTCTAGATGTGTTAGACGACTCAAATGATCCGCAACAGAATTTTCCGAACCTTTCTTGTCGCGGATCTCTAGATCGAATTCTTGTAGGAGAAGAATCCATCTAATTAGCCTTGGCTTCGCATCTTTCTTCGCAAGGAGGTACCGGATCGCAGCATGATCCGTGTAGACAATCACCTTTGCACCTACAAGATAAGAGCGAAACTTGTCAATAGCATAGACAATGGCTAAAAACTCTTTTTCGGTAGTGGCGTAATTGAGCTGCGCTTCATCTAGCGTCTTGCTAGCATAGTATATGGCATGGGTTCGCCCTTCCTTCCGTTGTCCAAGAACAGCTCCTATAGCTACGTCACTAGCATCGCACATAACCTCAAAGGGAAGAGTCCAATCCGGATGTTGGATAATAGGTGCTGAAATTAGAGCTTGCCGAATGGTGTTAAACGCATCCAAACATTCCTGCAAAAACTCAAAAACCGCATCCTTCATCAATAGATTAGTGAGAGGTTTTGATATTTTAGAAAAGTCTTTAATGAAGCGTCTATAGATTCGGCATGTCCTAGAAAACTTCTTATCCCTTTCACCGAAGTTGGGGGAGGAATCTTTTCTATGGCCTCTATCTTAGCCTTATCTACTTCTATCCCTCTATTAGAGATTAAGTGACCTAATACAATTCCTTCCTTAACCATAAATTGACACTTCTCCCAATTAAGAACTAGGTTAGTATCTTCACACCTTTGTAAAACAAGAGAAAGGTTAGAAAGGCAATCGTTAAAAGAGGAACCGTATACGGAGAAGTCATCCATGAAGACCTCCATGATTTCCTCAATGTATTCGGAGAAGATGGCCATCATGCACCGTTGAAAGGTGGGTGGGGCATTGCAAAGCCCGAACGGCATTCTCCTATAGGCAAACGTACCCCATGGGCACGTGAATGTGGTCTTCTCTTGATCATCCGGGTGTATCGGAATCTGAAAGAAACCACTATAACCGTCAAGATAGCAAAAGTGTGAATGTTGTGCTAACCTTTCAAGCATTTGATCGATGAAGGGTAGTGGGAAGTGATCCTTCCTCGTCGCGTTGTTAAGCTTGCGGTAGTCAATGCACATCCGCCATCCCGTTACGGTTCGGGTAGGAATGAGTTCGTTGTTTTTGTTGGTGATGACCGTCATTCCTCCCTTCTTCGGAACTACTTGAACTGGACTCACCCACTTACTATCGGAGATAGGGTAGATGATACATGCATCAAGAAGTTTAAGAATTTCCTTCTTGACAACCTCCTTCATGGTCGGATTTAACCGCCTTTGAGGTTGTCTTGAAGTTCTAAAGTCTTCCTCCATTAATATCTTATGCATGCATAGGGAGGGTTTAATTCCTACTAAGTCCTCAATAGTGTAGCCTAAAGCTTTCCTATGTTTCCTAAGGACAATCATGAGCTGATTATGTTCATCTATGGTTAGATCGGAACTAACAATAACTGGATAGGTAGAGTTAGGTCCTAGAAAAGCGTACCTTAGATGTGGTGGAAGTTGTTTCAATTCCATTGCTTTCGGAGCTTCCAATGGCTCTTGTGGAGCATCCGATGCCTCCTTAGAAGTGTCTAAGGGTGTAGAGGGTGTGGGAGAAGAATCAAAAGAAGTTGAAGAAGTGGCACGATCATTCCCTTCCACGGCCAAAATTACGGTGTCCATACACCCTCCACGGCCGTGGTTTAGGGCGTGGAAAGTGGTTACGGTTGCTCTGCCTCCTCCACGACCGTGTAACCCTCTGGAGTGAGCCACGCTTTGGGTTGTGAGATCCACGGCCGTGGAATATAGTGTATGGCCGTGGATTCTCACGTTTTCTGCCTCGTCGTGGAGCTTCTCGAATTCCACTTCACCCATCTCTTCTTGTGCTTCTAAGGCTTCAATTGCCTCATTGCACTCCTCTTCTTCCCCTACATTCGTTAGACTCATAGTGATAACCTTTTGCAAAGGATCTTTGAAGAGAATAGAACTTACCTCCTCTCTAGACAACCCTTCTTCATCTTGGATATTGAATATATCCTCATCAAAGATTGGCTCCTTCACTAGAGTGGAAAGAACGAACTCTACCTTCTCTTCTCCTATGTCAAAGGCGAGTCTAGCATTCTTGCAATCGACTATGCAGCCGGAAGTTGCAAGAAACGGTCTTCCGAGTATGATCGGGACCGGACTATCTACAGGAATGTCAAGCACAACAAAATCAATGGGAACAAAGAATTTACCTAGCTTGACTGGGACGTCTTCTACAATACCGACGGGGCGAGTGATGGATCGATCCGCCATGTACAACGTCATCTTCACCGGTTTAGGGTCGCCTAAGCCGATCTTCCTACATAACGCAAGTGGTATGATCTCACACTTGCTCCCAAGTCACATAACGCATCATATGTGACATCTCCCACTCCTATGGGAATGCAAAACGACCCCGGATCCTTTAGCTTGGGGGGCATTTTTGCCTTCATGGTCTTGATGAGATCCGAAGAATCCGAACTCATCTTAACCTCTCCGAAATCCTCTAGCTTCCTCTTGTTGGAGAGGAGCTTCTTCAAGAACTTGCCATAAGCCGGCATACCTACAATAGCATCGATAAAGGGTATATTAATATGCAGCTTGCTCATGAGTTCTATAAACTTACCAAATTGTTTATCTAGGCGTGCTCTCGCTCTAGATTGAGGGAATGGTAGGGGAGGTTTGTAAGCCGGAGGAGGAACGTAGACATCTTCCTTCTCCTTCCCCTTCTCTTTGTCTTTCTCTACGGGGACTTCAACAAACTTAGGCTGCGGATCGGTGGTAGTCACTCCGCTCCTAGTTGTGATTGCCATCACCCTTCCCTTAGGGTTGTCCTCTGTCTTTCCTAGAAGTTTCCCTTGATTCCTAGGAACTTCCTCCGCATGGCTGAACATTTGGTTTTCTAAAACCTTTTGGGCTTTATCAACCTTAGAAATTTGATCATCAACCTTAATGATGCGGTTCTCCAAACCTTGAAGCTTTCCCAAAATCGTTTCCAACATGGGATCGGGCTTCTCCTTCCCCGAAGTGTTTCCTCCATTAGATGTTTGCCCCTGGCTTTTCAAAGGAGTAGAGGAAGAGGAAGGTGGAGTTAGTGAATTCGAATTGGAAGGGTAAGAGTTACCAGAGTTTTATTGATTGGAGCACCAATTGTTGTTGTTTGAACCCCGATTGTTGTTCCAATTGTTGTTCCGGTTATTGTTATTGTCATTCCAATTATTCCAGTTGTTGTTCCGGTTATTGTTGTTGTTGCGGTTTGTGTTCTCACTGCCATTGTTGTTGTTGCCCAAATAGCCAACATCCTTTCCTTGTTGCTTTGGAAAGTTGGTCTTGATAGCCTCATTCAACTCTTTGATCTCATTGTTGAGGGAGAAAATCTGATTTTGAGCTTCATGTGTGAGCTTTGCTCCTTGCTCCACACGATTTCCCTCCACTTTCCGGTGGGAATACTTCTCTATGACTCTTGCTTGCTTCTCAATGAAGTCCCAAGCGTCATCTTCCCTCATGTCCATGAATGTGCCACATGAGAGGGATTGGAGCTTGAATTGTGTCTCCACATCCAGCCCTTTATAGTAAATCTCCAACAAGGCAAGTTTGGATATGCCATGATGAGGGCAATCCAAAAGCAAATCCTGAAACCTTTCCCAAGATTGAAACAAACTTTCGTTAGATCTCATGGAAAATGCATTGATCTTACCTCTAAGTTCCGCCGTTTTGGATGGCGGAAAGAATTTGGTGAGGAACTCTGCGGAAAGGTCTTCCCACGTGTCTAGTTTCCCACTAGGAAGAGCTTGGTACCAAGACAACGCTTTCCCCTTCAAAGAGAAGAAGAAAGGCTTGAGCTTATAGTTGTTGGTAGTCGCATTTTTCGGCCTCATTGTCTCCATCATACACTCAAAGTTTTGTAAGTGTTGGTGTGGAGATTCAGCGCTTGTTCCGCCAAATTAGTTTTGGCGAACAAGAGTAATAACCTGCGGGTTGAAGCTAAACCCTTGCACATCATCAGCATCAAAGTTCACACCTAAACGGCGCGGTTGTTGTGTTGGATCCATCCTTTGACCAAGAGTTCTTGGCTCATCATCTACACGTTCGATCCGCGCATTCCTAGGTGGAACACGACGATTAGCAGCTCCCCGTGGATGGAAAGGATTCACATTGATCGTGGGATCAATTTCCTCTAGCGGTGGTATGGAAGAATCACTATCATCAGCGGATGAATGACTTCTTCTTCTTGATCTTGATGCCCTTCTTGAGGATTTCTTGCTCCCCTTATTCTTAAGGTTGCTTAGTTCTATCCTCATCTGGAACATCATATCTTTTAGATCGTTAACTTGAGATTGATGACGATCCATTTCATCCCGGCGAATATTCTCATTCCATTGGAGTTGAGCTTCTTTCTCCGCTAGCTCCGCTTGAAGATCACGTTCGTGTTCTTCAGCCATCTTCTTTTCCTTGCGCTTTTGCCTTAAAGTTCTCTCAAGCTCTTGATCAAGAGGTAAGAGGTCTTCGGTGTTCCTAGACCTGCGCATGCACTCAAAAAAATATCAAATAACAAGGGAGAAGCTCCCAAGGTTGACAACCGAAAACCGAATTCGGCCTAGACCAAATCCCCGGCAACGGCGCCAAAAACTTGTTCCCCACTTAGCGTGCGTGCAAATAAGCTTTAAATTTATAAAACTAGAATCAAGCAAGCGAACCCGCAGTGTACGGATCGGCGTAGATTAGCAAGTATTCTAGAGTATCGAACACAGGGATTTGGGGGGAACAAATTCAGTTGCAAGTTATCAAGCAAGTAATTATAAGAGCTTTTCGAATATTGGGAAAATAACAATCCTAAAGATCCAAGTATCCAGCTGTGGCAATCGATTCAAGATATACTAATGATAGAAGGACAGAGTTGAGATATGCAAAGGTATGCTAATGTAAGGTAATCGTACGGTGAAGTTCCAAAAACCTTATATGACTCACCTACAAGACACTCTCCATAAAGGTTGTTGAGGCTTCAATATAGAGAGGTTCTAAAGATGAGAATTAATGTCAAATACCCAAACTTGTAATCCAAGGACCAAGACTAACTAAATCGATTAAGGTTGTGACACTCACAATCGAGGTAGAGGTTGTTGAGGCTTCACTACCACCTAGAAAAGGCAAGCCTAAACTAAGTTAAAGCAAATCTTTAACTTTGGATTAAAGTAAAAGCAAGTTCGTAAACTTAAGGGAAATCACAGTTGGATCTTGAGGTTCCACGATCGTGGACTCAAGAACAGACCGTAATTTAGGGTTCGTCGGCGATTCTCTCTAACTCTCAGGGTCCAATCTGTTTACGATCGATCTATCATCATCTAAGCCACAACTATCAACCCTTCACCTTAGAATTGTTAAGGGTTTTTAGCCAACAATAGTCATATTGATATCAAATTCAGGAATTAAAAGATTGAAAGATGAAAACTTCCGAAAACCTTCAATAAACTACAAACAAATCTCAAAGTCACAATCAAGAACAAATATCGTCACTAGATTCGGAATAGAACAAACAAACACAATCTTAGATAAGAAGGAAGAACGGGATGTCAATCCGTCTTCTAAATCAAACCTAAGCAAGAAGAGAAATCTTCTTGCGAACAATCTTCCGAATCTTCGATCTTCCGTCAATCCGGAAATCTCAATCACAATCTCCACCAAAGTGCGAGATTAGGGCAACTCCAAGGATGAGCGCAAAGTACGTCTTTTGCAAAAGTCACAAAGATCTCTAAGTCGTGGCGTAGGAGAAAGTGCGTCTAAGCAAAGGTTGCAATCCAAGGTGTAAAGCGAGGTGACGGAATCTCTCTTCGTCCGTCCTTTTATAGTGTAAGATAAACTTTCGGCCCGGCCCAATCTTTTAAAATATCGTGGCTTAAAGTGTGGCGAGAAAGATCGCCAAGATCACGGTCGTGAAAGGGTTCCACGGCCGTAATTTAGAGCGTGGAAATCAACTCGGTTTGAACCATCTTCTCCACGGCCGTAGAAGTCACTGGAATGAACCACACTTCCCTAGCCATGGTTCCACGGCCGTGGAACTGAACGTGGAAAGTGGTACGGCCGTATTTTAGAGCGTGGTTTAGGGCAAGAACGTGATTCTTCCCTAGCTTCGTGCATTCCTCAAGTTGACACTCCTTTTGCTCCTAAGAATGTCCTCAATCCATGGACATGTCAAACAACTTCATCCTTGCTCAATCCCGTTCGGAAACAGCTCTCAATCACCTATAATCAACATAAAGCTTGTGTAGATCTCTATATCGACATTATAGATAAACTAGCTCACAAATGAATCAATGCTCAATCAATGACTATCAATATGGATCAAATACACTTAGAAAACGTGCCTAAAATATCACAATATTACATGCTAACACGGACCGTACATTCTACCCCGATTGACTATGCTCGTGATTTTGAAAACGAAAAATCATATTAAACTTAGAACCCTCGAGTGCTCTATTTCCCTCTATTCAGCCTTTATAAGATTGTGAGTGCCATTGTTGTCAACCTAGGGCTCTAATACCACTTTGTAACACCCCGAATTCGCGGGACTCGGGATACTACGGGCGGAGACCTCACAATGGGTCCCGAACCTTAGCCTGACAAAAATTTCACCGGATCTTGCAACAAGGCACAAATAAAAAGCCAAAGCCAAGATACATTTTATGCAATGAAAGGAAAACCGAAAGAATACAAACAACGGACTTTAGCCGAAAACAACTCCATAGACCAAACTCCATACACACGGCATACGATGATACAAGATACAAAACTCCAAACATGACTCCAACCCAAAACCCCTCCTAAAATGTATGGAACCGCTCGCTCCAAAAGGTGTCTCCAAGCTTTAAAATTTATAACTCAAGAAGTATGCTTGAACAATATGTGTGCCCGCAGTGTACGGATCAATTGTAATAAAAGCAAGAATTCCAGGGGTCGAACACAGGGACTATGGTGAAACAAAGCACGGAATCAGGTTGTCAAATATTGCAAATAACTACGAATTAAAGCAATCAAAGATGATGTAGAAGTCAAGTAAGGGAAAATGCGGATTCTAGGGATTAAAGCATCCAGTTGTGGTTCCGACTCAAGATCTCAAAGGATAACGCGGACAAAGCTGAGGTTTGTAAAGGGAAGGTGTTTCTAAGGTGGGAATAGATCACCGGGTAAGTCTCACTACTCACTATCCCAAACCAAAGCTCCTATTACCGGGTAAGTCTCAAAGTACTAAGGAAAGGAACTATAATATCAAACCAACACACCACCCAAGGGAATAGAATCAACCTTTACCGGGTAAGTCTTAGGCTAACTCACAAAGATGGGATGAAGGCACACTCAAACCCCAATAAAGGATAAACCTTTATTACCTACACTCATGATCTTGGGTTAACAAACAAAGGAATCACCGGGTAAGTCTCATCCTAGGCTTGCATTGAAGCACGAAAGGTGTAATAAGGATAGGATTTGGAAAACTTAAATTCTTAGCTTAGGTAAGGTTCAGGAAAGGTCACCTCGTTCAGTTATATTCCACCCTGGCCGAGATGTTCAATGACTGAGCGAGGTGTTCTAGGGTTAAGGTAAAGACTCGAGCTTTTAGGGTCCTGCTAGGATTAAGATCATTCTATCATTGTCTTTTCCACAACTTTCAGCCAATCACCCTAGAATCGCATAAGAAATTTAGCCAACAATCATCATGATAACAATAATCAATTTAATGGAAAATGAATCAATATTCGAACAAGAAAACCTTAAGGAAAAGGTCTCAATAACTGAATTAAACAAGTAACAAACAAGCGTTCCTTAATAACAACTCAACAAAGACAACAAACCAAAAGAAATCTAAGAAGATCTTACAAACTCCTTCAAAAGCCAACTCCAACTATGATTCCTTCCTTCCTTGAACTTCAATCCTTTAATACTTCCTTCAACTCCTCCTTCAAAACTCTAGAAAATCCCTCAATTGCTGGATGCTCCAAGCATGGTTGAACTTGTGGAAAATCTAACCCTTTATATAGGAGAATAATCTTCCAAAGATAATAATATCTTAAAAAAATAATTTCCTATAAAATATATCTCTATCTCTTAAAATAAATCAGCCAAAAATAATATCTTCCTTCCAGAATTTCAGAAAAAAATATAAGATATCCTCTTTCCAAAAATAAAAGATCTCAGCCAAAAATAAAGATCTCGCCGGCGACAGGGTGTTTGCTTCGGTCGGGACGTTCCTCAAGATCACCTCGGTCGAGGTGGTACTGTAGCTGACCGAGGTGAATCTTAACTGAATGTGAAATCTCTCGAATCTGTTCCAAAGTCAATCTTCTTAATCATTTACATGCTTCCTAAGATCTTCTTTAATCTGCAAAATGTAGCTCCAATGACTCCTTCGCTTCCTTAGCTCCATTTCGATCCAAAACGTGCCATTTTCCCTACAATTACAAAGAAACTAGGTGTAGACCTCGATTCATGCAAAGGTAGACAAAACAACAATATAATCATAGAATTACATCCATACATGCAGATCTATGAAGATAAGCCGTCTAAACCAATCCCGAAATATAGACTATAATACATGCTATCAAAATACCCTATAATTGTCCCTTGCTTGTTCCCAAGCAAGTTCCAAATCTTAGATACAAGATAGAATGGATTATAAGTCAAATATGTCAATGAAAAGCATTTCAAAACATTTTTTGTGGTGTGTTCCACTCATAGATCACTCTAAGAGAATGCTTCATGGCAAATAAAATCAAGACATGATCAAAACATTTTATAAATATAAGAAAGTTGTTCATCTTTGCATAAAATCATAGAATGCATAATAAATCATAATTATCGAAATCAATCATGTATAATCCAGTTCAAACTACCAAGTCAATCAACAAGCTCGAGGTCTCAAGGGCTTCCAAATGAGGTCAAGAAACGTGTTAGGGGTGGGATGTATATAGGGTAATGTGGTGCTACAATCTGGGAAAAGGATCTTACTTCACTTCTTTGAAACACAACATCTTCCACCAATAAGCTTTGCTTATTTTTTACTTTACTTTTTGGGATGCATGGACAATGGTGCACAATAACCGAAGCCTAGGAAATCAGCAATCATCAATTTCTCGAGATGCCTCAAACCCTTGATGCATATACCATGACCCGTTAGGAATATCGCTCAATCCAACTTTTGCAAGACACAAACACCCGGCTATGTGAATGGTGCCGAGTTACTCATCATCATGATTGACTTCCCCAAACCTATTTGTTTCTTTCTAACACTTTCAGCCGCTTCCAAATTCCCGGATAGGTAAAGGGAGGCAAATATGTATATGATGGGCTAAAGCATGATCAAGAAGAAGAAGAGAAGAGAAGAGAATGAACTGCCTTAGTCATTCTAGGAAGAATGTGATAGAACTCATCATGTGGTGTCAACCTTCAAATCCAACATAATTTTGATAAAAACAAAGTATTAAACATGGTAGAATTTCAAACAAAGCATTTTGTAACTTAAACATATCATAAAATCTTTCGAGCATATAAAGATTTCAAAACCAATCTGCAAACAGAATCATCATTAAGGTCATATCCGGAGAAGAAGCACAAAACGTTTCGAAAAACTCTAAGTTAAGAACCTGCCTCGATCGAGGTGTTTTGACGTCATTCGAGGTGTCTACCTCGTCCAATCAAGAACATCCCGGTCGAGGTCATAAAAAAAATTTTAAAATCAGTTTTCAACGTTTTTTTCAAACAAAAACCTGTATGTATGCATGTAATGGCACATAAACACATAAAGCCAAGTAAAGCCGAATAAGATCATAAATATCCGATAGAGTCATACAAACATACACATATAATCAAATAATACATCGAAATACCCCATACTTGGGATACATTGTCCCAATGGGTCAAATAAAAGTCTAGAATTAGAAAACTCACCGGACATAGCTGAACTGCATAATAAATAAAGAAAGAAAATCCATGCAGCTCTAATCTTCGTCAGCTGATGGCGGTGGTGGATGTGGAACGTAGGGATGCTCGGAGGGATCGAAGGGATAGCCCATCATCTGGTGAAACTGAATCTCCATCATACGACGCTGGTAGTGCTGGATCTCCCCTATCTGATGCATCCAACCATTGGTGTATCTACGCTCATCCTCAAAGCGTTGGGACATGTCTATCGTCATGGCTGCATAGGAGTCAATCATCTGCTCAGTCAGCTCATCAATCCGTCAGTGGGCCTCTGGATCTCTACGTCTCCGGAATCTGTGCTGAGGTGGTGGTGGTGGTGTTGCTGCCTCCTCCTCTGTCGCCTCGTCATCAAGGTCGACAATTGGTATACTGGGACCGCCGGTATCAATACCGGTCTCCATAGCAACGACTCCATCAAACTCCTCCTCATCATCAGCTGTAGCATCTTTGGCATCCTACATGTAAGGAAACCATGTAGAAGACACGTATTGTCGGTCGAAGACGGAGAACTGAGACGACCATAAGATGCCCTGTGGAGCCGTCGTCTCCCATGGCATAGCGACGTAAGGCGTATTGAGACCACGAGGAACGAGAATACGCCTCGTGATCATCTCTTGAAGTCCAAGCGGCTTTGCAGCAACGACAAGTGTACACGCCGTCAGATCTTAACCCATGGTTGTAGCAATGTGGGTCACCAAGCCTCCACAGCAGATATCTAACTTGGACTTGCCCTTGATTTTATGCAAGTCCTCAGCCAACATGCCGCCAAAATCCGGCACTCCCCCTGTAACCATGCAAAACAAACTCAAAAGCTCCCCCTGTCTGATCTTCTGGGGCGTCTCAGTACGCGCCAGAAGAGTCTCGCTGAATATCCTATGAGCTAGGCGGAACGCTAAGTGGAAAATGATACGCTCTCTGGAGTCTCCAGGTCTCCACCTGTCACTGTGCTCCACCACATGGGCTATCTCGCCCCAAAAATCTCGAGCGACGGCTCGGGAAGGAAAATCAGTCACGGTGGGGGTAGGGAAGCCAAAGATCTCCCTAAACAGGTCCATCGGCACATTATAGTTCCGGTTCAGCAACCGGTACTTGATGTTGTTGCGCTTAGGCACGTGAGTGACAAAACTCACAAACTCCATGGTCGGATCTAAGTAAGCCGGAGCTCGTATCTCCATAAAATCCTCAAGTCCCGCCATCGATATCATCTTCCTTAAGTCCTCCGCTACGTGGAGGCACTCGAAGGAAGCAACGTCTAGAAACCGCGGGGCAACAATGGGATGCCCGCAAATCCTATCAAAGTCAGCCTGGTGACGCTCATGGATCACCGGAAGAGTAGGATGAGATGCTGAAGTAGGAGAGGAACTATTGGGTCTATCTTTCAAGACCAGCTGGCGATCTGATCTACTGCTCATGATTCTGACAAATGAACATCTCGGTTGCTCTGACAATCACCTCGGCTAAGACACAGCCGACTGGACCGAGGCGAAGGTTGTTCGATCGCACTCTCTGATTTGTAAGTTATTTTCCCCCAAATCACTTCCAATTGCTTCCTATGGGGTACTTATATCCTTTTCAGTAAGAAAAATTGGCAACCAAAGCCAGATCTGTCTTAAATCAGTAAAGGAAGAAGAGTTAGGGTTTTTGGATAAAATACCGAGATTCTGCAGAATTGGAGCATTTTTCCCGCTGTTTGATGCTTGAAAATAGATCCTATTGCTTCCTCCGGTGTAATCGAACCAAAAATCGCAAGAAACGAGCAAGATTTGAAGAGTTGAGGGATTTAGGCCGCCGCGGTCGAGGTGCTCTATTGGGAGGGAAAATGGGGAGAGAGAAAACCGTCTCGCCTTTTATACCCATCTCTGATTTTTATTTCACCTCGGTCGAGGTGGTCCCGACCGGACCGAGGTGTCTGACTAGATGTCAGACCTAGTCGCCTCGGTTGCCCCAAGAACATCTCGGTCGAAGTGTTGTGACAGCAACCGAGATGTGTCTCAGTCAAACTCCGCCTTCTTAATTTCTCGAACTTCTGTCCTTCTAGTGTAACTCTTGAATTGTAATTCTTCCTTATAAAGTACCTGGTTTCTGTCTAGAGGACGCCAAAAGCAAAGCAAAGCAAAGCCAACTATCTAAAACTAAGCTAGGAAAATGGAAAAGAAAGCAATACCTTGGGTTGCCTCCCAAGAAGCGCTTGATTTAAGGTCGCTAGCTGGACCGTACATCATCCCTTAAACAAGGTATAGCGGTGCAATCTTCTCAACCTGGACTTCTGGTCCATACTTCTTCAGCCTATGACCGTTGACCTTAAAGCTTCCGCTCGTTTCACCCCAAATCTCAACTGCACCATAGGGGAAAACATTTTTCACAACGTAAGGTCCCGTCCATCTAGATTTCAACTTACCTGGAAAGAGGCGGAGGCAGGAGTTGAAGAGTAGAACTAGATCTCTTTCTTTGAATTCCTTAGGAATTATATGCTTGTCATGCCATCTCTTTGTTCTTTCCTTGTAGATCTTGGCATTATCATAAGCGTTAAAGCGCAACTCTTCCAACTCATTGATGTCCAATAATCTCTTCTCTCCGTCTTCCTTGATATTGAAATTCAACCACTTGATTGCCCAATATGCCTTGTGCTCTAGCTTAAAGGGTAGATGACAAGACTTCCCATATATCAAATTGTAAGGGGTGGTACCAATGGGAGTCTTGAATGCGGTCCTATAAGCCCAAAGAGCATCGTCCAACTTCATGGACCAATCCTTGTTCATCCTAGAGACGGTCTTCTCCAAAATTGTCTTGATTTCTCTATTCGAGATCTCGCCATGCCCACTAGTTTGAGGGTCATAAGGGGTTGCTACCTTGTGGGTTACCCCATACTTCGATAGAAGTTCTTTAAACTTCCGGTTGATAAAATATGTCCCTCCATCGCTGATGATGATGCTTGGTGTCCCGAAACGTGGAAAGATAGTAGATTGAAGAACTTCACAACCACCATGACGTCATTAGTGGGGGAGGTGATGGCTTCCACCCATCTAGAGAGGTAATCAACAGCTAGGATAATGTAGAGGTTCCTTGCAGATGATGGGAAAGGTCCCATGAAATCGACTCCCCATACATAAAAAATCTCAACCTCCTGAATATTGTTGAGTGGCATCTCGTTCCTTCTAGACAAGTTCCCTGTTCTTTGGCATGCATCGCAAGAAACAACAAACGTTTGCACATCCTTAAATAATGTAGGCCAAAAGAAACTAGAACGTAATACCTTAGCGCACATTTTGTGAGCGCTAGCATGTCCTCCACAAGGAAGCGAGTGGCAATGCCGTATAACACTAGCAACTTCATCCTTTGGAATGCATCGTCGAAGCATCCCATCTGGATTTCTCTTAAACAGTAGAGGTTCATTCCAGTAGTAATGGCGTACATCCTTGAAGAACTTATTCCTTTGAGCGTACGTCAATCCGGGCGGTATTTCTTGGCATACAAGGTAATTGACAATATCTTATCAGCATACCAGTGCTCTTTTCCATCAGACATTTGGCGGAGCCAGTGCTCCACCAACTGTAAATGACTCTCAGAAATAGAATCAGGAAGTTCGTTGTCCTCAGTTGAGAACATCTCGCTTGTTGTCTCGGTCAGTGTCCGAGGTGGGTGATCAAGTTGTTCTTAGGTCTAGAAAGTGCCTCGGTCGAGGTATTGGAATTGGGACCAAAACCTAAATTGCTCTTCTTCTCCTGGATTAGTTTCTCAATCTTAGTTCCTGGATCTGCTTCCAATGCTTTTATGCTCCGTATATCTGCATCACAAGAAACATCTATACCTTCCTCCATTAAACTAAAACTATGAACTCTTTCAAGAGGGTCATAATAAGGATAGAGCTCACCAATTCTCTTGATTCTTCTTCATCATAGATGTTGAAGATGTCATCCTCCAGCGGCTCTCCCTTCATTGTAGCAAGCAATGCACAGTCCAATTGATCTCTACCAATGTTGAATTTCAACTTGGCGTTCTTACAATCAACGTTGCAACCTGAAGTTGCTAGAAATGGTCTCCCGAGAATGATAGGAACGGGATAATCTGCGGGTATGTCAAGTACAACAAAATCTATAGGTAAATAGAAATTACCTAACTTGATGGGAATGTCTTCCAAAATGCCCACGGGATGCGTAATGGAGCAATCAGCCATGTATAGCCTTATCTTCACCGGCTTGGGCTCTCCAAGTCCGATTTTCTCGCATAGCTCCAGCGGGATGATACTCACGCTCGCTCCTAGATCACACAATGCCTCATAAGTTACATCCCCAACTTGAATGGGAATGCAAAATGAACCGGGATCTCTCAATTTGGGTGGCATCTTCTCCTTCAATATTTGAATGAGCTCCAAAGACTTAGATGTCATCCTCACTTCCCCAAAATCTTCCAACTTCCTCTTCTTTGATAGAATCTCTTTCAGAAACTTCTCATAGGCGGGCATCCCTAGAATGGCATCAAGGAAAGGGATGTTAATGTGTAGCTTATTCATAAGGTCTAGAAACTTACCAAAATGCTTGTCTAGATGTGCCCTAGCCCTTGACTGGGAGAATGGAAGTGGTGGTTTATAAGCAGGAGGTGGAACATAAGCTTCAGATTTATCTTTCGCTCTCTGGGGCTCCACCTATGTTGGCAGCTCGACCGAAGTGTTCTTCTGGTCTTGGCTCGACCGAGGTACTGGATCTGAAGTTTTCAGTCCACTTCGTGTCGTTATTGCCATAATTTGTCCCTTAGGGTTGCTCTCTGTCCTTGCTGGGAGTTTCTTGGATCTCTTGGTGCTTTATTCGCCTTGTTGAAGAATTGTTGCTCTAAGGCTTTTTGTGCCTTCGAAAATGAAGTCATCGATGTCTCCATAGGGTTGAGCTTGATCAGAATTGCCTCCAGCACTACATCCTTCTTCTCTGGCTAGGACAAACTTGATCCATGCTCCTGGCTTCTTACTGGAGTAGAAGAAGAAGAGGGGGGCTTAAGAGCGTTATGAGCATGAGAATAAGGTTACTAGGTTTTTGATGATTAGATCTCCAATTGTTGCTGTTGGAGTTTCTATTGTTGTTGTAATTGTTGTTCCGCGGCCCTTGATAGTTGTTTCTTCCTTGATATCCTCCATCTTGCTCCTTCTTCGTTTGAGCTACTAAAAGCTCCTTCAATGCTTTTACCTCATTACTAAGCGAGGTGAGTTGAGCTCCATTTGATGATGTTTCCTGGATGCTAACTCTCCTTGCTCCATTTCGGTTCCTTGATGGGAGTACTTCTCCATGTGTAAAGCTTGCTTTTCAATGAAATCCCAAGCTTCGTCTATCGGCATATCCATGAATGTGTCGGTTGAAAGTAGTTGGAGATTAAATTGAGTCGCTCCATCTAAACCTTTGAAATAGATTTCCAGCAACTCGATATTTGGAATCCCACGATGTGGGCAATCCAAAAGAATATCCTTGAATCTCTCCCATGACTTGGACAAACTCTCCTTGTCCTTCATAATAAAAGCATTGATCGTTCCTCTTATTTCAGCGGTCTTAGATGGATGAAAGAACTTAGTAAGAAACTCCGTCGTCATCTCTTCCCAAGTATTGATTTTTCCAGCCGGAAGAGATTGATACCAAGCAACCGCCTTGTCTTTCAAAGAGAAATAGAAAAACCTCAACTTTTAGTTGTTGTTCTCCAGTCTTGAAGGTCCCAAGGTCTCCATCAGAACCTCATAGTTTTGCAAATGCTGATGCGGAGACTCACTCTCCAAACCTCCAAATTGACATTGTCGGATCATAGTAAGAACTTGCGGTCGAACTTCGTAATCATGCTCAGCTGGATCACCTAGGTTGACACCTGGACGCCTGACTTGCTGATTAGGGTCCATCCTCAGTCCTAGGGTTTCTAGAACTCCAACAAAAAGAACATCTCGGATAGGCATCTGAGGTGGTAGGTAAACATCGGTCGGGGCAACATGAATTGGGTCTTGTCCCGGTCGAGGATCTGGGATCGGTCGAGGCAGAAACTGGGCCCTTAGAGCGGCCATATATGCTTCAATTCCTTATGTTCTGGCGCGAGTCTCTTCTCTCTCTTGCTGCAGTTCTTCTCTATTGAGGCGTAACTGTTCCAATGCCTCCTTCAATTCGGCTTCAAGATCGCGATCGTCTTGATTGGCCATCTTAGCTTCTCTTAATCTTCGCTTGTAAGTCTTTTCTGTTTCGGGATCATAGGGAACGATTTCCTTTCCAGCACGAGTTCTTCGCATAAACCTAAGGAAAGATCCTGCGAAAGCAATCAAGTATATTAGTTAATAGCAACAAGGGCAATAGCCCCGAAAGACTACCAAAACCGACTTGTTCTAGACCAAGTCCCCAGCAACGGCGCCAAAAACTTGTTCGCTCCAAAAGGTGTATGCAAGCTTTAAAATTTATAACGCAAGAAGTATGCTTGAACAATATGCGAACCTGCAGTGTACAAATCAATTGTAATAAAAGCAAGAATTCCAGGGGTCGAACACAGGGACTATGGTGAAACGGAATCAGGTTGTCAAATATTGCAAATAACTACGAATTAAAGCAATCAAAGATGATGTGAAAGTCAAGTAAGGGGAAATGCGGATTCTAGGGATTAAAGCATCCAGTTGTGGTTACGAATCAAGATCTCAAAGGATAACGCGGACAAAGCTGAGGTTTGCATGGAAGGTGTTTTTTAAGGTGGGAACAGATCACCGGGTAGGTCTCACTACTCACTATCCAAAACCAAAGCTCCTCTTACCGGGTAAGTCTCAAGGTACTAAGGAAAGGAACTATAATATCAAACCAACACACCACCCAAGGGAATAGAATCAACCTTTACCGGGTAAGTCTCACGCTAACTCACAATGATGGGACGAAGGCACACTCAAACCCCAACAAAGGATAAACCTTTATTACCTACACTCATGGTCTTGGGTGAATAAACAAAGGAATCACCGGGTCAGTCTCATCCTAGGCTTGCATTGAACCAGGAAAGGTGTAATAAGGATAGGATTTGGCAAACTTAAACTCTTAGCTTAGGTAAGGTTCAGGAAAGGTCACCTCGTTCAATTATATTCCACCCCGGACGAGATGTTAAATGACTGAGAGAGGTGTTCTAGGGTTAAGGTAAAGACTCGAGCTTTCAAGGTCTTGCTAGGATTAAGATCATTCTATCATTGTCTTTCCCACAATTTTCAGCCAATCACCCTAGAATCGCATAAGAAATTTAGCTAACAATCATCATGATAACAATAATCAATTTAATGGAAAAGGAATCAATATTCGAACAAGAAAACCTTAAGGAAAAGGTCTCAATAACTGAATCAAACAAGTAACAAACAAGCGTTCATCAATCACAACTCAGCAAAGACAACAAACCAAAAGAAATCTAATAAGATCTTACAAACTCCTTCAAAAGCCAACTCAAACTATGATTCCTTCCTTCCTTGAACTTCAATCCTTCAATACTTTCTTCAATTCTTCCTTCAAAACTCCGGAAAATCCCTCAATTGCTGGATGCTCCAAGCATGGTTGAACTTGTGGAAAATCCAACCATTTATATAGGAGAATAATCTTCCAAAGATAATAATATCTCAAAAAGATAATTTCCTATAAAATATATCTCTATCTTTTAAAATAAATCAGCCAAAAATAATATCTTCCTTCCAGAAATTCAGACAAAAATATAAGATATCCTCTTTCCAAAAATAAAAGATCTCAGCCAAAATAAAGATCTCTCCGGCGATAGGGTGTTCGCCTCGGTCGGGACGCTCTTCAAGATCACCTCGGTCGAGGTGGTACTGTAGCTGACCGAGGTGAATCTTAACTGAATGTGAAATCTCTTGAATTTTGTCCAAAGTCAATCTTCTTAATCATTTACATGCTTCCTGAGATCTTCTTTAAGCTTCAGAATGATGCTCCAATGACTCCTTAGCTTTCTTAGATGCATTTCGATCCCAAACGTGTCATTTTCCCTACAATTACAACGAAACTAGGTGTAGACCTCGATTCCCGCAAAGGTAGACAAAACAACAATATAATCATAGAATATACATCCATACATGTTGATTTATGAAGATAAAACATCTAAACCAATCCCAAAATATAAACTATAATACATGCTATCAAGAACCCCGGCTGCCCACTCTTCCGGATCTATCCGCTGCATTCTTAACCTGCAAGACAATCTACAACAATCGGTATAAAACTGTTAGCTAATATTTGAAGCAATAGAATCAAGGTGAAAGGCACAAACACAAGTAAATCAGCATAAACACACACCATGCTCCAAATCACACAAATCCGGTTTATTATATGTTTATTATTATTTCATATCCCGTTCTAATTCAACTTCTTTTGTGACACGAGATTCTCCCAAAACTCGCCTTGGTCCCCACTTACCGGCATGGAATGGTACTGATACCTCCGACAGTCTACCAGCACGGGCTAGTCGCCAAGAACCTCCTAGCTCTATGCAAGACCTAGACAAGTTGTCACCGCCCGTTATCATACACTTGGGACAAATAATATAAAGGTCGGTAATTCTATTTCCGGTTTAGTTGTTATAACATAAAAGATAAACAAACACCACCAAACACACATCGAAGCTAATATGATGAATACAAGCTAAGTAAGTCCGGAGACTTACCTCGTCTCCACACACAACTCACAACACTCTCGCTTCCCTTGGGAAGAATCCCACAACCTGCTCACAAGAGGATATACATCAACATCTCACTCAACTAAAGAAGTCTTAGACTTCAGCACAAATGATCTACGCAAGATCATTTGACTCTTATTCTAGGACCGCATTCTAGAATCCCTCAAGCTCATGACACTCTCAACATAAGAAAGAACCTCACAACATCCTATAACCTCAGATGAACATAAACCACAGTCAAGAAGAAGCAATCTAGCCTAGAAGGTCCAACATGCTCATCACACACAAATCCCTCAAACTCCAACAAGCCTTAAGGGCTTCTAGGTTCACAACCACTAGATGGCATTCACAACTACCCTAGGTTCATCCTAGGCATGATACTAACATGAAGCAACCTCACAACTAACGAAGGAACGAAGAAGAATGGAGAAGAAGAGCCTATTGTTGAAGAAACGCAGCCGTAGAAACAAAAGGCGCGATTGTGTGCTGAAGGTTACGGCCCCCACGGCGCCTGGAAATCCTAACGCCGCCCCCCACGGCGCTGCTTACCGCCCCTGAGGATGGCTGGATTCCGCCCCCGCGGCGCCTGGTCTCGCCCCCGCAGTTTGAACAGCAGAACGTCGTCTTCTTTATCTTCGGTTGTGGATCCTTGGCTCTAGTGCCTTCCTCTTCTTGCTAGGCCTTCTCCAAACACCAACCTCTGATCTTGTACACCTCTCCCCGGCCTAATCGAGCTAAGAACAAGCACATGCAACGGATCTAAGGAAAAGCTTCCTCAAAAGCTTCATCCATAGTAATGGATGATGGGGAGGGTAAGAAGAGATAACCAGCAAAGAATGAGAAGGAAGGAGAAGAAGCTTACTAAAACTAACTCTGATCCTTCTCCACCACTACAGCTCACACACAAGCAAGATCTCCAAGAAGAAGGTTGAGATGAAGGGAAAAGCATAAGCGTAAATGAAGAAGAGTGAAGAGAGAGGGAGGGAAAAGGAGATGCAAAAAGGGGTGGGGAGACACAAGGGTCAGCTGCCCCATATGTCCCCTCACTCCATAGACCAAGGGGTCGGAAAGCAAAAGGGGAAAAACAAAAGGTCGGGACGGGATTAGGAATAAAATCTCGTCACTCAGCATCTCGTGCCTACGGGAAAACTGATCCGCTAACGCGGGAAGGGTCGAAACCCGCTCACCATCCCGAATAAAAATTCTGGATGTTACATCATATATCCATATTTTACTTTTTTATCGATTCTAATATCTCTAAAAATCGACCGATATCACGTTCTTCTCCTAATCTCATTATTGTTCTCTTTGTCTCTGAACAACTTCCCCCTCCATCCTTTTTCTCTTCAACCTCATCGTCATTTCTGACCTCTTATGCTTCTTTGTGACTGTGAGTTGTACCTTCTCATCCTTCACTTGCTTTTCATCTTTCTATGCTGAGTTTTTTCAAGGTTTAATTTTTTTACAAACGTCTTCTTTGTTGAATATCTCAGGTTCCTACACTAAAGAAAAGAATTGTTCGTCTCCCTCTTTGGATCTCAGGTTCTTGCTTCTCTATGAATGTGTGTGTTGTGATTTTAAACCAAGATTCATGGCTAGATCTTAGAACTGATATTTGTTTACCTACTCTACCTATTGTGTTTTCATGAGGATGCTACTATTATTGTTTAAATTGCTAGTTTTACCCTCCGCTTTTTATGTTATTTAGGAAACATTTCCATATCCCACTTCACTCTGTTTAATTCAAGGTTTTGTATTTCACCTATTAAGAGAGCAGCGCTTAGCTTGAGTGTTCGAATACATGTTTATATGGATCTTATGGTATGTCTAATCACCTTGCTTCCTAGTATGAGCTTTCACTCTGGATTCAATAATCCTCTTGTTGTCTTTGCATCTTAGCATTGCGTGTGGCATATACAGTTTTGGATGGATAGATAGATCACTTGCATGCCTAAGTTGACACTCATTGCAGCATAACATGAAAGGCATTCCCCGTTTTATGTTCTTACAACATATGAAGACTCTAAGACACAATAAAAAATCACTCTGCTCGTAAAGTTGAAGATTGCTTAGAATTATTATGAACTTTATAGCAACTTGTGGCTTGTTGAAGAAAGTTAGTATCTCTTAAAAATGGAATAGGATCAACTCTACCTGCAAAACATTGGTAGGATCAAACAAAGAGTCGGATTCAATCATGTCTCATTTGCAGAAATGCAATAAAGAATGAGGTCCTTTCATATGAACAAGAAGTAATTCCAAAAGAAAGCATAAAGCATGTGACAATTTTTCAATTATTTGTGAAGATAATTAACCTGTTTTCAATTTTCATACATGAATGAGCATAATATATATAGTTCTTGGTGTTTCTCGATCCTCGGCTACGAGGAAGTCTTCCCCATACAAAAATATTGATCATGTTAAAAAACGTTATAGTTCACAATTTAAATTAGAATAAGTAATGATTAATAGTCTTTCCTATGCAAAAATAATGAACCTATTTTCAATTAAAATTAAAATTATTCCTTTCTCTGTGATTGTGTGTGTTGTGATTTTAAATTAAGATTCATGTCCAGATCATCTTCTTTGTGACTGTGTGTGTTCATCTTTTCCTGATTGCTTGCTAAAGTTGCTTTGTTAAATTACCTCATAGCAGTAGATAGAGTCGGGAGGCAGTAGGTATGAATTGGCTATATTTCGTTGTTTAGTTGCTTTGCTATCTTTAAGAAGACGATCTATTGTTTTGTAGTGTTTCTTGCTGAATTTTTTTCAATATGAATTTTGAATAGTTGTTGGTTGTTTTATCATTATAATTGGATACGTGCTTGATTCGATAAGACAAAAGAAGTAAAGACAAGAAATCGTACAACTAACAGTCATGCTTGTCATGAAATTGATCAACATGATTATCACTAGATATCGTGAACAAGATCTTCGAACCAAAAAGGTTCAAATTCAACATACTGACAAGATAAGTCATAGATTGACCAATTTAAATACGTTGATTAGAGATAGTGATGTTATATATAAGAGTAAGCATCTTGTCATTAGGTAAACCTTATGAGTGCTTTGTCAGATTGTCCAAGAAATTGGTTGTTTACGTAGAACAAGAAATATTGAGGTGGAGGAAATGGTTGCAATGTTGTTATATGCATTGGCCAATCACAAGAAAAATAGATCAATAGAAAATTATTTTTTAAGAAGTGGTGCGATTGTGACTCGACAATTCAACATTTGTATTCGTCCAGGTTTAAAGTTGCATAATCACTCGCTCAAGAAGCCTACACCTCTACCAAATGATAGTGAAGATGGTAGATATGGTAAACTTTAAAGGTACCAAAAACTTTCAAATTAATAAGGTTATATTAAAATTTATAATTATATGTCAATAATAACTTGTTCTCACTTGTTTTATAGATTTTCTTAGGAGCTTTATATGGAATACACATTAGTCTTCACGTGTCAAGCATCGATAGATCAAGCTACTCGACTAGAAAAGGTGTGCTTGCTATGAATGTGTTAGGTTTTTGTAAGCCTAGCATGGAGTGAGTATATATATATATATATATTGATTGATTGGGAAGGATCCGCACATGATGTTCGTGTCCTTCGTGATGCAATTACTAGACTACGTGGCTTTAAGGTCCCAAAAGGTAATCATCGTATGAGCCTTTAGATTTTAAGTTAACTTTTACTATACAAATCAAATGTGCTAAACAAATTTCTCCTTTGATTACAAGGATTTTATAACTTGGTAGATGATGGTTATATGAACTGTGAGGGGTTCTTAGCTCCATATAGAGGTCACCGCTATCACCTGAAAGATTGAAGGGATAACCAACCAGAAAATCCCGAGGAATACTTCAACATGATACATGTTAAAGCTAGAAATGTCATAGAGAGGTCTTTTGGGCTCCTAAAAGGGAGATGAGCTATTCTTCGGAGTCATTCTTTTTTTACATTCCGAACTCAAGCACGTATAGTATAACACAACCTTATTCGAAAATACATGGGAATTGATGTTGTGGTGGAATCTGATGATGAGGAAAAAGATGAAGAGCAAGATGAGGTTTTAGAGATGGCGGTTGACTTGGATGAAGTGTAAGAGGTGGCTGAGTACATCACTCAAGTTAGTACATCACAAGATTGGACGAACTTTAGGAATTCCTTAGCAAATGCATCATTTGACAATTTGAAATCTAGTTCTACTTGATTTTTTTTTAGTTACTATGCTTTTTTTGTTTTTCAAGACTATTCTTTATGTCTTAGTTGAATTTTGTAATATTTGCTTAATTTTTATCTATTAAATGTTAAATTGTGCAGTACTTGTTGAATTTTGTATTACTATGTTGGATTGTGATTTTTGCACTATTTTGTTGTGTTTCATGTGTTAGAATATGAATTTTGTACTATTTAGGATGAACAAGTCAAGTGACACTGGTGGACGTGGGAAAAATAAGAGAATATGGAGTTTCCAAGAGGAAGAAGTCTTGTAGATGTTTTATATTTATTTGGATCTTGCAACAAGGCACAAATAAATATAAAACCGACATAGATAAAAACAAGAAGTCAACCAAAATACAGACAGGACTCTCAGCCGAGTGTAATAACCGGAATTTTTAAACCCCGTTAAACCTGATTTTAACCGATTTCCGAAACGTCAATCTTAAATAAATAAGTACATAAATTAAAAGTAAAATAGAACGAGTGTTGTTCCCATCATTTTATGTGACATTAATTCACATAAAATGACGAACCATGTAACCGGAAATAAACTTCGCACCTTAAAATAAGAATAATAATAAATTTATAAAATACGGAATTTAATTCCGTATTATATAATTTTCCGCACTTTTAACGAGTTCCGGATCCTCTTCTAAAGAGAGAGACTGGAGTTAACCCGCTACTAGACCCAATTACCGGCCGAGCCCAGCCAGCCCATTTTTAAGATTAATCTAATTAACCTAATTAACAAATCTTAACCTAATCTAACCCATCTGCTTACCTGTACGCCGCAACCTTCTACCTCACCTTTCTGAAGAGCGAACAAACGCTTCTCCCTTCCTCTTGCAAACGAACGAACAGCAACCACTACGGAACCGCCGCCGAGCCGCCACCGATCCCTGCGCCGCCTACCGTCGACTCCGGTAAGTCTACTGCCTCCTTCTCCTCCTTCCGTTCCTTCTCTGCGCCTTTCGCTGTTCCGAATCTCACCTACCGCCGACCGCTGCAGTAGGTCCGAAGACGACGCCGCCTTCCCTCGTCGCTGACCGCCGTGCTACCGCTGAGCCGGTCGTCGTCCTGCAGCAACCGCACGAGCCAACGCCTTCCGTCGACTCCGGTAAGCGCTGCTCTCCTTCCCTCGTCGTTATTCCCTCCTCACCTCTGTTGATCGAGACTCACCGCAGCCTTCGGCTTTCCCGCAGCAGTAGCAATCGACCACCAGGGGGGCCGCCGGAACGCCAGCCCATCGCCGCCAGAACGCCAGCCATCGCCGCCAGAACGCCAGCCATCGCCGCCGGACTGCAGCCCGGTAAGAGCCTCCTCCGGTCCTTCTTCCTCCTTTTCCTGCGTGTATAACTGTGAATGGAATATGTATATAACCAAGATTAATACATGTATATCTGTGAGTTAGAATACGTATATATTAGAGATTGTATACCTATATATATTTGAGATGGAAAACATATATAAATTTATATTGAATACATATATAAACCAAAGATTGGAGGTGGTACGGGTATGCAATACGGTAGGTTAGTAAGAGCAGGTGTGAGCTTATATAAGAGTTGTGTATGCCGAGTATATAAATATACGTATATATATTATATGAAATAAAAGTATACATATGAGTGTGAGTTGGTGAAAATATAAAGTATTTGTCTATATATATATATATAAATACCTAAGAGTTACGGATTTTTATAGAATTGGAAGGAAAGTTAAAGTATGCACGTAAGTATATATATATATATATATATATATATATATATATAAGATTAGATAGTACCCGGGAAGAAGAAGTGTTGTCCTTTTCGGGTTAATTCGAGTGGTGAACTTATAATTATAAGTAGCTACCCGGAAGAAGCAATATATGGGGAACTAGTCAAAAGGAAATTAATAAAATTTCAAAAATAAACTTTGAGAATGTTGAGACTAAGGGTAAAATGGTCTTTTACCGTGAGAGAGTTTTTCGTAATTCCTTCGCATGAGGTTGGACATCTAGATGTGATGTTGATACACATGCCTTATTTGACAGGCGTTTGAGTTACCACGAGTACGGACTGTTTGAGACGTGTTAGACTGTATTTTGACTCAAGTAAGTCCTTGCGACTTACTTAGCCAGTTTCTGGATATTAGTTGAGTGATAGTGGTTGTGTGTGCTATGTGCGTGTTTTAATAATAATAACTTACTAGGACGACTTTATTATTACGTTTTAAGGCCCAAGTGTATGTATAACGGGCCGTGACATCACTGTCCAGCTCTGACAGGAGACTGGGAGGTTCTCTATACCCAGACCAGGCAGGTACAAGGTGAGATGCATCGGATCCATTCCTGATGGTTACACGGGGGCGGAGGCGAGGTTTGGGAATCCCTCGTGTCACAAAATAAGTATCATTAGCGTGAAAGAGTAACTTAACTCAATATAATAAAACGAACTTGTTTGAAAGCATGATGGGTGTTTATATTTTTATGTGTGTGTGTGTGCTACTATTATTCTGCTAATATTTAGATAACTAGCTAACGGTTCCTCTTGTTGTGTTTTTAGATTTACCGCAGCTTAGACCAGCAGCTGAGTGATCCGGAAGTAGTGGTCAGCCGGGTCTCCGTACTCCTTAGAGTGGGGGTTGGGGGTTGTGTTTGTCTTTTCTTTCTTTTGGTTAAGACAGTTGTTCGTTTCTTTTGTTTAAGTACTTTAGGCTGCTAGACAGTGTTGCATTCATTACCTTAAAAATGCTATTTTATGAATTTCGGTTTTCTTTATTTGTGTCTTGTTGCAAGATCCTAGTAATATTGTTGTCAAACTGAGGTCGGGACCCATTGTGAGGTCCTAACCAGTAATGTCCCGAGTTTTGAGAATTTGGGGTGTTACAACATGGTATTAGAGCTCTAGGTTGGCAACAATGGCACTTGAAATCTTCTGAAAGACCGAATAAGTTTTAAGCAGAACCCGAAAAGGGGTCTGAGTTTTAAAAAGAAAATTTTTGGTTTTAAATGCATGCATAGTCTGGTTAGGAATAGAAAAGTACGGCTGACCACCACTACTACCGCGGATCTAAGTATGCTTAGTATGGACTTTAGGTTTTACTGTAGATGGACTTTTTAGCTAGTTGTAATTATAGTTACTGTTCCTCGCGCAGATGGCACGTACTAGAGCTACGCTAGCTACTGGTCGAGGTAGAGGTCGTCCACCTCTCCCTCCAGCTGGACCAGGTAGGGGAGATGGGACCCCTACAGTTAGAGGATGCGGCCGTGGAGGTAGACCTCCACTAGCCCGAGGCCGAGGTCGAGCTCTCCGAGAGGATCCACCAGCAGTGATCATGTCAGAGGCTGGAGTGGAGGAGGTAGCTGAGAGTGTAGGACCTGAGGTCAGGAATGAGACCGTTGCTAGGTCTGGAGCACTGAGAGTACGTTCGACGGAGTCAGGACGTGTTTCCATTGGAGCGACTGAGTACAGAGAGTACCGAGCATACGTTGAGCGTATGGAGGAGGCTGCTAGGACATAGAGACTTACCCAGGTACCACCAGTACCGGCTAGATCTGTCCAGGTGACACAGGGAGTGCCTCAGGTGCCAGTTGTACCTCAGAGGAGAGTTGTGACTGATAGAGCTCCTATTGGGTCTAGAGCACCGAGGCCGAATGAGTGGTTGAAGGCTTTCAACTCTCAGAAGGTCCCCTCATATAGTGGAGAGATAGGACTGGAGGTGGAGCACTGGATTGGACAGGTAGAGACTGCGTTAGAGGCAATACGTTGCCCAGAGGATCGGCAGGTGGATTTGGTACAGACATGCTTCATTGGGGATGCTCATTCCTGGTGGCGGACCATGCGTAGTCAAGTCACCAATTGGGAGCAGATGAGGGGCATTGTTAGAGACAGATACTACCCTGTCTTGTTGAGGAGGGAGAGGTTTCAAGACTTCATTGAGGCAGGATTTGAGGACATTCCGATTCTTGCTGTCATCAAGAAGTTCCAGAAGGAACTGACACTATTTGGACCAGCTGCACCTCCTGAGGAGCAGCATGTATATCTCTTTTCACGGAGATTGAGAGAGAGTACTCGTTCCTATCTGGCAGGATTTCGCTGTGAGACTCTGTCAGACTATCAGGATAGAGCGTCTGCATATGAGAGAGACGGACCAGTGTCGAGGAGAGCTGCTCAGTCAGACAGGACGGATAAGCGGCAGAGGACAGGTTATGCTACTGGTAGTTCAGAAGTAGTTGTATTTGGACGAGGACAAACTCAGGGGCGACATAGCCATACCGCTACTGGTCAGACTTCAGCTGGTGGCTTACAGTGCCACAACTACAGTGGCTATGGACACATCTGATCGAACTGCACGAAGCCGGCAGTGACCTGCTTCCAGTACGGTAAGGTTGGACATAGAGTTGCATTCTGCCGCCAGGGCAAGACTCCATCTCAGCAGGGTTCTTCCCCTGCAGGTTTATCAGGGAGTGTACAGAGACTGCCACAGTACCGAGTTCCGAGTCAGCAACAGCAGTACCGAGCTCCTGGTCAGTAGCAGTCTTACAGGGCTCCAGGACACACATCATCACAGGGTTCCATGCAGGGATCAGGTCGGGGCAGAGGACGTGGTAGTGTAGCTGATACTAGAGGAGCTCAGGCACGAGTGTTTGAGTTGAGAGATGTTGATCAGCCAGATGCACCGACTGCCACAGGTACGATCCAGATTCATGACTTACCTGTACGAGTTTTATTTGATACGGGTGCTACACACTCCTTCATATCTGATGCATGCGTAGATAGGTTGTCCTTAACTATTGTAGAAGGGATACCTTTTATGATAGGCTTACTTGATGGGAGTAAGGTAAGAGGGACTAGAGAGATCTTTGGATGTCCTGTTCGCATGGGAGATCGAGACTGGCTAGTCAATTTTCTAGTCATGCCCTTGGCTCATGAGGATGTCATTTTAGGGATAGATTGGATGAGGAAGCACGGAGCAGTCTTAGACATTGGTAGGAGGACAGTGACTGTTGCCACGGAGGAGGGCCATAGAGTAATATTCCGAGGTTGGGACCTCGGAAAGTCAGGCACAATTATCAGTGCAGTGAGGGCAACGAGACTGATAGCACAGGGTTGCAAAGCCTTCTGGTGTTATGCCATGAAGGAAAGCAAGAGCCTGACTATAGAGGAGATACCTGTTGCATGCGAGTTTGCAGAGGTATTCAGTGACGACCTACCAGGACTACCCCGATAGAGGAGCGTTGATTTCAGCATTGACTTGGAGCCGGGCACGAGACCGATCTCGAAGGCTCCGTACCGTATGGCACCTATAGAGTTGCTTGAGCTGAAGAAGTAGTTAGAGGAGCTAGCAGAGAAGGGTTTCATACGCCCTAGTGTGTCTCCTTGGGGTGCGCCAGTATTATTTGTGAAGAAGGACGGAACGATGAGGCTGTGCATAGACTACAGAGAGCTGAACAAGGTAACCATCAAGAACAAGTACCCACTGCCACGCATAGATGATCTGTTGGACCAGTTGCATGGAGCGTTTGTGTTCTCGAGGATAGACTTGAGGTCTGATTACCATCAGTTGAGGGTGAGAGATCAGGACATACCTAAGACGGCATTCCGGACTAGGTATGGTCATTATGAGTTCGTAGTGATGCCATTTGGGCTCACTAATGCACCAGCGGTATTCATGGAGTTGATGAATGGGATATTCATTGACTTCTTAGACGAGTTTGTAGTGGTCTTCATTGACGAAATCCTAGTCTACTCTAGGAGTCGAGAGGAGCATGCTGGACACTTGAGGACAGTATTGCAGATTCTGCAGGATAGCCAGCTGTATGCTAAGCTATCCAAGTGTGAGTTTTGGATGTCAGAGGTGGCTTTCTTAGGTCACGTGGTGACTGCTGAGGGTATTAACGTCGATCCGGCAAAGATCGAGTCAGTATCTTCTTGGCAACCTCCTAAGAATGTCAAGGAGGTTCGCAGCTTTCTAGGTTTAGCAGGTTACTACCGCCGGTTTGTGGAAGGGTTCTCTTTGATTGCCCGACCGCTTACTTGTCTTCTGAGGAAGACCACTCGGTTTATCTGGTCTGAGACGTGTCAGCAGATTTTTGAGGAGCTGAAGAGGCGATTGACGTCCGCTCCGATTTTGGCTCAGCCTGAGGGTACTGATGATTTTGTGGTATACAGTAACGCATCCAAGCTGGGCTTGGGGTGTGTTTTGATGCAGAGGGGTAAGGTCATAGCTTATGCATCTCGATAGTTGAAGACGTATGAGGAGAACTACCCCACCCATGATCTAGAGTTGGCTGCAGTAGTCCATGCTCTTAAGATCTGGCGCCACTATCTCTATGGGGCGACATGTCAGATCTTCACATACCATAAGAGTCTGAAGTATATATTCACTCAGCGGGAGTTGAATAACCGCCAGAGGCGGTGGTTAGAGTTGATCAAGGACTTCGACCTTGAGATTCTTTACCATCCCGGGAAGGCGAACGTGGTAGCTGACGCTTTGAGCCGGAAGACGCCTAGGGAGAAGGCAATAGCCCAGTTGACGGTACAGCAACAGTTGCAGAGGGACTTGGCTTGGTTGGAGATAGAGATTCAGTTTCCCGATACTGATGGTCAGTTGGCGACCATGGAGTTACTTCCTGATTTGTTGGATGAGATCCGACAGAAGTAGGAGACTTGCCCGACTTTGATCAGGATCCGAGACAGGATGTCTCGAGATGAGGCCCCACAGTTTACTATTGGTGCAGACGCAGTGATGAGATGTCAGGATCGTGTTTGTGCCGTCAGACAGTGAGCTGAGACAGAGGATACTAGGGGAGGCTCATGCTACCCCATACTCAGTACATCCTGGAGCGAGTAAGATGTACAAGGATGTGAGATGGTCCTTCTGGTGGGGTGGTTTGAAGCCCGATGTGACTCGGTATGTAGCTCAGTGCGCGACTTGCCAGCAGGTCAAGATTGAGCATCGTAGGTCTGGAGGAGAGCTCCACCCACTTCCAGTACCACAGTGGAAGTGGGAGGATATATCTATGGATTTTGTCACAGGTTTGAGACTCAGCAAAGGATTTGATGCTATTTGGGTAGTGGTAGACCGCCTGACGAAGACCGCACGTTTCATTCCGATCAAGGAAACGTGGCCGGTGAGTCGTCTGGCTGAGGAGTTCACCAGACACATTGTGAGACTCCATGGAGTACCGATGACTATCATCTCTGACAGAGATGGACGTTTTACCTCGAGATTTTGGCAGTAGGTACATACTGCTTTAGGGACGAGTCTCCACTTTACCATTGCCTATCACCCAGAGACAGACGGACAGTCTGAGAGGACCATTCAGACCTTAGAGGACATGCTTCGGGCGGGTGTACTAGATTGGGGACATGTATGGCCAGATCATCTCCCACTGGTAGAGTTTTCGTATAATAATAGTTGGCACGCGTCTATTGGGATGGCTCCTTATGAGGCTTTGTACGGGCGGAGATGTCGTACACCATTATGTTGGGATGAGCCCATCAGAGTTGATGGAGTAGCTCCAGATCAGATACAGGATGACATCGCTCGGATTTCCCTAGTCCGAGAGCGGATGTTAGCAGCTCAGAGTCGTCAGAAGTCCTACGCCGACAAAAGGCATCAACCTTTGGAGTTTAGAGTGGGTGCTTAGGTGTGGCTGAGAGTGTCACCTACGAGAGGAGTTCGGCGTTTCGGCATTAAGGGGAAGTTGAGTCCCCGATATGTCGGACCTTTTGAAATCTTGGAGAGAGTTGGGGAGGTGGCCTACAGATTGGCACTACCGCCGAGATTAGAGGGTGTTCATCCGGTCTTTCATGTATCTCAGTTGAGAGAGTGCATTCCGGATCCGAGACACGTCAACAGCCATGAGGATCTGACAGTTGAGCCTGATCATACATTTGTAGAGTACCCAGTAGCTGTCTTGGAGCGCAGTACTAGACGTCTACGGTCCAAGGAGATACCTATGTTGAGGATCCAGTGGTCTAGGAGAGGAGCTGATGAGGCCACTTGGGAGACTGAGGAGAGTATTAGACATAACTATCCCGAGTTTTTTGCGGGGTTAGAGGTTACTCCTGTTTTGACGAGTTAGTACTCGGATGTTGTGTTGTTTGACCTTTCCGGTTTTTATATGGATTTGAGTGATTACGTTTTATGTGACACATGCCTTTTGTTGATGATTAAGTAGTTGCTTGTAGCCAACGAAAATGTCGAGAAAATTAACATATATCAAAGGAAATTCGCGATTAAGAGAATTATTCTAAGTTTCGGGACGAAACTTCTTTTAAGAGGGCACTGATGTAATAACCGGAATTTTTAAACCCCGTTAAACCTGACTTTAACCGATTTCCAAAACGTCAATTTTAAATAAATAAGTACATAAATTAAAAGTAAAATAGAACGAGTGTTGTTCCCATCATTTTATGTGACATTAATTCACATAAAATGACGAAACCTTGTAACCGGAAATAAACTTCGCACCTTAAAATAAGAATAATAATTAATTTATAAAATACAGAATTTAATTCCGTATTATATAATTTCCCGCACTTTTAACGAGTTCCGGATCCTGTTCTAAAGAGAGAGAGACTGGAGTTAACCCGCTACTAGGCCCAACTACCGGCCCAGCCCAGCCAGCCCATTTTTAAGATTAATCTAATTAACAAATCTTAACCTAATCTAACCCATCTGCTTACCTGTACGCCGCAACCTTCTACCTCACCTTTCTGAAGAGCGAACAAACGCTTCTCCCTTCCTCTTGCAAACGAACGAACAACAGCCACTACGGAACCGCCGCCGAGCCGCCACCGATCCCTGCGCTGCCTACCGTCGACTCCGGTAAGTCTACTGCCTCCTTCTCCTCCTTCCGTTCCTTCTCTGCGCCCTTCGCTGTTCCGAATCTCACCTACCGCCGACCGCTGCAGTAGGTCCGAAGACGATGCAGCCTTCCCTCGTCGCTGACCGTCGTGCTACCGTTGAGCCGGTCGTCGTCCTGCAGCAACCGCACGAGCCAACGCCTTCCGTCGACTCCGGTAAGTGCTGCTCTCCTTCCCTCGTCGTTATTCCCTCCTCACCTATGTTGATCGAGACTCACCGCAGCCTTCGGCTTTCCCGCAGCAGTAGCAATCGACCACCAGGGGGGGCCGCCGGAACGCCAGCCCATCACCGCCAGAACGCCAGCCATCGCCGCCAGAACGCCAGCCATCGCCGCCGGACTGCAGCCCGGTAAGAGCCTCCTCCGATCCTTCTTCCTCTTGTTCCTGTGTGTATAACTGTGAATGGAATATGTATATAACCAAGATTAATACATGTATATCTGTGAGTTAGAATACGTATATATTAGAGATTGTATACGTATATATATTTGAGATGGAAAACATATATAAATTTATATTGAATACATATATAAACCATAGATTGGAGGTGGTACGGATATGCAATACGGTAGGTTAGTAAGAGCACGTGTGAGCTTATATAAGAGTTGTGTATGCCATGTATATAGATATACGTATATATATATTATATGAAATAAAAGTATACATATGAGTGTGAGTTGGTGAAAATATAAAGTATTTGTCTATATATATATATATATATATATACCTAAGAGTTACGGATTTTTATAGAATTGGAAGGAAAGTTAAAGTATGCACGTAAGTATATATATATATATAGATATATATAAGATTAGATAGTACCCGGGAAGAAGAAGTGTTGTCCTTTTCGGGTTAATTCGAGTGGTGAACTTATAATTATAAGTAGCTACCCGGAAGAAGCAATATATGGGGAACTAGTCAAAAGGAAATTAATAAATTTCAAAAATAAACTTTGAGAATGTTGAGACTAAGGGTAAAATGGTCTTTTACCGTGAGAGAGTTTTTCCGTAATTCCTTCGCATGAGGTTGGACATCTAGATGTGATGTTGATACACATGCCTTATTTGACAGGCGTTTGAGTTACCACGAGTACGGACTGTTTGAGACGTGTTAGACTGTATTTTGACTCAGGTAAGTCCTTGCGACTTACTTAGCCAGTTTCTGGATATTAGTTGAGTGATAGTGGTTGTGTGTGCTATGTGCGTGTTTTAATAATAATAACTTGCTAGGACAACTTTATTATTACGTTTTAAGGCCCAAGTGTATGTATAATGGGCCGTGACATCACTGTCCAGCTCTGACAGGAGACTGGGAGGTTCTCTATACCCAGACCAGGCAGGTACAAGGTGAGATGCATCGGATCCATTCCTGATTGTTACACGGGGGCGGAAGCGAGGTTTGGGAATCCCTCGTGTCACAAAATAAGTATCATTAGCGTGAAAGAGTAACTTAACTCAAGATAATAAAACGGACTTGTTTGAAAGCATGATGGGTGTTTATATTTTTATGTGTGTGTGTGCTACTATTATTCTGGTAATATTTAGATAACTAGCTAACAGTTCCTCTTGTTGTGTTTTTAGATTTACCGCAGGTTAGACCAGCAGCTGAGTGATCCGGAAGTAGTGGTCAGTCGGGTCTCCGTACTCCTTAGAGTGAGGGTTGGGGGTTGTGTTTGTCTTTTCTTTCTTTTGGTTAAGACAGTTGTTCGCTTGTTTTGTTTAAGTACTTTAGGCTGCTAGACAGTGTTGCACTCGTTACCTTAAAAATGCTATTTTATGAATTTCGGTTTTCTTTATTTATGTCTTGTTGCAAGAACCTAGTAATATTGTTGTCAAACTGAGGTCGGGACCCATTGTGAGGTCCTAACCAGTAATGTCCCGAGTTCTGAGAATTCGGGGTGTTACACCGAGTATCAAAACTATACAATCAAAGCAACTAGTGTATACAATCCTACATCCTATCCTAACATGTACGGGAACCCCAATTGCCCACCACAACCAAATCACTCGGCAATATCCCTAACTTGCAAAACATCTACAACACGGTATAAATCGTTAGCTAACAATCTATATTTATTAGAATAATAGTAATAGCACTCACCAACACATATATAAGATATTCACATAGCATGCTCACACAACAACCGGTTCTTATCTTTATTATGTGATTTTCTTTACTAATTCAACTTCTTTTGGGACACCAGAATGTTTGCGACCTCGCCTCTGTTTCCCTCCCAACAGGATTGATCAGATGTCAATTAACATCTCCTGATGGACTAGTAGAAGAGAGCCTCCCATTTACCGAATTTCGAACTGGAAAAGCTAACACCGCCCGGTTATAATACACTTGGGCAAATAAATATACATATGGTCGTCCTAGTCAAGTTTATGGTTATAAAATATAAAACACAAACCACTATTACAGTCATGCTAACACACAAATTTCAGCTAAGTAAACACAAAGGACTTACCTGAATACCTCACCAAGCAACTAAGTTATGGTAGTCTACCTTCTCCAACACCACATGCCGAGAATATCTAATTCCTCGTATTAAACCTCTCGCTTTAAATATCAATCAAATTCACTCCTTCGAATTTAATTAATTTATAGTGTTCTCTAGAATCCCAATGTAATTAATTAACCTTTAATAAATTAATTAAATTTTACCAGAATAACGTTTTGCCCGTAGACAGTTTCTAAACCCACTTGTCATCAGATCTCATTAAACAGATAATCAATGATCTCCAAAATAATATAACCTCCATTTTGATTGTAACACCCCGAATCCGCGGGACTCGGGGTGCCACATTGGGTTAGGATCTAACAATGGATCCTGACCCTAGCTTGACAACAAGTTCCCTCGACCTTACAACATGACATTAACATATATAAAACAAATGCATAAAACTGTATAAACTGTATAACCAAAAGGTAACAACATCGTAGCCGAGTATAAACAACAACATCCTCACACAGGAGGTAACAAAAGATCATCCTCACGCAGGAGGGAAATATAACAACCCCAAAAGACCACAACCATCCTATGTACGAGAGGTCCTCGACCTGCCACCCTACTAGATCACTCAGCAGCTCGCATATCCTGCAAGGCATCTACAACATTGTATGAAACCATTAGCTAACTATACGTATATAAGGTAATGCATAAGCACGAACACAAGTTATGAAAGGTAAACACATAATCATGCTATCACACATTTACCCATTTAATCATCTTTATATAATAGTCATTCACTCAAATCGTATATATAGATAGATGAAACTATCTGAAACAAGGACCGATACATCCTCGCCTCTGGGCCTGACGTCCATCTGGAAGTAGTGTCGGTCACACAACCCGTGTTCCCCATGGGAGTGGATTGTTCCCTTGCTGTATACTAGATGGCATGAGCACAAAGAACCCCCTAGCCCCTTACAAGATGAAAGGAAGGGTTATCACATCCACGCATATGGGGCAAGCAATATAACATAGGTCGGTAATAAACGACATCTCATGCTATCATAGCAAACATATAAGGCACACACCACTCATGCAAACACCCAATATAAGGATGGTAGCTAAGTAAGTCCTACGGACTTACCTTAGCCTCGTACAAAGCTCAACCACAATCAACCTCCACTCCTGAGAGGGACACTGCCTAACAACAAGGCATAGAGATATATCAATCTCTTATCAATCAAAGGGGTCACACCTATACCCAAGGGACCCATAGGATCATCCTCAACCTAACCTCATAACCTAATAAACCCCAAAAGGCCATACATGGCATATACCGATCATAACCTCATCAAAACATCTCCTCACACATCTAGCATGAACCTATACACTCACACTAGGAAAAAAGGGAACAAAGGCATCCTAAAGTAGGCCTAGAAGCAACACACACCTGCAACAAGACCAACTCAAGGGCTGGACTACAGGTGGTCGTAGGGGAGGTTCCAAGAGGCACTGGGCGGACCTTGGCTGGCGCAGAGGCGGCTGCAAGTGGCGTAGGGGCGGCTGAACAGCAGGGGACACCAAGTCAGCCCCTTCTTTACTCATTCCTTCGATTCCTTCACTTCTTCTTCATCCAACACACATACATACATAAACACGCATATATATACATCAACATATGCCAATAATGGTTGGAAAAAGATCCAATCTAAGGGGACCTAAGCTAGAGTAAGAGAAGAGAAGAAAAGATGAAAGGATGAAGAAAGAAAGAGAAGAAATCCATGAAAGCTTACCAAGCTCACTTCTATGGAGGGAAACACACCACAACAGAAGGTTGTCTCACACAACGATCAGCCACACGCCAAGCATCAAGCTCATCAACCAAACTCACAAGGAAGCTCATCCAAAGCTCCAAGAACAAACGAAAGATCAAAGATGATCCAAGGAGAGATGAGAGGAGAAGAAGATCGTGAGAGAGATGGAGCAAGAGAGAGAATGGGGTAAACCCTCATCTGGAAGAGAAGAAGAGATTATAAAGGGATGAAGAGGTCAAAAAGCAAGGGCTCGGGTCAAAGAAGATGGTTGCAGCCCGTCATAAACCGCAGGGGCGGCTCACAAGCCCGCAAGGGCGGCCAGCCAGCGCACAAGGGCGGCCCTCTGCAGCTCCAAAGGCACACAGCGGATGCGTCTCAGATGAGGCGCATGTACGGGATCTCTCGAAGACTAAGGCTCTTACATCTCACCCCCCTAAAAACAAGTTTAGTCCTGAAACTTGCAAAATCTCAAATCCTCTCGGACCCATAAACCGAGGTATAACTCTCTCTCTCTATCGGAGGTATCACATCTCCGTTCAGAAGATCATAACCTATATCAGTCTATAACCTCAAACATGAACATGGTGGAATCATCAAATCTAGAAAATAGGGCCATAGCACTACCCAAAGGCGTAAAGGAATCACATTTCTTGCCATACCACATCACAAGGCATAGAGGAAGCACCTCTCTAGCCAAAACATACTCATATATATTGCATGGAGGAATAACATCTTCAATGAAACTATGTCCATCAAGGTAGCATGGAGGAAAGAACAATCTCTAACTGAATCCTAATCTCACTCAGATAGCATGGAGGAAAGAACCATCTCAAGCTATAATCATACATCACGCTAGCACATCAAGATCTAATAAGATCATAAATCACATCATAGCTAGCATGGAATAAACACATAAAGGCATGTAAGCACATAATCATATACTCACCAAGATAGCACTAAGATCTACTCATCGACCCTAGGTGCATCTATCTCAGCATAAAACTTTGGATAGCTCCTCTGGATACTATCCTCAGTCTCCCATGTAGCCTCCTCAGGTCCTCGTCTAGACCATTGTATCCTCAGCATAGGAATGTCCTTTGAACGCAGGCGTCTCACACCTCGTTCTAGGACTACAATAGGATGCTCAACAAAGGTGTGGTCCGGCTCAACTACCAAATCATCATAGCTCACAATGTGCCTCGGATTTGGTATATACTCCCTCAGTTGGGACACGTGGAACACACGGTGAACACCCTCTAACCTCGGAGGCAATGCTAATTTGTAGGTTGTCCTCCCAACTCTATCCAGTATCTCGAAAGGACCGACATATCGGTGACTCAGCTTCCCCTTTATGCCAAAACATCTTACGCCTCGCGTCGAAGATACTCTCAACCAGACATGAGCTCTCACCCTGACTCTAGAGGTCGACGACTCATGTCTGCATATAACTTTTGGCGACTTTGTACAACCAGCATCCTCCCTCTAATTAGCGCTACTCGAGTCATATCATCTTGAATCTACTCCGGCGTAATCCCACTGACACTGCTAGGTTGATCTCAGCATAAAGGTGTACGGCACCTACGTCCATTTAGTGCCTCATAAGGAGCCGTCCCTATAGATACATGCCTGTTGTTGTTGTATGAGAACTCAAATAGTGGGAGGTAATCGGACCATCCTTGTCCCCAATCCAACACACAAGCTTGCAGCATATCCTCACAGGTCTGGATGGTCCTCTCTGATTGACCATCTGTCTGGGGGTGAAACGCAGTCGTGAAGTGTAGACTCGTCCCCAAAGCAGTCTAAATCTACTTCCAAAACCTCGACGTAAATTGTCCATCATGATCAAAGACGATCGTCCTCGGTACACCATGGAGTCTCACTATCTGTCTAGTGTACTCCTCAGCCAATCTGCTCACTGGCCACGTCTCTCTGATAGGAATGAAATGTGCCGTCTTCGTCAATCTGTCAATAACAACCCAAATAGCATCAAAACTCCTACTAGACCTCAATCCGGTCACAAAGTCCATGGAGACGTCCTCCCACTTCCACTACGGTACTCGTAGTGGATAGAGGTCACCTCCAGGTCTGCAATGCTCTATCTTGACCTGCTGACAAGTCGCACATTGTGCCACAAATCTGGCTACATCGGGCTTCAGCCCTCCCCACCAATATGAGCGTCTTACGTCATGATACATCTTACTCGTACCTGGATGTATTGAGTAAGGTGTACAATGAGCCTCCTGTAAGATCCTCTGTCTCAACTCTACATCAGCAGGTACGTATATGTGGTCATGGCGCCTCATCACCCCATCTACTCCAATGGAGAATTGGGGTGCCTCTCCAGGAGACATCCTATCTCTAATCCTCGTCAAAGTCGGGCAGGTCCCTTGCTTCTGCTGGATCTCGTCCAACAGACCAAGTAGAACCTCTAAAGCATATAATTGGGCATCCTCATCTAGAAACTGGATGTCTAGCTCTAGCCAAGCTAGATCTCTTTGAAACTAAGGCTATATTGTCAGTCTCGCAATCGCCTTCTCTCAAGGCGTCTTCCTGCTCAGGGCGTTAGCTACAACATTCGCCTTCCCTGGATGATACAGAATCTCAAGGTTAAATTCCTTGATCAACTCAAGCCATCGACGCTGGCGGTTATTCAACTCCTGCTGTGTAAAAATATACTTTAGACTCTTATGGTCTGTGAAGATTTGACACGTGGCACCATATAGGTAATGTCTCCAGATCTTTAAAGCATGAACTACCACTGTCAACTCAAGATCATGAGTTGGGTAGTTCTCCTCATACGTCTTCAGTTGTCTAGATGCATAAGCAATTACTCTGCCTCTCTGCATCAATACACATCCCAACCCTACCTTGGACGCATCACTATAGACCACAAAATCATTAGAACCCTCTGGCTGTGCCAAGATAGGAGCAGAAGTCAAACGCCTCTTCAACTCCTTAAAACTTTGGGCACACTGATCAGTCCACACAAATCTAGTAGTCTTCCTCAAAAGACTCGTAAGTGGACGGGCAATCACAGAAAATCCCTCCACGAAGCGTCGGTAATAACCGGCTAGGCCAAGAAAGCTACGCACTTCCTTGACGTTCGTCGGTGTCGTCCATGCAGCAACAGACTCAATCTTCGCCGGATCAACCATGATCCCATCGGCGGAGATGATGTGTCCAAGAAAAGCAACCTCAAACATCAAGAACTCGTACTTAGAGAGCTTGACATATAACTCTCTATCCCTCAAAATCTGCAAAACCGTCCTCAAAAGACCGGCATGCTCCTCTCTACTACGAGAGTAAACCAGAATGTCATCAATGAAGACTACCACAAACTGATCAAGGAAGTCGATGAAGATATTGTTCATCAACTCCATGAAAACTTATGGGGCATTCGTCAGCCCAAATGGCATCACTACAAACTCATAGTATCCATAATGGGTAGAAAATGCCGTCTGCACATCCTGCTCCCTCACCCTCAACTGATGATATCCTGAGCGTAAGTCAATCCGGGAGAATATTGTCGCTCCCTGAAGCTGATCAAGTAGATCATCAATACGAGGAAGTGGATACTTGTTCTTGATAGTCACCTTGTTCAGCTCTTTGTAATCAATGGACAATCTCAATGATCCGTCCTTCTTCTACACATAGAGGACATGTGCTCCCCAGGGGGATACGCTAGGGCGAATGAAGCCCTTCTCAGCCAACTCCTCGAGTTGCTTCTTCAGCTCCAACATCTCGACAGGCATCATACGATATGGGGCCTTCGAGATGAGTCTCATACTAGGCTCCAACTCGATGCTGAAGTCCACACTCCTCTGAGACGGTAAGCTAGACGGCTCAGCAAACACGTCTGCGAAATCGCAGACCACTGGTATGTCCTCCAAGGCTGGACTCTCTACATCCTTCATGGCATAGCACCAGAAGGCATCACATTATGTGCTATCTATCTAGCTGCTCGCACGGCATTGATGACAGAACATGTCTTCCCAAGGTCCCAACCTCGGAAGACCTCATTTTGACCAACCTCGGTAGAGACTGTAGCAGTCCTCCTACGAACATCTAAGACTGCACGGTGTCTACGCATCCAATCCATATCTAATATGACTTCTTCATGCATCAATGGCATGACTAAAAAGTCAACAAGCAATACACGAGTCCCTAAACGAAGGGGACAACTACGTATCTCGCAGGTACCTCTGACCCTACTACCATCAGGTAACCCTATAGTAAAGGGTATCCCCTCTATAGTAGCTAAACTCAGACGCTCAACACATACATCAGAAATAAAGGAATGTGTAGCACCCGTATCAAACAAAACTCTAATAGGTAAACCATGAAGCATAATGGTACCTGTAGCAGCCGGTGCGGGCGGCTCCTTTGCACTCCTCAACTCAAAGACTCTACCCTAATCTTCTTTGGTATCCGTGGTACTGCCACCACGACCTCTACCTCTACTCGGTCTGGGAGCAGATCCTTGAGTAGAATGACGGTCTAGGACACTCTATTGTCCCTATGTATGCTGGTGAGGTGTCCTTTGACCACCTCCTGCTACACTGGTAGCGGAAGAACCCTGTTGAGATGCAACTCCACCCTGCCTACAAAAGACAGCTATGTGGCCTGGTCTACCACAGTATAACATGTCACTGGTGGACTCGTACACTCTAGTCGTATATGTCTAGGATCACCACAGTTGTAGCATTGTCGTCCCTTATCTACAGTCAATGCAAATGAGGGGTAACTTTAACGTCTCCGACTCCGTGCTAAGCCAGATGCTCCTCCAACACCACTAGTCTGCCCAATGCGCTACCTCTTCTCAGACCGTCCCGTCTGGGAAGCCCTCCTCTGATTGACTCTCTCTCTGTCTCATATGCAGAAGCCCGGTCTTGATAATCAGCCAAGGACTCATAATGGAATCCCTCCATGTATGAGCGTGTACTCTCCCTCAGTCGACGGGAGAACAGGTACACATGCTGGTCCTCAAATGGTGCAGCTGGACTCAGCAAAGCTAACTCAGTTTGGAAGCGGCTGATGACGTCTACAATCGGCACATCCTCAAAGCCGGCCTCCACAAAATCCTACAGTTTCTCCCTCCTAAGTGAGGCAGGGCAGAATTGTTATTTGATCATACTCCTCATGCGATCATAGCTGGTGGCTCTGGCTCGTACAGTCCTCCAACACTGATGTGCAAGGTCATGAAATAGAGACTAAACTAGCTCTATCCGTCTGTCCTCAAGACATCTGATAGACTCTAAAGCTTAGTCTACATGTCCTATCCAGACCTCGGTCTCCAACCCTACCTTTCCAGGGAAAGGTGGTATGCCCATCTGATAGAATGCCTTCAACTAGGTATTTGGTCGAGGCCCTCTAGTCTCCTCTAGAACTCGAACAGTCTCAGCAGCACGTGCCGGCATAGTTGGCACCTGTGTGGCTCCTTGAGACATCTTAGAAGATCCCTCATGCCCTGGTAGATTTGGGGCATGTCTACCAGCTCTGGCAGCCTCCTCAACACGTCTGATGTACTCTCTAAACTCTGGCCCTCTCATGGAGACACGATCCTAGTCATATAACTAGACTCGATGTGAATGTTGTTTCCTAGATCCACCACTCCTCGTCTCTGGGACGACACTGTCAAAAATCTCCTCATGCACCTCCTCCACCACTAGTGGAACAGCAGCGGGAACTGGTCCCTCTCCTATCATGCCTAGAGGAAGTGGTGGTCTACCTCTACCTCGGCCTACAATAGTAGTAGCTCTAGTCCGAACCATCTGCAGGGTATGCACACCTAACTTAATAGGCTCTATATAGGTCATATGTATAGGTATATATATAATATATAACACATATACAACATAATCAACAATACATATATATACATATCTATATTGTAGAGATCTATAGCAAAGGTGGCGACTTCTCGTACATTCTTACCCAAAACCATACTTTAAAACCAAAAATCCTTTGAAAATGTCAAACACCTTTCGGGTTCTGTTTATTTTACCTATCAAACCTCATTGCAGGTAGCAAGTGCCACTATTGTCAACCTAAGGCTCTGATACCAACTCTGTAACACCCCAAATCCGTTGGACTCGGAGTGCCACATTGGGCTAGAATCTCACAATGGATCTTGGCTAGCTTGACAACAAGCTCACTGGACTTTACAACATGGCACTGACAGATATAAAACAAATGCATAAGATTGTATAAACTGTATAACCAAAAGGTAACAACATCGTAGCCGAGTATAAACAACAACATCCTCACACAGGAGGTAACAAAAGATCATCCTCACGCAGGAGGGAAACATAACAACCCCAAAAGACCACAATCATCCTATGTACGAGAGGTCCTCGGCTTGCCACCCTACTAGATCACTCAGTAGCTCGCCTATCTTGTAAGGCAACTACAACATGGTATGAAACCATTAGCTAACCACACGTATATAAGGTAATGCATAAGCACAAACTCAAGTTATGAAAGGTAAACACATAATCATGCTATCACACATTTACCCATTTTATCATCTTTATATAGTAGTGAGTAGTCATTCACTCAATTCGTATATATATAGATAGATGAAACTATGTGAAATGAGGACCGATACATTCTCGCCTCAAGGCCTGATGTCCATCTGGAAGTAGTGTCGGTCACACAACCCGTGTACCCTATGGGAGTGGATTGTGCCCTTCCCGTATACTAGATGGCATGAGCATAGAGAACCCCCAGCCCCTTACAAGATGAAGGGAAGGGTTATTACAGCTACGCATAATAAAACATAGGTTGGTAATAAACGATATCTCATGCTATCATAGCAAACACATAATGTGCACACCACTCATGCGAACACCCAATATAAGGATGGTAGCTAAGTAAGTCCTACGGACTAACATCAACCTCGTACAAAGCTCAACCACAATCAACCTCCACTCCTGAGAGGGACACTGCCTAACAACAAGGCATAGAGATATATCAATCTCCTATCAATCAAAGGGGTCACACCTAGACCCAAAGGATCTATAGGATCATCCTCAACCTAACCTCACAACCTAATAAACCTCAAAAGGCCATACATGGCATACACCGATCATAACCTCATCAAAATACCTCCTCACACATATAGCATGAACTTATACAATCATAGTAGGAAAGGAGGGAACAAAGGCATCCTAAACAAGCCTAGAAGCAACACACACCTGCAACAAGACCAACTCAAGGGTTGGACTGCAGGTGGCCGCAGGGGCGGTTCCAGGAGGCGTTGGGGCGGACCTTGGCCGGCGCAGGGGCGGCTGCAACTGGCGTAGGGGCGGCTGAACAGTAGGGGACACCAAGTTAGTCCCTTCTTCACTCCTTCCTTCGATTACATCCCTCCTTCTTCATCCAACACACATACATACATAAACACACATATATATACATCAACATATGCCAATCATGGCTGGAACAAGATCCAATCTAAGGGGGTCTAAGCTAGAATAAGAGAAGAGAAGAAAAGATGAAACGATGAAGAAAGAAAGAGAAGAAATCCATGAAAGCTTACCAAGCTCACTTCTACAGAGGGAAACACACCACAACACAAGGCTGGCTCACAAAAGGCTCAACCACACGCCAAGCATCAAGCTCATCAACCAAACTCACAAGGAAGCTCATCCAAAGCTCCAAGAACAAAAGAAAGATCAAAGATGATCCAAGGAGAGATGAGAGGAGAAGAAGATCGTGAGAAAGATGGTGCAAGAGAGAGAATGGGGTAAACCCTCATCTGGAAGAGAAGAAGAGATTATAAAGGGATGAAGAGGTCAACAAGCAAGGGCTCAAGTCAAAGAAGACGGCTGCAGCCCACCATAAACCGCAGGGGCAGCTGGCCTGGCCGCAGGGGCGGCTCGCAAGCCCGCAAAGGCGGCCAACTAGGGCGTAGGGGCGGCCCTCTACGGCTTCAAAGGCACGCAGCAGCTGCGTCTCAGCTGAGGCGGCGCAGATGCGGGATCTCTCGAAGACTAAGGCTCTTACATTGACAAGCCTAAGGTCAATTTAGGTCAAATCGCAATGCAGAATACGAATAAATTCATAACTTATTCGTTACAAACTCGATTAACGATTCGAAAGAAGATTCGGAATCACAACGACGCAGGCTATGCTCAGACAATATTAAATTCACTAGAATCTGAGTGACGGAATCGGCCTAGTAACATAGATGCTCGACCAAACCATCACTTGCTCGGAAATAAAAAAAATCGGTACCGATATGAAGAGAGCATTCCAAAAACTGAAACGATTTTGAAATCGGATTAGAAACGGAGAGCAGATCTGAATTTGAAGATTGAGAGAAATCAGAGCCTTTACGAGGAAACGTGAAAGGAAATGAATTAATAAACGATTTGCAACTATTTATAGCGAATATGGTAATTATCCCTTAGCAAAGTCGATAATTATCATTTCACCTATTCGAATGCGGTTTGAGCCCCCTTCTCCAAATTTCTCAAAAATTTGAATAATAAATCTGGAATATTGTATGGATGATTATTCCGCAACTGCCTCAGAAAACGCTTGTATTCCTAGCCACTAAGAAACGAAAATAGCGACTTCTTTGACCGTTTTGCCTTTCCATTGATTTCATATCTAGGTCATATCCGATGTCCTGATCATTTCTCTCAACTGAAATTTTATGTATTGGAGCTCCCAAATGCTCCAAATAACACCGGAGGATTAAAATAATTACCCGGAGAAAAAAGTAAAATTTTCTCCATAAGTCCAAAGTCTCATTAAGAACATAATTGTGAAAGTCATACTCATCATTTACACGCTATTCGTGAGTTATGAGTCACTTACTATCAATGATTAAGTTAATTACTCTTAATCATCATTAATAAGGATTCAAAAATCCTACCTTTTACAATGGTAACACGAGCTAAGATCATGGAGACTTACGTATATTGTTGGAGAAGGGTTCGTTAACCCTTGAGGAGGAAATGCTCAAGCAACTCGTATTAGGTGCTTTGGACCTTAACAATGATATGTGATAAGTGTTGTGTGTTTTACTTTCTATTTTCATGTACTTCGTAAACCTTAATTAAAGATTAACTTTACATATATGCTAGTTATCATTATTAGTCGGTTTACATCTATCTATGACTTGTAATATATAAGTGCCCGTTTGGTTGGAGCGGTGGAATGGAAACGGAATGGAATCGAATAAGGGTAGAGAAAGGAAATGGAATGAATGAGATTACTTTTATGTGTTAAAAGACCTCTAACCAAACATATTTTTTGATTGATTCGGAATCATTCCGTTACCGGGAATGATTCCCGGTGCTTCCAAACGGGCCCTAAGTTTCTATGTGTAATATCTTGTAGTGTATAAATTACCATGTATAATATCTTTTAATATTAATTATTATGTCTAATGTCTTTTAATATTTTAATTTTTAATCTTATAGGTTTTAATATTTTTATTTTAATTATAATTTATATTAAATTGAATAAGTAAATTTTTAAGAATAAAATTAGAATAATCTCATTCACTAAAAATTAAAACATGAAAATTAATAAAAAAAAATATTCTAAAATATGAAATATGGGTAGTTATGGATATGAAAAAATAAATCACGAATTTTTTTATTAAAAATAATAAATTTAATGACAAAAAAGACTAATATAGTCATTTAAACAATCAAAATTCATGAAATGTATCAACCGTTGATTGGCTCTTTCATCCAACGGATATGTTGAAAACAAGCTTCATGTGCCATGGATACGTGTCCTAGAGCAGCGTTTTTTTGGATGCAAAACGGCATCGTTTTGCTAGTTTTCGGGGAAAAAAGTTTTGTTTAACCAAATAGCCCCTATATGACATCAAAATTAAGATGTTTTATGGGGTTGTCTACCGCACAACTCTCCAACCATTTTTCAACCCTTTTTTCTATAAAATTTAATATATTAAATTTAAAAAAAATGTTGCACTTGCTCTAAAGAAAGCTTACTTAGGTACTAACAAACGTAAAAATAAGTGATTTAAGGTCCAAAGCACCTAATACGTCTTGGATTTATGACATAAAGCCTAGTCTTGTAGGTGAGATCGGGATTTGCTTGTTGAAGATGAAATTAGAAATCGATCATTTCGTAATGATTTGATACCAATAAAAAAATTGGAGAAGTATAGAATAAAATACATATAACTAGGTGCATAGCTAGGTGTCATCAATGACACAAAATATAAACGTCTTGGATTAATTTCGTAAAACAATATAGTAAACATAGATGGAAATGCAATACATTGTCATATTGTTTTCTCTTTTACTGCTAAGCATTTCTACCGTCATTTGCAAGCTGAAAAGTCCAACCTTGATTGTGTTTGGAGATTCCACAGTTGATCCAGGAGACAACTACATATTATGCCGTCATCTAAAGTGCCTCTAAGTATCAAAAGTTACAAACTAAAGTGGCCTCTAAAGCCCATCAAAAGTTATAAACGGCTTTAAAAAAGCTTGAATGTCAATTAATATTTGATAACATTTAGATGACACAATACGACCATAAAGCAGAAGTGGAGGTCTTCTTTACATCAAAAACAAGTTTAGCTACTCAATAATGTATATTTAACACAAGACATCAGTGATTTTGGAGAGAAAAATTATCAAAGTTTAGGATGATTTTTTGTTGATCATAAACCTAAGCTTAAGATTATTTGGGCTTTGTTTTCCATCATACAATAAGCAGGAACTTGAACAACGCTAATAACCGCCAAATGCCTTGTCACCTCTGCCTGTGAATGCAAAGACTCCAAAATGTTAGTAGCAGTCCAATGTTGACAAAATTTAAACAAAATAAAGCCCATTCACATTTAATAAGAGAAGATAATGCATCAGACTAACATCAATTGATCCCGATGAAACTTAACATTAAGTATACAGATTTACAACTTTGAAAATATAAAAGAAAGTTTCGATGTAATTAGTTGATTAAACTTCTAGTCAACAAGAGAACTGCAATTGTACTAAATACCATGAGATGGGAGCCTAGTATGTTTTAAGATTCTTATGTCAAATGTGTTTTTCAAAGAGTCAATCTCTTTATCAAGATCATTGATTGCTTGATTGTATGCCTGGGTTGGTGAAGACTGGCTTGATGGGTGATTTGTACCAAGGACACACATTGGACGAATTGCACGTAGAGAAGCAATCAGCCTAACAATAAAAACACAAGCATTTTTCTCTTTTAAGAAACATAAATGGGAGGTTATGGCGATTTAACATAAAAATTATAGAAATACCAAAAAGGATTTGCCTATTGCGAAAGAAAATGAAGGGAGTTACCGAATGCCAATACAACAAAATTAGAAGTTCTCAATAGCTAAGGAAATGCAAACCATACATGGTAAATGAAGCAAGGTACAAGCACATAAAAAGCTAGGCTTACTATCTGCGCCATACTGAGGACCTCCGGATGAACCCGAATCCTCAAAACTAAGGAAGATGTTGCATGGTATTGTTGATTCTTGATTTTCTTGTTGAGATGAGAAGTTCAACTCAACAAGTGGAGAGCTAAAATGGCCGTTGTTATAAATATGAAAAAATAACAATTTACGAAATTCACATAATTCAAATATGTACATACTTGTATGAAGAGAATTAAGCGCGTGTATATAGAAAAATCAAATAGAAATGAATCTCGAAATTAATATTAATTATGAATCTTCTTCTTAATCTTAACTTAATTATCTTAACTTAATTCTTAATTAAGAATAAGATATTTTTTTATTAATATTAAAATGATATATATATATATATATATATATATATATATATAATACTCTAACATCTTCATCTCCTATTGTGGAAAGGGAGTATCTTCTTCTATTTAAAGAAGAAACATTGTTGCATGAACTGTTGTATGGATTCTAATATGTGTACATTTTTCTTGATTAAAAACTCCATACATCTGAGGTTAGATATGTAGAAGCTATTGAATCAAAATGATAACTGTGTTGCTCAAAATATCATCATGAAGCACAAAATTAAAATGGATAGAAGAAAATCTGAACAACTTACCTGTTAGAGTATTTTCAATGTCTAGTTATTAGGGAACAAAAAAAAAAAGAACAAGCTCCTTTTCACCATCTTAATCCTTACTTGACATGCATCTTCAGATGAAAGCATTCTCTCAATGCTTAAAGAGTCCAATATTGCAAAGAGATCACGACAAGAGGAAGGCAAAAGAGTTACTAAATCAGATGGCATATTGACTTTACCTAAGAAGTAATAGGGTAATAAGCAATAGAAAGTGAAGAAGTAAAACAGAAAGAAGAAAAAAGTAACGTTGAGCACTTTCAGGATGTAATGGATGGTCTAATTTCATAAATATTTCTATTGTACATGAATTTACCAACAAGTAGAAGGATCTTCTCAATTTCCACATGAATGGTTCTAGTAACAGCTAAATCCTGTATATGATACAAAGAAAAAGGAACAATATATCAGAAAACATTGTCAAATGTTCAATAGAGAAGCTGCCTCTTAGAAATATATGCATGTGAATCAAGAAACTAACCCTGTTGATTAAATTATGGAACATAACCGAAAGAGGCTTCTCCCTTTGCCAACGACACCTTCATCGTTTATCTTCTTATCAGGTTAAGATTTAAAACCCATATTCTTCTCTGATTTCGCTTCATGTCATCGGATTGCCGCCTCTATCAGATTAGGGTTTATCTTCTCGCTTATCTTCTCTAATTTCTCTGATGGGCATAGGATTTAGAGGAGTAGAATAGTATCTAAGGACATTAACATCCCTGTTTAATGAAAAACGCCAAGAGTGAAAACCTAAACTTGATGGATCTGCAAAATTTAATCCCAATCCTCACACATACCGGAGTTTGTAGGATGAAGAACCCAAACCTGGAGAAGAGCTGAGCAGAAGACCGAAGAGGCTACTTAACTAGTTAAACTTGGCATCTCCGAGCGGTGGTTGAACTTTGAAACAAGTAATAGAGTCAATCGTCTTCATCTTCTTCAAATAAAGAAACCTAAAAAAGGATTGTGTCCAGATTGCATGAATTAGTAAGAGAGAGGATTCGAGGTAATTTGGGGAAAGATTGAGAGAAAAGGATGAAGTAAAAGGGGAGTAGATGAAGCGGCGGTGAAAGAAGAAGGGAAATTACATGCATTCGTAAGAGAGAGGCGGTGGAAGTAGTGCGGAGAATAATGAGAGAGCATGGATAAGGTGGTAGGAGATGCCACGGTTGAAGACGCGTGTAGCCAATACTAAGCAACCCATATATTAATCAGCCCAGTAGTGTATCATTATTGTAACAAATGAGATGAGCCATTATATGAGGCCAAAAATAATCACCGACTGGACCGTAATATGTGAAGATCACTAAGGGAAAATCTAGAAAATATAATCCATAAGGGTAAAAATGAAAATCCCCTATTCATTGGGGGAAGTCCCTCTTTTAATATAGTATAGATTATGATTCGTTCCTTCTAATCTCCATCAACAATTACGTGTTCAATCACGTCTACTTCCAAGACGGTGATTATTTGTTTACCTTGTTCATGGAGGCGTCAGATCCAACATCTTTTTATCTCCAACGAGTACTTGCAACCTTGTCGACCGTGTCAAGTTTCCTTTCCAATAATAGAAAGAATACCAACAATTATAGTAAGTTCATTGTGTATTTCAATTCCTAGATGACCAAGTATGAAGAATTGGAACCATCAAAGGTGTTGAATCAATATTCGATCGTATAAATGCGAAATACAAAATAACATGTCTTTCGTCTATAAAATGATTGTTATAATACTATATGACTGGTTTACTAATAAGGTCTCATTTTGTTTAGTCTAAAGAAACATTTTATTTAGTACAAAGTAGGAAAACACATTTAATTGAGCCTAATTTATTATTATATCCTTAGTGTGTTCGTTTAAGAGGAATCGATCGATTTAAAAAATATTTGGTTCATGTAGTAATTCTGCCAATAAAAAAATCATCATGCAATTCCGCCATTTAGGGTTTCGATATGAGGGAGTTGTGCCCTCGTTTTAACCTAAAACATCTGTATAGTTTTAATTTAAAGGTCCAAAGTAAATCAAGTGATAATCATTAATAAGAAACAAACTCAATATGATTTAAGTCAAATGTCTTCTGTCCACGGGCTTGAACTATGCTCCCACGGCTTGTAAACAAGCTCCACGGCCGCGTGGACACGGGTAACAACTTGTGTGTTGGAAAATCACGATTGTGGGGAACTCTCTAACAACTTTGGCAGCTTTTCGACGGTTGAGTAAAACAGACATTCCTAGGGATTTTAGATGGACTTAGGAGACCCATGGCTACTACTTTCGAACCTCTTTCAAAGAAAAGTTGGTCGAAATTCCCTATTTCTTAGTTTGTGATACTTGATTTTTTTAGCTCACAAAGGTCCATGATATAATTTATGTAACACCCCAAATTCTCAAAACTCGGGGAGCTACGGTTAGGACCTTACAATGGGTCCCTACCCTAGTTTGACAACGATTTCACTAGATCTTACAACAAACCACGAATAAAGAAAAACCGAATATCATAAAAGGTAATAGTGTCATGGACTCAATAGAAGACCGTCAACCAGAGTATATATAAGATTCACAATCTCTAATTACAACATGAAAAGGGAAAGACTGAAATAACAAAGACCCCAAACCCATCCTACGGAGTTCGAAAACCTGGCTGACTACTACCTTCCGGATCACTCGGCAGCTGCGCTATTCTGTAGCAAATCTAAACAAGAGACAATATAACTGTTCGCTAACTAAGCAAATATTAGCAGAATTGTAATAGCACAAACACACACATAAACGGAATTTAAACACTCAACATGCTTGCACAGAAGTCCGGGTATTATCTTATATATACGAGTTACTCACTTCTAATTCAACTTAAGCTTGCGGCACGAGAGACTCCCGAATCTCGCCTCCGTCCCCGTAAACCAACAGGAGTGGTTCGATGCATCTCCCCGTATACCATGTGTGGACTAATCGCGAAGAATCTCCCAAACTCATGCTAGAGTTGGGCAGTGATTCCACAACCTGTTATGCATACACTTAGGTCTTATTACATAAATAAAGTCGTCCTAGTTAAGTTATCGCTATTAAACATACAAACACACACCATTATAATAATTCACACCAACATTTAAAAGCTTGTTAAGTAAGCCCAAAGAACTTACCTGAACTCGTCAATAATCGGTCGTTACACGACATAATCCATACGTGCATACCATATCCAAATACCTGAACAACGGTGAAGATACCGATCAATATATTTATCAACTTCCGGGAACACTCATAAGATTCTCTTAGGTCTTCTAGGAAAGAAAAGAACTTAACGAACTTTCTAAGAATTTACTAATCTTTCTAGCGACATAAAATGTCATATACACAATTCTCCAAACTTGTCAACATACTTATCTAAACTATGTGCTTAACCATTTTTCTCCTAATATATAAATAATCACAATAGATATGGTATAACTCCTTTTGTAATACCGGAACGAAGAATCCAACTTGTTAAAATGAGGTATATTATACACTTAATTGGGATCATAAGGAGGAAGATATGACTGACTTAAAGAGGGCAAGAATATCAACCAAATAAACGTGAGGAAATGTAGATTACAAAGAGTATTCTTGTCACATAAAATAATAGAAGTATAGCAATAGAAGAGGGGTCAATCTAAGATATATTATAGGTCATATCATACCTAAAACGGAGGTGTGAGAGTAAGAAGTTGTTTAGTTATTTTGGGTATGCATAACTACATTAAAATGTGACATCCATTCACATAAAATGATATATATAAATTGGAATTATGTGCACATAAACACCAACATACAAAAATGTTAGGTATAAATGACTTATAAACCTAGTTATCACATAAGGTAATAAGAAGAATTAAATATGTCGGTAGTTGGCTCGGAATTTATCGAAAATAAAATTTTTGGATATTACAACCTATAAAGCCTCCATAACCGATGTAAAGTACCTACAAACACACATGAAGGGTGGTAAAAATTCATTTTCGAGATATGAAGCAAAACTTATGTAAATATGCCTAATCTCATGCAATAGTAATGCAAATCTCTAAATGCATGTCCTAAACATATTAATATCCATGTCATCACTAGACCCCGTAAATCCTTGTGAAAAAGCTCCAATTTCTTTAACACCCTAAAGAAACTCACTATTTGTTGTTACCCGATAACACAATCCTCACATAGTCAAATTTCAACAGAATTGAGGCCACATAGCAAACTTTTTGAACACAACAATTTCATCTCTTTCTCATTCATATGACCCCATATATATCGTTATCTTTCACACACAATCCTCAATCACGATTTCAAAAAATAAAATTATTGAAAATGAGCAAATATTTAATGATTAAATTTCTGACTAAATACATAAATCTTAAAATCTAATTTCAATCCATAAATTGAAAATACTTGTAATTGACTTAACACAACATCAACTTAGACAACTTAGACAACAAAACTATGTAGTAAATTAATAATTATTTTAACAATGATAATACAATTCATGCTTGGATATACAGTATAGTAGTTAAGAATCATATTTATATTATGACTTTATTAGCAATAATAATAATAATATAATGAATAAATTTTCAATAATAATTTCATGGATTTTTTTCATATGAACCAAAGTGCCTTTGGATACATCGAAATGCTTCAATTAAATGGTCTGAGCCATTACCAGGAGTGGTTAAACTTAGCTTTGATGGATCGAAACGAAATGATGGCAAAAGTATCTTTGGATACATATTGAGGGATCATAATGCTTCAGTTATCGCACTTGACTATGGAAAGTGTGGTGACATTTATGTCCTTCAAACAGATGTATATGCGCTGAAAATGAGGATTATAAAAGCAAAACAACTTGAACTAAGAAAGATTGATATTGAAGAGGATAACCTTAAAATTATTAATTCCGTGAAAAAAAAATCTAGAAACCATCATGGGAATTGTATATTAGCATTACAGATATTTCTATCTTACTCGCAAACTTTATAATCAGCTTCAAATCAACCATATTTTCAGAGAGATCAACGGTGCTGCTGACAAGCTAGCAACACTTGGTCATGACGGTCCTGCTGCTGGCTCTCCTGGTCAGGAAGACGCGGTGGATAGCTTGAGCTTCTCAACATCAATTGATGTTATCAACCGAAAGTATGTCATATAATGACCAACTGTTAGACGTTGACCACTCCTAACCCTTGCCAGTCTTAGTCAAATTTTTTTTTTTTTTTTTGTACACTCTTGGGTATGGATGATCCAAATTACATGGACACATAAATCAATTCCGGTTGAAATACTTTGTGGATGTACGGATCATTTCGCTCGAGTGACTTTGAATTGAATTTCTGGTCATCTTATACACTTTTTTTTTATAATTTTATTTCTCGGTGGTGAGGCGATTTTGAGTCGGCGGATGAGATGGTTTTCTGTGGGTCGGGGTTCCATATCGGCAGCTCTATTAATATCTAAAACTAATAGTACTCTTTCCTGCTATTCATATCAGCCCGCACTTCCAAGCGAAGCAACTAAACATAGTCCTCTCTTTCAATTTGTGCGACATGGATGTGAAAATCAACAATTTCTTCGACTCCATCGGGAATTTCTTCACCGGTGGCGATCAGATTCCATGGAGCGATCGCGACATGATCACCGTAAGCTTTTTTTCACCAACTATTCGGTTTAATTTTGCGATACAGCGGGTGGAATCTGGGATTTTCATTTCTTTTGCTAGATTTTTTCTGATCGGCCAATTCGGAACTAATTCGATCCCAGCAAATTGCAAATTTGTACTTACGAATGTTTCTTTGTTCCTCGAGCTGACGGTGACATCTGGGTTTGACTCCCTAATCGACTGATCAATAGGTTGATTTGAAATTACACGATCGGCTACCTGCTTTTAGTACTGCGAAATGGTTTCTTGCTACGGTTAATAAATTAGGGTTTCTTTGAACCTACACGAACCTACCCGAACCTACACGATTAGGTAGTTTATTCAAGTTCAGACCCGCGCATGATGAGCATAAATAACTCTATCTGTCAAATTAGAGCACAGGTGTCTTCAAAACCTTTTGAGTTTTGTAGGCTAGTCTAAGAAATATTTACTTGAGAAATCCAAATGGATGTGTCTCGGTGTTGCTTGCTGTTCCATGGGATTTAAGTGACTTTGACCTCTACAAGCCGTAGAAAGATGAATTAAACTCTTTTAATAACAAGTAGGTTTTGTTTTGAGTACTTAATTTAACATAGCGATATGAAAGTTTCAAATTTTGGATACATCATGGTCGTATGAGGTTTTCGATTGTGGAGTCTTTCACCCACCTTGTTGCCTCACCTGCATGAGAGAGTGATTTGTAAGACGTTAAAGATGCTCCCACAGTCAATGCAGTTCCTTAATCTATCTGCAGGGTTTTGAGCGAGAGTATGCCGAGGCTAGCAAGGGTGAAAATGAGGAAGCCAGAAAGGAATGTTTAATGCGTCTCAGTTGGGCTCTTGTTCATTCTAGACAGCCAGAGGATGTGCAGCGTGCCATTGCAATGCTTGAAGGTATGGCAAAAAATGTTTTCATTGGATAACATATATCATTTGCATGCTTCTGGCTGGTTAGGTGAAGTGGGTGCATTCCTGGGCAGTTCTTTTACAGTGATATTTGCACGTTAGTGTGATTCCTGATTTTTTTCCCCTATCGCAGCTTCTCTTTCTAGTGTTACCAACCCACTGGAATTGCGTGAAAAGCTCTATCTTCTCGCTGTTGCATATTATCGTAGTGAAGACTACACAAGGAGCAGGGCTCATGTGGATAGATGTTTGGAGGTTTGCCTGTTCTCTACCTAATCCTCTGTGTGGTGATATTTTGTTATTCCTGATGGAGATTGTTATGGTGTGTAATGCATGAGCTCAAGATAGGGTTACACATTTATATATTTCTTCTTCTTAAACTAGCTATGCTTTAATGGAATCGTGGTGATGAAGTATTACTTAGATGTACACCTTTGGCCAGTTTCAGTTTTTTGTACAATTAAACTTCTTCTTTCCTAGTCTCTGATAGCTGGACTTCTATAATGGGATTTTGCAGATATCTCCTGATTGGAGGCAGGCTCAGTCCCTTAAGAAGATCATCGAGCAGAAAATTACCAAAGGTTTTTGTTATGTTTCAATTGTTTTGATCCTATAGTGTATGGTTAAGAATTTGACATTGGTAAGTGGGTGTTGATAAACAGATGGGGTCATTGGCATTGGCATAGCTGCAACTGCTGTGGGACTTGTAGTTGGTGGACTTGCTGCAGCATTGGCTCGGAAGAAGTGATAGCCTTCACTAACCCTCCTGTCTGTTGCCCATTTCGGTACCCTTTATCTCCTTTTTGTTAGTGAAGGAATGTTTCTTAACTTTTACAGGCCAGTGAGCCATCTTTGCATAAGTGAATGAAACATTAATTTGTGACTATGCTATGACTGGTTTTGCTTCCAAAGTTGATGCCCCACATTTCTTTACTGTAAAGTTGGTGTTGCACATTGTAACTTTTGGTTATGTTAACATATCAGGTTGAATTACAGTTTTGAAACCTGGTAAGATGCTAGTACTTTTATCCTGAGGAATGTCTCTGCTCCTTTATTATTACCTTTATCATAACAATTTTCAAAAGTAAGTAATTTATTGGCCTACACAGTGAACTAATTCTCTGGGCAACTATCTGAGAAGTGAATACTTATAAATTCTTGCTAGCCTCCAAGACACGAATAGATAATCTAAGACAGTTTGAAGTCGGAGAATCATTTGAAGACTCCTAATAAGGTCAGTAGGAAATCCTTATAATCCCCAGATGTGTCCCCAGCTACAGCATCTTCAAGGGACTCGCCGGTTCTCTTGTGGTACAGCTTCTTGATCTCATTCAAGTCGATCTCTGCATGTGCGACGATCACACGGGTAAGTACATCTTCATCTGTCCCGGGACGTCTGATTGCGTAGCGTAGAGCCTTCAAGTTGCAAGTATCATTAGTCTTGCAAGTTTAAATTAAAAGCCAAAACATAAAGAGTTATGATATGTTTCATACTTTTGCGTAGTATCTTTGAGGATTTTTGATGCAGCGGATGGCCACTCCCAGCACAGCAAAAAACTCATTTTCTTGCTCCCCTTTCAAACCCTGATTGTTAGATTCATAAAGCATGAGTTCTGTTTTTTAGATGGAACAAATTAGATTAAGTTTAGAAGTGACCTTGCTGATTGAAGTTCCATGGATCTCCTTGAAACGGTTGAATGTAGCTAGAAGCTGTTGCTTACTCCTGGAACCGATGATCCTGATGATCTCTTCATGGTTCGATTTTCCGTTCTGAATCTCTTCATTTAAGACCTTTGCTTCTTTATCTGCTGTTGTGCCGTCAATCTCATCACCATGGTACTTGTATACACTTGCCAGAGTGACCAGAAACTGCAATAAAACCGGTGATGAGTCGAGTAGAGAAGTTAGTTTCCGAAATGTATCTTAGATGACTCACTTTCCCAATCTTGGCAGTAGTATACGATGCAACATCTTCCTCGAGAGCACGCTTGTATCTCAGCTGATAAGCGCGCTTAATTGCAAGAACTTCATCCGGGGTTTTGGTGCATGTCATCTCAACAATCACGTTGTAATCCGGATGCCTCTTCCTCAATGCCTCATTCACAATGACAGCGTCCCGGTCGACCGCTTCTAGGACCCAGAGGCATATAGCTTTCTGTCACCCACAAGTTACCAGGAAAGTTAACAAAAATGATTACCAAAATGTAAGAGAAATGTGGTGATATGAAAACCTCAAAATCCCCAGAAAGCTCAGACTTGAGCTGCTTGATGAGATCCTCTTGGTAGATCTCCTTGTAGGCTCGCCATATCTCTTTGATTTGGGTGCCGTTCCTGCGACCCAAAACGGAGATGATTGCCTTCTCATCGGTCCCGAGCCCTGTTGAATGTAGATGATCAGTAATACAGGAAGAAAGACGAATGGTAAAAAAATGGGTTTTACCTAAACAAGCCTTTTTGATGGCAGCTGCATCATCAATGGCGGAAGACTGTGGAGGAGCAAGGATGGTGGCCATTTCACTTGTCATCCTCCTCAACATTCCTTTCTTGCTCTTTATAGATGAAACTCTACGTTTCAAATTTAATTACTATAATAAATACTTTGGTGTTATACTTGGCTTAGATGAAACCTAACCGCAAAGCTTTTATTAGATACCCTAAATTTGACTCTTAAATCTCCTCTAAATAAGTTACTTACAATATCACCTTGGCACATTTTCATTCTATTATTCAAGGAGTTTTAGAGAATTCCGATCCGTTTGCGAGCACCAAACTTATTGTAGACGAAAAAACTTATTGTAGACGAAAATATTGGGAAAAATTTATTAGATAGCTTAATGAAATAACTTATATTTTGAATAAGTTTGATACGTGTTTGTGAGAACGAAGTTCATTGAAGCTTATGTAAGTGTAAAATTACATAAATGGATTAATTTTTTATTTAATATAATTCTTTATAGGGTTATTTATTATATATTATACAATAAACAATCATAATTTCCATAAGTTTGTCGATTATGAAATGAAAAGAATATAAGATACAATAAACTACCAAGTTTTACATAAGCTCGTGTTCCCAACTGTAAACTTTCTATTTTTTTTTCCTCCCATAAGGTACTATAATTTGGCCTCCTAAACCGACCCTTCATGTCATAAATCAACTCTTGAATTAAGAGAGAGTGTTGTTAATTTCAAATATACAACTTAGTAAGTTATCAGTTATTGAGCTATTCCTTTAACTATAAGATCTTATAAGTAAAGCATCTTTTATTTCTTCTTCTTCAAGTCTATCTTTAGATTGACAATGTACATACAAAAATAAAGTATTACAAGTAATTATTTTTCAATGCAATAGCTTATAATAATGTCTCCAAATACGAAATATAAAAATTTAACCCATATTGACTATCTAAACCTATCCTCTAGGTGTAAAATGTGTTACGCTAAGATTTGTAGCACGCAAAAGTTTTAAATTTATAACTCGATATATTTTTCCTAACTCCTAGCAAACTCACAGTGTATGGGTCGTTTTGTAGTAAGGATAGTATTCTGAGGTCGAACACAAAGACTAAGGTGAAATCGAATCAAATAAGTGACTAAGGATAGTGTAAATCTAATCTAAGAAAAGAGAAAGAAATAAAGAAAAGAAAATCACAATGTTTTTGGATTGGTTTTGTGGTGATCAAGCAAGGATCACAATTCATGCAAGGTTTCCAAGTCAAACGAACAATTAAAGCTAACAACACAAATAAGCAACACAAACACGACATATGTGATCAAAGAGAGAAAAGCGGATTCTAGGGGTTAGGAATTCCGGTTATGACATTGGACTCAAGCTTCTAATCAACCTTGGACTAGCTATTGTATGTTGGGAATGAATGTTTCTCAAGTGGGATCAATCACCGGGTAGGTCTCATGGTCCACTAATCCCGCATCTAAGATCCTATCACCGGGTAAGTCTCTAGGAACCTAAGGTTGGGAATTCTACACAAACCGGATTTCTATCTAGGGATCTAACCTCTTCTTACCGGGTAGGTCTCGGAAAGGCAAGTCCTAAACACAAATCCTAGCACACTCAGTCCAATAGCGGCTTGTGAGGCTCACTACTACCTAGAGTTCTTCATCTTCGGTACCTAAGAGTGAGAATAACCGGGTAAGTCTCTTCTCTCACTTAGTTTACTAGCATTAGGTCACCCTAGGCTAGATTAAGCTTAATAAACTCTATGATTTCAACAATCTAACACCCTAACATTCAGATTTATCAATACAAGCACAACAGACAAAATCACTGGTAGATCATCTAGAACCACGACCGTGGAAAGGGAAGAACAACCCGTGATTTTCAACAACAGTTAAGTTCGAGCAAGCAATTCATCCAAGGATACATTTAAGTCTATTCTATCATAGTCCAAGCCATAACCATCACTCCATTACCCTAGAATCTCAACTATTTAGCTAACAACATCCATTTTAACAATCAAACTCAACAAGCATACATTCATGGCTTCCATAGCAAGAAAATGAAATGAAAGAGAGATGAAACAAGTAGAATAAGAAATCAAGCTGAATAAATGTTAAGAAAGACTTACAACCCTTCAAAAGAAGGTTCAAATCGTTCCTTACAAATCCTTGCAAATGATTTCAACAAGTTCACTCAAAAATCTCTCAAAAACTATGAAAACTATGAAACTAGTGTTCTTCTTCTTCTTCTCCCAATGAGAGTGTTTTTTGCTCCCCTCTAAGAGTAGCCTCCAATGGAATGTTGTAGAATGAGAGAGTGTGGGAGAGGATCTCCTGAGAATCAACCTGCTGGACCACTTATAGCCTCCACCAAGAGCAAGAGTCAGTTATGGAGATCGTGGGACGGCTGTCACAGCTGTCCAGAGAGAATCACGGCCCCATTCCACGGGCGTGGAAGTGCCAGTGACCGTGGTTTTGGTGCTTCAGCTCTCTTTTGATCGTTGAGCCATGAGTTGGTGCAAGGCATGCACCAACAAGGTCCTATGTGTTCTCCTTAGCTCCTAGCTTGCTTCTTAATGAGTATGGAAGTGTGTCATCGCGAGGAATGATCCTCGAGTGTATCGATTAAGCTCCAAAAGTTCCCCAAAATACTTACAAAACCGACAGAAGTACGTGTAGGCGTCTATCTCGACAATATACATGAATTGAACGTAAACGTCATGAACTAATGTCAAACTATGCATGGATAGCGGGAAAAACTATCTAAATGGATGCCTAAACTAACGTCATAAATTGTGTTATCAAAATACCCCATACTTAAGATTTGCTCGTCCCCGAGCAAGACCCAACTATAGACTAAGAGATGACATGATTTATGGATGCAGAAAAATAACAAAATCTTTTTGGAATTGTGCTTCTAATATTGGATCACCTTCATAGTCAAGTTTCATGGCAATGGACAAGCAATCATGCATTAAACGAATGAAGGTATGGAGAGACTATTACTCAAAAACATGCATGCAAGGTGAAAATGAAGAAGTCAAGATGATCATGAGTATATCCAATCTAGATCACTAAGTCTTACAAATATGCAAATAGGTCACAAGGACTTAGGAAAGAAGAGGCTAAAAAATGTTGTGATTAGGTGGGAATTTTTAGGTCATGTGATGCTAATCCGGGAAAGGAACTAACTCCACAACTTCATTTTGATCAACTTCCCCACAAGTGTATATTTTTCTCCATGTTTTCTTTGTTTTCTTTTCCTTTTCACTTTCTTTTTCTTTCATTTATTTTTGAAGCAATGACATTGGTGTACAAAAGCCGAAACCTTGGTGATTAGCGGACCTCGGGATTTTTCCGAGGTGCCTCACACCGAGCACACATACCAAGGCTCGTTAGGACATTTGGTGATTATGTGAATGGTGCCGAGTTACTCGTCATCAAAACCAAAGTCCCCAAACCTATATTTTTTTCTACACTTTTCACAACAAATTCAGCACTTCATTTACCACATTCATTCATCAACAACTTCACCCCACACTTGCTTTTCACACACTCAACACACTAGCATGCTCCTATTCCCGGATGGGTCAAAAGAGGTCAAAATTTTATATCAATTGAGGTGCTCAAATAACATGATCAAGATGAGAAGTAGAGAAAGATGATTTGCCTTAATCACTCCTAAATGATGTGCAAGAACTAGCATGTAATTTCGACTATCAACCCTCAATCCAATCAAGGCAAACATCATAATCACAATTCATACATGGGATTCAAGATAAGTAACCAAGTCCACATATGCATACATCCATTCAATACACAAGGCCATCCATAGCCAATTCACAAGACAATCTCATCATAAGGGTCATACCCAAACTTAGAAGCACTAAAATGTTTTTAAATTTTCTAATTTTGTTGGATTTTTCAAAATATGTATGTACAATGCAAAAGCTAATGAAACATGTGAAAAAAAGAAACTATCCTAGATGCTAATCATGCAAGTGATCATGAAAACCCCACCCCATACTTAGAAACACATTGTCCCCAATGTGCAAATCAAGTAAAGAAGAGTGAAAGAGAGTCCTCACAATGTAAAAATGGTGTTGCTTTGGTATTTTGGTTCACTCATGTGAAGTGATGGTGTATGATCAATCAAAGGTGGTAGAGAGCTCTTGATGTTCATTATGGCGTCGGGACCCGCGCTAAGCACCGCTAGTCGTCCAAGTCCCACGTCCTCTCCACCCACATTTGATGCGGGATCATCATCATCCTCCTCATGCCTTGCAAGGCTTCCATGCTACTTAGACTCTAGCACACAAACACCAAACACACACAAAACAAAGACAAAAACAAAAACTAAGACAAAAACAAAAACGAAAAGGGAAAGACATCTACCAATGGGTTGCCTCCCATTAAGCGCTTCTTTAAGGTCATTAGCTTGACCAAATTCGGGGGCGTCTCACTCAAGGTGAAGTGGGGCAATCATATCCACCGGAGTTTCCGGGATATACCTCTTCAAACGGTGCCCATTCACCTTAAAATCTCCACAATGCTTGATAACACGATTTATGACTTAGGTTTAGGTAATCATTTAGATAGATTTCTCACTCATTCATGCATGGTTTAGCACTAGCTCACGACTTTTGCACTCAATTCACGTATTTTGTCGAGATAGACGTCTACACGGACTTTTGCATTGCTTTGTAGGTATTTTGGGAGATTTAGGAGCTTAATCGATACGTTTGAGGATCGTTCATCAAGATGACACACCCTCGGACTCATTAGGATGCAAGCTAGAGGGTAAGGAAGACCCATGAGACCTTGTTAGTGCAAGCCATGCACCAAATCGTGACTCAATGATCCAAAGCAAGCTGAACACCAAAACCACGGTCACTGAAGGTCCACGGCCGTGGAAACCAACCGTGGTTTTTGCCAGACGGTTATGACAGCTGTGCCACGATCTCATGGCTCGCTCTAGCAAGGTTGTAGTATAAAAGTGGTCCTGCAAGGCTGAGAGAAGGCATCTTTCATCATCCAATCAAATCCACATTCTCTCCCATACTCTCAACAAGAAGATTATCTTGGGAGAAGCTACCATTGGAGGAGGAAGAAGAGCTCCATTGGAGAGGAAGAGAAGAAGACACCATTGCTAGTGCTTGATAAGTTTTGTAGTGAAGATTTTCGGAATCGATTTTCTAGGATTGTAAGAATCGTTTAAACCTTCTTTTGGAAGGGTTGTGAGTCTTTCTAATCTCATTTTTAGCTTTGTTCTACTTGTTTCACTTATTCATCTTTTTCTCTTCATTATCTTGCAAATGGATGCTATGATTTTATGCTTGATGATTTCGATTGAGATGATGTATGTTGTTGGCTAGATAGATGTGATTCTAGGGTAAGGAAAAGAAGGTTATGGATAGGACTATGATAGGATGGACTTAGATTTGCCTTTGGATGATTCATCTATATGAACCGAGCCACTGTTGGAGTCCACGGTTTGTTCTTGCTAGTCCACGGCCGTGGAGGTGGTAGAACAGCCTGTGGTTTGCCTGATTCGTTTGACTAGATGAGTCTAAGTTCTAGAATGTTAGAATATTGAAATCCTAGTGTGTGTTGAGTTAAATCTATCCTAGGGTGACCTAGTGTTAGCAACTAAGTGTTAGAAGAGACTTACCCGGTGATTCTTGCTCTTAGATTCCGAAGATGATAAACTCTAGGTAGTGGTGAGCCTCATAAGCCGCCATTGGACTGAGTTTGCTAGGATAGTTGTTTAGGATCTACTTTTCCGAGACTTACCCGGTAAGGATAGGTTAGATCCCTAGATGACGATCCGGTTTGTGTAGAATTTCACTCCTTAGGCTCTTTGAGACTTACCCGGTGATGAGACCTTAGGAACGGACTAGTGGACCATGAGACCTACCCGGTGATTGATCCCAATTTAGAAACACTTACTCCCAATATCCCATAATTAATCCAAGGAATGATTAGATAGCTTGAGTCCTATGCCATAACCGGAATTTCCGACCCCTAGAATCCGCTTTTCTCTCTTTGATCATACATTTCGTGTTTGTTTTGTTTACTTGTGGTGTTAGCTTAGTTGATTGTTTACTTTGCATGATTTGTGATCCTTGATTGATCACCTAAAAACCAACCAAAAACATTGAGATTTTCATTTCTTTATTCCTTTCTCTTTTCTTAAGCCTTGATCTTCACTAAACTTAATCACTAATCGAGTCAATCTCACCTCAGTCTTTGTGTTCGACCTCGGAATACTATCCCTACTACAAAACGTCCCGTACACTGCGGGTTCGCTAGGAGTTAGGAGAAATATAACGAGTATAAATTTAAAGCTTATTGCGTACACACGTTCTTAGCGTAACAAGTTTTTGGCGCCGTTGCCGGGGACTAGGTCTAGATTGAGTCTTTTTGTGATTGTTTATAGTGTAGGTCTTTCTTGTTGCTTTTGATCTCTTTTTGGTGTGTGTCTTTGCTTTTCAGGGCATCTCTCACTCTTTAGGTGTATGCGAAGATCTCGTGGCAAGGATTTAGCTCCATTCGATCCCGAACCGGAGAAAACCCTTAGATCTAGATCCAAGAGCATTAAAAAGGGAAAAGAGATGGCTGGAAGAGATCTCCAAGCTAAATTGGAAGAGGCTTTAGAGAAAATTAGGATAAGGGATGAAGCTTTGGAGAATGAAAGGAGACTTGCCAATGAGAGGCAAGAGGCAACTAGGAGGGAGATTGAAGAGATTAGGCAAGCACTTGTCCAAGTTGAGCTTAATCGTCAACAACCTCCACCTCCACCACAACCGCAGCCGGAGGCGGTTAATATTCGGGTCGTGCCCATTGCTATTGAAGAGCCACAAACGTTAAGGCAACGTATGGATCCGACACAAAGAGCACACCGTCCGGGTGTGAACTTAGGAGATCCCGCAGCCCATGATTATGAACTCCGCCATCAAGTTCTACAAATGATCCGGCATAATCAATTTGGAGGGATGGAAGGAGAGTCTCCTCATCAACACTTGATGAACTATGGGATCTTGATGGAGACTCTTAGACCACCTAGATTGGAGAACAACAACCATAAGCTTAGGGCTTTCTCCTTTTCTCTTAAGGACAAAGCCTTAGGTTGGTATCAATCTATTCCACAAGGGCGAGTGAGTACTTGGGAGGAGATGACAACCGAGTTTTTGACTAAGTTCTTCCCACCTTCCAAGACTACCGAGTTAAGAGGGAAGATCAATGCCTTCGTGATGAAGGATAGAGAGAGTTTGTTCAAGTCTTGGGAGAGGTTCAAAGATCTTCTACTAGATTTTCCACACCATGGTATACCAAAAATTGAGTTATTGGAGATCTACTTCAAAGGACTTGATGAAGATAGCCAATTCAAGCTTCAATCTCTTTCCGGTGGGACTTTTATGGAAAAGCATGTGGATGAAGCTTGGGAGTTTGTAGAGAAACAAGCTTTAGTGATTGAGAAGTACTCCCATAGGAAGAGTGAAGGGAGGAAAGCGGGAGCATATGAGGTGAGTGAAGTCACCATGAGAAATTTCAAGCTTGACGCCATCAACAACGAGCTAAAGTCTTTGAGGGAGTTGTGTGCTATAACTTTGAAGAACCAAGCAACCCCTCAAGTGCAAGTACAAGCTAACTTATCTTCCAAGGAGGAAGATGTGAACTACATGGGGAGGGGCAACTACAACAACTATCAAGGCCCAAGGAACTTCAACAACAACCGGCAATTCAACAATTACCGACCTAACCACAACCATCCGGGGTTTTCCTATTCAAATCCGGATGGAGCCTTGAACCCTCCCGCCTCCACAAGCGCAGCTCCACCACAAAAGGCTTCACAAGAACCTCCACCCGGATTTACTCAACCTCCAAGGGATAGAACCGAGATGATGTTTGAGCAATTGCTTGGAAGGTTGAGTGGTCTTGAGAGCACGGTGACTTCCATTTCTAAGGCTCAAAAGGTGTTGGAAGCACAAGTGTTCCAAAAGGCGGGTGAAGCTCATAGAGATCCGGGAAAGCTACCCGGAAGAACTGAAGACAACCCAAGAGGCCAAGTGTTGGCCATTACAACGAGAAGCGGGTTGAGCATGAAGGATCCTTTGCCCAAGGAAAACGCTAAGGGAAAGCAACTAGTGGTAGAGGAAGAGATATTGCAAGAAGATGGAGGCAAGAGCAAGGATGCTGAGCCAACATATGTGGCACCGCCTCCATACAAGCCACCACTACCATTCCCTCAATCACGAGCAAGGGCTCGCTTGGACAAACACTTTGGTGAATTCCTTGAACTTATGTCTAAATTGCATATTAACATTCCGTTCATGGATGCTATCTTAGGTATGCCGGCATATGGCAAGTTCTTGAAGGAAATACTCTCCAACAAAAGGAAGTTGGAGGAGTATGGAGATGTAAGGATGACGAAGAGGTCCTCGGAATTGATCCAAACAATGAAGGAGGAGATGCCTCCTAAGCTAAGAGATCCGGGATCTTTTTGTGTGCCAATCAGAGTGGGAGAAAGTATGAAGCCCTTTGTGATCTTGGGGCAAGTGTGAGCATCATACCGCTTGCACTTTGCAACAAGGTTGGGATAGGAGAGCCTAAACCGGTCAAGATGACCCTTTACATGGCGGACCACTCTATTACTCACCCGGTTGGGATATTGGAAGACATACCGGTGCAACTCGGGAAGTTCTATGTGCCGATTGATTTTGTTGTCTTGGACATCCCGACGGACTATCCGGTTCCCATCATCTTAGGGAGACCTTTCCTAGCCACTTCCGGATGCTTGGTGGATTGTAAAAATGGAATTCTCTCCTTCAACATTGGAGAAGAGAACAACAAGTTTAAGTTGGCCACAATGATGAAAGGGCCAACCCTTGATGAAGATGTATTCAACATTGTCGAGCAAGAGTAGTCTAGAGAAGTTGTGAGCTCGATCTTGATCAAGGACCCCTTGGAGAAGGTTCTTAGCTTTAGTATGATGGAGGAAGGTGTTGAGGAGGCTTGCAATGAAGAAATCAAGGCCTTGGAAGCATTGGAAAAGGAGACAAGAGCTGAAATTGAAGACCACGAGAGCATGCTAAGTACCTGTAGGAACCACGGTCGTGGAAGGTGTTCCACGGCCGTAGAAATCTCTGGAGAGCTCCGAAGAGCAAGCTCTGCAAGGTCCACGGCCGTGGATGTGCCAAGATCTGTGGAGCCAACCGTGGTTTCCCCAGAAGCAGCCCTTGTTGATGATCAAGCTTCAAGGAGCCTTGGAGAGCCTTCATTTGCTTTGGATTCATCTCAACCAACGTTATTTGGATTGTCTCCACTCGATAAAGGTCCTCCTAAACTTGAACTCAAACCCCTCCCCTCTCATTTGAAGTATGCTTTTCTTGGTGATAATTCTACATATCCTGTGATTGTGAATGCATGCTTGAATGATGATGAACTTGCTAAGTTGTTGCATGAGCTAAGATTGCATAGGAAAGCCATTGGCTATACTATTGATGATTTAGTTGGCATAAAACCCTCTTTGTGCATGCATAAGATATTGATGGAAGATAACCATAAACCCTCTATTGAACATCAAAGAAGATTGAATCCTATAATGAAAGAGATAGTCAAGAAAGAGATTATTAAGTTGCTAGATGCGGGAATCATCTACCCTATCTCGGATAGTAAGTGGGTTAGTCCTGTTCATGTAGTTCCTAAGAAGGGTGGGATGACCGTAGTGACTAATGGAAACAATGAACTAATCCCAACTAGGACGGTTACGTGATGGAGGATGTGTATTGACTATAGGAAGTTGAACATGGCCTCTAGGAAAGATCACTTCCCCCTTCCTTTCATTGACCAAATGCTAGAGAGGTTAGCTCAACATTCTCACTTTTGCTGCCTAGATGGCCATAGTGGATTCTTCCAAATCCCTATCCACCCCGATGACCAAGAGAAAACCACATTTACATGTCCATGGGGAACTTTTGCATATAGGAGAATGCCATTTGGGTTGTGTAATGCACCCGCCACCTTCCAAAGGTGTATGATGGCTATCTTTTCGGAATACATTGAGAATATCATGGAAGTGTTTATGGATGATTTTTCTGTTTATGGATCTTCCTTTGATAATTGCCTAGCTAATTTGTCTTTGGTATTGAAAAGATGTGAGGAGACAAATCTTGTCTTAAATTGGGAAAAATGCCACTTCATGGTAAGTGAAGGTATTGTGTTGGGACATTTGGTGTCCAACCGTGGCATTGAGGTTGATAGGGCCAAGATTGAAACGATAGAGAAGTTGCCACCACCTACCTCGGTGAAGGGGGTAAGGAGTTTCTTAGGGCATGCCGGTTTTTACCGGAGGTTTATTAAAGACTTCTCTAAAATTTCTAAACCCCTTACTAACCTACTAATGAAAGATGTTGAGTTTGTTTTCTCCAAGGATTGCCTTGAAGCTTTTTGTAGGTTGAAGAATGCTTTGATCTCCGCACCTATCATGCAACCTCCGGATTGGAGTTTACCGTTTGAGATCATGTGTGATGCAAGTGATGTAGCCGTTGGGGCTGTTTTGGGGCAAAGGAAGGATGGGCGCACACATGCCATCTATTATGCTAGCAAGACGCTAGATGATGCCCAACTCAATTATGCTACCACCGAGAAGGAATTGATAGCAGTTGTGTATGCATTTGAGAAGTTCCGCTCATATCTTGTTGGAGCGAAGGTCATTGTTTATACGGATTATGCTGCGATCCGTTATCTACTTACCAAGAAGGATGCCAAGCCTAGGTTGATTCGGTGGATCCTTCTTCTTTAAGAGTTTGATTTGGAAATTCGGGACAAGAAGGGGTCCAAGAATTCCGTGGCGGATCACCTTAGTAGACTCCCACCGTTAGAGCTTGAAAGAGATGACATCCCGATTGATGACTCATTCCGGGATGAGCAATTGCAAATGGTGGAGGAGTGCTTGTTCCAAGTATCTAGAGGAAGTGAGCCATGGTATGCCGACATTGTGAACTATCTTGTGTGTGAGGAAGTGCCTCCCGATTTGTCATATGCCCAAAGGAAGAAGTTCTTCAAAGATGTGAGGCACTACTATTGCAGTGAACCACTTTTGTTCAAAAGAGGGCCGGATGGAGTCTTTAGAAGATGCATACCGGAGGATGAGGTGGAGAGTGTGATCCGCCATTGCCATTCCTTGCCATGTGGAGGGCATGCTAGCTCACACAAGACATGTGCTAAGGTGTTGCAATCGGGCTTCTTTTGGCCAAGTTTGTTCAAGGATGTGTAAAGCTTTGTAGTAGCTTATGATGCTTGCCAAAGAACGGGCAACATCTCAAGGAGGAATGAGATGCCCTTGAACAACATACAAGAGGTGGAGATTTTTGATGTGTGGGGTGTGGACTTCATGGGACCATTCCCCTCTTCTTGTGGCAACCTCTACATCCTATTGGCGGTTGACTATGTTTCGAGATGGGTGGAGGCAATCGCCTCTCCCACAAATGATGCCAAGGTTGTGGTACGGTTCTTCAACCGATTGATCTTCCCTAGGTTTGGAACACCAAGGGTGATCATAAGTGATGGAGGGAAGCACTTCACCAATAGGAACTTTGGAGCACTTTTGGCTAAGTATGGGGTGACTCACAAGGTGGCAACACCTTACCATCCCAAACTAGTGGCCAAGTGGAGATCTCCAACCGGGAGATCAAGGAAATTCTTGAGAAGACGGTCTCTAGGACAAGAAAAGATTGGGCTATGAAGCTCGATGATGCCTTATGGGCATATAGAACCGCCTTCAAGACACCAATTGGCACCACTCCTTACAAGTTAGTCTATGGCAAGTCTTGCCACCTTCCGGTAGAAATGGAGCATAGAGCTTATTGGGCCATTAAGTGGCTAAATTTTGACCTCAAGGAGGCCGGAGAGAAGAGATTGCTAGACATGAATGCTCTTGAGGAGATCCGGTTGGATGCTTACGAAAATGCCCGGATCTACAAGGAGAGGACCAAACGGTGGCATGACAAACGCCTCATCCCGAAGGAGTTGAGCGAAGGCGACCTTGTCCTTCTTTTCAACTCAAGGCTGCGGCTCTTCCCCGGAAAGCTAAAGTCAAGATGGACCGGGCCTTATGTGGTGAAGAAGATCTTTCCCCATGGAGCAATCGAGATAGGAGGGGAGCATTGTGGAGATTTCAAGGTGAATGGGCACCGGTTGAAGAAGTATATCCCGGGAGCTCCGGTGGACATGATTGCCCCACTTCACCTAGAATGAGACGCCCCCGAGTATGATTAAGCTAATGACCTTAAAGAAGCGCTTAATGGGAGGCAACCCATTGGTAACGTTTTTCCCTTTTTCGTTTTTGTTTTTGTTTATGATTTTTCTGTTTTTGTGTGTTTGGTGTGCTTTGTTATGTGCTAGAGTCTTGGTAGCATGGAAGCCTTGCATAGCATGTGAATGATGATGAACCCCTCATCAATTATGGGTGGAGTGAACGCGGGATTTGGACGGCTAGCGGTGCCTAGCGCGGGTCCCGACGCCTTGATGAACACTTAGAGCTCTCTACCATTGTTGATAGGATCATCCACCCATCAATCCACTTGAGTAATCCCAAATACCCAAGCAAACCATTTTTATATTGTGAGAACCCTCTTTCACTCTTCTTTACTTGAATGCCACATTGGGGACAATGTGTTTCTAAGTATGGGGTGGGGTTTGCATGATCCTTTGCATGATTAGCATCTAGGATAGTTTAATATTATCACATGTCTTGCATTGTATATACTCATTTCGGAAAAATCCAAAAAAAATCAGAAAGTTTAAAATTTTTTGTGCTTTCTAGGCTTGGATATGACCCTAATGATGAATCTTGTCATGTGGATTGGCTATGGATGGCCTTATGTGTTAAATTGATGAATGCATATATGGACTTGAAGTACTTATATTGAATCCCATGAATGGATTGTGATCATGATGTTTGCCTTGATTGGATTGAGTATTGAAAGTCGAAATTACATGCTTGTTCTTGCACATCATCTAGGAATGATTAAGGCAATTCATCTTTCTCTATTTCTCATCTTGATCATAATGTTTGAGCTCCTCAATTGATATAAATTTGACCTCTTTTGACCCATCCGGGAATAGGAGCATGTTAGTATGTTGATGTGTGTGAAAAGCAAGTGTGGGGTGAAGTTGTTGGTGAAAGAATGTTATGAATGAAGTACTGAAATTGTTGTGAAAGTGTAGACAAAAATATAGGTTTGGGGACGTTGGTTTAAATGACAAGTAACTCGGCACCATTCACATAATCGGGTGTTTGTGCCTTGCTAAAGTCAAATAAACCAATAGTCCTAACGAGCTTTGGTATGTGTGCCCGGTGTGGATGCACCTCGAAAAATAGAAAAAGCCCGAGGACGGCTAATCACCAAGGTTTCGGCTTTTGTACACCAATGCCATTGTCTCAAAAATAAATGAAAGAAAAAGAAAAGAAAGAAAAAAAAATGGAGAAAATATACACTTGAGGGAAGTTGATCAAGGACAAGATAGTGGAGTTAGTTCCGTTCCCGGATTAGCATCACATAGCCTAGAAAAATCCCCACCTAATCTCAACGTTTCTTGGCCTTCTATTTCACAAGACCTTATGACCTATTTGCATATGTGTAAGACTTAGTAATCTAGATTGGATATGCTCTTGATCATCTTGACTTCTTCATTTTTTACGTTTCATGCATGCTTTCGAGTTAAGTACAATTTTCTTTCCGTGCCTTTATTTATTTGATACATAATTACTTGTCCATTACCATGAAACATGACTATGAAGGTGATCCAATATTAGAAGCACAACTCCAAAAAGATTTTGCCATTTTTCTGCATGCATAAATCATGTCATCTCTTAGTCTATAGTTGAGAATTTGCTCGGGGACGAGCAAACCTTAAGTATGGGGTATTTTTGATAACACGATTTATGACTTAGGTTTAGGTAATCATTTAGATAGATTTCTCACTCATTCATGCATGGTTTAGTACTAGTTCACGACGTTTGCACTCAATTCACGTATTTTGTCGAGATAGACGTCTACACGGACTTTTGCATTGCTTTGTAGGTATTTTGGGAGATTTAGGAGATTAATCGATATGTTTGAGGATCTTTCATCAAGATGACACACCCTCGGACTCATTAGGATGCAAGCTAGAGGCTAAGGAAGACCCATGAGACCTTGTTAGTGCAAGCCATGCACCAAATCGTGACTCAATGATCCAAAGCAAGCTGAACACCAAAACCACGGTCACTGAAGGTCCACGGCCATGGAAACCAACTGTGGTTTTTGCCAGAAGGTTGTGACAGCTGTGCCACGATCTCATGGCTCACTCTAGCAAGGTTGTAGTATAAAAGTGGTCCTGCAAGGCTGAGAGAAGGCATCTTTCATCATCCAATCAAATCCACATTCTCTCCCATACTCTCAACAAGAAGATTCTCTTGGGAGAAGCTACCGTTGGAGGAGGAAGAAGAGCTCCATTAGAGAGGAAGAGAAGAAGACACCATTGCTAGTGCTTGATAAGTTTTGTAGTGAAGATTTTCGGAATCGATTTTCTAGGATTGTAAGAATCGTTTAAACCTTCTTTTGGAAGGTTTGTGAGTCTTTCTAATCTCATTTTTAGCTTTGTTCTACTTGTTTCACTTATTCATCTTTTTCTCTTCATTATCTTGCAAATGGATGCTATGATTTTATGCTTGATGATTTCGATTGAGATGATGTATGTTGTTGGCTAGATAGATGTGATTCTAGGGTAAGAAAAAGAAGGTTATGGATAGGACTATGATAGGATGGACTTAGATTTGCCTTTGGATGATTCATCTATATGAACCGAGCCACTGTTGGAGTCCACGATTTGTTCTTGCCAGTCCACGGCCGTGGAGGTGGTAGAACAACCCGTGGTTTGCCTGATTCATTTGACTAGATGAGTCTAAGTTCTAGAATGTTAGAATATTGAAATCCTAGTGTGTGTTGAGTTAAATCTATCCTAGGGTGACCTAGTGTTAGCAACTAAGTGTTAGAAGAGACTTACCCGGTGATTCTTTTGCTCTTAGATTCCGAAGATGATAAACTCTAGGTAATGGTGAGCCTCATAAGCCGCCAATGGACTGAGTGTGCTAGGATAGTTGTTTAGGATCTACTTTTCCGAGACTTACCCGGTAAGGATAGGTTAGATCCCTAGATGACGATCCGGTTTGTGTAGAATTCCACTACTTAGGCTCTTTGAGACTTACCCGGTGATGAGACCTTAGGAACGGACTAGTGGACCATGAGACCTACCCGGTGATTGATCCCAATTTAGAAACACTTACTCCCAATATCCCATAATTAATCCAAGGAATGATTAGATAGCTTGAGTCCTATGCCATAACCGGAATTTCCGACCACTAGAATCCGCTTTTCTCTCTTTGATCATACGTTTCATGTTTATTTTGTTTACTTGTGGTGTTAGCTTAGTTGATTGTTTACTTTGCATGATTTGTGATCCTTGATTGATCACCTAAAAACAAACCAAAAACATTGAGATTTTCATTTCTTTATTCCTTTCTCTTTTCTTAAGCCTTGATCTTCACTAAACTTAATCACTAATCGAGTCAATCTCACCTCAGTCTTTGTGTTCGACCTCGGAATACTATCCCTACTACAAAACATCCCGTACACTGCGGGTTCGCTAGGAGTTAGGAGAAATATAAGGAGTATAAATTTAAAGCTTATTGCGTACACACGTTTTTAGCGTAACAATGCTCCCCTCCTATCTCAACCGCTCCATGGGGAAAGATCTTCTTCACCACATAAGGACCCGTTCATCTTGACTTTAGCTTTCCAGGGAAGAGCCGCAGCCTCGAGTTGAAGAGAAGGACAAGGTCACCTTCACTCAACTCCTTTGGGATGAGACGCTTGTCATGCCAACACTTGGTCCTTTCCTTGTAAATCCGGGCGTTTTCATTGGCATCCAACCGGATCTCCTCAAGAGCATTGGTGTCTAGCAACCTCTTCTCACCGGCTTCCTTGAGGTCAAAATTCAGCTACCTTATGACCCAATACGCCCTATGCTCCATCTCCACCGGAAGGTGGCAATACTCTTGTAGGGTGTGGTTCCAATCGGTGTCTTGAAGGCGGTCCTATATGCCCACAAAGCATCATCGAGCTTCATAGCCCAATCCTTTCTTGTTCTAGAAACCGTCTTCTCAAGTATCCCCTTTATCTCCCGGTTGGAGATCTCCACTTGGCCACTTGTTTGAGGATGGTAAGGTGTTGTCACCTTATGAGTCACCCCATACTTAGCCAAAAGTGTCCCAAAGTTCCTATTGGTGAAATGCTTCCCTCCATCACTTATGATCACTCTTGGTGTTCCAAACCTAGGGAAGATGACTCGGTTGAAGAACCGCACCACGACTTTGGCATCATTGGTGGGAGAGGCGATTGCCTCCACCCATCTCGACACATAGTCTACCGCCAATAGAATGTAGAGGTTTCCACATGAAGAGGGGAACGGTCCCATGAAGTCCACACACCACACATCAAACACTTCAACCTCTTGTATGTTGTTCAAGGGCATCTCATTCCTCCTTGAGATGTTGCCCGTCCTTTGGCAAGCGTCACATGCTACCACAAAATTCTGCACATCCCTAAACAAGTGAGGCCAATAAAATCCGGATCGCAACACCTTTGCACACGTCTTGTGTGAGCTAGCATGACCTCCACATGGTAAGGAGTGACAATGGCGGATCACACTCTCCACCTAATCCTCCGGAATGCACCTCCTAAAGACTCCATCTGGTCCTCTCTTGAATAAGAGAGGCTCGCTCCAATAGTAATGCCTCACATCCTTGAAGAACTTTTTCCTTTAGGCATATGAAAAACCGGGTGGCACCTCTTCACACACAAGGTAGTTCACTATGTCCGCATACCATGGCTCACTCCCTCTAGACACTTGAAGTAAGCACTCCTCCATCATTTGCAATTGCTCATCCCGGAATGAGTCATCAATCGGGATGTCATCTCTCTCAATCTCCAATGGTGGTAGCCTACTAATATGGTCCGCCACTGAATTTTCGAAACCCTTCTTGTCCCGAATTTTCAAGTCAAACTCTTGGAGGAGAAGGATCCACCGAATGAGTCGAGGCTTGGCATCCTTCTTTGTGAGGAGATAACGGATCGCAGCATGATCCGTGTACACAATGACCTTGACTCCAACAAGATATGACCGGAACTTCTCAAAGGTATACACTACCGCAATCAACTCCTTGGCATAGTTGAGTTGAGAATCATCTAGCGTCTTGCTAGTGTAATAAATGGCATGTGTAAGCCCATCTTTCCTTTGTCCCACAACAGCCCCAACGGCCACATCACTTGCATCACACATTATCTCAAACGGAAGGCTCCAATCCGGAGGTTGCATGATAGGGGCGGAGATCAAGGCATTCTTCAACCTACAAAACGCTTCAAGGCAATTCTTGGAGAAAACAAACTCAACATCTTTCATTAGTAGGTTAGTGAGAGGCTTATAAATTTAAGAGAAATCTTTTATAAACCTCTGGTAAAAACCGGCATGCCCTAAGAAGCTCCTTACCCCCTTCACCGAGGTAGGTGGTGGCAACTTCTCAATTGTTTCTATCTTTGCCCTATCAACCTCAATGCGTCGTTGGGAAACCAAATGTCCCAACACAATGCCTTTACTCACTATGAAATGGCATTTCTCCCAATTCAAAACAAGGTTGGTTTCCTCACATCTCTTTAACACCAAAGACAAGTTAGCTAAGCAATCATCAACTGAAGATCCATAAACCGAGAAATCATCCATAAACACTTCCATAATGTTCTCAATATATTCAGAAAAAATGGCCATCATACACCTTTGAAAGGTGGTGGGTGCATTACACAACCCAAATGGCATCCTCCTATATGCAAATGTTCCCCAAGGACATGTAAATATTGTTTTCTCTTGGTCATCCGGGTGAATAGGGATTTGAAAAAACCCACTATAGCCATCTAAGTAACAAAAGTGTGAATGTTGAGCTAATCTCTCTGGCATTTGGTCAATGAAGGGAAGAGGGAAGTGATCTTTCCTAGAGGCAACATTAAGCTTCCTATAGTCTATACACATTCCCCACCCCGTAACCGTCCTAGTTGGGATTAATTCATTGTTCTCATTAGTTACTACGGTCATACCACCCTTCTTAGGAACAACATGTATGGGAGTAACCCACTTACTATCCGAAATTGGAAAAATGATTCCCGCATCTAGCAATTTAAGGATCTCTTTCTTGACTACTTCTTTCATTATAGGGTTCAATCTCCTTTGAGGTTCAATTGAAGGTTTATGGTTATCTTCCATCAAAATTTTATGCATGCACAAGGAAGGTTTAATGCCAACTAAATCATCAATGGTATAACCAATAGCTCTCCTATGCAATCTCAACTCATGCAACAATCTATCAAGCTTATCATCATTCAAAGATGCATTCACAATCACCGGATAAGTAGAATTTTCACCAAGAAAAGCATACTTTAAATGAGAGGGCCGGGGAGGGGCTTAAGTTCAAGTTTAGGAGGACCTTTATCGGTTGGAGACGCTCCATACAATGTAGGTTGAGATGATTCCAAAACCATGGAAGACTCTCCAAGGCTCCTTGAAGCTTGATCAACAACTAAGGCACTTTCTGGAGAAACCACGGTCGTGGAATCTGAGAAGTTGGCACATTTGAGCATTCCAGAGAGTTCCACGGGCAAAATTACAGCCGTGGTTCTCTCTCCCTGGCCGTGGTTCCTACAGTGGTTCAGCATAACTTCGTACACTTCAAATTCAGCACTTGTCTCCTTTTCCAATGCATCCAAAGCCTTGATTTCTTCATTGCAATCATCCTCAACTCCTTTCTCCATCAAACTCAAGCTAAGAACCTTCTCCAAGGGATCCTTGATCAAGATTGAGCTCACAACTTCTCTACATTCCTCTTGCTCGACAATATTGAAGACATCTTCACCAAGGGCTGGCCCCTTCATCATTGTGGATAGCTTGAACTTGATATTCTCTTCTCCTATGTTGAAGGAGAGGATTCCATTTTTGCAATCCACTAAGCATCCGAAGGTGGCTAAGAATGGCCTTCCCAAAATGATAGGAACTGGGTAGTCCGCCAGGATATCCAAAACAATGAAGTCTATTGGCACATAGAACTTCCCAAGCTGAACCGGTATGTCCTCTAGAATTACTACGGGGTGAGTGATTGAACGGTCCGCCATGTAGAGGGTCATCTTGACCGGCTTTGGCTCTCCTAGCCCAACCTTGTTGCAAAGTGCAAGCGGGATAATGCTTACACTCGCTCCAAGATCATATAGGGCTTCATATTGCACCTCTCCAACCCCAATTGGCACACAAAAAGATCCCGGATCTCTTAGCTTAGGAGGCATCTCCTTCGTCATAGTTTGAATCAACTCCGAAGATCTCTTTGTCATCCTCACTTCTCCATACTCCTCCAACTTCCTCTTGTTGGAGAGTATCTCTTTCAAAAATTTTCCATAGGCTGGCATACCTAGAATAGCATCCATGAACGGAATGTTAATATGCAATTTAGACATGAGTTCAAGGAACTTACCGAAATATTTGTCTAAGCGAGCTCTTGCTCGTGATTGTGGGAAGGGTAGTGGTGGCTTGTATGGAGGCGGTGCCACGTATTGTGGCTCATCATCCTTGCTCTTGCATCCTTCTTCTTGCAATGGCTCTTCTTCTACCACTACTTGCTTTCCCTTAGCATTCTCCTTGGGTAAGGGGTCCTTCACACTCAGCCCACTCCTTGTTGTAATGGCCAACACTTGACCTCTTGGATTGTCCTCGGTCCTTCCCGGAAGCTTTCCCGGATCCCTTTGTGCTTCACCCGCCTTTTGGAACACTTGTGCTTCTTGCACCTTTTGAGCCTTCGAAATGGAAGTCACCGTGCTCTCAAGTCCACTCAACCTTCCAAGCAATTGTTTAAACATCAACTCGGTTCTATCCTTTGGAGGTTGAGCAAAACTGAGTGGAGGCTCTTGTGAAGCCTTAGGTGGTGGAGCTGCGCTTGTGGAAGAGGGAGGGTTCAAGGCACCATCCGGGTTGGAATAAGAGAACCCGGGATGGTTGTGATTAGGCCGGTAATTGTTGTATTGCCGGCTGTTGTTGTTGAAGTTCCTAGGGCCTTGATAATTGTTGAAATTGCCCCTTCCCATGTAGTTGATGTCCTCCTCTTTAGAAGCCAAATTGTCTTGCACTTGCAGTTGAGGACTAGCTTGACTCTTTAAGGTTGTGGCACACAACTCCCTCAAAGACTTTAGCTCATTGTTGATTGCATCGAGTTTGTAGTTGCTCATGGTGACTTCACTCACTTCATAAACTCCCGGTTTCCTCCCATCACTCTTCCTATGGGAGTACTTCTCTATCACCAAGGCTTGCTTCTCTACAAACTCCCAAGCCTCATCCACATTCTTTTCCATAAATGTTCCACCGGAAAGTGATTGAAGCTTGAATTGGCTATCCTCATCAAGCCCCTTGAAGTAGATCTCCAATAGCTCTATCTTCGGTATACCATAGTGTGGACAATCTAGGAGGAGGTCCTTGAACCTCTCCCAAGACATGAATAGACTTTCTCTATCCTTCATCACGAAGGCATTGATCTTCCCTCTAAGCTCGGTTGTCTTGGAAGGTGGGAAGAAATTTGTCAAGAACTCGGTTGTCATCTCCTCCCAAGTACTCACACGTCCTAGTGGAATGGATTGGTACCAAGCCAAGGCTTTATCCTTAAGTGAGAAGGAAAAAGCCCTAAGCTTGTGGTTGTTGTTCTCCAATCTAGGCGGTCTTAGAGTCTCCATCAAGATCTCATAGTTCATCAAGTGTTGATGAGGAGACTCTCCTTCCATCCCTCCAAATTGATTGTGCCGGATCATTTGTAGCACTTGAGGGCGAAGCTCATAATCATGGGCTGCGGGATCTCCTAAGTTTACACCCGGACGGTGCACTCTTTGGGCCGGATCCATACGTTGCCCTAACGTTTGTGGCTCCTCAATCATGATCGGCTCGAACCGAACATTGACCGTCGGCTGCGGTGGTGGTGGTGGAGGTTGTTGAAGATTAAGCTCTCTTTGCACAAGAGCTTGCCTAATCTCTTCAATTTCCCTCCTAGTTGCTTCTTGCCTCTCATTGGCAAGTCTCCCCTCATTCTCCAAGAGTTCATCTCTTAACCTAATTTGCTCTAAGACATTATCCAACTCAGCTTGAAGATCTCTTGTGGCCATCTTCTTCTTCTTCTTCTTAATGCTCTTAGATCTAGCTTTAAGGGTTTTCTCCGGTTCGGGATCGAATGGAGCTAAATCCTTGCCACAAGATCTTCGCATGCACCTAAAGAATGAGAGATGTCCTGAAAATTCAAAGACACAAACCAAACAAGATCAAAAGCAACAAGAAAGACCTACACTATAAACAATCACAAACAATGATTCAATCTAGACCTAGTCCCCGGCAACGGCGCCAAAAACTTGTTACGCTAAAATTTGTAGCACGCAAAAGTCTTAAATTTATAACTCGATATATTTTTCCTAACTCCTAGCAAACCCACAGTGTATGAGTCGTTTTGTAGTAAGGATAGTATTCCGAGGTCGAACACTAAGGTGAAATCGAATCAAATAAGTGACTAAGGATAGTGTAAATCTAGTCTAAGAAAAGAGAAAGGAATAAAGAAAAAAAAATCACAATGTTTTTAGGTTGGTTTTGTGGTGATCGAACAAGGATCACAAGTGATGCAAGATTATAAAACAAACTAACAAATCAAGCTAACAACACAAATAAACAACACAAACACGAGATATGAAATCAAAGAGAGAAAAACGGATTCTAGGGGTTAGGAATTCCGGTTATGGCATTGGACTCAAGCTTCTAATCAATCTTGGACTAGCTATGGTATGTTGGGAAGGAATGTTTCTCAAATGGGGTCAATCACCGGGTAGGTCTCATGATCGACTAATCCCGCAACTAAGGTCCTATTACCGGGTAAGTCTCTAGGAGCCTAAGGTTGGGAAATCTACACAAACCGGATTGCTATCTAGGGGTCTAACCTCTCCTTACCGGGTAAGTCTCGGAAGGCAAGTCCCAAACATCACTCCTAGCACATTCAGTCCAATAGCGGCTTATGAGGCTCACTACTACCTATAGTTCATCATCTTTGGTACCTAATGTCAAGAATCACCGGGTAGGTCTCTTCCCTCACTTAGTTTGCTAGAATTAGGTCACCCTAAGCTAGATTAAGCTTAACAAACACTAGGATTTGAATAATCTAACATCCTAACATTCAGATTTATCAATAAAAGCACAACAGACAAAATCACGGGCAAATCATCTAGAACCACGGCCGTGGAAAGGGAAGAACAACCCGTGATTTCAACAGCAGTTAAGTACGAGCAAGCAAATCATCCAAAGATACATTTAAGTCTATTCTATCATAGTCCAAGCCATAACCATCATTCCTTTACCCTAGAATCTCAACTACTTAGCCAATAACATACATTTTAACAATCAAACTTAACAAGCATACATTCATGGCTTCCATAGCAAGAAAATGAAATGAAAGAGAATATGAAACAAGACGAACAAGAAAGCCAAGCTGAATAAATGTTAAGAAAGACTTACAACCCTTCAAAAGAAAGTACAAATCTTTCCTTACAAATCCTTGCAAATGTCTCCAACAAGTTCACTAAAAAATTCTCAAAAACTATGAAAGCTCTAAAACTAATGTTCTTCTTCTTCTTCTTCTTCTTCTTCTTCTTCTTCTTCTTCTCCAACTGAGAGTCTTTTTGCTCCCCTCCAAGAGTAGCCTCCAATGGAATGTTGTAAAATGAGAGAGTGTGGGAGAGGATCCCCTAACATCAGCCTGTAGGACCGCTTATATCCTCCATCAAAGGCAAGAGTCGGTTATGGAGATCGTGGGACAGCTGTCACAGCTGTCCAGAGAGAACCACAACCTAATTCCACGAGTGTGGAAGTGCTAGTGACCGTGGTTTTGCTTGTTCAGCCTTCTTTGGATCATTAAGTCACGAGTTGGTGTAAGGCATGCACCAACTAGGTCCTATGTGTTCTCCTTAGATCCTAGCTTGCTTCTTAATGAGTCCGGAAGTGTGTCATCGCGAAGAAAGATCCTCGAATGTATCGATTAAGCTCCAAAAACTCCCCAAAATACCTACAAAACCGACAATAGTGCGTGTAGACGTTTATCTCGACAATATGCATGAATTGAACGTAAATGTCATGAACTAATTCCAAACTATGCATGAATAGCGGGAAAAGCTATCTAAATGGATGCCTAAACTAGCGTCATAAATCGTGTTATCAAAATGTATCAAACAAAAAATTGAAACAATTAATTAATTAGATGATGGGTTGTAACACCCCGAATCTGTGTGACTCGAGGCGTCACTGGACTAGGATCTCATAGTGAATCCTTGCCCTAACCTATTGTTCGCTACAAAAGGTGTGTGTAAGCTTTAATATTTATAACCCAAGAAGTATGCTTGAACAATATGGGAACCCGCAGTGTACGAATCAATTGAAATAAAAGCAAGAATTCCAGGGGTCGATCACAAGGACTATGGTGAAACAAAGTTCGGTAAATAGGTTGTGAATCAACAAATCACGCAACAAATCAAAGATGATGTAAAAGTCAAGTAAAGGGAATGCGGATTCTAAGGATTAAAGCATCTAGTTGTGTTCCGACTCAAGATCTCAAAAGATAGCGTGGACAAAGCTGAGGTTTGCAAAGAGAAGGTGTTTCTAAGGTGGGAATAGATTACCGGGTAAGTCTCACTACTCACTATCCCAAACCAAAGATCCTATCACCGGGTAAGTCTCAAGGTACTAAGGAAAGGAACTATAATCTCAAACCAACACACCACCCAAGGAAATAGAATCAACCTTTACCGGGTAAGTCTCAAGCTAACTCACAAAGATGGGATGAAGGCACACTCAAACTCCAATAAAGGATAAACCTTTATTACCTACACTCATGATCTTGGGTAAACAAACAAAGAAATCACCGTGTAAGTCTTATCCTAGGCTTGCATTGAACCAGGAAAGGTATAACAAGGATAGTCATTACTTGACCTTTAGGATTATTCTTTGCTTTTTTGGGAAGCTTTCCCGGATCTCTAGGAGCTCTTCCCGCTTTGCTGAACACTTGATTTTCCAAGGCCTTTTGAGCCTTAGAAATAGAAGTAATGGTGCTCTTCAATATGCTCAACCTTCCCATCAACTGCTCAAACATTTTTTTTCGTGCGATCTTTGGGAGGTTGATCAAATCCGGATGGAGCTTCTGGAGCCTTTGGTGGCGGAGCTTGATTAGTGGATTCGGGCGGATTTAGTGCGCCATACAGATTTGAATAGAAGAATCCAAGAGGATTGTGATTAGGGCGCCAATTATTTCCTCCATGAAAATTTATGTTGTTGTTGAAATTCCTTGGCCCTTGATAGTTTCATCTTCCCATGTAGTTAACATATTACTCCATAACTTGTAAATTGGCTGCAATCTAGCTTGTGTCGGTGCTTGCGTTTAAGTTTTCAGCAACTCCTTCAAAGCTTTAACTTCATTGTTAAGAATATCAAGTTAAACACTATTAGTAGTAGTACGACTTACCTCATAGACTCTGGGTCTCCGGAGTCTCTCATCGACTCTCCGATGGGAATTCTTCTCAATGACCAACACTTGCTTCTCCACGAATTCCCGTGCTTTATCCACCGGCTTCTCCATGAATATCCCTCCAGAAAGTGATTGAAGCTTGAATTGAGTTTCCTCATCTTAAACCTTAAAGTAAATCTCCAAAAGCTCGATCTTTGGAACCCCAAGATGAGGACAATCTAGCAAAAGGTCTTTGAACGTTTCCCATGACTTGAACAAGCTTTCCTTATCCTTCATCACTAAAGCGTTAATTTTACTGATAGCATGTATTATACTCTATATTTTGGGGCTATATAGTTTAGACGTTTTATCGTCATAAATCTGCATGTATGGATGTATATTCTTTGATTATATTGTTGTTTTGTCTACCTTTGCGGGAATCGAGGTCTACACCTAGTTTCATTGTAATTGTAGGTAAAATGGAACGTTTTGCATCAAAATAGAGCTAAGGAAGCTAAGGAGTCATTGGAGCTACATTCTGGAACTTTAAGAAGATCTCAGGAAGCATGGAAATGATTTAGAAGATTGACTTTGGACAAGATTCGAGAGATTCTACATTCAGTTGAGATTCACCTCGGTCAGCTACAGTACCACCTCGACCGAGGTGATCTTGAGGAGCGTCCCCACTGAGGCGAACACCTTGTCGCCGGCGAGATCTTTATTTTTGGCTGAGATCTTTTATTTTTGGAAGGAGGATATCTTATATTTTTTGCTGGATTTCTGGAAGGAAGATATTATATTTGGCTGATTTATTTTAAGAGATAAGAATATATTTTCTAGGAAATTATCTTTTTAAGATATGTTATCTTTGGAAGATAATTCTCCTATATAAAGGGTTGGATTTTCTACAACCCAACATCTTCGGATCACTGATTTTCTGAAGGAATTTCTAGAGTTTTTGAAGGAAGAATTGAAGGAAGTTTGAAGATTGAAGTTCAAGGAAGGAAGGAATCATAGTTGGAGTTGGCTTTTGAAGGAGTTTGTAAGATCTTCTTAGATTGTTTTTGGTTTGTTGTCTTTTCTGATTTGTGACTTGAGGAACGCTGATTTGTTGTTTGATTCATTCAATAATTGAGACCTTTTACTTAAGGTTTTCTTGTTTGAATATTGATTCCTTTCCTATTAATTTGATTATTGTTATCATGATGATTGTTGGCTAAGTTTCTTATGCGATTCTAGGGTGATTGGCTGAAAGTTATGGGAAAGACGATGATAGAATGATCTTAATCCCAGCAGGACCCTGAAAGCTCGAGTCTTTATATTAACCCTAGAACACCTCGCTCAGTCACTGAACATCTCGGCCGGGGTGGAATCTGACTGAACGAGGTGAGCTTTCCTGAACATTATCTGAGTTAAGAGTTTAAGTGTGCCAAATCCTATCCTTATTATACCTTTCCTGGTTCAACGCAAGCCTAGGATGAGACTTACCCGGTTATTCCTTTGTTTGTCTACCCAAGATCATGAGTGTGAGTAATAAAGGTTTATCCTTTATTGGGGTTTGAGTGTGCCTTCATCCCATCTTTGTGAGTTAGCCTGAGACTTACCCGGTAAAGGTTGATTCGATTCCCTTGGGTGGTGTGTTAGTTTGAGATTTTAGTTCCTTTCCTTAGTACCTTGAGACTTACCCGGTAATAGGATCTTGGGTTTGGGATAGTGAGTAGTGAGACTTACCCGGTAATCTATTCCCACCTTAGAAACACCTTCCCTTTGTAAACCTCAGTTTTGTCCGTGTTATCCTTTAAGATCTTGAGTCTGAACCATAACTAGATGCTTTAATCCCTAGAATCCGCATTTTCCCTTACTTGACTTTTATATCATCTTTGATTCCTTTAATTTGTAGTTATTTGAAATATTTGACAACCTGATTCCGTGCTTTGTTTCACAATAGTCCTTGTGTTCGACCCCTGGAATTCTTGCTTTAATTACAATTGATCCATACACTGCGGGTTCGCATATTGTTCAAGCATACTTCTTGGGTTATAAATTTTAAAGCTTGCACACACCTTTTGGAGCAAACATTTACCTCTAAGTTATGTAGTCTTCGATGGTGGAAATAATTTGATGAGGAATTAAGTGTCTTCTCCTCTCAAGTGCTAATTCTCCGAAAAGGTAATGATTGATACCAAGCAAGATCCTTCTCCTTCAAAGAAAAGGAATACCCCTCAACTTGTGAGTGTTGTTCTCTAGTATCGGACGCCTCAATGTCTCCATCAATATCTCATAATTCTTTAACTTCTAGTGTGGAGATTCTCCCTCTAATCCTCCAAATTGATTTTGACGGACCATCTCAAGAACTTGAGGGTGGAGCTAATAATCATGTGCTGCTGGATCTCCAAGGTTGATGCCTGGACAGCGTACTCGTTGAGTTGGATCCATCCGATCCTTTTCCCCTATTTTTGTGGCTCCACCATAAATGGATCAATTCTAACATTCCTCACCAGAAGGTGAGGTACAACTGTTGGTGCGACGCGTGGTGGTACTTTTACTCGAACATTGTCCCTTCTCTTTAGGAGCGATTGCCTCATATTAGTTTGCATCTCATCAATATCTGCTCTAATCGCATCTTCTCTCTCCCGTGATACTACTCTTTCTACTACAAAGGCTTCATCTCTTAGCCTTACTTGCTGCAAAGCATCTCCTAATTCAGCTTGAAGGTATCTTTCAGCCAAAGCCATCTTAGTTTCCCTTAGTCTTCTTTTATAAGTTTTCTCCGGTTCAGGATCATACGGGACTACTTCTCTACCATTGCGATATCTTCGCATAAACCTAAAAGAAATGCAAGAACAACTAAAGCAAAAAGATCAACAGTAAAAGAAAATATCTAACCTATAACACCAAAATACCGGCTTGGTCTAAACCAAGTCCCCGGCAACGGTGCCAAAAACTTGTTTGCTCTCAGACATGTGTGAATATGAACGAATATAAGCTTTAAATTTATACCAGAAATTAAATCCAAGCTAATCAACGAACCCGCAATGTACGAATAAATTTTAACAAAAGCAAATATTCCAGGGTCGATCACAAGGACTATGGTGAAATAAAGTAGTAATATATCAAATCTAGGAAAGATCTTGCAAATATCAATGAACAAAAGCAACAAAAACAACAAATGTATGATAATCAAGATTGCAGATTCTAGAGATCAAAGTATCCGGTTGTGGTTTTTGATTCAAGACTTCTAAAGATCTATGGACAAGGCTAGAGTTTCTAAGGAAAGATGTTACTAAGGCGGGATAGATTACGGGGGAGTTCTCACTATCCAGTTATCACAAACCAAAGGTCCTATTACCGGATAATTCTCAAGGATCTAAGGAAAAGAACTATAATCTCAAACCAACAACTCAACCAAAGGGAATAGAACTAACCTTTACTGGGTAAGTATCTAGCTAGCTCTCAAAGGCAAGGTGAAGGCACACTCAAACCTAATAAAGGATAAACCTTTATTACCTATAACTCATCATCGGTTGCAACTAAGAAAGGGAATCACCGGGTAAGTCTCTTCCCAATCTTAGATATAAGCTTGAAAGGCTCAACAAGGCTAGGAATTGGGCAATCTATAACCTAAGCTTAACGATATAACATGAACGGATATATAAACAACGAAAATCTTGGGCTTTTATTGCTCAAATCTCGGCCGAGATTCTTGAGAACAGACCAAGATTCGGTAATTGTGTAGGTTAAACCAACCTTTAGGATCCAATATAACATAAAAATACATTCTATCATTATCTATACCACAACCATCAACAAATCACTCTAGATTCGCAAGCGTTCTATCCAACAACACACATATTCAAATCAACAAAGCTATATGATAATAAACAAGTCATAAAACCCAAAAAACTAAGAGAAGGGCAAGAAATACTTAGCAAAGGGTCTTCAATAATCAAAACTATAGTCAAGCAACAACAATCGTCCAACCTTGTGTTCAAAAAAATGAAATCCAAAAATTAAGTATTTCCCTTCAAGAATCCTCTTCAATCTCCTCAATCCTCAATGTGTTGTAGCTAACAATGCAATCTTGCATCACTTGATGTTGTAATCTTCTCTCGAATTGTTGTGGACAATTTTTCTCTTGCATGTGACGTTTTTTTATCACATGTAGCCCCCCTCCTTGTTATAATAGAATTAGGGTTTTAAAATTCCGGACCATGGGCCGTTTTTCACAAATCTCGGGTAAGCCCGACTGTAATTTTGGCCAAGATTTCTATGAATCAACCGAGATTGTTCACTGTTACGTGTTTCCCTCAGCTTCTTGCTTGTTTTCCTTTTGTGTCTTCCTTTTAATGATCTTCTGCTCTCCTCTTAAGCTCCAATGTGCTCCATTGTGATCTCCCTTTGATGCCTTGTCCTTCTATGCTCTCTTTTGATTCAAAAGCCATCAAAATTCCTACAATTGCAATAAAACTATGTGTAGACATCCTTTCTAACAAAGTAGACAAATATAAACTCAAATGCTATGAATATATGTCTATGCATGCAAAACAAAGGGAAAACCTACCTATATACATGCCTATAGTAAGTTCATAATTCATGTCATCATTGTGTCTGATTTGGATAAAACTAATAATTAATTATTTTAATAAGAAATCAAAGCAATAAGGCAAGCAACAATGACATGAGTAATTATGATTGTAAATAAAAATGGATGGAAGATAATCTACGGAAATGAGAATTCTCATTTTAATGAATTAAGATATATATATATATATATATATATATATATATATATATATATATATATATATATATATATATATTTTATGAACATTTGATATATGATAATTTCAAGTAACCATTTAAAATAGCATTGGGCATAGACAAACCAAGACCGTGCTTTGTAACTCATGTAGCTCTCAATCCAGCGGTTCGGCGAGTATAGGAAATCCCATGAACCATTTAGAAATCTGGAAATGACCAAGAAAAACATTCACTTGTTGCCCTTAAGTCTTAAAAGGTATAGGTATTAGAACTTTCTACGATGATTAGAAATCCTCAAAACTTTGATAAATTATTCCTCTCGTGATCAAGTTCTTTCAATAAATCCAAAAATAAAATTTGTTTTTGGCCGTTCACTTTTTGTATCTAAACCAATTAAAAACGCCAATTATTTCGGAGGTAAATAAAAGGTAGGAATAAAGTGCTCTCAAAACAAGCAATATTAAAATCTCAACTCATAATGATATATGCTAACAATAATTTAAACCATTACAGGGATCAACTAATCCTTAGATTAGAGGAAAATTTAGCGAGACATCATAGAATGTAAAGAAAAATTATATTGAATCAAGAAAGAGAAAAACTTAAAAGTGTTTGGTTCCAACATGGTGAACCTTAAAAACAAACTAACAACTATCTTGACAACTAGAATGAGGAGGAATTAAAAGACTATTGAATTCAAGAGGAATCAACGTATATGACCCTAAGGCTGATATATGCTTATATAGGGGATAAATCAGAGTCTAGGTTTTAGGCAAAATATATGATTGCCAAAGATAAAATGGGAGATTTTGAAATTTCTCGTTGCGGTGCCCAAATGGTAGCTATATGGCCACCCTATGACCGTATGACCACCATTTGCTGGGCATTTCACTCGTCTGTTGTAGATCTCTTGGATTGTGCTTTGTCATGGGTTGTGACGTCAATGTGGCGACCCAAACGGTAGCATAACGGCCACTCTACGGTCGTATACCAACCGTTTTCCGGACGTTTCGCATGTTTGACGCTTCCAATCTCGAATCTTTCGCTTCAAATCTAATCCTATGAACTTTGTGTTGCAATTACTCAGTAATATGGATCTTCTCGTCGGTTACGACTTCAGGGAGGATGAAATCTCGGCATATTTGATGCCTTAAATGCCTGAAACACATATAAGCCAAGGTAGATACTAAAATACAAAAAGTGGATGATTTCCGTATGAATATGCATATATGAGATGAAAAAGAGGGTAGGATATGCATAAAAACAAGGTGTAAGAAATGTTACATTCAACATTCATCGATAAACATCATTTGCATTAATGGGTATCATTTTTCATATGGAACCGTGCACACTATCTTTATATTTCCATCAAACTCAAAACGATCTATCTCTTAAGCTCAAGACAGAATTAACTTCAACAAAAACCCTAACATAGGACCCTTTGTCTCCCTTTCCCTTGTTATGAGATCCATGAAAAAAGGGTTTCCAATCATGGACGCCACTCTGTCCAAAATATCCACAATCCACTAGTAATTAGTGATACCTAAGATGTAACCCAAAAGTGGTATAATGGTCTTTCATTCTCACTGAAAGCAAACTTATATGGAACAAGTTTGAGGATTAGTGGCCTACCGTGTATATAATAAGGACCCTCCGTTAAGAACTTGTCTCTATCCTTGTTAGTGTCAAAGGTAAAGATCATCAATCCAACTTCAACTTTGAACTTAGACCTAAACCCCCAAGACTTCTTAAGTCCATCGATGACCATATATCCCAAGTAGTACCCAACGTATTTTCCAAGAAGACAACTAACTCTACTTGTTACTTTGGTATCACCTTGACACATCTAATCTTGACGGTATCACCCTTTCGAGGTGAAAATGTTAGTTTTCTTCCCAACACGTTGTTCACGAAGACCTTGTGAGGAGGTCTAATCCAAGTGGATTGCCTCGATTGGTCTTCAAAACTGGTAGTTGTGTTTCCATGTTTCCATCCTTGTGTAAAGGGGGAAAGTTTCATTGTCTTCATTAGTCATGTTAATTTTGGTAGTACTTCCAACATTCCAATTATCATTCAAAGCAGCCCTAGCATTCAAGATATAAGTAGATGGAACAAAGCATTCGAGTCAACCATAAGGTGAGTGTAAGAGATAAAATCAATACTCACGTACGTACATTTCCTACATTACTATGATTTATCCTAGGCTTATGTTCCAAACCAACCCTAGAATCCATGCCAACATCCTGGTTATTGTTAACATAAATAATATCCGTATTAACAATCTTAGAAATGGTATTAACATGAGTAATATTATCAAGGATAGCATCACTAGTTTTCTCAACCATATCCACATTAACATCATTTATATCAGCATCATGAACAACTCCATTCAATATAAGTAAAAGAGCCGGAAAATTTTTGGAGTTTAATTAAGTCTTCACCATTGTCACCTAACCTTGTTATCCGAGAGGATATTTATAGCATCCGAAACCACATCTCGATCCTCTTCAGGTACCTATTATTAAGTGAGAGATCCTTCAGCCAAAACATTTTCGGCCATGGCTATGACAAGCGTGCCCATCTGAACAACGGGATCTATCCCTTCGCCAACTCTTTCTACGATGATCGGATAATTTCTTGCATTAGGTTTTGCAGCCAGCATAGCACTCTCAACAACAACCCCTTCAGATTCTAACGGTTTACCTTGCACACATGTGACTATGCTAGTACATAAGAGGGGAGCTTCAAAGAAAGATGACTTACCTAAAGCATGATTATTCCCAAATGAGTGTCCTATGATCTGGATTAGATGTCTTGCAAGTGATATGGTAGCAGCGTTGTGTTTCTGGTTTGTATTTCCAGTAACATATAGTGTAGTTTATAGTGGCATTGTGAAAGATACCCCTTTCACGCTCAACCCTTCTCCAACGGTTGCCAAAGTCATGGGCTGGGAAGTACTCACCATATGTTGTAGCCTTGTAAGATAATCTGCATCAGAGGAGCAGTGAGAGACGATGTCAGCTTACTTTGTGATCCGGTGCAACAGGAGTCTTTGAGATGCCTGCATCCTGGGCCTTGATCTGGTCCTTACCTCCTCCAAAACCAAGCCCAATATTGGCTTCTATGTTCTTGGATCTAATCGTCACTTGACCTACATTTGGGCCATTTGTGTAGGCGGGAATGCGATTTAAAATTTGGACTTGAGAAGCGTCCATATTCATGATCTTTGATGGTTGATTACGATAAAGCAAATTTGTATATTTTATGGTTATTGTTGCCTTAGAATCTGCCAAGCCGTTACACTTTTACAGTCTAGACCTAACGGAGTGATTTCTGTCTAGACCGAACCGACAATCGACATATTAGATTCGGTTTTACATCTGCATATTTTAGAAAGCAGGTTTCGGTTTGGTTTTCGGGTAATAACTCAAAACCGATGGGCTAAACCGAAAAACAAATTTTTAGTTTTGTAAAAAATGACGGGTTCATATTTGTTGTTTTTATCGAGATATATCTAGACTTGGATATTTCATATTTGTTATTTCTTATCGGGATATATGAGAGTGACTATATTTGTATTTTATATTTTAGTTTTTTCTAATATTATTTAAATGTTTGTAGGTTTTAATTTTTAGGTCGGTTTAGGTCTAAAACCTAAAGCGAAACGAAACGGATCCTAATAAGTTCGGTTTTCGGTTCTAATATTTATAATTTTTGTTTTAGATCCAAACATAAACTAAACCTACTTTTATAGGTACGGTTTTCAATCAAAGATTTCATGAATATCGGTTTTAGGTTCGGTTCAATTTTTACGGTTCGGTTTGGTGCTGAACCTATGATCCCCCTCCTACCTTAGGGTATCTGAGTCCTTTGTGTGAACCCTCTGATAGATAGACTCAAGATTACTTTTGCACCAACAACTTTCAGGGACCTAGGTAGACTCAGAAGGATATTATCACCACCTTAGACTGTCCTCATCGACAAGAACTGCCAGCCGATAAGGACTGCTTTTGCACTCGATCTCCTACCCGATCCACATTCTCTTTGGATATTATTTGTTTGATATTCATTCACGAGAATGGTAAGAGTGAGACTACTTTGTGTAGATCAATTCGTGCACAAAAATATCCTCGATTGCCCTCCAAACCTCTTCCCAAACACTCGGCTGTAGAGGAGGATGGGTTAACAAGGTGTATCAAGTCTAGCACATAGCCAAGGAGGCACAAGAGGTAAGCAAATAATTGTAATTGAAACCCGAAGGGATCACCACCGGAGCTGACAAAAGAGCATGCCCGAAATCCCCCTATAGAGAGTAAAAATAAAAGAGACGTAAGCCATATTCTGATTTTTTAGTTGCTAGGCGGAGTTCGTTTTTTGTTTTTCCTTCGGTTATATTGTTCAGTAGGAAGTGACGCCTATATAATACATGTTTTCTTCACTTATATGAATAGTTGCATAGAGTACATTGCATGAGAATCGAGACCTTTTTGTTTATCAAGATTTTCTTTAATTGCGAGTCCATTTATTAATAATTAATTTAGTTCCCGCATCTTGTGGGGGTTTCATCTAAGATAAAATATTTGAATATTATTTTATTAGTTAATTATAAAATCAAGTTATTTTTTTCTTCTAATTATTCATATAAAAAATAATTGTTATTAAATTAATAATTGTAAGATATCAATATTTTCAAATAGTAACAATTCAGTTTTACCAGAACATTACCACTTGAAAAACGCTCTCTCCCTCCTCACACACTGCCCCTGCCGGAGTTGGCCTCCCCGCCAACCCCACCCCGGTGTGGCCGCCCAAGCCACACCCCCACCCCATCCTATCCATCATGGGTGGATCGAAGAAAACAAAGAAAAAATCTGTTAAACTCTCGGAGATGTTCATCGGCCCGAACACACCTGCAAAGCCCGAGTCATCCCCCACCACACCCAAACTACCCATCCCCTTTGAGCTTATCCCGGAAGATACTATCATCTCCAACAATCTCAGATTACGTAACGCCATGTCCAACAACTCATCCCCTCTATCTTCTGAAGTGCTCTTCCCTCCTCTTCCACCTCCCTCAAACCAACCTCCACTCACTGTCTATCCCCTGGATGTGAACACATCCACCTCTAAACCTTCAGCCACCAATAGCCTTCCCACCTTACTTGCCGATAACAACACTTCTGACCTCGCCAGCCCTTCTGAGGACCAACACACCACTCTATCTCTCCAAACTCCAGTCGATCACACAAGCGGCTTATCTCATCCCCTGGAAGAAACCTCTCTGCCTGACCTTATGACTTCCCCCACCACCCAGCCAATCCAGGAAACGACAAACACCTCGGCTATCCCCCATTTATTGCCCTCATGATGACAAAACTCAAAAGCTTGGCACTCAAAAGGCATCTTTTAAAGACCTCCTGACAAAAGATGTCTCTTGGAACCATGTGCCGCTCACTTACTCCCCAGGCATTAACAACGGTATCATTCACTTCTCCGAGGATGATATTGCGGCCACTACATCAAAATGGTCCAAAACCCTTATTGGCTTCCCCCTTGGACGACCAATCGCCTTCCACAAAATGGAAGCTTTCATCAACCTGGCATGGAACACTATATCCAAACCTTTGCTGCGTCGTAACGACCATGGCGTCTTCATTATCCACTTTGATTCTGAAGAGGACCTTAACTTCATCCTCCTAAACAGCCCCTGGATGATCAATGGTGAAACATCCATCCTTCTTAAACGCTGGACTCATGGAATGGCTCTTGACTACTCCAGCTTATCATTCATCCCAATATGGGCCTCTCTCCACAACCTGGACTATCGCTTTTGGTCAGCGCACATGTTGGCTAAAATTGGATCTGTGATCGGGATCCCATTACTCACCGATCAATGCTCGGCCAACCATGAACTTATGGCCTATGCAAAAATCCTGGTTGAAGTTCAAGCATCTACTCCACTTCTCAGGGAAATCATGCTCTTGTGGCCTAAGAATGAAACCATCACTCAAAAAATTACGTATGATTGGCTTCCTGAACACTGCAGCAAATGTAACGTGTTTGGTCACCGTTGCATGGATCCAAAAATTCTCAGAAAATCCACCAACCCATCGGCTAGGGTGTCTAAAAGACCACCTCTCCCACCACACCAAAACCCTAAACCTATCCTGCCAACGCCCCCAGACACCCAGCGTATCGACCTCCCCACCTCCTCTAACGCCTTGACTCAAACAAAACTACCTCCTACAAGCATCCCACTCATTCATTATACAACTTCTTCTATACTCCCTCCACATCATCCTCACCCAATATCCCCTCTAAACCCTCTCCCTAGAAACACTCCCCAGTGCACCTCTCAAAATGATCCCCTTCCCTCCTCCCTAAAACCTATCACCCAAGAACACCCTTCCTCGATACCCTCTACTGACAACTCTCACACAACATCAAACCCAATGGATAGCATCAAGGATGATATCCAAAGCACTACATCTTATCTATGAATCTTACAGCTTGGAACGTAAGGGGTTTCAATCACCCCAACAAACAAAGGATGATCAAGGATCTTGTACACCGTCACAACCTCGATGTTTTGGCCATTTTGGAAACAAAACTATCTAGTAGCTCTATGAGTAAACACTCTCACCTCTTTCCAAATTGGTACCACACTTCCAACATCACCCCAACCGTAAATGCCGTATATGGCTTTGGTGGAACCCTAAAACAACTCTCCTCCGCCCCATCCTCTCAAATGACCAAATGATACACTGCTCCATCACTCCCACCACCCAAATCACAAACACCCCCTTTGAATGCTCATTCATCTTTGCTTACAATCACCCTGACGAACGCTCTCCACTATGGCTCAACCTCTCCACTCTAAAGTCACTTAACTCAAACACCCCTTGGCTCCTCATGGGGGATTTCAACTCCATCCTCAACCCCGATGAAAAAATGTCTGACTTAAGTGTCAACACCACTCCTCCCACTGATGAACTTTCTACTTGCTTCTCCTCTAATGAGATCTTCGACCATCCTTTTTCGGGGTGCAAGTTTACTTGGAATAATAAGCAGGTAGAGTTCCGGATCTGGAGCAAACTCGACAGAATTGTCATTAATCGGGATTGGGCTAATACCTTCCACAACTCTACTGCCTTCTTCGATCATCCTTCCCTCTCGGATCATTCTCCAAGCATACTTCGCCTGGATGCAAAACCTGAGGGCCCTCGCCGTCGGCAGTTCCGGTTTAATAACTCCCGGATCAAGCATGAAGACTTCCATAGTTCCGTGGCTCGTTGTTGGGACTCCTCTTTGGACCTATCACATCAGGACGATATGCTCCTCCTCACCCAAAAACTCAAGAGCCTGAAAAGATCCCTAAAAACCTTTCCTAGCCGCAAACTTGAATCTCTCAATTCTGAAGTTAATGGCCTCAAAACCGCACTTGCCACGACCCAATCTATTATCCAAAACGATCCTTTGAACCCGACCCTCCTAACTGCCGAACTAAACACTACTCTTGTTCTTAACCGCTCAATGGATAACCTCCGCACCACTTTGGCTCAACTCTCTAAAACCGCTTGGATCAATTCGGGTGATCAATGCACTTCATATTTTTTTAAGAGTATCCTATCCAGACGTGCTGCCAATAAAATTGAGTCCATTACCTCTCCGGGATCTTCTACGGCTGGCCCCACAAATAACCTTGAGGAAATCTCTTATTCTAGTTGATCACTTCTCCAGAATCTTAAACCCCGACCAACCATCCAATCCTAACAACCTTTTCCCTGACTGTCCCCTCCCATCCATCTCACCATCTGATTCCTTGAATTTGTGTCGGCCTGTTTTGAATGATGACATAAAGAGTGCCCTACACTCCATTGGTGATTGCAAGGCTCCAGGCCCGGACAGATTCAATGCCCTTTTCTATAAAGCTACCTGGAGCAAAACTAGCGCTACACTCTCTAAAGCTGTCCAAAGTTTCTTCTGTTCAGGTAGAGTTCCTCATGGTCTGAACCACACGTCCCTATCCTTGATTGCCAAGAAGGACAACCCGACCTTGGCTTCCGACTATAGACCAATCTCGTACTGCAACACGCCATACAAGATAATTGCAAAGATCCTTGCTGATAGATTAAGCGCCACCCTTCCTACCATTATTGGAAACTATCAAGGTGCCTTCATCAAGGGAAGAAGTATTCAGCACAACATCCTAATATGTAAAGAGTCATTTAAGAGATACAATCAAAAACACATCTCACCTAGAGCTGCTCTCAAAATTGATCTTTCGAAAGCTTTTGACTTGATCGATCATAACTTTATCCTCAATTGCCTATCTAGGATGGGGTTCCCAAACAATTTCATCCATCTTATTTGATCTTGCATCACAACTGCATCATTCTCCCTCAACCTTAATGGATCACTCCATGGTTTCTTCAAAAGCTCTCGTGGCCTCCGACAGGGCTGCCCCCCTATCCCCACCTCTTTTTGCTATTGCCTTGGAAGTCATGTCTCAAATGCCCACAATAAACACCACCTCCCCAGACTTTAACCCTCACCCCAAATGTTTTAACCCTCGACTAACACATATTTGTTTTGTAGATGATATCATGCTGTTTTATAGAGGTGATGAGACGTCCATCAACATCTTGAAGAAAATTCTTGACGTCTTTGGCAAGTACTCAAGCCTCCATATTAATCTTGCAAAATCCACTCTCATCACTGGTGGCCTCTCCCTGCTGGATTGCAACACACTGACAACCTCTGTTGGTCTGTCCCTTGGCTCTCTTCCATTTACTTACCTAGGGATCCCTATTGGAAGCAAACGCCCTCAACAAGCGGACTACACTCCACTCATCAACAAGATCACTCAGCGCATCAATTCCTGGAGTGCAAGGAACCTATCATATGCTGGAAGAACCCAAATCACTGCTTCTATACTCTATGCACTTCAATATTACTGGTGTGCAGTTCTGAGCATCCCTAACTCCATCTTGATTAAGGTTAGAAGCCTTATCCGATCATTCCTATGGTCTGGTAATCCTTCTAGCAATAGATCACTTGTCGCTTGGAGCACTGTCTGTCAATCAAAGAGAAATGGAGGTCTCGGCTTCAAAGAATTGCTCTCTTGGAACAAAGCCTGGCTTTCCAAGCTCATTTACGAGTTAGATTCCTCAAATGGCTCATCAAACCTCTGGGTGAACTGGATAAATTCCAATGTCCTAAAAGGATGCTCCATTTGGACCTATGAATTCAACTACAAGCACAGCTACACCTGGTCCCAAATCATCCAAATCCATGATGAAATTCTATCCTCCTCCAACAGATCCTGTTTCATCAACAACACCACTAAACCAAATGGAAAATACTTCACCACCTCTGCTTATAACAACCACTGGAATCCTCCCCTACCAAGAGACCCGTACCCGGCCTTTGCCATCTGGTATGGCCTGAACATCCCGAAGGCTAGCTTCATCTCCTGGCTGGCAAGTCATAACCGACTCCAAACCCTAAACTCCATGCAATCCTAGATCCCGGACCTTGACACGACTTGTAAGTTGTGTAACATCCATACTGAAATTGTCGATCATCTCATTCACCATTGCAGTTACTCCAAACTTGTCCTAAACCTTATCTCTAAATGGCTCCGTATCCCACCACCATACCCTTATAGTCTTGATGTTTGGTCCTGGCTTGCTGATATGAAGCCCAACAAAAAAGATCTTGCCTCCCATGTCACTATCTCCACCATCACGAACTATATCTACTTCATTTGGAAATCTCGCAACGACGCCATCTACAACTACAGGGTCACTCATGAAACCTCCTGTGCCCACAACATCATCACATCTACCACTGCCTTCACAATGTGCCATTGGAAGGACAGATCGCAACAGTCCCTCAATTGGGCCTTTATTAGAGGCATTAAACTCCCTTAATCTCATGTCATTCTCCCGCCTCACACTCTTCTGTTCTCCTGTGTTAGTATCATTTGTAAATCCTTTTTCTGGCAACTAATATAAATACTTTTCAAAAAAAAAAATTTTCAAATAGTTGAATCAAACTAAATTCCTAAAATCAGGTAACAAATCGGATGCAAGTAAAATTGGTTAATCAGGTAAAAATTATGAACATGTGAAAGTATGACATGTAAATTACTTATAAATTGGATTTTGTTTTAAAGAAATAATGACAAAACTATAAATGTATTGTGAAAAATCCGTGATTAAAATGAAAAAACAGAGGTGGATGACCTTAAGAGATGACAAAATGGCCAAAATGTGGGATATTTTAGTAGAGTATACAAATTTTCAAAGGAAGATTTTAACTTTATGTATAACATCCATTTTCCATATGCACACATTTGAATTCATTGATAATCCTTTATTATTATGGATAAGGTCCATGGTTGATTTTGTGGAGTACGAACCTTTTTCCATAGCTTTCCAATAGAGACGATCTTGATGAATGCCTTCGGAAGTTGAGATGACTTAATTGCGGTCATTATCTCCCGAGGAAGGGAATTGCCTTGCTTGTGGTTTAGTTTCTAGAAATCCCATTTAATTTCAGTTATGAAGTTTCTAATTGCTTCATTGTCATCGGTAACAATGTTATTCGTAAGAAGTTTTATGAGTGGTTGGTCAAACACCCACTTGTTTTTCCAAAACTTAATAGTCTTGCCATCACCAACATTTCATCAGAATCTTCACTCAAATTCAGGCATAAGATTCATAAGTCTTTCCATTGTTAAGAGGTATTATTTGTAGTTTTGTAGTGCCATAGAGAGGAACATTTAAGGTACTTTTCGTTTACTATTTTAACCCAAATATTATCAGATTTAACCATAGTTTTTTCATACAAGTTTCATTGGGAGGACCTTATTCATATCCTTTGCTCGTTACGCCCACTCTACCTCTCTTCTTAGATTTGTAGATTTTATCTTAACTGATAAGAACATGAAAGTTGGGCCCTTTATTCTAAAATGAAAGTTTGATTTATTTTATCTAGTTCTGTATGGATATATGATGGGAGCATAAAGCTTTGTTTGATAAAAATTAGGTTTAGCATTCATGTTTGCCTTAATTAGAGTTATTCTCCCTTCTTGGAAAAACATAGAAGCTTTCCATATAGTTTATTGTTGTCTAGATTTTGTTATCACATCTTCAAATACATTTTTGTTTATTTTTCTCTTTATAATAGGGCATCCAAGGTATTTATCCAAGCAACTCGTAGCGGTTATTCAAAATTTGAATTGAATTTGTCTTTCCATTTCGGACCCAATATTTGGTGGTTTGAAAGGACGATTTGTGAAAGTTAATGTTTGCCTGGCAATGTGGCAATATCTATTAAGGAGATCAAATACCTTAGTACTTGCCACCAAAGAGGCATTAAAAATATTATTATATCATCTACGAAGGCTAGGAATGGGACACTAGTCCCCCTATGATAATTGGAAATTTAATTTAATTTATATATTTATTTATTTGTTTATTCTGATTACTTTCTTTTTGAATATTTCGTGCAAGAACTTCTACAACCAAGTTGAAAAGTATAGGTGAAATTGGGTCATTGTGACACTACCCCTTTTGGGGTGTATCAGTTATGTAGGCTTATCGCTTATTAGAATGTAATAGGAGACCGTATACATACATTCTCTAACCCAATTGATGAATATCTTCTCAAAGCGAATTTTTTCCAACACACCTAGAGTAAATGACCATTCCACTCTATCATAGAGTTTTTCCATGTTGAGTTTAATGTTCATATACCCCTCTTCTCCGTTTTAGATTTAGACCCATGGAAAATTTTGTGGGAAATAAGAATTTGAACGTGGATCGAGCTATTAAATGTAACACACCAAATTTTCAAAACTTGGAGAGTCACGGGTTCGGACCTCACAGTGGGTCTCGATATCTAGTTTGACAACACTTTCACTAGATCTTACAAAAAGGCACAAATAAAGAAACCAAAATTCATAAAATGGTGTTTTAATGTCATGAATGTAACAACATGCGATTAACAACCAACAACGTCCTTAGTATATTAAAAGTCCAAATGTAAACATACTAAGAAGAAAACAACAATATAAAATTCAATCCCATCCTAGGGAGTACGGACACCCGGCTGACCACTACTTCCGGATCACTCAGTTTCTGTCTAACTTTTGGTAAGTCTAAACAACAAAAGAAATCAACCATTAGCTAGTTATCCAAAAGTTAGACAAATAATAATAGCACACACACATATAATAAATCACTCAACATTAAGTCAAACACTTTACTAATGATACTTATTTTGTGACATGAGGGATTCTCAAACCTCGCCTCCGTCCCCGTGTAACCATCAAGAGTGGATCCGATGCACCTCACCTTATACCTACCTGCTTTAGGTATAGAAAACCTCCCAGTCTCGTGTCAGAGTTGGACAGTGATGTCACCGCCCGTTATACATACACTTAGGCCATAAACGTTATAAAGGCCGTCCAATGCATGTTATAATTATTAAACATATAACACACACCACTATCATCATTCAGTTAACATCTAGAAGTCAACTAAGTAAGTCAAAATGACTTACCTGAATCAAATCTCAAATCCCGTTATCTCAACTCGGTTTGTAAACACAGAAACTCAACTGCCTATTATAAAAAGGCAAGTGGATCAATAATGTATCCTACTTTCTTGGAAGTCTCTAACTTCTATGATTTTACAATCCCATCATAAGAGATTACCGAAATACCCTCACACGGGTACTTGATCATTTTACCCCTGGTCCCGAAACTCTAGAAAATTCCATAACAAAGTTCCAAACTATTGTTTGGAACTCAAATCTACACTTTAACTCTCACAAGGAAGTTTGATAAAGATTTAGAAAAGTTAACCACATTCTTGACTTTCATATAAAGTCGCTAAGGTCCAACTTTGGCTTAAGATACGAGGCTCGAATAAAAATATAAAAATTCCAATAAAAGTATCTAGATATTCTATGCTATGCACTCTACTTATAGAAATAAGAATTTCTCAAAAATCCAACAACCACTCCTATACAAATCTCCAAAGTTGGTTCCAAAATCTAGAAATTCTATACTTAGCCAAAATTTCCTTCTACAGGAAAAACTGTTCAATTGTCCTACTTTGAAACTTTATAACTCCCAATCTGATCGTTGGATCATTCTCAAATTTTGGTATGCAAACTAATCATATCTACCTACATCATATTTAAATTTCAACGGTAGATGGTCATTCTAAACATTGAAAACTATCTCCCAAGTAGTCTGTTTATACGTACAACACAAAAATCTAGATACAGGGAAAATGCATAAGGTCACCAGTTCGACACTCCTTGGCAGCGTTTCTGGGACAACTCTCTACAACTTCACTCTAAGTCCGCACAATACACAACGCAAGCCTTGGAACCATGAGGCCGTCTACCCTACTCTACACCCAATGTGGCAACAAGTGGGAATGAGCACACTAAAGAGGCTTACCGGTTGCAGGGTGGTGGTACTCCGAGTTCCCTGGTTGTTTGTCCATAACGAGGTGGCAAGGAGGTTCCGTGTTCACATTAGATGAGGGTCCCTGGTGTGCTGCGCCGTTGGAACAAGACACGATGGATATCACTGCTCCGGAATACTCTTACCGCATGAGCCGTATATGCAGAAGGTCGAAACAAGGTCCGATCTTGGCTCCGGCGACATCGAGGGATGGCTTAGGGAGTCGACTGCTTCCGAAGGTGATGGCCGAGTGTGTCCGCTGTGTTGAAGATGACTGGGGTGCGACTGAGGTGATTGGCGACACTAGGCGAGGTGGAGCTGTTGGTCACCTCCAATGTGACGTAGAGAAGGCTGCTCATGCCTCCTCTAGGGATGGTGGCGGCTGAGCGGAATGAAGAGAGGGATGAGGTAACTGCGTTCTTGTTGAGGCATGAATACAGGGAGTGTACGTGGGCAAGATGGCAGGGTTGAAGACGTATTAGGGTAGAAGTAATTATGTTAGGGATAATTAGGTGTAGCATTAAACGTGTATTAGGAGTTTAGGATTTCCCATTTGTAACGGCTGAAGTGCTCCTTGTTGGATAACAAGGTGAGTCATGTGGAAATTGGGCCTCACTAAATGGGCATTCTCATACAAATAGAGAATGAACCGGAACGTGAGTTATCTTGATCCGATGGAATTGTTACTCAGTAAATGCGGGATTAGTTTGCGATCTTTTTTTCATTTTTTGTGAGTGAAAGACTCGCATAAATGATCAAATTTGTGTTGATACATGACACTAGGTACCATGTAAAAAGATCAACGGATCGGAACCCGGCTATATTCAGAAATAAACGGGATTAAAAATCCGGATATTACATGTAAAGGCATTTTGGAGACCATGAATCAAATTTGGCAAAATTGTCTTCGTCTGGATGACAAAAGTTTTCGCAATAATATTATATGTTGTTGAGCATTGACTAATAGGTCTATAATGGTTGATCAAAGTTGGGTTGTCATTTTTTGGGATTAGGGTAATGAAGGTATGCTTGATTAGTTTAGGATTTACCTATACGATAGGAGATTTTAACGTGCGTATAACAATTGTCCTATGATATTCCAATATTTTTGGAAGAAGCCGCCATGCACTCTATTGGGATTTATCATTACCAATATCAAAGACGGATTTTTTGAGATCTTAATTTGAGAAAGGTTTAGTGAGTTCCTTATGTTCCATATCAATTACTTCATTTGTGATTACTTGAAGGCATTGCTTTAGAGCAATCTCATTAATATGATTTGATATAAATCGATATTTATAGTCTTTGGAAAGTTCATTCCTTATTTAGTCTTTGGTATTTAGAGTTGGGTCATTTAGACTCTGAATAAATGTTATTTATTTCCTCTTTCTTATCCTTGTTGCTTTCCTATGATGGATTTGTATTCTTATCACCACACTCTAATGAATTTGATTTTCTCTTTGCATCCAATATTTTTTGCTGGAACACTATTAGGCCTTCTCTTTACTTGCTTAGTATATTTAGTTTTTCATTTTGTTGGTTAGAGAAATTTCGAAAGTTTAACTGTTGTAACTTCTCAATCAAGGCGTCAATTTCTCGAACTTTCTTGTTTTTATTCCCCAATTTAACTTTTTTCCAAAATTTAAGTTTGGTTATAAGGAGATTCAGTTGTTTAACATGGTTAAACATATGTGTCTCGAAGAATTGTGTTCTCCAAGATCGCTTAATAATTTGCTTGCAATCTTTTTTATCGGTCCACATTAGTTCAAATCGAAAGGATTTATTTTTATATACTATTTATTTTTATTATTTATATCAATTGAGTTTAGAAAGTTTGTTGATGATGTGAACGCACGGTTCCATCCATGAATTTGATTTTAGGTGTTTAGGAATTCAAAATGTGCCATAACCTCTGTCTAGTTTTTCAAAAGTATTGTTATCTCCATCCTTTGTTTTGCGCCAAGAAAACTCATTTCCGTTTACCACAAGATCCATAAGGTAACATTTTTGTATGACATTTTGTAGTCTTTGAAATCGGGTATTAGTTAGGGTTTCTCCACCCATCTTTTCAAACTGGTTGAGAATGTTATTAATTACTCTCATTAAGAGCACATATTTGTTTTATGAGTTTATAGAGTATGTGATGGTAGTCTAGAATTCTTTTTTTAAGTACTTCATTTGGAGATGCGTACAGTAGGAAAATACTCACATAGAAATTAGGCTCTAAATTTGTATGGTCCACTATAATGAATCTCTTGTCCTTATGACGTAGTTCACCTTTTTCATTAGTGTGTAGGTTATTTTTTCAAAGCAAGCATCGTACGCTGGAAAGTCCTTCGGATGAGATAAAGAAGAGGCTATCAAATCCTAGTGATAACACTCCAAATAGAGGTTTTTACATTAATCATTCTATTTCATTATTTATCCTTTTGAGGTTAATAAACATATCATTCTCGTATATTTCCCTTATATTCCTATTTCGGAGAACAACCAATTGGTTTGTGTAGTTGCAGGCATTCTATGCACTTGCGGAACATAAATGATACATCACCGTTGAATATATTGATACACACTAAAGACTTTCATGCGGTCATCGAAATTAAAGATCGTTGTCCGAAATGACCGAAGCCCGAGATTGAAGAGAAGAACGTCCGGCGCAAATCCAAGAGTGCTCGACCTGTATCCCAACGCACGATGGTATGTCCTTTACCCTTGCATTCGACTACAAAATGATCACCCTTGTTGTTGAGATGATTTTGGAATGATCCCTCTCTGTTCAGGGTTTTTGAGTCTGACATGAATAATCTATGATAGTAAATTGATTATGACTATTGCTCGTGTGTCTATGAGTTATGGTAGTATTGTTAATACTTTGTGTTCCATAAAGGGTGACCTTAACTCGAAGTGACAATGGAGTTCTCACACCTCAATGTCTCGTTTGATGTGATGAATCTGCAACTGTCTTGGGTAATATAAGTGACAATAATGGTGACAACATTGATGTACCGCAAGCAACGACATAACCACGAAGTGAAAATCAACAAAGTTGTCTTTACATAACCTAGCATACTTGTCATATTGTGGAGTTGTCTTTTGAGATTGCATGTTGAGGTAATTTGGGTTTTGGAATGCTTTACTATCATTGATCATCTTTGTTTGAAGTACTCCTGATGTGGGGTTGATGCCGCAGTTTTCCGATCAAGATTAAAGTCCACGAAAGAATCAACAAAGAGAATCTCGGTGCAAATCTCGGGCGAGATTTGATAATGGTTAGTGTTCGCTTCAAACGTGTGTGCAAAAAGTCCTAAATTTATATCCTAAAATATAAGATTGAACGATATGCGAACCCGTAGTGTACAGATCAATCGTTGTAACGACAAATACTCCAAAATCGATCTCAGGGATGTGGTGAAATCAAAATCAACTAAAACAATCTAGCTAGGATGGTAATGCAAATAGCAATGATCAAAAGCAAAAACAAGAATATCTAATATAATTGGGAAACGTAGATTCTAGAGATCAAGGTGTCCAATTGTGATTTTCGATTCAAGATTTCTAAAGATGTATAGGACAAAGTTGGGATTGCAAAGGAAAGGTGTTTCAGAGGTAGGATAGATCACAAGGGAGGTCTCACCATCCGTTATTCCAATCAAAATAAGCTTATTACTGGGTAAGTCTCAAAACTTCAAAGGAAAGGAATGCTAGTCTCAAACCAACCACTCAACCTAAGGGAATAGAATTAACCATCATTGGGTTAGTCTCAAGTTAACACACAAAGGCAAGAGGAAGACACACGCAAACCTAATATAGAATGAACCTTTATTACCTAGAACTCATCATCGTTGGCAACCAAGAAAGGGAATCACCGGGTAAGTCTCTTCCCAAGCTTGGATATAGGTTAGGAAGGTTCAACAAGGCTAGAGTTTGAGCAATATTTAACCAAAACTTAACGATAAAACAATGTAGGCACGACAAAAGAAACCACGGGTGGATCTTGGGAAATCTCGGCCGAGATTCTCAAGAACAACCCGTGGAAACGTCTTTGCGAAGGTTAAATCTCAACTCTCAAGGTCCAATCTGTTTGTAAAGGTTAATCTATCATCATCTAAACCACAACCTTCAACCAATCACCCTAGAATCGCAAGGTTTAGCCAACAATCATCATATACAAATTAATAATGTAATATATAATCAAGAGTAGAATGCAACCAAATAAACCCAAAGATACACAAGAATTATTACGCAAGGCGTTCTCTAATAACATAAACTAGATGAATCCAATAACAAACTCCGTTCTTGTGTTCTAAAGGAAAGAAAATCAAAAGCTAGAAAATCTCACAAAAATATCTCTCAATCTCCAATGTAAACCAAGTACGGGTTGTCAATCCGTTTCCAAGTGCGAATTCAATGCTCTTCCTTCCAATTGATGTTGTATTCCGTAATGTGAGATGTCCATCTAGTCGTCCTCCTTTCATCCTTGTTGCATTCTATCTTATATAATAAAGTCAGGGATTGAAAGATTTTGTTTTGGGCTGAAATGTAGAAACCACGGCCCGACCCGAAGTAAATCTCAACCGTGGAAAGGTTTCCTTGTCTAAGATTTCTTCTTTGAGGCGTATTTTCTCTTTGTTCTTCTTTGCATGTTCCAAAACCTGACTTTATACTTCTTCTTTAGCTCTCCAATGCTTCCATTGAGGTCCACCTTGATCAACCGTTCATGAATGGTCTATTTCCACTCTAAATTAGCGCCAATGCACCTACAATCATCACAAAGCTTGTGTAGATCTCGATTCCAACAAAGTAGATAAATATGACCATAAATGCCATGAATGTATGTCTATGTACGCAAAAGAAAGGGAAAAACTACCTATATACACATCTATACTAAGGTTATATTTCATGTCATCAGTAAGACCGATATTTCTTCTTATAATGCCAAACTTGTATGAAATTAAAAGAAAAGAACGTGAGTTGTATGGAATGGAATGGTAAGATAAAGAAGATGATAATTGAATGGATTTTATGGAAATATACGAAGATAGAACCAATATATAAACTTGCAAAGAACCTTGACCAAAGAATTATCTTAAACCTTCCTTCTTCAACCATACACAAGCCTTCAAATTTAGACAAACACAAGGAGGGCCTAGTTTGACTAGTGACACCAATGTTTAAGAAGGTTAACACATACAAGAACAACCTAGCAAGGGCTCACAAATATTCAATCAAAGGAATTGTTTTTTATTGAATTAGAATGAATAAAAACGCAAACTTCATAATTGAAGCAATGAGTATCTCACAATGTATGTGGGAAAATATCAATTAACAACTAAAATAAACTCGGCCTTCTAGGGTTTATATTGGCCAGACTCTAAGAAAATAAAAAAAAAATAATCCTACAAAATATAAAAGATAAGATACCATTAGAATGTTCAAAGCTTTAAAGGTATTAAATTAAAGATAACTAGAAGCATTTTTACTCTTCAATTAAAGGCTTCCAACGAGATTTATGTCGAGATTCCCACATGAGGTTCTTCTTCACACGAGATTCTCCAAAGGGACGAGATTCTCCATTGCCACAAGATTCTTCAATACCACAAGATTCGCCATTGTATGATAATGTGACTACGTAAGACTTGGAAATAAATAGATCACAAATGCTAGAAAGCTCTCCTTAATTGACCCTTGCTCTTGATCTAGTGATGCTTCTACGTATAGTAGGAGATGTGTTCGCTCTCAGATGTGTGTCAATAACAAACGGAAATAAGCTTTAAATTTATACATGAAATTAAAGCCAAGCAAATAAGTGAACCAACACTGTACAAACCAATCGCAACAAAAGAAAACATTTCAAGCTCGATCACTAGGACTACAGTGAAATCAAGCAGTAATATATCAAATCTATATTAGATCTTGCGAACATCAACGAATGAAAAGAACAAAAGCAACGAATGAAAAGAACAAAAGCAACGAATGTATGATAATTGGGAAAATGCGACTTCTAGAGATCAAAGTATCCGGTTGTGGTTTTCGATTCAAGACTTCCAATGATCTATGGACACCGCTGGGATTGCAAAGAAAAGGTGTTTCTAAGGTGTGAAAGATCACAAGGGAGGTCTCACTATCCACTATCCCAAACCAAAGCTCCTATTACCGGGTAAGTATCAAGGATCTAAGGAAAAGAACTATAACTCATACCAACAACTCAACCTAAGGGAATTGAACTAACCTTTACCGGGTAAGTCTCACGCTAGCTCAAAAAGGCAAAAAGAAGGCACATTGAAACCTAATAAAGGGTTTTAACTCATTATCTTTGGCAACCAAGAAAGGGAAACACCGGGTAAGTATCTTCCCCAGATTGGATATAATCTTGAAAGGCTTAACAAGGCTAGGATTTGGGCAATCTATAACCTAGACATAAGGATATAACATGAACGGATAAATAGCGGAAATCTCGGGTTGTTCTCGCTCAAATCTCGCCCGAGATTCCTGAGAACAGACCAAGATTCGGTAAATGCGTAACTTAAAACCAACCTTCAGGATTCGATCTAACTTAAAGGCTCATTCTTTCATCATCTATACCACAATCATCAACCAATCACCCTAAAATCTCAAGGGTTTTAACCAACAACACACATTCAGATCAACAAAGGTATATGTAATCAACAAACTCATAATATCAAAATAACCAAGAGAAGGGCAAGAAATACTTAGCAAAGGGTATTCAATAATAAAAACTGTAGCAAAGCAACAACAAAGTTCCAACCTTGTATTTGAAAGCAATGAAATCTAAAAACTAAGTATTGCCCTCCAAGAATCTTCACAATCTCCCTTTATCCTCAATGTTGTTTAACTAACGATGTTATAATCCTTTTTTGAACTGTTGTGGATGTTCCTCTTTGTAATGTCCCGTTTTGTTAGCCGCAACCATGTATCAATAGTTATAATAAAATCAAGGGTTTGGAATTCCGGGCCATGGGCCTTTTTTGACCAAATATCGGGTGAGCCCGATAATAATCTCGGTCGAGATTTCTCTGGATTGACCATGATTATTCTCTGTTAGATGTTTCCCTTAGCTCCTTGCTTGTATTCCTTTTGTATCTTCCTTTTGATCCGCCTTTGTTATCCTTTTAAGCTCCAATGTGCTCCATTATGATCTCCTCTTGATACCTTGTCCTTCCATGCTCTCTTTTGATCCAAAATCCATCAAAATTCCTACAATTGTAACAAAACTATGTGTAGGCATCCTTTCTAACAAAGTAGGCAAATATAAGCTCAAATGCTATGGATTTATGTCTATGCATGAAAAACAAAGGGAAAAGCTATCTATATGCATGTCTATACTAAGATCATAATTCAAAATACCCCATACTTGCCTCTTGCTTGTCCCCAAGACAAGGTTCAAACTTAAGATTAAGATGATATGAATTTATGCATATGCAAAAACAAAGAAAAACCACAATATTTTTGGTTGTGCTTATATTCATAGATCACCCTCAAAGAATGCTTCATATTTATTAACAATCATCATATGATCAAGAGAAATATAGCCATGGAAACGATAATCATACTTTACCTGAAATCATAACATGCATAGCAAAATAAAAATTATCAAAATCAATCATGAGGTATCCAATTTAAATCACCAAGTCAAAACACATGTGCAATAAGGTCTTAATAACTTTCAAGAAAAAGGATAAGAAAACGTGTTATGGGTGGGATGCATTCTAGGATATGTGGTGCAAATCCAGGAAAAGGAAAGTAACATCACAACAACAACTCATATCATCCACCAAAAATAAGCACTTTATACATCATTTATTTATTTTTTACTTTTCATTAGAGAACATGGTATAGGTGCACAAAAGCTAAAACCTTGCAGATCAACAAGCCTCATGTTTTATTGAGGTGCCTCAAACCGGATGCACATACCATAACCCATTAGGACTATCGATCAATCAGACTTTGGTAAGATAGAAACACCTGACTATGTGAATGGTACAAAGTTACTCATCATCATCACCAACGTCCCCAAACGTATTTTTTCTAACGCATACTTCACTTTTCTCAACTTCAACTTTACATAGCTTTTCACTAACATGCTTCCTAATTCAAGGATAGGTAAAGGGAGGCAAATATAAATCAAGAGGTGCTAAGCATGATCAAGATGAAGAAAGAAAAGAAATCGAATTGCCTTAATCATTTCAAAAAGACGTGTAAGAACTTATCATGCGGTTTCAACCATCAACACTCAACATGATTTAGAATAAAAGCAACTTACTATCATCTTCTCTTCCTTCACCTTCTTCATTGTTCTTCCTTGTGTGTGGGCTGGTGATTGCAGATCGTGAAAACTACATAGTTAACAGTAAGTTCCCTCTCTTCTCCCTTTTCTCCTTCTCTCCTTCCATCTTTCATCTTTGTGAGTGAGCATTAGGGAAAAACTCAGTCGTAGCATTTTCCCCCTTGTTGTGTGGTGTTGCTTGTGGTGGATCTTGTCCAGAAGATTTGATTAAGCTTCTGTTGATACAAGTGGAAGATGATTAACGCTAAGCAAAACCAGCCAAGGAGTACGAAAGACCTTCGATGATCGCCACAGGAGTTCTCCCGCGACCGCAACCTTCTTTTACCGCGGTCGCACCTTCAACTCCTTTACCCCACGCCTTGAACCTCCGAGGTCGCGGCATCTCGGGCAGTGTTACCCCGATCGCTGCTCTTCTTCCCCGCGGTCATCTCTTTGCTCCAACGAGAGCCCATTCCTTGTTGTTGTAATCCTTCTCTTATCTTAGTAATGTTTTATAGTAATATCATTTAGGTTGGACGTAGTATACCTTAGTGTGAATGACACTTAGGGGTTGTGGACCTTAGGTGAGTTTGTTAGATGGTTGATGGCTTTATATTTGAGTTGTTTTGGTATGATCTATTAGGATCATGGAGACTAGTGTTCGCCACTTAGCGTGCGTGCAAATAAGCTTTAAATTTATAAAACTAGAATCAAGCAAGCGAACCCGTAGTGTACGGATCGCCGTAGATTAGCAAGTATTCCAGAGTATCGAACACAGGGATTTGGGGGGAACAAATTCAGTTATAGATTATCAAGCAAGTAAATGTAAGAGCTTTGCAATATATTGGGGAAACAACAACCCTAAAGATCCAGGAATCCAGCTGTGGCAATCGATTCAAGATATACTAATGATATAAGGACAGAGTTAAGATATGCAAAGGTATGCTAATGTAAGGTAATCGTACGGTGAAGTTCCAAAAACCTTATATAACTCACCTACAAGACACTCTCTATACAGGTTGTTGAGGCTTCAATATAGAAAGGTTCTAAAGGCAAGAATTAATGTCAAATACCCAAACTTATAATCCAAGGATCAAGACTAACTAAATCGATTAAGGTTGTGACACTCACAATCGAGGTAGAGGTTGTTGAGGCTTCACTACCACCTAGAAAAGACAAGCCAAGACTAAGTTAAAGCGAATCTTTAACTTTGGATTAAAGTAAAAGCAAGTTCGTAAACTTAAGGGAAATCACGGTTAGTTCTTGAGGTTCCACGGTCGTGGACTCAAGAACAGGCCGTAATTTAGGGTTCGTCGGCGATTCTCTCTAACTCTCAGGGTCCAATCTGTTTACGATCGATCTATCATCATCTAAGCCACAACTATCAACCCTTCACCTTAGAATTGCTAAAGGGTTTTAGCCAATAATCGTCATTATGATATCAATAATCAAGGATTAAAAGATTGAAAGATGAAAACTTCCAAAAACCTTCAATAAACTTCAAACCAATCTCAAAGTCACAATCAAGAATAAATATCGTCACTAGATTCGGAATAGAACAAACAAACACAATCTTAGATAAGAAGGAAGAACGGGATGTCAATCCGTCTTCTAAATCAAACCTAAGCAAGAAGCAAAATCTCCTTGCGAACAATCTTCCGAATCTTCGATCTTCCGTCAATCCGGAAATCACAATAGCAACGCGCCAATCTCTCAAACACAATCTTCGCCAAATGCGAAATTAGGGTAATTCCAAGCGGATGCGTAGGCAAAAGTGCGTCTAAGAAGAGGTGACGGAATCTCTCTTCGTCCGTCCTTTTATAGTGTAAGATAAAATATCGGCCCGGCCCAATTGCGTAGGAGATCGTGGCTTAAATTATGGCGAAAAAGATCGCTAAGATCACGGTCGTGGAAGGGTTCCACGGCCGTAATTTAGAGCGTGGAAATCAACACGGTTTGAACCGTCTTCTCCACGGCCGTAGAAGTCACTGGAATGAATCTCGCTTCCCTAGCCATGGTTCCACGGCCGTGGAACTGAACGTGGAAAGTGGTACGGCCGTATTTTAGAGCGTGGTTTAGGGCAAGACACAAACACCCGGCTATGTGAATGGTGCCGAGTTACTCATCATCATGATTGACTTCCCCAAACCTACAATTTATTTCTATTCCTTTGAATGCAAATATTGCTTTCATGGCCCTCCCACATCATACATGCCTTTTTCAATCAACTCCTCCAAATTCCCGGATAGGTAAAGGAGGTCAATATTTCAATGAGGGCCTAAATGATCAAAGAAAGGAGAAAGAAAAATCGAATTGCCTTAATCATCTCAACAAGAAGCATAAGAACTTATAGTGTGATTTCAACTTCAATTTCTCAACATGATTTAGGTAACATTCATCATATTATGAAACTTGCAAAAGAGGCATAATCAACTCATTCAATTTCTTTTCAATTCACTATTCGTTTAAGCATGCAATTGTTATCAAACTTAATTCACAAGTAGCGATTATCATAGAAATCATCTCAATTCCTTAGAAGCACAAAATTTTTCAAAAATTTTCAATTTTCATGGGTTTTTCAAACTCTTTTTCATGCAATGCAATAATGAAACGTGCAACAATATAATGAATATGCAAGATAGTCTCGATAGAAGCAAATATAGTGAGTAAGAGTTATTACAAACTTTTAGTCACACCCCACCCCATACTTGGAACAAACATTGTCCCTAATGTTCAAATAAAAGAAAGAAAATAAGAAAAGGAAAAAAAACTCACAAAATGGCGGTGGAGTGGCTAAAGCTATCGGTCATCATCATCATCACTGCGGTGCTGGTGGAGGCGGGAATGGAGAGAAGGTGGGGTCGTAGTGCCGCCCAAACTGCTGGCGGTAGACGTCTCTTATCATGTGATCGAGGTCGTCCAAGCGTCCATCTCTAGCATCGGCTCGAATCTCCAATGCTCCTACTCTCTCCGAAAGACCGGTGGCCCAATCTGGCATCTGCTCATACCATCCCGGGGCCTGGCTGTACCACCCTGGCGCGTCTGCTGGTGCTGGTGTCTGCTATGCGGACCATGGAGGTGGAGCTCCATACCATGCAGGAGGCGTCTCCATCAAAGTGGGTCTCTCGCTCACGTTGGCGCGGCGAGAAGACGAACCTGAAGCTCTGGCTGGACGTGGAGAACGTCTAGGCATGTCAGGGACCGCATCCGGCTGATCCGGAAACGTGCCAACTCGTGCTCAGCTCCTCCTCCACTCTCATACTGATCTCTCATCTCCTCCTCCTCAACTACGGGCGGTGGTGGGACATATGGGGGAGCTGCAATCCTGTTCGCGTGCATAGCAGCGAACGTCTCCTTCCAATTATGGCGTCCAACCATAATGGAGTACTCCTGGAGCCACTCAATTCCCCTACCCGTCCTGCTCTCCCAAGGCATGGCCGCATAAGGTGGACCTCTATGTGTGGGGAAGATGAGACCCCTAGTCATGAAGGCCTGAAGTCCTAAAGGTACGGTTGGTATGCGGGTACATGCGGAAAAATCAACTCCCAACACCCTAGCAAGGTGGGTAACTATCCCACCATATCCAATGTTGCCCTTCCTCTTGTTCTTAAGCTTGCTCATAGTGGCAGATAAGAGGGTGGCACAGTCAGCTCGGCGCCCATACAGCATAGAATACAATAGAAATAGCTCATCCGTCTTGATCTTTTGGGGCGTCTCCGTCCTAGGGAAGAGACACTCCGAAAGAACACGGTGAGCAATCTTCAAGGCTAAGTGATACATCAACTTAGCCTTGGTGTCAGTAGGTTGCCAGCGGTCCTCGCTGGCGTAAATCATTGCAACCTCCTCCCAAAAGTCTTTGGCGTAAACGCCACTAGGAAAACGACCGTTAAAGGTCTCATGGAACCCAAAGAAGGTTCCGAACTCACGGATGGAAAAATCATAGTTTTTTTCCATAAGACGGAAAGAAACGGTCCTATCCACATGGCTGTGCTCGAAAGACGTCACAACCTCTCTCGTAATCTCCTCATAAGCGTCTTCTCGGATAGCCGAGAAGACAACTAGTCCGGCTCTATCCAAGAGCCAAGTAAGGTCACCTATGATGTTAAGAGGAGCTAGATCCTCTAACAATAGGTACCTAGGTCCAATCACAGCCCTCTCATGGATCCTCTCGAGTGCATCGAGGTGATCCGCATGAATGGTCGGTACTCTAGGGCTAGGAGGTGAGGGTGATGAAGGTGATGATGGAGGTGAAGGGGAGGAAGGTGGTGGTGCTCTAGAGGATGAAGAGGAAGAAGGGTTACCCTTCCTCTTTTTGTTTTGGTCATTCTTCTTCTCCTTAATCCTCCCTGAAGCTCTTCTCACAAAATCCATCACTATTCAGAATTACGGCATGTTCTTGGTAATTTCCACGGCCGTGGAACTGTCAGAGACCGTGATTCGTCTCAGTGTTTCTCAAAACTCAACAAACAGCACTGAAATTCAGCAATCAGGCAGCCCTAGTCTAATTCCTTCCAGTTTCAAGCAGTTCTCCTATAATTTCTAGCAAAAACGAACCCAAATTGACAAAGATCAAGAAGAGGGGAAAAAACTTAGGTTTCGGATTTTAAAATCCGAATTGTGCGTTCCTTGGTGAATTGCCGCTTGATTCGTTGCTTGGATCTCGTTGGTGGTCGAATTTGCTTCAATTTGGAAAGAAGAATCGTTGAAAACGATTAACGAACGGGAATTTGGGAGGAAGGGCATGGAATCGGCGATATTAGGTCGTGGAAGTGGTTTTGTGAAGTGTTTTTGTGAAGAATGTGGTTTATATAGTGACAGGCAAAATTTTGAAAATCACGGTCTGTCGGGGGGTTCCACGGCCGTGGAATTGTACAGAACCGTGGTTTTGGTGATTTTTCAAAGGCTTTTGGAAATTACGGTCACTGTAGCTGTCACGACCGTGGTTTAGGCCGTGGAACTCTCTGTAATGCTCCAAAGTCCAAGTTTCGTCACTTTTCTTCAACATTATTCTTCCTTTTTCCTTTTCCATCGTTCCTACATCCAAAAACACGAACATACCGGAAGAAATCGAGGCAAAACAAAGCAAAAACGTCTAAACTAAACTAAACTATGAATCGAAAACAAAAACAAAAATGAAATACCTTGGGTTGCCTCCCAAGAAGCGCTTTGTTTAAGGTCCGTAGCTAGACCAATCTCGCACTTATTCGAGTGCGGTAGGCGCGAACTCTTCAGCTTGGAGTTCCGGCGTATACTTCTTGAGTCGTTGGCCGTTCACCTTAAAGCTTCCGCCCGCTACACCCCATACTTCAACTGCACCATGGGGGAAAATACGCTTAATTAGAAAAGGTCCGGTCCAACGAGATTTAAGCTTACCTGGAAAGAGACGAAGCCTTGAATTGAAGAGGAGAACTTGATCTCCTTCTTTGAAGTCCTTTGGAATGATATGCTTATCATGCCAACGCTTTGCTCTCTCCTTATAGATCTTGGAGTTTTCACAGGCGTTCAAGCTGAGTTCTTCCAGCTCATTAAGGTCTAAGAGACGCTTCTCTCCCGCTTCCTTCATGCTGAAATTTAACCATTTGATAGCCCAAAACGCCTTATGCTCTAACTCTACCGGTAAGTGACAAGACTTCCCATACACAAGGTTGTATGGTGTGGTTCCTATGGGAGTCTTGTACGCAGTCCGGTATGCCCACAATGCGTCATCAAGCTTCAAAGACCAATCTTTCCTAGTCCTTGAAACCGTCTTCTCTAAGATTCCTTTGATCTCCCTATTTGAGATCTCAACTTGTCCACTTGTTTGTGGATGATAAGGGGTGGCGATCTTGTGAGTAACCCCATACTTAGCTAGAAGAGCTTCAAAGCGCCGGACAATGAAGTGAGAACCTCCATCACTAATGATAGTCCTTGGCGTCCCAAATCGTGGAAAGATGGTCTTGTTAAAGAACTTAACCACCACCATGGCATCATTGGTGGGAGAGGCAATTGCTTCCACCCATCTAGAAACGTAATCTACCGCCAAGAGTATGTATCGGTTTCCACAAGAAGATGGGAACGGTCCCATAAAGTCTACTCCCCAAACGTCGAAAATCTCCACCTCTTGGATGTTATTGAGAGGCATCTCATTCCTCCTAGAGATATTACCTGTTCTTTGACAAGCATCGCAGCAAGAAACAAAGGATTGCACATCTCTAAATAAAGTAGGCCAAAAGAATCCAGATTGCAATACCTTTGCGCTAGTCTTGTTCGAACTAGCGTGTCCTCCACAAGGTAGTGAATGACAATGGCGGATGACGCTTTGCATCTCATCTTCCGGCACACATCGCTGAATAATGCCATCCGGACCTCTCTTGAAAAGGAGAGGTTCATTCCAAAAGTATTCCCGGACATCCTTAAAGAACTTCTTTCTTTGTGCGTAGGATAATCCGGGCGGTATCTCCTGGCAAACCAAATAGTTAACAAAATCAGCAAACCATGGTTTGTTACCTTTGGAGATCACATCGATGCACTCCTCAATAATGTGTAGGTGTTCGTCCGGGAAGGAGTCATCGATAGGTAAATGGTCGTCCTCTAAATGTGTTAGACGACTCAAATGATCCGCAACAGAATTTTCTGAACCTTTCTTGTCGCGGATCTCTAGATCGAATTCTTGTAGGAGAAGAATCCATCTAATTAGCCTTGGCTTCGCATCTTTCTTCGCAAGGAGGTACCGGATCGCAACATGATCCGTGTAGACAATCACCTTTGCACCTACAAGATAAGAGCGAAACTTGTCAATAGCATAGACAATGGATAAAAACTCTTTTTCGATAGTGGCGTAATTGAGCTGCGCTTCATCTAGCGTCTTGCTAGCATAGTATATGGCATGGGTTCGCCCTTCCTTTCGTTGTCCAAGAACAGCTCCTATAGCTACGTCACTAGCATCGCACATAACCTCAAAGGGAAGAGTCCAATCCGGAGGTTGGATAATAGGTGCTGAAATTATAGCTTCCCGGATCATGTTAAACGTATCTAAACATTCCTGCGAAAACTCAAAAACCGCATCCTTCATCAATAGATTAGTGAGAGGTTTTGATATTTTAGAAAAGTCTTTAATTAAGCGTCTATAGAATCCGGCATGTCCTAGAAAACTTCTTATCCCTTTCACCGAAGTTGGGGGAGGAAGCTTTTCCATGGTCTCTATCTTAGCCTTATCTATTTCTATCCCTCTATTAGAGATTAAGTGACCTAATACAATTCCTTCCTTAACCATAAATTGACACTTCTCCCAATTAAGAACTAGGTTAGTGTCCTCACACCTTTGTAAAACAAGAGAAAGGTTAGAAAGGCAATCGTTAAAAGAGGAACCGTATACGGAGAAATCGTCCATGAAGACCTCCATGATTTCCTCAATGTATTCGGAGAAGATGACCATCATGCACCGTTGAAAGGTGGCTGGGGCGTTGCAAAGCCCGAACGGCATTCTCCTATAGGCAAACGTACCCCATGGGCACGTGAATGTGGTCTTCTCTTGATCATCCGGGTGTATCGGAATCTGAAAGAAACCACTATAACCGTCAAGATAGCAAAAGTGTGAATGTTGCACTAACCTTTCAAGCATTTGATCGATGAAGGGTAGTGGGAAGTGATCCTTCCTCGTCGCGTTGTTCAGCTTGCGGTAGTCAATGCACATCCGCCATCCCGTTACGGTTCGGGTAGGAATGAGTTCGTTGTTTTTGTTGGTGATGACCGTCATTGCTCCCTTCTTCGTAACTACTTGAACTGGACTCACCCACTTACTATCGGAGATAGGGTAGATGATACCTGCATCAAGAAGTTTAAGAATTTCTTTCTTGACAACCTCCTTCATGGTCGGATTTAACCGCCTTTGAGGTTGTCTTGAAGTCCTAAAGTCTTCCTCCATTAATATTTTATGCATGCATAGGGAGGGTTTAATTCCTACTAAATCTTCTATAGTATAGCCTAAAGCTTTCCTATGTTTCCTAAGGACAACCATAAGCTTACTATGTTCATCTATGGTTAGATCGGAACTAACAATAACTGGATAAGTAGAGTTAGGTCCTAGAAAAGCGTACCTTAGATGTGTAGGAAGTTGTTTCAATTCCATTGCTTTCGGAGCTTCCAGTGGTTCTTGAGGAGCATCCGATGCATCCTTAGAAGTGTCTAAGGGTGTAGAGGGTGTGGGAGAAGAATCAAAAGAAGTTGAAGAAGTGGCACGATCATTCCCTTCCACGGCCAAATTACGGTGTCCATACACCCTCCACGGCCGTGGTTTAGGGCGTGGAAAGTGGTTACGGTTGCTCTGCCTCCTCCACGACCGTGTAACCCTCTGGAGTGAGCCACGCTTTGGGTTGTGAGATCCACGGCCGTGGAATATAGTGTATGGCCGTGGATTCTCACGTTTTCTGCCTCGTCGTGGAGCTTCTCGAATTCCACTTCACCCATCTCTTCTTGTGCTTCTAAGGCTTCAATTGCCTCATTGCACTTCTCTTCTTCCCCTACATTCGTTAGACTCATAGTGATAACCTTTTGCAAAGGATCTTTGAAGAGAATAGCAATTACCTCCTCTCTAGACAACCCTTCTTCATCTTGGATATTGAATATATCCTCATCAAAGATTGGCTCCTTCACTAGAGTGGAAAGAACGAACTCTACCTTCTCTTCTCCTATGTCAAAGGCGAGTCTAGCATTCTTGCAATCGACTATGCAGCCGGAAGTTGCAAGAAACGGTCTTCCGAGTATGATCGGGACCGGACTATCTGCAGGAATATCAAGCACAACAAAATCAATGGGAACAAAGAATTTACCTAGCTTGACTGGGACGTCTTCTACAATACCGACGGGGCGAGTGATGGATCGATCCGCCATGTACAACGTCATCTTCACCGGTTTAGGGTCGCCTAAACCGATCTTCCTACATAACGCAAGTGGTATGATGCTCACACTTGCTCCCAAGTCACATAACGCATCATATGTGACATCTCCCACTCCTATGGGAATGCAAAATGACCCCGGATCCTTTAGCTTGGGGGGCATTTTCGCCTTCATGGTCTTGATGAGATCCGAAGAATCCGAACTCATCTTAACCTCGCCGAAATCCTCTAGCTTCCTCTTGTTGGAGAGGAGCTCCTTCAAGAACTTGCCATAAGCCGGCATACCTACAATAGCATCAATAAAGGGTATATTAATATGCAGCTTGCTCATGAGTTCTATAAACTTACCAAACTGTTTATCTAGGCCCGCTCTCGCTCTAGATTGAGGGAATGGTAGGGGAGGTTTGTAAGCCGGAGGAGGAACGTAGACATCTTCCTTCTCCTTCCCCTTCTCTTTGTCTTTCTCTACGGGGACTTCAACAAACTTAGGCTGCGGATCGGTGGTAGTCACTCCGCTCCTAGTTGTGATTGCCATCACCCTTCCCTTAGGGTTGTCCTCCGTCTTTCCTGGAAGTTTCCCTTGATTCCTAGGAACTTCCTCCGCATGGATGAACATTTGGTTTTCCAAAACCTTTTGGGCTTTATCAACCTTAGAAATTTGATCATCAACCTTAATGATGCGGTTCTCCAAACCTTGAAGCTTTCCCAAGATCGTTTCCAACATGGGATCGGGCTTCTCCTTCCCCGAAGTGTTTCCTCCATTAGATGTTTGCCCCTAGCTTTTCAAAGGAGTAGAGGAAGAGGAAGGTGGAGTTAGTGAATTCGAATTGGAAGGATAAGAGTTACTGGAGTTTTGTTGATTGGAGCGCCAATTGTTGTTGTTTGAACCCCGATTGTTGTTCCAATTGTTTTTCCGGTTGTTGTTGTTGCCATTCCAATTATTCCGGTTGTTGTTCCGGTTATTGTTGTTGTTGCGGTTCGTGTTCTCACCGCCATTGTTGTTGTTGCCCAAATAGCCAACATCCTTTCCTTGTTGCTTTGGAAAGTTGGTCTTGATAGCCTCCTTCAACTCTTTGATCTCATTGTTGAGGGAGAAAATCTGATTTTGAGCTTCATGTGTGAGCTTCGCTCCTTGCTCCACACGATTTCCCTCCACTTTCCGGTGGGAATACTTCTCTATGACTCTTGCTTGCTTCTCAATGAAGTCCCAAGCGTCATCTTCCCTCATGTCCATGAATGTTCCACATGAGAGGGATTGGAGCTTGAATTGTGTCTCCACATCCAACCCTTTATAGTAAATCTCCAGCAATGCAAGCTTGGATATGCCATGAGGAGGGCAATCCAATAACAAATCCTGAAACCTTTCCCATGATTGAAACAAACTCTCGTTAGATCTCATGGAAAATGCATTGATCTTACCTCTAAGTTCCGCCGTTTTGGATGGCGGAAAGAATTTGGTGAGGAACTCCGCGGAAAGGTCTTCCCACGTGTCTAGTTTCCCACTAGGAAGAGCTTGGTACCAAGACAACGCTTTCCCTTTCAAGGAGAAGAAGAAAGGCTTGAGCTTATAGTTGTTGGTAGTTGCGTTCTTTGGCCTCATTGTCTCCATCATACACTCAAAGTTTTGCAAGTGTTGGTGTGGACATTCAGCGCTTGTCCCGCCAAATTGGTTTTGGCGAACAAGAGTAATAACTTGAGGGTTGAAGCTAAACCCTTGCACATCATCAGCATCAAAGTTCACACCTAAACGGCGCGGTTGTTGTGTTGGATCCATCATTTGACCAAGAGTTCTTGGCTCATCATCTACACGTTCGATCCTCGCATTCCTAGGTGGAACACGACGATTAGCAGCTTCCCGTGGATGGAAAGGATTCACATTGATCGTGGGATCAATTTCCTCTAGCGGTGGCATGGAAGAATCACTATCATCAGCGGATGAATGACTTCTTCTTCTTGATCTTGATGCCCTTCTTGAGGATTTCTTGCTCCCCTTATTCTTAAGGTTGCTTAGTTCTATCCTCATCTGGAACATCATATCTTTTAGATCGTTAACTTGAGATTGATGACGATCCATTTCATCCCGGCGAATATTCTCATTCCATTGGAGTTGAGCTTCTTTCTCCGCTAGCTCCGCTTGAAGATCACGTTCGTGTTCTTCAGCCATCTTCTTTTCCTTGCGCTTTTGCCTTAAAGTCCTCTCAAGCTCTTGATCAAAAGGTAAGAGGTCTTCGGTGTTCCTAGACCTGCGCATGCACTCAAAAAGATATCAAATAACAAGGGAGAAGCTCCCAAGCTTGACAACCGAAAACCGAATTCGGCCTAGACCAAATCCCCGGCAACGGCGCCAAAAACTTGTTCTCCACTTAGTGTGCGTGCAAATAAGCTTTAAATTTATAAAACTAGAATCAAGCAAGCGAACCCGCAGTGTACGGATCGGCGTAGATTAGCAAGTATTCCAGAGTATCGAACACAGGGATTTGGGGGGAACAAATTCAGTTATAGATTATCAAGCAAGTAAATGTAAGAGCTTTGCAATATATTGGGGAAACAACAACCCTAAAGATCCAGGAATCCAGTTGTGGCAATCGATTCAAGATATACTAATGATATAAGGACAGAGTTAAGATATGCAAAGGTATGGTAATGTAAGGTAATCGTACGGTGAAGTTCCAAAAACCTTATATAACTCACCTACAAGACACTCTCTATACAGGCTGTTGAGGCTTCAATATAGAAAGGTTCTAAAGACAAGAATTAATGTCAAATACCAAAACTTATAATCCAAGGATCAAGACTAACTAAATCGATTAAGGTTGTGACACTCACAATCGAGGTAGAGGTTGTTGAGGCTTCACTACCACCTAGAAAAGGCAAGCCAAGACTAAGTTAAAGCGAATATTTAACTTTGGATTAAAGTAAAAGCAAGTTCGTAAACTTAAGGGAAATCACGGTTAGTTCTTGAGGTTCCACGGTCGTGGACTCAAGAACAGGCCGTAATTTAGGGTTCGTCGGCGATTCTCTCTAACTCTCAGGGTCCAATCTGTTTACGATCGATCTATCATCATCTAAGCCACAACTATCAACCCTTCACCTTAGAATTGCTAAAGGGTTTTAGCCAATAATCGTCATTATGATATCAATAATCAAGGATTAAAAGATTGAAAGATGAAAACTTCCAAAAACCTTCAATAAACTTCAAACCAATCTCAAAGTCACAATCAAGAACAAATATCGTCACTAGATTCGGAATAGAACAAACAAACACAATCTTAGATAAGAAGGAAGAACGGGATGTCAATCCGTCTTCTAAATCAAACCTAAGCAAGAAGCAAAATCTCCTTGCGAACAATCTTCCGAATCTTCGATCTTCCGTCAATCCGGAAATCACAATAGCAACGCGCCAATCTCTCAAACACAATCTTCGCCAAATGCGAAATTAGGGTAATTCCAAGCGGAAGCGTAGGCAAAAGTGCGTCTAAGTAGAGGTGACGGAATCTCTCTTCGTCCGTCCTTTTATAGTGTAAGATAAAATATCGGTCCGGCCCAATTGCGTAGGAGATCGTGGCTTAAAGTAGGGCGAAAAAGATCGCCAAGATCACGGTCGTGGAAGGGTTCCACGGCCGTAATTTAGAGTGTGGAAATCAACACGGTTTGAACTGTCTTCTCCACGGGCGTAGAAGTCACTGGAATGAATCACGCTTCCCTAGCCATGGTTCCACGGCCGTGGAACTGAACGTGGAAAGTGGTACTGCCGTATTTTAGAGCGTGGTTTAGGGCAAGAACGTGATTCTTCCCTAGACTCGTGCATTCCTCAAGTTGGCATTCCTTTAGCTCCTAGAAATGCCCTCAATCCATGGACATTGCTCAACAACTCCATCCTTGCTCGATTCCGTTCGGAAATAGCTCTCAATCACCTATAATCAACATAAAGCTTGTGTAGATCTCTATATCGACATTATAGGCAAACTAGCTCACAAATGCATCAATGCTCAATCAATGACTATAAATATGAATCAAATATACTTAGAAAACGTGCCTAAAATATCACAATATTTCATGCTAACAACTAGGAGTTGGCATCCTAGCATGATTTGGCTATATGATCTTATAGAGATTAGAAGTCTGAGGACTTCTAGCACTTTAGTTAGTCATGATCATGTGCGTTTTTTGGCCAAGCATTTAGCATCTTCCTGCGGGAAGTTTAGAGAGGTGGTTATCGGGTTTATCTTTGAGGCAGGTAATTACTTTGGACTTACTTAGCTGACTTCTGTGTATTAGTTGACCGTGATAGTGGTGTGTTTAGTTGATGTTATATCAATAAACTGGACTAAGACGATCTTTTATATTAATTGGCTCAAGTGTTTGATAATCGGGTGGTGACATCACTGCCTAGCTCTTGCGAGAGCTAGGAGGTTATCTGCGACTAGCCCAAACAAGTAGACGGTAAGATGCATCAAACTATTCCTTCCTGATATGCGAGGACAGAGGCGAGTTTCGGGGATTCTCGTGTCACAAAAGAAGTTGAATTAGTAAAGTGAATATTTTAATGAAAGATAATAACCGGCTTGTGTGCAAGCATCCTATGTGTTTTATATTACGGTATGTGTGATTGTGCCTTTACAGTTATTCTAATACTTGGAATGTTAGCTAATGGTTTTAAACCGCCGTTGTAGATGCCCTACAGTTTAGAGATGCTGCCGAGTGATCTGGTTGAGTGGGCAGCCGGGGTTCCCGTACATTATAGGACATGATGGGTTTTCTTATTATTGTTGCATGTACTTTATTTTTGTAGAACTCGGTTGGGAGTCTTTTCTTTGTTGTATTCGGATCATGACTTTTGTTTCATTAATCTTTTTTAGTTTTACTTTTATTTGTGCCTTGTTGCAAGATCCGGTAAAATTGTTGTCTAGCTAAGGGCCGGGACCCATTATGAGGTACTAGCCCGTAGCGCTTCGAGTCCCGCAGATTCGGGATGTTACAACATGGTATCAAAGCACTTGGCTGACAATAATGGCACTCGCAATCTCAAAAACGTCGAATAGATAAACAAACACAACCCGCAAGGGGTCTGAGTTTTTAATATGAATTTTTGTTTTCAATTCACGAGCATAGTCGGTCTGTATAGAAAGGAAGGGGGCCATCACTACTTCCGTGGATCTCAACAACCTAGTATAGATATGAACCGTAGTATTTTTTTCATTTTATATGATTGTGGAGTGATATTCTCTAATCACCCGACCACTCACTTCCTTGTTGAGGAAGTCTACTACATTTATGTTGTCCAAGTCGTGCCTATAGAGTTGCAAGGAGTTGAAGAGGAGGCTGACCTCCATTCTTATTTTAGCACAGCCAGAGGGTGTGAAAGACTTTGTCGTTTATAGTGACGCATCCAGGCTAGGCTTGGGAAGTGCTATGATGTAGCGGTGTAGGGTCATTGCATATTCGTCTAGACAACTGAAGACGTATGAGGAAAACTACCCTACCCATGATCTCAAGCTAGCTACCGTGATTCATGCTTTGAAGATCTGACGACATTATCTTTATGGGGCTACGTATCAGATCTTCATAAACCATAAGAGTATAAAGTATATATTCACTCCCTAAGAGTTGAATTGAATAACCTTCAGAGGAGATGGCTATAGCTGATAAGGACTTCGATCTAGAGATTTTGTACAACTCGGGGAAGGTGAACGTGTTCGCCAATGCCCTTAGTAGGAGGACATCTCGAGAGGAGGCGATAGCTCGACTTACGGTTCAGCCTCAGTTGAAGAGGGACTTAGCATGGTTAGAGATAAATATCCTGTTTCCGGATACGGACGACCACTTGTCCGCTTTGGAGAAGCTATATGATGTGTCAGGAGAGAACCGACAAAAGCAGGAGAACTGTCCAGTTTTGATGAGGATCTGGGATAGGATGTCCCGAGGAGATGCACCACAATTTACCATTGGTGCGGACGGGTTGTTGAGACGCCATAAGAGTATATGCGTATCGTCAGATAAGGAGTTGAGACAACGGATTTTGTAGGAGGCTCATACCACACCTTACTCAGTTCACCCACACGCGAGTAAGATGTACCATGACATTACACGATCTTATTGGCGGCGCCCTTATTCCCCATTGTGACTAGATATTGTAGCACCCCGAATTCCCATGACTCGAGGCGTCACTAGGTTAGGATCTCACAGTGGATCATAACCCTAGCCTCACAACAAGTTTACTGGATCTTACAACAAGGCACCGATAGATATAAAATCAAATACATAAAACTATATAAATGTATAACAAAAGGGTATACAAAACCATAGCCGAGTACAAAATGGAAACATCATGTTCAACATAAGCAAACATCCCTAAAAACCCATATACCACCTAATGTACGGAAGTCTTTGGCTAGTCACCCTGTCGGATCACTCTACAGTCCTCCTATCCTACAAAGCATCTACAACGCAGTATGAAACCGTTAGCAAACCATTCATATATATAAGATAATTCCTAAGCACATACACATGTCATGGAACAGTAAACACTCAATCATGCTGTCACACATTTAGCCGTTTAATTATCTTTATAAGTCATACACTCAAGGAGATGAAAATATGTGACACGAGGAATATATCATCCTCGCCTCTGGGTACCATAGCCAGCCATTTGGAGTAGTATCGGCACACTTCCCATGTACCATAAAGAGTGGTGAAATGCCCATCCCGTATACCAGGACTGGCCTGACCTACAGAGAACCTCCCAAACTCCTTACATGATAAAAGGGAAAGGTTATCACTTCCACGATCAGGGGTTATCCAATAAACCATAGCTCGGTAATAATGAACATCGCATGCTATCAAGCATATAACAATCACTACTCATGCATACATCCAATATAGGAATGCAACTAACTAAGTCCTACGGACTTACCTCAACCTGAAGATAACCTCAACCACGATCAACTCTAATCCGGAGGATACCACTGCCTAATAACAAGATATAAAGAGATATCAATTCTCCTATCAAATAAAGGGGTCACACCTAGACCCAACGGATCCATAAGGATCATATCCAACCTATAAGCCTCAACATCCTACTAAACCCCAAAGCCATACCAGAATATATAGATACCATGATATCATCATCCTATTATCATACTCATACCTAGCATGCTTCTAAACCACTCATACAAGGAAAGGAAAGGACTCATACCACACTAGGTATGTCCTGTACAAGACGGACATGCGTGAAAAGGAGACGTAGGGGGAAAGCACCAGGGAGCGCAGGGGCGGCGACACTCCACGCAGGGGTGGCGGCACACTAGGCACAGGGGAGGCTTTAGGCAGGCGCAGGGGCGGCTGTCTATGGATAAGCAATCTCCGACTTCTCTTCGATCCTCCACTCGATCTTCTTCACCTCTTCACCATCCAGAAACCATCCCACATACATATATATACATATGTACATCAATACAGGTCTATGATGACCAAAACACGATCAAACTTGTGAATTTCTAAGCTAAGGGAAAAGGAAAGAATAAAAGAAGAAAGAAAGAAGAAGGAAGAGGTAGAACTCACCTACAAATGGATCAGACAGAGGAGAAGATCCATAATACTCTCAGCTGGCTCCCTCTACAACACAGCAACAATAAACCTCATCATCAACATCAAACTCAACTCTCTTGCAAAACAAAGAGAATCCAAGAAGAAGATCAAAGAAAGAAGGGGAAGAGAAGAAGATTGTGAGGAGAAGGCTAGAGAATGAAGGAAACCCTTCATCTGAAGCAAGGGAAGAAAACTTATAAGGGAAGATAGGAAAAGCACGAGTTAAGGAGTAAAAAAAGGCGGATGCAACCACAGGAAACCGCAAGGGCGGGTCCTTGAACCACAGGTGTGAACCGTAGGGCCGATGGGGGCGGTTCACTAGCCGCAGGGGTGGCTATGCACCTGCGTCTCAGCCGAGGCGCAGGCGCGGGGTCATAAAAGACTAAGGCTCTTATAAATATGTAGCCTAGTGTACGACCTGTCAACAGGTCAAGATTCAGCACCATAGGCCAGAAGGAGAGCTTCACCCACAGTTAGTATCGTAGTGGAAGTGGGATGACATCTCCATAAATACCCTTCATCTAAAGCAAGGGAAGGAAACTTACGAGGGAAGATAGGAAAAGCACGAGTTAAAGAGTCAACAATGGTAGCTACAGCCGCAGGAAACCGCAAGGGCGGATTCCTGAGCCGTAGCGGCGGACTACAGGGCCGCTGGTGGAGGTTCACTGGCCGTAGGGGCGGCTATGCACCTGCATCTCAGTTGAGGCGCAGGCGCAGGCTCCTAAAAGATTAAGGCTCTTACAACACACCTCCCTAAAAAATGTTTCGTTCCGACACTCACCAAGATAAGCACTTAATCAAAACACATACGCACATAATCAAAACACTCACCAAGATAGCACTAAGATCTACTCATCCATCCTACAAGTGCATCTATCTCGACATAAAAATCTGGATGGTTCGTCTAGATACTATCCTCACTCTCCCATGTAGCCTCATCAGGTCCTCTTCTCGACCACTGTATCATCAACATAAGAATGTCCTTCGAACGCAAGCATCTCATACCTTTCTCTAGGACTGCAATCGGATGCTCAACAAATGTGTGGTCCGGCTCGACCACCAAGTCATCATAACTCACAATATGTCTCGGATCTAGTATGTACTCCCTCAGCTGAGACACATGAAACACGGGGCGTACACCCTCTAACCTCGGCGGTAAGGAAAGTTTGTAAGATGCTCTCCCAACTCGATCCAAAATCTCGAACGGTCCGACATATCGAGGGCTCAACGTCCCCTCAATGCCAAAACATCTAACACCTCGTGTTGGAGACACTTTCACCCACACATGAGCTCCTACCCTGAACTCTAGAGTTCTACGCCTCCAATCTACATATGACTTCTGACGAATTTTTGCAGTCAGCATTTTGTCTCTAATCAATGCTACACGGGCAATATCATCCTGAATTTGATCAAGTGCCAAACCACTAAAACTTCTCGGCTCATCCCAGCATAACGGCGTATGACATCTCCGCCCATACAGTGCCTCATACGGGGCCATCCCAATCGATGCATGTCAGTTATTTTTGTACGAAAACTCAACTAATGGGAGGTGATCTGACCACACCGGTCCCTAGTCCAACACACAGGCTCGCAGCATATCCTCCAGAGTCTGAATGGTCCTCTTTGACTGACCATCTGGTCTGAGGATGAAACATAGTCGTAAAATGCAAACTAGTGCCCAAGGCAGTCTGTATCTACTTCAAGATACTCGAGGTAAATCATCCATCACGATTTGAGACGATAGTCCACGACACACCATGGAGCCTCACTATTTGTCTAGTGAACTCCTCACGTAAATGGCTCACCGGCCACATTTCCCTTATAGGAATAAAACGTGTCGTCTTCGTTAGTCTGTCAACTACAATCCAGATGGCATCAAAGCTCCTGCTCAGCCTCAAACCGGTCACAAAATCCACGGTGATGTCCTCCCACGTGCACTGCGGTACAAGCAGTGGATGGAGCTCACCTCCAAGTCTGCAATGCTCTATCTTGACGTATTGACGAGTCGCACAATGTGCCACAAATCTGGCTACTTCGGGCTTCAGCCCGCCCCACCAATATGAACATCTCACATCTTGATACATCTTACTCGTACCGGGGTGTAATGAGTAAGGTGTGGAGCGAGCCTCTTGTAAAATCCTCTGTCTCAACTCTGCATCAGGAAATTGGATGTCTTCTAAAGTCCATAAATGAACATCCTCATTAGGAAACTGGATGTCCATCTCTAGCCACACTAGATCCCTTTGTAACTAAGGTTGTACTGTTAGTCGTGCAATCGCTTTCTCTCGAGGGGTCTTCCTACCTGATAGCATGTATTATAGTCTATATTTTGGGATTGGTTTGAACGTTTTATCTTCATAAATCTGCATGTATGGATGTATATTCTTTATTATGTTGTTGTTTTGTCTACCTTTGCGGGAATCAAGATCTACACCTTGTTTCGTTGTAATTGTAGAGAAAATGGCACGTTCTGGACCAAAATGGAGCTAAGGAAGCTAAGGAGTCATTAGAGCTATATTTTGTAGCATTGAGGAGTTATAAGAAGATCTCAAGAAGCATGAAAATGATTTAGAAGATTGATTTCGGACCAGATTAGAGAGATTTGCATTCAGTTGAGACTCACCTCGGTCAGCTACAGTACCACCTTGACCGAGGTGATCTTGAGGAGCGTCTGGACTGAGGTGACCTGATGACGGGACATGAGATCTTTGTTTTTGGATGAGATCTTCTATTTTTAGAAAGAGAATATCACATATTTTTTCGCTGGATTTCTGGAAGGAAGATATCTTTTTTGATGATATATTTTAAGGAAATTATCTTTTTAAGATATTTTATCTTTGGAAGATAATTCTTCTATATAAAGGGTTGGATTTTCTGCAATTCAGCCATCGTGGAATCTACGGATCACCCATTTTTCGAAGGAAGTTTGAAGGAAGTTTTGAAGGTTGAAGTTCAAGGAAGGAAGGAATCAAGTTGAAGTTGGCTTTGAAGGAGTTTGTAAGATCTTCTTAGTTTGGCTTTTGGTTTCGTTGTCTTTTCTGATTTGTGATTAAGGAACGCTGATTGTTGTTTGTTTGATTCAGTTATTGAGACCTTTGTGTTAAGGTTTTTTTGTTTGAATATTGATTCATTTCTCATATATTTGATTATTGTTATCATGATGATTGTTGGCTAAGTTCTTTATGCGATTCTAGGGTGATTGGCTGAAAGTTGTGGGAATGACGATGATAGAATAATCCTTTATCAAGTGGACATTGAAAGCTCGAGCTTTTACCTTAGCCGACGAACACCTCTGTTAGTCATTGAACATCTCAGCCGGGATGGAATATTACTGAACGAGGTTAACCTTTCCTGAACGTTATCTGTGTTGAGGTTTCTGTTTGCCAAATCCTATCATTGTTATACCTTTCCAAACGCAAGCCTAGGATGAGACTTACCCGGTGATTCCTTTGCTGGTTTACCCAAGATCATGAGTGTAGGTAATAACGGTTTATCCTTTATTGGGGTTTGAGTGTGCCTTCATCCCATCTTTGTGAGTTTGCCTAAGACTTACTCGTAAGTGGACGTGAAATCACCGAAAATCCCTACAAAGTGTCGGTAATACCCGGCTAAGCCAAGGAAGCTACGTACTTCCTTGACGTTCGTCGGCGTCGTCCATGCTGCTACGGACTCGATCTTCGCCAGATCAACCTTGATCCCCTCGGCGGAAACAATATAACCCAAGAATGTTACCTCTGACATCCAGAACTCGCACTTAGAGAGCCTGTTGTATAGCTCTCTATCCTGCAAAACTCGCAAAACTATCCTCAGGTGTCCTACATGTTCCTCCCTACTCCGAGAGTACACCAGGATGTCATCATTGAAGACAACTACAAACTGATCCACAAAGTCAATGAAGATGTTGTTCATCAACTCCATGAAGACTGTTGGGCCATTAGTGAGACCAAATGGCATCACTACAAACTCGTAGTGTCCATATTTGGTCCGAAATGTCATCTTGTGCACGTCCTGCTCTCTCACCCTGAAATGGTAATATCGTGATCATAAATAAATCTTGGAGAACAAGTTTGCTCCCTAAAGTTGATCTAGAAAGTCGTCAATACGGGGCAGTGGATACTTGTTATTAATGGTCACCTTGATCAACTCTCTATAGTCGATACACAATCTCAATGATCCGTCCTTATTCCGCACGAAGAGGACAGGTGCACCCCACGGTCAAACACTAGGACGTATAAAACCCTTCTTAGTCAACTCCTCCAGTTACTTCTTCAGCACCAACATCTCGACAGGTGTCATGCGATACGGGGCCTTCAAGATCGGTCTCATCCCAGGCTCTAACTCTATGCCAAAATCCAAACTCCGCTGAGGTGGCAAACGGCACGGCTCATCAAACACATCCATAAACTCACAAACCACCGGGATATTCTTTAACGCTAGACTCTCCCCATCCTTCATGGCATAAAACTAGAAGGCCTCATAACCCTGTCCAGTCAACCTCACTGCTCTAACCGCGCTGATGACAATACCCATCTTTCCAAGGTCCTAGCCTTGGAAAAGCTCTACCTGACCTAACTCGGTAGAGACCGTCCTCCTACCTACATCTAATACAACATGATGTTTATCCACCCAATCCATACCCAAAATGACTTCCTCGTGCACCATCCGCATGACAAAGAAGTCTACAAGTAACACACGAGTCCCTAAACAAATGAGACAGTCACGTATCTCGCGGGTACCTCTGACCCTACTACCGTCAAGTAACCCTATAATAAAAGGTATCCCCTCAATCGTAACTAAACCCAAACGCTCAGCGCATGCATAAGAAATAAATGAATGTGTAGCACCCGTATCAAACAAAACTCTAACTGGCAAACCATAAATCGAAATGGTACCTGTAGCAGCTGGTGCAGCAGCCACCTTTGCACTCCTCAACTCAAAAACGGTAACATGTGCTCCTCTAGAGTTAGTAGTGCTCCCACCACAACCTCTACCTCTACTCGATCCGGGAGCAAATCCCTAAGTAGAAGGACGATCTGGGACTCTCTGCTATCCCTATGTCTACTACTGAGGTGGCCTCTACCCACCGCCTGCTACACTAGCAAGGAAAGAACCTTGTTGCCATGTAGCTATGCCCTGTCTACAAATGACGGCTCCATGACCTAGACTGCAACAAGTGTAACAAGTCACCGGCGGCCTCGTACACTCTAGTCGTATATATTCATCGCCAGAGTTAAAGAACCGTCGTCCCTTCTCTGCAACCGGTGCTGATGAGGGGTAACTTTGGCGTAATTGGCTCCGCTCAGAACCTGAAGCTCCACCAACAGCACTAGTCTACCCAATCCGTTGTCTCTTCTCAAACCCTCTGGTCTAAGAAGCTCTCCTCTAACCAGCCCGCTCTCGCTCATAATAAATTGAGACTCTATCCTGATAGTCTATCAGGGAATCACAGTGAAACCCCGCCATATAGGTCCGGATGGCATCCCTTAGTCGCCAAGAAAAGAGATATACATGGTGATCCTCAAGAGGTGCAGTTGGACCCAACAAAACCTTCTCCTCCTAGAATCTCCTGATCGCCTCAGAGACTAGTACATCCTCAAAGCCAACCAAAACAAAATCCCGTTGTTTCTTCCTCCTCAATGAGGCAGGGTAGATACGCTCTCTAATTAAACTCCTCATTTGGTCATAATTAGTAACATGACTCCCACGGATCTCCACCAATGTTGTGTTAAGTCTCAGAATAGAGTCTGTACTAACTCTATCCGTCGGTCCTATGGACATCTAATAGACTCACAGGCCGAGTCTACATGTCCAGCCCATAGCTGCACCTCTAACCCCACCTTCCTAGAGAAAGGGGGTACTCTTATCTAGTGAAATGCCTTCAACCAAGTATCTGGTCGAGGCCCTCTCGAATCCTCTAGAGCTCTAACAAGCTCAGCAGCGCGTGCCGGTATTACTGGCACCTGAGTAGCTCACTGGGACATCTTTGATGATCCCACCTATGCTGGCAGATCCGGGGCACGTCTACCTACCTTGGAAGCCTTCTCAACTCGTCGGATGTATGCAAGGAACTCTAGTTTTCTCATCAAGACACGATCGGAGTCCTTTGACTAGATTGGCCGAGATCTCTGTCTCGCTGCCATCCCCTCCCTTGTGTCAAGAACAACACTCTCAACAACTTCCTCATGAACGTCCTTTGCCACAGGTGGATCGGCAACGGGAACTAGTCCCTGACCTATCACCACCGGAGGAAGAGGTGGTCTGCCTCTATCCTGTCCCACAACAGCGGTTGCTCTAGTCCGAGCTATATGTTGTATACACATACACGCCTAAGGCTATATATATGTCGTATGTATGTGGGTGTATATATCTATATATATATATATATATATATATATATATATATATATATATATAGGGTGTGGTTCCCATGAGAACACCTCTAACGTGAGAACATGAGAACAATCGTACACCGTTGGATGTGAGTATTAAGGGATGAGATTTAGAGTAAATATCAAAAATAATAATAACTACGAATAATAATAATTAGGAATCCGACAATAACTACGAATAATCCACTCAACCAACAATAACTACGAATAACACATTAAACGATATGGCACATTCGTAACAAAACTGATAATAATTACGAATCTGTTCTCATGTTCTCACGTTAGAGGGTGTTCTCATAGGATCTATACTCTATATATATATATATACATATATATATAACACATGTCCTCACATATAATCCATAATACATATATATACATATGTATACTGTTGAGATCCACAACAGAGGTGACAACTTTCCATACATTCTATCCCAAATCAACTATACATAGAGTTTCAAAACCAAAAACCCTTTTGAAAAGTTAGACCCCTTTTGGATTCGGTTTATTTATCTATCCGGCCTTCATTGCAGATTACAAGTGCCATTGTTGTCAACCTAAGGCTGTGATACCAACTCTGTAACACCCGAATCCACAAGACTCGAGGCGTCACTAGGTTAGGATCTCACAATGGATCTTGACCCTAGCCTGACAACAAGTTCAGTGAATCTTACAACACGGCGCCGACAGATATAAAATCAAATACATAAAACTATATAACTATATAACAAAAGGGTATACAAAACCATAACCGAGTACAAAACGGCAACATCATGTACAACATAAGCAAACATCCCCAAAAACCCATATATCACCTAATGTACGGAAATCCTTGGCTAGTCTCCCTGCCGGATCACTTTGCAGCCCACCTATCCTACAAAGCATCTACAAAGCGGTATGAAACCGTTAGCTAACCATTCATATATAAGATAATGCATAAGTACATACACATGTCATGGAACGGTAAAAACTCAATCATGCTGTCAAACATTTACCCGTTTAGTTATATTTATAACGTCATACACTCAAGTCATATATTTATGTAGATGAAAATATGTGACACGAGAAATATATCATCCTCGCCTCTGGGTATCATAGCCATCTGGAGTGGTATCGGCGCACTTCTCGTGTGCCATAAGGAGTGGTGAAATGCCCATCCCGTATACCAGGACTAGCCTGACCTATAAAGAACCTCCCTGACTCCTTACATGATGAAAGGGAAAGGTTATCTCTGCCATGGTAAGGAGCTATCCAATAAACCATAGGTCGGAAATAATCAACATCGCACGCTATCAAGCATATAACAATCTCCACTCATGCATACATCAAATATAGGAATGCAGCTAACTCAGTCCTACAGACTTCCTCAACTTGAAGATAACCTCAACCACGATCAACTCCAACCCGGAGGATACCACTGCCTAATAACAAGGTATAAAGAGATATCAATTCTCCTATCAATCAAAGGGGTCACGCCTAGAACTAAGGGATCCATAAGGATCATACCAAACCTATAATCCTCAACAACCTACTAAACGCCAAAGCCATAACCGGCATATATCGATACCATAATATCATCATCCTATTCTCATACTCATACCTAGCATGCTTCTAAACCACTCATACTAGGAAAGGAAAGGACTCATACCACACTAGGTATGTCTTAGACAAGACGCACATGGCTGACAAGGAGACCCATGGGCGAAGCACCAGGGAGGCGCAGGGGTGGCGGCACTCAACGCAGGAGCGGCATCACACCAGGCGCAGGGCGGCTTTAGGTATGCGTAGGGGCGACTATCTGTGCAAAAGCAATCTCCGACTTCTCTTCGATCCTCCACTCAATCTTCTTTACCTCTTCGCCATCCAACAACCATCCACATACATATATATACATATATACACAAATACAAGTCTAGGAAGACCAACACAAGATCAAAGTTATGAATTCATAAGCTAAGGGAAAAGGAAAGAAGAAAATAAGAAAGAAAGAAGAAGGAAGAGGAAGAACTCGCCTACAGTTGGATCAGACAGAAGAGAAGATCCACAACACTCTCAGCAAGCTCCCTCTACAACATAGCAACAACAAACCTCATCATCAACATCAAACTCAACTCAACTCTCTTGCAAAACAAGGGAATCCAAGAAGAAGATCAAAGAAAGAAGGGGAAGAGAAGAAGATCGTGAGGAGAAGGCTGGAGAATGAAGGAAACCCTTCATCTGAAGCAAGGGAAGGAAACTTATAAGGGAAGATAGGAAAAACACGAGTTAAAGAGTAAAAAAAGGCGGATGCAGCCACAGGAAACCGCAAAGGCGGGTCCTTGAGCCACAGGGGCGGACCGTAGGGCCGATGGGGGCGGTTCACTAGCCGCAGGGGTGGCTATGCACCTGCGTCTCAATTGAGGCACAGGCGCGGGGTCATAAAAGACTAAGGCTCTTACATATATGTAGCCTAGTGTACGACCTGTCAACAGGTCAAGATTGAGCACCATAGGCCAGAAGGAGAGCTTCACCCACTACTAGTATCGTAGTGGAAGTGGGAGGACATCTCCGTGGATTTTGTTACCGGTTTGAGATCGAGTCGGAGCTTTGATGCGATTTGGGTGGTAGTAGATCGACTAATGAAGACCACACGTTTCATCCCTATAAGGGAAACGTGGACGGTGAGACAGTTAGTTGAGGAGTTCACTAGGTAGATAGTGAGACTCCATGGAGTGCCGACCATCATCTCAGATAGAGACGGACATTTTACCTCGAGGTTTTGGCAACAAGAGCATTCCTCCCTAGGTAGAAGACTTCATTTCACGATCGGGTATCATCCTCAGACAGAGGGTCTGTTTGAGAGGACCACATAGAACTTGGAGGATATGTTGCGAGCTTGTGTGTTAGATTGGAGGCATGTCTGCCTAGACCACATACCTGTGGTAGAGTTTTTATATAATAACAGTTGGCATGTGTCGATCGGGATAACTACTTACGTGGCCTTGTATGGAGGTTGATGACGTAAACCTCTATGTTGCGATGAGCTTGGGAGGGCTAGTGGAGTAGCTCCCGAGCAGGTACAAGATGACATGGCTCGGGTAGCGATGATCCGAGAGCGGATGCTGGCCTCACAGAGTCGCTAGAGGTCTTATGCTGATAAGAGGCGCAAGCCTCTAGAGTTTAGAGTGGGAGCTAAGGTCTGGTTGAGAGTGTCATAAAACGCGAGGCGTCTGACTTTTTGGATTTAAGGGGAAGTTGAGTTCCTGATATGTCGGACCTTTCGAGATCTGGGAGCAAGTTGGAGAGGTGGCATATAGGATGAAGTTGCCACCGAGGTTGGAGAGTGTTCACTTTGTTTTCCATGTGTCTCAACTGAGAGAGTTCATACATGACCAGAGACATATTGTCAGTCCCGATGACCTAGTGGTCGAGCTATACCAAACGTTTTCGGAGCATCCGGTAGCCGTCTTGGAGCGTGGTACGAGAATCTTTTGATCAAAGGACATACCGATGATGAGATTGTAATGGTCCAGACGAGGAGCCAATGACGCTACTAGGGAGACATATGATAATATCCGGAGGAACTATCCACAGTTTTACACCGAGCTAGACACGTCTATAGGATCGACGACTTAGTCCCAATTCTTTCCTTGGTTTCATTTATGTGCTTATGTGATGTTGTATGTTATATAGGCCCCGTGCGAGAATGTGTTGTATGACCTAATAGATCTTGTTATGACAACATGAGTATACTAGGTGCGTAGATTACAAGGTTCACGCCTTCTTGGTTTTGAAGTGCATACCTTGGTTTTTGGGACCGAGAGGTTCGGGATTTAGCAAGTTTTGGGACAAAACTTGTTTTTAGGGGAATCTAATTTAATGACCGGAGTTTTCACTCCCAAGAACCCACCCTTGCTACTCGTATCGGATCCTTGTGGAGTAGTGTAGAGTGGATAGTAGGAGCCTCCGCCCTTATGACTTAGGAAATAGCGGCAGTTTTGTAGGAGTCTCCGCCCCAACGGCCTTAGAAATCGTGATCACGGCCATATTTTTAACAATGTCGCGGTTGCGGCTAGGTCTTCCGTGGGTACGGCTAGTGACCTCTAGTGTGACCGCGGTCACGGCTAGTTTTGCCGCGGGTGCGGTGAGTCAGAAGGTCGGGAAGACAGTCTTGTCTGCTTTCCGACCTCTTGTTTCCTTCGTCAGATTTCCGACCCCTTGATGTCTTCAGCGTGCCTTACCTCCCTGAGTTACCTTCCTTTCCCACTTTTCTGTCTACGTTCTTTTCCCTCTCCATCCTCTCTTATCTCCTCTTCTCTACCTCCAACTTCTTCATTGTTCTTCCTTGTGAGTAGGCTAGTGATTACAGATCGCGGCAATTGTAGAGTTGACAGTATCTTCCCTCTATTCTCCCTCTTCTCCTTTTTCTCCTTCTCTCATTCCTTCTTTCATCTTTGTGAGTGAACATTAGGTATAACCTCACTCCTAGCGTTTTCCCCCTTGTTGTCTAGTGTTGCTTGTGATGGATATTTTCAAGAAGATTTGAGTGAACTTTTATTGATACAAGTGGAAGATGATTAAGGCTGAGCAAAACCAGCAAAGGAGTGCGAAGGACCTTCGAAGACCACCACTGGAGTTCTCCCGCGGTCATGGCCTTCTTTCACCGCGGTCACGCCTTGACTAAAGGTAATTTCTATGGTCGTTTATACCCTATCAAAATATAATCCCGACTTAACACTAAAACAAGTAAAGTGGTTAAGTAAGGGTCGAACCCAAGAGAGTTAAGGTATTTTTATTAAATGAAATTATTGATTATAAGAACAAGTAATAAGGGGGGGGGGTTTGGTTGAATTGATGCACAAAAACTTATGAAAACGAATAACGCAGCAAGTAAGACAATGATCGATGAATCTACACTAGGTTGATTCTAGGCATGCAATTGCTACTTTCGTGAGTTCCTTTTACAAGTTTTCAAGTAATCTCCCGTCTCGATCATATATATGTGTTGAGCCAACCGGCATCAACACAACTTAACAGGTTAATGTTCCATAAACCTACAAGAACAATTAACAAGTTAGCTTTCAAATAAAGACTAAGGGATATAAAGAATAGATCAAAACCGTTAACCTTATCTTTATATTTGTGTTGCTTTTCTTAAGTAATTACAATCCGTTATTACTTAAAGTTTACTACTAGATTAAAGACCCGAACCCGGAACCTATTAATCCTAGTTCTTTGCATGCACTTTAGAACCTATGGTGATCAATCTCAAGTAATAGTAAAACATGCAATTAGACAATGAGGAAACACAAAGCACTACTGAATGAAAACTTATATTAAAGAAAAATTTACAACCAAAGTAACAACGCAGCTTCAAACCAACCCAATGTAGCAAGGGAGTTAGCAACTCATTACAATGGAAATGATGAGAAAATTCGATTCTAAGTGGGAAATGATGAATAAAATGAGTGGATGATTCTAGCAATCAACCAAGGACTATTTATACTACAAAAGACACTTAAATAGGAGTAAATGGCCGGCACAAAACAACCACATTTAATGCCATAAAGGTGGTGCAAACAGCCGGAGTAAAGCTTCTGTCGTTGAACAGCAGGGGCGGCCTTCAGCTCCGCAGGGGCGGTGAAGGCAAAAACGCTTGATCTTCTTCATGGCCGTAGGGGCGGCTAGGCAATTCCGCAGGGGCGGATCTTTAATGCTCTTCAAACGTCTGACTCTTCAACTTCCTGCCGTTTCTGATGCCAAGCCGCCGGGGCGTCCCAGTGCCAACGCAGGGGCGGTGACACAGACTCTTCATCTTCCATCTCCTAGGTTGAGGCGCAGACAGAGGCGCAAGGGAAGGCGCAGGGGCGTTGGTCTTCGCTTCTTCAGGGCAAGTCACCGCAGGGGCGTCAGGGGTTGACGCAGGTGCGGTGACAGTCTTCGTGGCTGGCGGTGGCGAAGGCGCAGGGAACGCTCCGGAGTAAGGTGTCACCCGCAGGGGCGGTGACAATGCTCCGCGGGGGCGGTGAAGCAACAGAAGCTTTACTTCGTGAACGAACTTCACTCCTAAGTGCTTATAACTCCTTCCTTAACTTCTTTTAGTCTTCTTCTTCTGGACCAAGGAGTTAGTAGCATAAACCGACATAAATGCAATAAAAAGACTCTAAAAACAATCCTAAATGATAGTGATTCCATCACCTATCAAACTCCCCCATACTTAGACCTTTTACTCGTCCACAGTAAAATAAATGATAACAACTACACTCAAAGGCCTCAGGAAGCATGGGCAAGCAGAAAAGACAATGAAAACAACAGAAAAGCTAAGAAAGAAAGAAGGGAAAGAGAGGAAATGTGAGAAAAAGGTGAGAAACTACCATCCGTATTGCTCCAAGAGTGGCCTACCCGGACAACCTCCTTATGACTCCCCTTATTATGTCTCCAAAAGCCGGAAGGGAAACCTACCCTCGGTGTCGCTCATTTTGCCAAGGTGCCCTTTCGGGTTTTCACCTTTCCACTCTTCTTCTTTTCTTTGATGATCTAACTTTAGTCTCATATCCCTCAAGCCCAATTTTGCACCAACCTAAGGTTGGTTGGACTACCTTCTTTTTGCCTAAACCGCCCTTTTGGGTTTTCGGTTTATCCAAGGATTTTTCATGCCTTTTTTCATTTTCTTTGGCTTTTTCTTTTTCTTTTTTCTTTTTAATATATGAATTTCAAACTTCATAAGATTCAATGCAAAACAACTCAAAACAAATCAAAACAACTATACATGCAAAGATATGTCCCTCCCCCATACTTGATGATCACTTTGCCCTAAAAGTGGAAATGAAGCAAAGATAAATGTGGGAAAGGGAAGAGAAAAGATACCACTAGTGGGATGGTCCGGATGGACCACCCGGACCCTCCTCTGGTGGGTATGGAAAGTGGCGGAAGAAGTGCTCCTGCCGGCGGTAGAGCGTGTCGATGCGGTCCTCCTGAGCATCCAACCTCTCTCTAACTGAAGTCTCGTAGCTAGCTTGCCAAGCCAGATGTTGAGTCTCTATTTTCTGTTAATGAGCCGCTTGCCAAGCATCCTGCCGGCGGTCAAAATGGGTGGTCATGGAGGAGGCGAAGCTGGACTACCACGCCTGTTGTTGCTCAAACATGGACCGTTGGTACTCGGTCTGCCATGCCTAATGCTGGGTGGTCAGGGCGGCCATCTGAGCCTGAAGGCTCTCCATGGTTGGACTGTCGTCCGGTGTTGTAGTAGGCATCTCCTCATCAGCAACAGGAACCCGGCTGGAGCCCGCAGCATATCTCTCAACAATGTCCCCCTGAGGCCGTCTCGGAGTAAAGGGGTCAGCGGGTACGTACAACACGGAGAACTCATCTCCAAGTGGAAGTGGTCGGGGGATGTATGTGATGTGACTCCCATCTGCCAATGAGATCCAAAATAGGTTCTCCCCGTCTCTCCTGAGCAGCGTGCACCTCCTCAGCATACCTTCCGTATACAGCAGGGCCTTTAAACCTTTTTCCAAGTCAGGGATACCCCACCTCCCATAATGTCTCGTGGCTCATTCTTCCTAATCCGCTTTAAAGCGGTAAGAAAGAGATATGGCCAATCTGGTACCCAGTCGTTCGTGGGGAGGCAGTCGTATAGCAATGGAAGGTCCTTGAGAGCGACCTTATTTTCCTCCTTGTGTCCACAAAAGACACTCATGAAGATCTTCGAGATGAGCCTCAAACAAGGGTGAGTGAATTTGTTGGAATACTCACCCCCTACATGAAACTCAGATCTGGTGGCGGCCTGTCGAAACTCCATCAAGTCGGGTGTCGGGATGGGTTCCCACCAGTCTTCGGAGCCGGCAATAGTCACCCCTAAAGCCTCTTGTAGTTGGGTGTAGTCCAATGTATAATTTCTTTTGTTGAACTTGAATGAAATTCCAACACACATGTGGTCCACCGTTTCCATGTTGAATGTGGCGATGAATTGGCGGCTGAGCTCGGGGTGTGTTGGAGCACTCATTATCAGAAAATCACCAAGCCCAGCATTGTTGAGGAATGCCTGCATGCTCTCCAACATGCCCAAATTTTCCAAAGTAGGAACGTCCAGAAATCGAGTTGCATACACATCCCGACCTTGCACAATCCTGTACCGCTCCTTCTCAGCTTCCGACAACTTGTCTTTCTTCTGTTTTTCCATCTCTTGCAGTTGATCAAGAAAAGGAATTAGAAAGTTCAGAAATTAGAGTAAGAGACGAACCCTCTGTTATGTTTTCCGTAGGGGCGGCTGAAGCAGGCGCAGGGGCAGGATGGTGCAACTGCAGGAGCTTGCAGGCGCTGGGGCGGGAGAAGAGAAGAGGGCGATTCTGGGAGCCTACGAAGGTGGTGGTGCTGGGGCTATTCCGGCGACTTCTTTGTTGGTGTAAATGTCGCCGGTGGTGATGAGCGAGAGTGTGAGGGGCGAGGGCATTGTAGAGTGAGAGGTTTGAGAGTATGTAGGGTTTATGTGGTGGTGGTGAGGGCCGGTGTCGCATGGGCAGTTGTGGCTAGCTCGCCGGAGGTGGCGCAAGAGCGTTTGCACAAGGCGGCGTGTGAGAGCTTCCGGAGGGCGCAGGGGCATGGGAGGCGAGGCGGTGTAGGGTTCGAAGAGTGAATGGAGAAGGAGGGGAAGGGGTGGTAGTTGTAGGTTATTTTTGGGAAGTGTATTTTTTTCTATCCTTAATAAGGCCGCAGGGGGGCGTTTGTCACCGTGGGGGCGGTGACAAGGAAGAGGGGGCACGCAACCTCAGCGCCGCCCCCAGCGCTGAGGATATGTGTCAAGGATGGCCGCCGCAGGGGTGTGGGGTGTCACCGCGGGGGCGGTGGCCAGTATGTTGCAGACGCTGGCCCAGCGCCGGGGGCGGCACTGGCCATGTGTGTCACCGCGGGAGCGCGGTCACTAAGCCGCAGGGGCGGTTTTCTTGACAGAGGCTTCTCTTCTTATTCCTTCGGGTTGCCTCCCGAGCAGCGCCTTTGTTTTACGTCGTTGGCTCGACGTAAGGATTCTACCTCTATGATTGAGCCTCCTCCAGCATCACCTTGGGGTTTATAACCGTCTGTGAAGGTAATCCTCCGGAGGACCTAGTTTCAATCCTTGTAATAGCTTCCGCCATTTGTCCAACCTGTTTTTCAAGGTTCTTCCTCCATTTGCCCAACGAAAGTTCTGTTAGTCACGCCAGTTTGGCATGAAATTCTGTGCATAGGGATCGTTCCTAGGCCTTTGTTGTTGTGGTTGTCCATATCCCATTGCGATCATCCTGGACTTGTGGGAACATGTCCGTTGGATGATATGGGTCAGCACACACTCCACAAGCTTTGAGCTGTTGTGGGGTTCCCATAAGTTTTAGTCTCTTCACCATTTCCTTCAGCTCCGCGAGCTAAGTGGAGATCTCACTCTTCCCGGTATTTACAACATGAACACTTTTCTTGGACGGAGTCCTTCCAAAGTTCCGGATCCCTTCCGCTAGTTCTTGAATTTTTTCAAGAGCAAGGTCAGGGGTAGAGTTAAGAATGTTATCTCCACAAGCTGCATCGACGATCCACATTTCATTGTCTAGCAAGCCATTGTACAAGTACAAGACTAGATCTTGAGTTGAATATCCGTAAAAAGGACAGCTGGATCGAAGGCGGGCGAATCTTTTGAAGTACTCGTAGAGAGTTTTGTTTGCCTCTTGCTTGATGTTGCTTATAGCTTTCTTCAAGTTATTCGCCTTCTTTGCTGGCAAGTATTTCTCCAAAAACGCCTTGTGGAGGTTCTCCCAAGTGTCGATACTCCCGGATGGAAAGTGGTAATACCAATCATCCGCTGAATCTTTGAATGTAAAGCCGAATGCCGTCATCTTGATTTGATCTTCAGTAATGTTGGCCGGTTTCATGCTCATACACTCGGTATGGAACTTCCCAAGGTGTTTGATGGGGTCTTCACCACTTAGCCCATGGAAAGATGGAAGCAAGTGGAAGAGACCCGGCTTGAGCTCAAAGTTGATTCCTTCCCCTAATGCCGGTATGGTAACCGCAAGAGGGTTTTGATCCAAAGTAGGCTGAGCAAGTTGACAAAGAGTACGATCAGCCATTTCTTGTTGGAGTTGTTGTTGTCTTCGTTACAGGATGTGCGTCCTCTCAATATCTGGATCAAAAGAAGCAAAGCCGGAGTTAGTAGCACGGGTTTGAACGATAAAAATTGTTCAAACCAATAATCAATAATAACAATAAAAACACAAAAACTCCCCGGCAACGGCGCCAAAATTTGACTAAAGGTAATTTCTATGTTCGTTTATACCCTATCAAAATATAATCCCGACTTAACACTAACACAAGTATAGTGGTTAAGTAAGGGTCGAACCCAAGAGAGTTAAGGTATTTTTATTAAATGCAATTATTGATTATAAGAACAAGTAACAAGGGGGGTGTAACACCCCAAGTTCTAGGAACTTGAAGCGCTACGGGCTAGGACCGCACAATGGGTCCCAACCCTCAGAGTAGCAACAATAACCGGATCTTACAACAAGGCACAGACGAATGAAAACCAAAACTTAAAATAAAACCAACGGTTCAAACAGAAGAAAACACAAAAGCTCCACAGCCGGGTCAAAACAAAAGGGAAACAACAAACGAAACAAAAACCCAACCCCGTCCTATAATGTACGGGAACCCCGGCTGAGCACACCATCCGGATCACTCAGCAGCATCCTAAACCTGCGGAACATCTAGAACGACGGTATAAACCGTTAGCTAACATTCTAGGTATAAGCAAGAGTGTAAAGGCACAAAGACACATAAGGTAAAGAAAACACATAGCATGCTTACACATCAACCGGTTATTATCTTTCATTAAGGTTATCCATTACTAATTCAACTTCTTTTGTCACACGAGAATCTCCCGAAACTCGCCTCCGCTTCCGCTAACCAATAGGAATAGATCAGTACTATATGTTACCTACATGTATGGGTTGCAAGAGCACATTCTAGTCTCCTGTAGAACTAGACAAGTGGTCACCGCCCGGTTATAATACACTTCGGCCAATTAAGGTTATCAAAGGGTGAATCCTATTTCCAATTATTCGTTATAAACATGATAGCAACACAACAAAGCCAAAACAATCCAACTAATACGCGGAATGAAGCTAAGTAAGTCCAAGGGACTTACCTCACACGAAGGTAAGCCAAAAGATCAGCGAACAACTCAGAAACACACAAGGAAGCTCAGTTTTCCTCAGGAAAGGAGCAAGGAAAGCCTGTACGAACAAGCAACACGAATCAGGAACGAAATGGTTGCTAGAAGTCTATGACTTCTAGTCTCAAAGATCTCTAAGAGATCAACACATGCTAAGGGCTCAACCTTGGTCTTACAACAACTCAGGGGAACAAAGAACAACCATAAGGAACCAAGGAAGGAACGAGGAAAGGAAGGAAGGAAGCAACTCACCAAAGACGGGATTTACTACAGAGAAACCGTAGGGGCGGTTAGACAGATGCGCAGGGGCGGCTGAACAGAGGCGCATGGGCGTCTCTGTACAGGCGCAGGGGCGGATCTTCGTCAGAAGCTACTGTCGGGCTTCTCTTCGACATATCTCACAGCAGGGGCAACCAAAGCTCGAACCTTTGGTTCCAACACGTCAAGATTCAACTCTAGAGAGCCTAAGAACAACGAAGGGTCAATAACGGAACACTCCACAAGAATCAAGGCTCAAGCTTGATCCTTGAGAAGAAGAAAAGAGAAGAACGTAATGAAGAAACCAAAAGAAGGAGAAGGCATGCAGCGCTTAAAGGATTGTGAGGAAGAACCAGAAAAGATGCACTTACACATTCAGCGAAGTCTCAGGAAGCAAAGGACGGCTGCAGCTCTCTAGGGTTTGAAGACGATAGCAAGGAACGGGAAAAAGGAGAGAAGGAAGAGAATATATAGGAGGGCTGGAACGCTAGACGGAAAGGGCGTCTAGGGTTAGAAAGAAATAAGGAAACTGGGCCATACGATAGAATATCGGGTATTCTATCAATGGAAGAAAGATAAAACGACGAAAACAGGTCAGCGCGATCTGTCGCACGATCCGCAGGGGCGGATCTCACAGCCGCAGGGGCGGCTGGCCGCAGGGGCGGCCCTCTCCACCGCAAGGGTGCTGAAGGCAAAAACCTAGGATCTTACATTAGATTTCCCCAAAAAGAAGTTTCGTCCCGAAACTTGCAAAAGCCAAACAATCAGAATAACACACAGAAACAGAACTGAGCTCACATATTCCCACTCGGGGCACGTAACGCAAAACGTCACACAAAAGCGTTCACAACGCAACAAAGGAAAAACCAAACAACATACTAAGCTAACGGTGCAACAAGCTCAACATAAAACTCCGGATAGTTCCTCTGGATACTATCCTCTGTCTCCCAAGTCGCCTCATCAGCTCCTCGCCTCGACCACTGTATTTTCATCATCGGTATGTCCTTCGAATGCAAGCGTCTCGTACTATGCTCTAAGACAGACACTGGGTGCTCTATGAACGTGTGGTCTGGCTCAATCACTAGATCCTCATAACTGACGATGTGTCTCGGGTCAGGTATGTATTCCCGTAGCTGAGACACATGGAAAACTGGGTGAACACCCTCGAGTCTCGGTGGCAATGCAAGTCTGTAAGCTGCCTCTCCAACTCGCTCAAGGATCTCGAACGGTCCAACATATTTGGGACTCAGCTTCCCTTTGACACCGAAACGTCTGACGCCTCCTGTCGGGGATACTCTCAACCAAACTTGAGCTCCAACTTTGAACTCTAGAGGTCAGCGCCTCTTATCTGCATAAGACTTCTGTCGGCTTTGTGCTGCTAACATCCGCTCTCGGATCACTACTACTCGAGCCATGTCATCCTGAATCTACTCAGGTGTTATTCCTCTGGCACAACTAGGCTCGTCCCAACACAGCGGTGTACGACATCTCTGTCCATATAAAGCCTCATAAGGAGCCTTCCTGATCGATGCGTGCCAACTGTTGTTGTACGAAAACTCCACCAAGGGAAGGTGATCTGGCCACACCTGTCCCCAGTCTAACACACAGGCTCGCAACATGTCCTCCAAAGTCTGGATAGTCCGTTCAGACTGACCATCGGTCTGAGGATGAAAAGCCGTCGTGAACTGTAGACTCGTACCCAGGGCGGCATGAACCTGCTGCCAGAACCTCGAAGTGAACCGTCCGACTCTATCAAAGACTATGGTCCTAGGTACTCCATGAAGTCTCACTATCTGTCTCGTGAACTCCTCTGCCAGTCGACTCACCGGCCACGTTTCTTTGATCATAATGAAATGTGCGGTCTTCGTCAGTCAACCTACTATGACCCAAATAGCATCAAAACAACGACTCGGTCTCAAACCAGTCATAAAATCCATAGAGATGTCTTCCCACTTCCAGTGAGGGACGGGAAGTGGGTATAACTCGCTTCCTGGTCTATAATGGTCGATCTTGACCTGCTGACAGGTCGCACACTGAGCTACATATCTAGTGACGACTAGCTTTAGACCTTCCTACCAGAAAGAGCGTTTGACATCTTGATACATCTTACTCGCACCAGGGTGTATTGAGTAAGGTGAAGAGTGAGCCTCCTGAAGGATCCTCTGCCTCAACTCCCGATCTAACGACACACAAACATGCTCCTGGCGTCTCAAAACTCCGTCAGCACCAACTGTAAACTATGTTGCCTCTCCTCGAGATATCCGGTCTCGGATCTGTGTCAAAGCTGGGCAACTCTTCTGCTTTTGTCGGATTTTGGCCAACAAATCAGGTACTAACTTCAAGGTGGACAACTGGTTGTTGGAATCAGGGAAGTAGATATTCATCTCTAGCCATGCCAAGTCTCGTTGTAACTGTGACTGAGCTGTCAGTCTAGCAATAGCCATCTCTCGGGAAGTCTTCCTACTGAGAGCATCTGCTACCACGTTAGCCTTTCCCGGGTGGTATAAGATCTCAAGATCAAAGTCCTTGATCAACTCTAACCATCTGCGCTGACGGTTATTCAACTCCCGCTGAATGAATATGTACTTCAGACTCTTATGGTCTATGAAAATCTGACACGTGGATCCGTACAGATAATGTCTCCAAATCTTCAAAGCATGAACAACAGCAGCAAACTCAAGATCGTGGGTAGGGTTATTCTCCTTGTACGTCTTTAGCTGTCGAGACGCATAAGCAATCACCTTTCCCCTCTGCATCAAAACACATCCTAAGCCCAGCTTGGATGCGTCGCTGTAAACCACAAAATCTTTAATGCCCTCTGGCTAAGCTAGGATAGGAGCAGATGTTAATCTCTTCTTCAGCTCCTCGAAGCTCTGCAGGCACGACTCAGACCATACGAACCTCGTAGACTTCCGCAGCAAGGAAGTGAGTGGTTGGGCGATAACTGAAAAGCCCTCAACAAAATGCCTGTAGTAGCCTGCCAATCCTAAGAAGTTGCGAACCTCCTTGACGTTCTTAGGTGGCGGCCAAGAAGCTACTGACTCAATCTTCGCCGGATCTACCTTGATCCCTTCAGCTGAAACGATGTGACCAAGGAATGCTACCTCGAACATCCAAAACTCGCACTTAGAGAGCTTGGCGTAGAGCTTTCTATCCTGTAAGACCTGAAGAACGATCCTCAAGTGTCTTGCATGCTCCTCTCTACAGCGGGAGTAAACCAGAATGTCGTCGATGAAGACAACTACAAACTAGTCTAGAAAGTCGATGAAGATGTTGTTCATCAACTCCATGAAGACTGCAGGCGCATTCGTAAGCCCAAATGGCATCACTACAAACTGGTAGTGTCCATTTCTAGTCCGAAATGTCGTCTTGGCTACATCCTGCTCTCTCACCCTCAACTGGTGATATCCTGATCTCAGATCGATCCTTAAAAACACTAAAGCTCCATGTAGCTGATCCAAAAGATCATCGATACGGGGCAATGTGTACTTGTTCTTGATCGTCACCTTGTTCAGCTCTCGGTAGTCGATACATAACCTCATTGACCCATCCTTCTTCCTCACGAAGAGAACTGGCGCACCACAAGGAGATAAACTAGGGCGGATGAAGCCCTTCTTTGCTAACTCCTCGAGCTACTTCTTCAACTCAAGAATCTCGATAGGCGCCATACGATAAGGAGCCTTAGAGATCGGTCTCGTACCGGGATCTAGATCAATGCCAAAATCTACACTCCTTTGTGGGGGTAAACCTGATGGCTCTCCAAAGACGTCAGCAAACTCGCAAGCTACTGAAATCTCCTCCAAAGCAGGACTAGTACTATCCTTCATGGCATAGCACAAAAAAGCCTCGCATCCCTGACTGATAAGTCTCGCAGCTCTTACTGCACTGATGATTGTACCAGTCTTCCCGAGATCCCATCCTCGGAAGATCTCAACATGACCTACATCTGTAGTTACTTTCACTGTCCTCTTGCCGATGTCCAAAATTGCTCGATGTCGATCAATCCAATCCATGCCCAGAATAACTTCTTCATGTACTAAATACATGACGAAAAGAACTCTGACAGGAAAACCGTTAGTAAATAAGGCCAATCTAATAGGGCAATCGCGAACCTCTCGCGTACCTCGTATCTTACCCCATCGGGTAGTCCTATAAAGAAGGGTCTACCCTCTATAGTAAATAAGGCCAATCTGTCTACACATGCATCAGATATAAAAGAATACGTAGCACCAGTATCAAAAAGAACTCTGATAGGAAAACCGTTAATGTGAATAGTACCTGAAGGTGCTGGCGCTGTCGGCTCTATAACACTCCTCAACTCATAAACTTTGGCTGGTGCATCTCTGGTGTCTACAGATCCACCAACACGTCCTCTACCTCTCCCTTGTCCCGGAGTGGAACCTTGAGGAGTGGTAGAACCTAAAACTCTCTGCTGCTGCTGCTGCTGGTGGTACTGAGATCTCTGTCCTCCTCCAGCAACACTGGCAGGTGAAGAACCCTGCCGAGATAGCGCCTTGCCCTGACGACAAAACGCAACTCTGTGTCCGGGCTTGCCATAAGTAAAGCAAGTCACTGCTGGCTTCTTGCAGTCAGCTCGGATGTGTCCAGCTACTCCGTAGTTATGACACTGCCGTCCTCTATCAAAACTCTACTGGAAACTAGAACGTCCAAGCATCTGACTACGCCCAAAACCAGCTGCTCCAGCTCTAGCACTGGTTGATCCAGTCTTCTATCTCTTCTCAAGACCTCATGTTTGAGAAGCTCTCATCTGACCCGGTCAGTCTCTCTCATAAGCAGAAGCTCTATCCTGGTAGTCCGCCAAAGACTCACAACGAAAAACCAGTAAGATAAGAGCGTGTCGATTCTCTCAACCTCCGAGAGAAAAGGTAAACATGCTAATCCTCCGGTGGTGCGGACGGACCTAGCAATGCCAACTCGTCCTTAAACTTGAGGATTATCTCAGCAATAGGCAAATCCTCGAATCCAGCCTCAAGGAAATCCTAAAAACGATCCCTTCTCATGGTTGCAGGACAATAACGATCCCTGATCACTGTCTTCATCTCCTCATAACTGGTGACCTTACTACAAATGGTTCTCCACCAAGAATTAGCCTGATCCTTCAGCAATGTTTGTGCTATGTTGACTCGACGTCCCCTAGGGTAACCGATAGCCTCCATGGCAGAATCCACCTGTCCTAGCCACTGCTCCACCTCCAATCCAGTCCTTCCCACGAAGACGGGAACTTTCAGCTGGTCGAAAGCCTTCAACCAACTGACAGGATTTGACTCTTTTCCCTCAGCCGGTGCTCTAACAACCTCAGCAACACCAGCAGGCGGGACAACAGCTTGTGTAACTCTCTGCGAAACCTCAGCTGATCTCGCAGGAATTGGCGGCACTAGTGTTGGTCCTCCAGTCCTGATAGCCTCCTCAACCCTCTGCACATAGTCGCGAAATGCAGAAGCTCCGATAGACACTCGTGACGACTCTGTTGATGGCGCTCTCTGTGCTCCAGACCTAGCAGCGTTCCCATTTCCAGCCTCAGGAACAATGCTTTCAGCAACTTCTTCAGCAAACGCCTCAGCGATAGGCGGATCAACAACTGGGGCTTGGCCCCGACCTCTAGCTAGTGGAGGTCTTCATGCACGTCCTCGTCCACGGACGGCAGGTGGAAGTGGTGGTCGACCCCTTCTTCGCCCCATAGCAGATGTAGCTCTAGTACGCGCCATCTGCTATAAGGATAGATATATAAGAGTATATATATATATAAGGCCACGCTACAGCTAGACCGAAAGGTTAAAAACAAAACCCCCTTTTGAAATCTTTAGACCCCTTGTGGGTTCTATTTATTTATCCATCCGACCTGTAGAAGATTTCGAGTGCCATTGTTGCCAACCTAGAGCTCTGATACCATATTGTAACACCCCAAGTTCTAGGAACTTGAAGCGCTACGGGCTAGGACCGCACAATAGGTCCCGACCCTCAGAGTAGCAACAACAACCGGATCTTACAACAAGGCACAGACGAATGAAAACCAAAACTTAAAATAAAACCAACGGTTCAAACAGAAGAAAACACAAAAGCTCTATAGCCGGGTCAAAACAAAAGGTAAACAACAAACGAAACAAAAACTCAATCCCGTCCTATAATGTTCGGGAACCCCGGCTGAACACACCATCCGGATCACTCAGCAGCATCCAGAACCTGCGGAACATCTACAACGACGGTATAAACCGTTAGCTAACATTCTAGGTATAAGTAAGAGTGTAAAGGCACAAACACACATAAGGTAAAGAAAACACATAGCATGCTTACACATCAACCGGTTATTATCTTTCATTAAGGTTATCCATTACTAATTCAACTTCTTTTGTCACACGAAAATCTCCTAAAACTCGCCTCCGCTTCCATCTACCAATAGGAATAGATCAGTACTATATGTTACCTATGGGTCTTGGTTGCAAGAGCACATTCTAGTCTCCTGTAGAACTAGACAAGTGGTCACCGCCCGGTTATAATACACTTGGGCCAGTTAAGGTTATCAAAGGGTGAATCCTATTTCCAAATATTCGTTATAAACATGATAGCAACACAACCAAGCCAAAACAATCCAACTAATATGCGGAATAAGCTAAGTAAGTCCAAGGGACTTACCTCACACGAAGGTAACCCAAAAGATCAGCGAACAACTCAGAAACACACAAGGATTGCTTTACCATTGGAGGATATTGAAGAAGTTCTTGATTTCTCCTTAGAGATTTGTGAGATTGTTCTAATCTTTGATTATTGTCTTTGAGAACACATTCTAGGATTATACATCGTTTGATTGAGTTATTGATTCTTTGAAGATTGGTTTTATTCGTCTTTGTGTTCTTCTTGATTGCATGCCCTTCTTGATTTCTTTTCTTAATCTTGATTTGATTACAATGATGATTGTTGGCTAAACAGATCGGATCCTGAGAGTTATTGATGGTTGTGGTACAGATGATGATATATTGAGCCTTAACAGATCGGATCCTAAGAGTTGTGAGATGAAACCTTCGAACGAGGAATTCCACGGCCTGTTCTTAAGGAACCACGACCGTGGTTTCTCAAGATCTGCCCGTGGTTTCCTTTGTTTTGCACATTTCGCTTTTGCCTTTATTCAAAGTTCAAGATTGCTTAAATCCTACCTTTATTTACCCTTTCTAACCCTTAGCCACACTTGGTTGTGCGTGTTTACGAGTTCTAGGTAATAGGGGATTTCAAATCCTCTATTAGGTGAGGAGTGTCATAGCCTTTGCCTCTGTCTTTCTTTTCCTTGGGTTTTGTTTGGTATGAGAACTGAATCCTATCCTTATGACCTCTTCTTGAAGAAACTCAACATCCGTTAAGTAGAATCCTTTGGTTGGGACAAAAGGAAGTTGGATCTTCACCGGAAAACATCCTACCGAAGAATATATACCTTGATATCCAGCTCTGACCGTACACATCCTTGGATATCTTTAATCGAATACCGCAACCGGATACTTGGAACTTTAGAATCTGCATTCCCACTATTCTTTTATATTCTGTATTGTGATCATTGCATTACTAGCTACCCAAATTGAATTACCTTTACTGCTTTGTTCTCAACGATTCCCTGAGATCGACTCCGGAATATGAGCCCATACTACGATTGATCCATACACTGCGGGTTTGGTATTGTTAGGCTTAATGCTTGGATATAAATATAAAGCTTATTTGCGCACACACCTTTTGGACAGAACAAGTTTTTGGCGCCGTTTCCGGGGAATTGGTCAAGACCAATCTAGTGCACGATTGTCTAGCTTGGTAGCTTCTACCTTTGCCACTGATTATTCTTGTTGAGTGTTCTTGCAGGATCTTTCTTTAGGTTTATGCGAAGGACGCAAACCAGTAAAGAAATTGTTCCGTACGATCCTGAACCGGAAAAGACTTATAATAAGAAGTTGAGAGAGGCTAAAAAATGGCCGCTAACAACAATCAAGAGGTGGAGGATCTTAGAGTTGAATTAGCTGCAACTCGAGATCAGATAAGAAAACAAGAAGAAGCCTTGAGGGAAGATAGAGCTGATCAAGCTACTCTACTGTAATAGCTAGGATTTCGAATTCTAATTAATGTTGATTAACTTAATCGTTGATAGTAGTTGACATATAACTCGCGAAAACTTCGCAAGTGATGAGTAAGACTCCCACCGTTATGTTCTTGGCGTAATTTTGGACGTTTGGGGAAATTTTTACTTTTTTCCCCGGGTAATTATTTTTACCCTCCGGTGTTATTTGGAGCATTTGGGAGCTCCAATTAATAAAAATGCAGTTGAGAGAAATGATCAGGACATCGGATATGTCCTAGATATGAAATAACATGGAGAGGCAAAACGGCCAAAAGAGTCGCTATTTCGTTTCTTAACGGCTAAGAAAGACGGCTTAAGAATACACGTTTTCCGAGACAGTTGTGGAATAATTATCCGTACAATATTCCAGATTTAATGTTCCAATCTCGAGAAGTTTGGAGAAAGAGGTTCGACTCACCTTTGGATCGGTTAAAGGATAATTATTGACTTTAATTTACTAAAGGAAAATTATTGACTTTAATTTACTAAAGGATAATTATCGTCTTCACTATAAATAGCGGAAAATCCTTTATTAATTCATTTCCTTTCACGTTTCCTCGTAAAAGCTTTTATTTCTCTCAACCTTCAAACTCAGATCTACTCTCCGTTTCTAATCCGATTTCAATTCCGTTTGAGTTTCTGGATTCCTCTCTTCATTCTCTTCATAACGGTACCGAGTTTCTGCATTTTCGAGTATATGGAGGGCTGGTCGAGCATATATGTCACCAGGAAGGTTCCGTCGCTCAGATTCCGATGAATTTGACAATGTCCATGCGTAGCCTACTTCGTTGTGATTCCGAATCTTCTTTCAGATCGTCAATCGGGTTAGTAACGAATAAGTTATGAATTTATTCGTTTTCCGTACTGCGATTTGGCCTAAATTGAGTTTAGGCTTGTCAAATAGGACAATTAGAAATTCCATTATGGTCGTTATATTATTCTGGTGATTATGGGTTGTTTGTTTCATGAAATCTGATGACAAGGGGTTTAGAAATTGTCTACGGGCAAAACATTATTCTGGCGAAATCTAATTAATTAATTAAAGGTTAATTAATTAAATTAGGATTAGAATTGAGATTGAGGAATGTTGATTAGATACTACCTTGAGATTTGAGGAATTGTGAGTTATGTTGAAATATTGAGGTTTAGTTGGTTGTGAGGCTTATAGATTGATTATGATCCTTATGGATCCCTTGGGTCTAGATGTGACCTTTTTGATTGATAGGAGTATTGATATCTCTTTATACCTTGTTATTAGGCAGTGTCCCTCTCAGGATTGGAGCTTGATCGTGGTTGTGATTGTACGAGGTTGAGGTAAGTCCGTAGGACTTACTTAGCTACCATCCCTATATTGGGTGTTTGCATGAGTGGTGTGTGCTTTATATGTTTGCTATGATAGCATGAGTTGTCGTTTTTATCGACCTATGTTTTATTGATTGCCCCACTGCGTGGCTGTGATAACCTTTCCCTTTCATCCCGCCGTGGAGTCTGGGAGGTTCTCTGATGTCTGGCCAGACTGGTTTACAGGAAGGGCGCATTCCACTCCCATAGGGTACACGGATTGTGTGACCGATACTCGTACAGCTGGACATTGCACTCAGAGGCGGGGATGTATCGGTCCTCGTGTCACATACTTTCATCTATCTCTATATATATACGGTTTTTGAGTGAATGGTTATTATATAAAGATAATAAATGGGTAAATGTGTGATAGCATGCCGATGTGTTTATCTTTCATGATTGTGCTTGTGCTTATGCATTACCTCATATATGTATGGTTAGCTAACGGTTTCATACCATGTTGTAGATGTTTACAGGTTAGGCGCTACTGGGTGATCTGGCAGGGTGACAGGCCGAGGACTCTCGTACATTAGGTGGTTAGTTTGGGTTTGTTGTGTTCCCCTCCTGCGTGAGGATGTTCTTTTGTACCTCCTGTGTAAGGTTGGCGTTTTATATACTCGGCTATGTTGTTGTTTACTTTGGGTTGTACAGTTTATACTGTTTTATGTATTTGTTTTATATCTGTCAGTGTCATGTTGTAAGGTCCAGTGAACTTGTTGTCAGGCTAGGGTCAGGATCCATTGTGAGATCCTAGCCCAATGTGACATCCCAAGTCCCGCGGATTTGGGGTGTTACAGAGTTGGTATCAGAGCCCAGGTTGACAACAAGGGCACTTGCTACCTGCAATGAGGTTTGATAGGTAAAATAAATAGAGCCCACATGGGATCTGACGGTTTCAAAGGTTTTGGTTTGAGGTGTGGTTTTGGGATAGAATGTACGAGAAGTCGTCACCTCTGCCATGGATCTTTGCAGCGTAGATATGCATATATCTGTGTGTACTATGGATTATGTGAATGTATTATATACATATCGATACCTATGGCATATATATAGCCTTATAAGATTAGGTGCGTATATCCTACAAATGGCTCAGAGTAGAGTAGTACTTGTAGTGGGACGAGGTAGGGGTACACCCCCTTTTCCTCTAGTGGTGATAAGTCAGGGACCAATTTCCGCTGTTGTTTTGCCTATGACAGAGAACGAGTTTGAAGAGGATGATCGTGTCTCCATGAGTAGATCCGAGTTTCAAGAGTATATGCAGCAAGTATATGAGGCGGTGATAGCGGGAAGACCTACACCGGATTTACCAACATTTGTGAGATCAACTGAAGCTTCTGGATCAGAGAAGAAGCAACGGATTGAATCAGTTAGTGGAGAAGCAAAGATGATGAATGGTGAACCAAGTCAGATACCAAGACAACCAAGTGGTCCTTTGGTCATGAAGACGACTAGCATGGAACTACAGTGTTTTAATTGCGGGAAGTTTGGACACCGGCGAGCTGTGTGTCCAAAGGCGCCCATAATATGCTTTACGTGTGGTAAAGCAGGGCATAGAGCGAAGTTTTGTTGACAGGGCAAGGCGTTGCCTTTACAAGTTCCCTCTCGGAATAAGATCATTCAAGGTGGACGACGAAGATCAAGTTACCCTTCAGTTGCACAGGTTGCAAGAATGGGACAATTATGTTACAATTGTGGCTATCCAAATCATTTGCGTTCTGAGTGCCCTTTGGCACCGATAGCTTGTTTCATCTGTGATGAACTAGGTCATCTGGCCCCTTTTTGTCAGCAAGGTAATATTTCTTCCCAGCAAGACCTTCCTTTTTCCGGTGTTGAAAGAGTGGAAGTAGAGGCTATAGTGAGGACCTCAGTGATACTTGAGGAGCATAGATCCGAGATCGAGTGATGATATGTAGTGGAGCTACGGGAGTTAGCTGTTATAGGAACCATTCTCGTTAATGGTTTACCTAGTGGAGTTTTGTTTGTTATGAGTGCTATGCACTTCTTGTCTTTCGATGCATGCATTGATGGTTGATCTTTGATATATAGTAGAAGGTGGACTTTCCTTTACAGGATTACCAGTTAGGGGTCGGAGGTACCCGCGAGATATGTGTTTGTTCCCTTATTTCGGTACTTGTGTATCGCTTGTAGACTTCTTTGTCATGCCGTAGGTGCATGAGAAAGTCGTTATGTGTATGGATTGGATGAATAGATATCATGCGGTGTTAGATATTAATAGTAAGGCTATTATAGTCTTTACTGAGATGGTAATTAGAGGTCTTCTAAGGTTAAGACCTTTGAAGAGACAGGTTTGTCATCAGGACTGTACGAGCAGCGAGCTGATAGCACAGGGATGTGACGCCTTCTAGTGTTATACCATGAAGGAGCGAGATAGTCCAACAATGGAAGGTATTCCAGTTGTTTATGGGTTTATAGACGTGTTACTGAACCGTCTAGTTGCCACCTCAGCGGAGTGTCGACATTGTTAACAAGTTGAAGTATGATACAAGATTGAATGGGAAAGCCACACTATATGGTGCTTGTTGAGATATTGTACTGATAACTTGAAAAGTTGATTTAAACGGGTTTACCCTAGTGGGTTCCATGTTCCGTATTGACGACCTGATGAGTTAGCTTCAAGAAGCAATTGTGTTTTCATGATTCCTTTGTGCTCAAGATATCCCTAGTCTTGGATGAGAGAGCAGCAAGTGTATGAGATGGCATCCTATACCCGTTATGGACACTACGAGTTTGTAGTGATGTCATTTGGGTTGACGAATGTTTTAGTAGTTTTTATGGAGTTGATGAACAATATCTTCATCGACTTCCTTGATTAGTTGGTGGTGGACTTCATGGATGACATGTCGGTATACTCTCATAGCAGAGAATAGTAGACCGATCGTCTGAGGACCGTTCTGCAGATTTCGAGAGATAGAGCGTTGTATGCTAGGCTCTCTAAGTCTAAGTTGAGATGCCAGTGGTATCCTTTTTAGGCCATGTTGTCTCCGCCAGTGAGATCATGGTTGACCTGGGGAGAATTAAGTATGTTGTAACATGGGAGATACTGATGAACATTAAGGAATACGTAGTTTTCTCGGCTCAGTTGATTGCTACCAATGCTTTGAGGAAGGATTTTATATGATTATGTATTCATTTGCGAGTATTTTGAGAAGACCACCATAACTACATGATGAAAGCAGCGTGTCTAAGTTCTGAAGAGTTGAGGAGGCATTTGACCTCTGCTTCTATTTTGTTGTAGCCAGAAGATTTTTGGAATCCCGTGATTTACTGTGATACATCTAGCTAAGTCTGAGATGTGTATTACCACAGAGGAGTAGGGTTATTGTTATGTGTGTTTACAGCTGAGAACCTATGATGAGAACTACCCGACTCATGATTTAGAGTTAGTAGTGGTAGTTCAAGCCCTTAAGTTTTGAAGACCGTACCGGTGTGATCTTCATGTCAGATTTTTATAGATCATAGAAATCTGAAGTATATTTTATGCAACAAGGGTTGAATAACCGCCAGTATTAAGAGCTTAAGTTGATCAAGACTTTGACTTGAAGATTCCATATCATTCAGAGAAGTTGAATGTTGTCGCGGATAACTTGACTAGAAAGGAGAAGATGATTGTGAGACTGATAGTTCAACTTCAGCTTCAGAGAGATCTAGCTTGGCTAGAGTTGGACAATCAGTTCCTTGATGAGGATACCCAGTTATACCTCAGAGGTTCTACCTGGTCTGTTGGATGAGGTCCAATAAAAGCAGGAGACCTGCCCGGCCTTGACAAGGTTTAGAGAAAGGATATCTCATACTGAGGCACCATAGTTCTCCATGGGAGTAGATGGACTGATGAAGAGTCATGACCACTTTTGTGTACCTGCTGATGCATATGGAGACATAGAATATTATGGTATATCCACTGTACGCCTTATTCAGTACATTCAGGTACGAGTAAGATGTACCACGAGTTGAGACGATTATATTGTATGAAGCCGATATAACCAGATTTGTGATACAGTGTGTGACCTGTTAGCAGGTCTAGATAGAGTATTTCCGATCTAGAGATAAGCCCCACCCACTACCAGTGCAGTAGTAGAATTTGAGAGGACATCTCTATGGACTTTTTTATGGGATTGTGACCCAGTAGAAGATTTATGTTATCTGGATTGTTGGTAACAAATTAATGAAACCGGCATGTTTCATTTCTATCAGAAGGACGTGGCTAGTGAATGAATTGGCTGAGGAGTACACTAGACAAATAGTGAGACTCCATGGTATACCGAAAACGATCATTTCTGATCGAGATTGATGTTTTTACTTTGAGATTTTAGGTAGCAAATTCAGACTGCTTTGGGGACGAGTATGTACCTCATGACTACACTTCACCCCCTGACAGATGGTCAGTTAGAGAGGATCATCTAGATCTTAAAGATCTATTATAAGTTGTAAGTCAAATGGGAAATGTGGATGGTTATATTACCTTCCATTAATGAGTTTATTATATAACAATGAAGGACGTGCATCTTTCTGGGATGGCCCTATGAGGCAATATATATAGACATAGATGTCGTATATCCTTATGATAAAAGTGATCAAGCAGTAGTAGTGGAATAACACCTGACCAGATTCAGGATTTTATAGTTCAAGTAACGTTGATTGAAGGAAGAATGTTGGTTGTACAGAGTCGCCAGATATTATATGTAGACAAGAGGCGTTAACCTCTAAAGTTCAAGCGAGAGTTCATGTCCGGTTGTAAGTATCTCAGCTGCGAGACGTTAGACGTGTTAATATGGAAAGGGAACTGAGTTTCCAATATGATGGTTTATTTGAGATCGACCAGTACGGAGAAGGTAGCATGATGTTTAGCTTTGCCTATGAGATTAGAGAATATCCACCCAGTGTTTCATATGTCTCAACTGAGAAAGTATATACCAGACTCGAGACACCTTGTGAGTTACGATGATTGATGGTTGAGTCTAACCACACTTTTGTTGAGCATTCGATTACATTCTTGGAATGAGATATGAAACACTTGCATTCGAAAGACATTCCCATATTGAGGATATGATGGTCAAGATGAAGACCTGAAGAGGCTATGTGAGAGATTGAGGATAGTGTCCTGAGGAACTATCTAGAGAATATGTTGGGACAGACCCATTTGTGGGAGCACGAGTAGATGTTAGTGCTATCTTGATGAATGTTGTGCTTATGTGCTTATATGCCTTGATGTGTTATTCTATGCTAGCTGTGATGTGATTTATGATCTTAGTAGATCTTGATGTGCTAGTGTGATGTATGCTATAGCTGGAGATGATTACTTCCTTCACCTACCCCAGTATGATTATATTTATAGCTGGAGATGGTTCTTTTCTTCATACTATTTGAGTGGGATTAGGATTCAGCTGGAGATGGTTCTTTCCTCCATGCTACCTTGATGGACATAGGGCCAGTTTGGTAACGGATGATTACGTAGACGAAGATGAGGATTAAGGAAATTATTTAGATGAAGAATTAAGGGGATGAAATTGTTTAAGAGGGTGAATATGAATATAAGTGAAATGAGTGTTTGATAAAATTAATATGATTGTGGGTAAAATTACAAAAAAGTATGTGTAATATTTTTTTTATAGATGAAAGAAATGAAAAAACAGGGGTAAAAGTGAGATTTGACCCTCAATAATCTTCATAAGCCCTATAATCCAAGTTTTACAAGATTACAAAATTCTCGTAATCTAATTCCCTTAATCTCCATAATCTAACCCTTTTAATCTCCTTAATTCCCTTACCAAACGAGATTACGAGAATTATTTCTCCCTTTTAATTCTCATAATCTTAATCTCCTTAATTTATGGTACTACGAAACGGAGCCATAGTTCAGTGGATATGTGATTCCTCCATGCGATATATATGTTTATGGGTTGGCTAGAGATGCATTTCCTCTATGCCTATGATATGTTTTGACTAGAGATGTGCTTCTTCTATGCCTTGTGATGTGGTATGGCGAGAGACGTGATTCCTCTACGCCTTTTGGTAGCGTTATGGCCCTGTTTCCTGGAGATGATGATTCCTCCATGTTTATACTTGAGGTTATAGATTGTTATAGGTTGTGATCTTTTGACCGGAGATGTGATACCTCCGATAGAAAGAGTGAGAGTTATACCTCGGCTTATGGGTCCGAGAGAATTTGTGAATTGTTCAAGTTTTGGGACGAAACTTTTTTTTAAGGGGTGTGTGATGTAATAGCTAGGATTTCGAATTCTAATTAATGTTGATTAACTTAATCGTTGATAGTAATTGACATATAACTCGCGAAGACTTTGCAAGTGATGAGTAAGAGTCCCACCGTTATGTTCTTGGAGTAATTTTGGACGTTTGGGGAAATTTTAACTTTTTCCCCCGGGTAATTATTTTTACCCTCCGGTTTTATTTGGAGCATTTGGCAGCTCCAATTAATAAAAATGCAGTTGAGAGAAATGATCAGGACATCGGATATGTCCTAGATATTAAATAACATGGAGAGGCAAAACGGCCAACAGAGTCGCTATTTCGTTTCTTAACGGCTAAGAAAGACGGCTTAAGAATACACGTTTTCCGAGACAATTGTGGCATAATTATCCGTACAATATTCCAGATTTAATGTTCCAATCTCGAGAAGTTTGGAGAAAGAGGTTCAACCCACCTTTGGATCGGTTAAAGGATAATTATTGACTTTAATTTACTAAAGGATAATTATCATCTTCACTATAAATAGCGGAAAATCCTTTATTAATTCATTTCCTTTCACGTTTCCTCATAAAAGCTCTGATTTCTCTCAACCTTCAAACTTAGATCTACTCTCCGTTTCTAATCCGATTTCAATTCCGTTTGAGTTTCTGGATTCCTCTCTTCATTCTCTTCATAACGGTACCGAGTTTCTGCATTTCCGAGTATATGGAGGGCTGGTCGAGCATATAAGTCACCAGGAAGGTTCCGTCGCTCAGATTCCGATGAATTTGACGATGTCCATGCGTGCCCTGCTTCGTTGTGATTCCGAATCTTCTTTCAGATCGTCAATCGGGTTAGTAACGAATAAGTTATGAATTTATTCGTTTTCCGTACTGCGATTTGGCCTAAATTGAGTTTAGGCTTGTCAAATAGGACAATTAGAAATTCCATTATGGTCGTTATATTATTCTGGTGATTATGGGTTGTTTGTTTGATGAAATCTGATGACAGGGGGTTTAGAAATTGTCTACGGGCAAAACGTTATTCTGGCAAAATCTAATTAATTAATTAAAGGTTAATTAATTAAATTAGGATTAGAATTGAGATTTAGGAATGTTGATTAGATACTACCTTGAGATTTGAGGAATTGTGAGTTATGTTGAAATATTGAGGTTTAGTTGGTTGTGAGGCTTATAGATTGATTATGATCCTTATGGATCCCATGGGTCTAGATGTGACCTATTTGATTGATAGGAGTATTGATATCTCTTTTTGCCTTGTTATGAGGCAGTGTCCCTCTCAGGATTGGAGGTTGATCGTGGTTGTGATTGTACGAGGTTGAGGTAAGTCCGTAGGACTTACTTAGCTATCATCCCTATATTGGGTGTTTGCATGAGTGGTGTGTGCTTTATATGTTTGCTATGATAGCATGAGTTGTCGTTTTTATCGACCTATGTGTTATTGACTGCCCCACTGCGTGGGTGTGATAACCTTTCCCTTTCATCCCGCCGTGGAGTCTGGGAGGTTCTCTGATGTCTGGCCAGACTAGTTTACAGGAAGGGCGTATTCCACTCCCATAGGGTACACGGATTGTGTGACCGTTACTCGTACAGCTGGACATTGCACTCAGAGGAGGGGATGTATCGGTCCTCGTGTCACATACTTTCATCTATCTATATATATACGGTTTTTAAGTGAATGGTTATTATATAAAGATAATAAATGGGTAAATGTGTGATAGCATGCCGATGTGTTTATCTTTCATGATTGTGCTTGTGGTTATGCATTACCTCATATATGTATGGTTAGCTAACGGTTTCATACCGTGTTGTAGATGTTTACAGGTTAGGGGCTACTGGGTGATCTGGCAGGGTGACAGGCCGAGGACTCTCGTACATTAGGTGGTTGGTTTGGGTTTATTGTGTTCCCCTCCTGCGTGAGGATGTTCTTTTGTACCTCCTGTGTGAGGTTGTCGTTTTATATACTCGGCTATGTTGTTGTTGTTGTTTACTTTGGGTTGTACAGTTTATACTGTTTTATATATTTGTTTTATATCTGTCAGTACCTTGTTGTAAGGTCCAGTGAACTTGTTGTCAGGCTAGGGTCAGGATCCATTGTGAGATCCTAGCCCAATGTGACATCCCGAGTCCCGCGGATTCGGGGTGTTACATCTACAAGAACGACTTTGAGCCGATATGGTCGATATGATAACACAAGCACGACTGGAAAATGAGGAGACAGACGCGGATGTTAGAGTTGTGGTTAATCCACCTCCACCAGCGCCCGTTAAGGTCTTACCACCACCAGTTTTGTGCCACCACCACCTCCACCAAGAGTGGAGCCAGCTGATCCGTTTGCAGGTGTTCCACAAACACTTGGGCAACGGATGGATTTGGTCCAGCAAGCTCGCCGTCCGGGCGTACACTTGGGAGATCTAGCTGATCGTGACTATTTAGACCTCCGGTGATTACTATGATCCAGCAGAATCGCTTTGGAGGAATGGAGAGAGAGTCACCGCACCAACATCTTCAGAATTACTAGCTCTTGATGGAAACATTGAGACCTTTCAGGTACGAGAATAACAATTATAAGTTGCGTGTTTTCTTTTTCTCTTTGAAGGATAACGCTCGAGCATGGTACCAATCACTTCCCGCCGGAAGAGTGAACACATGGGAAGAGATGACCGCGGAGTTTCTTACCAAATTCTTTCCACCATCGAAGAAGGCGGAATTTAGAGCTAAGATCAACACATTTGTGATGAAGAGTGGTGAAAGTCTCTTCACCTCATGGCAAAGGTTCAAGGACCTCTTATTGGATTTTCCACATCATGGGATTCCAAAGATTGATTTGCTTGTGATCTACTTTAAGCGCTTGGATGCCGAAGCGCAATTCAAGCTACAATCACTTTCAAGTGGAACACATATGGACAAGCCGGTAGATGAGGCGTAGGAATTTTATGGACAAGCCGGTACTCGCATCGAAGCAAGGAAGCGGGGAGTCAAAGCTCAAGAACTCCGGTGCTGAATCTTACCACCTCTAATGTCAAGGAGATGAACAATTTAAATAGTGAAATGAAGGCTTTGAAAGACCTTTTGACAGCTCATGTACTCCTCCACCACCAAAAAGAGAACGTCTCAAAACTATTGCTCGAGAACGGGACAACCACCCCTGAAGAAACGACTTATTTTGCAACTTCTCAATGCAATTCTCGTACTCCTCCACCACCAAAAGACTAACTGTTTTGCAATCATTGTACAAGTCCGGGAATACCACGAATACCTGTTTTAAAATCCATGGATATCTAGATTGGTGGATCGCATGCAATGGTACGCCTCCGACTCTTCCGTCAATAGTGGCACTCGTTCGTCGGTACCGACCCCTCCACCAACAAAGACACCTTCTCGCGCAGCAGCTACAACCGTTTCCACACCAGCCGGGCATGTCAACTCCGCCTCTCCTATTCCCTTAACACCTCAGGATCGTAAAGAAATTGGGCCTAAAATTGATTATACTCATTGGAACAACATTCTATCTGCATTGAACTCCTACCACTCTCATTCATCCTATGCTACTACTTCAGATATTATTTCGCTACCTTGGGTACTTGATTTCGGAGCCTCTTTTCATATTACAATGGATCACTCCCTACTCTCCAAGCTCAAATAGTCACCACATGCCGGATCAAGCTCCGTAACGGAGTTCTAGTGTCTACCGCACACGCATGGAGTGTACACATCAATGTCTCCCTTCACCTATCTGAGTATTATTTGTATCAAGGCTTGATTTTCATCTTATCTCCCTGAATCAGCTAACTACATATATGAATTGTGTTTTTATGATAACTAATAAACTTTGTGTTATATAGGACCATACTTCGAGGACAGTTTAGAGTAGGTGAAGCATGTGATGGAATCTATTGGCTTCGCTGGATGACAAACACTTTTCCATCAGTTTCATGTCTTACCGCCTCTAATACCATGTAGATATTTGTGAACTGAAAAGCTGGTTTATTTTATTGATCAAATAATGTTTATATAGACATATATTAAGAGATAAAACAATAAACTAATAAGTACGGAATAAACTCAATATACGGCTCAATATATTGGACCCATACTTTAACATTATTGATTGATTCAAGTGCAACTTCTTGACAACTCAAGTCATTTTTCGAGCATGAGATCTCAGTCTAATTATTTAGAAAGGTATGAAGGCAGTTCTTCTTATTTGAATTCTGATTTTTTGGTCTATTCATGAGTTCGGACTCTAATTCCTATTATCATATCAAACTAGACTGGAAACATCCATTCAAAGTTCCTATTATTACAAACTAGATTGGAAACATCCATTTGTTTATCCAGTCATGAATTCGATCTTCTTGTTTTAGGAATGACTTAAAGGGAAGTATTGTTGGCCTTGTATAACACATCAATTCACTCTTTGAATAAGACTAGCGCATATTTAAATGTATTGAGCTTCTAAATACACATTTTATGGGTTATTGACATCTTAAGTGTCGTGTAGAACCCCTTGCATTGATGCAACATATAGACCAATACAAGAACAAATTGTTGAACTCGGGAGAAAGGCAATAATTTTCAAGGTGCTATAAATGGAAGTTGTATAAATCCTATATTTACTACTCGTGGTAGACATGGAGGGGATACTTTGGGACTCTACAAGGATTTCCTACATATTTTGTTTTGACCCACTTTATAGTCTCTCCACATTTATCCAGACTGTTTTTCCTTTGACATTGAATAGGATTTCAATAGTAGTGAAATTGTAGTGCTAAGTCTGCTTAAGCTTGATTGATTTTATCTTGTTAAAAGCGAAGCTAAGCTTGATATTAATAAAGGTGACATAAATATGGATAAAAACTATAGTTGAATTTAGGTCGGACCATCAATGGCCGACCAAGATTCAAGTATGATCCAACTACAAAAATCCTGGTTCGTATTTTGAAACCTTTTCCACTCCCGCGGTGCAAGAGTGCAAATGAGAATCTGAATTCAAAATTGAAAATTCCATAAGGTGTTTTTGTATAGGAAGGACTCCTCTTTTGAAACCATTTCCCTCCGGTGTTATGAGAGTGCAAATGGAAGTCCGGACTCGAAGTTGAAACTCCTGTAAGGTGTTTTTATATGGGAAGGATTTGGCTTTTGAAACCTTTTCCTCTTTGGTATTGCAAGAGAGCATACGAGAGTCTGGATTCGAAGTTGAAAATCCCGTACGGTGTTTTTATATAGGAAGATTTTGGCTTTTGAAACCTTTTCCATTCCGGTGTTGTGAGAGCGCGGAGTCCGGATTCTTAGTTGTAAATCCCGTAAGGTGTTTTTATATAGGAAGATTCGGGTTTTGAAACCTTTTTTCCTCCTGTCAGTGCAAATGGGAGTCCGGATTCCATGTTGAAAATCCCGTAAGGTGTTATTATATGAGAATGATTCGGTTTTCGAAACTCTTTTCGCTCTGATGTTACGAGAGTGCAAATGGGCATCCGGAATTGAAGATGAAAATCCCATGAGGTGTTTTTATATGGGAAAGATTTGACTAGGAGAAGGTGATAAGTTCAAAACATATATCTTTTAAGTTATCATTTGCATGCATTTCATACAACATTTGGTTTGATCATTGTTCATATAGAGCATTAATCTTTCCTATTGCATATTGTGGTGTCTACTTTGGTTTATTTTGTATTTCAGGCGTTCGAGGCCGGAAACAAGCGGAAAAGATAAAAGAATACGACAATACGAGTTTATATCCTCTGTAAGGTGAAGGACATCATGGAAGACATCTATATTTACCGAGGATCGAATTCTCGAGGTAGATTTATGTTGGACAAAGAACAATTGAAAACCTTCTGAAGATCATTGATTTTGGATACTATTTTATGATGACATTTGAGATATTCTCGTTTTTTTTACCATCTTTGTATTGGATTTGGACAAACATGTCAACTACAAAGTTGCAGATCTTCGAAAGGGCTTCGACGTCGTACTCATAAGTCTTGTTGTTCCAACTATAGTAGCGGGAAGACAATTTTACTGAATTGTTGAAAAGATGCAGAAAACAAATACAAGTTATGAACAAATAGAAATACAATCTATGTATTAGTGTTATACGGACTATAAGACATATAAATTTTACTCATAAACGGTATAATTACCTTGAAGACTATATTTCTCTCTTGAGGCGCCAAATTCATATTTTATGTTATCTTATTATATGTGTATGGGTTGGGCTTGTTGTGTCCATCTTAGGGTTTGATCCAAACATTATATAAAGAACTTTCTAACTCAAATTAAAGTTATTTCGTTGTTGATAGGTCGATCACGGTTCCAAGTCCGTACCGCAATACAATAGAGTTAGATTTCCCTTTGCTTTATAAGTACTTTTTTAGCTTTGATATTTATGAAAGTCTTCTCTTTTATCATGTCCAATTGATTCTTCTTGATCTAAGGATTGGATGATCCCTATAATGGTTTGATTTATTATTGCATATATGTTTGTGATAGATGATTGAATCACAATCATTTCTAGGTAGTTTTCGAGTTTTTTTAGAGTCATTTAGTTGTATTGTGTTGCTAATGTATAGATCCAGATGAAGCAGTTCACAATGAAGTAAACAAAGAATCTAGCAACCCTTGGAGAAGAAGAAGAAGAAGAAGATCAAAGAAGACAAATTTTTGGTGCCACGCCACCCCCTCGGCTGAAGACGCCGCCCTCGCGGTGACCTCATGCCCGACGCCGCTCCCAACGGCCTTTCTAGCGCCCAAAGACACCCTTGTCACCGCCCCTAAGGCCTTTCTGAGCCACCCCGCGGTGACATTTTCCTAAGACCAAGGCCGGCGCCGAAGCGCCTCTTGCCAATGGCCGGATGAAGACCAAACGACTTTCACCACCCTCGCGGTAACACTAGGCCGCCCCTGCGGATTGACAATAGAATTGTCAAGAAGATCAACCGAAAGACGTTCCAAAGCATTAAAGACACTGCCCCCGCAGCCTTGCCACCCCCCCCCCCCCCCCCGTACGACTTAGTTGAAGATGGAGCGTTTTGCACTAAACCAACCCTGCGGTCCTCATGCCCGTGCCTACGGTTTAGTAACAAAAGACATAACTCCGGCTGTTTAGACCCACCTGTATGCCCATTAAGGTGGTTGTTTACTATTAGCATGAAATATTGTGATATTTTAGGCACGTTTTCTAAGTGTATTTCATCCATATTAATGTTCATTGATAAAGCATTGAAGCAATTTGTGAGTTAGTTTATTTATATTGTCGATATAGAGGTCTACATAAGCTTTGTGTTGATTGTAGGCGAATAAGAGCTAAAACCGAACGGATTGAAGGAGAATGGAGATGAATTGAGCATGTCCGAGGATTGAGGACACCACAAGGGAGCTAAGGAAGATGCTAGGATGAAGAGTGGCACAAAATAGAGGAGAATTACAAGCACTTGACGTTCCACGCTCTAAAATACGGCCGTACTAGAGTCCACGCTCTAAACCACGGCCGTGGAACCTTGGCAACACAAGCGTGGAGCACTCCAGTGACTTACACGGCCGTGGAAGATGTGAAGCAACCGTGATGAAATTCCACGCTCTAAACCACGCTCTAAACCACGGGCGTGGAATCTTAGGAAACCGTAATTTAGGCGATCTTTTAACGTACAATTTGAAGCCACGATCTTTTACGCAATGGGCTGGACTCATATTTTATCTTGCCCTATAAAAGGACGGGAAGAGAGAGATTTCGTCACCTCTGCTTAGACCTTCGCTTACGCCTCCGCTTGGATCACGCTTAGAGCATCATCGCTTGGAGATTTGCTTCCGCGCATTGAGGGTTTCATTGGACGTACGGAGATTACGTCTTTTATCCTTAGGTTTGATTAGAAGACGGATTGACATCCCGTTCTTCGTTCTTATCAAGAATTATGATAGTTTGTGTTATTCTGAATCTACTTACATCATTGTTCTTGTTTGTGGATTTGAGATTGATTTGAGATTTATTCAAGGTTTTCGAAGGTTTTCATCTTTCATTCTTTTAAACCTTCAATTTGATATCATAATGACTGTTGTTGGCTAAAACCCTTTAGCAATTCTAAGGTGAAGGATTGATAGTTGTGTCTTAGATGATGATAGATCGATCGTAAACAGATTGGACCCTGAGAGTTAGAGAGAATCGTCGACGTACCAAAATCACGGTGTGTTCTTGAGTTCCACGGCCGTGGAATCTCAAGATCCAACCGTAATTTCCCTTAGTTTACGAACCTTGCTTTTACTTTAATCCAAAGTTAAAGATTTGCTTTAACTTAGTCTTGGCTTGCCTTTTCTAGGTGGTAGTGAAGCCTCAACAACCTCTACCTCGATTCCGAGTGTCACAACCTTAATCGGTTTAGTTGGTCTTGATCCTTGGATTACAAGAAGCGGACGAGACCCTCTACGAGTACTATGAGAGATTTGCAAGGTTAAGGTCCAATTGTCCCTTCCATGGGTATTCTACTTAAGACTTGGTGTTGTACTTGTACAACGTTAACGGCCTACTAGATAATGAAAGGCGGATCAATGACGCCGCTTGTGGAGGTAACATCCTTAATTCTACCCCCAAACTTGAAATGGAAAAGATTCAAGAAATGGCAGAGGGAACAAAGAACTTTGGTAGGACTACATAATATTTGTAAGCCATGCTTGTGGAGGTAACATCCTTAACTCTACCCCCAAATTAAATATGACCAATTAAATACCATGGATTTGATTTTTCTTTTCCATTATCATTTTTAAGGAATATCTTATTAGAACCCTACCTCGAAGCCTCATAATAAATTAGCGAGAAGTGATGCATAGAGCACAAATGGGGAGAATTATAACCTGCTTACAAATATTATGCGGTCTATGTGCAGATGGTGTACCGCTAAAAAGGTGTATTTATTTTTTCCTTAACTCGTATTCCATTTTTCCTTAACTCGTATACACCCTTTTGCCTTAAGTTGTATTTCACCACACTCTAGAGGAAGACACAATATGGCCTTTGAAGAATCTAGAAATACGGTTTATGTAGAATAAAATACGGGATATGTATTAAATTTATAAAGTTAATTGGCCATATTTCCTTAAGTTGTATTTCACCTCGATGAGTGGGCCCATAAGGAGCATGTATTTAGGTTGTGGGTCCTATCTGATGAGTCTTTAGGGATTGTTAGGATTAGCGTTGTAGGAATGACTCAATCTTCTATGGACATTACATGGCTTGCATGAATCAGGGGAGACGTGGTGTAGCTCTCCTTTGTGTGTGCATGGCTCGCATGAATCAAGGAAGACTTCTTTTCACGTGTGTGATTGTCCTGAGGTGGAGGGAGTGTGTGCATGTGCATTTGGGCTCCAGGGAACCAAGGTTGGTCCGAGATGATATGAGTAAGCCTGAGTCTCTTCTTATCAAAGTAGGGTTATGGTGGAAGATGGCTAGATAGGGACCCATGAGTCTTCTCTTTCCTTTAATGTGTGCATGGTTTATCTTGTTCTCAAGCATCCTTGATCTTCTAATATAGAGGAATCATAACCAACTTATCTTCTTGATGTTGCTCTTCCTTCCTCTCCTAAGCTTTGGAGTCCATAGGTGCATGTTTCTTCTTCTCATTGCAGCTATTTTCCTCTTCGTGGTAGGGTGAATGGGCATGATCTTGCGTCTCCAGGTAATCCTGGATGTGCTCGAGCGTCTCTAGGTGATCTTGGATATTCTTTTGCATTAGTATTAAATAGAGATTTGATACAATCGAAGCAAGAAAACAACAAATTAGGAAAATATAAAGAAGAGAGGAGAAGAAAGTTGTCGATAGCAATAACTCTTAGGAAGAAACTAATGATACACAAAAATACAACCCATAGCATACAAACTACATTGCCGGCCTTGTGTTACTTGCTACCGAGGAAGAGCTTGTCTCCTTTGCTATTAATTGGAAGGCCGAAGGGGAAGAAAGGGGTTCTTTGAGTATCGCCCTTTGTGTGTTTGCATCGCAACCTACAATTGTATACGGAGAGATGAAGAAAGGAGTGATCGTCTCGACTGGTTGAAGAAGATCTATTGATTGCTCGAACTTGTTGTTGATCACGAGACAAAAGAATGAAGAAAGAGAGATGTACACAAAATGAAGATAGGAAAGTTCCTATATGGATAAGCATAAGCAAGGGGAAAGAAAGAAAAAAGAAAAGTGGCTCGTTTTGACTTTCTTGATCGAAGAAAATAAGAAGAAGGGTGACTAGCATTTTACAAATATTGAGAGGAATGAGGATGGTGGTGGCAATGAGATCCTCTTCAATCTATGGTTTTCATAGATAAACGGTGGATTTGGATCTCATACCTTCGTTTTACAAGTGAGATTTTTGTTTTATAAGAAAAAACAAGTAAACAAAGAGTCCGGTTTTTCTAAAAAAATTGGTGTGGGAAAGTTTTTTTCACAAGGCGGTTAGTTTAGACTCGTTTTACTAAATAACTAGTATGTCACTTTATAGTTGGATTCCGGTAATAACCAGTATGATATGGGGTGGTATAAACTAGCAAATTTGTACTAGATGACGTGGATGAATCTTCCTTTGCCCAAATATATATATGTATGTATATACAAATACTTTTTGAATAAGACGCACTTAGAAAATACGAAACCGTTCCCTAATAAGACCATATATAGTTAGCTAATTGAAGCGTCAATGGGCGGTGTGTAACTTCTAAAACACCCTTTTCTAACGATTCCGAACTTCATATTCTCATTTTCGAGGATGCTTTAGGATGAACTACCACTAGAAGGTAGCTATATCAACCGTTATTCGTATTAAAGAAAAGAAAAATGACCTATTTGCATGATTGTGCATATAAGTATCACTTCAATATTGCTCTACTATATAGATGGATTATATAGATACTTGTTAGTTCCAAATTTTTATAGTTAGTGTGTTTCATTAGTTCCAACATTTTATTTTATTAGTTTATATGATGCGTTCCATTACTTCAAACATTTGAAGTAACGAGCACTCGTTGAGAAAAAAAAGGGATAATCTAGGCCTTTTTGAGAATATGATTTAGTAAATGTAACTCATACTTTTTTACCACTTTCATTTAATGATAGATAAAAATAATTAATCCCTCTATTAAAAAATAGAATAATTGATGCTTGTTATTTGTTTTGTAAGTGTAAGTTTTAATTTTTTTAATTACTGAATTTGTTTATTTTTTTTTTGCCTTTTTCTTATTTTCTTTTTTATTACTCATACTAGAAAATTTCGCATAAAAGAAAATTTCGCATACCCGAAAAAATTTTTATACCAGAAAATTTTTTCATACCTGAAAATTATTCATACCAGAAAATTATTCATACCAGAAAATTATTCGTACCAGAAAATATTCATACCAGAAAATTCGTTTTTTTTTTATAATTTTATGGTATGAGTTTCTAGTATGAAATTTCATACCAGAAACTCATACTAGATTTTTTATAATTTTATGGTAGGTGTCCATTACCAAAAACTCATACTCTTTCATCATCCGTAGCCAGCAACTCCGGTTACGATATATCTGCATTTATCTACATAAGAAGATCATCAACCCACCCAAGATCCGGATCACCCGACCCGTTAATACTACCCAATCCATTATAGCTGGAATAAAGAGAAGCATAACTGCATATTCACCAACACCACTAGCTTGCATACTCCCGGTCTTCAAGTACACCGGAGTCGGACGACTCGGGGTTGAAGACGACAGTAACAGAAACGGATCTTCACCGCCACATTTGCCATAAAATCCACCTCCCATGGTCCAATGCTCCAAGGAATACATACCAGACTCTTGCATTTGATTGACCTCCACAACCATGAAGATATAGATCTAGATCTAGATATAGATCTAGATATAGATCTAGATCTAGATCTAGGGTATTCGAACTCAAAATCACCGTCATCGTCGGAGAACACGAGGTCGATGGGACGCTGGAGGGGTTTGGAGGGAGAAATCCGGCGGAGGAAGGGAGGCGGAAGTCGAGGGGGGCGATGTCTAAGCAACCAACGGTTCCAAAATTAAGTAAAACTGTTTACCATCCCCAAAGATGAAGGAAAATTAAATAAATCTGAAGCGAATATACAGAAGTAAGATGTGAAGATATGGTGGTGGTGAAATTGGTGAATCGAAAGAGAGAGAAGAGATAACCAGCAAAATCAAGTCGGCGAATTGACATACCAGAATGAGGAATGTAACCCTAATTCGGGGAGCTGGTTGAACGGTAAAAAAAATGTGGGTATATTTACTTGACTATAAAACTAAAAGGCCTACTTAATAAACCTAAACCCAAAAAAGCCTACTTACCTAATTAGCCCAAAAAAAATCACGTAGTAACCACACAATGCTCAATGATTTCGTGATGGAACATGACCCGAAGCAAAGTCTTTGTTCTGTATTTAAAGTAACGACAATTTCTTTAAATTCCGAAAATAATGTTATTCATATATATATATCATTATATTTATGCATTTAAGTTTAAGGGTCCGTTTGGTTATATACTTCGAAAACGGAAACAAAACGAATACGAATCTACTATATACGTATATGCTTTTTCATGAAATGTTTTAAAACCATTCCTTAGTTGTAGTAAAATTTAATTAGTTTTGATATATTATAAGGAGTAAAATGGAGGCGCAACCAAGTGGGGGTAAGAGTTTTGGGTATGTCGTTACCGTTTATAAAGTCAAATTGCTTGGCGGCCATCTTCTTATAAATTAGACGTAGTTTAAAGAAAACTACTTGTTTTGTTAAGCTTAATTTATTCTGAAAGGAGTTGTGAAAATGAGGAAATAGCGTGAGAGTGATGAAGCAGGCGCAAATGGGTTGTTGCAGCCAATATCAAAAGAATGAGATGGAGGGACAAGAAGACAAGAAAATGATTACGTACAAACTTATGAAGCGTCTGCGTTCATTACTTTGTTAATTTAAATTCCCACTAAGGACAGCAGATTGTAATGAGTCGTATATAATATTCAATAGTCTATGTGTGTGTGTATGGGTCGAGACGACGACATAAACTAGTGCTTAAATTAGCAAGTCAATGCCTTTTTGGATGCTGAACAAACCATTATCTGCTAAACAACACGTGCTGAAACATGTACATCTTTCTGGGTTGTAATCACAGCTTTTGATTATGTTCAACTCTGTGACATGCATGCATCTTCACCTGCTCTACTTCTCCAGAGCGCTGCGTATCTTTGCTATGTATCACAACGTCGATCAAATGTGACCTTTTCAACCAGCAATGTACATTCACATTTCACCACTTTATTAAGGGATCAACAATGTTCCTTACACTATTTTTTTTTTTGAAAAACCCATAATCACATTGAAGTCTAACTAGTGGAATCACATATCATATCGGCTCTCATTGTCCTAATGTATTTTCAATGTTCACTCACAACACGGATATAAGCTATGAAAAGTTTACCTGTTAGAATATGTACGATTCCGTTTCGAAATCAAACACTATAATGGATCTAGACTTATACATGAAACAACCGATATATTCGTATATGAATCGAAGACTAACCTTTATCCGTGGGAGTCTTCATCGCAAATCAAACGAATCCGAATCGATCGTAAGCGTAAGCGAATAGTCTTCTCCTTCCTTAATCCTTTGCCTTTAGTAATCTCTAATGGATGAGATTAATCCTTAATCTTTTACTTATTTCTAATTAATGCTTTTGATCTCTTTCATTTTACGGGAATTGGTTGTCTGTAATGGATGGTTCTGTTGAATGCAGAAAACCACTGTAATCACATTGAAAACAACCGCCTCAATCCTCTTATGGTAACCGTCATTTATATATATATATATATATATATATATATATATATATATATATATATATATATATATATATATATATATATATATATAATTTTATGAGATAAGTATAGGTTAATAATTAGGCAAGGAAGGAGGGATTATAATTAATCCCGTAATTTTAACGTCTTTAACCGATACCGATCCATTACGGTTTCGACTTTATATTAAAACTACAAACTATAAAGTGGACTTAATTTTATATATTAAACCTAGACACACTTGCCACATAGAATATATGTATATATGTATATATATTATAAATATTCTTACATTCTCCCACTTGGCATGTGTGTTAGCTTAATGGTTCAATATCTGTAATGCGGAAACTTATATAAGTCCATAAAATATCAATAATCCATAATTGAATCAAAATTGATCGGATCATGGCGGTCACATGTCATTGAGCGACATGATTCCTTCCAAGTATCACAAATCAATTCAAAACTCAATATTGTTTTAAGTTTGAGATGCACTATAAGTCTCAAATTACGTGTCATCAGAAAACAATAATTGTATACAAGTACGATGATGATGACAAGTATTATAAAGCAGAAACATATCAATAGGTGAATTCAAAGTGTTATAATATGATGAGCTAAATATAATTATAATAGCAAGGTCTTATCTATAACACTCATACGTTCTACATGGCCATTGAACGCCTTAGGTGGTAAACCTTTAGTTAACGGATCTGCAATCATCATGTCCGTTCTAATATGCTCAAAAAACACTCTATGTTTCTTCACTTCATCTTTAACTGACAAGTACTTTAACTCCATGTGCTTAGCACCCTTAGAGTACTTGTCGTTCTTCGAAAAGAACACGGCTGCAGAGTTATCACAATAAATTCTCAGCGGCCTAGCTATACTGTCAACAATTCCAAGCCCCGAGATAAAATTCCGCATCCACAATGCATGGTTAGTGGCCTCAAAGCATGCCACAAACTCAGCCTCCATAGTAGAAGTAGCAATGATAGACGGCTTCCCACGCCTCCATGAAACAGCTCCTCCCACTAATTGAAACACATATCCGAACGTAGATTTCCTACTATCCACACATCCGGCAAAATCTGAATCTGAATATCCAATGACCTCTAGATGATCGGATCTCCTATATGTAAGCATGTGCTCTTTGGTGCCTTGCAAGTACCTGAGAACCTTTTTAGCAGCTTTCCAGTGGTTCATTCCGGGATTACTTTGATATCTACCCAACATGCCTACATCGAAACTAATGTCAGGCCGAGTACATGTTTGAAGATAATTCAAACTCCCAACCACTGATGCATAAGGAATATTTTCCATTTCCTTTCGTTCCAATTCATTTTTAGGACCTTGCAGTTTACTAAACTTATCTCCCTTCTGAATTGGAACTATCCCTGCAGAGCATTTATCCATTCTATATTTCTCTAAGACTTTATTGATATAAGCTCTTTGAGACAAACCTAACAATCCTTGTGATCTATCCCGAAATATTTCTATTCCAATCACATAGGATGCCTCACCCATATCTTTCATTTCAAAGTGCTTAGAGAGATATTTCTTTATATCATGTAACATGCCTATGTTATTTGCAGCAAGCAAGATATCATCAACATATAGGACTAAAATAGCAAATTTACTCCCACTGACCTTTATGTAGATACACCGATCAACGGTGATCTCTACAAAACCATAAGACGTGATGATATCATTAAACTTAAGATACCATTATCGGGAAGCTTGTTTCAGTCCATATATTGATTTTCTCAACTTACACACCATATGTTCTTTGTTTGTGGTCAAGAACCCTTCAGGTTGGTCCATATATACTTCCTCCTCTAAATCTCCATTTAGAAAGGTGGTCTTTACATCCATTTGGTGAAGCTCAAGGTCATAATGAGCCACCAAAGCCAAAACAATTCTCAAAGAGTCTTTCTTTGACACCGGAGCGAAAGTCTCTGTGTAGTCAATGCCATCTTTTTGAGTATATCCTTTAGCAACCAATCTAGCCTTATACCTTTCAATGTTGCCCTTAGAGTCCCGTTTGGTCTTAAAGACCCACTTAGACCCAACTGTCTTGGAACCCTCAGGCAACTCAACTAAATCCCATACTTGGTTGTCACTCATCGATTTCATTTCTTCTTTCATGGCAATTAACCAATTTTCAGAATTGTCACTTTTCATGGCTTTCTTAAATGAAATTGGATCTTCATCAATGCTTAAGTCACATTCATTTTCAAGAGAATAAACCACATAATCATCTGGAATGGCAGATCTTCTTTCTCTTATAGACCGCCTTAATGATTCACGTGGTTCATTTGTCTCTTCTTGTACTATGACTGGTTCATTTATTTCATCGTCAACTAATGGATTTTGAACATCATTTTGTTGTTCCAAGTTGTCATGTAACTGTGATATGACAATTGGTACAACAACCTCAGAAGAAACCACAGGTGAAAGATCTTCAACCTGAATTTCTTGAATGTCCACTTTTCGTGGATCACCACTCCCACTAGTTTGACCATTCTCAATGAACCTAGCATTGCCAGTTTCTATGATTCTCGTACTATGGTTAGGGCAATAAAATTTATACCCTTTTGACTTATCAGGATAGCCAATGAAGAATCCACTAACTGTTCTTGGATCAAGCTTCTTTTCATGTGGATTATACACCCTCACTTCTGCAGGACAACCCCAAACACGGAGATGTCTCAAACTAGGTTTTCTGCCCGTCCACAGTTCATAAGGGGTCTTAGGAACTGTCTTACTAGGAACCCGGTTCAATAAATATGTTGTAGTCTTTAATGCGTGTATCCACAATGATAAGGGCAAAGAACAATTACTTAACATGCTCCTAACCATATTAATTAATGTACGGTTCCGCCTCTCAGCTACACCATTTTGCTGAGGTGTACCGGACATTGTATACTGTGCACAAATGCCTCTATTTTCAAGGAACTTTGCAAATGGACCTAGACACTGTCCATTTTCATTATATTTCCCATAAAATTCTCCACCTCTATCGGATCTCATAACTTTTATTTTTCTATCTAATTGCCTTTCCACCTCAGTAACAAATACCTCTAAGGCATTTATAGAATGAGACTTTTCATGCAATAGATAAATATATCCATAACGTGAGAAATCATCAATAAAAGTGATGAAATACTTTTCACCGCTCCATGAAGGAACGTCAAAAGGACCACAAATATCAGTGTGAATTAACTCAAGAAGTTGAGTGCTCCTTGTGGCGGCTTTCTTTGTAGTGTGTTTAGTTTGCTTTCCTTTAATGCATTCTATACACACATCTAAGTCACTAAAATCCAAGTGAGGTAGGATATCATTTTTCACCAACCTCATTAACCTTTCCTTAGATATGTGACCTAATCTTTGATGCCATAAGAAAGCTGAATTTTCATTAGATGTACTACGTTTAATGCCCACATTAGCTTCAACATAAAGCAAAGATTCATAAAATTTAATATCAAGATTAAACCTGTAAAGTGAATCAATCAATGTACCACTACCATAAAATATATTATGTTTGTACAATGAAAATTCACCATGTCCAAACTTAATAATAAAACCTAAGTTGTCCAATCTACTAATGGAAACAAGATTTCTAGCACATTCAGGTACATAAAGACATCCTTCGAGATCTATATAACAACTAGTGTCTAAGATCAATCTGTAAGTCCCGATGCCCTCTATCTTTGCCTTCATCCTGTTTCCCATGAACAAATACTGTTCAGCTCCTCTTATGGGCCGAATCATACTGAATCCCTGTTTAATATGAGACACGTGAGTAGTAGCACCAGAATCTATCCACCAAGTATTATTAGGCACTTCTATAAGATTTGATTCAAAGGAAACAAAACTATAATGTATACCTTTCTTCTCAAACCAAGCCTTCCTTCTAGGACAGTCCTTCTTGAAGTGTCCCGTTTTCTTGCAAAAGAAACACTTCATTTCCTTCTTAACATGACCCTCACTGACTTTCAAAAGGTTCTTGTTCCTCCTGTCATTTTTACCTGACTTACCCTTACTGCTGCTGGCACCATCATGACTTGTAAAATGGACAACTTGATCCTTTATCTTCCTTAATCTCCCTTCCTCTTGAACAAGCATGGCCTTTAATTCCTGAAAGTTCCATTTGTCTTTAATGGTGTTATAGTTCACCTGGAACTGACCAAACTCAAGAGGTAGAGAGTTAATGATAAATTGGACCAAGAATGTTTCATTAACGTCCATTCCCAAGGTCTTTAACTTTGCTGCCAAATTAGACATATACGTCACATGATCATGGATAGGCTGAGACCAGTCAAACTTTTTCGTAGTCAGCTCACTCATGAGGCTTCCTACAATTGACTTGTCCACCAAATCTGATTGTGAGTACTCCTTAACTTTTAGAAAAAATTCCTTTGCATTCTCTGTCTTAGGCATTGATGGCTTAATACTTTCAGCCATACTCATCCTCATGAGATTCAAACTCAGCCTGTTAGAACGCTCCCAATCCTCATAAAGAGATTTTTCAGCTTCGGAGCTATCCTCTGTAATGGCTGCTGGTTGATTATCCATGAGTATAGCAAGGTCCAACGACATAATGCCCAAAGTAAATCGGACTTGTTCAGACCAATCATCATAATTCTGCCCATTGAATTTGACAACAGAGTTTGCAGATGCAGAGAAATTCGATGAAGCTGCAATAATTTATACATGCTTACCTATTAGTGCTTTGACTATAATACAGATTCAAATCATATATGTAAAATATAAAACATGTATTCAAGCAACCTTTGGGCAATACTTAAACACATATACAATCATCGATGCTAAAATATACATTTAGTAGATTATCATGACATACATAAATCAAATAAGCATGCTATCTTTGGATATACACACTATTCAACCTAAGTACCACGATTAATCTCTTTAATATTAGTGACTATTTTCAATGAGCCACCTTTTGGTGATCTCTTAGAATCATAATCAATAAATCAATTGTTCAATCAAATCATTTCATAGCATCTATTTCATCATGAACAATCGATCATATACTAAAATTTAAAAGTTAAACTTAATATAACTAGGCCACTTTGGTGACTAACAAGCTATACATAATTTTAACATTTAAATTTAATTACTTTATTGTATAGTACAATACTTTTGATTTGTTCATGTGATCATACAAAACCACTTCTAGTTAAAACATGACTAACAAAAAAAAAAACAGTCACTGTTTTACACTTATAATTGCCACTGTAAGTGCAAAACGCCAATAAGCATGCAGTACATATCCAAACAAAGCGATGTTTAACATAACTACTTTATTGTAAATCTACATACTGTCATCATGCAATATAAGGAACATGATGTTAATAAAAAAAAAAAATGAAAAACCTTTATTTACTAATCTTGAAAACACCGTACATTCATATACAATTTATAACAACTGTAAACCATAACTATTACTCTGACTAACTTCATTAACATTCAGATGCAACCTTTGACGTACATGGTAGTAAAACAAAAGGAAACTACTCATTCATTGGTACTAAGCATAATGCAGAACATGGCAACGATTTCTTATTTTGAATTCTACTCGAATAAAACGATGAATCATGCAAGTCTATAACCTCGCTCTGATACCAATTGTTAGAATATGTACGATTCCGTTTCGAAATCAAACACTATAATGGATCTAGACTTATACATGAAACAACCGATATATCCGTATATGAATCGAAGACTAACCTTTATCCGTGGGAGTCTTCATCGCAAATCAAACGAATCCGAATCGATCGTAAGCGTAAGCGAATAGTCTTCTCCTTCCTTAATCCTTTGCCTTTAGTAATCTCTAATGGATGAGATTAATCCTTAATCTTTTACTTATCTCTAATTAATGCTTTTGATCTCTTTCATTTTACGGGAATTGGTTGTCTGTAATGGATGGTTCTGTTGAATGCAGAAAACCACTGTAATCACATTGAAAACAACCGCCTCAATCCTCTTATGGTAACCGTCATTTATATATATATATATATATATATATATATATATATATATATATATATATATATATATATAATTTTATGAGATAAGTATAGGTTAATAATTAGGCAAGGAAGGAGGGATTATAATTAATCCCGTAATTTTAACGTCTTTAACCGATACTGATCCATTACGGTTTCGACTTTATATTAAAACTACAAACTATAAAGTGGACTTAATTTTATATATTAAACCTAGACACACTTGCCACATAGAATATATGTATATATGTATATATATTATAAATATTCTTACATTACCTACTCGTCGTGTTATTAAAAAGAGAATATTTTGGACCGAACCATTTGAAATTGATTTAACCGAAGTAATAAATGATCCGATTAATCGAAGTAACACGACCTGATATGTCCCAATCGTCCGAAGTAGCCCGACTCGAAATGAATCAATAACCCCATCTATTTTATGTATACAAATAAGGTAATTTAAGTTACATTGATAATTTTGAGTTAAATTGATAATTATTTACATGATTTATTGAGAGAAAAAAATAGATAAAATTTACCTAAAAATAGGGTAATTTAAAATATAAGTTAGTTATACACCGACTATAAATTTATATTATAAATTTATAATAACATAAATACATCATTCATACTATAATTTTAAGAATATACGTTTTAAAAATAAGTTTGTGATCGATTTACTATACAATCTATATCTGCATAATACATATTACACATTTTATACTATATGTCTATAATGATATTCTTCAGTTCCGACTCGTTTAACTATTATTTAAGATAAAGTATGTATTAAAGTATACTAAAGATAAGTTATTCTTATAAAAAATGATATATATAACTTTCAAGGTTTTATTTTCCTACTTTAATTCTTTATTTTTTCTATAAGATATTAAAATAGTTGTTGATTTTAACTTATGCTTTACCAAAATAATTTCAATGTTTTAATTAACTACTTGTATCATCAATGTGTTTCTCACTTTTATTTGCATTATGTTATGTGAATATTATATATTTTATTTTACACTCTATAACAAATAAAATAGGAAAAACCTATATGGATCATATGGATCAATCAAATTAGATATTTGGATCAAACGGATGAATCAGATATCCATATCTAGTTAAAGAAATTTTGAATCAAACGGATAGGGCTAAAATCACTCCGATCAAACATACCACTCAAATATTCGCAGATAGTTATGAGATCCGACTAAATCCATTTTCAAATACCATATTTTAGAATTTGGATCAAAAGAATATCCACAAATTATTATCGGATCGGCAAAACGTGATAAATAGTTTCATTCAAATAAATTGTCAAATAACTTGAATTGTGTTTCCCAAAAGTTTCACAAAGTATAGTTGATTAATATAAAATTAAATAAAAGATATAACGGATTATTGCTCAATAATCAAACTAATTAACCACAATTAAGGATTTGTTAATGTTGTTCAAAGATTCGAAAATAATTTAGGCCAAATTAGCTAAGTAAGTCTTTTTGAGATTTCTTTCTAGTAATTAGGCTCATGGTATAAATATATAGTTTAGTAAATGTACCCTTAATCAAACCACTTACCTTCCAATACACAAACCTAATAAAAAAAGAAAAGGGCCTATTTGGCCAAATTCTTTCAATAATTTATAAGATCCCGTTTATTAATATATTTCATTGCAAATTCCACTTAATATTTTATTTTATTTCGTATTATGTGATTATTTTATTCTTTTATTTTCTCCATTTTTTAAATAAAAAAATATAGTGCACGATGACACAACAACAAAAGTGCTAAAATGGTACAATCGTTAGTGTATTATTATTTATTATGAATGTCTTCGTTCTATTATTATATTTTTGTAATTTATTTATTACCTTTAGGTGACATTTTAATTCTTAAAGTATTCTTCTACTTTTAATACATTAATATTATAATTCAATAGAAAATTATAACCAATAGTATTATGACACGCCCAAGAGAACCAATAACATATATTGAGTTACATGTTAATATTGCTTAATTATATTTGGCCCACGATATAGTCGATAACCCAAAAATATTTTATCAAATTTATACCTTTGTTTAAATTTTAGAATAAAGATACACAAAACCACTTCTTATTTACTCATTTATTCACTTAACCACCTCTTATATTTTTATTTTCCTTTAATTATCCCATATGTATAATCCATATCACAAACTAATTAATTACTTTTTTGCTGACCCATTAAATTTGGATGGAAAACTGATAGTCTAGATGGAATAATAATAAGATAGTTAATTGTTAACGTAATATAAATATTGGGTGGTTAAATGAAAATAATAATATAAGAGGTGGTTAAGTGAAAAAAAAAAGAGTAAATAAGAGGTGGTTTTATGTATTTTATTATAAATTTTAATTGAAAAAATGTATATCTAAGACTACCCACAATGGTGGGTATTTAAACCAAAGTTTCTAAACCCTCTCTCTCCGCCACATTAACTTATAAAACTCCATATACTTTTTATCCACATTCATAGTTTCTAAACTATCGATCTCTAAAGTTTATATTTATTGACCCACCATATTTATTTTCTCTTCGTAAAATATTAAATTTTAAGTGAAAAAAATCTCTTGTAAAATATATTATATGTATGATGTCTTGTAATATGTTGATTTTTATGTGTAATGTTTGTAATAATAATTTTTGTAATAAATATAAATATAATTATTAATGAAATTATGGAAAATAGAAAAGTACCATCTGACTAGGTTTTGACTTAACCTGAACATAACTTGATCTAACACCCGATTGACCCGCCCAATTGCCCAATTGGCACCTCTACCCAAAGACATTAAAATTCAAAGTAACTCAACCCAAATAACCTAAAGAACCGAACTAAATGGGCCCGTTATGATCCAAGAACCGAGGTTATCTGATAACCTATATTAACCTAACAATTGATACCCCACTGAAACCGACGTGACCCAAAACAAATTGCTAAAAAGAGAGCTTTATTTGACCCATCTTGTATGAACCAGAACCCGAACCGTCGGCCCCGTGCTACGCCCTTGAAAATTGATGCAATTTGTGCCTCTGCCTAAGCCGACCCGTCATGCGGCACGTCATATCATCGTTCCACCATAGCTTTGCATTAGTATTCGACCAATAGTTTAGGCTTGTCCGTCATGCGGAAGCACGTCTTTTACTTAGCTATATTTCCATAATTTTCTTTTGTAATAATAGAAGGGATATTCTTGTAGAATATTCCCTTCTAAGTTTTTCCATTAATTGAACCCCTTTTAGACTTTGTCCTATTATACCCCTTTTAGAACTTTCCTTTTAGACCTTTCATTTTGAACCTTTCATTTTGAACCTTTCATTTCCGATCTTTCGTTTCGGCCTCATTCTCTATATAAATGATGTTTGACCTCACTTGTAAGATATGTTCAAACTAAATCAAGTTTAGTAGAGAGATAATTCTTCTTTCATGAATTTGGACATCACCTCTTCTCTCTCAAAGTTCTTTCTTCAAGAATCAATCTATCCACTCCACTTCACATCTTGCTCTATCAACCTTGATCGGATCAACCATTCACTTTCGCATCCATCTCATAGCTTCCACCAACCATATTCTATCATTTGATCTAATCGCACATCAACAAACGGAGTAGTTGAAGTTCAAGCGTGATCTAGATTCAAAGTTTCTCCTTGAATGCATCCAAGGATGCATCACCCCGTTTGACATTGTTAACGAGAAACAAACTAAATTCATTTGTTATAACCCGAGAACCGAGGCTATCCTACAACCCATTTCAACCGGAACAATTGATACCCAACCCGAAAGAAACCGATTAATCCCAAGAAAGTTTTTTACCCAACCCGTTTCAACCCGGCCCTATTGTGGCATAACCCAAAACTGACTCATTGACCCCATTTGACACCTCTAGATATAAGTCTTATAGTAATAAAAGGATATACCCAAGTTCTACCCATCAATCGGGTAAAAATGTCAATTTTTTGTGAACACGGTTTCAATATGAAAACTTCGAAACAACCCAATTGAACTAGTAGATTTGTAGGTAGGCCCAAACACATTCATATTGTTATTCCCCTCTTACATTGATCATTATTTTCATCTTGTTAGCATAATCTTGTCTTATTGATCTTTTTGTAACTCCATAAAATATCTCTTCCCATGTTTAGCCTTATTTGTCCCGTTTGGGAATAAAGAGGTGATCAACGTCATGCATTGAAAGAAGAAAGAAAAAACAAGTTTTGGTTGTGTGTTTCAAATATAAGATAGCAAGTACTATCAATGTAATATGGTTATTTGTGGTGTTGCGCATAAAAGAAAGAATGTTATATTATAAGTTGCATGTATGCACCACTTGGACCTAGCTAGTGGAAGAAAAAAAGGGAGTTGGTTTTGCAAAGTACAAAAATGTTTAAACGTATAGCAAATGTATGAGTTCAAGTGTGAAAAAAATTAGGATATTGCAAGAGAGACTTATGAATTGATCAAAATGACCGGTAAAATAGACTAAAGACAACCGATCGACTCATGCATTGAATGTAGTAATCAAGTCAATCGTGAGTTTCAAGACGTCATAGTTCCCGAATCTCTTGCAATACATGGCCTTTTTCTTTCCTTACCTTTTTTCTCATGACCCCTAGTCAAGTTACAACCATAAAACACCTCATGATACATATCATAATTACAGAAAAGCAAGTGATGGAGATTGAGAAAGATATAGTAAGCTTATGGTCAATGATCATTGCATATGTTTTGAGCTTCAATGACATTATTCTCCCTAACAAGATAAGTGAGAGAGCTATACACATTCCCTTGGCTAGTCATGAAGCTCATGAGCTTTGACTTGTATCTATTACTATGCTATGTGCGATGATGACATTGTTTGAGAACTTGATCTTACTGGTTGAGATAGGTATATGAGTCCTTCACATAGAGGTATCGATAGATCTTACTTGGTGTTAGTCGATCAATAAACCCCTAAACATGTCTAGCACGTGGCCATTAGTGAACAACAATCATCTTCCAAAGTATTTCCGAAGTGATCGATCCACTGGGCCCCATTTATTGATCGACCAGGTGCAACACGTTTGATCTTCGACATTATCTTTTATTCCTTGATCTCTTTTTGATTGGGCATCTTTTAGCTTGTCTAGTTGGATGTCTTTACCTTTTTAGCTAGTCCATATGGGAAATTCTATTTTGTAGTAATAAGATAGATTTTGGCTGATTTGATAGTCAAATCCTAAGGAAACTAGGTTACACGTTCCCTTATAAATATGGTTTTTCAGCCATTAGGTTTTTCATTCAGTTTTCATTCCAAAGTTTCATTTCACGATTGAAATGTGTAGCCGTGGTCGATCGAATGGCCCTATTAGGTTATTTTGCTACCTCATGTTCCCTTATATTAATAAAGTCTTAAATTTGTGTTGAGCCATTTAGTGCTAAATTCATTCGTTCTAGGATTTGGAAAGCCTGACTACTTTGATTTATAATATTGATAATGATTTATATGTTCATTGAATGTTAATCTACAAGAGTTATGATAGTTTGGATTGTTCAATGCAAAATGAGAGAACTGAGTGTGGAGCCTGCCATCATTATATGTTCTTTAAGGTGTTGATAGGTGTTACGCTAGGAATTGTATGACACAAATCCAAGGCAAGAGTGCCAAGAACTTGTTCGCCCAAAACATGCACACACAAAGTTTTAAATTTATAACTCGATCTAATCTCATAAGCTACCTGGCGAAACCCAAAGTGTACAGATCGTTATGTAGGAAGGAAAGTATTCTAAGGTCGAACACAAGGACTGAGGTGAAATCAAGTCATTCAATAATCAAAGATAGTGTAATTCTAAACTAAGATGAGATGAGGAATAAAGAAAGTACAAAACACAATATTTTTGGATAGTTTTGGGTGATCAAACAAGGATCACAAATATATCAACACAAATAAGCAAACAAACACACAAACACAAAGATAAGAGATAAGAGGTAAGAAAGCGGATTCTAGAGATTCGGAATTTCGATTATGGCAATGGACTCATGCTTCTAAAGATCTAAGGAAAATTATGGTTGTTCGAAGTTGGGTGTTTCTCTAATGGGAGCAATTACCGGGTAAGTCTCATGCTCCATTAGTCTCGTACCTAAGGTCCTATTACCGGGTAAGTCTCAAGGAACCTAAGGAAGGGAATTCTACACAAACCGGCCACTACCTAAGGGTCAAACTCCTCCTTACCAGGTAAGTCTTGGGCAAAGATCCTAGCATACTCAATCAAATAGCGGCTTTTTTGGCTCACTACTACCTAGAGTTCATCATCTAATGTATCTAAGAGAGGAAATTACCGGGTGATAGGTGATGGAATCACTATCATTTAGAGTAGTTTATAGAGTTAGTTTATTGCATTAGTGTCGGTTTATGCTATCAACTCCTTGATCTAGAAGAAGAAGATCAAAATAAGCTAAGGAAGGAGTTATAAGCACTTAGGAGTAAAGATCGATCAAGAAGCAAAGTTTATGTTGCTCCACCACCCCCGCGGGTCCTTGCAGCCGCCCCAGCGGGTGACACTTCCCGCTGAAGCGCTCCCAGCACCTTCACCAGCGCCGGCCAAGATGCAGATCACCGCCCCTGCGCCACCCATCGGCGCCCCTGCGGTGACTTGCCCGGACAAGACGAAGACCAGCTCCACTGTGCCTCCCACTGCGCCCTGCCTGCGCCTCGCCTTGGGAGCTGGAAGGCGAAGAGTCTGTGTCACCGCCCCTGCATTGGCCTTAAGGCGCCCCTGCGCCTTGACATCAGAAACGTCAGGAAGGCGAAAGGTCAGACGTTGAAGAGCATTAAAGATCTGCCCCAACGGAGTTGTGTTGCCGCCCTAGCGGTTATGAAGAAGATCAACCGATTCTGCCTAAACCGCCCCTGCGGTTCCTGAAGGCCGCCCATGCAGTGTAACGCCAGAAGCTTTACTCCGGCTATTTACACCACCTTTATGGCATTAAAGGTGGCTGTTTTAGGCCGGCTATTTACTCCTAATTTAGTGTCTTTTGTAGTATAAATAGTCCATGGCTGATTGCTAGAATGACCCATGCTTTTCGTCACAAAATCCATTTTAGACTTGAGTTTTTCCATTGTAATGAGTTGCTAACTCCCTTGCTACATTGGGTTGGTTTGAAGCTGCTTTGTTGCTTTGGTTGTAAGTTCTTTTAATATAAGTTTTTATTCAGTAGTGCTTTGTGTTCCTTGATCTTCATTGTTTAATTGCATGTTAACTATTACTTGAGATTGATCACCTTAGGTTCTAAAGTGCATGCAAACAACTAGGATTAATAGGTTCCGGGTTTGGGTCTTTAATCTAGTAGCAACTTTAAGTAATAACGGGTTGTAATTACTTAAAGAAAAGGAACACAAATATAAAGATAAGTTTAACGGTTTTAATCTTCTCTTTATATCCCTTTGTCTTTGTTTGAATGCTAAGTTATTATTTGTTCTTGTAGGTTTACGGAACATTAATAGGTTAAGTTGTGTTGATGCCGGTTGGCTCAACACATATGTATGATCGAGACGGGAGATTACTTAAAAACTTGTAAAAGGAATGCACCAAAGTAGCAATTGCATGCTTAGAATCAACCTAGTGTAGATTCATCCATTATTGTCTTATTTGTCGCATTAATCGTTCTCATAAGTTTTTGTGCATCAATTCAACCACCCCCCCCCCTTGGTGTCACTTGTCATTATAATCGATAATTGCATCTAAAACACCTTAACTCTCTTGGGTTCGACCCTTACTTAATCACTATACTTGTTCTTAGTGCTAAGTCGGGATTTACTTTTGATTGGGTATCGACGACCATAGAAATACCTTCGGTCAAATTTTGGCGCCATTGCCGGGGAGTTTTTGTGTTTTATTGTTATTATTGATTATTGGTTTGAACCATTTTATGGTTCAAACCCGTGCTACTAATTCCGGCTTTGCTTCTTTTGATCCAGAAATTGAGAGGACGCATATCCGGCAACGAAGATAACAACAACTACAACAAGAGATGGCTGACCGTACTCTTCGTCAACTGACGCAACCCACTTTGGCTCAAAACCCTCTTGCGGTAGCTATACCGGCACAAAGGGAAGGAGTCAACTTTGAGCTCAAACCGGGCCTTATTCACTTACTTCCATCCTTCCATCGGCTAAGCAGTGAAGACCCCATCAAGCACCTTGGGAAGTTCCACACCGTTTATATGAGCATGAAGCCGACCAACATTACCGAAGAACATATCAAGATGAGGGCATTCGGCTTCACACTCAAAGCTTCGGCGGATGATTGGTATTACCAACTTTCATCCGGGAGCATTGACACTTGGGAAAACCTTCACAAAGTGTTTTTGGAGAAATACTTTCTAGCTAAAAAGGCCAATAGCTTGAAGAAACCTATAAGCAACATCGAGCAAGAGGCAACCAAAACTCTCTACGAGTACTTCGAAAGGTTTGCACGGGTCCCATCCTGTTGTCCTTTCCACGGATATTCAACTCAAGATCTAGTCTTGTACTTGTACAATGGTTTGCTAGACAATGAAAGGAGGATCGTCGATGCGGCTTGCGGAGGTAATATTCTTAACTCTACTCCTGACCTTGCTTTGGAAAAGATACAAAAACTAGCGGAAGGGACTCAGAACTTTGGAAGGACCCCGGCAAAGAAAGGAGTTCATGCGATGAGTTCCGGGAAGAGCAAGATTTCCACCGAGCTAGCGGAATTGAAGGAAATGGTGAAGAGGCTAACACTTATGGGAACACCGCAACGGCTAAAAGCTTGTGGAGTTTGTGCTGACCCATATCATCCAACGGACATGTGTCCACAAGTTCAAGATGACGATGCTGAAGTAAACGCGATGGGTTATGGACAACCACAACAACAAAGACCTAGGAACAATCCCTATGCACAGAATTTCATGTCAAATTGGCGTGACCAACAGAATTTTCATTGGAGGGATCAACAAAACCAACAACAGCAGCCCCGCCAAGGTAAGTATCACTCAATTGAAGATATGTTGCAGATTTTGACTAAACACTTTGCTACTCATGTCCAAACAACAGAATCAAGCATCAAGAACCATGAGAAGCAGGTTGGTCAAATGGCGGAAGCCATTACAAGAATTGAAACTAGGGCCTCCGGAGGATTACCGTCGCAAACAGTTATAAATCCAAAAGGGATGCATGAATAGGTTCAAACATAGAGGAAGAGTCCTTACATCGAGCCAACGACGTAAAATAAAGGCGCTAATTCGGGAGGCAACCCGAAGGAATAAGAAGAGGAGCTTCTGTAAAAAAAAAACGCCCGTGCGGCTCTAAAAACACGCCCCTGTGGCAACACCCCTGACCAGCGCCACCCCCGGCGCTGGGCCTGCGTCTGCTCACGTAGGTCACCGCCCTCGCGGTGCCAACCCTACGCCCCTGCAGCAGCCACCCTTGACACGCACCCTCAGCTCCGCCCCCGGCATTGAGGCTGCGTGGCCCCTCTCTCTTGTCACCGTCCCCACGGTGACACACACCGCCCCTGTGGTACAGTTAAGGAAAGAAAAAAAATACACTTCCCAAAAATAACCTACATCTAACACCTTCCCCACTCCCTCTCCATTCACTCTGCAAAACCTAGCCGCTCACCCCCCTACGCCCTTGCGCTCTCCAGCACCTCATCACCACCACCTCGACGCGCCCCCTGCGCCATCTCTGGCAACCCAGCAGCGCCACCCCTTCCTGCAAACACAAACAATCTCCACCACATACACTCATCCCTTCTCCACACTCCCCTGTCCCACCTCCGGCAACGTCTACGACAGCAAGGAAGACGTCGGAAAAGCACAATCGCCACCACCTTCGTCGAACGACCAAATCGCCCTTCTGCTCTTTGACCGCCCCTGCGCCTGCAAGCTTCCGTCCCTGTGTCGAGCCGCCCCTGCACCTGTTGCAGCCACCCCTGCGGATATTACGATAGAAGGTTCGTCTTTTGATCAAATTGCTGAAATTTCTAACTCTCTTACTTGATCAATTGCAAGAGATGGAATCACAAAAGAAATACAAGTTGACGGAAGGTGAGAAGGATCGGTACAGGATTGCTCAAAACCGGGAGGTGCATGCAACCCGTTTCCTTGATGCTTCCACCTTGGAAAAGCTAGGGATGTTGGAAAGTATGCAGGAATTTCTTAACAATGTCAGGTTAGGTGATTTTCTGACAATGACCGCTCCAACACACCCCGACGTCAGCAGACAATTTATAGCAACATTCAAAATGGAGATGGTAGACCAAATGTGTGTTGGGCTTTCATTCAAATACAACAAGAGGAAGTACACATTGGATTACACCCAGATATCAGAGGCTTTAGGGGTGACAATAGCAGCTTCCGATAACTGGTGGGAACCCATTCCGACACCGGATTTGCTTGAGTTTTGGCAGGCCGCCACAAGGTCAGAGTTCCATGCAGGTGGCGAGTACTCCAACAAATTTACTCACCCCTGCTTCAGGCTCATATCAAAGGTCTTCATGAGTGTCTTTTGTGGACACAAGGAGGAGAATAAGGTTGCTCTCAAGGACCTTCCAATGTTATATGCGTGCCTTTCCACGAATGATTGGGTTCCGGATTGGGTATATCTCTTCCTTACCGCTCTTAAGCGGATTAGGAAGAATGAGCCTCGTGACATAGTGAGAGGAGGTATCATTTCATTACTAGCTGCGCAGGTTATGGATCTTCCTCCATTGGAAGAAGGTTTGGAGGCACCCTTATACAATGAGGGGTTATTGAGAAGGTGCAGGCTCCTCAGGAGAGACGGGGAGCATCGGTTTTGGATCTCCCTTATAGATGGGAGTCACATCACATATCTTCCACGACGACTCCCCTTGGGAGACGAGCTCTCCAACCTATATGTACCGGCTGACCCTGTCCCTCCGAGACGACCTCAGGTTGATATTGTTGGAAGGTACGCAGCCGGCTCTAGCAGGGCCCACACCACTGATGAGGAGATGCCGATGGCGGGACACGACAGTCAGACCATGGAGAGTCTACAGGCTCAGATGGCTGCTTTGACTACACAGCACCAGGCATGGCAGACAGAGTATCAGCGGTCCATGCTTGAGCAGCAGCAGGCGTGGCAGTCCAGCTTCGCCTCCAAGCAGCAAAATTATGGTACCCACGTCAAAGCTCGATTCATCTTGTTGGCTATTCAGATGCAGACTTTGCAGGTTATAAGGTCGATAGAAAAAGTACTTCTGGATGTTGCCAATTCTTAGGGTCATCCTTAATCAGTTGGTACTCCAAGCAGCAAAATTATGCTGCCCTATCCACAGTTGAAACTGAATACATAGTTGTAGGAGCCTGTTGTGCTCAAATTCTTTGGATTGCTCAACAACTTCGTGACCTTGGCTTTGACTTGAGAGGTATTCCTATAAAATATGATAATACTAGTGCTATTTCTATAACCAAAAATCATGTGAAGCATTCAAGGACTAAGCATATTGATGTAAGGCATCACTTCATACGTGATCGTGTTGAGAAAGGTGATGTTTCGATTTCTTTTATCTCAACTAACTTGCAGCTTGCAGATATCTTTACCAAGCCTCTTCTTGAGGAACAATTTAATTTTATTAGATTGGAGCTTGGTATGTTGAACAAGGAAGCATTAATGTAGGAGGAGTAAACGAGTTTTAACCGTTCCTACGCATGCAACCCAATTGATGTTTTCAAGGGCCTTGAAATAAAGTTCAAGGAGCCTTGAAACATATTTTAAAGGGTAAATTGACTTTACGGATCCTTTAAGAGTTAATATCTTTTAGATATTTTAATTCTTAAAATATTTTATTTTAAAAATCCTTGTTTGAAACAGTTTTTTATTTTGGTTTTAAAAGCCAGATTTTCTCAAAGATTTTGTCATATCCTTGATAAAAAGGACCTACCTTATCATCTTTTTATCCTTTCACAATAAACCCTATTTTAAATTCCTTTGATTTCTCTCTCAAACTTTTCTCATGGCACCCAGAAGCAAGAGATCTTCTCCTCTATCATCCAAAAAGAAAGATGTTCAGAATTCTTCAATTGCTAAAGAAGAAAAACCTTCTGAAGATCTGGATACATCTCAGATTACCGGTCTTCCTCATCATGGTTCATTAATTTTCAAGCTTCTGGATCTTGGCTTGATGGTTTTCACAATTGACCGCTCTGTATGTGTGATTTGGTGGATACTAATTTTTTCGATACCCTCAAGATACCCTGCATAGACAAGCTGAAGAGTTCAATTATCTAGAAGGTTCTAAACCCTGGAGATTTTGCTTTTCCACGACTCACGAGACTATTCTATATTAATCTCACCACAAAAAGGGACAAAGGATGTATTACTCTTGAATCTTCAGTCAAAGGTACTCCGATTTCACTCAATCCTTCTATTCTAAGTGAAATTTTAGGAATTCCTACAGATGTTGTATTCAACTATCCTTCAAGATCAGAGAGTGTTCGTATTGCTATGGAGAATTTTCTGGTTCCAAACTCAAACTCACATCAACTTACTCATACTTCTCTAACCTTAGAGGCTAAAATAGTGTTCACCATACTAGTTCGATGTGTAGTTCTTCGTGCAAACTCAAGAGAGTTGTTGACTAATCAATCTTTGGAATTAATTCATTTGCTTATGTCTGATGTGTCCATAGATGTGCCTAATCTGATTTCAACCATATGCTGCATTCTGTCAACTCTAAGAGATCTATTCCCTTGCCTTATCGAAATTTGTTGCCTAAGGTCTTTGATTATTACAGAATTGATACATCCTTTGAGGAAAGACAGTCTATTAACAGCAAAATTGATGAGAATTGCTTATAACGTCTAGGGATTGAGAAAAATCTTGCAGGAAGACTTTAAAAGGAAAAGGATTTACTCAAAATACAAATGAATTCAAACCTTCTCCTACTCCAAAAATCAGGTTAGAGGTTGTGAAAAAGAAATAATTGTCTTAATCGTGAATTGTCTGATTTTCAGTTTGACGCCAAGAGGAGAATGGACACAAATTTCAAGTTGTTGGCTACCATAAATGTAAAAGTCAATGAAATGTATTTGATGAATGTTCTTACATTAACTACAATGGGAAGCATTTTGATGAGACTTGAACCTTCAAGACTCAATATTGTGGGACTTTGATCTTTTGATTTGAGATCTAACAACCGATAAATCTTTTGATTAGAGATTCAACTACCAAGATTGATAACTTTATTGATAATCATCCTTCATAACATATTCAGGGATCCTTATATAACCTACTTCCTGCCTAAAAGATAGAATAAAGATAACTATAATTAAGGAAAAGATAATTAAGATAAACTATGGGCTTGGGCTGATCTAGCATCTAGGGTTGGGTATCATCCACGCGCCCTTGAGTGAAGGCTTGCCCACAAGCCTTGGAAAATGGCTGACGTGCTAAGATATCCGCAGAATTCTCCCAGGAAGCTCCGTCAGACTTGCAGGGTTGGTCTCAGTAGAAGAAGCGTCCATCAAAAGCAACTGCGGAGTGGCACAACGATGCCCAAGCTTGTAAGTGTCGTCGCAATTAAAGCAAAGCCCTTGCTCCCTTCTTTTCTGTTGTTCAGCCTAGGTGAGGCGTTTGACGCTAGTAGGCAGCGCTGCGTTTTCTGGAAGTAGCTTAGGAGGAGAAGTTGACTGGGGGCCCGAATAGGTGAGGGATTGGTGTTGTTGGAAGCAGTGAAGGCTTTAGTGGCGGTGATAGCTTTCTCCTGACATAATGCTAACTCAAAGGCATGAGACAAACCAGTAGGACTGAGAAGGCGGACCCCGGCTTGGATGTCAACCCGTAGACCGGATAAGAATAGGCTAACTTGGTGCTGATTTTCGAGACCGTGGACCAAGTTGATCAAGGTTTCGAATTCAGTAATATAGGAAGAAACAGTTCCCTGTTGGGTAAGTTTAGACAAGGCGCTCATGGGGTCTAAATTCCCGCGGGATCCAAATCTCTTACACAAAGCCGTGGAAAACTGTCGCCATGTTAATTCTCCCATTGAATGGTGTAGCCAACGATACCATGCTACGGCATCACCGCGAAGATGAATTGATGCCATAGTGACCCTTTGTTCAACAGGTATGGGATTCAGGGCAAAAAATTGTTCAACCTGAAAGATCCAGCCTTCGGGTTCTGTACCTTCAAATTTGGGAAAATCCAGACGAAGCGGTCGACCTTGGATATGCGGCTGCTGCGGTTGGACGAATTGATGAGGATCAGACTGCAGAGGTTGCTTTTGTTTCTCAACAGAGGCAAGTTTAGAGAGAATCTGCTTCATGGTTTCCTAAATTTCAGCCAAGATAGTAGAATGTTATTGGAGAGTGGCAGTGTTTTTGGTGATGAGGCCTTCATGGCGGTTGGTGACTTCCTCAAGATCTTTTACCGTCATTGTTGAAGAAGACGGGGAAAAAATTGGAGAATTTTCAGACGTGGCTCTGATACCAAAGGATGAGACTTGAACCTTCAAGACTCAATATTGTGGGACTTTGATCTTTTGATTTGAGATCTATCAACCGATAAATCTTTTGATTAGAGATTCAACTACCAAGATTGATAACTTTATTGATAATCACCCTTCAAAACGTATTCTGGGATCCTTATATAACCTACTGCCTGCCTAAAAGATAGAATAAAGATAACTATGATTAAGGAAAAGATAATTAAGATAAACTATGAGCTTGGGCTGATCTAGCATCTAAGGTTGGGCTCTTATCACATTTTGCCCATACCGGAAGATGTAGCTCAACATACTCAACAGCAGGTTGAGAATATACTGATGAATTGTAAAAGGTGTGTACAGAATAAATCAATTTTGTATCCAACTCATGAAGAGCCAATGTTCTTTCCCAAAGTTGAGTATGAAGTAGTTAAACAAAGAAGAGTTGAAGAAAAAAGAAGACGTTTGGCAGTTGAAATAGATGATTAGCGTTATAAGAAAACTTCATCCAAAGGAAAGAGGATGTTCTATGAGGAGTTTTAAGCTGACTGGTTTTTTCTATGGTTTGGAAATACATTTGGTTTTGGGTCTGTAATCGTATTTTAAGACTTTCTGGTTTGACTACTTTTTCTCCCTTGTTGAAAGACAAAGGGGGAGAAATATGATCCGACATTTCGATATACTGCATTCTGCATTTTTAGTTTTGAGATTTTCATATGCATTGTTAAACTAACAAATGCAGGTACGAGAATTTGTGTTGTCTTCCATCAAGGGGGAGATTGAAAACTCCACCTTAATTAAAATGGTTTACAGGTGTTGATGATGGAAGACTTCACACAAATATAGCAGTTGGATATACTAACAATGTATTGATTATATTTCTAGATATTGGTTGGTTTGAATTTAGTGCAGGTTTTATATCTAAGTGTCAAGGGCCTTGAAGATGGATTCAAGAACAAAGGAAGATAACAAAAAGACGAAATCAAGGGTCTTGGAATCTAAGGTGCACGGAATAAGGATTCAAAATAAATTGAAGATCTTCTTTGAAGATTTTGTAACAAGAAGATCTCATCAACCAAAGATCTTATCAACCGAAGGAAGATCTCAACCGAAGAATAGAGAATCTTTTCTAAAAGATTTTCTAAACAACAAACGGCAAAAATATCTTCTCTCCCTCTATTCAACAGAAGACGAGAAGATCAAGGAGTAAAGGACTCGACGTGTTCGTAGGGGCTGAAGACTTGCAACGTCGACTTTATCTCCAAACAAGAAAATGATCTTCATGGAAAAGAAGATTCATCTTCAAACGGTCATCTCTACAACTACTAGAAGACCTTTCCATAGAAGAGTATAAATGGAGATGATGGTCGAAGAAGAAAGGGACACAAGCTTACACAGGAAAACATCTTTACATCCTTAAGCAACCTAATCATCTTCATTCGTTGTTTTTCTTTCTCTCATTCACGCAATAACTTTATCCCCTTAGATAGAGAAAACACTAGAGCTCCATTGTAAGATCTAAATAGTGTTATACGAGAGAGTGTGTTACTCTGCGAAGTAACTAGACTATTATAGCTAGGTTAAGAGTTGGACGATCGTAGCATTGGCTACATTGAGAGAAGAAGAAGGGGATTTCTTCTAGTTTGTATCTAGGACTCTTTGAAGTTGATAATAGATAGTTAGATCCTACGGATATACCCTAGGACAGAGAGTAGGCTATTTAGAGTCGAACTTTGTAAACATATCCTCGTGTCAATCTTTTCAATTCCGCGTCCTATATACTTTATTGTGACTAACTTTGTTTTGCAGGAGCAAGAAGTCAAGGCCCTTGAAAAGAGTTTCAAAGCCTTGAAATGAAAGTTTCACGAGAAGCACAGATTGACATCAAGGCTCTTGAAAGAAGTTTCAAGGCCTTGAGATTTGGTTTGCGAAAAGTTCTCATACTCTATTCAACCTCCCTTCTAGAGTATCATTTATATTATTTATATCACCTACCGGTTCTTCACATATCGCCCTTGCTACGACACTCATTAGCTTTGTAACTCATCTTGCAACATTTGTGACATTTACCATTAAACTTCTCTACTTGTGGCTTGTATGAGTTGTTTTGGGGTTAGAACTTGCCTTTTCCCTTGTTTTTATGCTCAACGACATTGGCTTTTGCAGGTGGATCGCTATCAGCCTTGCGGTTTCTTGACTCAACCTGCATATGAAGTCTTCTTCGGTCATTTCATTAGTCTTGTGCATAAGGTAGTTCTTGAAGTCATTCCAAGATAGAGGGAGCATCCCAATGAAGGCCGCCACTTGGAATGCCTCACAATTTTGCATCCCTTTTGCCAATATCTCATGAGCTTGTATCTCTTCAGCTTGTTCCATGATTGACCTCGAGTCTACCATTCAGTAGTTCATAAACGTATCAACGGTGTGCTTCTTAGTACATGTGTTGTCAGACTTTATTTTTTCTCTAGGGTATTCCAGAGTTCCTTGGCACTTCCAAATTTCCCGTACACTTGGTACAAAGAGGCAGTCAAACTATTCATAATCTAGCCTTTGTAAACTTAGTCTCCTTGCATTCAAGCCTCAAAGGTGGTTTTGGTTCATGTCACAGTAGGAGAGAATATGAGTTTATTCTCCTTTAGGTACTTGTCCAACTTCATTGTGGCTAGGAAGAACAACATCTTCCGTTGCCACATTTTGAAGCCCGTTCCATGAAACTTCTCAGGCTTAACTCCCGCGCAGAGTGAGCTTGGCATTGTTATCGTCGGGGCGGTAGGAATAGGATTGTAATATTCCCCAATACCCGAGTTTTCCTAATTAGCCGGTGGCAGACCCCTCCCAAACTGAATTTGAGGTGTTAAACGTTGGTTACCATCACTCGTATCCGCGCCATTTTGAACTTCAAGTTTGGGACTTAAATCGGTTTCATCAAGTATCTTATTCACGATGGCATTGCCGTTTTCACTCAATTTAACCATTTTCAAAATTTCTCTTGCACAAAAATTTAACGCAAGAATTAGTGGATCATTTTTGTAATTTATTTAAGTCGGATAAATTAGAAATAAAACCGATTATTATGTTTGTTTAAAAATTCGTACAAGAGCGGATTGTTTCCGATTTTTTAGAAAACGAATGCCGGGGAGTAATAAACAAAAATAAAACGATTTAAAAAAAATTCTGGATTCGATGCAAGTTCCTACACGAAAATTGTTAGTAGTCCGAAAAAACTGTGTTTTTGCAATAATTTTATCCGAATTATTGTGTGTGTGGGGTCGGTTTAGCTACAACCGCTCCCCATTTATTGAAAATGGGTAGTGACCCAAAGGTCGGGACTTTTAAGCATATTTACTCTTTTTGTACTACACGGTTTATTCTCCTTTTAGACGATGTGGGATACCCACATTTTTGTCCCTTTTTCCCAAGTTTGTATTCCGTACACATGACTTCGGACATCATTATCTCATTCACTCGAAATCCAACTTTTGTAAATAAGTATACCACGATTAAGTACTCGCGGAGACGAAGTCAATGCTTCTGTTTTGCGGTGTTGACGATGGTTGGAGCCCACCGAAAATTTATCCGAAAAACCCCGATACAATACTTATTAAAAATTGGTTCCAACATAAACAATTTAAGTCAATGAAATAAAACAAATTTAAGTCACTTATCCTCTACAATGTGAACCATCTAACTCGGACGACTCGAAATGACCCAAAACAACCATGATAGACGTAACTTGGAAAGTGGTTACCAAAAAAGAAACGTGTGACTAATAGTACGTAGTGGACGTGGTCCCTCTAGGTTTGTTCAACTAGGTGTTTTTGATGTTTTGGTCAAACCCTCACATGTTTGGTTACATCAAATTTATTGAACGGGGAAAAGCTCTATTTTGTCAAATTTGAGCTGTCCAATTGGGTTCGTATTTATCGCAATATACACACTACTTATGCAATCTTAACTGGTCAAACCTATTTCACGTTAATCCTAAGGTCTCGCAAACAATGATTATGCCACAAAGAAACCAAACATTGCAAATCATGATGAATGATTATATGCAAGTGAATCTGGCCGGAGTTGAAACGCGTTATCATGACATATAATAGATCAGAGTGAGTCAATTATGGTCGGCTTCATGGTGTTCCTTTTTAAAATCAATTGAATTCAGGGTTTATAATCGTTATATAACAGTTTTTACAAACCAATTAAAGATATTGTATTACAAAAACGTCGGCGGTTGTCTTGTGATATTTGGGAGGAGGCTTTTCCAGTTATAGGGTGAAGATAGCAATGGATCTTGTTCTTAAAAAAAACATGGGCTAATTTAGTTTTAAGAAACAATTTAGATTACTAGGCTTTTTCTAGTTTTATGTTTAGTAAATGTACCCCTAGAGAGAAGAGTGTGTAGAGTTTGAGAATAAATACAAAAGATTGGGGTATATTTACTTAATTAAAACATTAAAAAGCCTAGTTACTACTACTATACTTTTTCAAAAAGGCCTAGTTACCAAAATTGCCCTTTAGTTAATACGCCTTTTTGAGATTATTATTTTGTAACTAGGCCTTTTATTTTTCTAGTTAGATAAATATACCCTAGCCGTCACCAGCCTTTCTCCTTTGAAAACGCCGGAGGCAACCAACAGATCACTATCGCCGTCTTCTCTCGGATTCTTGCCTTTGTCACGCTCAAAAGCCCAGCCGTGATATGGCTTCTCCCTAAGGAAGATAAAACACTCTTCTTGTCCTCTTTCATCATCTCAACAAGGGAGTCAAGAGCCTTGTGCTTGGATTCCAAATGCCCGATTTGAAGCCTTGCAAAAAACTCTCTTATACCCTACGGCTCCGCCCAAACGAAGACAATGACGCTATTGATGTTGATGATATCGAGTCACTGAGAACGCCAGTCTTTATAAGCAGGCCACAATTGTGCAAGTTCAAGTCCAATTTCCCGGACAAGGAGTTGAGAGCCACAAGACCGTCTTTTGATCTATATCTAGATCGGTATCCGGCGGGGGTGGTAGTGATAGGAGTGAAAGGAGGAGCAATGGAAGGGCTGATGAATTTGAAAATGTCAGTCTTGATGGGTCAACTTTGAATTATGATTCAGATGATTTCACTGAAACAATCAAAATGGAGGATTCTGCAGCCAAAATTGGTGGGCTGAACTCAAATGCAATGAGTACTGTAACCAGTGTTGATCCAAAAGGGATGAAGAAAGGTTTTCCTGCTAAGAATTTAATGGCGGAAAGGAGTCGGAGGAAGAAGCTTAATGATAGGCTATATATTCTGAGATCCGTTGTCCCAAAGATCAGCAAGGTGAGGAATTTTTCTACTTTTTTTTCCCTACAGATTCCTTGTGAATTTCAACTTAACATATGGAACCAATTTTTGTGTGAAGAATTTTGATGTTTGTTGCATTTTCTCGTGATTTTGTGTTTTTTTATATAATGGAATTGTATTCTTGATCAGGCACATTTTTTCCTTATTTTGAACTTTATCATGGTGTGATTGATTGGGGTTGGTTGCAGCAGCCCTTGTGACCTTGTTCATGAACGAGCTCTTTCTAATATTTGGATACCCACAAATGAGTATAGTTCTAGTGTACTGATATTATGAAATTCTGGTACGATGAAAGTTCTAGTATTATGAAATTCTGATATGATGAAAAATTCTGGTATTATGAAATTCTGGTATGATGAAAAATTCTGGTAAGATGAAAAATTCTAGTATTATGAAATTCTGGTATGATGAAAAATTCTGGTATTATGAAAAATTCTTGTAATATGAAATTTTGGTATGATGAAATTCTAATTCCGGAAAATAAAAAAATAATAAAGAAAAAAAATTAAGAAAAAAACAAATTCAGTAATTAGGGATACATAACAACTAACAAATATCTAATATTCTTTTTTTTATTAAAATAGAGGAGCCAATTAATTTTAACTACCATTAAATAAAAGTGATAAAAAATTTGGGTATACTTACTAAACACAAAACTAGAAAATAGAGGCCAAATTTTTTTTTAAAAAAAAAACATTACCTAGTTTTGAATTTGTAGATACGAAACTAGGCTGCCGTTCATCCTTCATTTCTCGGGTTAGGTGTAACTACTCTACGGGGATGAACAAGGAAATTATTAGAAAACTTAATCAGATTTAAAATAAAGAAAACCATATTTAAGAGAATAGTCACAAATGAGAAGATCGTGATGTTTAATTAATCGTAATCAATACAAAAGTAGGTCTCAACTTGCTTCTACAAACAAGGCGACACTTTTCAAGGCTAAGTTTAGGTTTCATCCGAGGGAGTTTGGGAGTCAATTAAATAAGGATTGATCTTAATATGTCTTAATTAAGACATTATCTACCCACTCTTAATTTTTAGTAAATAATGAAATGGCATAGGAAAAGAAAATATAAATGGGGTTTGGACCTTTTCCTAGAGGTGCCAAACGGGGTTTACAGGTCGGACGCGGGTTGGATCACAACAAGTTCGGGTAAAAACAGGTCGGGACAAATAAAAAAAAAAAGTCTTAGTTATTAATCGGTTTGGGTCGGGTATTGTTTGTTCAGGTTGAAACGGGTTATCGGGTAGCCTCGATTCTCATCATAACAGGTCGGTGTATTTCAGTCGGTAGCGGTGTCAAACGTGGCTGACGGGTCGGAACGGGTTAAAAGAGTCGGGTTAAAACAATATCTCTATTTATCAGTTTGTTTCGGGTCGGGTCGGTTCATGTATCAATTGTTCAGGTTGATATGGGTTATCGGATAACCTTAGTTCTTGAGTCTTTAAGTTCATAACAAGTCGGTTTAGTTCGGTCCTCGGATCATTCAGGTCGTGTTACTTCGGTTTCAAATGGCTTCGGTAGATGTCGCACACGGAGCGGATCAATCGGGCTGGATTCGGGTCAATTTATGTCCGGGTTGGGTCGAAACAGGATCCGGTTGCCTATCATCTTGAGTCGGGTCAATTTATGTTTGGTTTTGTGTCATTTACTCTAAAGTTTATACGAAGATATTAAATTGATAAAAAAAAATAAATAATAAAAGTTGTGTTGTGTTGTTGTAGTGGTGCTCAATTTATTTCAAAACATGTAATAATAGATCGAAGATATGCGTAATAAATAATAATACCAATAGTACAATAATGATTCGTTTGATTAAAATATCTAAACTTACCGATCCATTTCATACATATATGTTTTTCCTATTTTGTTTGTTATAAAATGTAAAATAAAATTTATGATCTTTTTCCGAATCGGATAATAATCCGCGGATATTCAGTTGATCCGTTTGATCCATATCTTAAAATATGGTATTTAAAAACGATTTTAGTCGGATCGGATAATTATCCGCGAATATTTGGGTGATATGTTTCATCGGAATGATTTTAGCCCGATCTGTTTGATTGAAAATGACTTTAACCGGTTCTGGATATCTGACTAATCTATTTGATCCAAATATCTAATATGACCGATCCATTTGATCTATATATGTTGTTCCTATTTTGTTTATTATAAAATGTAAAAATAAAATTTATCATCTTTTGCTGAATCGGGTAATAATCCGTGGATATTCGGTTGATCCGGTTGATCCATAATTTAAAATATGATATCTAAATATGACTTTAGCCGGATCGGAAAACATATCCGCGAGTATTTGTGTGATATGTTTGATCGGAATGATTGAAACTAGATCCGTTTGATTGAAAACGACTTTAACCGGATCTGGATAGCCGACTGATCCGTTTGATCCAAATATCTAATTGATCCATTGGTTCCATATATTTTTCCTATTTTGTTTGTTATAAAATGTAAAATAAAGTTTATCATCTTTTGCCGAATTGGATAATAGTCTGTGGATATTCGGTTGATCCGTTTGATCCATACTTTAGCATATGGTATCTAAACGATTTTAGTTGGATCGGATAATTATCCGCGAATATTTGGGTGATATGTTTGATCGGAATTATTTTTGCCCGATCCGTTTGATTGAAAAATGTAACGCCCCAAGTTTAGGGAACTCGAAGTGTTACGGGCTAAGACCTCACAATGGGTCCCGACCCTTAAGTTAGTAACAACACAACGGATCTTACAACAAGGCACAGACAAATGAAAACCAAAACTCAATATAAAACCAATGGTTTGAACAAAGGAAAACATAAAAGACTCGCAACCGAGTTCAAAACAAAAGGGAAAGCAACAACAAAACATAAACCCGATCTCGTCCTATAATGTACGGGAACCCCGGCTGACCACACCATCCGTATCACTCAGCAACATCTTGAATCTGTGGAACATCTACAACATCGGTATAAACCATTAGCTATCATTCTAGATATCAGAAAAACTATAAAGGCACAAACACACATAAGGTAAAGTAAACACAGCATGCTCACACAACAGTTGGTTGTTATCTTTCATAAGGTTATCTAATTACTAATTCAACTTATGGTTGTTACACGAGAATCGCTACGACCTCGCCTCCGTCCCCTTTCACCAACAGGAATAGAACGTATGCATCCTTCTGTCACTTGTTGGACTGGTTGTAAAAGCACCTCCCAGTTTCCCCATTCAGAATTGGACAAGCGGTAACCGCCCAATTATAATACACTTAGCCAATTAAGGTATAACAAAGGTTGTAATAGCTAGGAATTCCGAATTCTAACGAATGTTGATTAACTTAATAATTGATAGTATTTGACACATAACTCGTGAAGATTTCGTAAGTGATAAGTATGAGTCTCACCGTTATGTTCCTAACGTAATTTTGGACTTATAGGGAATTTTTTACTTTTTTCACCGGGTAATTATTTTTACCCTCAGGTGTTATTTGGAGCATTTGAGAGCTTCAATTAATAAAAATGCAGTTGAGAGAAATGATCAAGACATCGGACATGTCCTAGATATGAAAAAACATGGAAAGGCAAAACCGCCAAAAGAGTCGATATTTCGTTTCTTAGTGGCTAAGAAAGACAATTTAGGAATACGCGTTTTCTGATGCAATTGTGGAATAATTATCCCTATAATATTTCAGATTTAATATTCCAATTTCGAGAAGTTTGGAGAAGGGGGTTCAACCCGCCTTTGGATCGGTTAAAGGATAATTATCGACTTCGCTAAAAGATAATTATCGTCCTCCCTATAAATAGGGGAAAATCGCTTATTAATTCATTTTCTTTCACATTTCCTCGTAAAACCTTTGATTTCTCTCAACCTTCAAACTCATATATACTCTCCGACCCTAATACGATTTCAATTCCGTTTGAGTTTCTGAATTCCTCTCTTCATTCTCTTCATATTGGTAACGAGTTTTTGCATTTCCAAGCATATGAAGATCTGGTCGAGTATATATGTCACCAAGGCGGTTCCGTCGCGCAGATTCCGGTGAATTTGATGTTGTCCATGCATAGCATGTGTCGTTGTGATTCCGAATCTTCTTTCAGATCGTGATCGGATTAGTAACGAATAAGTTATGAATTTATTTATTTTCCGTATTGTGATTTGGCCTAAATTGACCTTAGACTTGTCAAAATGCAATTAGAAATTCAATTATGGTCGTTATATTATTCTGGTGTGTTTATGGGTTGTTTGTTTGATGAAATCTGATGACATGTGGGTTTAGAAATTGCATGCGGGCAAAACGTTATTCTAGCGAAATTTAATTAATTAATTAATTAAAGGTTAATTAATTAAATTAGGATTAGAATTGAGATTGAGGAATGTTGATTAGATGCTACCTTGATATTTGAGGAATTGTGAGTTATGTTGAGATTTGAGGAATTGTGAGGTATGTTGAGATATTGAGGTTTAGTTGGTTGTGAGACTTATAGGTTGATTATGATCCTTATGGATTCCTTGGGTCTAGGTGTGACCCCTTTGATTGATAGGAGTTAAATATCTTTGTATGCCTTGTTATTAGGCAGTGCATTCCTTCAGATTGGAGTAGATCGTAGTTGAGGTTATTTTGAGGTTGAGGTAAGTTCGTAGGACTTACTTAGCTATCATTCCTATATTGGATGTATGCATGAGTGGTGTTTGTTATATGCTTTATAGCATGCGATGTTGAGTATTACCGACCTATGTTATATTGGATAGCCCCCTTGCAGTGGCAGTGATAACCTTTCCCTTTCATCTTGTTAGGAGTTTGGGAGGTTCTCTATGGTCAAGCAAGTACTGGTATACAGGATGGATACTTCACCACTCCCTTAGGGTACACGGGAAGTGTGTTGATACTACTTTAGATGGATATGGTACCCAGATGCGAGGATGATATATTCCTCGTGTCACATATTTTCATATATATATATAAAGTATAGATCCTATGAGAACACCCCTAACGTGTATACATGAGAACAAATTCGTAATTATTATTAGTTTTGTTACGAAGGTGCCATATCGTTTAATGTATCATTCGTAGTTATTATTAATTATGATATGTACTCTAAATCTCAACCCTTAATACTCACCATCCAACGGTGTACGATTGTTCTCATATATACACTTTAGGGGTGTTCTCATGGGAACCACCCTCTATATATATATATATATATATATATATATACACTTTAGGGGTGTTCTCATGGGAACCACCCTCTATATATATATATACCTTGAGTGTATGACGTTATAAAAATAATTAAAGGGGTAAATGTGTGATAGCATGATTATGTGTTTATAATTCCATGACATGTGTTTGTGCTTATGCATTATCTTATATATAAATGGTTAGTTAACTGTTTATACCGTGTTGTAGATGATCTACATGTTAAGAGGACTACAGAGTGAGCCAAATGGGTGATCCGCTGAGGGCTTCCATACACTAGGATGATGCGAGAGATTATGGAATATTTTGTATATGTATGGATTGGTGTTTTGTACTCACCGGTGCTTTTGTAAACCTTTGTTGTATATATTTATACAATTTGATGTTGTGATTTTAATCTATATGTGCCTTATTGTAAGATCCAATGAACTTGTTGTCAAGCTTGAGTTAGGATCCACTGTGAAAACCTAGCCTAGTGACGCATCGAGGCCCGCGGATTCAGGGTGTTACAAAGGTGAATCCTATTCCGATTATTAGATATAACATAATAAAAAACACAAACAAGCCAATACAATCAAACCAATACCCGGAATGAAGCTAAGTAAGTCCAAGGGACTTACCTCACTCGAAGGTAATCTCAACACTCAACAAACAACTCAGAAAACCTCACAAAAGGAGTAAGGAAAGCCTGTTCACACAAGACATCAGGAATCGAACGATTGCTAGAAGTCTATACTTCTACTCTCCATGATCTCTAAGAGATCTACACAAGATAGGATCACAAACCCTAGTCTTACATATCAACAAGGGACAACAACATCCAGAAGAGCTAAGGAAAGGAACAAGGAAAGCACGGAAGGAAAGTAACTCACCAAAGACAGGAAGACTGTAGAGAAACCGCGGGGGCGGCTGGGCAAAGGCGCATGGGCGGCACATGATAGAGTCATAGGGGTGGCTCTGTGCAGGCGGGGTGGTGGAATCTGGTGCAGAAGCATTGTCGGCTTTTTGACGACAGCAGAACCATGACAACGTCAAAACTTGCTCTTCCAACACTCTCACACTTCACAACTCAACCAAGGAAGCATGTGAACATTAAAGGATCATCAATGGAACGCTCCTTAAGAATCAAGGATCAAACTTGTTTCTTGGAGAAGAAGAAAAGAGAAAACGAAGGGAGAAACGAAACAAAAGGTAAGCAAGGTGCAACAACATATGAGCGTGATGAAGAACAAGGGAGGAAGAACTTACACGTTCAGCAAGATCACAGGAAGCAAGGCTGCAACACTCGAGGGTTGAAAAAAGCATAAGCAAGAAACGGGAAAAAGGAGAAAGGACGGGAATATATAGACAAGTGCTGGAAAGATATAAGGAAAGACGTTCTAGGGAATGGAAGAAGATGAGGAAGCAGGCCCATAAGATAGAAGATAAAACGGAAGATCGGGCATTTTATTAATGGAAGGAAGATAAACGGACGAAAATAGATCGGGCGTGATCTGCAGCGAATCCACAGGGGTGGATCGCCCGTGCCGCAGGGGAGGCCCCTTGTCACGGCGGGGGCGGTGACAGGCACAGTTTGCCGCTGGGGCGGCCTTCTTTACCGCGGGGGTGGTGAAGGCAAAAGACTGGGGTCTTAGATCAGATCCCCCTGAAAAGAAGTTTCATCCCGAAACTTGTAACAACCTGAACAATCACAAAACACCAACACAGATAAGATGAACTCAACTCATATATTCGCACTCGGGGCATGTAACTCAAGACGTCACAAAAAGCGTACACGGCGCAACAAAAGAAAAACCAAAACATAACAACTAAGCTAAAGGTGCAACAAGCTCAACGTAAAACTCCGGATAGTTCATCTGGATATTGTCCTCTGCCTCCCAAGTCACCTCATCAGCTCATCGCATCGACCACTGAATCTTCATCTGGGTCGACCACTAGATCCTCATGAATGACGATGTGTCTTGGGTCCGGTATGTACTCCCGTAACTAAGACACTTGGAAGACGGGATGAACACCCTCAAGCCTCGGTGGCAAATCAAGTATGTATACTGCATCTCCATCTCACTCAAGAATCTCGAACGGTCCGACGTATCTGGGACTCAGCTTCCCCTTGACACCGAAACGTCTAACACCTCGTGTCGAGGATACTCTCAACCAAACCTAAGCTCCAACTCTGAATTTTAGAGGTTTGCGCCTCTTATCTGCATAAGACTTCTGCCGGCTATGTGTTGTTAACATCTGCTCACGGATCACCGCTACTCGATCCATTTCATCCTGAATCTGCTCAGGTGCTACTCCCCTAGCACTACTCGGCTCGTCCCAACATAACGTTGTACGACATCTCTGTCCATATAAAGCCTCATAAGGGGTCATCTTGATCGATGTGTGTCAACTGTTGTTATATGAAAACTCCACTAAGGGAAGGTGATCTGGTCACATTTGTCCACAGTCTAACACACAAGCTCTTAACATGTCCTCTAGAGTTTGGATGGTCCACTCAAACTGACCATTGGTCTGAGGATGATAAGCAGTCGTGAACTGCAGACTCGTACCCTGGGCGGCATGCACCTGCTGCCACAACCTCGAAGTGAACTATCCGTCTCTATTAGAGACTATAGTCCTAGGTACTCCATGAAGTCTCACTATCTGCCTGGTAAACTCCTCTCCCAATCAACTTACCGGCCACGTTTCTTTGATGGGAATGAAACGAGCGGTCTTCCTCAGCCGGTCTACTATGACCCAAATAACATCAAAACCTCGACTCGGTCTCAAACCGGTAACAATGTCCATCGAGATGTCTTCCCACTTCCACTAAGGGATAGAAAGTGGGTGTAGCTCACCTTCTGGTCGATGATGCTCGATCTTGACCTATTGACAGGTTACACACTGAGCTACATATCTCATCACATCTGGCTTCAGACCTCCCCACCAAAAAGAGCTTCTGATATCCTGGTACATCTTACTCGCACCAGGGTGCTTTGAGTAAGGTGAAGAATGAGCCTCCTAAATGAGCCTCTGTCTCAACTCTCAATCCGACGGCACACGTACACGCTCCTGGCGTCTCTAGATCCCATCCACACCAAATGCAACCTATGGCGCCTCTCCTCGAGAGATCTTGTCTCGGATATGTGTCAAAGTTGGGCAACTCTCCTACTTTTGTCGGATCTCACCCAACCGATCACGTACTATCTCCAAGTTGGATAGGTAGCTGTCGGAATCAAGAAAGTGGAGAACCATCTCTAGCCATGCAAGGTCTCGTTTTAACTGTGGTTGAGATGTTTGTCTAGCGATTGCTATCTCCCGGGGAGTCTTCCTACTGAGGCATCAGCTACCACATTAGCCTTTCCCGGGTGGTATAACAACTCAAGGTCAAAGTACTTGATCAACTCCAACCATCTCCTCTGGCGGTTATTCACTCCCGCTGAGTGAATATGTACTTCAGACTCTTGTGGTCTGTGAAAATCTGATACGTAGTTCTGTACAGATAATGTCTCCAAATCTTCAAAGCATGAACAACAACAACCAACTCTAGATCATGGGTAGGGTAATTCACTTCATATGTCTTCAGCTGTCTAGATGCGTAAGCAATCACCTTAACCCTCTGCATCAGAACACATCCCAAGCCTAGCTTGGACACATCGCTGTAAAACAAAAAAAATCCTCAATGCCCTCTGGCTGAGCAAAGATAGGAGCATAGGTCAACCTCTTCTGTAGCTCCTCAAATCTCTGCAGGCACGGCTCAGACCATACAAATCTCGTAGATTTCCTCAACAAAGAAGTGAGCGGACGGACGATAACTGAAAAGCCCTCAACTAAAAGCCGGTATTAGCCCGCCAATCCTAAGAATTTGAGTACCACCTTGACGTTCTTAGGAGGCGTCCAAGATGCTACTAACTCGATCTTCGCCGGATCTACCTTGATCCCTTCAGTTGAAACGATGTGACCAAGGAATTCTACCTTAGACATTGTTCGCTCAAAAGTGTGCGTCACTAAGTCTTAAATTTATAAAAACTAAAATCAAGCAAAGGGAACCCGCAGTGTACGGAGGTATAGTAAAGAAAGAATTCTAGAGTATCGAGCTCAGGGATTTGGGGGATCAAATTCTGTTCGAAAAATTGTCAGGCAAGGTAAAAAGCTTTTGTAAAGATAATTGGGGAAACAACGATTCTAGAGATTCAGGTATCCAATTGTGGCAATTGATTCAAGATGTTCTAAAGATATAAGGACGGAGTTAGGATTGCAAAGGTATAGATCTAAGGTAGGGTATTGTACGGTGAAGTTCCAAACCCATAAGTCTCACCCAAAGGCTCTCTCAATAAAGGATGTTGAGTCTTATTATAAAGAGGTTCAAGGGATAAGATTAAACTCTCAAATACTCATGCCCAAACCCAAGGGAATAAAGGATAAGCCAAAAAGGTTAAGGTTGTGACACTCGAAACCTAGTAGAGGGTATTGAGTCTCACTACTGCCTAGAAAAGGTAAGTCAAGGCTAGGTTAGGGCCAAACTTTAACTTTGGATCAAAACAAAAGCAAAGAACGTGTGACAGAGGAAAACCACGGTCAGATCTTGAAGAACCACGAACGTGGAACTCAAGAACAGGTTGTGGAAAGCCTCGACAACGAGGTTTCTCACAACTCTCCGGGTCCAATCTGTTTTGGTTCAATCTATCATAATCTATGCCACAACTATCAACCCTTCACCTCAGAACCACTTAAGGATTTTAGCCAACAATCATTGTCATCAAATCAATAGTCAAGATTAAAAGAAGGAAAAGATAAAACCTTGAAAACTCAATAGTAAACACAAAACCAATCTTAATCAGACTCAAAATCCGTACTTGTGTTCAATGAATATAGAATAAAGTAAGAAATCTCTCACAAATTTTAAAGAAAAAAGAAGAATGGGTGTCAATTTGCCTTCAAAGTGAAACCCTAAGATCTTCCAACTCTGCAATATCAAAATTGCGTACTTCTCCAAATCTTCCTTCCAAAATCTTCTCACAACGTAATCTTGCAAATGATCTCAACTTCTCTCTAGCGCCGGCTGCGAAAGTGTAGCGAGGGATCCCTTTTCTCTCTTCCTTCAGCCTTCTTATAGGAGAAAATAGGGTTACGAAAGGCCCATAATCGCTACTGACGTGGCAAATATGACACTTGGCAACCATTAGAAGAATCACGGCCAAGAGCAAAATTCCACGCCCGTGGAAGCCACCGTGGAATGGCATATTTGCTCTCGACATACATTCCCACGGCCATAATTTAATTTAATTTCCAAAACCACGGCCGTGGTTCCTTGTACTTGACCGTGGAATGCCTAAATCATGCATAAAATCTCTTGTTTCCCAAAGCTTTCTACTCATACTCCTTCCTTAGCTAATCTAATGCGTCCTCTTGATGTCTAGCATGATCAATCACTCCTACATACTCCATTTATGCTCCAATCCAAGCCTTTATCCACCTAAAACACAACAAAGCTTGTGTAGATCTCTATACCAACATAATAGGTGAATGTGCTCATAAATGCTTCAAACTCATATCCATATACACAAAAGAAGGGGAAAAATAACCAAAACATGTGCCTAAAATATCGTCATATTTCATGCTATCAAAATACCCCACATTGTCTCTTTCTTGTCCCCAAGCAAGGTTTTCAAAAGCTAGAACATAAGGTAGGAAGAAATATGAATGCAAAACAAGGGAAAACAAATCTTTTTGGTATGGTGCTTCTATTCAATAGATCACTCTCAAATCTTGCTTCATGTTTCCTTGAAAACTTCTATATACACAAAACGAATCATGTCATGAAAAAGAAACATCACATATTGCAAAACCTTCCAGACAAACATCATAATCCAAAGTAATGTCAAAATCAACCATGTGGAAATCCAATTTAGATCACTAAGCCAAACAACAATCCAAAGATCTTAAGGACTTTCAAGTAAAGGTCAAGAAACGTGAATGGGTGGGATGCATATAGGGTATGTGGTGCAAAAATCCGGGGAAAAGGAACAACACAACACAAGTTAAGAACCTTGCTTCTCAAACATGTTTTGCATGCAAACTTTTCTTTTACTTTACTTTTTGGAAGTATGGACAGCGGTGCACAAAAACCGAAGCCTAGGAGATCGGCAATTCTCCATTTCGAGAAGCCTCAAACCCTTGATGCACATACCATATTCCGTTAGGGCTATCGTACATTCTGACTTTGTCAAGACACCAACACCCGGCTATGTGAATGGTGCCGAGTTACTCATCCTCATTTCAACGTCCCAAAACCTATTTTCTATACTTTAAAAGCACAAAATTTTTCTTTCATAGCCCTCCCACATCAATCACACAAAATTTACACTCTTCCTAATTTCAGGATAGGTAAAGGAGGCAAAAATTTCATTGCGGAGCTAAATGGATAAAGAAGAAGCAAGAAAAATCGAAGCGCCTTAATCGTTTCGTAAAGAAGCGTAAGAACTTATAATGCAATTTCAACCTTCGTTCCTGAACATGATTTAGACAAGAATTTTTACATTATGAAGCTTGCAAAAAGATTAAACAACATACTCAATTTTTCCACAATTCATAATTCAAATCAAGTACATAAATGTCATCAAAAATTCAATCCACAAGTAAATTCATCATTGAGGTCATTTCCAATCCTAGAAGCACAATATTTTTCAAAATTTTTCAAATTTTTATGGGTTTTTCAAAGCTTAAAAATGCATGCAAATAAGAAACGTGTGACAAGAAAATAAAAGATGCTGCCAGTAAACGTCTTGGAGGTGGCGAAAAAAAGAAAAGGAAAACTCACAAAGGCGGTGGAGCAACTCGAACCGATCAAGCTATCACATAGGAGGTGGCGGTGGTGGGAACGGGAAGAAGTTTGGGTCGTATGGACGCCCAAACTGCTGCCAGTAAACGTCTTGGAGGATCCTTGAGTTGTCACGGCGCTCTTCCTCATGTTTATGGAAGCGGGTCTCCAGAGCCTCCATCCTCTCCATAGGTCCGGTGACCTATGCCGGATGTCCATCCATGTTGGCCGCTGCGCCATCCACCGAGGCGGTGCTCCCATCCAAGCCGATGGAGCATCCATCCATGACGGCGGTGCATCCATCCAAGTAGGTCGCTCACTCACGCTGGCATGCCGGGTAGAAGAAGAAGCGGAAGGTCTCTGTTGGTAGGTAGATCTCCTAGGCGGCTCCTAGAAATCCCCCGGCTGATCCGGAAATTCTCCAAAAGCCTCCTCCGCACCTCCAATATCCTGGAACTCATCACCATGTTCGCTCCAAACGGTGTGTGCAAGCTTTAAATTTATATCCCAAGAAATATGCTTAAAACAAGGATACGAACCCGCAGTGTACGGATCAATTATAGTAAAAAGCAAGAATTCTGGGGGTCGATCTCAGGGACTTAGGTGAAACTAAGCAAGAATAGGTTGTCAATGCAACTAATAACCCCAAAAGCGATTAAAGCAATCAAAGATGATTATAAGGTCAAATAAGGGGAAAATGCGGATTCCAGGGATTAAAGCATCTAGTTGTGGTTCCAACTCAAGATCTCTAAAGATAGCGCGGAGAAAGCTGAGATTTTGCAAAGGGAAGGTGTTTCTAAAATGGGAATAGATTACCAGGTAAGTCTCACTACTCACTATCCCAAACCAAAGCTCCTATCACCGGGTAAGTCTCAAAGTACTAAGGAAAGGAATTATAATCTCAAACCAACACAACACCTAGGGAATAGAATCAACCTTTACCGGGTAAGTCTCAGGATAACTCACAAAGATGGGATGAAGGCACACTCAAACCCCAATAAAGGATAAACCTTTATTACCTACACTTATGATCTTGGGTAAACAAACTAAGGAATCACCGGGTAAGTCTCATCGTAGGCTTGCATTGAACCAGGAAAGGTGTAATAAGAATAGGATTTGGCAAACTATAACACTTAACTCTCAGTTTCGGATCAGAAAAGGACACCTCGTTCAGTCAAGTTCTACCCCGGCCGAGATGTTCATCGAATGAGCGAGGTACTCTAGGGTTAAGGTTAAAGGCTCAAGCTTTCAGGGTCCTACTAGGATTAAGATCATTTTGTCATCGTCTTTCCCACAACTTTCAGCCAATCACCCTAGAATCGCACAAGAAATTTAGCCACTCATCATCATGAAAACAATAATCGAATAAAAGGTGAAGGAATGAATATTTGAACATAAAAACCTTAAGAACAAGGCTTCAACAGCTGAATCAAATAATTCACAAATCAATGTTCCTTAAATCCCAAATCGAACAAGACAATAAACCAAAGGGAATCAAAGAAAGTCTTAAAAAAAGCCCTCAAAAGTTATCTCAAAACTATGAATCTTCCTTCCTTCAATCTTCAATCCTTCCTTCAACTTCCAGAAAATCTCCTAACTGCTGCGTAGAATATGGTGTAGAGAATGAAAGATGGCTGAATTGTGGAAGATACAACCCTTTATATAGGAGAATTATCTTCCAAAGATAATAATATCTTAAAAAGATAATTTCCTATAAAATATATCATATCTCTAAAATAGATCTCCTAAATGTAAGATCTTCCTTCCAAAAATCCATTCCAAAAATATAAGATATCTTCTTTCTATAATTAAAGGATCTCAGCCAAAAAAAATATGATCTCGCCGGCGCCAGGGTGTCCGCCTCGGTCGGGACGCTCCTCCAGATCACCTCGGTCGAGGTGATACTGTTGTTGACCGAGGTGAATCTCAACTGAATGTGAAATCTCTCAAATCTGGTCCAAAGTAAGTCTTCTTCATTAATTCCATGCTTCCTGAGTTCTTCTTGGAGCTCCAGAATGTAGCTCTTATGACTCCTTAGCTCCTTAGCTCCATTTTGATCCAAAACGTGCCATTTTACCTACGATCACAACGAAACTTGGAGTAGACCTTGATTCCCGTAAAGGTAGATGAAACAACAATATAGTCACATAATATACATCCATACATGCAGTTTATTGAAGATAAAGCGTCTAAAAAAGTCTCAAAATATAGACTATAATACATGCTATCACACCACACATCTCCTCATCACTATCCTCATCAACAGCAGCTGGCACATCCTCGGGATAATAAGCTGGAGCTCGTAGGAGGTTGGAATGCATCGAAAAAAATGTTGCTTTCCAGTTTTGCCGGTTCCGGATGGAGTAATCAGCGCTCCATGGAATACATCGTCCTCCCTTGTATTCCCAAGGCATGGAGACAAACGGTGGACCTCGGTGGCTAGAATCAAGAGTCCCCTAATCATGAAACCTTGAAGCCCAAGAGGCCTCGCGGATGCCATCAACTCACAAGCCGAATAATCAATCCCTAAATGCTTTGCAATGTTTGTAACCATCCCTCCATAACCGATTCTCCCCTTAGCTTTGTTCTTGATCTTGCTAAGAGTGGAAGCAAGCATAGTGGCGCAATCCGGAGTGTCATAGGCCGCCATGCAATAAAGGATAAAAAGCTCATTAACCTTGAGCTTCTAGGGAGTCTCGGTCCTAGGGAAAAGGCACTCGGAGAGGATCCTATGGGCTATCTTAAAGGAGAGGTTATAGATGAGCTTGGCTTTCAAGTTGGCCGATTGCCAACGATCCTCGTGACCCACTACCATAGCAATCTCCTCCCAAAACTCTCTAGCTCGAGAACTCCTAGGAAATGTCCCATTGTATGTGTCTACAAAGCCAAACATTGCTCTAAACTGAGCTATGGACATATAGTGAGTGTGGTCCATAAAACGGAAGGAGACCGTTCGGTTTACGGCACTATGGTCAAACGCGCTTATGAACTCCATTGTGATCTCCTCATAAGCATCCTCTCTAATGCTAGCAAATGTAGTCAGCCCAGCCCTATCAAGCATCCATCTAAGATCATTCACCACATGCAAATCTTCAAACTCTTCAAGCACAATGTACCTAGGGGCAATGATGTTACGTTGTTGGATCTTATCATAAGCCCTCTTGTGGTTCTCATAGATTGCAGGGATCCTAGGGATAGGTTGAGGAACGGGAGGGGGTAGAGAAGAGGATCCTTCACAACTTATCTTTTTGTTTCGGTTGGATTTGCGAGTCACAAATAATTTTCAGAAAACCACGGCCTATTCTTGGTGAAACCACGCCGGTGGTTTTGTAGGGCTACCCGTGGAACTTCACGATTTTGCTCAAAAATCCAGAAATTCCACAACAAACTCAACAACAGCGATCCTAAACTATTTCTAAGTTCAATTCCGTTCAGTTCTCTAAAAAATCTTGCCCGATCGCTGAATGTTTGTGTTGTTTGTTGTCATAATCCACAATAGAATCAAGTTTGCTTCAGTTTGGAGCAAAGAATCGTGCAAAACGATCACCGAACAAAGAATTGAGGGATGAGGAGATTGGGAGTGGAATAGGGCATGGAGAAGAGTTGAAGAGTTTTGTGGTTTGTGAAGAAGAAGGCTTTATATGTGTCCGTCAAAATTTCAAAAATCACGGCCTCACTGTTAATTCCATGGCCGTGGAATTGTACGGCCGACCGTGGTTTTGCTCTTTTTTCTTTGTTGCTCTCGACCTGTTTCTCCAAGGCCAAAATTAACGAAACCACGGTCGTGGAATCATATTTAAACCCGTGTAAATCCTTTTTTCTGCCAAAAACCCAAATTTTCGTTGTTCCTTTGGCTTTCTACACTTCTTTTGGTCCTTCTTCAACCCTGACATCCAAAGACACAAGACATACCGGAAGATATCGACGAAAAAACAAACAAAAACAACCTACACTAATCTAATCTAAGAAAAACGAAAAAAGAAAAAACAAGAATACATTACCTTGGGTTGCCTCCCAAGTAGCGTTTTGTTTTAGGTCCGTAGCAAGACCAATCCTTTGTGCTTAAGTGAGGAGAATTTGTGCGACTTCCTCATTTTGGAGTTCCGGTGAGTACTTCTTGAGTCGTTGGCCATTCACTTTGAAACGTCCGCACTTCTCACCCCATAATTCAACTACACCATGGGAAAAACGTGTTTAATAACATAAGGTCCTATCCAACGAGATTTAAGCTTACCGGGAAAGAGTCGAAGTCTCGAATTGAAGAGGAGAACAAGGTCTCCTTCTTTTAAGTCTTTTGGAATGATGTGCTTATCATGCCAACGCTTCGCTCTCTCCTTGTAGATGTTGGCGTTCTCATAGGCGTCAAGCGGAGTTCTTCTAGCTCATTAAGATCCAAGAGACGTTTCTCTCCCGCTTCCTTCATGCCAAAGTTCAACCACTTAACAGCCCAATACACCTTGTGTTCCAGCTCCACCTGAAGATGGTAAGATTTCCCATACATAAGGTTGTATGGTGTTGTGCCTATGGGAGTCTTGTATACCGTTCTATATGCACATAATGCATCATCAAGCTTTAACGCCCAATCCTTCCTTGTCCTAGACACCGTTTTCTCCAGAATTCCTTTGATCTCTCTATTAGAAATCTCCACTTGTCCACTTGTTTGCGGATGGTAAGGTGTGGCGATCTTGTGAGTCACCCTATACTTATCTAGTAGAGCTTTAAATCGACGGGCTATGAAGTGTGACCCTCCGTCACTAATGGTGGTTCGGGGTGTCCCAAACCTTGGGAAAATAGTTCGATTAAAGAACTTAACAACCACCATCGCATCATTAGTTGGAGAAGCAATAGCTTCAACCCATCTTGAAACATAATCTACAACTAGATGTATGTATTGGTTGCCACAAGATGATAGGAATGGTCCCATGAAGTCAACTCCCCAAATGTCAAAGATTTCCACTTCTTGGATGCTGTTGAGAGGCATTTCATTCCTCCTAGATATGTTCCCTGTTCATTGACAAGCATCGCAACAAGCAACAAAGGTTTGCACATCCTTAAATAATGTAGGCCAAAAGAATCTGGATTGTAATACCTTAGCGCTAGTCTTGTAAGAACTAGCGTGTCCTCCACAAGGAAGAGAATGACAATGACGAATAACACTTTGCATTTCGTCTTCAGGCACACATCTTCTAATGATGCCATCTGGACCTCTCTTGAAGAGTAGAGGCTCATTCCAATAGTATTGGCGGATATCTTTAAAAAACTTCTTTCTTTGAGCGTAGGATAGTCCGGGAGGATTTCCTGACAAACCAAATAATTCACAAAATCAACAAACCAAGGTTCGTTACCTCTAGAAATATGATCAATGCACTCTTCCATGTGGAGGAAATTGTTCTTCCGGGAAAGAGTCATCATTAGGTAAGTCGTCATTGGTGACATGTGGTAGACGACTCAAGTGATCCGCAACAGAATTTTTGGATCCTTTCTTGTCACGAATCTCAAGATCGAATTCTTGAAGAAGAAGAAGAAGAATCCATCTAATCAGCCTTGGTTTTGCATCTTTCTTGGCAAGCAAATACCCAATGGCTTAATGATCCGTGTATACAATCACCTTTGCTCCTACAAGATACGAACGAAAATTTTCAAATGCATATACAACATCAAGAAATTCCTTATTCTGTTGTGGCATAGTTGAGCTGAGCTTCATCCAGTGTTTTGCTAGAATAAATATTTGGCATGAGTGCGTCCATCTTTCTTTTGTCCAAGCACCGCTCTCACCGCTACGTCACTTGCATCGCACATGACCTCAAATGGAAGACTCCAATCCGAAGGTTGAATTATTAGGGCTGAGATTAAGGCTTCTCGAATCTTGTAGAAAGCATCTAAACACTATATCAAAAATTCAAAAACAGCATCCTTCTTCAATAGATTAGTCAACGGTTTAGAGATTTTCGAAAAGTCCTTAATGAATCTTCTATAGAATCCAGCATGTCCTTGAAAACTTCTAATCCTCTTCACCGAAGATGGAGGAGGAAGCTTTTCTATCGTTTCAATCTTAGCTTTGTCAACTTCAATTCCCCTATAAGAGATCAAGTGTCCTAAACAATGTCTTCTCTAACCATAAAATGACACTTCTCCCAATTTAGAACTAGGTTAGTGTCTTCACATCTTTGTAGAACAAGAGATAGGTTATCAAGACAATTATCAAATGACGAACCATAAATATAAAAGTCATCCATAAAAACCTCCATGATTTCCTCAATGTACTCCGAGAAGATGGCCATCATACACCTTTGAAAGGTGGCTAGAGCGTTGCACAATCCGAATGGCATCCTCCGATAAGAGAACGTACCCCATGGGCACGTGAATGTGGTCTTTTCTTGTTCGTCCGGATGAATCGGAATCTGAAAGAAACCACTATAACCGTCAAGATAGCAAAAATAACAATGTTGCGCTAACTTCTCAAGCATTTGATCAATGAAGGGCAGCGGGAAGTGATCCTTCCTCGTCGCATTATTCAGCTTGCGATAGTCTATACACATTCTCCATCCCGTTACCATTCTTGTTGGAATGAGTTCGTTGTTCTTGTTGGCCACAACGGTCATTCCTCCCTTCTTTGGGACCACTTGAACTAGACTCACCCATTTGCTATCGGAAATCGGGAATATGATACCTGCATCAAGCAATTTAAAGATTTCCTTCTTCACGACCTCTTTCATGATCAGGTTTAACCGTCATTGAGGTTGACGTGAAGGCTTATAATCCTCTTCCATTAGTATCTTGTGCATACATAAAGATGGTTTAATTCCTACAAGATCCTCTATGGTGTAGCCTAAAGCTTTCCTATATTTCTTCAAAAAAATCATAAGCTTATGATGTTCATCTTCACTTAAACTAGAACTAGCTATAACGGGAAACGTAGAGTTAGATCCAAGAAAAGTGTACCATATATGTGCGGGAAGTGGCTTCAATTCCAAAGTTGTAGATACCTTTGATGTGTTGTGAGGGTTGTACAAGGTCTCCTTGGATATATCCAAGGGTGTGAAAGTGGTAGAAGAAGAAGAAGCTAGAACGTTTGTAGAAAGAACGGAGCCTTCCTCAGAATTTTCAAGTTCCACGGTGTCACTATTACTTCCACGGCCGTGGAAAGTGTATTTTCGGCCGTGATTTTGTGTGTCATTCGAGTGGTTTCTCTCGACATACTTTTCCACGGGTGGAATTGGTGAAACCACGCCCGTGGAAAACACCGACTGACCGTGGTTTCTGGTGTTTTCCGTGTAACGCCCCAAATTTTGGCGCGTTTGCGTTTTGTATTTTCTCGGATTTTATCGATACTTTAAATGGCTTAAATAATGTTACGAGAATTTTTACGTCGTAAATTAAATTTTTTTTCGAGCTTATATATATATATTGATCCATGTATTTATTTTCCGTATTTATTTTTGGAAAGGTTCGGAATTTTCCGATCCGAAAAGGTCATTTCGATTAATTTGGATCGAGTTTATTCTATTACTCTTTTTATTTTATTTATTTTCTTTCTTTTATCCTCTTTCTCTTTGAGCCAAATAGGTGAAGGAAGGATCCGAAAAGGTCATTTCCATTTTTTCTTGCCAACTTGCCGCCCACCTAGTGTGCTTGCCTAGCATCCCTAGCCTGACTCTACTGCACCTCCTACCCCTCAACCCTAGCTACCCAACCCCTGGCTCCCTCACCGCCTCCTCATCTGCGTCCCCTTTGTGTCTCTCTCACTCTCTCAGCAGCTGCAACCTCTCATCTCTCTTCCTTCTTTGCTTCATCTTCACCCAAATGCACTAGCTGCAACTCTCTCCCTCACCCCTGACTGGTTCCTAATCCCGTAGTTGTTGCCGGAGCACCCTTGCAGCCCTCTCCTCGGACCCTCTCTCCTCACTGTTGTCCCGTCTTGTAACCACCTTTTCTGCTTCCAACCGCCGGATCAAATGTATCTCCTCTGCAGCCTCACCTCCATCGTGACTGTCGGAGACCGAAGCTGCGCCGCCCAGTGTTTTTTCCCCTCTGTTCTTACCGGAGCCTTCTCCCAACCACTGCAGACCGTCCTCGCCCCTGCCTTTCGTTGCCGGAGAAAGGAGCAAAGCACCACCATTTCGGCCCTGTCCGGATCGCCTTGTCGGATCCCCTTCCCTACCTCGCCTTGCTCCTCACCATCGGAGCCCCTGCGCAGTCCTTCCTCCGCCGACGATCGAGCCTCCCCGGAATGGTTGTCTTCCCTCACCACTGGCCGCCTCATCTGCCCCTACTAGCCGCCTCCTGCGTGCCTTCCCCAGCGAGAGGAGGATCGGTTTAAACAAACCCTACCCCACGAACTAAATCATGCCCCCTCATTTATGGTATAATTATCGATTGGATCCCATATTTTTATTTACATTTAATGGCCCATATTTAAGTTTTATGCAATTATGTCCCGGTTGAAATTAATTACGAATAATGTCCCATATTTATAAATTTGTATTAATTGGCGAAAAATGTAATTGTGGGTTTTAAATTTGGGATTTACTTGAATTATATTCTTATTTATATATACCATATATATTATACTCATGTTGGATTACTTCTGGATTAATTCCGGGTTATGACTCAAAGATTATTCCCGAGTCCCGTGGATTCGGGGTGTTACAAAAGTGGTATCATAGCCCTAGGTTGACAACAATGGAACTCGCAATTTTCTAAAGGCCGAATAAGGAATAAACAGAACCCCACGGGTTCTGAGTTTTCGTTTTCAAAATCACATGCATGAGTCGGGGTAGAATGTACGGACCACCACTCCTTCCATAGATCTCGGCAGCTTAGCTTATTAGATTTTGATATGTATTTACATGTATATATAGATATGGATATGAGGTTTGTAGTTATGCATGATAGAATTGATGTGTATCTTTGTGATTGTATGTTGCATGATGAACTCGATATATGTGTATAGTTATATATGTGGACGGTTATATGTTTTGGGACCTAAATTGTTGATGGAATGCTGGATTTGTTATGTTTGTAGTGATAACGAACTTAAGTTCTTCGAGAAGACGCGTGGACAACTAAAGATGTGGACCAAAGAGGAGATGTGTACACTCTAGCAAGGTTAAAGGTGGTATTCCATTAGATGTGAAGTTTTCTTTCGGCGCTCCTAAGCATTTGAGTCAAGATGAGAAGAGTGATCGAACCATTTGCTAGATTTAAGATGCCGTAAGTTAAGCTTACGAGGTACCAAAAAGTAAAGTTTCAACATTACTAGAGTTATGAGAAGAAGGGCATGGAGGGGATTCCGTTGGAGTTGACCAATTTCCATTATGATGATAAGACTAAGAAACGACAAGAAGGAGGAAGTGTGTATAAATGATGACCCCAAGAAGATGAAAGACGAAACGAAGAGCTTTGATAGAGAGACTTAAGATACCAACCAAGAGGAACGCGAGTGGATGCTAGCTAGGGCTATAATATTTGGGAAGGTGCTCTTAAAAGACATCAAGGAAGAATGGTTAAGTCTATGAAAGAGAGTTATATGAAACAACAAGGCAAAGAAGATATAGTTACCTTATAAATAAGAGGAAGCATGGAATGAAGAAAGAAATAACGGAGTTTAAGGTAAATTACCCCGAGGAGGGTGGCCTTCATAGGTATGGTAACATGGAAGTGTGATAGGAGGGTAAGTCGTTGATCTTGGAGAGGGTCATCAATGAGTTAATTGGTGACCACCAAAAATGCACAAGTGCGGGTTGTATACTGATGAATGCAAGTGGGGAGAGTAATCCAGGATGTGGGATCACGAAGAGGAGTAACAAGAACTTGGAAAATTCGAGGTGGTGGGACGTCGGCAATGAAGAGGTGTATCAAGGGAAGTGTGGATAGCTTAATTATGTAGGAATGTACCGATCCCAACAAGTGATGGTATCGTACCTTGCGGAGGGATTGTAATGATCTGGTGCGACCTTCTTAGGTCATGGAGTTGTCATATGGAGAAATGACACGGATCACGGTAAAGGGGACTGGAAGGACGAAGAGGAAGGTGAGTCTTCTAGAGTTATTGCACGTAAAAGAGGAAAATATGTAAGGGGAGGTATGATATGTTTGTTCTTAGGCTATGGATGTCATGTTTTCATGAGCAAAAGTTAATTCAAAGTTTCGTGACTCGCATGGCAAAGCCATAGTGGCTATGATGTGAAACGAGGAATCGGGATTAGGGCAATGCGGCAAGCTTAGAGTTATGTTGTTATTGCTTGGAGGAATAATGAGTGGATCTTTCAGTGATTGTGGTTGGAAAATTTTGCTTAAAGGCATGCTAGTACGGTTGTGAAGTTGCTCATGGAAACCAAGAGATACATAAGGTGGCCAAAAAGAGTAAGAGAAGATCGAAGTTTGGAAGTTTGATGTCCATAGGGGACGTACAAAAAGTACATGAAAGATCAAGGTTAGAGCCTCTGCAGTCGTTTGACGTGACATAAGAAAACGAAGTGTAAATTTCTACGCCTACTTGAAGAAAAGATGTATGTGGTGAGAGCTGATGTAGAATACGAGGAGTTCCTCCCATGTGATGGGATGTCAGAAGAAGCGAAGAAGATTGTATCGATTTGTTATATGGCATGCTTGAGTCTTGTAGTTAAGACCTTTGTGACTGAACACATGCGCGAGATCAAAAGAGGTTACTATCGCCATTCCTTCGAGGGATTAAGCGGACATATTACTTAACCAAGACTCCAAAAGTCAGAATAGTCGAGCAAGACTCTCGAGTTCAGGGGATGAAGGATCTTTGAAAGAGGATGGTTAACATTGTAGCTAAAGATGGAGCAATACACATGTACGAAGGACGTCACCCCAACAGAGCAGGGTAGATCTTTGGTATCATGACCACCCGTCAAGTGTTAAGACAAGGTTGTGTCGATTATTACGTTGTGTGACGGGAGAAGAAAAGACGAAACCCGAGATACCCCGGAGTCCCAATACGTCGGAATGTGGATTTTTCCACTAAGGTCAAGCTCGACTCAATTCCGATATCTAAATCGCCGTATGGAATGACACTTATGAAGAGTCATGAGTTGGGGAAGCAAGTGAAAGAGCAATTGTAAGAACTTATTGATAAGAGTTCATTAGAATTAGTGAAACGTTATAGAGAACTCCGAATGTTATCTTGAACTCTTGATTGGAAGTTCATATTGGAATATATCTTAAAACTCTTGATTCGAAGTTCATATTGGAGTACATCTTAAACTCTTGGTTTGAAGTTTCTATGGAGAACACCAGTTTGCGAAAATAGGGGCGGTAATCTCCATTTGTACATCGATTTATATAAGTTGAGCAAGATGACAATGAAGGACAAATACCTCTTACAACGAATGGATGATCTACTCGATCAGTTGCAAGGGTTGGTAGTCTCTATTAAGATTAAGTTAAGAACTTGATTGTCACCGTTTGAGAATTAGAGATTGAGATATTACAAGTACGGCATTTTGGATCAATCAAAGTTACAAAGAGTTGTAGTTATTCCATATGGGCCTAATGATGCCGGATGAGATATTTTGGGTCTAGTCTTGAAAAAGAGAGAAGATGTATGACATGGTGTCTCAGGATGACAAACCCCGAAAGATGTGAAAGAAGTTACAAGTTATCTTACAAGTGCTGAGCTTTACCAGATATGTGAAGGGAGAAGTTGTGTAACACCTTTTATAGTAACCTACTACGGATGATAATGAAGTATTGAATGGGATGAAGAATTGACAATAGAGTTGCTGAGAGTTAAGAGGGGATTTATTGGCGCAACTACTTCGATTTACATTGAGGTATTATGAGTTTGAAGTGTACAAGTGATTTTTCAAGACAAGGTCTTTATCGAGTATTGCGGATCGATATAAAAGTAATAGCATACATGTTTGGTTAATAGAAGTAGTATGGAGTAAATTGCTTCCTTCGTTACTTGGAATTGCAACATGAATTGAGGAAACATAACATCGAAGTTTGTTTGACAAGAACCAAAACCAACGGTGTAAAATGGAAATTCGATCTCCTTTGTTAGAGGCAAGCAAAGAAGAAACCTAATGAAAATGGTGCATTCAAAAAGACCTGAGAAAGAAGTTGAGTTTTCGATATATCGGACCCTTTTAGGATTTTAGCGTGAGTTGGAAAATGTTTTACCGGTTGGCGTGGCCGACGAGAGTAGAGGGTGTTCACCCGGTGTTTCATATGTATCAATCGAGAGAGTACATACATGACTCGAGATATGTTGTCAGTCATGAGGATCTAGCGGCAAACGGAACCGATGAGGCTAACGGGAAGACGGAGGATAGTATCTTTGGTTGAGTTTTACGTTGATCTAGTAGCATCGATAGAATCGACGGGTTAGACCTAGTTCTTCTCTTGTTTGAGTTATATGCATGTTCGATGTTATGTTAGTTTGTGCCTTGCGCGGGAATGTGTTATATGACCTAATATATCTTGCGATGGTAGTTCGAGTAGTTTGTGTATAGAGATTAGAAGGTTTCAACCTTCTTAGCGTGAGAGTTCATACCTCGGCCTTAGGGACCGAGAAGTTCGGTGTGTGGCAAGTTTCAGGACGAAACTTGTTTTTAGGGGGATGTGATTAACGCCCCAAATTTTGCCGCGTTTGCGTTTTGTATTTTCTCGGATTTTATCGATACTTTAAATGACTTAAATAATGTTACGAGTATTTTTACGTCGTAAATTAAATTTTTTTTTTCGAGTATATATATATATAGAGAGAGAGAGAGAGTATAGATCCTATGAGAACACCCCCTAACGTGAGAACATGAGAACAGATTCGTAATTATTATTAGTTTTGTTACGAATGTGCCATATCGTTTAATGTATTATTCGTAGTTATTGTTGGTTGAGTGGATTATTCGTAGTTATTGTTGGATTCCTAATTATTATTATTCGTAGTTATTATTATTTTTGATATCTACTCTAAATCTCAACCCTTAATACTCACATCCAACGGTGTACGATTGTTCTCATGTTCTCACGTTAGGGGTGTTCTCATGAGAACCACACCCCATATATATATATATATATATATATATATTGATCCATGTATTTATTTTCCGTATTTATTTTTGGAAAGGTTCGAAAATATTTTCCGATTCGAAAAGGTCATTCCATTTGGATCGAGTTTATTCTATTACTCTTTTTATTTTATTTATTTTCTTTCTTTTATCTTCTTTCTCTTTGAGCCAAATAGATGATGATGGCATTTTTCCTTGCCAGCTTGCCGCCCACCTAGTGTGCTTGCCTAGCATCCCTAGTCCGACTTTGCTGCACCTCCTACCCCTCAACCCTAGCTACCCGACCCCTGGCTGCCTCACCACCTCCTCATCTACGTCCCCTCTGTGTCTCTCTCACTCTCTCAGCAGTTGCATCCTCTCATCTCTCTTCCTTCTTTGCTTCATCTTCACCCAAATGTACTAGCTGCAACTCTCTCCCTCACCCCTGACTGGTTCTTAATCCCGTAGTTGCTGCCGGAGCACCCTTGCAGCCCTCTCCTCGGACCCTCGCTCCTCAGTGCTGTCCATTCTTGTATCCACCTGTTCTGCAAGCCCCCACATTTATGGTATAGTTACATATTGGAACCCATATTTTTTAGTTACAATTAATGGCCCATATTTAAGTTTTATGCAATTATGCCCCTGCTGAAATTAATTACGAATAATGTCCCATATTTATAAATTTGTATTAGTTGGCGGAAAATGTTATTGTGGGTTTTAAATTTGGGATTTACTTTAATTATATTCTTATTTATATATACCATATATATTATACTCATATTGGATTAATTCCGGGTTATGACTCAAAGATTATTTACGAGATTTTAACGTGGCTTTTGAAAAAGAGTTTTCTTTAGATCTATATTATATATATTCCGTTCAAGTTTAGCGTATGAGCTAAACTTGCTTAGTTTCACTGTTAGGTTTGGAAGCGTCCCGATCAAGGCCTAATAAGTCCAAGTCGACATCCGTTGAATGACTTCCGTCTTTTGGTGTCGCGTGAGTACCCTTTCCCTCTATCTAGTTATTTTTAGCGTTAGTATCATGCAAGGTTGGACCTAGCATAACTTAGAGTGAATGCCAAGTAATGGCTTTAGACCTTAGGTGAGTATTTGAGGATTGTGAAATGTTCTATGACTTGAGGTGTTGATGTTATCTTGTCAGGCTTGTGAGGTTTGAGAATTGGAGTATATGGCTGTTGAGTTTATGGGCTAGGATATGCGTATCCTAACATGGTGTTGTTACCGTTGAGCTTGTTTGGACTAGGCATGTTATCCTAGTGGTGTTGTGAGTTGTTATCTTGCGAGATCCAAGGGTTTAGAAGTCTTAGGACTTCTAGCTTCTGTAGAGTGTGATGTGAGTATGAGGGATTCTAGGATGCGGTCTTAGAATTACAAGTTAAATGGTCTTGTATAGATCATTTGTATTGAAGTCTAAGATTTCTATTGTGGGTGGGTTTTTGTTAATATAGTTATCTTCTTGTGAGCAGGTTATGGGCTTCCTCCCTAAGGAAGCGAGATTGTTGTGAGTTGAGTGTGGGACGAGGTAAGTCTCCGGACTTACTTAGCTTGTATTCCTTGAATTAGCATTGATGTGTGTTTGGTGGTGTGTGTTTATTCTTTATTGTTTATAACAACTAAGCCAGAAATAGGATTACCGACCTTTATATATTATTTGGCCAAGTGTATGATAACGGGCGGTGGCAACTTGTCTAGCTCTTGCGTAGAGTTAGGATGTTGTTGGCGACTAGCCCGTGTGGTTAGACGGTCGGATGCATCCGTACCGTTCCATGCGGTAAGTGGGGATCGAGGCGAGTTTCGGGAGAATCTCGTGTCACAAAAGAAGTTGAATTAGAACGGGATATGACTTAATAATAAAAAGATAATAAACCGGACTTGTGTGATTTGGTGTATATTGTGTGTTGTGTTGATTTACTTGTGTTTGTGCCTTTCACCTTGATTCTAATGCTTTGAATATTAGCTAATGGTTTTATACCGATTGTTGTAGATTACCTTGCAGGTTAGGAATGCGGCCGAGAGATCCGGAAGAGTGGGAAGCCGGGGTTCCGTACACTTTAGGATTGAGTTTTGGGTGGAGTCGAGTTTGAGTATTGTATTTATTGTATATTGTATGTCGCGTGTTACCGTTTAGTCTTAGAGTTGTATTTTCGGCTGAAGTCCTTTGTTGTGTTCTTTCGGGTTTTCTTTTCATTTGCATTAAAAGGACTTTTCGGTTTTGCCTTTATTTGTGCCATGTTAAAAGATACGGTGAAATTGTTGTCAGACTAAGGGTCGGGACCCATTGTGAGGTCTCAACCCGTAGCATCCCGAGTCCCACGGATTTGGGGTGTTACATTCCGAACCATCGTACAATTCTTCAAATTCTTCAACTTGCACTTCTTCTAACTCTTCCAAAGCATCAAACTCAACATTACAGTCCTCATCCGCTCCCTTTTCCATGATGCTCATGGTTATAACCTTTTGTAACAGATCTTTGAACAAGATCGAACTCACTTCTAGAATCCTCTTCATCATATATGTTGAACATATCCTCTCCAAGTATTGGTTCTTTTGTCAAAGCTGAGAGAACAAATTCAACTTTCTCTTCTCCAATGTCAAAGGTCAATCTAGCGTTCTTGCAATCAACCATACAGCCGGAAGTTACAAGAACAGGTCTCCCAAGTATGATCGGGACCGGATAATCTGCAGGAATGTCAAGCACAACAAAGTCTGTAGGAATATAGAATTTACCAAGCTCAACCGGGACGTCTTCAATGATGCCAACGGGTCGAGTAATGGATCAATCCGCCATATACAACGTCATCTTTACCGGTTTAGGTTCACCTAAACCGACTTTTTCACAAAGCAAGTGGAATGATGCTCACACTTGCTCCCAAGTCACAAAGTGCATCATATGTGACTTCTCCTACTCCTATTGGTATGCAAAATGGCCCCGGATCTCGCAGCTTTGGGGGTATCTTTTCCGTCATCGTTTTAATGAGTTCCGAAGACTCCGAACTCATCTTAACTTCACCAAAATCTTCAAGATTCCTATTGTTAGAGAGGATCTCCTTCAAGAACTTCCCATAAGTGGGCATGTCTAAAATCGGATCAAGAAAAGGTATTTTAATTCGCAGTTTACTCATGAGATCAACAAACTTACCGAAATGCTTGTCTAGACGTGCTCTCGCTCTAGATTGCGGGAATGGCAAATGATGTTTATAAGCTAGAGGAGGAACATATACATCTTCCTTCTCCTTCTCCCTCTCCTTCTCAACAGGAACCTCAACGAATGTGGGTTGCAGGTCGGTGGTTGTTACACCACTTCTTGTTGTAATTGTCATCACTCTCCCTTTCGGGTTGTCCTCCGTTTTTCCGGGAAGCTTCCCTCTATCTCTAGGAACTTCTCCGGCCTTTCTAAACACTTGATTTTCCAAAGTTTTTGTGCATTAGAAATCGAAGTAATGTGATTCTCCATTCCTTGTATCTTCCCCAAGATCGTTTCCATCATCACATCAAATTTGTCCTTCTCCGGATGGTTCAAACTATTTGAAGTTTGTCCCTGACTTTTCAAAGGTGTAGAAGAAGATGGAGATGTTAGTGCATTTTCAGCAAGGGAATAAGGATTACCGGGATTTTCTTGGTTGGATCTCCAATTGTTGTTGAAGTTCCTGCTGTTGTTCTTGTTATTAATGGTTGTTCCGTTTGTTATTCCTATTCCCTTGATTATTCTCCCTTCCTAAATAGCCAACGTCGTGCTCCTTTTTCGATTAAGCGTTGGACTTCAAAAATTCTTTCAGCTCCTTAATCTCATTGTTGAGGGAGAAAATTTGAGCTTGGGATGCTGGATTCAATCTTGCTCCCGGCTCTTCGGAATCTCGATTCCCACTCTCAACCTTCCTATGGGAATACTTCTCAATCACTAGAGCTTACTTCTCAATAAAATCCCAAGCATCATCTTCTCTCATATCCATAAAAGTTTCACAAGAAAGGGATTGAAGTTTGAATTGTGTTTCCACATCCAATCCCTTGTAGAAAATCTCCAATAATTCTAGCTTTAAAATGTCATGGTGCGGGCAATCCAATAGAAGAGCTTGAAACCTTTCCCAAGATTTAAACAAACTTTCATTAGGTTTCATAGAAAAAGCATTTATTTTACCTCTCAACTCCGCTGTTTTGGATGGCGGAAAGAACTTGGTGAGGAATTTTGAAGTCATCTCCTTCCATGTATTAACTCTTCCAGCTGGAAGATCTTGATACCAAGTTAAAGCTTTGTCCTTCAAAGAGAAGAAGAACGGTCTCACTTTATAGTTGTTGTTGATTGCTCTTGGAGGTTTCAAAGTCTCCATAAGAATCTCATAATTCTGCAAATGTTGATGCGGAGATTCAGCTTCCATTCCACCAAACTGACTTTGGCGGATCATAGTAATGACTTGAGGGAGAAATTCATAGTCATGCTCATCCGGATCTCACGGATTCACACCCAAACGGCGCGGCTGCTGAGTCGCATCCATTCGTTGCCCAAGAGTTCGCGGTTCAGCTACGACATGAGCAACTCTTGCGTCTCTAACATGAACTCGAGGATCGACATAGAAACGAGGATTAAATGGTGTTATATCCTCCAGCTCAGGCATAACATCATCATCGGATGATTCATCTTTCTTATCCTTGGCGCCTTTATCCAATTTTGATTGTAACACCATCGCCTTGATTTCATCCATTTGAATTTGTATTCGCTCCCTATTAAGCACGAGCTACAACTTGTTCCTCAATACGTCTTCTTTCACTTGTATTAAGAAGAGCTCGAGTTTCATCCAACTTCTCCTTAAGACTCTTTTCATTGTGTTCAGACATCTTTTTCTCCCTTAACCGTTTCATGAGAGTCTTCTCTGGTTCAGGATCAAAAGGAACGAGGTATTTCTCAGATTGAGACATTCGCATATACCAAAAGAGAAATCTGCAAAATCACTAAGGTAGATAGATCAAATAACAAGAGCAAAAGCTCCCAAGCCCGACATACGAAAACCGAATTTGGCCTAAACCAAATCCCCGGAAACGGCGCCAAAAACTTGTTCGCTTCCGTCACTAAGTCTTAAATTTATAAAAACTGAAATCAAGCAAAGTGAACCCACACTGTACGGATCGGTATAGTAAAGCAAGAATTCCAGAGTATCTAACTCAGGGATTTGGGGATCAAATTCAGTTCGAAAAATAGTCAAGTTAGATAAAAAGCTTTTGTAAAGATAATTGCAAAAACAACAATTTTAAAGATTCAGGTATCCAATTGTGGCAATCGATTCAAGATGTTCTAATGATATAAGGAAAGAGTTAGTATTACAAAGGTATAGATCTAAGGTAGGGCATTGTACAGTGAAGTTCCAAACCCATAAGTCTCACCCATAGGCTCTCTCAATAAAGGATGTTGAGTCTCGTTATAAAGAGGTTCAAGGGATAAGATTAAACTCTCAAATACCCATGCCAAAATCCAAAGAAATCAAGGATAAAAGAAAAAGGTTAAGGTTGTGACACTCGAAACTCAAGTAGAGGGTGTTGAGTCTCACTACTACCTACAAAAGGTAAGCCAAGACTAGGTTAGGGTCAATCTTTTACTTTGGATCAAAGAAAAAGCAAAGAATGTGCGACAGAGGAAAACCACGGTCAGATCTTGAAGAACCATGGCCGTAGAACTCAAGAACAGGCCGTGGAAAGCCTCAACGACGAGGTTTCTCGCAACTCTCAGGGTCCAATCTGTTTTGGTTCAATCTATCATCATCTATGCTACAACTATCAACCCTTCACCTCAGAACCACTTAAGGATTTTAGCCAACAATCATTGTCATCAAATCAATAATCAAGATTAAAATAAGGAAAAGATAAAACCTTGAAAACTCAATAGTAACACAAAACTAGTCTTAATCAAACTCAAAATACGTACTTGTGTTCAATGAATATAGAATAGAGTAAGAAATCTCTCACAAATCTTAAAGAACAAAGAAGAACGGGGTGTCAATCCGCCTTCAAAGTGAAACCCTGAGATCTTCCAACTTCGCAATATCAAAATTGCGTACTTCCTCAAATCTTCCTTCCAAAATCTTCTCACAACGTAATCTTGCAAATGATCTCAACTTCTCTCTAGCTCCGGCTGTGAAAATGTAGCGAGGGATCCCTTTTCTCTCTTCCTTCAGCCTTCTTATAGGATAAAATAGAGTTATGAAAGGCCCATAACCGCTACTAACGTGGCAAATATGACACGTGGTAACCGTTAGAAGAACCACGGCCAAGAGCAAAATTCCACGCCCGTGGAAGCTACCGTGGAATTGCATATTTGCTCTCGACATACATTCCCACAACCATAATTTAATTTAATTCCCAAAACCACGGCCGTGGTTCCTTGTACTTGACCGTGAAATGCCTAAAACGTGCATAAAATCTCTTGTTTCCCAAAACTTTCTACTCATACTCCTTCCTTAGCTAATCCAATGCATCCTCTTGATGTCTAGCATGATCAATCACTCCTACATACTCCATTTATGCTCCAATCCAAGCCTTTATTCACCTAAAAACACAACAAAGCTTGTGTAGATCTCTATACCAACATAATAGGTGAATGTGCTCATAATTGCTTCAAACTCATATCCATATACACAAAAAACGGGGAAAAACAACCAAAATATGTGCCTAAAATATCGTCATATTTCATGCTATCATACATCCAAAACTCGCACTTCGAGAGCTTGGCGTACAACTCTCTATCATGTAAGACCTGAAGAACGATCCTGAAGTGTCTTGCATGCTACTCTCTGCTGCGAGAGTAAACCAAAATGTCGTCTATGAAGACAACTACAAACTAGTCTAGGAAGTCGATGAAGATGTTGTTCATCAACTCCATGAAAATTGTGGGTGCATTCGTAAGTCCGAATAGCATCACTACAAACTCGTAGTGGCCATACCTGGTCCGAAATGTTGTTTTGGTTATGTCCTTCTCTCTCACCCTCAGTTGGTGATATCCGGATCTCATACCGATCTACGAAAACACTGAAGCTCCATACAGCTGATCCAAAAGATCGGTAATACAGGGCAATAGGTACTTATTCTTGATCGTCACCTTGTTCAGCTCTCGGTAGTCGATATATAACCTCATTGACTCGTCCTTCTTTCTGACGAAGAGTATTGGTGCGCCCCAAGGAGATACACTAGGGCGGATAAAGCCCTTCTCTGCTAACTCCTCGAGCTGCTTCTTACGCTCAAGCATCTCGATAGGCATCATACGGTAAGGAGACTTAGAGATCGGTCTCGTACTGGACTCTAGATCAATGCCAAAGTCTACACTCCTCTATGGAGGTAAACCTGATGGCTCTCCAAAAACGTCTGAAAACTCACAAGCTACTAGAATCTCCTCCAAAGCTGGGCTCGTACTATCATTCATGGCATAGCACCAGAAAGCCACGCAACCCTGACCGATAAGTCTCGCATCTCGGACTGCACTGATGACTGTACCGGTCTTCCCGAGATCCCATCCTTTGAAGATCTCAACATGGCCTGCATATGTTGTTACCATGACTATTCTCCTACCAATTTCCAAAACTTCTCGATGTCGATCCATCCCATCCATGTCCAGAATAATTTCTTCATGTACTAAGAACATGACGAAGAAGTCAGCTGGCCAATTGTGACCTCCCAACCAACTGTTGCGCTTCGACTCTCTCGCCTCAGCCGACGCTCTAACAACCACAGCAGCTCTAGCAGGCGGGGCAACGATCTGTGTAACTCGCTGCAAAACCTCAGTTGATCTCGCGGGAATTGGCGGTGCTGGTGCAGGTCCTCTAGTCCTGATAGCCTCATCAACTCTCTACACATAGTCGCGGTTTTTAGAAGATAGACACTCGACCAGACTCCGTCGATGGCGCTCTCTATACTCCGGACTTAGCGGCGGTCCCGTTCTTAGCCTCGGGAACAACGCTCTCAGCAACTTCTTCAACGAGCGCCTACACGATAGGCGGGTCAGCAACTGGGGCCTGGCCCCGACCTCTAACTAGTGGAGGTCTCCTTGCGCGTCCTCGTCCTCGGATGGCATGTGGAAAAGGTGGTCAACCCCTTCCTCGCACCATAACAAATGTAGCTCTAGTACGCGCTATTTGCGGTAGGGATATAGATATATAAGACTATATATAAGATCACGCTACAGCTAAAGCAAAAATCCAGGAAAAGCACATAAAGGCCAATATATAAGAAACTACACTACAGAGATCCGTGGAGGTAGTGGTGGTCGCCCGTACATCTATCCCAGACTAGCAAGTTTAAAACAAAAACCCCTTTTGAAAACGTAGACCCCTTGCGGATTCTGTTTATTTATCTATCCGGCCTTTAGAAAATTTCGAGTGCCATTGTTGCCAACCTAGACCTCTGATACCATATTGTAACACCCCAAGTTCTGGGAACTCGAAGTGTTACGGGCTAGGACCCTCACAATGGGTCCCAACCCTCAGAGTAGCAACGACACAACGGATTTTACAACAAGGAACAGACAAATAAAAACCAAAACTCAATATAAAACCAAAGGTTTGAACAAAGGAAAACATAAAAGACTCGCAGCCTAGTTCAAACCAAAAGGAAAAGCAACAACAAAACATAAACCCGATCCCGCCCTATATTGTATGGGAACCCCGGCTGACCACACCATCCGGATCACTCAACAACATCTTGAACCTGTGGAACATCTACAACATCGTTATAAACTGTTAGCTATCATTCTAGATATCAGAAAGATTGTAAAGGCACAAACACGCATAAGGTAAAGTAAACACATAGCATGCTCACTGATAACACGATTTATGACTTAGGTTTAGGTAATCATTTAGATAGATTTTCCGCTCATTCATGCATGGTTTAGCACTAGTTCACGACGTTTGCACTCAATTCCCGTATTTTGTCGAGATAGACGTCTACACGGACTTGTACATTGCTTTGTAGGTGTTTTGGGAGATTTAGGAGCTAAAACGATACGTTTGAGGATCGTTCGTCAAGATGGCACACCCTCGGACTCATTAGGATGCAAGCTAAAGGCTAGGGAGGACCCATGGAACCTTGCCAACACAAGCCATGCACCAAATCGAAGCTTAATGATCGAAGGCAAAGCTGAAGCACAAAATCACGGTCTACTAGCACTCCACGGCCGTGGTTTCAACCGTGGATTTTGCCAGGTTTTCGTGACAGCTGTGCCACGATCTCTTGGCCAGCTCTTGCAAAGTTGTAGTATAAAAGTGGTCCTGCATTGGCTGAGAGAATCATCTTGGAGCAGCTCTCCATTATCCACTATCATCCAATCAAAATATTCTCTAAACAAGAAGATTATTTGGGAAGAAGGAAGTAGAAGGAAACCACCATTGGAGAAGAGCTTCATTGGAGAAGAAGAAGAGCACACCATTGATAGACCTAGAGAGTTTTTGTAGTGGAGAACTTCGGATTCAATTTCTAGAGTTGTATGAACCATTTGAACCTTCTTTAAGAAGGATTGTGAGTTATTCTAATTCTATTTTCAGCTTGGTTTTATTTTAGTTCACTTGTTCATCTCTTTCTCTTCATTATCTTGCAAATGGATGCCATGATTTTATGTTTGATTGTTTCGATTTCTATTATGAATGTTTTAGGCTAAATAGATGTGGTTCTAGGGTAAGGAAAGGATGATTATGGCTAGGGCTATGATAGGATGGACTTAGATTTACCTTTGGATGACTTATGTCCATGAACGTAGTTTCTGTTAGGAATCACGGCCAGTTCTTGCCACTCCACGGCCGTGGAAAGGTAGAACAAACCGTGATCTTACCTGGTTCGATGGATCTAGTCTTAGATTGTTAGAATGTTGAAATCCTAAGTGTTTGTTGAGTCAATCTATCCTAGGGTGACCTAGTGTTAGCAACTAAGTGTTAGGAGAGACTTATCCGGTAATCCTTGCTCTTAGATCTCAAAGATGACAAACCCTAGGTAGTGGTGAGCCTCATAAGCCGCCATTGGATTAAGTGTGCTAGGATGGTTGTTTAGGACTAACCCTTCCGAGACTTACCCGGTAAGGATAGGTTAGATCTCTAGGTAACAATCCGGTTTGTGTAGAATTCCTTCCCTTAGGTTCTTAGAGACTTACCCGGTGATGAGACTTTAGGGATGGCCTAGTGGACCATGAGACCTACCCGGTGATTGATCCCAATCTAGAAACACTTAACCCCAACATATCATAGTTAATCCAAGGAAAGAATAGATAGCTTGAGTCCTATGCCATAACCGGAACTTCCAATCCCCTAGAATCCGCTTCCCTATCTTTGATCTATATCTCGTTTTATCTTGTTTAGTTTGTTTGATTGTGTTGATTTGTTAGCTTAGTTGATTATTATATTTCGCATGATTTGTGATCTTTGATTAATCATCGAAAACCAACCAAAAACAATTGTGATTTTTATTTCTTTATTTCTCTCTCTTCTTTTAACCTAGATCTTCACTAGACTTAATCATAAATTAAATAAATCTCACCTTAGTCTTTGTGTTCGACCTCGGAATACTATCCCTACTACAAACGACCCGTACACTGCGGGTTTCGCTAGGAGTTAGGATAAATATAACGAGTATAAATTTAAAGCTTATTGCGATTCACAAACACATCCTGAGCGTAACAAGTTTTTGGCGCCGTTGCCGGGGACTAGGTCTAGATTGAGTCTATTTTATGATTGTTTATAGTGTAGATCTTTCTTGTTGCTTTTGATCTCTTTTTGGTTTGTGTCTTTTCTTTTCAGGACCTCTCACTCTTTAGGTGTATGCGAAGATCTCGTGGGAAGGATTTAGCTCCATTCGATCCCGAACCGGAGAAAACCCTTAGATCTAGATCCAAGAGCATTAAAAAGGGAAAAGAGATGGCCGGAAGAGATCTCCAAGCTGAGTTGGATGAGGCTTTAGAGCAAATTAGGATAAGAGATGAAGCTTTGGAGAATGAAAGGAGACTTGCCAATGAGAGGCAAGAAGCAACTAGGAGGGAGATTGAGGAGATTAGGCAAGCTCTTGTGCAAAGAGAGCTTAACCGTCAACAACCTCCTCCACCTCCACCACAACCGCAGCCGGCGGTGAATATTAGGGTTGTGCCTATTGCTATGAAAGAGCCACAAACGTTGGGGCAACGTATGGATCCGGCACAAAGAGCACACCGTCCGGGTGTGAACTTAGGAGATCCCGCAGCCCATGATTACGAACTCCGCCCTCAAGTTCTACAAATGATCCGGCATAATCAATTTGGAGGGATGGAAGGAGAGTCTCCTCATCAACACTTGATGAATTATGAGATCTTGATGGAGACTCTTAGACCGCCAAGATTGGAGAGCAACAACCATAAGCTTAGGTCTTTTTCCTTCTCTCTTAAGGATAAAGCCTTGGCTTGATATCAATCTATTCCACAAGGGCGAGTTGGTACTTGGGAGGAGATGACAACCGAGTTTTTGACTAAGTTCTTCCCACCTTCCAAGACTACTGAGTTAAGAGGGAAGATCAATGCCTTTGTGATGAAGGATAGAGAGAGTTTATTCAAGTCTTGGGAGAGGTTCAAAGATCTTCTCCTAGATTGTCCACACCATGGCATACCGAAAATTGAGCTATTGGAGATCTACTTCAAAGGGCTTGATGAAGATAGCCAATTCAAGCTCCAATCTCTTTCCGGTGGGACTTTCATGGAGAAGCATGTAGATGAAGCTTGGGAGTTTGTGGAGAAGCAAGCTCTAGTGATTGAGAAATACTCCCATAGGAAGAGTGAAGGGAGAAAGGCGGGAGCATATGAGGTGAGTGAAGTCACCATGAGCAACTTCAAGCTTGACGCCATCAACAATGAGTTGAAGTCCTTGAGGGAGTTGTGTGCTACAACCTTGAAGAACCAAGCAACTCCTCAAGTGCTTCCACAAGCTAGCCTATCTTCCAAAGAGGAGGATGTGAATTACATGGGAAGGGGCAACTACAATAATTATCAAGGCCCAAGGAACTTCAACAACAACCGACAATTCAACAATTACCGGCCCAACCACAACCATCCCGGGTTTTCCTACTCTAACCCGGATGGAGCCTTGAACCCTCCCGCTTCCACAAGCTCAACTCCACCACCAAAAGCTTCACAAGAACCTCCACCCGAATTTACTCAACCTCCAAAGGATAGAACCGAAATGATGTTTGAGCAATTGCTTGGAAGGTTGAGTGGTCTAGAGAGCACCGTGACTTCAATCTCTAAAGCTCAAAAGGTTTTGGAAGCACAAGTGTTCCAAAAGGCGGGTGAAGCCCATAGAGATCCGGGAAAGCTTCCCGGAAGAACCGAAGACAACCCAAGAGGCCAAGTGTTGGCCATCACTACAAGGAGCGGGTTGAGTATGAAAGATCCTTTGCCCAAGGACAATGCTAGAGGGAAACAAGTGGTGATAGAGGAAGAGACTTTGCAAAGAGATGGAGGCAAGAGCAAGGATGTAGAGCCAACTTATGTGGCACCGCCTCCATACAAACCACCACTACCGTTCCCTCAATCACGAGCAAGAGCTCGCTTGGACAATCACTTTGGTAAGTTCCTTGAACTAATGTCTAAATTGCATATTAACATCCCGTTCATGGATGCTATTTTAGGAATGCCGGCATATGGCAAGTTCTTGAAAGAGATACTCTCCAACAAAAGGAAGTTGGAGGAGTATGGGGAGATAAGAATGACCAAGAGATCCTCGGAATTGATCCAAACGATGAAGGAGGAAATGCCTCCCAAGCTAAGAGATCCGGGTTCTTTTTGCGTTCTAATTGGAGTGGGAGATGTGAAGTATGAAGCCCTTTGTGATCTTGGAGCGAGTGTAAGCATCATACCGCTTGCGCTTTGCAACAAGGTTGGGCTAGGAGAGCCAAAACCGGTCAAGATGACCCTCTATATGGCGGACCGTTCAATCACTCACCCGGTTGGGATCTTAGAAGACATTCCGGTGCAACTAGGAGGATTCTATGTGCCAATTGATTTTGTTGTCTTGGATATTCCGGCGGACTATCCAGTTCCCATCATCTTAGGAAGACCTTTCCTAGCCACCTCCGGATGCCTAGTGGATTGAAAGAATGGGACTCTCTCCTTCAACATTGGAGAAGAGAACATCAAGTTCAAGTTGTCCACAATGATGAAAGGGCCAACCCTTGATGAGGATGTCTTCAACATAGTCGAGCAAGAAGAATCTAGAGAAGTTGTAAGCTCGATCTTGATCAAGGATCCCTTGGAGAAGGTTCTTACCTTAAGTATGATGGAGGAAAGTGTTGAGGAGGCTTGCAATGAAGAGATCAAAGCCTTAGAAGCATTAGAGGAGGAGACAAGTGCTCAAGATGAAGGCCACGAAGAGGAGCTGAACAACTGGACGTTCCACGGGCGTGGAAGTGGTTCCACGGCCGTCAAACCCTCTGTAAAGCCTCAACAGATGAGCCAGGCAAGGTCCACGGCCGTGGAAGTTGATCCAACCGTGGTTCCAGTCGTGGTTTCCCCTGAATCAGACCTCATTGATGATCAAGCTTCAAGGAACCTTGAAGGGTCTTCATTTGCTTTGGATTCATCTCATCCAACCTTATTTGGATCGTCTCCAATCGATAAAGGTCCTCCTAAACTTGAACTCAAACCCCTCCCCTCTCATTTAAAGTATGCTTTCCTTGGTGATAATTCTACATATCCGGTGATTGTGAATGAATGCTTGAGTGATGATGAACTTGCTAAGTTGTTGCATGAACTAAGATTACATAGGAAAGCCATTGGATACACTATTGATGACTTGGTTGGCATAAAACCTTCTTTGTGCATGCATAAGATAATGATGGAAGATAACCATAAACCCTCTATTGAACATCAAAGGAGATTGAATCCTATAATGAAAGAGGTAGTCAAAAAGGAGATCATTAAGTTGCTAGATGCGGGGATTATCTACCCTATCTCGGATAGTAAGTGGGTTAGTCCCGTTCATGTAGTACCTAAGAAGGGTGGGATGACCGTAGTGACTAATGAGAACAACGAACTAATCCCGACTAGGACGGTTACGGGGTGGAGGATGTGCATTGACTATAGGAAGCTTAACATGGCCTCTAGGAAAGATCACTTCCCTCTCCCCTTCATTGACCAAATGCTAGAAAGGTTAGCTCAACATTCTCATTTTTGCTACTTAGATGGCTATAGTGGATTCTTCCAAATCCCTATCCATCCCGATGACCAAGAGAAAACAACATTTACATGTCCATGGGGAACTTTTGCATATAGGAGAATGCCATTTGGGTTGTGTAATGCACCCACCACCTTCCAAAGGTGTATGATGGCTATCTTTTCGGAATACATTGAAAATATCATGGAGGTGTTCATGGATGATTTCTCTGTTTATGGTTCTTCTTTTGATAATTGCTTAGCTAACTTGTCATTAGTATTGCAAAGATGTGAGGAGACAAATCTTGTCTTGAATTGGGAAAAATGCCACTTCATGGTAAGTGAAGGTATTGTGTTGGGACACTTGGTGTCCAACCGTGGCATTGAGGTTGATAGGGCCAAGATTGAAACGATAGAGAAGTTGCCACCACCTACCTCGGTGAAGGGGGTAAGGAGTTTCTTAGGGCATGCCGGTTTTTACCGGAGGTTTATTCAAGACTTCTCTAAAATCTCTAAGCCTCTCACTAACCTACTAATGAAGGATGTTGATTTTGTCTTTTCCAAAGATTTTCTTGAGGCTTTTTGTAGGTTGAAGAACGCCTTGATCTCCGCACCTATCATGCAACCTCCGGATTGGAGTTTACCGTTTGAGATCATGTGTGATGCAAGCGATGTAGCCGTTGGGGCTGTTTTGGGGCAAAGGAAAGATGGGCGCACTCATGCCATTTATTATGCTAGCAAGACGCTAGATGATGCCCAACTCAATTACGCTACCACCGAGAAGGAGTTGCTAGCGGTGATGTATGCTTTTGAGAAGTTCCGCTCATATCTTGTTGGAGCGAAGGTCATAGTTTATACGGATCATGCTGCGATCCGTTATCTACTTACCAAGAAGGATGCCAAGCCTAGGTTGATTCGGTGGATCCTTCTTTTACAAGAGTTCGATTTGGAAATCCGGGACAAGAAGGGATCCGAGAACTCAATGGCGGATCACCTTAGTAGATTGCCTCCATTAGAGCTTGAAAGAGATGAAATCCCTATTGATGATTCATTCCGGGATGAGCAATTGCAAATGGTGGAGGAGTGCTTGTTCCAAGTGTCTAGAGGAAGTGAGTCATGGTTTGCCGACATCGTGAACTACTTAGTGTGTGAGGAAGTTCCTCCCGGTTTGACATATGCCCAAAGGAAGAAGTTCTTCAAGGATGTGAGGCACTACTATTGGAGTGAGCCGCTTTTGTTCAAGAGAGGGCCGGATGGAATGTTTAGAAGATGCATACCGGAGGATGAGGTGGAGAGTGTGATCCGCCATTGTCATTCCTTGCCATGTGGAGGGCATGCTAGCTCACACAAGACATGTGCTAAGGTGTTACAATCGGGCTTCTTTTGGCCAAGTTTGTTCAAGGATGTGCAAGGCTTTGTTGTAGCTTGTGATGCTTGCCAAAGGACGGGCAACATCTCAAGGAGGAATGAGATGCCCTTGAACAACATACAAGAAGTGGAAATATTTGATGTGTGGGGTGTGGACTTCATGGGACCATTCCCTTCTTCATGTGGCAACCTCTACATCCTATTGGCGGTTGACTATGTTTCAAGATGGGTGGAGGCAATCACTTCTCCTACAAATGACGCCAAGGTTGTGGTGCGGTTCTTCAACCGAGTGATCTTTCCTAGGTTTGGAACACCAAGGGTTATCATAAGTGATGGAGGGAAGCACTTCACCAATAGGAACTTTGGGGCGCTTTTGGCTAAGTATGGGGTGACCCATAAGGTGGCAACACCTTACCATCCCCAAACTAGTGGCCAAGTGGAGATCTCCAACCGGGAGATAAAGGTCATTCTTGAGAAGACGGTGTCTAGAACTAGAAAGGATTGGGCTATGAAGCTCAATGATGCCTTGTGGGCATATAGGACCACTTTCAAGACACCAATCGGCACCACTCCTTACAAGTTGGTCTATGGCAAGTCTTGCCACCTTCCGGTAGAAATAGAGCATAGAGCGCATTGGGCCATCAAGTGGCTAAATTTTGACCTCAAGGAGGCGGGAGAGAAGAGGATGCTTGATATGAATGCCCTTGAGGAGATCCGGTTGGATGCTTATGAGAATGCCCGGATCTACAAGGAAAGAACCAAACGATGGCATGACAAGAGGATCATCCCAAAGGAGTTGAGTGAAGGAGACCTTGTCCTTCTCTTCAACTCAAGGTTGCGGCTCTTTCCCGGAAAGCTCAAATCAAGATGGACCGGGCCATATGTGGTGAAGAAGATCTTTCCCCATGGAGCTATTGAGATAGGAGGGGAGCATTGTAAAAACTTTAAGGTGAATGGGCACCGGTTGAAGAAGTATATCCCGGGAGCTCCGGTGGATATGATTGCCCCACTTTACCTTGAGTAGACGCCCCGAGTTTGGTCAAGCTAATGACCTTAAAGAAGCGCTTGGTGGGAGGCAACCCATCGGTAACATTTTCATTTTTCTCGTTTTGTTTTTATCTTAGATTTTTCTATCTTTGTGTGTGTTTCGTGTGCTTAGTGTGTGTGCTAGAACCTTAGTAGTATTGGAAGCCTTGCTTGGCAAGTGAATGATGATGACGAAACCCTCATCGATTATGGGTGGAGCGGACGCGGAACTTGGACGGCTAGCGGTGCCTAGTGCGGGTCCCGACGCCTTGATGAATACTTAGAGCTCTCTACCATGGTTGATAGGATCATCCAACATCAATTCCACTTGAGAATCCCAAATACCATAGCAAACCATTTTTACATTGTGAGAACCTTCTTTCACTCTTCTTTACTTCATTTACACATTGGGGACAATGTGTTTCTAAGTATGGGTTGGGGTTTGCATGATCCTTTGCATGATGAGCATCTAGGGTAGTTTAATATTTGCACATGTCTTGCATTGTACATATTCATTTCGAAAATCCCATAAAAATCAGAAAATTTAAAAATTTTTGTGCTTTCTAGGCTTGGATATGACCCTAATGATGAATCTTGTCTTGTGGATTGGCTATGGATGGCCTTATATGTTGAATTGATTAATGCATATGTAGACTTGAAGTACTTCTTTTGAATCCCATGAATGATTTGTAATCATGATGTTTGCTTAGAATGGATTGAGTATTGAAGGTCGAAATTATATGATAGTTCTTGCACACCATCTAGGAATGAATGAGGCAATTCATCTTCCTCTAATTCTCATCTTGATCATGATTGTTTGAGCACCTCAATTGATATAATTTGACCTCTTTTGACCCATCCGGGAATAGGAGCATGATAGTGTGTTGATGTGTATGAAAAGCAAGTATGGGGTGAAAATGTTGATGAAAGAATATCATGCATAAAATGCTGAATTTGTTGTGAAAGTGTAGACAAAAACATATGTTTGGGGACGTTGGTTTAAATGACAAGTAACTCGGTACACTTCACATAATCGGGTGTTGGTGCCTTGCCAAAGTCAAATAAACCAATAGTCCTAACGAGCTTTGGTATGTGTGCCCGGTGTGGATGCACCTCGAAAAATAGACAAAGCCCGAGGACGGCTAATCACCAAGGTTTCGGCTTTTGTACACCAATGTCATTGTCTCAAAAATAAGTCAAAGAAAAAGAAAAGATAGAGAAAAATATACACTTGAGGGAAGTTGATCGAGGACAAGATTGTGGAGTTAGTTCCATTCCCGGATTAGCATCACATACCCTAGAAAATTCCCACCTAACCACAACGCTTCTTGGCCTTCTATTTCACAAGACCTTGTGACCTATTTGCATGTTTGTAAGACTTAGTAATCTAGATTGGATATGCTCTTGATCTTCTTAGCTTCTTCATTTTTTTTACATTTCATGCATGCTTTTGAGTTAAGTACAATCGTCTTTTCATGCCTTCATTTATTTGATGCATGATTGCTTGTCCGTTGCCATAAAACATGACTTTGAAGGTGATCCAATAGTAGAAGCACAAAACCAAAAAGATTTTACCATTTTTCTGCATACATAAATCATGTTATCTCGTAGTCTATAGTTGAGAATTTGCTCGGGGACGAGCAAACCTTAAGTATGGGGTATTTTTGATAACACGATTTATGACTTAGGTTTAGGTAATCATTTAGATAGATTTCCCGCTCATTCATGCATGGTTTAGCACTAGTTCACGACGTTTGCACTCAATTCCCGTATTTTGTCGAGATAGACGTCTACACGGACTTGTGCATTGCTTTGTAGGTGTTTTGGGAGATTTAGGAGCTAAAACGATACGTTTGAGAATCGTTCGTCAAGATGACACACCCTCGGACTCATTAGGATGCAAGCTAAAGGCTAGGGAGGACCCATGGAACCTTGCCAACACAAGCCATGTACCAAATCGAAGCTTAATGATCAAAGGCAAAGCTGAAGCACAAAATCACGGTCTACTGGCACTCCACGGCCGTGGTTTCAACCGTGGATTTTGCCAGGTTTTCGTGACAGCTGTGCCACGATCTCTTGGCCAGCTCTTGCAAAGTTGTAGTATAAAAGTGGTCCTGCATTGGCTGAGAGAATCATCTTGGAGCAGCTCTCCATTATCCACTATCATCCAATCAAAATATTCTCTAAACAAGAAGATTCTTTGGGAAGAAGGAAGTAGAAGGAAACCATCATTGGAGAAGAGCTTCATTGGAGAAGAAGAAGAGCACACCATTGATAGACCTAGAGAGTTTTTGTAGTGGAGAACTTCGGATTCAATTTCTAGAGTTGTATGAACCATTTGAACCTTCTTTAAGAAGGATTGTGAGTTATTCTAATTCTATTTTCAGCTTGGTTTTATTTTAGTTCACTTGTTCATCTCTTTCTCTTCATTATCTTGCAAATGGATGCCATGATTTTATGTTTGATTGTTTCGATTTCTATTATGAATGTTTTAGGCTAAATAGATGTGGTTCTAGGGTAAGGAAAGGATGGTTATGGATAAGGCTATGATAGGATGGACTTAGATTTACCTTTGGATGACTTATGTGCATGAACGTAGTTTCTGTTAGGAATCACGGCCAGTTCTTGCCACTCCATGGCCGTGGAAAGGTAGAACAAACCGTGATCTTACCTGGTTTGATGGATCTAGTCTTAGATTGTTAGAATGTTGAAATCCTAAGTGTTTGTTGAGTCAATCTATCCTAGGGTGACCTAGTGTTAGCAACTAAGTGTTAGGAGAGACTTATCCGGTAATCCTTGCTCTTAGATCTCAAAGATGACAAACCCTAGGTAGTGGTGAGCCTCATAAGCCGCCATTGGATTAAGTGTGCTAGGATGGTTGTTTAGGACTAACCCTTCCGAGACTTACCCGGTAAGGATAGGTTAGATCTCTAGGTAACAATCCGGTTTGTGTAGAATTCCTTCCCTTAGGTTCTTAGAGACTTACCCGGTGATGAGACTTTAGGGATGGCCTAGTGGACCATGAGACCTACCCGGTGATTGATCCCAATCTAGAAACACTTAACCCCAACATATCATAGTTAATCCAAGGAAAGAATAGATAGCTTGAGTCCTATGCCATAACCGGAACTTCCAATCCCCTAGAATCCGCTTCCCTATCTTTGATCTATATCTCGTTTTATCTTGTTTAGTTTGTTTGATTGTTTTGATTTGTTAGCTTAGTTGATTATTATATTTCGCATGATTTGTAATCTTTGATTAATCATCGAAAACCAACCAAAAACAATTGTGATTTTTATTTCTTTATTTCTCTCTCTTCTCTTAACCTAGATCTTCACTAGACTTAATCATAAATTAAATAAATCTCACCTTAGTCTTTGTGTTCGACCTCGGAATACTATCCCTACTACAAACGACCCGTACACTGCGGGTTTTGCTAGGAGTTAGGATAAATATAACGAGTATAAATTTAAAGCTTATTGCGATTCACACACACATCCTGAGCGTAACACTCACACAACAGCTGGTTTTTATCTTTCATAAGGTTATCCTATTACTAATTCAACTTATGGTTGTTACACGAGAATCGCTACGACCTTGCCTCCGTCCCCTTTCACCAACAGGAATAGAACGTATCCATCCTTCTGTCACCTGTTGGACTGGTCGCGAGAGCACCTCCCAATCTCCCCATTCTGAACTGGACAAGCGGTAACCGCCCGGTTATAATACACTTGGGCCAATTAAGGTATAACAAAGGTGAATCTTATTCCGGTTAAATAACACAAACAAGCCAATAGAATCAAACCAATACGCGGAATAAAGCTAAGTAAGTCCAAAGGACTTACCTCACTCGAAGGTAATCTCAACACTCAGCAAACAACTCAGAAACCTCAAGAAAGGAGCAAGGAAATCCTGTTCACACAAGGCATCACGAATTAGGAACCGAATGATTTGCTAGAAGTCTATACTTCTAGTCTCTATGATCTCTAAGAGATCTACGCAAGCTAGGGTCACAAACCCTAGTCTTACAGATCAACAATGGACAACAGCATCCAGAAGAGCTAAGGATAGAAATGAGGAAAGCTAGGAAGGAAAGCAGCTCACCAAAGACGGGAAGACTACAGAGAAACCGTAGGGGCGGCTGGGCAAAGGCGCAGGGGTGGCACGTGACAGAGGCGCAGGGGAAGCTCTGTGCAAGCACGGGGGCGGAATCTAGTGCAAAAGCACTATCGGCCTTTTGACGACAGCGGAATCACGACAACGTCAAAGCTTGATCTTCCAACACTCTCACACTTCACAACTCAACCAAGGGAGCATGTGAACATCAAAGAATCATCAATGGAATGCTCCTCAAGAATCAAGGATCAAACTTGATTCTTGGAGAAAAAGAAAAGAGAAAACGGAGGGAGAAACGAAACACAAGGGAAACAAGGTGCGGCAGCATATGAACGTGATGAAGAATAAGGGAGGAAGAACTTACACGTTCAGAAAGATCACAAGAAGCAAGGCTGCAACACTCGAGGATTGAAGAAAGCTTAAGCAAGAAACGGCAAAAAGGAGAAAAGACGGGAATATATAGACAATGGCTGGAAAGATAGAAGGAAAGGCATTCTAGGGTTTGGAAGAAGATAAGGAAGTCAGCCCATAAGATAGAAGATCGGCTATTCTATCTATGGAAGGAAGATAAAACGGACGAAAACAGATCGGGGTGATCTGCAGCAAATCCGCAGGGGCGGATCGCCCGTGCCGTGGGGGCGGCCCCTTGTCACCGCGGGGGCGGTGACAGGCACAGCTTGCCGCTGGGGCGGGCTTCTTCACCGCGGGGCGGTGAAGGGAAAAGACTGGGTCTTATAAAAACGAGTTGAATCGGATCTGGATATACGACTGATCCGTTTGATCAAATATCTAATAAGACCGATCCATTTGATCCATATATGTTTTCCTATTTTATTTTTTATAACATGTAAAATAACTTATCATATTTTTCTAAATCGGATAACAATCCGTGGATATTCGGTTGATTTGTTTGATCCAAATTCTAAAATATGGTATTCAAATACAACTTATGTCGGTTCGGATAATTATCTACAAATAGTTGGTGATATGTTCTATCGGAATAATTTTAGCCCGACTTGTTTGATTAAAAATGATTTTAACCGGTTACAAATATCCGATTGATCCATTTGATACAAATACATGATATGACTGATCTATTTGACCTATATATATTATTTTTCTATTTTGCTAGTGATAGCATGAATTATAGTCTATATTTTGGGGTTGGTTTGGACGTTTTATCTTTCATAATCTGCATGTTTGTATGTATAATATGTGATTCTATTACCATTTCATCTACCTTTGCGAGAATCGAGGTCTACACCTAGTTTCGTTGTAATTGCAGGTAATATGGTACGTTTTGCATCAAAAAGGAGCAAAAGGAGTCATGAGTCATTTGGAGCTACATCCAGGAAGAATAGCCATGGATTAAAGATTTACTTTGGACCAGTTTTGAGAGATTTCACATTCAGTCGTGAGTCACCTCGGTTGACCACAGATTCACCTCGACCGAAGTGATCCAGAGACGCCGACTCGACCGAGGCGAACACCTAAGACGCGGCGAGAATATTTTATTCTTGGCTGAGATCTTTTAAATTTGGAAAGTGATCTTATATTTTTGGGCTTGGCACCTGGAAGGAAGGAGATATGCAGAATCATATATTTTGCCTATATTTATGGGAGAATATCTTTCTAAGATTTATTATCTTTGGAGGGTTATTTTCCTATAAAAAGGGTTGGATTTTCCACAAATCCAATCATGCTTAGATCCGCTATCAGCGCAAGAGAGTTATTTACGCAGCAGCAGCCTACTCCAAGTTGGGAGATTTGAAGAACCTTTTTGAAGGTTGAAGGAAGATTGAAGTCCATAGCTTTTATAGCTTTATTGAAGGGTTTTGTAAGATTGTCTTCAATTCCCTCAATTGTTGTCTTGTCTTGTTGGATTATTATCCAAAGAACGCTTTGTTGTGATATTTGATTCAGTTATTGAAGTCTTTTCATTAAATTCTTCTTTGTTCAAATATTCACCTTCTTCCCTTATATTTAATACTTTCATTATGATGATGAGTGGCTAATTTCCTTGTGTGATTCTAGGATGATTGGCTGAAGGTTGTGGGAAAAACAATGATAGAATAATCTTAGATTCCAGTAGGATCCTGAAAGTTCGAGTCTTTAACCTTAACCCTAAGCATCTCGTTCGGTTGATGAACATCTCGGCCGGGGTGGAATTCTTCTGACCGAGGTGACTTATTCGACCTAAACTGAGAGTTAAGTGTTAGAGTTTGCCAAATCCTATTCTTATTACACCTTCCTGGTTCAATGCAAGCCTAGGATGAGACTTACCCGGTAATTCCTTAGTTTGTGTATTAACGATCATAAGTGTAGGTAATAAAGGTTTATCCTTTATTGGGGTTTGAGTGTGCTTCCATCCCATCTTTGTGAGTTAGCCTGAGACTTACCCGGTAAAGGTTGATTCTATTCCCTTAGATGGTGTGTTAGTTTGAAGTTATAGTTCTTTATCTTGATTCCTTGAGACTTACCCGATAATAGGAGTTACGGTTTAGGATTAGTGTGTAGTGAGACTTACCCGGTGATCTACTCCATTCTAGTAACACCTTCCCCACGCAAAAATCTCAGCTTTGTCCGCTTATCTATAGATCTTGAGTTGGAACCACAACTAGATGCTTTAATCCCTAGAATTGCATGTTTGCTTTATTGACTTCTTATTCATCTTTGATTGTGTTAACTGCTCTTGTGGTTAGAATTGACATAGCATACCGTATTGACTTTGTTTCATCGAGTCCCTGTGATCGACCCCTGGAATTTTCTTGCTTTTACTACGATTGACCCGTACACTGCGGGTTCGCATCCTTGTTTTAAGCTTAAGTCTAGGGTTATAAATTTAAAGCTTGCACACACCGTTTGGAGCGAACAAGTTTTTGGCGCCGTTGTCGGGGACTTGGTCTAGACCGAGCCGGTACGGTTTTCTCTTGGGGCATTTGCCCCGTTTTGTCTAACCACTCTACTTGAGTGACTTTTGCAGGTTCTTTTCTTAGGTATATGCGAAGAACCCGCACTGGGAAGGAAATCGTTCCTTACGATCCCGAACCAGAAAAGACATACAAGAGACGCTTAAGAGAAGCGAAGATGGCCCAACAAGACGATCGCGATCTTGCGGCCCAATTGAGAGAGACGCAGGAGCTGCTGCGCCTCAGCAAGGAAGAACTCATGCAAGAGAAAGAAGAGAATCGCACCAGGACTGCAGCAATCGAAGCTGAGATTGCTGTCATTCGGAACCAGATTCTACTTCGACCGAGGGAGGATCCAGTAGTTGATCCTCGACCGAGGCAGATTCCAGTACCCGACGCCCCGGCCGAGGTACTTCCACCTCGGATACCAGTCCGAGATGTTCTTCTTGCAGGAATTCCACAAACCCTAGGTCAAAGGATGGACCCTAATCAACAACTGAGGCGTCCAGGAGTGAACCTAGGAGATCCAGCAGATCATGACTACGAACTTCGACCGCAAGTTCTAGCCATGATTCGCCAATGCCAATTCGGAGGGCTAGAGAAGGAGTCGCCGCATCAACATCTTCAAAACTACGAGATCTTGATGGAGACCTTGCGACCTCCCAGAATTGAAAATAACAACTACAAGCTAAGACCTATTTACTTTTCTTTAAAAGATAGAGCTCTTACTTGGTATCAATCTCTCCCTCTAGGAAAAATCAGCACATGGGAGGAGATGACCACGGAATTCTTGACCAAATTCTTTCCCCCCTCAAAGACCGCTGAAATGAGAGGGAAGATCAATGCTTTCATCATGAAGGACAAGGAGAGCTTGTCCAAATCTTGGGAGCGGTTCAAGGATATCCTTTTGGATTGCCCACATCACGGGATTCCAAAGATCGAGTTGTTGGAGATCTACTTCAAAGGGCTGGACGGAAGCACCCAGTTCAATCTCCAACTACTCTCCGCCGGTACCTTCATGGACATGGCGATTGATGAGGCTTGGGACTTCATTGAGAAGCAAGCCTTGCACATGGAGAAGTATACCCACCAAGGAGCTGAAGGTGGAATTAAAAGAGTCAACTTTCAAGAGACTCAACCCAACAACAATCAACTCACGTCTTTGAAGAACGACGTGAAGCAATTGAAGGAGCTCTTAATGGCTCAAACTAAGAAGGAAGAGCAAGGGCAAAGGAACAACAACAATAACGGGTACCGTAACAACAACAACAACGGTTCCCGAAACAACAACTACAACAACAACAATAGAGGATCCAATAGCAACAACTGGAGGGCGAATAACCAAAACCACGGTAACAACCATTCAAACTCCAACTCTAATGATTCCTCTAACCCTTTCCTCTCTTCTCCTTCTTCTTCTTCTACTCCATTGAAAAGCCAAGGGCAAGGATCAAGTTCGTCTCAGCCAGAAAAGAAAGACGCAGTTCTGGAGGCAATCTTGATCAAGCTTAGTGCTATGGAGAATTCTATGACTTCATTCTCGAGGGCCCAAAAGTCCTTCGAACAAAAACTTGCTAGTAGGGCGAATGAAGCGCCAAGAGATCCAGGGAAGCTTCCAGCGAAGACGGAAACTAACCCTAAGGGCCAGTGCATGGCCATAACGACGAGGAGTGGACTCAAAACTGCAGATCCAGTACCTCGCTCGACGCAGACCACCTCGGTCCAGATCCAGTCGAAGAACACCTCGACCGAGATGCCAACCGAGGCGGAGCAACAGAAAGCAGGAGGAACGACAGAAACTTATGTTCCACCTCCTGCATATAAGCCACCACTTCCATTCCCTCAGTCCAGAGCAAGAGCACATCTAGACAAGCACTTCGGTAAGTTTCTTGACTTGATGAATAAGCTACATATTAATATTCCCTTCCTTGATGCTATTTTAGGTATGCCCGCCTATGGGAAGTTCTTAAAAGAGATCTTATCAAGAAAAAGGAAGCTGGAGGATGTTGGTGAAGTTAGGATGACATCTAAATCTTCGGAGCTTATAAAGATCATGAAGGAAAAGATGCCGCCTAAGTTGAGAGATCCCGGCTCATTTTGCATTCCCATTCAAGTTGGGGATGTAACTTGTGAAGCCCTTTGTGATCTAGGAGCCAGCGTGAGCATCATCCCGCTGGAGTTGTGCACTAAGATTGGTCTTGGAGAGCCCAAGCCGGTCAAGATTCGACTCTACATGGCGGATCGCTCCATTACCCATCCCGTGGGCATTTTGGAGGACGTTCCGGTCAAGTTAGGTAACTTCTATCTACCTATAGATTTTGTCGTACTTGACATTCCCGCAGATTATCCTGTTCCTATTATTCTCGGGAGGCCATTTCTAGCAACTTCGGGTTGCAACGTGGATTGCAAGAACGCCAAGTTGAAATTCAACGTTGGTGGAGATGAGGTGGAGTTCGCACTACTTGCAGCCATGAAAGGGGAGCAACTAACTGATGATATCTTCAACATCTACGATGAAGAAGAATCTAGAGAATTGGTGAGCTCTATCCTTATTAACGATCCACTCGAAAGAGTTATTAGCTTCAGTTTAATGGAGGAAGGTATAGATGCTTCTTGTGATGCAGATATACGGAGCTTAAAAGCACTGGAAGAGGATCCAGGAGCCAAGACTGAGAAGCTAATCCAGGAGACGAAGATCTCCAGTCTCGGATCTAGTAGCAGTACCTCGACCGAGGCACTTTCTGGACTGAGCGAGGCGACTGAAGAACACATCGGTCAACGCCTAAACGCCTCGACCGAGGTCGACGGCGAGATGATTCAAACTGAGACTTCATCAAGTCCAGTTTCTGATACCACTCCACTGGAAAGAGGAAGCACGGACCCCCCCCCCAGAAAGCACCCCCAGTAGTGGAGCTTAAACAACTCCCTAGTCACTTGAGGTATATCTTTCTTGGACCGGATTCTACTTATCCCGTTATTGCTAGTGCTTCCCTCTCCGATTCTGAATTATCTAAGTTAATGCATGTCCTGAGAAAGCATCGAAAAGCCATAGGTTACACCACGGATGATCTTATTGGCATTAACCCTTCTTTCTGCATGCATAGAATTCTAATGGAAGATAATCATAAGACTTCACGGGAACCTCAAAGACGGTTAAATCTGATCATGAAAGAGGTTGTGAAGAAGGAAGTTCTTAAGTTGTTGGATGCAGGTATTATTTATCCTATCTCGGACAGCAAGTGGGTCAGCCCGGTGCATGTCGTTCCGAAGAAAGGAGGGATGACCGTTGTGACGAATAAGAACAACGAGTTGATCCCAACAAGGACCGTTACGGGTTGGAGAGTTTGCATCGATTATAGGAAGCTGAACACGGCGACTCGGAAAGATCATTTTCCGCTTCCTTTCATTGATCAAATGCTCGAACGGTTAGCCCAGCATTCACACTTTTGCTACTTGGACGGCTATAGTGGATTCTTCCAGATTCCTATCCATCCGGATGATCAGGAGAAGACCACTTTCACTTGTCCTTGGGGGACGTTCGCCTATCGGAGGATGCCATTCGGATTGTGCAATGCACCCGCTACCTTCCAGCGATGCATGATGGCTATCTTTTCCGAGTACATAGAGGAGATCATGGAGGTATTTATGGATGATTTTTCTGTATACGGTTCCTCTTTTGATGATTGCCTATCTAACCTTTCTCTAGTACTTAAAAGATGTGAAGACACTAACCTTGTTTTGAATTGGGAGAAGTGTCATTTTATGGTTAATGAAGGCATTGTGCTAGGACACCTCGTTTCTAATCGAGGTATTGAAGTCGATCAAGCTAAGATCGAGACTATTGAGAAACTCCCTCCTCCTTGTTCTGTTAAAGGTGTGAGGAGTTTTCTCGGGCATGCAGGTTTCTACAGGAGATTCATCAAGGACTTCTCTAAGATTTCTAAACCTCTAACTAACCTCTTGAATAAAGATGTTGTTTTTGAGTTTTCGCAGGAGTGTCTTGATGCTTTTTACAGGATTAAGGAAGCGCTGATCTCCGCTCCCATTATCCAGCCTCCTGATTGGACCTTGCCCTTTGAGGTCATGTGTGACGCTAGTGATGTAGCCGTAGGAGCGGTGCTCGGACAGAAGAAAGATGGACGGACCACCGCCATTTATTATGCTAGCAAGACGCTAGATGAAGCACAACGCAACTACGCTACCACCGAGAAAGAGTTATTGGCGGTTGTATATGCTTTCGAGAAGTTTCGTTCCTATCTAGTAGGGGCGAAAGTCATTGTCTACACCGACCATGCAGCCATTCGTTACTTGTTAGCTAAGAAAGATGCAAAGCCGCGCCTTATTCGATGGATTCTCTTGCTTCAAGAGTTTGACCTAGAGATCCGCGATAAGAAGGGATCCGAGAATTCAGTTGCGGATCACCTCAGCCGGCTACCGGAATCCTCCCGCGAGACGGATAGCCCACCCATAGACGATTCATTCCCCGACGAGCACTTACACGTCTTGGAGCGTTTGATGGATCTACTTACTTCACCCCACGATGGAGGTGAAGTATGGGGTGAGAGCACCTCCCACCTCGTATGAGACGCATCATGGTCCAGCTAGCGACCTTAAATCAAGCGCTTCTTGGGAGGCAACCCAAGGTATTGCTTTCTTTTCCCGTTATCTAGTCTAGATTAGATAGTTCTTGTTTTTGCTTTGCTTTGCTTTGTTTTTGGCGTTCTGGACAGACAACAGGGAATATCTAAGGAGGAGCACAACTGGAAGGACAGAAGTTCGAGATTCTGAGAAGACAGAAGGACCTCGGTCACTGTCAGAGCACCTCGACCGAGTTGATTCTTGAGCAACCGAGGCGACTAGGGTTTCTGCAGAACCGCCTCGGTCCGTACCACCTCGGTCCAGTCGAGACCATCTCGACCGAGGTGACAGCAGATCCAGTAACAGTATAAAAAGGGGAAAAATTACTTTTCACATTTTTTTTACCTACCTCGACCGCGGCGACAGATCCATTTCGCTCACTCACGATTCTTGCTCGTTTTCGACGGTTTTTGCTTCCAAACCGAGATTGAAGGATAGAGGAATCGATTGCAACTACAGATCTGCAAGAAATTCAAGCAACTCGGCCGGAACGAGGTAAAAAATGATCGAAACCCTAAACTCGTTCGTTTACTGCAATTTGGGCTTTGGTTGCCCTTGATTCTGTTGAGGAAAACCTTAAGTACCCCGTAGGAAGCATCGGTAGTGATTTTTGGGGGAAAAGAACTGAAATTCAGAGAGTTGAAATCGCGACTGTCTTCGCCTCGGTCCAGTCGACCTGCACCTCGGTCGAGGTGATTCTTGGAGTTTGTCAGTCGACCGAGGTAGTCTGACAGTGCTGTTTGAAGATGAGTTCTGACAGATTGTTAGCCCTTAGAGATAGATCTTCTCCTTCCCCTTCTTCTTCCTCATCCCGACCTTCTATCCCGGTGATCCACGAGAGACACCGGGTAGATTATGATCGTATTGCTAGTCGTCCAGTTATCGCTCCTAGATTTCTGGACATTTCTGCCTTTGACTGTCTCCACGTTGATGGAGATCTTAGGAGGATGATCACCACCGTCGGGCTGGATCAGTTTACTGAGATCCGAGCCCCAGCCTACCTAGAGCCGACCCTCGAGTTTGTCAGTTCCTTCACTTACCTCCCCACAGAGAGGGCTGTGAAGTACCGGTTGATGAACCGGAACTACATAGTACCTCTAGACCATTGGAGAGACATTTTTGGCTTCCCTGCCCCCACTGCTGTAGATTTCCCGACCCGAGCTGTAGCTAGAGAGTTCTGGGGTCAGATCGCCCACATTACAGAGCACGCAAATAGGTGGCGCCCTGGTGATTCCAGGGCGAAGCTTATTTATCATCTAGCCTTTCGATTGGTACACAGGATCTTCAGCGAGACGCTTCTGGCGCGTACTAAGACGCCCCAGAAGGTCCGACAGGGGAGCTCTTCTCTTTATACTGCATGGTCACAGGAGGATACCCTGACTTTGGCTTGATGCTGGCAGAGGATCTGCACAGGATCAAGGCCAAAGGGAAGGGAGATATATGCTGCGGAGGGATAGTGACCCATATCGCTAGGTATCAGGATATGGATCTGAGTAGGTGTACCATGGTGGCGGCTGCCAAGCCGCTCGGACTTCAGGAGATGATCACACGGAGGATCCTAGTTCCCCGTGGTTTGACTACACCTTACGTCGCTATGCCATGAGAGTTGACTGCACCTCAGGGCATCAGATGGTCTGCACAGTTCTCTGTCTTTGATCCACATTTCTGGCAGACCGCTTGGGGTCCACTTATGGAGGATTACAGAGAGGGAGCAGCTGCCCCTGCTGAGGCTGAGGAGGAGGTTGAGGATGAGGACGACGATGATGATGATACAGTAGACGAGAGAGGAGGTGGCGTCCCGATGGACACAGGTACAGATACAGCTGGGACGAGCGCACCACCTATTATTGATTTGGATGATAAGGAGGACACTGAGCCGGCACCATCTGAGACTTCTCCAGTCAGACCTGCTAGACGCAGGAGGCGTGGAGTGAGGGATAGAGCTGCCCACCGACGGATCGATGACCTGACGGATCAGGTTATCGACTCATATGCTGCACTTTTGCTGGATATCCGCGAGATGCAGGAGCGGCAGCATCATCAGCACATGATGGCTCAGCTGCAGTTTGAGCATATCATGGGACATCCCTATGATCCGACTCAGTACCCCTACATACCACCACCACCACCGGATCGAGACTACTGAGGAGCTGCAGGATTTTATTATTATATCTTTTTTATGCAGTTCGGCTTTTATTCGGTGAGCTCTCTTGTTTAGACTTTTATTATACCCACTGGGACAGTGTGTCTCAAGTATGGGGTGTTTGTGTTATTTGACTTATATGACTACTTGATGTATTTGACTACTTTTGATGTATTATATTTCATCGGATATTTTATTTATGCATCACTTCTGCATTTATATGATTATCTGATATTACATGCATACCTACAGGTTATTTGATTGAGAAAAACGTCGAAACTGAAAGAAAAATGGTTTTAAAAAAAAAAAAAAATTTTGACCTCGACCGGGACAGTTCTAGCCGAACGAGGTGATCCACCTCGGTTGACCTAAGAACACCTCGACCGAGGTGTGTTAACTGAGAGTTTTCGAAAACGATTTTGTGTTACTTATCTGGATATGATCTCAGTGAAGATCTTGTTTACTTACTGGATTTAAATTCTTTATGTGTTTGAAAGGTTTTATAATATGTTTAAGTTGCTAAATGCTTTGTTTGAAATTATTAGCATGTTTAATACTTTGCTTTTATCCAAATTATGTTGAATTTGAAGGTTGACACCGCAGGTTAAGTTCTCTCACTTTCTTCTTGGAAAGACCAAGGCAATTCATTCTCTTCTTCTTCTTCTTCTTGATCATGCTTAACCCCTCATATACATTTTGCCTCCCTTTACCTATCCGGGAATTTGGAAGCAAGCGAAGTGGTGAAAGCAAGTTAAAGTTGAGAAGTGGCTGGAAGTGGAAGTGTTAGAAAGCAATTATAGGTTTGGGGAAGTCAATCATGAAGATGAGTAACTCGGCACCATTCACATAGCCGGGTGTTTGTGTCTTGCCAAAGTCGGATTGAGCGATATTCCTAACGGGTCATGGTATGTGCATCAAGGGTTTTATGCATCTCGAGAAATTGATGATCGCAGATTTCCTAGGCTTCGGTTATTGTGCACCTCTGTCCATGCATCCCAAAAAGTAAAGTAAAAAGAAAAAGTGTGAAATAAGCAAAGCTTATTGGTGGAAGATGTTGCAAGTCGAAGTGAAAGTGAAGTTCATCCTTTTCCCGGATTCTAGCACAACATTACCTTACATACATCCCTACCCTACACGTTTCTTGACCTTTTCTTTTGGGAAGCCCTTGAGACCTTGAGCTTGTTGATTGACTTAGCGGTTTAAACTGGATTATACATGATTAATTTTGATGATTATGATTTATTATGCATTCTATGATTTTATGCAAAGATGAACAACTTTCCTATATTTATAAAATGTTTTGAGCATATTGAGTTTTTAAATTCCAGGAAGTATTCTCTTAGAGTGATCTATGATAGTTGCACACCATAAAGTGTTTTTGAAAGGCTTTTTCATTGATTTTCTTGACTTATAATCCATTCTATCTTGTCTTCTATATGCGGAACTTGCTTGGGGACAAGGCAAGGGCTAAGTATGGGGTATTTTGATAGCATGAATTATAGTCTATATTTTGGGGTTGGTTTGGACGTTTTATCTTTCATAATCTGCATGTTTGTATGTATAATATGTGATTCTATTACCATTTCATCTACCTTTGCGAGAATCGAGGTCTACACCTAGTTTCGTTGTAATTGCAGGTAATATGGTACGTTTTGCATCAAAAAGGAGCAAAAGGAGTCATGAGTCATTTGCAGCTACATCCAGGAAGAATAGCCATGGATTAAAGATTTACTTTGGACCAGTTTTGAGAGATTTCACATTCAGTCGTGAGTCACCTCGGTTGACCACAGATTCACCTCGACCGAAGTGATCCAGAGACGCCGACTCGACCGAGGCGAACACCTAGGACGCGGCGAGAATATTTTATTCTTGGCTGAGATCTTTTAAATTTGGAAAGTGATCTTATATTTTTGGGCTTGGCACCTGGAAGGAAGGAGATATGCAGAATCATATATTTTGCCTATATTTATGGGAGAATATCTTTCTAAGATTTATTATCTTTGGAGGGTTATTTTCCTATAAAAAGGGTTGGATTTTCCACAAATCCAATCATGCTTAGATCCGCTATCAGCGCAAGAGAGTTATTTACGCAGCAGCAGCCTACTCCAAGTTGGGAGATTTGAAGAACCTTTTTGAAGGTTGAAGGAAGATTGAAGTCCATAGCTTTTATAGCTTTATTGAAGGGTTTTGTAAGATTGTCTTCAATTCCCTCAATTGTTGTCTTGTCTTGTTGGATTATTATCCAAAGAACGCTTTGTTGTGATATTTGATTCAGTTATTGAAGTCTTTTCATTAAATTCTTCTTTGTTCAAATATTCACCTTCTTCCCTTATATTTAATACTTTCATTATGATGATGAGTGGCTAATTTCCTTGTGTGATTCTAGGGTGATTGGCTGAAGGTTGTGGGAAAAACAATGATAGAATAATCTTAGATTCCAGTAGGATCCTGAAAGTTCGAGTCTTTAACCTTAACCCTAAGCATCTCGTTCGGTTGATGAACATCTCGGCCGGGGTGGAATTCTTCTGACCGAGGTGACTTATTCGACCTAAACTGAGAGTTAAGTGTTAGAGTTTGCCAAATCCTATTTTTATTACACCTTCCTGGTTCAATGCAAGCCTAGGATGAGACTTACCCGGTAATTCCTTAGTTTGTGTATTAACGATCATAAGTGTAGGTAATAAAGGTTTATCCTTTATTGGGGTTTGAGTGTGCTTCCATCCCATCTTTGTGAGTTAGCCTGAGACTTACCCGGTAAAGGTTGATTCTATTCCCTTAGATGGTGTGTTAGTTTGAAGTTATAGTTCTTTATCTTGATTCCTTGAGACTTACCCGGTAATAGGAGTTACGGTTTAGGATTAGTGTGTAGTGAGACTTACCCGGTGATCTACTCCATTCTAGTAACACCTTCCCCACGCAAAAATCTCAGCTTTGTCCGCTTATCTATAGATCTTGAGTTGGAACCACAACTAGATGCTTTAATCCCTAGAATTGCATGTTTGCTTTATTGACTTCTTATTCATCTTTGATTGTGTTAACTGCTCTTGTGGTTAGAATTGACATAGCATACCGTATTGACTTTGTTTCATCGAGTCCCTGTGATCGACCCCTGGAATTTTCTTGCTTTTACTACGATTGACCCGTACACTGCGGGTTCGCATCCTTGTTTTAAGCTTAAGTCTAGGGTTATAAATTTAAAGCTTGCACACACCGTTTGGAGCGAACAGCTAGCTTGTAGTGTTAGTCACTACTAATAATTGGTTGACAAGATTTGATGGTAAATGGTAGTTAAATTATATAATGATTTTTTTTATTTAGGCTACTATATTTTTTTTTAATTAATATTTTGTTTCATCGGGTTTCACTGTGGAGCGTCTGAAGCAGTTTTTGTCTGAACTAGTTTTAGGGAAGTTGTGTGCAATGTATTAGGTATATCATTTCTTAGTTTCAATGTTTAATTATTTTTGATGTAGAATTTTATTTAGGTAAAACTTGTTCAAAATATTGAGGTATGTATTTTTTTTAAAGGAGAAATATGATATTTATTCTAAATCAAGGAATATTGATGTAATTTCAATGATTTATGATGATTTATTGAATTTATGGATAAGTTGTTATTATTGTCTCATGCATTCATTTGTTTTCATTATTTAAGAATTAAAGAGATGAATTTCTTTTCTTGTAAATAGACAAAAAAAAATGATAATTTTGTACCTAGTTGATTAGTTATATTATATGACGTTACCTATTTTATTTTGTTTTGTTTTGTTTGATATGTACACCTTGTTTGGAGATTACTTGTGAAACAATGGATGCTACAACCTTTTGATCATATGGATGATGATGTGCCTTTTTGTATATATTTGAACTTAGAGTTACATAGCCCCATTTATATCGAACTTGAAGATGCAAAAATTATGTAACTTTAACTTATCATTTTTGTTGGTTTTATCTTCAAATAAATTTATGAATTGTACTTAATTTTGCTGATAAAATTGTTGGTGTTTCAAACATGATTGGGGACTTGGAGTTAATAATCTAATGAGATTGTAATTAATGATTTGTTATCCATGTTGAATCTGTATAGTCGATGTATGCATTGAAATATTCGGTGTATGAATAACTTATTTTTTAAATTAATCTATTTCTAGGTGAATTTTATCTATTTTTTCTCTTAATAAATCATGTAACTAATTAGCAATATAACTCAAAATTATCATTGTATCTTAAATTACCCTATTGCACGCATTAAAATTGACGGGGTTATCGAGTCATTTTGGGTCAAACTTGTAACACCCCAAATTCTAGGAACTTGGGATGTTACGGGTTAGGACCTCACAATGGGTCTTAACCCTAGACTGACAACAAGTTCACCGGATCTTGCAACAAGACACTAATAAATATAAAATTAAAATAGATAAAAAAATCCAAAATGTCATAACTTAAAAACAAAAATAAACTCTCAGCCGAGTTCTACAACTATAATGTCAATGCAACAAGAAAGAAAACCCATATCCCGTCCTAATGTACGGAAACCCAGACTGATCACTCCGACCGGATCACTCAACAGCTTCTCTATCCTGCAAGACATCTATAACAACGGATAAAATTGTTAGCTAGCATACTACATATCAGAATAACAGTAATAGCACATACACACACATAATCAAGACATCTATAATACAATATATATATATATATATATATATATATATATATATATATATATATGTATGTATATATTTATGGTCAGGATCCGGTAAGAACGTGTTTTATGGTAAGAAATAAGAACAACTATGGGTCGTCGGATCAATGCACGGAAGACTTAGATTTAACGTCAAAATAAGACAGGTTTTATTCTAACTTATTATAGTCACGTGCACATGGTAACAATCATGTACACGATATGTTATAAGGAAACAAATTTCCTATTATCTAATTAATGTTGTACGGATAACAAAATATATGTTCATATACACGGATATATCTCGTGCATATGAAAATTCTTGTATATAGCATCGATTTATTATACAGTGGAATCGTAGTTGTGCATATTTTATTCAGTCGTGCATCAATCAATTTGTGGATAAGCATATAGTCGTGCATGTGATAGAATAGATTCGTGCATGTGACAACTAGAATAGAGTCGTGCATGTAATGTTGACGTGTGCTGCTACCTAGCACCACTTGTGCATGTATATTTAAAAATAGATTTGTACGTGCATGTAATTTGAGCGTGCACGCGTTATCACTATCGCCACTAACTTAAACTTAAAAGTGTATGATTTGAACGTGCACCAGCTACTAGCACTATTAAAACATAAACGTTTGTGGTCTCATTTGAATGTGCACTAGCGTCATTTGAACGTGCACTAAGTAGCGCTAGTAACTTAAAACGTGTAAATGAAGTAGTGTATATTAAAGAATAAATCGTGCATGTGTATTATATTTACTTCTAACGCCGGAACATGAAGAATAAAAAAAATAATGAATATGTTAATCCGTGTACTTAATTTGGCAATAAAAACATTAATTTCTTATATGGTATGTGGTAACCGTAGATATATATCCAAAAATACATATGTAGTTAATTAGTATACAAAGATAAGAATGAATCATGAACGTCGATAGTATTTAATCATATGGATGAGATTTGTTCTCATTTTTTACCGTAAGTTATGTTATATATGTATATATATATATATATATATATAAGGGTAAGTTCCGGTGAGGAGAAGGCTTGGAGATAGGAATTAGGAGAGTTGTGAGCCATTGGATGAGATTTAAATCAACGGCTCACACACACTCATCATTAATGGCATTGTAGTAATTATATAAATTTGAATAAAAAAAAAGAAGAAAATTAGACACTAATTAATACGTTCAACCCTCCCTCACATTCTTCCTCCCACGTGTTGAGCCTCTCTCTCGCCGCTAACACGCAAACTTCATATCTGCTCCGATTTTCTACAAAATCAGAGATTGATTACATAAAAAATTGTGAAATCAAAAAGAATACAAAATGATTCAAGTATTGTTTATTCGAATTTCTACTCTCACTGTTTAGGTTTCTATTCTTAAGGTTTAGGTTTCATTATGATTGATGTTTGTTTTCGAAATCAAATTTGTTTAAATTATTTTTGTGTTTGATAAGTTTGATTGAGAAAATACATGTATATACATAAGTTGAGTTGGTCTAATGGCTTTAATGGAACAATCTATATGCTCCTTTTAGTGTGCACGCAAACTGTTCGACAAATGTCTTATAAAAAAATAGTTTATAATATTTACACGAACAACGACGTAAAAAAAATATGAACACCAATGAATAAAAACATGAACAATGACGTATAAAAGTATGAGCATTGATGACTTATTTATAACTTTTACACATACATAACATATTATGATCATCTTTTAACGTTTTGTTATGAGTTTTTTATTTTTTGTGGTTATATACTATAAATGAACATCTATGCATTATAAAATGAACACAGAAAATTAAATGAACATGACACTTTGATAAATAAAAACACTATGAACACCGATGTATAAAAACATGAACAATAACACATAAAAGTATGAACACTGATGACTATTATTGAATGTAAGGGCATTGTTCCAAATTTTAAGTCAATTTACAAAAATGTCATTAATGATGAGCGTGTGGGAGCCCTTGATTTAAAATTCATCCAATGGCTTACAACCTTCCTATTCCTATCTACAAGCTCTCTCTTCACTTGAACTAAAATCTATATATATATATATATAGGGTGTTGTTCAAATAAGGCACATTATTCCGGTGCGGCCGACCGTACGGCCGACACGTATCCCGGGAAAAAAAAATTTAAACTAGTGAAAGTAATAGTTCAAAACTTATTATGGAATAGTTCATAACTTATAAAAGGATAGTTCATGAATTATAATAGAATTATTCATAGTGCAAACTTGATCGGGCCAGCCGGACATCTCGTTTCCACTTCCTTGCTTCAACTGGCTTGCAACTAGCTCCCTAGCACAGCAATAGGAGCCTACCTAGTTCCCTGTAGCTACCCGATTTTCTCCTTTCTTCACTTATAGCAGCCCTTCGACCTCTCTTCACCTTGCCTTGTTCTATCTCTCAATGTTGCAACCTTTATGAACTATGTATTTGTGATATTTGAAAGAAAATTTTCAACCTTGTTTTGTTTTCATGAATTTTGGTATTTATGACCACAACAAGCAATTTACCAATGTTGTTATGAAAGATTTGGATCACAGAGAAGGGATCTTAAGGTTTGAATCATATGAGAAGGGTTATTAACACTTAAAGGTTAAAAGTAGGAATGATCCACAACCATTTAATCAAGTAACAATTAACTCTTGTTGATAGTTTCGCCCTTTCCTATTATTACCAGCTTGACCAATTGAATCTGACTATTTGCTATTCTTTTTTTAAAGTACACTTAAATCTTAATTTTAATGCCTAATATTAATTATCAAATTTAAATACTTTAATTCTACTACCTGAATAGTAATACCCAATTTTAATACTCAATTTTTATAATACCCAATTTTGATACTCAATTTTAAGACCCAAATTTAAGGTAGATTTTATAATTTTTTCAAAATAGTGAGACAAGTTTGTAGTTACCCAAATTTTGTAACTTCCAACATCGATAATGGAGTTCTCAAATTATATATGTAACTTCCGTTGGGGAATTTAAGCGAAGATGATCAACCACCACTTGATAGCACAATGCTCACACACGCTAAGGGTCGCCGATGGTCGAAGCAGAGCCACCGTCACAAAATGGAAGCGGAGAGTGAAGAGTAGGAGAAGTTGTGATTTTTTTTCAGATTTTTGTTTGTTGTTGATACTATAAAATAGGATTAGGACACTTTTTTTTCTTTTAATTATTTTAATTAGTTAAAACTAATCTTAATTAAATATGATTATAGTTTGTTCTCATATAAAAAAGTCATGTTACACAACTTTTCTCTAACGTATTATTATATAAAACACATAAGTAATAGTTAATTTTTAGCAAAAACGCTAAGACTACTTTGAATGTCATCGAATTATATATTTTTATGTATCATCTTATAACATGATTAGCACATAATTAGCAATTGCAACTTAAAGACTAAAGACAAAATCCAATCAATTAGATCTTATGTGGTATATGAATTTTGTACAATCTTATTCTTAGGATGTGAAATTGTGGAGCCAATAAACTACGTCAACAGAACGGGATGCAACTACACAACTATGCAACATGTGACACATGAATGACATGTATTGCATAAATAATGCAAGTGCAGGCGTGGTGGTACAAGCTCTACTTTGGTGTCGTAAAGCGACTTAAAATATTTAATCTAAATTGATGACATGTATCCAAGGTGATTTATAAAATTTAGATTGATGACGTTTATCATTGTGATGAAGATGAGTTTTAACAATCTATAATATTGTCAATACCGGTCCCTAAATTCAAACGGTACTTTATCTTCTTCGCAAAAGCTTATTATATTTCATTAGTGTAGCTATAGAAAAACGGATCTGAAGCGACACTTTAATAGCTAGCATTTAAGATGTCGCATATATGATTAACGATGACGTTTATCATTGTGATACTTACTTTACTTTTGTAACCCAACTATCTTTGAGTAAACTCAAGGTGTCGCAATTTCCTTAGTCATGTTTCAAAAGCTTATTATATTTCATTAGTTAAGTACAATAATATACTTGTTTTTCAATATATGTATAGGTATATATGAAAACACATTACATGAATATATATATGAGCAACCTCCAACTTTATTATGTGGTTAATGGTTATACACGAAATGATGAATGATTTCCTTGCAAAAAAGAGTGGTCAAAATCTGAGAAACCAAAACAATAAAGCGTAGTAGTTGCAATTTACAATTTGGACAAGTTGGAGTCATCCACCTTCCACATTAAATTATTACACAATTACTACTTACCATTTATACGCAGCAAATGTCGATCCAGCTTTTTCAAATTTATTAGCTATGTAGCCGCCATGGTTGACCACCGACCCTTTCTCTATTGCATTCATCTCCATCAAATTTTAATCTCCCCATCAACAGCTTCAATCTTAGACTTGTTCGTCCAATCCCGATCCAGCAAAAAGTCAATCAACTCCATATTTATAAACCTCAGACCTCCATCAATCATTATTCATCTTCTCGGCCATGGGCAATAAACTTACAAGCTACCCATGTTGCACAATGGCGTCTTCTTCAAAACCCATAACCCTAATTCTGAGTCAAGGCCCGACGAGATCTCTGCAAGGAAGAAAGAAGTGGGTCGCCGGAGAAATCATGTTCGAGTTCCCAGAGTGTATGGTTTGTTATGCAGATGGCTTCTTCATAGGTCAACCCATTCCGGCCTTAGCGGTTCATGATCGACTGCACAAAGGAAAGACATACTTCGTCATCCCCATCGACCGTGTGGCTCCGTCGAATGTCCTCTCGGCGGCCAACCTCTCTAGCCTGAGTCCCAAGCCCGGCCCGGTCAAGTTTGGGAATTTGAGCCCTTTTGAGTATCTAAAGGGAGATGACGGTAGGGTTTCGATTAAGGTTGCTCCAGAGTTTATTGCCAAGATCGTCACCGGAAATGAGCTGGATTATCAAATTAGGGTTAGCGGTGATCAAGGTGGTGATAGCAGTCCGCCGCTGATTTGCAGTACACCGGAGCTGCAAAAGAGGTACGATCAAGTGGTGGTGAGGTGTAGAGAGCAGGTATGGTCGCCCAAGCTCGAGACCATTTCCGAGCACAACATTAGGTTTTCGCCGTCTAGGTTTTTAGGGTTGGAGTGGAAACACAAGCAAAGATAATAATCCAATCTTAGAATCGATGTAGTTGTTATTTAGATTAATTAATACATATTTGCTGATAAATACTTTTATTATCTTGGAATTGTTGTTGCACATTTTCAGCTGCTTTGAAATTGATTGCAGTTTGAATATCCTGACTAGCTGCCTTCAATTTCTTATTGTACACTTTCATTACTGTCTGTCAAGTGGTTCGTTCCTTAGTGTACATATAATGTCATGTAGAGTTTGTTTTATACAGTTTCTACGTACGCTCTTCATCGTCTATCCCTTCTTCGACTCATAAAATGAAGCAATTTTTCTCAGATTTTTCATTTATTTAGGATGTGGACAAATCCCGATCCCCTAAATTAAGAGATGCACGATCGTGTGCTTTCATTGCATGATCGTGCACCCTCGTCCGTTTATTGATTTATTCTTCATCCATCAAACGCTACTAAGAAATACACAATCGTACACTAATGGTTGAAATATAAATACAAATAGCATGATCATGCACCGAAGCATGCGACAGTGCAAAAGATAGTACAAGGTGCGTAATCGTACACCAAGAGACATACGAAGGTACACGTGTGAATAAGTTTTGAAGCCAAGAATTCTCGGGGACAACTTTATAGTTTATATTCGTTTTTCACAAGACCGAGAGATGATGCATGAATAAGAAGAACAATAACTCATAATACACTTAAGGGGTTGAAAGTGTGACTATATAGATAGTATTAGTAGATGATGCATTGAACAACATAAGTAATGTAAGTCGTGTGAACGTAAGATGTTACAAAGCTCTTGAGACATCTAAAACACAAGAAAAGCACATATTTCCAATGAGGCCCACTTAGAAGGCAAACCCAGGTCAGTCTCGGCCCGATAGGCCCACTTAAGAGCACAACGGGACTGCAGCCTGCTTCCAAAATCATCGCCACTACTCTCAACCATTTTTTTTTTTTTTGGTGAAAACCACTACTCTCAACCATCTATAATCTACAAATATCATGAAGTTTTTAACGTCGATTTATCCCTCTCCTTTAATATTATATATTTCCTTTGCGAATATGGATGACAGTCTCACTCGTATCTAGCGGGTGTCCGCGAAGTTGTCCCGAAAAATCAGGTTAAAACACATAAACATACAAGTTGAACACGGGTGAGAAGGTTGAAACACAAGTGATTCGACGAGCCGGATACGGGGGGCAATTAAAATCCGTCACCCGATCCATCACCCGTTTGAAAATAATTATAACAATCTATTAGTTTAGAAGATTGAATTGAAAATAGTTGAAAAACTTGTAAAAAAAAAAAAAAAAACCTCGTAATCTTCTTTATGGGCGTTGCAAATAGTCATCTACTTTCACAATTTGATCTTAGCCTCTACAATTCTTGATATCATATCGAAGAGCAGAATCATCTTTGGACCATATGTTATTATACCTCCACTATTCTTGATATCATATCGAGATGGACACGATTCCCCTCACCCTATCCCTACGTCCCTAACCTGTGGAGTTGGCTGGGCTCTCAAAGCAACTCTAAGCACAATTTTATCAACCATATCCGAAATTCTAACATCATCGCATTCATCTAGCTACTTCAGTTGAAAAGCAAGAAACGATCTCATTTTCAACAACACTTCAACTTCGGTCACTACATGTGTCAACAACATCATCCTCATGACCAAAAACAACACCTCTTATCTTTAGAAAGATCGCTCCACTAACTCCATCACATGGACCAAGATTAAACCTGCACAAATCCGGGCCGGCTCGTCTAGCCCGCCCGCCCGGGAAAAAACATGGGTATGGACATCTAGTTTGGCCCGTTCGGACTTGGCCCGACTCGGCCCGTATTTTGGTGGGACGGGTACGGATAAACATTTTGGCCCGTGGGCCAACCCGGCCCGTATATATTTTTATACATATAAGTTTTTTCATATATGTGTACATAATTATATTTATTGTTTTGAGTGTCACATACTCTGATTTTTCATTTACTTTGTTTGGAGTATTTTTGACGACTTATACTCGTTTGTAATACAAGTTTGCACGGCTAACTTGAGTGTAATGAAACTTGTTGATTTTTAGGTATTTGGATTTATTCATTTTTGTGTTGATCGTTGTTTAACTTGTTGATAGTGCACTATGCAAGTATAATTGGATTGAAAGTGTATGTTAAATACATTATATTACTTGTTTTGAACGATAAATTTTAGAGAAAAATCGCACAATCAAGTACATACGGGCCATCCGGGCCGGCCCGACAGTCCACCCGCTTTTTACATGGGTGGACATGGGCATTGTTTGTAGCCCGGACAAGCCGGGCTAGCCTAACCCGCACCTTATAGGTAGAATTTTTAGGTATGACCTGGACCGAACCCGACTCGAGTCCGCTTTTATACAGGTCTAACCAAGATCCTTGAAATTCATCGTCACTAACCCCCTCCTCCTTCTCTCTCTTCACGTCTTTTGTTATTGAGTTTTCTAGTCTAGTAGGCCTTTGTACATCCCTCCCTCTTATATAGTTATATATAAACGTAAACTTTAAAACCAAAAAAATTTATCTACTTTAAACTTGCACTTTTTTTAGATTTTTGGTTAAACATCAAGTTTTAAAAAAAAGGTTGTATATCAAAAAGTTCAACCCACCTGTCTACACCCCGGGTATAGATCAGAAAAGCTACGGATTAATGATAAATCGGGTGAAGATTTTTAGGGCGGGTCAAAAAGTTTAGCCCACCTGATTAATGGATGAATGTAACTCGTAAGATATCATGTCGATGATGGAAGTGGTTTATTTACACACCACCCGACCTACTGTTGTCCCTAAATGTGATCGTTTGACGATTGACATATTCTCGACTAAACTCGACCCTAAAACCTCCCTGACTTTGTGAAGGCGCTGAGGGAAATAAGTATGGTGTAGGAAACATGAGCATAATGCGTCACATTTACGTTTTAGTTGTTCAAAATTATGGTGATCATCATGTTATAGAATTAAGCGTCTTCTTGTTTTCTCGATTAAAATTTTCACTAAGGATTACCCTCAGGGTATGTTTTTCAATGGGATCTGGAAAAGATCTTGAATATTTTTATAATAAAATATTAATAATTGGTGAAGAACTTTGCATCAAGATATTTGGGATAACATCTCAAATATTAAGATCTAGATCTTGATGCATAAAAAAAGTGCATTGTTTTAAAATAAGTATCTAAAATGAATTTCTTGTTTTATACATTAAAAAATTATAATAAGTTACAGCATTGTGTCAGATGTATTTTTATATGTTCACATTATCCATTATTCAATATATATAGAGAGAGATCGGTTCCGGTGAGGAGGACCCTTGTAAATAGGAATGAGGAGAGTCGGAGTGGTGACATGTGGCATGCAATATCACCATTTTTTTTCTATATTTTCTTTTTGTAAATAAAAATTGGTGTTCATATTTTTATAAGTATGTGTTCATTTTTAAAAGAGTCATTGTTCATATTTTATTAATAAATATTCATTTTTTCTCAATACTAACTGTTCATTTTTTAACATTAATTGTTCATTTTTGTATTTTTTTTATAACATTTTTTCGGGGTTTTTTTCGAAAATTATGCTATTTTTTCAAATCGTGTTAATAAAATATGATGTTCATTTTTTACGACTATTTATTCATTTTTTTTACAGTTATGGTGTTTATAATATGATGTTCATTTTTTTTGAAAATTATACCTTTCTTTAAAATCGTGTTTATAATATTCAGAGATTTACATAAAAAATTGTGAAATCAAAGAGAATACAAGACGATTCAGGTTTTGTTTCTTCGAATTTCTACTCTCACTGTTTAGATTTTTATTCTTAAGGTTTAAGTTTCATTATGATTGATGTTTGCGTTCGAAATCAAATTTGTTTGAATCATTTTGTGTTTGATAAGTTTAATTGAGAAAATACATTTATATACATATGTTGAGTTGGTCTAATAGCTCCAACTGAATAATCTATATGCTCCTTTTAGTGTGCACGTAAACTGTTTGGCAAAATGCCTTATAGAAAAATAGTTTATAATATTTACAAGAACAAAGACATAAAAGTATGAACACTGACGAATAAAAACATGAACAATGACGTATAAAAGTATAAACACCGATGAGTTATCTATAACTTTGACACATACGTAACATATTATGATCATCTTTTAACTTTTTGTGATGAGTTTTTTATTTTTTGTGGTTATATACTGTAAATGAACATCTATGCATTATAAAATAAACACAAAAGAATAAATGGATATGAAACTTTGATGAATAAAAATACTATGATCACCGATGTATAGAAACATGTACAATGACATATAAAAGTATAAACACCGATGACTATTTTGAAGGTAAGGGTATTTTTTCAGATTTTAAGTCAATTTACAAAAATGTCATTAATGATAAGCGTGTGAGAGCCCTTGATTTAAATCCATCAAATGTCTTACATCCCTCCTAATTCCTATCTACAAGCTCTCTCCTAACTTGATTTTACCCCTTATTATTTTCATTTTATGTATCGTTTTGACATTTGTGATTTGTTGCTTCCATTGTATTTTTTTTATATATCTCAATCATTTATGTTTATTTGTACCAAAAGATGACATTTATATATTTTTAGAGTAGCAAATCACTTTGTTTCTCAAAATAACATGTTAAAAATCCAAAGGGATAAGTACAACTGTACAAATCGATGGACAACTTAGAAAATCTAAATTAGACGTCTTTACAACCATAAACAACATCCTTAATTACCAATTACCATATGCTCTTATTTCCCACTTATACGACCACAAAAGGTTAGAGTTTCACCCGAATTGTTTTTTTTATATATAAAATAAATATCGTATTTTATAATATAAATTAGTTTAATGTTTGTTTATACAGTTTATTTTTAATGTTAGTAATAAAATAAATTATTGATCATTATTATTTTTAATCAAATATTTTTACAATAAGTAACTTAAGTTAGTTTTATTTAAAATTAAATATTATAGAGGCACGGTCTAGGACGTGCTTCCTCTGCAGACCTGCGTCTCTTCCTCTTCCACTTTAATGCTTTTCCTGCGAGTAAATAAATAGAGGATTGGGATTGGACCGCGCCTCTTCCTCTTATTATCCAGCCAAGCCCCCTCTTCTTTTTTATTACCCAGTCAAGCCTTCTCTTCTCTTCACAAATTCATACGATATCTTCTCTTCACAAATTCATACGATTTCTTCCTTCTACATTCAATCTTCCTCTTATTCTTCCTCTTATTCTTCCTCTTATTCGGTTCTTCCTTCTACCACCGGAAGATCCGCCACCGAAGCACGTTGCCGTCACCGGAAAACACCTGCTGCACCACAGGTTTACCATAAACCCTATTGTTAGTGTTATTATGTTAGTATTAGGATTTTTTTTATTTGTGTAGGATTAGGGTTTTTATGTGTAGAATTAGAGCTTTATTTTAGAAATATTAATGGATATAAGGGTATTGAACTATGGTTGATTAAATTATTAATTATGCTTGATTAATATTATAGACATATTAGTTGTTTAATTATGTTTTGATTATTTATTCTTAAATAATACTCCCTCTGATCCAAATTTTCTGACGTTGAAGGCACTAAAAATTGATCCAAAATTATGACGTTGGAAATTAATTTACTCCCACTGAGTGTTGGGTTGTGCATGCACCTCAATAAAGTTTGTTGGAAATTAATTTACTCCCACTAAAAAATTTGTAATTATCAATGAAGAAGAATATACATGCGTGCATGCATGCATCCCTTCATATCCCTAATTAATGCTAAATTAACAAAACCAACACAAAATCAATAAATAAAAGGTATTCAAAGTGGTTAATTAATTAAAAGAAAAGAGTGAGTTTAAGATAATTAAACATTTCTTAATTGGCGTGCAAGAGCCTTCAACGTCAAAAAATTTGGATCAGAGGGAGTATAAAATTAAATATTTATAATTTATTTTCATAGATAAGATGGATTTTATAAAATATCTATGCTAAATATATAAGATAAGATAGATTAAAAAAAATATCTATGTTAAAAATAATTACTGCTAATTAATTTTTTTAAAAACGAATTTGGTGAGATTTTTATAGGTGTATCGAATTGAAGAGATTTTAGAGATAAAGATGTTACTTAGTTACAAAAATTACTGTTGACTAATTATTAAAAGTATATTTAATTTATTTTAAATAAACTTAAACTAATCCTAATATTAATAAATCTCAACAAAAATAGTTTGAATATAGATATTTTTAAAAGTATATTTAGTTAATTTAAAAAAAATGTTACATATATATAGGTGATATTAATAAACTAATCCTAATATTAAGAAAAAAATAATTTTGGTTAAACCTTCATTTCTAACAAATCTTAGCAAAAAAACGTTTGAATATAGATATTTTTTTAAATGAAAATATAAATATTTTTGATCAAAACTTTAAACTTATTTATTTATTTTTTTTATTGACTAATTTTAATAATATTTTAAAAAATATTTAATTTTGATCACAGAAGATATTGCTTAATTAAGAAATAATTTTATTAACGTAAAATCTGGAGAAGAATTAGGGTTTTATTAACGTAAAAATAATGTTACATAGATATATATGGTGAGTGATTCTATTTTAATATGTATAATTAGATGCTAATGAAGTATGTTAGTGTTATGGTTTTATTTGTGTAGGATTAGGATTTTTATGTGTAGAATTAGGGTTTTATTTTAGAAATATTAATGGATATAAAAGTATTGAACTATGGTTAATTAAATTATTAATTATGCTTGATTAATGTTATACACATATTAGTTGTTTAATTATGTTTGATAAAATTTGTAAATAGATTTTATTGATCATATTATTAATATTGTATATATGAATTTTGTTAGTAGTGTAGGATTATGGTGTAGGGTTATCTTAGAAATATTAGTGGATCTAATTTATGTAACTAGTTATTAATTACATATATGTAATATTTAATAGTACTAAATTTGTTGTTAGAGTATAATAATTATGTTATTTATTTTATATGTGTGAATTATGTTATTAGTGTAGGGTTATGATTTAGGGGTATTGTAGAAATATTAGTGGATCTCATTTATGTCATAAGTCTAACTAAATATGAAATAGATGGACGACAACGACACTTATTGGCCTGCATGGGAAAACATGGAAACATACACGAGATTACTCACAGATAATGAGTACGCACTATCTGTGATGGGATACGGAAATGTTCCGATGTATTCTACAAACCCGGCAATGACACCTGGTCCCTCACATGCTAGTTCTAGTCATGTGGATGCCGATTATATTCACATTGATCATAATGATCTAGACAGTGACAATGAGATTCATGAAATAGAAGAAGATAGTCATGTTGAGGATTGGTCCGCAGCGCCAGATTATGAAGAAGTTCGAGAAGCAGCACATCGTGTCATAAGAGCTCAATCAATCAACCCAACTTGGAATGATGTTGTCGAAGTAGAACCAATTCGAACGAATTCATGGGAGGACCCTTATGCGTCAAGTCACATAGAAGATGCTGATGAATTTCATAAAGGGCAATGTTTCAATTCATTGACTGATTTAAAGAGACAGTTGGCAAATTATTTTCTAAGGAGAGGATATTCTTACACGACAATCATAGCAGATTTACACTATTATACTATACATTGTGCTAGAAAAAAAGAAACCAATTGCACATGGCTGCTTTCCGCACGTCGGGTTGATCAAGCGTTAGATTTATGGTCTGAGCACCGCTACAATGGGCCTCATATCCCCGCATGTGTCTCGCATACGAGAGAACTTGACAACCACAATGCAACTTCTAGATTCATCTCTCGTGATGTTAAAAACATGGTTCGTCTAGATCTGACAATCAAACCGCGAGTTATCATAGAGGTGATGAATGTGAAATATCAAGTGGTTCCATTCTATAAGAAAGCATATGGTGCTAAACATACAGCAATTGCAGATATCTACGGTGATTGGAAGGAGTCGTACGCTGATTTGCCTCGATATATGGCGGTCATACAACAATCAAACTCAGGTACAATTGTTGAATGGGTTACGATGGAAACAAGTGATAAAAACGTCCAGACGTTTCAACGTGTGGGCTTTTGGTCCTTCTATTGTTGGTTTCAAGCATTGTCGTCTTGTGATCTCAATCGATGGAACACACTTATATGGCAAGTATAAGTACGTCCTACTAGTTGCAATGGATGTTGACACAAACGAACAACAATTCCCCCCTTACGTTTGCACTTGTTGAAGCGGAGAATACATAATGTTGGTCATGGTTTATGAGATGCATACGCGAATATGTCACAAATAGAGATGGCTTGTGTTTGATTTCAGACAGACATGCAGGGATAACTAGGGCAATGACAGATCCAAGATGGAGTCCACCAATGGCATAGCATAGATTTTGTATCCGTCATTTGAAGTCAAATGCTCAAACTCAATATAAAGACACACAACTGAAATTCCTTGTTGGTGTGACTGCATACACACGTGAACGTCGTCCATTTATTCGTGGGTTCGACCAGATAGGTGAAAAGAATCGTGATTGTCATGAATTTCTTCAAGAACTTGGACTCGAAAAATGGTCGCTACATCACAACGGAGGTTTACGATATGGATGCATGACGACAAACATGTTTGAGTGGTTTAATGGAGTAATAAAAGGTACTAGATGTCTTCCCGTCACTGGCATTGTACAAGCAACGTTTACTCGTTTGAACAGCTATTTTGTCTCGCGACGTGGTAGAGCACTTCAACGTATTGCAGATGGTCATCTCTTGTCTAAACACATAGAGGACAAGATCGAAAATTTTAAGGAGGTAGCAAGGACAGCAACAGTGAGTCCATACAACATTCAACGCGGAATTTACCAAGTTGTCCCTAGAGTAGATCGAGGTGGTCATCACAACTTCACTGTTGGTTTGGAAGAACGCGTATGTAGTTGTCTTACGTGGCAACTTTTGAAGATACCGTGCCCTCATGTACTTGCAATATGTTACTATCACAAGTGCAACTTTGATCAATTTGTTGACCCGTTTTTCGCTACAAACACATATGCGGCGACATACAGTCCATACTTCCATCCCGTTGTTGATAAGTCTAAATGACCTATAGTGCCTGGGCCATTGATAGTTCCGGATCCGGCGTGTCGGAAAGGTGCGGGAAGACCTCGTACTGGGCGAATCAGAAATGAAATAGATCAGAGTAACGATCGGAGAGTGAAGTGTGGACGTTGTGGTCAATTGGGTCATAACAAAAGATCGTGCACTTCTCAAGTTGGACCATCAAGACAATATTTTTTTCTTTCTAGAGTTGTTTTAGTTATGAATTATTGTAAAAAGAACTTCATAAGTTGTTGTTTTAGTTATGAATTATTGTTATTGTTATTGTTTACGTTTTAGTTATGAACTTTTGAAGTTGTTGTTTCAGTTATGAATTATTGTTATTGTTATTGTTTTAGTTATGAATTATTGTTATTGTTGATGTTAATGATATTGCTATTGTTGTTGCTATTATTATTACAGACGTTATTGTTATTATTGCTAGATGGATCCTGGACCCCACATGACAGATTTACTTAGCCGTCAGGATGATCATCGGAGTTCAGACGTGTGGACCCTTGAGGGTTACGTAAGAAAATACTTAACACTCCATGTGAGAAAATACTTAAAGTCATATAATTTTATAAATGATGTTTCATGTTTATAAATTGCAGACGTTACAGCCGATGACCCTTAGGATGCATCTTAAAAACATTGGTACAAGTCTCCCACCTGACGAGAGAGTGGTAGTCTACATAAAGTTGGCTTGTTTATAAATTGCTGATGTTGTGTAAAGCTGCCCACAAAAACAAACATGAGATCACCGGATCATTGATCTTGTTACAGGTAAATCATTAAATAAAACAATTTTCAATTATCTTCATTCTAATTTGTTGAACCTAATTATGTAGTTATGGTCGTGGGAGAGGAGTCCTATCGGGAGACTAGAATGTTTAATCTACCCGACTAACGCCATTAAAGTTGAGCGTAAGAATGCTGCTAGGAGACATAGAAGAAGAAGAAGAAGAAGAGGTGCAACTACGGACTTACTCCCACCCCCGCTTGGTGATCACTTCATCCATGGAGTAGATGCATTGGCTATGAGGTATATATATATTTTACGATTCAATTTTATATAAATATTATATTTGTTACGTTTTAAAATATTATGATTTGCTTCTATATAGGTGGGTTGGATATGCATTCTCATATGACCATGCCCCTACAAATTTGGCATATTCTCGAGATGCCCTAGATAGACAAAGGGCTGAAGAGGTTAGATTTTTTAGTCTATAAAACAATTATTGATAATTTGACATCTTTCTAACGTCGCCTTATTTTTGTTTTTTGTAGTTTGATTGGGAGCCATATACAGATGACATATTGGCTGTCCTAAACCCCATTTGCTACGATAGTCGACACCTTTGGAGGAGCTCAATTCCATTGATATGCTTCGGCATTGTAGAAGTTCATCGTCTTGAGCGTGTCCTTAGACAATTCGGGGAAGTGCAACTCCCCCCTATTTCTTGTGAATATAACAAGGAGTTGCACAATACTGATAGGAGAGGCCAACATCAGACAGGTTGGGCCAATTTTCATTCATACTACATTGCTTTGTGGGATGAGCGTGCCACAAAAATAACACATTCTTATCGACCTGAAAGTGTGCCACCAAACCACTTACAACTTTATATGGCGTGGTACTTGACGAGGACTCGTAAGCTTATTAGCCCTCCAGGTCAGACATCAGTAGCTCATTACTAGCCCGTGGCTCCAGATCTTTACGTCACTGTGAGTATTTGATTATGCACATATACTATAACATGAATTTTTATTGTATAAATTCATTGTATTAATTCATTTTTTTACAAGGTCAATACATTTCTGTTGTGACAAGAAGAGGAAGGGAAACTGTTGATTCGGCATCTCAGATGTACACCCAACAATAATATGGAGATTTGATGAGTAACGTTTCAGGGTATTGTCAATATGTGACTTTAGAAGACACTTGTGTACTTAGCCAGCTACAATTTGATTCATCTTACTACCAGCAACCATCGTCATCATCTGGATCATATGGTACATCATTCGGATAAGATGGTCCTTCACATTCTCAGCCCGAGAGTCAACCAGATTTTACTTCACAGGGGCATTTTACTCCACATGGACATGTTGCCAGCTTGTTCGACAATACCCCTCCATTTTACCACATAGGACCTTCATCAGGATATCGTGGTACTCCACCTTCTATGCCAAGATATGGTGGCATTCCACCCTCTATGCCAGGATATGGTGGCATTCCATCCTCTATGCCAGGCTATGGTGGTATTCCACCCTCTATGTTAGGATATGCTGACACTACACCTCTATGCCAGGCTATGAACATGTTGGTTTTATAGGGGGGATATGTCACAGTCGTGCCCACAAAGTTTTGTATCTCCTCCTCTTCCTCGTCGATACAGCTACACGATCCTATAAGATACGTTGATCCGTCTACAGAAAATGTTGATCGAAACATGTCAATTATTGAAGAGATGGATGAAGATAGTGAATGATATTTACTTTGTTTGAAATGTTAACCATTGATTAGATTATGGATAAATTATTTCATACATTATAAATATAATTGATCTATTTTAGTTATATTATTATAAGTGTATTTAATTTTTTATCCTTAAATGTATCATTAAATACATGTTAAAAATTGAAATAGGAAAACAATATTTAGAAAAAAATACACTAGCGCCGCGCCTCTATATTAAATTTTTGTGAAAAAAAATTTGCTCTATAGGCGTTTATATCTATATTTTTTTTGAAAAAAGTTTTACACTAGAGGCGCGGCGCGGCGCGGTCTGTATTTTTTTAGAAAAAATATGCGTAAATTAAAACGCTGTAATGGATGACTCTATTCCCATACCCAAACTTCGTTTATTTTGGAAAATTATTTCCATCCTGAACCTAAAACTAGAATTATTTTACAATGTTTATTTAGTTTGGCAAAAGTTCCAATCTTAGTTCTACTTTTTATCACGTTGATCACGTAAACTAACAATATTAAAAATAAATTTAAAGTCGATCATTGGAAAAAATTACACCATTAATCGTATATTTGACAAGTGATCCTAAAAAATAGTCACGGAAAGACTTTGCCATAGATTAGTTAGGTAATTAAAAATAAATTACAACATTAATCGTATACTTGACAAGTCATCCTAAAAATAGTGACGGATAAGACTTTGACATAAATTAGTTAGGTAATGGATTAGCTTTTTTGGTTTTAAAACAAAATGACGTTATAAAATATGTTTCCTTAATGTATTATGATTTGCTTAATGTTTCCTTGACGAATCGAATTATCCAAACTAAATGGGTATGGGTCCCCCTAAATAATATCCTGATTTTATAAAAGTAGAGAAAATTGGTAGGAGTGAGTGGGATGATAGCACGTGGTAAAGGAGTGGTGTAACCCTAAGTTAAGTGCGGTGTTCCCACGCGCATGAGAACCACGCTCCCAGCATTTAAAATAAATAAATAAAATTAAAAAGAAAAGAGTAGGAAATTGGGATTAGGGAAGCAGCAGCAGCAGCGAGACAGAAAGAGCTGGAGGTTGGAGGATGTGATTAAACCTTTACGCTGGGCTCAATGCTCCTTCCCTTTTTCCTCCCATCATTTTCTTTTCTATAACAATACGCTTTTATTTATTTTAAATGTATACTATTTATTTATTTATTGCCTTTATGTTTATTTATATGTTGTGCAATACTTGCAATACCTGATTTAATTGTTTAGGTGATAATCTATGCCTTAGTAAGACACCTTAAGGTTTTTAGAGTTGTCCGTGGGAGGTTGAGATAATCATTGTTGAGTACCGGCTAAATTTTCGCTTCTTTGAAAAAGTACAAAACATACACGTGTTCAGATAAATCAACTGTGTTGCTGCCCGATTGACCAATTTGGAAATTTCGAACCCAAACACCTATTTTCCGATGATCCCGAACTTCGTGTTCTCTTCTATAATTTTGTTATCCAGATTGAACAAAGCAAATATGTTAATGTAGCAGTGACACCAGTGGCCGCCGCAGGATTTTAGGGGGGTGGGGCGAAATTTTATTTTCGATAAATATATCTAGGAAAATAAAATAGCGATAAAAACACAGTCAATATGTCATCTACTTACAATAAACAAAAATACAAAAAAAAACATTACATTTAAAGGCGCGGTCCAAAAAATAGTTGCTCTATAGGCGCGTCTATAACCGCGTCTCTTTAGTTTTTTTTTCTTTGAAAAACGTTACACTATAGCCGCCGTCTAGGACCACACCTCTATTTGTGTTTTTATTATCTTTGTCCTAGACAACGCGTTTTACAAATAATAGTGCGGTCTAAGACCGCACTTCTACTTCAAACAACAAATCTCGTGCATTTTGGTGAATTATTTCACTCCGAGCCTAAAACGGAAAATTCTTTTGAAATTTCGTTTACTTCGGCGAAACATCCAAAACAACATTTAAATCTAACACGAGAATATTTATATTTAAAAAATTAATAAATCGTAGAAATTTTGTTATAAACAGAAGGCACAACCCATTTTAAAACGATTTTTTTTCAAAATTTTTTTTTTTTTTTGATACCCTATAGGGAAACAAAATGTGAGGAAGTAAGTGCATTTTGATACCCTAAGGGCCGCCCCTGAGTGACACTAAGGGCCCGTTTGGTATTAACTCCGAAATCGGAAAGGAAACGAATCTAGTCTATACCCTTGTTCATGAAAGTTTTTTGAATCATTTCTTGTGGTTTGAAGTAATTGGAGTAGAGTTTGATTACTTTTGATACCCTATAGGGAAACAAAATGTGAGGAAGTAAGTGCATCTTGAATAAGGATGATTCCATAAATTTTCATGAATAAGGATATACATATGTACTAAATTCATTTTCATTCCGATTCCGTTTCCGAAGTTGGAACCAAACGGACCCTAAATATAATCGACTATGAAAATCGTTGTCATCGTCTTCGTCAATCGGCTTTCTCCATCACCACCGGGTCCATTTTAATTCGTTTTCAAACCAATAGTTATTAATAATTTATCATGATTAATCAAAACCAAATACCTATAATACCATATAACAAACTTGGATATCAGCCTCCTCCACTATCCTAGATTCATTATTAATTATTTCTTTAAAATCCCAAATTGATATTATAATTGCACCCGAAATATTGTTCACTATCCCACAAAAACGAAAAAGCTAAATGCACGAGGTTTGTTTTACTAGCGTAAAAAACAAACGCATTCCGATGGCGCTCAACAAGTAAAAAAAAAAAAAAAAAGAATTTGAGCGCCAGCGCCTTCCGAAGGCGCTCAAATCTTCAATAAAAAAATGCAAAAGTAGGAAGGCGCTCAAATCTTTAATAAAAAAAAGAGCAAAAATTAAAAAAAAACAGGGTTTTGAGCGCCAGCGCCATGCGCCGGCGCTCAAAACCTTATTTTTTTCTTATTTTTGCTCTTTTTATTTTTTTTAAGATTTGAGCGCCATCGCAAAGCGCTCAAATTTATTTGAGCGCCACCGCAAAGCGTTTATATTCGGTACCAAGTAAATTTAAAATCGTGTATATAACACGCCCCCACAAAAATCTCTCTTTTAACAAATTTACGATCAAAATCAGTTTACAATTGATTCATTTATGTTTTAATTAATTCGTGTACTTAACTTAGATCATTGTAACCTTATCTTTGATTTCTTTCAAATATTTGTTTTGATCTAAATCATAGTTTTTTAAATTTGTTTCGATCTAAATAATAATTTATTGATTTATTCGATTTTGAAATTAAATCAAATATAACTGAATAACGGAGGGGAGATAAAATAAGAATAAAGATACATACTTTAGGAGGGGTTAATAGAGTATGAAACCTTTTCGTAATCGCAGTTTAAAGGCCGTGAAATGAAACTTAAGGTCTTGATATAGAACTTGAAACATGTGATGTTGCATGCAACTCAAGGCCTGAAGCGAATCTCAAGGTCTTGACTTAAACTTGTAAAACTGATAATCAAAATTTCAAACGTTAGAAACAAGCACGAAAAGTAAATCAAGATCGACACGCGATATGTTTGCGAAGTTCGGCTCTTAATAGTCTACGTCTCCACCTAGGGTTATTCAACCCGTAGGTTTTAACTATCTATTATATCACTTCCTTTTGAGTCTTAGATACAACCTATATGAACTTCTCTTCTTCTCACACTTGTAGTCTCAACCGCTACTATCTAGTCAACTCAGAACCTAATGAATAGTAGTCTAGTTACCGCGTAGAGTAGTTCACTGAGTATTAACACTTATGATAAACGTATTGATGTGGGACCATCCTCGACACCAACTATACAAGGACAAGTCACTAGGTCAAGGGCTAAAAGGATCCGAGATGAGACATCATCAAAGAAGATCAAGGAGAAGTGGAGATGAGGAATTTCGGTCAACACTCAGGAATCTTGGCCGAGATTTCCCACCGAGATTTTGTCTTTGGCGCATGCTAGAAGATCCAGCCAAAGATCTTTTAATTTTGGCATCTATATTTTATTTTCTTACCTTAAAAGCTCTCAAACATTCTTTAAGGTAATTGTTAGTTTTTTTTATCCTATTTTGAGATTATTTTATATATTTCCTAGATTACCTTTTAAAGATATATTTTCTTAGATTATCTTTTAGAGATATATTTCCTAATTTACATAGGAGATCTTCCTTATAAACAGTCTTAGAGGGGAGATTATTAGATAGATCAGATTAAAACTATTTTTCCACATTATTGTGAGAGACTTGTGACTTCTTTATGAAGTTTGTATTTTATCATTTCTATTCAATCAAAAGGAAAGTTTTTGATTGAAAAGTTGTGAATCTTTGATAGGTTGTTCTTGTGTGTATTAATCTTTTTAAAGGTTGGTGCTACAAGTCAAATTGGTCATTCCTTGTGCTTGCCTTACTTAGAAGGTTTGTGTAAGGTTCAAGAAGGAAGTGTCAAGGTAATTTTTTATTAAGGGTTTTGATCCAATTTAGGTCAAGGTTCTTTTCAAGTCTTAACATAGTCTTATCTTCCTATACTTAGCATATATCATTCCATTAACCATCTTCTTATCTAAGCATTCTCGTTCCATCATTCCGTTTTCCTTTAGTTCGACTATCAAAATCTCGGTTTGATCTTGGTAAATCTCGCCCGAGATTCTGTCAAAAACTACCCGAGATTTCCTTTTTGCGTGTGTTCAAGGACTTTCAATCTAGATAGGGAACTGCGGCTTCAACCCCGCATCACCTATATCGCTCTTTGTGTTTTTCTCACTCTCTCAACTGAAATGAAACAAGTAACAACTGAGAGTAAGAGATCGATGTAGTAAAGAATGCTTGTATCTCAATGCCTGTATCGTACTGTAAAGTGTTGCCTTCTTCACTGCTTTCTTGTTTCTTTTATAGGTACTTTCTTGATCGTTGGACGTGCGAATGCACTTCATAAGATATTTGCAAATCTCGGCTATTGACAAATCATTTGGCCGTTTGAAGATAGAAGAAAACCCCACAAAATCTTGAACGTTATCTTCTCATATTTTGTGGCCGTTTGAACGTTCGAATATGTCCCATATCTTCTTGCAATCTTTATGGTTATAACTGTTTGAAGATCTTGGCCGTTTGAAGATCTTGGTCGTTTGAAGATCTTGGTCGTTTTTATCCTGCACAAATCCTGTAACAAACATATCCAAGAATATCCACATATATAACAATATTTGCTAATCTTAACCCTGTTTGTCTTCCATCTTTCCTGCAAGCAATAGTTTATAACAATTTTCATCAAGGTGGAGTTATCAATCTCCCCCTTGATGGAAAACTAAACAAATATCGTACCTGCAAAATATTATAAGTGTAGTGCAAGTGCAGAATGCAAAAATGTCAAATCACCATATTTCTCCCCCTTTTTGTCTTTCGACAAAGAAAGGATGAAATTAAAAAGTTTGAAATTCAAAGATATTACAGACCCAACTTCCAATCTCCAAACAAGGTCTTGACAGCGCCAAGTCGTTTTTGAAAAAATCTTCGTCTACTTTACAAATTGACACCTGTTGGTCCTCAAGAGAGGTGTCAATTGAAATGTAGTTGAAGATTTTTGGAAGAAAATTTGCTTAGGGCAAGAGGATTGCTGTGGTGGAAGTGATGGTATGCAACATGTGGGTTAGGATTAGGTTTGACAGATCTACATCAAAACCCTTCCCCTCGAGAGACCATTTTAGTTTTGATTAGTAGGGAAAGCTAATAAGAGCTATACCCAAATGATGGATAAATATTGGAATAGTTAGTTATATAGACGTGGCGAGTTAACTGTGAGTATATTATGAAGCATGAAGTCCATAAATGTCAATTTAAGAGGGGAAGGGTTTTCACTTTTTCAGAAGGAATCAGAAAGCGAAAGACGCTGTGCAAGAGTCAACGGTTGAGCAGTGATATTATTTCAATCAACACCCCACCCAACCCCACCACGATAGTGACTTTCCCAACCCCACTTTTTTTTATTTATTTCTACACACGTCATTTTATGTTAGCTCGCTCGCAATGTCATTTTTATTCTTATTATACAATATTACTCCACATTTTGTTTAACGGAAAATAACTTTTAAAAAATATCAATTACTAATATTAAGTCCAAAAGAAAACCAACTTTAAAAATTATTAGTAATGATACAGATAATCAACGTATTATAAAAAATAATATGTTTTATTTTTCCCGCTAAAATATTCACGCCGGCGATAACGTGACAACCGAAATCTTACGTGTTATCAAAAAATAATTATTTATTATAAAATATTTTTTTTAACAAACTTTGTAGAAAATTTTTTTTTAGAAAAAATTTTAATTATTTTTTCTTTTGAAATTTTTAAAAACTTTTTTTGGGAGTTTTTTTGAATTTTTATATATTTTAACTAATGTTTAAATAAAAAAATTTAAATTTATTTAAAAAAAAACATAACAAAGCAATTTATTGTTTATAAATATATATTTTATAAAAAAAAAATTTTAATTAAAACTTAATCTAGATTTATAACATTTTTATGTTATTAACTTGATTTAAAAAATAAAATTCACATCACACAATTAATCCATTTTTTGATGACATGTAAGATTCCAGTTGTCACATTATCGTCAAAATTAGAATTTTTGCCAGAAAAGTAAAGCATATTATTTTTAGGTAAATACGTTGATAGTTTGTATATTTCTCCTAGTAATTTTCAAAGTTGGTATTATTTTGGATTTATGGTTGATAGTTGATATTATTTTGGGTTATTTTTCCTTTTTCTATCGTCAAACTTTTATATTTTTTTAATTGTCTCCCAAAATTTGTACCTGGAGTGCATAATTCCGTCTACCAATAGGAATAGATCAGTACTATCCGTAGGCAACGGATAGTACTGATCTATTCCTATTGGTAGACGGAAGCGGAGGCGAGTTTCGGGAGATTCTCATGTGACAACAGAAGTTGAATTAGTAATGGATAACCTTAAGAAAGATAATAACCGGTTGTGTGCGAGCATGCTATGTGTTTTCTTTTGCCTTATGTGTGTTTGTGCCTTTACGTTCTCTCCAATATCTTGAATGTTAGCTAAAGATTTATACCGTCGTTGTTGATGTACCGCAGGTTAAGGATGCTGTTGAGTGATCCGGATGGTGTGGTCAGCCGGGGTTCCCGTACATTATAGGACGGGATCGGATTTATGTTTATTTTGTTGCTTTTCCCTTTTGTTTGAACTCGGTTGCGAGTCTCTTACCTTTTCTTTTGTTTAAACCTTTGGTTTTATATTGAGTTTTGGTTTTCATTCGTCTGTACCTTGTTGTAAGATCTGTTGTGCTGTTGCTACTCTAAGGGTCGGGAACCATTATGCGGTTCTAACCCGTAGCGCTTCGAGTTCCCAGAACTTGGGGTATTACAATTATAGTTCAACTTAGCCAAAAAGCCAAACATGTAGGTCAATGACCTAGTGGCGGGTCGCAAACCTAAACCTAAACCGGGGTATATCAAACCACCAAACCGGCGGTTTGGCGGTTTGGCACATGAATTTAAAAAAAATAAAAAAATAATAATATATAAGGTAAATGTATTAACTTATATATTATAATTTTTGTTATTTTGTAGTTATTAAAAAAAATATATATAATTACTAAATAAGTAAAGTATACAACTATACATTGAAAAAATTTGTACATTTTAAATTTATATTACATTAGTAAAGTTTTGTAGATTGAAATTTGGAACCTTACATTATTAAATTTAAAAAAAAATTATGCATTTGTTAATCTTCGTAGATTTTGAATTTTTAGTAAAGTTTTGTGGATTGGAATTTTACATAACTATCTTTTTATAATTTATATTATATACATTGAATTTTTTTTAACAATAGCATTTTAATAGAATTAGTAAGTAAATAAAAGAGAGCAAGTAAAATAAAAAAAACCAAGTAAAATAATTACAACAAAGCAAACTCAAATTTTATTACAATAGCATTTTATTACATTAGCTTTTCAATAAAATAATTACTAAGTAAAAAAAAATTACTAACTACAATAAAAGAAAGCAACTAAAATAAAATCTAGGATTTTTCCTCTTGGTACCCTCAAGGTTTGGGCTTTTCCTCTTGGTATCCACTAAGTTTTAAAATTCCTCTTGGTACCCTTATGGTTCAATTTGATTCCTCTTTATACCCATTCTTAATATATTACATTAAAAATTCATTATAAAATAATTTAAAAAATCTGATAAAATTTTTAAAACAAATTATGACCTTATTAAATTTAAATTAATAAATTTATAATAGAAATAGTTTTTATATATATTTTCTTTTGAAATAAAGATATTTTAATTTTTGAATTAAAATATTTTTTTAGATTTTACTTTCGATTTTAAAATAATATGTAAAATTAAATTATAAATTATTTTTTAAAATTTTATTAAGAGTCTAGAAATTAAAAATATAATAAAATTTTATTTATTTTGAATTTAATTTTATATAATTTATATTGATTCGAAAAAAATATGTTTTTTTAATTCGAAAAAAAAATATTTTTTTTGAATTTATAAAAATATATTTTTTCAAATTAATATAAATTAAAAAAATCGAATTAATATAACTTATATAAAATTAGATTCAAAAATAAATAATATTGTATTATATATTTAAATTTCTCGAGTCTTAATAAATTTTTTTAAAAAATTGTTTTTAATTTATTTTTATATTTATTTTTAAAATCGAAAGTTAAATGTAAAAAAAATATTTTAATTCAAAAATGAAAAATATATTTATTTAAAATTTTTTTAAAAATATTTAAAAATTTATTTCTATTATAATTCTATTAATATAAATTTAATAAGGTCATAATTTGTTTTAAATTTTTTTTTTGATTTTTTTATCATTTTATAATGAATTTTTAATATAATATATTAAGAATGGGTATAAAGAGGAATCAAATGAAACCATAAGGGTACCAAGAGAAATTTTGAAACTTAGTGAATACCAAGAGGAAAAGTCCAAACCTTGAGGGCACCAAGAGGAAATATCCTAAAATCTATTATACATACTAAAACAGATCACGGGTTGATGACGTGGCGCGATGTGAAAGCAATATATTTTAAATGGAGCCCCACAATTAAAGCCAATAAATATTTATTTTTAAACAATTTTTTAAGCCAAAATTTTTTTTATTATTAAATTAACAATTTTAAAGGAACCAAATCATGTTAGTTCGAACAAATCTTTTTTTGGTACAATTTTTTTTTAATAAAAGTTAAGCAAAAAATTCTGAATTTTTTAGACGATTACAAAATTTAACTTCCCAATTTTTTTTTGATTTTTTTTATAATAAAAATTAAGATATAAAATTCTGAATTTTTTGAACAATTACAAAATCTGATTTTCCAAATTTTTTGAATCCTTATGATATCTGATTTTCCGAATTTTCTTTTTCAATTAAAATCTATAATATACATTACGGAAAAAGTTAATGTCAATTTTAACAAACAAGAATAAAGATGATATCCGAATTAACATTGTTTAAAAATTAACAAATTTTAATTGAATAATAGAAATAGATAACAGGATATGGTCAATTATATAGTTAACAGGATAGGATCTCGATTTTTTCGGTTCTTATCGGATCCTTGAAAATTTCACAATACACTTCTTATGTGTTGATTTCTATTTTATAAATACCGTACTCCATAACGTAAAACTGTATCTGCTGCTTTGTTATTCTTCCCAGAACTTATTATCCATTCCTCCTCATTGTTTCGTTCTCGTAGAGGTAATTTTGTTCCTATTCTCAATTGTATAACCCATTACTACATAACTGCATAACGGATATTGATTTATCATTCCCATCTTTTTAATAATTTGCATTGCCGTTCTTCATGCATTGCAGGAATCGTAGGCTTTCCAATTTTGATGTTCAAGATCTGATTTTCTGGTCAATTCGTAGATACGGGTTTTCCCTAACTAAATACCCGATTATTATATTAGTTTTCCGATGCTTTTTTTTATATGATTATACTGTTAGAATTTTGAATTAGGTTAACTAAATAATTCTAAATATTTAAAAAAAACTGCCTCCGAATTTGAAAAAAACAATCACGAGAATGTTTTTGTTTTCGATCGTATATATGTACATAAATCACTAATTAATTGTATCTTAAATCTGCTTTCTTTCTGATAACATATTGGGTTACTAACTAATCTGTTTGAAAAAACAATGGCGCACACACCTTTTTGATCGGATTTTTTTTTCTAAAATATATTTTAAAATGTTTTAAAAATATATGATAGCATCTTAAATCTCTATATCTATATATACTACTAAAGTACACTACACTAATGTTGATGTGGCGTCCCCCGGTTTTTCTTGGATTAAATCTTTTACTAAATCAGAAATTAAACCAATAAATATTTTTTTACTAAAACAAAATCTAATTCCAATTTTTTTTACTAATCTTCTAAAAATTAATCCAAAATAAGTTAAGTATATCACTTTTAAACTTCTCCTATAAGTTTTATCAAGAAGATATCAAAATCTAATAATATCTATGGATTTCACAATTTACGTTGGCTGATCATAAAACCTAAACTTCTCTTTGTACGTTTTACTTCTCTTCCACGTTTTATCTCTCACTCTATATATGTAGATACCCCATCCTTTTAGTGATAGTTTTTGTCTTCCAATATTAATCATATTTTTTCATCCTTTCAGGGTTGTGATAATTCAAAGATCGGATTTTTTAAAGTTGCTTTGTCTGAATTTTCAGATTATCTCCTACGTTATCAATCGTCGCATTCATTTTTCTATTGTTTATATTCCGTAATTTATTTTCAATGAGTGTTATTTCAACAACTTTGGTTTCAGTATTCCCTATCTATGAAAGTCTCTCCCCTTCCGCCTTTCATCTCACTTCCCTACTCGCACACACACATATCTTATGAGATCCGCCTTTGAAGATCTATCAATATTTAAATATACCCGCACAAGGTGCGGGATATAAGCTAGTTACTTGCTAAAATACAACAAAGCAAACTCAATTTTTTATACATTCAATTTTTTTTTATTACATTAGCATTTGAAACTTTTGAATAGAACTAATTGAAAAAAAAAGATGAGGCTTGAACCGGTTTTCCGGTTGCTTACGTATCATTTTGGGGTTTAAGAGGAATCAAAGTCTACGTAGTTCTCTTACCTTTGCTAACCTTTTTTCGGACTTCCGAGTTGTTACCCCCTTACCTTTGCGCCTCGGACTCGGAAGTAGTGGCCGGATTATCGGAGTTGGAATCCGATTTTGAGTCATAAACGGATGTATTCCGTTGTTTCCTCTTCTCCGCCCTTATCCAATCTTGAACACATACTTGAGCCTCCAATTTATCGGGCTTCAATTGACTCCTCTTGTAGCTTAGCATGTTTCCTCCTTGACTAAAAGCTTGCTCCACGGCCACCGTTGATGCAGGAACGGCCATAATTTGTTGCACAATCTTGGCCAATGTTGGATACTTTGGGGCCATCTTCTTCCAATATTGTAAAACTTCAAAACTATAAATTTCACCATCATAACTAAAAGGAGTTGTTAGATAATCTTCAAATTTCGCACTTGCGATGAATGTCTAGGTGTTTTTGTTCTTTTAGATAAAATTTGTCTAGCTTTAGAAAGAATAGAAGAAGAAGAAGAAGAGGGTGGGGGGTTGTTTGGGAAGAAGCACTAGCACTAGCACTTGTTTCAAATAAAGGAAGTAATTTATCAATTTCAACACGAACATTATTAGTAATAGAATTAACGTTCTTAATAGAAGATAAACTTAAACATTCATAATAAGCATTTAAAAATTCCGTAACACCATCAATTTTTAGTCTAGGATCGAAAACGGCGACAATAAGATAAATTAGGGGAATGTCATCATAATATTTTAGCCATTTTGTTTTCATTTCGGTTGTAGCATATTTAAGTGATTCTAAACCTAAACCGGTTTGTAAAGCTTCGACAACATTTACGGCTATTTCTAAAAAAATACAAGAAGTTGGAATGTAAACATAACTCAACATATTAGTAGAATCATTAAAAACTTTTAAAACACTACAAATATCAATACAAGTTTGCCAAATACTTTCATCATCTAAAATAGACCAAGAAATAAATTGTGAGGAAAATTCTTGTAAAACATCTTTATAACGAAGAGCTTGACTAAGTAGTTTATAGGTTGAGTTCCATCGAGTTCCAATATCTTTCGAAAAAGCAATCGGAGGAACATTTTTTTCTATACAAGTTGATCTCCATTTTCTTCTTAAGTCGGTTGAATGCCAAATATGTTCAATTACGTCGGTTATAGGTTCTAACATTTCATGTAAAACTTTTAGGCCATCTTGAACACATAAATTTAAAATATGACATGCACATCTTTGGTGAGTAAAAGAAGTTTTTATAAGTTGACCCGCATTTCCCACCAAATGGTTAACGACGCGGGTATTAGCGGAAGCATTATCAAATGAGTATGAAAAAACTCGATTTTGTAAATTAAATTCTTGTAAAACCGTTCTTATTAAATTAGTAATGTTTGCGGCACTATGTCTTTCATTAAAATGACGAAATACAATATCAAATTTATGCAAGTACATATCATTATCGATAAAATGTAAAGTGATGCCCATGTAAAAATGTTTTTTGTGATAAAGTACTCCAAATATCACTACAAATTGAAACTTGATGCGAAAAAGATTGTAAAACCGTAAGAAAATTTTTGTTTCTTTTGTTCATAAGATTGAGAAATTAATTTCGAAATTTGTTTACGAGAAGTTGGTTTAAAAGCCGGTTGAAGAAAAGTAGTGTTATATTCTCTTACATTATTAGATTCCGCATAAGAAAATGGAAAAGCTTCGGATGCAATTAAGTTGGCTAATCCTAAAGATTCATCAACATGATTATAAGTAAATAAAGAAGATTGAGAGGAAGAGGATGCAAACCTGTGGGACAATTGTGTTTGTCCCCGTGTTATTCCGAGCTTCTCCGGATGAGGCTTTTGCATGTGGGTTTGCAAAGTCCCGTATCCGCCCTTCGCCTTCCATTTGTACACCTTCGGACAATAATTGCATGAAACTTGGCAATAATCGTCCATCACCGGACCCTTCTTGTAATGCTTCGTGAATATGTCGGAGGTGAGCATTTTCGGTGGGGGGCTTGTCGGAATGGCCCTTCACCTTGTGGAACTTGTGGCAGTTCCGAATCCGGCATTTGAGTCTCGCTTTCTTATGTGCTAGGAAAGAAAGCGGGACTCGGAGTGAAGTCGTAGTCGTTTTGGTGATCCGGGTTTGCCATTTCAAAAGATCGAGAATACGAGAAAGAAAATACGAGACGGAGATTGAGAGTAGTAGTAGATAGATGAGAATGTTGGTGTGAGATAAATGGAAGAATTGTATGGTATTTATAGGAATTGTGGGTAGTTATTATTTTTTTTAATTAAACAAATATTACACAAAATAAAAAAAAATTAAACACCCAACGGCTCTAAGAGCCGTTGAGATGTGGGGCCCACCGGCATATAGCCGTTGTGGGCCAAAGAGCCGTTGGCAATGCCAGCGGCTCTTTTTTTTTTGCCAAACCACCGGTTAAACCGGCGGTTTAGACCGCCGGTTTAGGTTTGGACTAGAGCCAAACGTAAACCGAAACCGTAAACCCCCGGTTCAACCAAACCGGCGAACCTAAACCGCTAGTTTGATCAAACCGGCGGTTTATGCCGGTTCACAAACCGCCGGTTCGGCGGTTTGGTTTGAACCGGACCCACCTCTACAATGACCCAAAAAATAGTAGGTCAACGACCCACAAAACAGTAGGTTAACGACCCTAATAATAAATATTAATTTGCTATAAATAAAAATTATACTTCAATTTAGCCAAATGGCCAAAAAATGTATGATCTATTTAATCTTTAAACCCTTTATTTATACAAGCTATCAAACTATTAACCTTCCTTGATAATCGATGTGGGATAGCAAAATATTGAAAATAATTAACGTAAATAGATTGAGCTTATAATTCTTCAAAATTATATTAAGAAAAAAATAAAAAATCTTTCCGAAAAATAAATTACTTAACTTTCGACGGCTTTGAAATAAAAGAAATACGTAAATTACTTATTTTTAAAAATATTTAGGATATCGGGCTAGTTAAAATTTTACGTGAGATACAAGGTGGAAAATTTTTTATTGGATTTAAAAAATTGAATTTAAGAAAAATATTTATTAACAATAAAAGTTTTAATAGCAAAAATTGAAATCAACATAAAAATTTCTCCCAAATGATCATCTAATATTTTTTTTATTGGATTTAAAAATAAAAAATTTGTTGGCGTTAATTGAGAGAGCTCTATTTTAAAATGCTGCCTCCACAACGCGCCACGTCAGCGTCAATGTATAATGCTTTAATAGTGTATATAGATTGATTTTAAAAATATATTACACAAATAGCCTTCTTAAAACCCTAATCAGGTTTCTTCTTTCTTAAACAGAACCGACGGCGACTCGAACAACATTGGAGCGGACTGTGAGGGGTATGGTTAAGTAAGCTCTCATGCATTGGTGATCTTCTAGTACAAACGGGCTAGGACCTCTAGCTTCTTTCTCTTGCTAGTTGGAAATGTTGGTTCCGGTTATGTTCTTGCATCACTTATGTTGTGAAGTTAGTGGTCGGTGCCACACACAACAAGGGTATTTTGAGGATTAGATGAGAAATTTGTCTCGGCCTTATGTGATAACGCTCGCAAGGTTGGATGCCATTGCTTGTTGAGGCTAAATAACAAAGTAAGGTGACTTAAGGAGTTTGAGTTTGGTATAAAAACAAGTGATATTTTGGATGTTCAAATCAACCGCCCCGGCTAAGTTTTGGAAGCTTGTCACTAATCAAGGACTTTATGGTGATAAATGAAACACCCCAAGTTTTGGAAACTCGAAGCGTTACGGGCTAGGACCTCACAATGGCTCCCGACCCTCAAAGTAGCAATGATACAAGGGATATTACAATAAGGCAATGATAAATAAAAACCAAAACTCAATATAAAACCAAAGGTTTAAACAAAAGGAAGCATAAAAGACTCGCAGCCGAGTTCAAAACAAAAGGGAAACAACAACTGAAACATAAAACCAATCCCGTCCTATAATGTACGTGAACCCCGACTGACCACACCGTCCGGATCACTCGGCAACCGTTAGCTAACATTCTAAATATCACAAATACTATAAAGGCACAAACACACAAAAGATAAAGTAAATATATAACATGCTCGCATTCAACCGGTTATTATCTTTCTTTAAGTTATCTATTACTAGGTCAACTTCTTTTGTCACACGAGAATCTCCCGAAACTCGCCTCCGCTTCCGTCTACCAAGAGGAATAGATCAATACTATACGTTACCTGCGGGCCTGGGTTGCAAGAGAGCCTCCTAGTCTCCTGTAGAACTAGACAAGTGGTCACCACCCGATCATCATACAATTGGGCCAATTACGGTATAAAAGGTGAATCCTATTCCGTTTATCCGTTATAACAATAATTACAACACAAACAAGATAATACACTCAAACCAATATACGGAATGAAGCTAAGTAAGTTAAGGGACTTACTTCACTCGAAGGTAACTCAAAAGGGTCAGCGAACACTCAGTTTCCCTCAGGAAAGGAGCAAAGGAAAGCCTGTGAGAGAAAGCGTTGTCGGGGTTTCTCTGGACAAAAACTCACAGTAAGGGATCTAAAGCTTGACCCTTTGATCCACACTCGTCAAGACTCAACCAAGAGAGCCTGTGAACATCAACACATCAACAACGGGAAGGCCAACAAGAATCAAGGTTCAAACTTGATTCTTGGAGAAGAAGAAAAGGAAGAACGAAAGAAGAAAATGAAATAGAAGGTAAACGACATGCAACAACTCATGAATGTGAGGAAGATCAAAAGAAGATGAACTTACACGTTCAGCAAGATCACAAGAAATAAGGGCAAACGGCTACAGCTCTCAGGGTTGAAGAAACGTATGCAAGAGGCGGGAAAAACGGGAAGAAGGCGGGATTTTATAGAGAAGCATGAAAAGATAGAAGGAAAGGCGCTCTAGGGTTAGAAAGAAGATAGGAAAGCCGACCCATAAGATAGAAGATCGGATCTTCTATCTATGGAAGAAAAAAACGGAATAAAAATAGATCGGGACGATATAGGGCAAAACTGCAGGGGCGGTTTGCCCTGCCGCGACCGCGACTCATTGTCACCGCGGGGGCGGTGACAACCCAGACTTGCCGCTGGAGCGGCCATTGTCACTGCGGGGGCGGTGACAGATCCCCAAAAAAGAAGTTTCGTCCCAAAACTTGAAATAACCCACAAGATCACACAACAACAACACAGAAAATCTAAACTCAACTCATATATTCCCACTCGGGCACCTAACTCAAACTTCACAAAAGCTTACATATAACTCAACGAAGGAAATAGAAATGTGACAACTAAGATAAAGGTACATCCATTTCAGCATAAAACTCTAGATAGTTCCTCTGGATACTATTCTCTATCTCCCAAGTTTCCTCATCAGCTCCTCGCATCGACCACTAAATCTTCATCATCGGTATGTCCTTCGAACGCAAGCGTCTCGTGCTACGCTCTAAGACACTACCGGATGCTCAACAAACGTGTGATCTGGCTCAACCACTAGATCCTCGTGACTGACAATGAGTCTCGGGTCTAGTACGTACTCCCATAGCTAAGACACATGGAAGATTGGGTGAACGCCCTCCATCCTCAATGGCAAGGCAAGTCTGTATTGTGCCTCTCCAACTCACTCAAGAATCTCGAAAGGTCCGACATATCTAGGACTCAGCTTCCACTTGACACCAAAGCGTCTGACGCCTCGTGTCGAGGATACTCTTAACCAAACCTGAGCTCCAACTCCGAACTCCAAAGGTCTACGCCTCTTATCTACATAAGACTTCTGACGACTTTGTGGTGCTAGCATCCTCTCTCGGATCACTGCTACTCGAGCCATATCATCCTGTATCTACTCAGGTGCTACACCGCTAGCACTGCTCGGATCGTCCCAACACAACGGTGTACGACATCTCTGTCCGTATAAAGCCTCATAAGGAGCTATCCTGATTGAAGCGTTCCAACTATTGTCATAAGAAAATTGCAGACTCGTACCTAGGACGGCATGCACTTACTGCTAGAACCTCGAGGTTAACCATCCGTCTCTATCAAAGACTATTATCCTAGGTACTCCATGAAGTTGCATTATCTGTCTAGTGAAATCCTCTGCCAATCCACTTACCGGCCATGTTTCCTTGATCGGAATGAAACGTGCGGTCTTCGTTAGTCGATCTACTATAGCCCATATAGCATTAAAACCTCGACTCGGTCCCAAACCGGTCACAAAATCCATCGAGATGTCCTCCCACTTCCACTGAGGGACGAGAAGTGGGTGTAGCTCTCCTCTTGGTCGGTGGTGCTCGATCTTGACCTGCTGGCAGGTCGCACATTGAGCTACATATCTCGTCACGTGTGGCTTTAGACCTCCCCACCAAAAAGAGCGTCTGACATCCTGATACATCTTACTCGCACCGGTGTGCACTGATTAAGGTGTAGAATGAGCCTCTTGAAGGATCCGCTATCTCAACTCTCGATCTGAAGGAACAAATACACGATCTTGACGTCTCAAGATCCCATCGGCACCGACTACAAATTGTGGCGTCTCTCCTCGAGACATCCGGTCTAGGATCTGCGTCAAAGCTGAACAACTCTCCTGCTTCTGTCGGATCTCAACCAATAGGTCATGTAATATCTCCAAGGTGGATAGCTGGCTGTCGGAATTCTCAAAGTGGATATCCATCTCCAGCCATGTTAAGTCACGCTGCAACTGAGGCTGAGCTGTCAGCCGAGCGATCGCCATCTTCCGGGGAGTCTTCCTACTGAGGGCAACAACTACCACATTCGCCTTCCCCGGGTGGTATAAGATCTCAAGATCAAAGTCCTTGATCAACTCCAACCATCTCCTCTAGCGGTTATTGATGACATGAAATATGACGTAGTTTAGATATGCATATAGGTAGTTTTTCCCTTTCCTTTGAGTATATGGGCATGCATTTATGGCATTTATGGCATTTATCGAGTATATTCACCTATTATCTTAGAATCGAGATCTACACAAGTTTTGTTGTGATTTTAGGTGAATTGAAGCTAAAATGGAGTGGAAAGGGACCATTCACTGAGCATTAGTCAATGAGGATTTCATTGGGAAGCATTGGAACGCCATTGGAAGATGTATGAAGTGAAGCAAATGTGAAAAACGTCGAAAAGGAAGAACCACGGCCGGGGTTTTGATAATTAATTGAATTTCACACGTGGAAACAAAGGTTGAGAGTCGCCACGGGAGGAACCACGGCCATAGTTTTGTGATGTCACCCGTGGTTTTCTTTTGAAAAGACCGTTACGTTGATTGCCACATCAGCAAGAAAAGAAGGAGCCTTCTAACCTAATTTTATTTTATAAAAGGAGGTTGACGGCTGCATTTCAGAGATCACGCTTTACACGGAGATCACGTTTTAGATGGAAATCTCGCTTTAGGCCGGAAGGATGGCGCTTTTGGATCCCATTTTCCGTACTTCGGAAAGGATTGTTTTGCCATTGGAGGAGATTGAAGAAGTTCTTGATTCCACTTTAGAGATTTGTGATATTGTTCTAGTCTTTGATTTTTGTCTTTGACAACACATTCTGGGAATATATATAGTTTGATTGAGTTATTGATTCTTTGAAGATTGGTTTTATTCATCTTTGTGTTCTTGGTTGCATATTCTTCTTGATTCTTTTTCTAAAACTTGAATTGATTGTGACGATGATTGTTGGTTAAACCCCCATGCGATTCTAGGGTGAAGGGTTGATGGTTGTGGTATAGATGATGATAGATTGAGCCTTAGCAGATTGGACCTTGAGAGTTTTGAGACGAACCTCGAACGAGGATTTCCACGGCCTGTTCTTCAGGAACCATAACCGTGGATTCCCAAGATCTGCCCGTGGTTTCCTTTATCTTGCACGTTTTGCTTTTGCCTTTATCCAAAGTTAAAGATTGCTTAAATCCTACCTCTGTTAACCTTTTCTAGCCTTAGCCTTGTTGAACCATTCTAGGTAATAGGGGATTTAAAACCCTCTATTAAGGTGAGGAGTGTCAAAGCCTTTGCCTTTATCTTTCTTTTCCTTGGGTTTTGGTTTGGTATGAGAGTTAAATCCTATCCTTAGAACCTCTTCTTGATGAGACTCAATATCCATTAAGTAGAATCCTTTGGCTGGGACAAAAGGAAGTTGGATCTTCACCGGACGACATCCTACCGAAGAATATATACCTTTGCAAACTAACTTTGTCCTTTGCACATCCTTATACATCTTGAATCGACAAAGACAATTGGATACCTTGATCTCTAGAATCTGCAGTTCCCCATTATATTACATATTCTTATCATTGTTTTTGATCATTGTTATTGCATGCTTTCAAAGTTAGATTGCTTACTGAATTTTCTTTCACCAAATCCCTGTGATCGACCTTGGAATACTTGCTTTTACTGCGATTGATCCGTACATCGCGGGTTCGCTTATTTGCTTTTACTCTTGGTATAAATTTAAAGCTTATTTGCACACACCTTTTGGAGCGAACAAGTTTTTGGCGCCGTTGGCGGGGAATTGGTCAATACCAATCCAGTGCACGATTGTCTGGCTTGGTAGCTTCTACCTTTTCTACTGATACTCTTGTTGAGTGTTCTTGCAGATCTTTCATAGGTTTATGCGAAGAACGCGAACCGGTAAAGAAATCGTTCCTTACGATCTTGAAACGGAAAAGACTTACAAAAAAAGTTGAGAGAGGCTAAGAAAATCGCCGCTAACAACAATCAAGAGTTGGAGGATCTTAGAGCTGAATTAGCTGAAGCTCGAGATTAGATAAGGCAACAAGAAGAAGCCTTGAGGAAAGAGAGAGATGATCAAGCTACTCTACAAGACCGACTTCGAGCCGATTATGCCGATATGATAGCACAAGCACAATTGGCAAATCAGGAGAGAAATGCGGATGCTAGAGTTGTGGTTAATCCACCTCCACCGGTGCCCATTAACATCTTACTACCACGAGTTTACGTGCCACCACCACCTCCACCAAGAGTGGAGCCAACTGATCCGTTTATGGGCATTCCACAAACACTTGGACAATGGATGGATCCAGTCCAGCAAGCCCACCGTCCGGGCGTGCATTTGGGAGATCCAGCTGATCGTGACTACGAGTTTATACCTCCAGTGATTACTATGATGCAGCGGAATCGTTTTGGAGGAATGAAGAGAGAGTCACCGCACCAACTTCTTCAGAATTATGAGATCTTGATAGAAACATTGAGACTTGCAAGGTACGAAATAATAATTATAAGCTGCGTGTTTTCTTTTTCTCTTTGAAGGATAAAGCACTAGCATGGTACCAATCACTTCCCGCCGGAAGAGTGAACACGTGGGAAGAGATAACCGCGGAGTTCCTTACCAAATTCTTTCCTCCATCGAAGACGGCGGGAATTTAGAGCAAAGATCAATGCATTTGTGATAAAGAGTAGTGAAAGTCTCTTCACCTCATGGGAAAGGTTCAAGGACCTCTTACTGGATTGCCCAGATCATGGGATTTCGAAGATTGATTTGCTTGTGATCTACTTCAAAGGCTTGGATGCGGAAGCGCAATTCAAGCAACAATCACTTTCAGGTGGAACCTTTTTGGACAAACCGGTGGATGAAGCGTGAGAATTTATTGAGATACAAACTGTTCGCTGCAAAAGGTGTGTGCAAACTTTAAGATTTATAACCCAAGAAGTATGCTTGAACAATATGCGAACCCGCATTGTACGAATCAATTGTAATAAAAGCAAGAATTCTAGGGGTCGAACACAAGGACTATGGTGAAACAAAGCACATAAATCAGGTTGTCAAATAACTAATGACCACAAATTAAAGCAATGAAAGATGATATAAAGTCAGATAAAGGAAATGCGGATTCTAGGGATTAAAGCATCTAGTTGTGATTCCAACTCAAGATCTCAAAGGATAACGCGGACAAAGTTGAGGCTGCAAAGGGAAGGTGTTTCTAAGGTGGGAATAGATCACCGGGTAAGTCTCACTACTCACTATCCCAAACCAAAGCTCCTATTACCGGGTAAGTCTCAAGGTACTAAGGAAAGGAACTATAATCTCAAACCAACACACCACCCAAGGGAAGAGAATCAACCTTTACCGGGTAAGTCTCAGACTAACTCACAAAGATGGGATGAAGGCACACTCAAACCCCAATAAAGGATAAACCTTTATTACCTACACTCATGATCTTGGGTAAACAACCAAAGGAATCACCGGGTAAGTCTGATCCTAGGCTTGTATTGAACCAGGAAAGGTGTAATAAGGATAAGATTTGGCAAACTTAAACTCTTAGCTCAGATAAAGTTCTCGTTCAGTTATATTCCATCCCGACTGAGATGTTCAATGACTGACCGAGGTGTTCTACGGTTAAGGTAAAGACTCGAGCTTTCAGGGTCCTGTTGGGATTAAGATCATTCTATCATCCTCTTTCCAACAACTTTCAGCCAATCACCCTAGAATCGTATAAGAAACTTAGCCAACAATCATCATGATAACAATAATCAAATTTATAGGAAAGAAATCAATATTCGAATAAGAAAACCTTAACACAAAGGTCTCAATAACTGAATCAAACAAGTAACAAATCAGCGTTCCTCAAGTCACAAATCAGAAAACACAACAAACCAAAAGCAATCTAACAAAATCTTACAAACTCCTTCAAAAGCCAACTCCAACTATGATTCCTTCCTTCTTTCAACCTCAATCTTCAAACTTACTTCAATTCTTTCTTCAACTTCCTTCAGAAAATACTCCAGAAAATCCTTGATCCGAAGATTGCTGGATGCTCTAAGCATGCTGAACTTGTGGAAAATCCAACCCTTTATATTAGAGAATTATCTTCCAAAGATAAGCTATCTTAAAAAGATAATTTCCTACAAAATATATCCATATCTCTCAAAATAAGTGAGTCAAATATAATATCTTCCTTCCAGAAATCCAACCAAAAATATATGATATTCTCCTTCTATAAATAGAAGATCTCAACCAAAAATAAAGATCTCGCCGGCGACAGGGTGTTCGCCTCGGCCGGGACGCGCCTCAAGATCACCTCGGTCGAGGTGGTACTGTAGCTGACCGAGGTGAATCTCAACTGAATGTAAATCATCTCGAATCTGGTCCAAAATCAATCTTCTTAATCATTTCCATGCTTCCTGAGATCTTCTCAAAGCTCCAGAATGTAGCTTCAATGACTCCTTAGCTTCCTTAGCTCCATTTCGATGCAAAACGTGCCATTTTCCCTACAATTACAACGAAACTAGGCGTAGACCTCGATTCCCGCAAAGGTAGACAAAACAACAATATAATCAATGAATATACATCCATACATGCAGATTTATGAAGATAAAACGTCTAAACCAATCCCAAAATATATACTATAATACATGCTATCAAAATACCCCATACTTGTCCCTTGCTTGTCCCCAAGCAAGTTTCAAATCTTAGATACATGATAGAATGAATTATAAGTCAGAAAGATCAATGAAAAGCATTTCAAAACATTTTGGTGGTGTGCTCTACTCATAGATCACTCTAAGAGAATGCTTTATGGCAAATAAAATCAAGACATGATCAAAACATTTTATAAATATAAGAAAGTTGTTCATCTTTGCATAAAATCATAGAATGCATAATAAATCATATTCATCGAAATCAATCATGTATAATCAAGTTTAAACCACCAAGTCAATCAACAAGCTCGAGGTCTCAAGGGCTTCCAAAAGAGGTCAAGAAACGTGTCAGGGTGGGATGTATATAGGGTATGTGGTGCTAGAATCCGGGAAAAGGATCTTACTTCACTTTCTTTGAATCACAACATCTTCCACCAATAAGCTTTGCTTATTTTACTTTACTTTACTTTTTGGGATGCATGGACAGAGGTGCACAATAACCGAAGCCTAGGAGATCAGCAATCATCAATTTCTCGAGATGCCTCAAACCCTTGCTGCACATACCATGACCCGTTAGGAATATCGCTCAATCCGACTTTGGCAAGACACAAACACCCGACTATGTGAATGATGCCGAATTACTCATCATCATGATTGCCTTCCCTAAACATAATTGTTTCTTTCTTACACTTTCAGCCAACATCTCAATTTCACTTTCACTTGCTTCCAAATTTCCGGATAGGTAAAGGGAGGCAAATATGTATATGAGGGGTTAAGCATGATCAAGAAGAAGAAGAGAAGAAAATGAATTGCCTTAATCATCCCAGGAAGAATGTGATAGAACTCATCATGTGGTGTCAACCTTCAAATCTAACATAATTTTGATAAAAACAAAGTATTAAACATGCTAGAACTTCAAATAAAGCATTTTGCAACTTAAACATATCATAAAACCTTTCGAGCATATAAAGATTTCAAAACCAATCTGCAAACAATATCATCATTGAGGTCATATCCAGAGAAGAAGCACAAAAACATTTCGAAAACCTTTCAGTTAAAGCCACCTCGGTCGAGGTGTTCTGGCGTCATCCTAGGTCTTCAACCTCGTTCGGCCATGAACGTCTCGGTTGAGATTATAAATTTATTTTTATTATTTTCTTTTCAAACCAGTTTTCGACGTTCTTCTCAAACAAAAACATGTATGTATGCATGTAATGACAGATAAACACATAGAGCCAAGTAAAGTAGAATAAGATCATAATATCCGGGAGTCATACATACCATACATACATAAGTCAAGTAAGATACAACCAAATACCCCATACTTAGGACACATTGTCCAAATGGGTCAAATATAAGTCTAAGGGATAAAAAAACTCACTGAACCTAGGTGAACTGCATAATAAATAAAAGAAATCCATGAAGCTCAGATCCTCATCAATTGGCGGTGGTGGTATGACCTAGACGCCTCGGTTGACACAGAACATCTCGGTCGAGGTGCTGTGACAACAACCGAGATGTGTCTAAGTCAAGCTCCTTCTTCTCAATTTCCCAAACTTCTGTCTTTCCAGTGTAGCTCCTGAGCTGCAATTCTTCCTTAGAAAGTACCTAGTTCATGTCTAGAGGACGCAAAAACAAAACGAAGCAAACTATCTAAAACTAAGCTAGAAAAGGGAAAAGAAAGCAATACCTTGGGTTGGCTCCCAAGAAGCGCTTGGTTTAAGGTCGCTAGCTGGACCTTTCCCTATGGATTTACTCAATGTACCTCGAATATCTTAGAGTGCTCATCACATGCATCATAAAACTCTTCCAAAAAGATTCCGGTTCCTAATTTCACCGGCAAATGGTAGGATCTCCCACGTACAAGCTTGTACGGTTTGATTCTCACCGGAATCCTACCGGCCTTCCTATTCTTCCATGGGACATAACTCAGTTTTTCATTCCATCCTTTCCTTGATCGAGAAAACAACTTTTCGAGAATCCTAGTAGCTTCCCTATCTCCAGCTTGACTGACCCCATACTTGAACAAATAAAACTTCGCTGCCTTAGCGGTGAAGTGCTTGTAAACTCCACTCTTTTCAGTCCAAGGAGTATCTTCTTTCAGCAAATTCAAGGGAGATCTCATTTGATCTTAGGAGGTTCTTTCGAAAGAGATCTCCAACTCTTTGGTGCATCCCTGAAGAAATCTAGAACTTTAAAGGGAGTAGGAGCAAGTATCTTATAAAGTTCTTCAAAGTTTGGGACAAGTTTCATGTTAGGATGATAATTCGCACATGAAATATCTCCCACCTCAGTTGGATTCTCTTCAACCTCGGCCGATCTTTCTTCAACCTTGACTGATCTTTCTTCAACCTCGGCCGTAGTTTCAGCAGCTGGATCGAGATCTTCCACTTCTTCCTCTTCTTCAAGAACTCCAAGAGAAACTTTTGGTTCGATTGGAGGAATGCTTGAAACTTGTAGTACTTCCTTATGCTCCTCTTTCGGCTTAGCATAGGATAGGGTGCTTTCCTTGAGATCCTCCACTTTCTTCATCAATTTCTCCCATTTTGATTCAAGCGGATCTTCAAGAGGTTGTTCATAAACCTTTTTAGGGACATTCAACTCATCCCATATCGCAAGCTTCCTCCTTAATAGCCTCTTCTCTTTCTCTTTCACTGTCAAACCAAATGAAGGCGTATTTCTCTTCCAATTATACATAATAGTCCGCCCTAGCACTTTGTCTTGCTATCCAGGCTTGATCAAATGTAGGTTCATAGCGGCTCGTAGCCATTGGAAATCCTGAAAACTACAAAACTCATAGAAAAAGATCAAATGCAAAAGCAAAAGCTTCCAAGCTAGACAACCAAATACCGAACTCGGTCTTGACCAAATCCCCAACAACGGCGCCAAAAACTTGTTCGCTAGAAAAGGTGTGTGCAAGCTTTAAAGTTTATAACCCAAGAAGTATACTTGAACAATATGCAAACCCGCAGTGTACAGATCAATTGTAATAAAAGCAAGAATTCCAAGGGTCGAACACAGGGACTATGGTGAAACAAAGCACATAAATCAGGTTGTCAAATAACTAATGACCACGAATTAAAGCAATCAAAGATGATATAAAGTCAGGTAAAGGAAATGCGGATTTTAGGGATTAAAGCATCTAGTTGTGGTTCCAACTGAAGATCTCAAAGGATAACGCGGACAAAGCAGAGGTTTGCAAAGGGAAGGTGTTTCTAAGGTGGGAATAGATCACCGGGTAAGTCTCACTACTCACTATCCCAAACCAAAGCTCCTATTACCGGGTAAGTCTCAAGGTACTAAGGAAAAGAACTATAATCTCAAACCAACACACCACCCAAGGGAATAGAATCAACCTTTACCGGGTAAGTCTCAGGCTAACTCAGAAAGATGGGATGAAGGCACACTCAAACCCCAATAAAGTATAAACCTTTATTACCTACACTCATGATCTTGGGTAAACAACCAAAGGAATTACCGGGTAAGTCATCCTAGGCTTGCATTGAACCAAGAAAGGTGTAATAAGGATAGGATTTGGCAAACTTAAACTCTTAGCTCAGATAAGGTTTAGGAAAGGTTCACCTCGTTCAGTTATATTCCATCCCGGCCGAGATGTTCAATGACTGACCAAGGTGTTCTAAGGTTAAGGTAAAGACTCGAGCTTTCAGGGTCCTGCTGGGATTAAGATCATTCTATCATCGTCTTTCCCACAACTTTCAGCCAATCACCCTAGAATCGCATAAGAAACTTAGCCAACAATCATCATGATAACAATAATCAAATTTATAGGAAAGGAATCAATATTCGAATAAGAAAACCTTAACACAAAGGTCTCAATAACTTAATCAAACAAGTAACAAATCAGCGTTCCTCAAGCCACAAATCAGAAAAAACAACAAACCAAAAACAATATAAGAAAATCTTACAAACTCCTTCAAAAGCCAACTCCAACTATGATTCCTTCCTTCAACCTCAATCTTCAAACTTCCTTCAATTCTTCCTTCAACTTCCTTAAGAAAATACTCCAGAAAATCCTTGATCCGAAGATTGCTGGATGCTCTAAGCATGCTGAACTTTTGGAAAATCCAACCCTTTATATAGGAGAATTATCTTCCAAAGATAAAATATCTTAAAAATATAATTTCCTAGAAAATATATCCATATCTCTCAAAATAAATCAGCCAAATATAATGTCTTCCTTCCAAAAATCCAGCCAAAAATATATGATATTCTTCTTCCAAAAATAGAAGATCTCAGCCAAAAATAAAGATCTTGCTGGCGCTAGGGTGTTCGCCTCGGTCGGGACGCTCCTTAAGATCACCTCGGTCGAGGTGATACTGTAGCTGACCGAGGTGACTCTCAACCGAATGTAAATCATCTCGAATCTGGTCCAAAATGAATCTTCTTAATCATTTCCATGCTTCTTGAGATCTTCTCAAAGCTCCAAAATGTAGTTTCAATGACTCCTTAGCTTCCTTAGCTCCATTTCGATGCAAAACGTGCCATTTTCCCTACAATTATAACGAAACTAGGTGTAGACCTCGATTCCCGCAAAGGTAGACAAAACAACAATATAATCAAAGAATATACATCCATACATGTTGATTTATGAGGATTAAACGTCTATAAAAATCCCAAAATATAGACTATAATACATGCTATCAAAATACCCCACACTTGTCCCTTGCTTGTCCCCAAGCAAGTTTCAAATCTTATATACAAGATAGAATGGATTATAAGTAAAAAAGATCAATGAAAAGCATTTCAAAATATTTTGGTGGTGTGCTCCACTCACATAGAGGGGAGGAAGCAGGGAGCCAAAGCTCAAGAGCTCTAGTGCTGAATCTTACCGCCTCTAGTGTCAAGGAGCTGAACACTTTAAATAGTGAAACGAAGGCTTTGAAAGACCTTTTGACAACTCATGTGAAGCAGCCCAAGGAGCAAGATGTTGGCTATGTTGGAAGAGGAAACCAATAAGGGAATAAGAACAACAACAATAACAACCGGAACAACAACAACAATTGGAGATTCAATCAACAAAATTCCGGTAATCATTATTCCCATGTTGAAAATTCACTAACCCCTCCTTCTTCTTCCCTTATTCCTTTGAAAAGTCAAGGATAAGCTTCATCGAGTTCAAGCCAGCCGGCAAAGGACAAGCTTAAAACGATGATAGAAGCAATAATAGGGAAGATGCAAGGGTTAGCGAATTCCGTCACTTCACTTTCTAAGGCACAAAAAGCCTTGGAAAATCACGTGTTTAGTAAGGCCGGATAAGCTCCTATAGATCAAGGGAGACTTCCCGGAAAAGCTAAAGATAACCCGAATAGGCAAGTGATGTCGATCACTACAAGAAGTGGCGCAAAGACCACCAATCCTACACCAAAGGAGAGTGATAAGGGCGAGAAGCCCGTAGAAGTTGAGGTTCCGACTAAGAAAGAAAAGGAGAAGGTTCCCGTTTACGTTCCTCCTCCAGCCCACAAACCTCCGCTCCCGTTTTCACAAAAAAGAGCAAGAACGCATCTTGATAAACACTTTGGTAAGTTCATTGAACTCATGAGCAAACTACATATTAACATACCTTTTATTGATGCAATTTTAGGTATGCCATCCTATGGGAAGTTCTTGAAGGAAATCCTCTATAACAAGAGGACGCTAGAGGATTTTGGTGAAGTGAAGATGACCTCCGAGTCATCGGAACTCATCCAAACCATGACGGAGAGGATGCCACCCAAGATGAGGGGTCCGGGTTCATTTTGTGTTCCCCTTGGAATTGGAGAAGGCGTGTACAATGCACTTTGTGATCATGGAGCAAGTGTGAGCGTCATTCCACTTGAGTTATGTGAGAAGTTTGGTTTAGGAGAACCTAGACCGGTGAAGATAAAACTCGATATGGTTGACCGATCCACCACCGTACTCGTTGGCATATTAGAGGACATTCCCATGAGGCTTCGAAAGTTCAACCTTCCTATAGATTTTATGGTCTTGAACATTCCTGTAGATTATCCTATTCCAATCATTCTTGGGAGGCCTTTCCTAGCGACTTCGGGTTGTCAAGTTAATTGCAAAAATGTTAAGCTATCTTTCAATATTGGCGGGGAAGATGTGGAGTTTGCTATCCAAGAAGAAGAATCAAGGGAGACGGTGAATTCCATATCACCCGACATTCCAGCAAAAAGAGGCAAGAGAAGGAGCATTGTGGAGGAAGAACGAAAAGACTTGAAAGTTGGCCAAAACCACGGCCAAAGCCAAGGTTCCACGGGCGTTGATAGGTGATGGAATCACTATCAATTAGGATAGTTTTTAGTATCTTTTTAGTATAATAAAGCCGGTTTGTGTTGCTAACATCTTAATCGAGAAGAAGAGATCCAAATGAAGCAAAAGAGATGTTAGAAGCACTTGGGAGTTGAAGATCATTCACGAAGACAAGCTTCTGGTGCCACACCGCCCCCGCGGAGTAGTGTCACCGCCCCTGCGGGTGGCACTGCACTCCGGAACGCAGCCTGCGCCTTCGCTAACGCCCGAAACTAGCATGTCACCACCTCTGCGGCCACCCCTGGACGCCCCTGCGGTGACTTACTGATAGGTGATGGAATCACTATCATTTAGGATAGTTTTTAGAGTCTTTTTATTGCATTTGTGTCAGTTTATGCTACTAACTCCTTGGTCCTGAAGAAGAAGACTAAAAGAAGCTAAGGAAGGAGTTATAAGCACTTAGGAGTGAAGATCGATCACAAAGCAAAGCTTCTGTTGCCTCACCGCCCCAGCGGAGCCTTGCCACCGCCCCTACGGGTGACGCCTTACACCGGAGTGCTCCCTGCGCCTTCACCAGCACCGGCCATGAAGTGTTTCACCGCCCCTGCGCCACTTCTTAGCGCCCCTGCGGTGACCTGCCCTGAAGAGACGAAGACCAGCTCCCCTGCTCCTCCCACTACGCCCCTGCCTACGCCTCAACCTGGGAGCTCGAAGACGAAGAGGCTGTGTCACCGCCCCTGCGTTGACATAGGGACGCCCCGGCGGCTTGGCATCGTCAGGAAGTCGAAGGGTCAAACGTTTGAAGAGCATTGAAGATCCACCCTAGCGGAATTACCCAGCCGCCCCTGCGGCCATGAAGAAGATCAAGCGTTTTTGCCTTCACCGCCCCTGCGGACCTGAAGGCCGCCCTTGCAGTTTAACGCTAGAAGCTTTACTCCGGCTGTTTACACCACCTTTTTGTAGTATAAATAGTCCTTGGTTGATTGCTAGAATCATCCATCTTGTTATCCAATAAATTATCCACTTAGATTGTCTTGCTACCTTTGTAATGAGTTGCTAACTCCCTTGCTACATTGGGTTGGTTTGAAGCTGCGTTGTTACTTTGGTTTTAAGTTCTTTTTAATATAAGTTTTTATTCAGTAATGCTTTGTGTTTCCTTGATCTCCATTGTCTAATTGCATGTTTACTATTGCTTGAGATTGATCACCTTAGGTTCTAAGGTTCATGCAAACAACTAGGATTAATAGGTTCAGGGTTCGGGTCTTTAATCTAGTAGCAACTTTGAGTAATAACGGGTTGTAATTACTTAAAGAAAAGGAAAACAAATATAAAGATAAGTTTAACGGTTTTAATCTTCTCTTTATATCCCTTAGTCTTTGTTTGAAAGCTAACTTGTTATTTGTTCTTGTAGGTTTACGGAACACTAACCTGTTAAGTTGTGTTGATGCCTGTTGGCTGAACACATATATATGATCGAGACGGGAGATTACTTGAAAACTTGTAAAAGGAACTCACCAAAGTAGCAATTGCATGTTTAGAATCAACCTAGTGTAGATTCATCCATCATTGTCTTACTTGTCATATTAATCGTTTTCATAAGTTTTTATGCGTATCAATTCAACCAAAACCCCCCCTTTGTTACTAGTTACTATAATCGATAATAGCATCTAAAACACCTTAACTCTCTTGGGTTCGACCCTTACTTAATCACTATACTTGTTTTTACTGCTAAGTCGGGATTTACTTTTGATTGGGTATAGACGACCATAGAAATACCGTCGGTCAAATTTTGGCGCCGTTGCCGGGGAGTTTTAGTGTTTTATTGTTATTATTGATTATTGGTTCGAACCATTTTTATGGTTCAAACATGTGCTACTAATTCTGGCTTTGCTTCTTTTGATCCAGAAATTGAGAGGACGCACATCCGGCAACGAAGACAACAACAACTTCAACAAGAGATGGCTGACCGTACTCTTTGTCAACTTACGCAGCCCACCTTGGCTGAAAACCCTCTTGCGGTCACTATACCGGCATTAGGGGAAGAAGTCAACTTTGAACTCAATCCGGGCCTCATTCACTTGCTTCCATCATTCCATGGGCTAAGAGGTGAAGACCCCATCAAGCACCTTGGGAAGTTCCATACCGTGTGTATGAGCATGAAGCCGGACAACATTACCGAAGAACAAATCAAGATGAGGGCATTCGGTTTCACACTCAAAGATTCCGCGGATGACTGGTATTACCACCTTCCATCCGGGAGTATCGACACTTGGGAGAACCTTCACAAGGCGTTTTTGGAGAAATACTTTCCAGCCAAGAAGGCCAATAGCTTGAAGAAAGCTATAAGCAACATCGAGCAAGAGGCAAATGAAACTCTTTACGAATACTTCGAAAGGTTTGCACGCCTCCGATCCAGCTGTCCTTTTCACGAATATTCAACTCAAGATCTAGTCTTGTACTTGTACAATGACTTGCTAGACAATGAAAGGAGGATCGTCGATGCGGCTTGTGGAGGTAATATTCTTAACTCTACTCCTAAACTTGCTTTGGAAAAGATACAGGAACTAGCGGAAGGTACTCGGAACTTTGGAAGGACCCCGGCTAAGAAAGGAGTTCATGTTGTGAGTTCCGGGAAGAGCGAGATTTCCACCGAACTCGCGGAGTTGAAGGAAATGGTGAAGAGACTAACACTTATGGGAACCCCACAGCAGCTCAAAGCTTGTGGAGTTTGTGCTGACCCATATCTTCTAACGGACATGTGTCCACAAGTCCAGGATGACGATGCTGAGGTAAACGCAATGGGTTATGGACAACCACAACAGCAAAGGCCTAGGAACGATATCTATGCACAGAATGTCATGCCAAACTGGCGTGACCAACAGAACTTTCTTTGAAGGGATCAACAAAACCAACAGCAGCAGCCCCGTCAAGGTAAGTATCACTCAACTGGAGATATGTTGCAGGTTTTGACTAAACACTTTGCTACTCATGTCCAAACAACAGAATCTAGCATCAAGAACCTTGAAAAACAGGTTGGTCAAATGGCGGAAGCCATTACAAGGATCGAAACTAGGTCCTCCGGAGGATTACCTTCACAAACGGTTATAAACCCAAAGGTGATGCTGGAAGAGGCTCAATCATAGAGGAAGAGTCCCTACGTCGAGCCAACGACGTAAAACAAAGGCACTGCTCGGGAGGCAACCCGAAGGAATAAGAAGAGGAGTTTCTGTCAAGAAAACCGCCCCTGCGGCTCTGAGTCCCCACCCCTGCGGTGAAACCCATGGCCAGCGCCACCCCCGGCGTTAGGCCAGCGTCTGCTCACGTTGGCCACCGCCCCCGCGGTGACACCCGACGCTCCTGTGGCGGCCACCCTTGACACACATCCTCAGCTCCGCTCCCGGCGCTGAGGCTGCGTACCCCCTCTCCCTTGTCACCGCTCCCACGTAGACAAACGCCGCCCCTGCGGTTTTGTTAAGGAAAGAAAAAAAATACACTTTCCAAAAATAACCTACATCTACTGCCCTCTTCACTCCCTCTCCATTCATTCTACGAAACCTAGCCGCCTCGCCTCCCACGCCCTTGTGTCCTCCGGAAGCTCTCGTATGCTCTGTCCAGACGCTGTTGTGCCGCCTCCGGCAACCTAGTGTCACCACCCCTTTGCGACACCAACCCTCTCTACCACCACACACAAACTCCACCTCAACCCTCTCACTCTCAACCTCCACTGCCCCACCTCCAGCGACGTCTACAACAGCAAGGAAGACGACGGAACAACCCCATCGCCCCACCTTCGCCGAACTCCCAAATCGCCCTCTGCTCTTCGCCCGCCCCTGCGCCTGCAAGCCTCCGCCTCTGCGTCGTGCCGTCCCTGCGCCTGCTGCAGCCACCCCTATGGAAAACACAACAAAGGGTTCGTTTCTTACTCAATTTTTTGAAATTTCTAATTCCTTTGATTGTTCAAACTGCAAGAGATGGAGAATCACAAGAAATATAAGTTTTCAGAAGCCGAGACGATGCGGTATAGGATTGCACAAAGTCGGGATGTGTATGCAACCCGATTTCTGGACGTTCCTACTTTGGAACATTTGGGCATGTTGGAGAGCATGTAGGAATTTCTCAACAACGCTGGGCTCGGGGATTTTCTGATAATGACGGTCCCAACATTCCCCGAGCTCAGCCGCCAATTCATTTCCACCTTCAAAATGGAAACGGTGGACCATGGGTGTGTTGGACTTATATTCAAGTTCAACAAAAGAAAGTACACATTGGACTACACCCAGCTGCAGGAGGCATTAGGGGTGACTATAGCCGCTTCTGACGACTGGTGGGAACCCATTCCGACACCTGATTTGATGGAGTTCTGGCAGGCCGCCACCAGGTATGAGTTTCATGCGGGGTGAGTACTCCAACAAATTCACTCACCCCTGTTTGAGGCTCATCTCAAAGGTATTCATGAATGTCTTCTGTGGACACAAGGAGGAGAATAAAGTTGCTCTTAAGGACCTTCCACTGCTATAGGCCTGCCTCTCCACGAATGACTGGGTTCTGGATTGGCCATACCTCTTCCTTACCGCTCTGAAGCGGATTAGGAAGAATGAGCTGCATGATATTGTGGGAGGAGGGATCATCTCCTTGTTAGTTGCACAAGTGATCGATCTTTCTGCTTTGGAGGACGGATTAGAGGCCTCACTTTATACGGAGGGTAAGTTGAGGAGGTGCAGGCTCCTCAGGAGAGACGGGGAGCATCATTTTTGGCTCTCTTTAGTAGATGGGAGTCACATCACATACCTCCCCCGACGACTTCCATTGGGAGACGAGCTCTTAGATTTGTATGTACCAGCTGACCCGGTTCCTCCGAGACGGCCTCAGGAGGATATTGTAGGGAGATACGCAACAGGATCTAACCGGGCCCCCGCCACTGATGAGGAGATGCCGACGGCAGTGATAACACGATTTATGACTTAGTTTTAGGTAACATTTAGATAGATTTCTCACTCATTCATGCATGGTTTAGCACTAGTTCACGATGTTTTGCACTCAATTCATGTATTTTGCCGAGATAGACGTCTACACGGACTTGTGCATGTTTTATAGGTATTTCGGGAGATTTAGGAGCAAAACGATACGTTTGAGGATCATTCATCCAGATGACACACCCTCGGACTCATTAGGACACAAGTTAAAGGCTAAGGAGGACTCATGGAGCCTTGCCAACACTTGCCATGCACCAAACCACAGCTTAATGATCCAAGGCGAAGTTTCTGCACAGAATCACGGTTCTTTGACACTCCACGGCCGTAGACAACCGTGGATTTTGCCAGATTCTTGTGACAGCTGTGCCACGACTCTCATGGCCAGCTCATGCAAGTTTGTTATAAAAGTGGTCCTTCATGGGCTGTGAGAGGCAGCTTGGAGCAGCTCATCCATTATCCATTTTCTCTCTAACAACAATATTCTCTCAACAAGAAGTTTTTCTAGGAAGGAAAATGTCAAAGAGAAGAAGAAGAGCTCCATTGAAGAGGAGGAGAAGAACACACACCATCACCACACTTGATAGTTTTGTAGTGAAGGATTCCGGATTTTATTTCTAAGAGTTGTATGAATCATTGAACCTTCCTTTGGAAGGATTGTAAGTTGCTCTAATCCTATTTTCAGCTTGCTTTTGTTTTAAGTTCACTTGTTCATCTCTTTTCCTTCATTATCTTGCAATGGATGTTATGATTTTATGTTTGTTAGTTTCGATTTCTATTATGAGCGTTGTAGGCTAAATTGATGAGGTTCTAGGGTAAGGAAGGGATGGTTATGGCTAGGGCTATGATAGGATGGACTTATATTTACCCTTGGATGACTTGTGTTTATGAACGTAGCTGCTGTTAGAAATCACGGGTAGTTCTTGTCTGACCACGACCGTGGTTTAGGTAGAACAAACCGTGATTTTCCCTGACCCGATGGATCTTGTCTTAGATCTATAGAATGTTGAAATCCTAAGTGTTTGTTGAGTTTAATCTACCCTAGGGTGACCTAGTGTTAGTAACTAAGTGTTAGGAGAGACTTACCCGGTAATCCTTACTCTTAGATTCCAAAGATAACAACCATTAGGTAGTGGTGAGCCTAATAAGCCGCCATTGGATTAAGTGTGCTAGGATAGTTGTTTAGGACTTCCCTTTCCAAGACTTACCCGGTAAGGATAGGTTAGATCCCTAGCTAACAATCCGGTTTGTTTAGAATTCCTATCCCTAGGATCTTAGAGACTTAACCGGTGATGAGACCTTAGGAGTGGACTAGTTGGACCAAGAGACCTACCCGGTAATTGATCCCAATCTAGAAACGCTTAATCCCAACATATCATAGTTAATCCAAGAAATGAATAGATAACTTGAGTCCTATGCCATAACCGGAACTTCCAACCCCTAGAATCCGTCCTTTCTTTCCTTGATCATTAACTTGTTTAGCTTGTTTATTTGTGTTGATTCTTAGTTTAGTTTGATTGTTTACTTTGCATGAATTGTGATCTTTGATCAATCGCCAAAAACCAACCAAAAACATTTGAGATTTTCATTTCTTTATTTCTTTCTTTTCTTTCAACCTAGATCATTACTAAACTCAATCAAAATTTGAATCAATTTCACCTTAGTCTTTGTGTTCGACCTCGGAATACTATCCCTTCTACAAACGTCCCGTACACTGCGGGTTTCGCTAGGTAGTTAGGATTTATTTCGAGTTATAAATTTAAAACCCAATTGCGTATCACGATCTTAGCGTAACAAGTTTTTGGCGCCGTTGCCGGGGACTAGGTCTAGATTGAGTCTATTTTGTGATTGTTTCTAGTGTAGATCTTTCTTGTTGCTTTTGATCTCTTTTTGGTTTGTGTCTTTGCTTTTCAGGACATCTATTACTCTTTAGGTGTATGCGAAGATCTCGTGGCAAGGATTTAGCTCCATTCGATCCTGAACCGGAGAAAATCCTTCGATCTAGATCCAAGAACATCCGAAAAGAGAAAGAGATGGCCGGTAGAAATCTCCAAGCTGAGTTGGATGAAGCCTTAGAGCAAATAAGGCTAAGAGATGAGCTCTTGGAGGAAGAAAGGAGACTTGCCAATGAGAGGCAAGAGGAAACTAGGAGGGAGATTGAGGAGATTAGGCAAGCTCTTGTTCAAGGGGAGCTTAATCGCCGACAACCTCCACCTCCTCCACCACAACCGCAGCCGGCGGCTAATATTAGGGTTGCACCCATTGCCATTGAAGAGCCACAAACCCTAGGGAGACGCATGGATCCGGCACAAAGAGCACACCGTCCGGGTGTGAACTTAGGAGATCCCGCAGCCCACAACTATGAGCTCCGCCCTCAAGTTCTACAAATGATCCGGCATAATCAATTTGGAGGGATGGAAGGAGAGTCTCCTCA